>CM066327.1:11290780-13690780 GCA_033807775.1 Saussurea involucrata | reverse complement strand
ACGCCTAGTGAAAACATCCATTTTCAAATTAAAACTTTATAAGCTTTGGAAACCAACGTAAACAAAGCGTATAAACAAACCTGGATTGTCATCATTCTTACCGTACATATAAACATCTTGCAATGACGGGAACATACCCGATTCCATGAATATGAAGATATCGGCTAAAACATCATGAGGGAACATCAAATTGGGGTAGACATACAAGCTTGTAACACTTTCCTAGAGGTTTTTTTTTCTTGAAATGAATTAACATGCATCAAATAGTTCACGACCAAATTTCAAAAGATGAAATTCTTTAAATCAATTTCCAAAATTTTCTTATCCGGTCATAAAGTGACACATGAGTAAAACGCTTTGACAAGACTCACATCTCAATGTGTTTTCCGAGAACTTAGGAGAAAATAAATGTTTGTAATTTGTTGACACCGAAAGGGTTCAAACCTATTCCAATTCCGAATTGCACCAACGGTGTGCATCAATGTTCAAAATATAAATAATTCCACGTTCCCTAGGTTTAAGCAAATAATTTTCTTCCAAAATCCTCATCACGGGGTATTTTCATCAAAAGTTTCGTACTCGTAACATAAAACGTTAAAACGTCAATGCTTAAAAGTTTATTCGTTAGAAATACTCAAAATACACATTTTCTCCAAAACCCAAAAGGTTTACAATTTTCCAAAATATTCATCAAACCAAAATTGACCGAATGTCAACGACTCACACATTCGTGTTTTCAAAATATAACGTATCGTAAACCATGCATGATCCCCACAACACTAAAACACACTTTGACCAAATGGCCATCATTTATACAATGAGTTAATAAAATATTTTCACTCACGATTCGTTTATCAATGTGTCGAGAAACAATGGTTACCAAGCTATGCATACCCCTAAGTCGATAAAATGCATTTACACCAAAAATGATGATAAAATATTTAACTGACCGAAAGTGCATTTAGCAAATTGTACGAAGAGTACTATCAAGGTGTTTTTTCAGGCATTACTTATGTCACGTATAAATCAATCCATATACCGAACAAGTTGCAACAAGCTGTGCTAGCACAAATCTTTGAAAGAGAAATTACGCGACACTAAAGTTCCAAAACTTATCTCTTTGGTCGCCTTATGGCATAAAATTAACATTTCTCAACAAAGCTCGAGTGGGACAAAATGCCCAATATAACTCATAAATTTTCACATAAATAAATGGAGTATGCACACTGTGAAACTACACTCACACGACTCAACACGTCGTAAAACAAAACTCCATGAAATTTAATGAGCTCAACGACCTCAAGTCAATAAAATGGCACCAAACGTTATGCTTCCAAAAGTCAAATTGCAATAAGCAAAATCATGGCTAAAATGCCAAAATTCCAGAAACCCCTTTCCGTTATAATACCATATAAACAACATTGTTTAATAAACTCACATTAAACAAATTTCCCAAAATAGTTTTACATAGACATAATGGAAGATAATTTTCCGTCCAAACTTTAACATATGTGGAGGAGATCCAATGTTAAAGTCATAAGTCGTAGTTACTTGCCCAACATCTTAAACATCGTAAAATATGGATATCACTGTATCCTAAAGTAACGTTGGACAACAACAAGATAGAACAAGTCCCGACGGGGTTTGCAACTCCCGTAATAAAATAATTTCATGCAGGTTCAAAACCCATGATTTAAAATCTTGTGTGTGTGCTAAACATTTCCAAAAATTTATAACACAATCCATATATGGATTTGAAACACAAGAAATAATTGATGCAATTTATTTTCAAAATAAATTTTGTGCATAGCTTAGTCGGCATTCAACGTCTCAACTCATACTCCTCCGAATACCTCCGGTCCACTATTGTCATCCGGATAATCAAACCTCTTAAAGCAAGTTGGGGAAATACCTCAATTAACCTTACGGTTTTTCCTCAAATCAAAGTCGGTTCAATAAGTTTATGGTTCTAATCCAACCATCAATCTTGACCCAAAACGGTCTACTTAAAGCAAATATCATGCTTATCGTCACTCTTAAGTGACTAATGCTAGAATCGTCCATCTATTCCAACGACTACTAGCTTAGAAACTTCTTCACTACCCCAACGATCATCACATTAAAACAATTCAAGTATGCACATGTACTAGTAGGTTCACCATGACACTGGCCAAGTGTCACTATGAACGCACCGTACATGATTATCCTTGCTACTCTCGACGTGATTCTCGTTTGTAACAACATCCATTGACCTCGAAACATCCTATCTTAAAGTGCCTAATGGTGAATTTCACTCTCGTTTACTTAAAGGAACGCTAGTTTGAGTCTAGGTATCCAAAATCAACACCTAACTCTCAAACTTATGCTCTGATACCAACTTGTAACACCCTCGGATTTGGAAAGAGCAACTAATTAAAAATTTCGATAATACATCCACAATAACAAAATTTATCCCAATAAACTAACAAGGGAAACACCTCAATTTAAAGTCTACGATTGACCTCAACAAATGATGACCCCAAATTTATTACAAAGACTAAAACCACATCGGGTGTTACTTAATCCAAGTATAAGTTGCTAATCCCAAAGATGAATGCGGAAGACATCACTTAACCAATTCACCTCTCGAGCACATTTCTAGCACACAACCTCTCGCAGTGTCACTAGAACTACTCCCAACCTGAACCTGTTGCACATGTCGACAAATAAAAAGGGTTAGGCTAGCGTCTAGTGAGTTCAAGCATTTTATCATGACTATATAGATTCATAAATCGAGGGGGGGGTGTAGTTTTAGTCACGATTTCAAAAGAGTTTACTTTAAATGCAAATCACCCATTTTCCAACTCACTCAAAATTTGTGGAAAAAGTTCCCAAAATGTATAAAGCGTTTCCTAAAATGAATTCCAATCCCAACTCACTCAAAACGTGTTTTGACGTTAAATATCCCAAGTATTTATAACGTGAATAAAACTCTAATATTCAAAACATCCAATAAGGACGAGGCGTAGAACTCCACCAATAAACCATGAAAACATTTCATATAAATAAAGTGTGTCACCGAAAATTTGGATAAAATCTTATACCCAAAAACCACACCTTTCGGAGACGGGGGATACCCGATTCCATCGAAAGTGACGGGCACACAAAGTTAGGTCACTTATGATGTTACTGGATTACACCTCAAGTCCCGGTCCTAGTTCCCATGCCATAAAGACATCACAACCTCAAACCATAAACAAATTCCCTTTATTGCCTACCCCGTAAAGTTACACCTCAAGGACTTACAGGGACCACATTGCATATCCAGTCTAGACGAGTTACACCGCAAGGGCTCCAGTGTCCCCCATTGCCTACTCGCTAGTGGCCCCACGTCCTAACGCATATAACCATGCGTTCCAATAGTCTACTCTCCGTGCACAAGGAGATAGACCATCCAAATAAAGACTGACTTACATGCCTATGGATCCAATGCAACACAGTCTACCAAACATGCTCAACCCGAAATGATTAAAACACACAAGCATGTAAATATCAATAATGTGCAATAAAATGCAATACGGTGCAATAAAAGCAACTCATAAGTAAGACTCCACACCGAGCCATTTAAACCGGACAATGTCCCCAAAACTTTCTCAAAGTCAAACCGAGCAAAATGCTCAAAGCTCGCTAGACCCATGAATAACGGTCATCATCGCATAAAATGCATTTAAACATCAGTTAGGTAAACAAGTACCACAAAACCGTTATCAACCCAAAACCCAACACGGTTACACAAAAGGGTTTTCCCAAAGGACTAATACCTTTATAATTCTCAAAATAACTCTTGACACTAAATCGTGTATTTCCCAAATGGTTTATGAAATCAATTACACTAATATGCTTAAAGGGACTTCCAAAACCATGATACAATTACACTTCCAAAACCATGATACATGAAGAAGGGACACTTGAAACTTGATTCTTGGGGTCTAAAAGGCTCAAAATCGACATTGGGGGTGAAGGGTTTCGGTTCTTGGGAGAGAAAAACGAAATGGGTGAAGTTAGAAGGAGAAAAGTGCTGAAAATCGCGTTTTTAAGGGTCCTAGAACCCCTCGGGCGATAGTGACATGCGATAGTGACAGGGTCACAATCACTGGCACAATCGCACGGGTTGTACCGAGAGTTTTTGGCATCCGACGATTGTGACATGCGATTGTGACAGTGTCACAATCGCCGGGCACTATAGCACAGAGCGTACCGAAACTTGTTTTGGCCATAACTTATTCGTTTTAGCTCCGTTTTGCTCCAGAAAGAACTGTTGGACTAGTATTTGAATTCTTCATCCAACAAAACCATAAAATCTAGGATTTAAGACCAAAATCCTATTTCCTCTATCTCTCGTAAAAGATCGGTTTCTACACGAACTTGAAATTGTGCTTACCCAAAAATTATGGGTGCCACCCCATTGTCATAATCACATGGCACATTCGTTTGGACGACCAACCACTATGTAATGTCATTGCTATTGTGACATATGTCACAATCACATGGCACTATAACCGAGACTACCATACCTTTAGTATCATTGGTGATATTGTGACAGATGTCACAACTGCATGGCACTATAGCCATACTCCATAATTGATTCTTTCTTTGTTGATTTCCCCCTAGTTCAACATTTCTTCAATTAGGATAAAAATTAGGGTATTACAATTTACTTTATGCCTATTCCACGTTTCAATTAATGCCAGTGCCTATGGATCCATTACACTTACTAGCATACGTGCATATTTACTCGAACGCACAAAACATTTTATATCATATTCTCAAAGCTAAGAATCCCAAATAATCTATCATACCCTTATTCTCAATTGTCCCTCTTCGGCGACTAAGCACGGGGGTTCTGCTTAACCAGATAACACAATCGGAAACTATATCCGGAAAAATCTCTTATCCGGAACCCAAATCCGGAACTATCCGGAAAACTCATCCGGAAAAGTATTCCGGACTCAAATTCCGGAACCATCCGGTACTCTATCTGGACACCATCCGGAATCCGGTACCAATCCGATACATATCAGGAACTCACTTCGGAATCCGGTACCAATCCGGAACTCACTTCGGAATCTGGTACCAATCTGGTACCAAATCCGGAACTCACCCGGAATCCGATACTAATCCGGTACCAGTTCCGGAATCCGGTATCGAATCCGACATCAATTCTGAATCCGGTGTCAAATCCGATACCAATCCGGAATCCGTTATCAACTCCGGATTACTCATCTTCCAGACTTCACCCATTTTACCCAGTTCCTCTATTTTTCATTCAGTATTCTAAGATTCGATTTGTATCCACTTACACCAATATCATTACCTTCACAAAACTCATTAGTTCAACTTATCAATCTTATTAAGACAAAATTTAAAGGATGAACTCACCTTAAATAGGAATCGAATACAGGGTCTGCAAAGTTCAAGAAATCACAAAATCCAATCTTTCGCACCACCAATAAGTACCTAATCACAATCAGATAACTTATGATTCTCAAATCTTGAGAACTAGAATTAGAGAATGTAATCGAATTCCTTACCGATAGAATCTGCAATTCACCAATTTTCCTTCTTCTATTCACACCGACTTCAAGAACCCAGAATTGAGATATTCTCAATTCATTTTGCCGACTCTCAACTTTTATACCAATACAACTTTTAACAATTAACCAATTCAACCCTGGAGTTTTACATTCACAAATAGTCCAAATCTTAGACTAAATTACATTTCGACCCCATTCATGTTAAATATAATATAATGGAAATTCGAGGTGTTACAAAAGCCTAGTGAGATCTAACCGTTTTCTTCGATAAATATGAAATATAAATACGGTATTTCAATGTTGATTCCAATACCAACAAACCAAAATTTCTCTTATTAAGAAACATAATATCAAAAACATCTTGCGTGACGCAAGATACCCTATTTACCATTGATAGTGACGGACACGAAAGTAAGCCATATATCAATGTTATTGAGTCTCACTACGGATCAATGTCCATTCAATTCAACATTGCAAGGTTTATGGCATAAGACCCTCCCTATATTCCACTCATTCACTAGAAATTACACCATACGGTCAATTACACCACAAATCTCCTGATGACTCAATGCTTATTTCTAGTTATAAGAAGGAAAAGATCATCCCTTAAAATCGTTCACTTGACTCATATGCATATAGATCCATTACATTTAGTCTTACATAAACAACCTAGATATTTTAATTCATATCCAAGCCCATAAACATTAACATCAAAATACATTAACAATGGTAAAAATTTCCATTAGACCAAACATTCACTAACACTGTGTTCTTGAGTTTTTTTTATTACGAAGGAAGGAAAAGGAATGGAAGGAAAGTAGGAATGAAGGAAAAATATTGTCTTCTCAAGTTTTTTAAGGATAGAAAAAAAGGAGAGAGAGGGAAAGTAATGTTGATTTTCCTCCCAAATGTTGGAGGAAGGGAAATAAAAGAATTTAAAAAATTACATGTATACCCATTAATTACATGGCATGGGATCATGTGAGAAGTGTCATTTTTGGTGATAAGTATGAGAAGTACTTTTAAACCGTTGATCACTTTTAATCAAATACCCTCCCATGAATTGCAGCTTAAAAGAAATTGATCTGGTGCATTGCATCTTAATGTTCGTCCATTTCTCATCAAACGGTTGATAACCACTTTTCACGCTTCTCGCCAAATTTAGCACTTTTCACCAGAACCTAACTCTTAATTACATTTCACTATAAAATAAATAAAGGTATATTTGTAAAAACATCTTTCCTTTCCTATCTCTCATGCTCAAGAATATGAAAATTTGTTATCTTCTCTTCCATTTCTTTTCCTTCCTTTCAATCTCAAGAACAAAAAAAAACTTTTCTCTTTTCATTCCTTTTTTTCTTTTTTTTTCCTTTTCTTTCTTTCCAAAATTCGGGAACACAATGTAAGATCCTTGATTTAAGGTTTCCCAACACAAATCATTTCAAGAATAAATCATATGCATAGATTGTACATAAAACTCACATTTCCTTCATAACATACTTAAATGTCCAAAATACTACATTTTGACCTAGATGGTCCAAAACTTCTCAATGTACACAATATATGAAATAAAGGCATTTAAGTAGCTAAAATATGACATTTAGGCAGTATAAGAGTTTTAGAAAATAAGAATGACTCACAAGTTAGGTTTTAAGGAAACCTAGAAAACCAAGTATAATGGTGAAAAAAGGGAATAGATTTTGATTCCCTAACTCAACCTTGAACCTTGATGCTAAAGATGATTAAATGCCCTTTGAATGCTCCAGTTACCGACCCTAGGGTTTTTCTTAATTGCTTTCAATGAAGAGAGAGGAAGAAGAAAGGAGTAAATGAGATGAAGACTTAAAATCCAACTTAAATGACGTGCAGTCGCCCCGCGGCTTTGGCCGCAACTAAAGTCGCTCTAAAAGTCGGTGACACTCCTAGATAGAAAATCAACAGTGAGTTACGCGACTTTGGTTGTGGCTTAAGTTTCATGGTTAGTCGTGTAACCCACTGCATGACCCTGAATTTTTCTTTTTATAGCTTTTCTTGGGATTTCTCATTCCAACACACAACTCCATAATTAAGCCTGATTTTGGAGCATGTTAAGGTCACTAAACAAGATGTATGCAATACCAAATGAAGTAATTAGAAAATTATGAATGTTACAACAATCTTATCCAAAAAGTAGAGGAAATTAAGTCAATTGAAATGAGCCCTAAAACACAAGGTCGTGGTGACATATGAAGAAATGCATGGACGGACTTATATGTTATTGAACATGTATGTACATACCGATCAAATGGAGCTTTCTTGAGACAACAAAACTATTAAGACCCTCACTTGGTAGAATGGAGCCTTTGAAGATGATGATAAAAATGTATTTCTATATGAATGTGCCTAAAAACAATGGGGGTCATGATACTAAATCATTGGAATGACTTTTTTTCTATTTATTGAAAGTGAGAAGCTTGACAATATCAACAAATTTTATTCGACAATGAGCCTTGTAACACCCTCAAATTTTGGAAAGAGCAACTAAATAAAATTTTCAATAACACATCCCAAAAGGATAGAATTTCTTCTTATAAGACAATACGGAATTTACCTCAAATTAAAATCTATGATTTACCCTCAAACAATTATAACTCAAGTCTTATTGGAAAGACTAAATTCACACCGGGTGTTACTTAACACAATTATAAGTTGCTATTCCCAAATAAGCGCGAGAGACTTCTCTAAGCAAAATCGCTTCTCGTGCACTCTACTTGCACTCATCACTTCACAGTGTAGCTAAAGTTATTCCCAACCTGAGCTTGTTGCATATGCCGACAAATAAAAAGGGTTAGGCTAACGCCTAGTGAGTTCAAGAGTTTTATCATGACCATATAAATTCATAAATCGAGAGATGCAATTTAAGTCATGGTGTAACACCCTAAAATTCAGGGTTAATTTAAACCTCAAAATATAACAATATTTAAACATAAAACTTCCAACTTATATAAGAGCAGAGAAATATCTATGAAGTCATATTTACAATATCGAATTCTTCAAATAACCTATTAATCTAATCATGTCACTATAATCAGATTAACTAGGTTATCTAAGCAATCCATCAAAACTTCAATATTCATTATCTTCTCCGCTAATCCAAAAGCTCTCGTCTCACATCCCTTTATTTCCCAAAGCTAGTACCTGGTAAGAAAACATCATTTGAAACAATTAGGCTAACGCCTAGTGAGAACATTCAATGTCAAAGTAATACTTTTAAATCAATGTAAACAAGGTTTATCATCTTCACTTACACTCGTTCTTACCATACTCGTACTCATCTCATAAAAACAGAATCATACTCAATCCCATGAGTATGACCATCATCTGAAAAGTCATAACACTATATTCAAAAACCTACTACGAATCTTCACGGATTCTAG
This sequence comes from Saussurea involucrata, assembly GCA_033807775.1. Lineage (NCBI taxonomy): Eukaryota > Viridiplantae > Streptophyta > Magnoliopsida > Asterales > Asteraceae > Saussurea > Saussurea involucrata. Next base: position 13,681,791 of record CM066327.1, on the reverse strand, counting down.
TTTATCGATCAAGCCTAGAGAATTATATTCAATCGTCATACCTTCTCCTTAAAATGGAAACATAAATAGCACTTATATATTGCCTATTTCTAATCCTTCGTAAACACAGAAAAATCAACACTTCGTCTAATTCATATTTCCATATCTCAAATCCGAATAGCAACTATACTTTGCTTATTCACTGCAATCAATATAATAATCATTTATACTTTATCCATTCCCTCATTTCTGCATGAATAGTAATTCTATTTTACTTATTCAATTATTCAACATGAATAGCAATTCTACTTTGCCTATCAAATCAATCAACGTAAATAGCAATTCTATGTTGCCTATTTATTCATTTCTAGTCAACGGTAATATGAATATGACTAACACTAAGTCAGTCATGATGTCACTTTCAATTATTCGATCTGAATAGCAATTATACTATGCCTATTCAAACATTCAACCTGAATAACAATTATACTTTGTCTATTCAATCATTTCAACATGAATAACAATTATACTTTGTCTATTCAATCATTTCAACATGAATAACAATTATACTTTGTCTATTCAATCATTTCAACATGAATAACAATTATACTTTGTCTATTCAATCATTTCAACATGAATAACAATTATACTTTGTCTATTCAATCATTTCAACATGAATAACAATTATACTTTGTCTATTCAATCATTTCAAGGATACACAGGAATAACGATTATACTTTGTCTATTCCTCCTTTTCAGGGATACACGGGAATAACGATTATACTTTGTCTATTCCTCCCTGTCAGGATCGAATCTTAACAAGACAATAAACACTTAGAATTCAGAATTAAAGAATCTGCGGAAAAGAACTTTAATTCTCACAATCAATGAACAGAATATCAGAAAACACACAATTTTTTGTATTCACTGTTTCGATTCACAATATTACAACCAAACCTCAATCTTGATGAACAGGCTCAATCAAGACGACTTCTACTTCTCTAGAAATAGGGTTCTTACACCTTGAGGTTAATTCTCTCTGAAAACACAATCGAATTTAGAATTTTCTCTTCTATCTCATGTATATTGTCGTCTGTTCTAATAGCTATCTATCAATACTATTTATACAAAAATAATTACAAGATAACTATCAAAAGTAACTTGATCTTCTAAATCTTCGTTAAACATATCTTGATCAATTCCTTCTTTGTCTCCAAAAGTATCGCATACCAAACTTAACGAACTCAGCAGTATTAACCTTCATTCTTCATGAGCAGTACTAACACTTTTCGTAAGACACCAGCAGTACTAACTTTTGTTCAGCAGCATTAATGATATTCCAGCAGTAGTAATATACCAGCAGTATTAACTTTGTTCAGCAGCATTAATGATGTACCAGCAGTAGTAACTTTGACAAGCAGTACTAACCTCACATAAGCAGTATTAATAATGTTCCAGCAGTATTAATATCTCAGCAGTACTAACCTTGAACTAGCAGTAGTATCTTTGTTCTGGAAGCACTAACATTGATCTGGCAGTACTAACTTGATCTGGCAGTACTAACTTGATCTGGCAGTACTAACTTGATCTGGCAGTAGTAATGTTGTTCTGGCAGTACTAACTTGATCTGGCAGTAGAAATGTTGTTCTGGCAGTACTAACCATACTTAGCATATCTTCAGTTCCCAACAATCTCCCCCTAACTTGACTTTTCAGGATGAGAAGTTAAGTTCTTCAGATGATGCTTCCAAAACCTAATCATCAACGCATAAATTTGGATCCAATCCCAGACTTTGATTGAGAATCCTTTTTACAAGGTATCTTGCCATCTTAGAGTCTTTGTCACTCACCAACTTAGCATGCAGCATTCCATTCAACTTTTTCATGCTGTGCTTGTATACAACATCCACCAAATAATATTCATGAAATGTATTGTCAAGAGAGATGACATACACTCCACAATTCTCAATGAGCATCCAGTTGGTAATGACTTGAAAATTCCTTGCCATCAAATACTGAACTGCTTCTGGTTTGAACATTAAGCACAAGTATTCAAGAACCATCTTGGTGATAGACATACCTTGCTATGTCAGAATGTTTCCATATAGCCTCATTCCCACCTTGAACATCTCTTCCAAGTCAGATCTAGAGCATGTTCTGATAAGTTTTCCCCAAGTAGGACAAACTTCAAACTTTCCATCTGCCCTTTTGATTCTGATGAACTCCTTTCTTCCATCTTTCAATGTGTCCCAGAAGATGATTTCAGGAGCCATAGAAGATATTGGTTCAGCTTGGATTGGATTAGTATTAACCACAGTAATATACAAATCACTTTGAGCATTTGGCAGTGATTGTACATTGCTTGGTTGGCCTGAGGGAGTTGCCACTTCTTCTTCAGCAACTTTTGGATCAGTTTTCTCTTTCACTGCTTCCTCCTGGGCTTCTTCTACAGTTGGATCCACCCTTGGCTTCTTTATATCTTTCTTCTTTGAGGCTATTGACTTTGTTCTTGGCCTCTTTGTTCTTTTGAAGGATATAACAGCTTCAGGAGTGGTTTCAGTTGTTTCTTCTTTGTGGCTCTTAGCAGCACTAACAGTTTCTGCTGCCTTTTGTTTTTCAGCAGCAGTAACCATTTCTACTGCTATAGCTGTTACTGCTTCTTTTATGACCTTTAATACTGCTGCTTCGACACTGTCCTTCACAATCTCATATATCTCTTCATCAATCTCTGCTTTAGTTACTGTAGGAACAGATTCTGCTTTCTTCTCACTTTCAGATACTGCTGCTTCAGTCTTAGACACTGCAGCATTATCTGTTTCTGCTACTGGTTCTGTTTCTACTTCTTTTGCAACCTCAGCAGCAGTAACGGTTTCTGCTGTTGTTTCTGTTTCTGCTTCCTTTGTAATATCTGCAGCCTCCTCAGTCTCCCCCTCAACCTTATACTTATACTCCCCCTCAATGTTTGCATCCTCCATGTTTAGATCAGAGTCTAACTCCCCCTTTTTGGAAGCATCATTGGTAGAGTTTCTTCTCCTAAGGACAAACTGAGCTTTCTTCTTTCTGTGCATCAACTTAGTGATCATCTTCCTTTGCTTCTCAAGCTGTGAGTTTTGATAGAGGACCACTTTCTTGAGTTCATCAATTTCCTTTTTCTGATCCATGACCTCAATGTTGATATTTGCAATAGTTTCCATCAATTCCTCGTACGTATATCTATCCTCACCCTGTTTAGGAGTTTTTACCTCCCTTAAAGGATCATTGGAAGTTTTAGCATGTGTCTCTTGCCTAGCAAAAGCACTACCTACCCCCTTGGTTTCTTGGCACCTGGGACCTCTGGATGATTTCTCACCCTGAGTTGCCGTGAGGAAGGGCTTAGTTATTTTACCACTGGCCTTCTCTTTGCTAGCAGAAGTAGTGGCAGCCTTGCGACTCACATGCTCAACCTTCTCCTTAGTGAGCACCTTCTTGGGGTTGGGAGACACCCCTGTGGTTTCCCTTTCGATATTCTCTAATGGAGAATGCTCCACTAGAGGGCTTAAAGGCTTCGGGCTCTTAGGAGATACAGCAAGGGAAGGAACCTTGTGTACCTTTCTTCTTTCAAACTTTTTGGTTATTATGGGAGAGGGTCGTACAAGAATGGACTGAGGGATGTCTTTTGTGAAGGAAGGTTGGGATTGGTCATCAGCGGGTGTGTCTAATGAGGGCCTTGACCCTGATGCCATACCTTCAAGTGTGTGGGACACAACCATCATTGTAGAGAACAATGGTGTGTCAACTCCTTCCGAGTCCCTAGGAAGTCTTTTCATATTTGAAAAAACCTTCCCTATAGGGGATTTTGGCACATATACCTCATCAAATTGAGGCATATCCGTCAATTCCTTGGTAATTACTTCCTGAACAAACCTTGGATACATATAGAAACGCTTTTTGGATTCCAGGTTTGCCACAAGATCATTGAAAATCATTTGAGAAAAATTAAACTTCCTGTTAGTGGCTAAGCAGACTAGAGCATAAGCAATAGTACTGCTGAACTCACTCCATCCAGTAGTTTTCTTTGAAATACAATGCATTAGGGTATGAACAAAGAATCTCCATTGAGTAAAGAACTTTGACTTGTAGAATTTAAAAACTCCAATGGGACCTTCATACCCCATTCTTTGTAAAGTTGAGTATAGTTCTTCATTGGGAATGGAAGATATACCTGAGGCATCATCCAATCGAAGAGTGATGCGAAGAAGTTCTTCTGAAACTTTCAAGGGTTTGTCACATACCCTTGTTTGGATGACTTTCTGCCCATCTTCGGATTCCACGGTGGCATTGGCCTAGAATTGCGTCTGATGCTCGATGTAGATAGTCGGATTCACCGTTAGGGCATACGAAATATGAGTGGACTTGAGAAAATCCACAATTTCATGAAATCCTTCGGCCTGCTTCGGCTTCTGAAGCATCGCAATCTCATTGTGCTCGTTGACAAACTCCATAATCGTTGTGCTTCCTGAGGATTTGTATAGAAAACACAGAAATTCTAGGGAGAAGAGGTTAGAACGAGAGAGAGAAGAAGTTAATGCGAAGAAGTTATGAACTTTGGCGGGCAAACAGGGGTATTTATAGCAGTATTTGCCCTAGATTTTCAAAAGCAGTATTAACGACATAAGCAGTATTAACTGCGAGGCAGTATTAACTACACAAGCAGTATTAACGACTGAGCAGTATTAACGACTGAGCAGTATTAACTACACAAGCAGTATTAACGACTGAGCAGTATTAACTACACAAGCAGTATTAACGACTTAGCAGTATTAACTACACAAGCAGTATTAACTACTCATTGGCAGTATTAACTGTGCACTAGCAGTATTAACTACTGAGCAGTATTAACTGCAAAGCAGTATTAACCACACCTGCAGTATTAACTACAAAGCAGTATTAACCACAAGGGCAGTATTAACTACACAAGCAGTATTAACTACTGAGCAGTATTAACTGCAAAGCAGTATTAATCACTTAGTAGTATTAACTGCAAGGGCAGTATTAACTACTTAGCAGTATTAACTACTAGAACACTGGCAGTAGTAACTCTGCACAGGCAGTAGTAACTACACTTACACTTTTCTGTACTTGGTAATCTGAGGGAAACAGAGGATTCTGAGAAAGAGAGTTAGTAGCACCAAATATATGAAGAAATACAGGTATAAAAACAGAAAGTCATGAATTTATTCTAGGTTGATCATGCCCACACTTGTTACCAAAAAGGTGAATCTACCCACATCAAAAGCTTTTGTGAATAGATCAGCAAACTGGTCATTTGTATGAACTTTAGCAACCTGAATTAATTTCTTTTCATTGCAATCTCTTATAAAGTGATACCTGATTTCTATATGCTTTGTTTTTGAGTGTTTGACTGGATTATTAACAATGCTAATAGCACTGTTGTTATCAATGAAGATTGGAGTGTGAAGAAATGTTACCCCATAGTCCAACATCTGATTCTGAATCCATAGAACCTGAGAGCAGCAGCTTGCAGCAGCTATGTACTCAGCCTCTGTGGTAGATAAGGACACTGTGGTTTGTTTCTTACACTGCCAAGATACTAGTCTTGTACCCAAAAACTGACATCCACCTGAAGTAGATTTCCTATCCATGTTAGCTCCACCCAAGTCACTATCTGAGTATGCAAGCAAGTCAAAAGATGATGCATAAGGATACCAGAGACCTAGTCTAGGTTGCCCTCTTAGGTATCTGAAAATTCTCTTGACTGCATAAAGATGAGATTGCTTTGGTGTAACTTGAAATCTGGCACAAACACAAACTGAAAACATAATATCTGGTCTAGAGGCTGTGAGATACATGAGAGATCCAATCATTGATCTGTAATGATGGACATCCACATCCTCCCCCTCAAGATCAGCAGTGAGCTGTTTGTGTGTCTCCATAGGTGTGCTTGCTGGCTTTGAGTCTGATAAACCAAACTTGTCCAGGATGTCTTTCACATACTTGGATTGGCTAATAAAAATCCCATCTTTCCTTTGTTTTACCTGAAGCCCAAGAAAGAAAGTAAGTTCTCCCATGGAACTCATCTTGAAGCTTTTGTGCATTAACTCCTCAAACTCTTTACACATTTGATCATTGGTGGATCCAAAGATGATGTCATCCACATAGATCTGAACAAGTAATGTGTCTTTCTTTCTCCTCCTGATAAACAGGGTTTTGTCAATTACTCCTCTTTCAAAGTCATTTTTCAAGAGATAGGTAGACAGGGTGTCATACCATGCTCTTGGGGCTTGATGCAAACCATAAAGAGCCTTCTTCAACTTGTATACTCTGTCAGGGTGCAATGGATTCTCAAATCCAGGGGGTTGACAGACATATACTTCTTCCTCAATACTTCCATACAGAAATGCACTTTTGACATCCATTTGGTACACTTTGAACTTCATGTATGAGGCATAGGCTAGAAATAACCTGATTGCTTCAATCCTTGCCACAGGAGCAAAGACTTCCTCATAATCTATTCCTTCTTCCTGAGTGTACCCTTGTGCAACCAGTCTAGCTTTGTTTCTGATCACAATCCCTCTGTCATCCTTCTTGTTCCTGAAAATCCACTTGGTGCCAATTGCTCTATGACCTCTTGGAAGGTCTACCAAGTCCCAAACATCCTGTAATTTGAACTGTAGCAGCTCCTCTTGCATTGCCTCTATCCAGCTTGGGTCTTTCATAGCATCATAAGCCTTTTTGGGCTCAATCTGGGATAGAAAGCAAGTAAGAACAGTATTAACTGTATTTTGCTGCTCTTGCAACTCTTGGAGTCTGCTTTGCTTTCTAGTCATCATGGGAGATGCAATATCTCCAATCACCAACTCAGGAGGATGATTTTTCTGAGTTCTTGTTGGATGACCAGCTTCCTCTTGTATGTTCTCATCCAGATTTGACTCATTTAATTCTGGATTTGTTTCTGCTTCTTCAGTCACCTCAGATTCTCTGGAATTTGGACCTGAAGACTGATTTTCCTCTGCTCTCCTCTCTTCTTCATTCTGAATAGGTTCAGCCTCCTCTTGTTGTTCACAGAATTCAACAGGATCAATGGAAGGGAGTGGAAATATCACAGATTGAATTCTGTGTTCTGATGTTGGTGTATCCCTTTGTCCTGCATATACATCACTACTGAAACCCAAAGAATTAGTGAGTGAATCAATGTCAAATAGCCAATTAGGACCTGAACCAATAGGATTTGGTGTGTTCTCATTGCATTTGACATTGTCACTTTCTTCAATTATTCTAGAAGAGGTATTAAAAACTCTGTAGGCCTTACTCTGAGATGAATACCCAACAAGAAAACCATCATCTGCTTTGCTATCAAACTTACCTAAGTGAGATTTGGTATTGAGAATAGTACAAGGACATCCAAATGGTTTGAAAAATCCAATATATGGTTTCTTTTTATGGAAAAGCTCATAAGGTGTCTTGTTTTTAGGCTTTACAACTAAAACTCTGTTTTGAACATAGCAGGCAGTATTAACTGCTTCTGCCCAAAAAGTAATTGGTAACTTTGAATCAGCTAACAGAGATCTAGCAGCCTCAATCAGTGTCCTATTCCTTCTCTCAGCAACACCATTTTGTTGTGGAGTCCTAGGAGCACCGTATTGTCTCTCAATTCCTTTTTCTTCACAAAAGGTGTTTAGATCAAAAATTTTAAACTCAGTTCCATTATCTGATCTAATGACTTTCACTCTTTGATTTGATTGGTTTTCAATTTTGAGAATAAAAGATTTGATCAGTCCACTTGTCTCATCTTTAGTTCTCAGAAAATATACCCAGGTAAATCTAGAATAATCATCAACAATAACTAAGCAGTATGATTTCTTGCCAATACTCATCACATTAGTAGGACCAAACAGATCCATATGTAACAGTTGCAGAGGATTTGAGATAGTATTTATCTCTTTGGTCTTATGAGAAGTTTTGTGTTGTTTGCCTTTGAGACAAGCAACACAATGATCATCACATGAATAGACTTTGGATGGCAAACCCCTTACAAGGTTATTCTTAACAAGTTTATTCATTGTTTTAAAGTTCATGTGACACATCCTTCTGTGCCAAAGTGATGATTCATCCAAAGAAGCTTTTGAAACTAAACAATTTAAGGATGAATCAGATGACACACTTTCCAAATCTAAACAATATACATTATCCTTCCTAGGAGTTCTCAGAAGTATCATGTTTTCATCAACCACTTTGTATCCAGGAGCAAGGATAATACATTCAGAATCAGTAAACAATATGCTATGCTTCTTGTCACAAACCTGTGATACACTTAACAGGTTGTATCTCAATTACTCAACATAGTACACATCTTCAAAGGTCATCTTACCTTTTGAAACATCACCCTTGCCACTTATATTTCCACCAGCAGGATTATTCCCAAATGCAACATGTCCTCCATCAATCTTTTTGAAATTTTTGAGGCAGGCCATGTTACCTGTCATGTGCCTGGAGCAACCACTATCAACATGCCAAATGCTCTTCCCCTTGAGCTGTTGGTTGCCCTGCACATTAAGATAAATCAGTTAGTTTTGTTGGGAACCCAAGCCGAAGTGGTCTTGGGTCTCCCTTGCTCATCAAAGTACTTGCACTTGGTTTTGATGAGATTTTCAACCTTAAGTACTGCAGTACTGGAGTACTTTGTCAATATGATTGGTTTAGCAGCACTAGAAGCAGTATTAACCTCAGAAGTACTAACAGTGCTAGCAGTACTAACACTGGGAGCAGCAGTATCGTTAGCAGCACTATCAATACTAGCAGCAGTATCAGCAGTACTAACAGAGTTAGCAGTATTAACAGAGTCAACACTGCTGGAAGCAGTATTAACAGAGTTAACACTGCTAGCAGCAATATTATCTGAATAGGAAGTACTAACAGTGTTAGCAGCACTAATACTGCTAACAACACTAACTTTTGAAGAATTACTAGCAGTATTAACACTGCTAGCAGCACTAACTCTTGAAGAAGTACTAACAGTGTTAGCAGTACTAACACTGCTAGCAGTACTAACACTGCTAGCAGCAGTATTATTTTTAGTGCCTTTTGTAACCCACATTGTAACACATTCCTTTTCAGGCTTTTTCTTCATGTGGCTTTTTGGTTCAGCTTGTTTCTTAGCCACATTTGTTCTTGTAGGCTTCTTATAGCCAGAAGGTTTTTTATAACTTCTTTGAAAACTTCTCTTTTGGTTAATAGGATTGAAGAAACAGTATTTGGCAAGATGATTCAGTTTGCCACAAATAAAGCAAGGTTTTGGTCTGTTAATCTTTTGCAGATCAACTCCTTGCCTTAGTACCCACTGGTTATTCCAGTTCCTTTGATTTCCCCTCTTATTATCATGTTTTTGGGGCTTATACTCTTGAGATTTCCTGCAAGAACACTGTTTACAAGTATTAGAGTTCACAACTGTGGTCTGTGTGTAATGAACTTTCTTTCCTTTTACAGTCCTTTTCATCTCCTTACTCCTATCCCAAGGACTTCCATCTTCCTCATTAGTCTTGTTGTGATTTTCTAATGGGATCTCATCACTGTCCTTCTTAGAATCTTCCCCATCAGATCCATCTTCAACAACAACTGCATCTAATGGGTCTACACTAGTGGCTCCTTCAGATAAGTCCTTACTATCCAAGGTTTCTAAAAGGTCTGACCTAGGAGGGATGTAGTTGTTGTTGTAGGGTGGGGGAGTGGCATTATACCCTAGGCATGTTTTCATCTTACCATGGACTTGAGCATTTATTATTGTGTCCATGGATTTAGAAGCTTTTGAAAACTTTTCAACATCAGCTTGAACTTTCTTAAGTTCTTCTTTTAATTTCTCACACTCTTCCCTAGACTCTTTCAGTTGGAACTCCAGACCACTTTTTTCCCACTTCCAGTAGTTAGTATCATATGAGTGTTGAAGTTCATTGGCTTGAAAGGCCCTAATCTGTTCTTCAAACCTCTCAACAATCAACACATAGTCTCTTCTATCCTTTTCTAACCTTTTAAGATCATCACACATACCCTGATTGTGATCTCTATACCTTTTAACAGTGTCTATACAAGCTTGAGTACAGAGATTAGATTTTACCTCAGTGGGAAGATCTGAAACTTCAGCCATAAGTGCTTGATTTTGGATGGCTTCTTCTGCTTGATCACTCCAGTCAAATCCCATTCCTTGTTGAGAAACAAGAGCTTGAATGGAGTTTCTGTTTTGATTGGAACTTCCAGCCCGAGTTTGTTGATGGCTGTTATGAGATGTTCCTCCTCTGCATTCCCGGGCAAAGTGTCCCATCTTGTGACACTTGTAGCATTCCACTTTGGATTTTTCAAATCCAGCACCATCCTCTCTCCTTTGGGAAAAATTGTTTCTCCCTGTCCTCTTAATGAATCTCTTCACCCTCATAGACAGCATAGCCATCTGCCACTTTATATCCATCTCTTCAAGATCATCAGCATTAACCTGTTCTAAATCATCATTAATCAAAGAGGAATTTATATGACTGGAAAAGCAAGCTTCTAGTACTGTATCTTTGGACTTTTCCTGATTGACTGAACCAGCAGCACTAACTGAACCAGCAGTACTAACTGATTCATGGTTAGCAGTAGAATCAGGTGATGCTGAAAGAAGTGCAGCATTATGAACATATCCAGAGGGCTTCTTTTTGGCTTCAACCTCTGATTCAAAGACTCTAAGATCATTGTACAGATCATCAAGTTCCTTATCTTCCAGTTGGTCATTCTGTCTGAAGGACACAGTGTACATTGTCCATTCTTCACCCAATGATCTTAAGAACTTCCTGTTGACATCATCAGCCTCCATCTTGACTCCTACAGTGGCTAATTCTCCAATCAGCTTATTAAATCTATCAAAAGTTTGAGTCATAGACTCATTCTTGGTAGAAGTAAAGTTTTCATACTGCTGCTTTAGAATTGCCTTTTGATTTCTCTTTGTGCTTTTGGTGCCAGTAAATCTCTTCTCCAAAGCATTCCATAGAATCTGAGCATCAGTGCAGTGATGAAATTGATGCTGATACTCATTGGGGATAGCCAAAAGCAGAGTGCTTAAGGCCTTCATCTCTATCTGTCTGACTTTCCTCTCTGCATCAGTCTTTGGAGGAGGTCTTTTGCCATCTGGTCCAGTTCTTCCTTCAACACATGGACCATTCTCAATGATATCCCAGATGGAATAATCAGTAAGCAGAATGTACTGCTTGATTCTAATTTTCCACATGTCAAATTCATTGGGTCTGAGCATGGGAACCTTAGATACAAGAGTACTGTTTGATTCAAAAGAATTTTCCATAATGACTGTAGAATTCTAAGAAACACTAGCTCTGATACCACTTGTCAGGATCGAATCTTAACAAGACAATAAACACTTAGAATTCAGAATTAAAGAATCTGCGGAAAAGAACTTTAATTCTCACAATCAATGAACAGAATATCAGAAAACACACAATTTTTTGTATTCACTGTTTTGATTCACAATATTACAACCAAACCTCAATCTTGATGAACAGGCTCAATCAAGACGACTTCTACTTCTCTAGAAATAGGGTTCTTACACCTTGAGGTTAATTCTCTCTGAAAACACAATCGAATTTAGAATTTTCTCTTCTATCTCATGTATATTGTCGTCTGTTCTAATAGCTATCTATCAATACTATTTATACAAAAATAATTACAAGATAACTATCAAAAGTAACTTGATCTTCTAAATCTTCGTTAAACATATCTTGATCAATTCCTTCTTTGTCTCCAAAAGTATCGCATACCAAACTTAACGAACTCAGCAGTATTAACCTTCATTCTTCATGAGCAGTACTAACACTTTTCGTAAGACACCAGCAGTACTAACTTTTGTTCAGCAGCATTAATGATATTCCAGCAGTAGTAATATACCAGCAGTATTAACTTTGTTCAGCAGCATTAATGATGTACCAGCAGTAGTAACTTTGACAAGCAGTACTAACCTCACATAAGCAGTATTAATAATGTTCCAGCAGTATTAATATCTCAGCAGTACTAACCTTGAACTAGCAGTAGTATCTTTGTTCTGGCAGCACTAACATTGATCTGGCAGTACTAACTTGATCTGGCAGTACTAACTTGATCTGGCAGTACTAACTTGATCTGGCAGTAGTAATGTTGTTCTGGCAGTACTAACTTGATCTGGCAGTAGTAATGTTGTTCTGGCAGTACTAACCATACTTAGCATATCTTCAGTTCCCAACACTCCCTATTCAGGGATACACGGGAATAACGATTATACTTTGTCTATTCCTCCCTATTCAGGGATACACGGGAATAACGATTATACTTTGTCTATTCCTCCCTATTCAGCAGTTAACAAAACCTATAGTTCCTGTATACATCAAAAGTGACCGGACAACACAACTTTCCGGATACCCCTAACTATCCGGATAATACAACTTTCCAGACACCCACGATTTACAGGACAAACGAATCTTTCCGGACATCACTATTTACCGGATACCTAAGCTTTCCGGACATATAACTTTCCGAATACTAATCTTACCGGATACATATATAATCCGAATACTGTCCGATAACTATACAATTAACCACTTACCGGGTAACTTTGCCTTGTCCGGAAACCTTCATTCAGTGGTTTTCGGATACTATCATATTGTCCGGAAACCACAACCTGCAGCTCAAAATCTCGATCCAGATTCATGTATGTTCCATTCAGCTTGTTTCAACACATTCATTCAGTCCCAATACAGTTTATACACATGTCTTAACATTTAATTTAACAGAAAACAAGGATTTAGTTCAAAATAGAGAATGAACTCACCTTAATGAAGAAAACCCACTTCTCTTCACAAACAACTCCAAATCAGAACAATACCTAGATGAAATTAGTTTATGTTATGGATATCATCTTGCTACTGGAAATCAAACTTACAAAACCCTTTGATTTCTTACCAAAGTTTTCAGCTTGATTCTTCTTCTTTTTCTCTTCCTTTTTCTCTCATTTCTTTCTTCCTTCTCTCTATCTTTCTTTCTGCCCTTTTTGCCGACTCCAGCACTGAATTGAGATAATATCTCAATTCAGTTTAGCCTCTTGTCTTAATTAACCCTCAACTTTCCAAAACAACCAAATACACCCACTAGTTCCAAACTTCCAAAAATAGCAATTAAACTTTAATCACTTGAATTTTAGCACCAATGAATTATATAGTTACAAAATAATCCAAGGCTTAAACCAAAATACAAATAGACCCCTATTCATATTACATAATATGATCAAAAAATTCGAGATGTTACACATGAGTTCAAAATAATTTACTTTAGATGCAAATCACCCATTTTCCAACTCACACAAATCCCGTGCTGAAAACTTTAATATAAGATGATTCCCAAAATGGACTCATCCCCAGAACCAACGTGAAAGGTGAAATAGCATTTGATTCTCAAAACGATTGAATTCATAAATATATCGTCGTTATTCCAAACATTCTAAACATGGATGAAGCATAATCCATAACTCACATAACGTGGAAAACATTTCATATAAATGTGATATGTCACCGAAAACATGGATAAAAACAAATACCCAAAGCAACACCTTTCGGTGACGGGGGAGACCCGTTTACATTGCACGTGACGGAACACAAAAGTGGGTCACCTACTATGCAATAAAACAACACGTGGATTACTCTCGTAAACTGAGCTCAATCACTCCAGGTCTATTTGTAACGCCCCAAAATCTGGGCCAATTTAAACCTCGAGTTACAACAGGTTATGACAACATAAACTTCAACTTATATAAATAGCAAAGGAATTAACCATCAAGAGTATATTTACATTACATGATACTTCAAATAACCTATCAATCTAATCATGTCATACTAATCAGATTAATTGAGTTATCTAAGCTATCCTTCAAAAATCTCCTCTTGGATAATTACCACTTCTGCTATTTCAAAGTCACCCGTCCCACAACCCTTTATCTGCCTGAGCCTGAACCTGGTAAGAAAACATCACATGAAACGATTAGGCCAACGCCTAGTGAGAACATTCGTTTCAATAACAACATTTGCAAAAATCAATGTAAACAAGTTATAACAAACCCGGTTACTCCTTTTCTTACCGTACATAGAACTCTATTCCTTTACACAATTTTATCCACTCCCATGACTATGACTGACCACAATTCCATCAGTATATCATACCCCCAGAGCCACACTATGAATCTTCTCAGATTCTAGATCAATGCTCTCCACCAATAAATCGCGATTACACACGCCCATTTATCAGCATATCATATCCCAGAGCCACACTACGAATCTTCTCAGATTCTAGATCAATGCTCTCCACCAATAAATCGCGATTACACACGCCCATTTATCGGTAAGGAAGCAGAGATTACAAGCACTTATGTCAACCTCACTCTCTTCCTTAGAAATCAGGAATAACGATTAAACGAGTAATACCACACGCCTATCCCATGATTTCCCACACACACTGGAATAGCGATTAAACGAGTAATACCACACGCCTATTCCATGTGATTACCAAACTTCAGTGCCTACGGATCCGTATCACCTAATTGTACTCATACAAGTATTTAATCAATATAAATTCCTCATAGCAATCGTATAAGCGAATATCATATTTATACCTCATAAATTCCTTATAGCAATCGTATAAGCGAATTATTTATCTCACGTAGATTTCTCATAGCAACCGTATGAGCAAATCACCTTTAACACATTCCTGCCTAGTATCACACTAGCGCAGTCTATAAACCTAACATACTACTCTTCAAGGTACGTATGTTCAAACAACATAAGATATATGTCAATTCTTAAATCGCACTTTTCCACGATTAATGAAACTATACATTCCAATTTCTAGAATGGTACAGATAATACAAAGTCTCTAGATACCTTAACTGTTACATTCTTAAGTTCATATCCAGGATCTATTACAAAGTCTGCAAACTGACTCTTTTATCCAACTCCCGATATTCCCCACTCCCGGTATCCCCATCTCCCGGTATCCCCCAACTCCCGGTATCCCCACAGTATCGGGACTTCACCGGAACTCGTAAGTACCGAGACTCGTCTGTACCGGGACTTGCCTGTACCGGGACTTCACTACCGGGACTCTATTGTACCGGGACTCTATTGTACCGGGACATTCAACTTCCGGTACTTTTGATCATATCGGGACTGTACCGGGACAAACTAGTACCGGGACATTTTAGTACCGGGACTACGTACAGTTCATTTCTAACAAGTCCACAAATCGACTTAACTTGTGAAATTAGTTCAATCTATGTATTCCATTCAGTCTTTAGTCAATTTATACAGCTATATCAAGATCAGTATAACTTAAAAACACTGATTTGTACAATGAATCGAATGAACTCACCTTATTTGCAAAAGCCCACTTTTCTGTACGAATTCGATTCCAATCTGTTGTTACTGATTTCAGGAAACCTAATCAACAAGCAGATTTGTTTACAACCCATCATCCATAACAAATTATCTCAGAAATCAACACAAATCCTTACCAAACGATGAACAAATCCTTGATTTCTTCCTCTTTTCTCTTTTCTCTTCTTCTGGTTCTCTACACCGACTCACACAAGACAAATGAGATATTCTTTTCATCTCTCAGTCTATATCCACATACATACAAATAGGAATTGAC
Source organism: Saussurea involucrata (assembly GCA_033807775.1). NCBI lineage: Eukaryota > Viridiplantae > Streptophyta > Magnoliopsida > Asterales > Asteraceae > Saussurea > Saussurea involucrata. Next base: position 13,666,108 of record CM066327.1, on the reverse strand, counting down.
CAAACACACCCTCTAGTTCCATTATTTTCAAAATCACACCAAACATCAAACCCTTGTATTTTAACCTTATTGAATTATCAATTACAACATAATTCAAGGTTTTAAACCAAAATACAAGTAGATCCCAATTCTCATTAAATTACTATTTCTGAAAATTCAGGATGTTACAATAATCCCCAACTTGAAAATGATTTCGTCCCCGAAATCAGAATCAGGTGAACAAATGAGGATACTTATCTTTCATACTCTCTTCCGACTCTAAGGTCAAATTATTACCTCGATGGTGTTTCCACTGTACTTTCAACATAGCTACTTCCTTATCACTACGTAGCTCTCTAACTGATCTTTCCAAAATTGCCTTTGGTTCTTCCACACAGCGACTCTTTTCATCTACTCTCACATTAGTGAGTGGTATCATATCCTCTTCTTCGGTTAAACACTCCCGAAGATAACAAACATGAAAGGTATTTTGTACCCCTCCCAATTCTGGCGGAAGATCCAAATGATATACATGTAAACCAATCCTCTTAGAGTAATTGTTATCATCAAATCCATGTTTGACTACTTCTTAGTCTAACATACCGTTATCATTTCTCTCTTGTTTACACGGAATATCCACCACACAGCTACAGTCCAAAAGGACAGTTTCTCTAAAAACGTCAGTTAAGATCTCTAGCCAAGTCCTTGTAACACTGAGAACTGCATTCGATGTATTTCTTTTACATTTACTGAATACTCCAAGACTATAGCTTAACGCTACAATATTCTCTTCACCTAAAACCAATGGGATTGAGAAGAACAAGAGTCTTCCTTTCACCCCATCATCATCACAACTCACTCTCCAGGTCTCAAAAATAACATTAACATGTACTACCTGAAATTTCCACGTACACTGTAAATTAAGCATACTCGTTACTATTAAATACTTCAACAACCACGGCAGTCCATTATTACATCCATGACTTACACGTTTCTTCGGTATAGAATGCTATCACTTCCTCACATCACTATCTCATCGCACAACCACAATACAACCAAGCACCACAGTATTGAACATCAAAAGTGATAACTCTATTGAACCTGCAATATGATTACATTCTTAAGTCCAATCTTTCTATCATAGGAAGCAACTCACACAATCAAAATCACTTTGGGTAAACACCCAATACCATTCCGACATTCTGTTTCGATATTAGCCATATCACTACTCCATCTTACAAACTACATGCCCTAACAACTTTAATGACAAAGTGGTACTTTTCATCCGGAATCCCCGAAAAGACTTCCATCAGATGCTTCCTAGTTCTAACTTCATAATACATACTAGTTGACACATTTATCTTGGCAGTTGATACCAATACTCACTCGTACATTCTCCACACATAACCTTTCACCACAGACCAGGTTTCTCACAATCATTCATACACATATTAACCGAGTTTATTTCACTAAATATCTCCTCCCCAACTTTAGTTGAACTACTGTAATACCCGGGTAAGTCTGTTAGATAATTTAACTATAAGATATGATGTTTAGGGTAATTTTGGGGTAAATCATAAGTTTAGGGGTGTTTGGGTCATTAATGAGAAGTTCAAGGTTGAAATGGTAAATATGGAATTTATATACACCTTAAGATATTCAGATGTATCATATTGTCCTAAAAATAGAAAGAGTGTGTGTGCGGGAGTCTGGAGGCGAAAAGAAGCACTGGACGAAACCTACGGTTAGAGCATCAATCAATTGGGTTGGATTCAATTTTGAGGTAAGCTATTTTGTATTTTGTGTATGTAATCAGTAATAAAAGATATCTATCGGTTTAGAAGTTACGATTTCAGTGATTGGTATTGATTTCTTCGAATTTAGGTTAGGTGAAACCGACTGTGTTCTTAGACTCCCGGTATAGTCGACTCCCGGGGGAGTCCCGGTACTGTCGATTCTGGTAGTGTAAGTCCCGATGTAGTGAACTCTCGGTAGTGTAAGTCCCGGTGTAGTGAACTCCCGGTATCATTGACTCCCGGTATTATAGAATACCGGTATTGTCGAGTCCCGGTAGAGTCAAGTACCGGTATTATGGTGTCCCGGTACTGAGAAGTCCCGGTACCCTGTAGTCCCGGTAGTGGGTTAAGTGCAGTGTGTATTGGACAGTTGAGAACAGGAACTGGTAGACTTTATATGTTTGGCTAGTAAAGCGGTGTATGTGTCTTAAATTGCTTCAGATACTGTGAAGTTGAGGTGAAAGATATAATCAATTGAAAGAAGATTTCAAAGTGTGTTTGGATAAACAAAACAGGTGAGTTTTACTCTAAAAACGTTTTTAACTGGAATACGTATATATGTGGATGGGGAATGTAATAGCTGACGACTATGTGTTTATATGTGAATTATAATATATTGAGGTATTATATTTACATGAGTATTATAATGTGTTATAATACGTTGGCCGGGTTTAGGACCGGTGTGCTTGGCTATAGAATCCGTATAGCGTTGTTTGGCTGTAGATGTTATACAGCGTTGTAAATTATTAGTTGGCTTGCTACCAACTAATATGGCCAGGAGAAAGGAGAAGGGAAGGTACATGATATGTGAGCTTAATTGGAAATATATGATTGTGTTGAGTGATTTATATGAATGAAGTTTATATAAATGGTTTTTAAACTAACTGGGATTTCTCACATAGACCATCAGGTCTAACCCTCATTTTTGTTTTAAAAATATGTATTCCAGGTGGTGGATCAAGTAAGAGCAAGTAATTAGAGTAACTGATGGATGACTTTTGTGAAGGATTATAAGATGAAGATTTTGGCTTGTTTAGCAGTTGTATCACAATATTAAATGTTATGTATGTATTTAGTACAAAGTTGTAGTAGAATGGTTTCTTTCATTTGTAAAAGACTGCAGGACCGAATTTGTAAGATGATGTTTCGTTTGTTATATCAATGTTATGTTACGAAATGTGAATTGTTGTGTATATGGGAATTTGGGTTGTTATAAATGGTATCAGAGCCTTAGTTTAAGGGATTTAGGTATTTGTATCTGTACCTAGACTTAAACTGCATGTGAAGTAGGATGTCCTTATCATTATAGAACCTTGGGATGATGAAGTATAAAAGGTAGAAGGAACATCATGTAAGGTAATTTCATATTACACCTGGCCAGTGTAATTGTGATCTTACAGGTACATGTTTGAACTGGAATACCTTGTTATATGGGGTATGTGCTTATGTGTGTATTTGTTGGGTCATCAAGATTTGAAGATGACCTCATGATCTCCTTTTATACTTTGAAAAACATTTTATACTTAGAGAAATTTTGGATGCATGGTTCTTTGTAATGGCTTGTACAAGATATCAAATGTTTGGTGAAGTCAAAGATCAACCAAAGTCAAGATTAAAGATTCTCTCATTGTGGAAGTGAAAGATCTTTTCTCAAACATACAAGTCATTGTTCACCGAAATTGTTCTCACAATTTCGGTGGTATCTCCACCGAAACTTCTCTCTATTTCGGCCAAGTCTCAAAGAAGCTTTTCCCAAAGATGATGTCATATATCTCAAAGATGATGTCACATATCTCAAAGATGTGTCACATATCCCAAATGACATTTCGGTGGGACCTCAAAGAAGCTTCAAAGATGTTTTCTCCAAAGATGTGTCACATATCCCAAGTTTCCATCGGTGGTGCTTTTCTTGAAAGAAAATCTGAGAAGCAAAAGGAGACAAAAGTGAGAGACATAATAAGACAAAATGAGAAGCAAATTCATTTTGTCTTGGAAGAAATCTTACAACCTTTCTTCGGTGGTGCATTTGTTGAAAGAGATTTTGAGAAGCAAAAGAAGACAAAAATGAGAGACATAAGAAGACAAATTGAGAAGATATTTTCTACATGGATAAAGTGACCTTCTGTCTTATTATCCATTTCCATGCAAAGCTCTTTTCTCATGCATGAGCTCTTCTGACTGTACCTTGTAAAAGGTGACAAGGACTTCACAACTTTCCAGAAGTCAACATCCTCAGCAAGTGTGAAGATGACAAGTGTCCCAAGCATTCAATGCTTGCACACTCCTTGTCACTATAAAAGGAAGAGCTCTCCATACAGAAAGATACACATCTTGAGAGACTTTGAAGATTACTGTGAGCTCTTGATATTCTACGCAAACTGGAAGAATTCTCTAAGTGCAAGAATTTCCAGTTTGCTTGAAAAACTTTATAGCTTTGTTCTAAGTGTTCTTAGTTATTTTGTTGTATACTTTGTGTAAGATTGTTAGAATAGTTTATCTGTTCTTTTCCGCAACAGTCTTAAGTTTTCTATGTGTAATTCTTGTTGAAAGATTTTCAATAAAAAGAATTAAAATTGTGAAAATTTTGAGTATTGTATTCAACCCCCCCCCCCCCCCTTCTACAATACTTGTTATAGCCATCTGGGACTAACAAGTGGTATCAGAGCAGAAAGTTTAATCCCATAAACTTGATCTGCGATGGCTGCCTCCTCTTCTTCAACTATTGAAAACTCTTTTCAAAATAACTTTTCTGAAAATGGCTCCATTTCAAAACCTCCTAAGTTCAATGCTAACAACTTCTCTTTGTGGAAAAGCCGCATGATGCTGTTCATGGAAGGAGTGGATACTAGATATCCAACCATTCTCCAAGAGGGACCCTTTATCCCCAGAGTTTGGGCTCGCTATGAAACGCAGAGGCCTGGTAAAGAAACCATGGAAAAAGATAATTCTGATGATTCGTCTGATGAAGAAAAATCTGCTGCTACTGGTCGTTACATTCTTAAAAATCCTAAGAAATATACTGATGAGGAAAAACGACTTGTGTCTCTTGATTCTAAAGTTAGAACTATCATTGCTCTCTCTCTTCCTGATGAAGTGTACCACTCTCTGGTAAATCTCTCTACTGCCAAAGAGATGTGGTCCACTCTGTGTGTCTTGTACGAAGGTACAAATGAAGTTAAAAAGAGCAGAAAGATTGCTCTTGTTAGAAATTATGAACTCTTTGCTTTTGAAAAAGGAGAATCTCTTCCTAGCTTCTATAATCGCTTCAACTCTCTTTTAAATGATCTTAAGTTGTTGGGCAGAGTCTATGATAATGAGGAAGTCTTGTGCAAGTTCATGGATTGTCTTCCAGATTTTTGGGAAAATATATGTACTTGCATCAAAACTACCAAGGACCTTGAGTTCATGCCCTTAACTGTTCTTTATGGAACTCTTTTCAACTATGAGCAGACGAAACTGCATAGGTTTACAAAGAACTCCTCTCTTGCTCTCCTAAGTGACTCTTCCAAAAAGACTAAGTGTATTCCAAAAATCTCCTACCCATCTGATTCTGACCATGATAGTCAAGAAGATCCCAATGATCATTCAGAAGCATATCTTAGTGATGCTAAGGATGAATGTGAGGAAACTTCAGCTGATAAATTATCTGATGAAATGGCCATGTTGGATGGGCACTCTAAATCCAAATCTCATCTCTCTTCTGGAAAATCTAAGTTTGATAGAAATTCATCCTCTTCTCTCTCCAAACACTCTCCTTTGGATAAATCTAATGAGGAATGTTTTAACTGTGGTAAAAAGGGTCATCTTGCTTCTGAGTGTAAAAGTAGAAACCTTGAAAGACTTAGAAGTGCTTCCCACCGATTTTCCAAAAATTTCAGCCAATCTTCCTCTTCTGCAAATTTTGACCGGGCTGAAAGATACAAGGAGAAATACAAGAGAGAAAAGGAAAGAAATGAAAGACTTGTCAGAAGAGGAAAGGGTCTGCCTGCTAAATCTTATGATTTGGCAGATGAACCCACATCTGAAAGCGAATGACTCCTCAACTGCTCTTGTATCAGCTAAGTGCTTCTTCTACTCTTCACTGGTACATACTATGTGTTTTATCTATCTTTTATGAATTCTCTTATTTCAAACTCTTTTGCTATGTGTTCATAATTTCTGCCATCACATCTGAAAACATAAATTTTGGAAATTTTATTTGGCTAGTCTCTGGGTGTTGTTTCTGTCTTAAAAGGAAATCCTCCAAAATTTTTCCAAAAATAACTTTATGACTTCTCATACCGATTTTCTTCTTAAATCTGTGAGTTTCAAAATGTCCAATTCAAAAGAAAGGATTTATGTACTCCCAATTTTTGAAATATGAATTCTATGTGATGCACCCCCATTCTTTGTTATCTCTTCAAAATCTTTGAGCAAAAGTTAGGAAAAATGTCAAGTTTCTAAAAGGAACTCTCTTTATAGAAAATGCTATATCTGTAGTGATATTTCTCATTTTGCCAAAGACTGTGTGAAATAAAGAATTATTCTGAGTGATATAAATTCTTTTCATTCTTTTTCTTCTAACCCAAAAGGACCCACCTTCAAAATGGGTACCTGGAAATTAAATTCTTTGTGATTGCAGATTTTGAGCTGGGCAGATGGATCTATGTGAACAAGTGAGAAAGTTGACAAAACCTTAGAATTCTTTACTCTCATGACATCATAAGCATGTTGATGTCATTCTCATGACATCACCATCTCCAATCTCTTAAAATTCCATTTCTTTTCTAAACCTCACCACCGAAATTTTCCTTAACCACCAAACCAAAACCATATCCCACCATACTTTACTTCCCATCATATGTTTTGCCTCCTCGATCGGTGGTACCCCTCAAATTCGGTGGAACCCTTCAAATTCGGTGGTGAAACCCTTCTAAATTCGGTACAATCCTTCAAACTCCTCGGTGGAATCCTCACACCGATCCACCACCGAGTCTACACCGACCCACACCGATTCCACACCGAATCTCCACCGATCCACCACCTCAAATCCCTCCACCGATCCACCACCTCAAATCCCTCCACCAATCCACCCACTACAAACTCTTCTACAGATGTCACCCCAAATCCTCAAACTCAATCTTTTTGGGTCATCAAATTGGAAAATGAAATTCCAATCTTTTCTTCACTTTGAAGATTTTCTCCATAATGTCTTAGAAGTTTTACTACTAATTTTCCACCGAAAATCCTACCGAAAATAGCCAATTTTCGGTGGATTCTCCTTCATTTTCGGTGGAAAAGCAAAAAAAAAAAAAAAAAAAAAATCCTACCGATTTTCCACCGAAAATCCTACCGAAAATAGCCTATTTTCGGTGGATTTTCCTCAATTTTCGGTGGAAAGGTAAAGGTAAAAAAAAATATATATATATATCCTACCGATTTTCCACCGAAAATCCTACCGAAAATAGCTTATTTTCGGTGGATTTTGCTCAATTTTCGGTGGAAAGGTAAAAAAAAAAAAAAAAAAAAAATATCCTACCGATTTTCCACCGAAAATCCTACCGAAAATAGCCTATTTTCGGTGGATTTTGCTCAATTTTCGGTGGAAAGGTAAAAAAAAAAAAAAAAAAAAAAAATTCTACCGATTTTCCACCGAAAATCCTACCGAAAATAGCCTATTTTCGGTGGATTTTCCTCAATTTTCGGTGGAAAGGTAAAAAAAAAAATGGTCTTGGTTCTGGCCGATCTTTTCATTTTCTCTTGGTGTTTTTCCTACGTCGGCCGCTGAGGGGGAGAAACATAAACCCTCAGTACTCATATACAGCGACCAACTTGAAAAAATGAGGAAATCAACGGACCGGTCAAGGGGGAGCACTTCAGTCCGGGCGGATCTAACTGAGGGGGAGAAACACAAAGACCGTCTGATCTAACTGAGGGGGAGCAAAACAAAGACAAAGGATTCTGATGCTAAACATGAAAAGATGCCAAGATGCAACAGTTGTATCACAATATTAAATGTTATGTATGTATTTAGTACAAAGTTGTAGTAGAATGGTTTCTTTCATTTGTAAAAGACTGCAGGACCGAATTTGTAAGATGATGTTTCGTTTGTTATATCAATGTTATGTTACGAAATGTGAATTGTTGTGTATATGGGAATTTGGGTTGTTATAAATGGTATCAGAGCCTTAGTTTAAGGGATTTAGGTATTTGTATCTGTACCTAGACTTAAACTGCATGTGAAGTAGGATGTCCTTATCATTATAGAACCTTGGGATGATGAAGTATAAAAGGTAGAAGGAACATCATGTAAGGTAATTTCATATTACACTTGGCCAGTGTAATTGTGATCTTACAGGTACATGTTTGAACTGGAATACCTTGTTATATGGGGTATGTGCTTATGTGTGTATTTGTTGGGTCATCAAGATTTGAAGATGACCTCATGATCTCCTTTTATACTTTGAAAAACATTTTATACTTAGAGAAATTTTGGATGCATGGTTCTTTGTAATGGCTTGTACAAGATATCAAATGTTTGGTGAAGTCAAAGATCAACCAAAGTCAAGATTAAAGATTCTCTCATTGTGGAAGTGAAAGATCTTTTCTCAAACATACAAGTCATTGTTCACCGAAATTGTTCTCACAATTTCGGTGGTATCTCCACCGAAACTTCTCTCTATTTCGGCCAAGTCTCAAAGAAGCTTTTCCCAAAGATGATGTCATATATCTCAAAGATGATGTCACATATCTCAAAGATGTGTCACATATCCCAAATGACATTTCGGTGGGACCTCAAAGAAGCTTCAAAGATGTTTTCTCCAAAGATGTGTCACATATCCCAAGTTTCCATCGGTGGTGCTTTTCTTGAAAGAAAATCTGAGAAGCAAAAGGAGACAAAAGTGAGAGACATAATAAGACAAAATGAGAAGCAAATTCATTTTGTCTTGGAAGAAATCTTACAACCTTTCTTCGGTGGTGCATTTGTTGAAAGAGATTTTGAGAAGCAAAAGAAGACAAAAATGAGAGACATAAGAAGACAAATTGAGAAGATATTTTCTACATGGATAAAGTGACCTTCTGTCTTATTATCCATTTCCATGCAAAGCTCTTTTCTCATGCATGAGCTCTTCTGACTGTACCTTGTAAAAGGTGACAAGGACTTCACAACTTTCCAGAAGTCAACATCCTCAGCAAGTGTGAAGATGACAAGTGTCCCAAGCATTCAATGCTTGCACACTCCTTGTCACTATAAAAGGAAGAGCTCTCCATACAGAAAGATACACATCTTGAGAGACTTTGAAGATTACTGTGAGCTCTTGATATTCTACGCAAACTGGAAGAATTCTCTAAGTGCAAGAATTTCCAGTTTGCTTGAAAAACTTTATAGCTTTGTTCTAAGTGTTCTTAGTTATTTTGTTGTATACTTTGTGTAAGATTGTTAGAATAGTTTATCTGTTCTTTTCCGCAACAGTCTTAAGTTTTCTATGTGTAATTCTTGTTGAAAGATTTTCAATAAAAAGAATTAAAATTGTGAAAATTTTGAGTATTGTATTCAACCCCCCCCCCCCCCTTCTACAATACTTGTTATAGCCATCTGGGACTAACAGTATTAAACTTGTTTAAATCTATAGAATGGCAAGCGGTACACGGAATTCGAATCGAGGAGGAGGAAGAAATCCGAATAGTACGAATCCGCCGATAGGAACGGGGGACAGGGGAGGCAGAACTGGGGGCAGAGTCGGGGGTAGAACCGGAGGTCGAGCCGGAGGCAGAGTCCATCCACAGGGTACAGTGTTTGTTACCAGGGATGATCTAATGGCAGAAATGGGAAGATTGCAGGCTAGCATACAAACAATGTTTGATCGGAACCGTCATAATGAAACTGGAATACCGGATCCTGGACCGGAAGATGAAATGCCAATCACATCGACTGTTGTACCAGTACAAAGGAGGTGCGACTACAAAATGTTTTTAAGCTGTAGACCTCCGACCTACTCAGGAGACAGGGATCCAGTGAAAGCAATGAGATGGATGAAGGAAATAGAAGCTATCTTCAAGACGAGTAAGTGCGCTGACGAAGATAGAGTATTGTATGGAACAGCAATGTTAAAGGGGGATGCTTTGTATTGGTGGGAATCCTTTATTCATTCTAAGGGATCTGATGTTTATTCTACCCTCTCTTGGGAAGAATTTGTGATAGCCTACAGGAACGCATTTTGTCCCCAAGCAGCCGTCAAACAACTGGAAGGGGAATTTATGAACTTACAACAAGGAAACTTATCCGTTCGAGACTACACCGCTAGCTTCCTGGAAAAGTCTCGGTTCGCAGAATACTACGTTGCTACGGAGGCGATGAAGACGGAAAGGTTTATCTTCGGGCTGAACTCAGAGGTTAGAAGGCTAGTGACTGCAAAAGGACCCGATACCTTCTCAGCTGCAGTTGATGCCGCGGAGAATGTTGAACGAGATATGAGGAGAGATGCTGGCGATAAAAGTATCGGGAAGAGAAAGTGGGAAGGACCACAATACGATCCGAAGAAGTCCCGATTTCAGAGGTATGATAACCGTCCGCCGTTTCGACCAGCGGAAAGACCATGTCAGAAGTGTAACCGTGTCCACCAAGGAAATTGCCGAGGTGATTTACGAGCATGTTATAAGTGTGGGAAGACCGGACACGTCATCAAAGATTGTAAGGTAACGCGGCTATGTTTCTTATGCAATTCACCAGATCACCTCCAGTCAGACTGTCCGAGGGGAAGGATACAGCAAGGTGGATCTTCAGGCAGGCCAACGATTGTTAAACCAGTAATACCAAGACTGGAACCGCCAGTAACCAGGGGTCGCGCATTTCAAATGACTGAGAAAGAAGCGGAGGAAACTCCGGATGTGGTCACAGGTACATTTTTAATAAACTCTACACGTGCTAAGGTGTTATTTGATTCAGGTGCAAACCGATCGTTTGTGTCTCCTGCATTTGCTGCTTGCCTGTGTTTGAAACCTAAAATGCTAGAACATGCTCTATCAGTAGATACGGCAAATGATAATCACGTGTCAGTTAAAGAAGTATTTGATGACTGTGTGATAAATATAGAGGAGTGTAGGGTGCCGATACAATTGTTTCCTATAACTTTGATAGAGTTTGACGTCGTAGTGGGAATGGACTGGTTAGCCGAGAATCAGGCTAACATAGTGTGTGATAAGAAGCTAATAAATGTGGTATTACCTGAGAAGGGACCAGTAGTAATTTATGGTGATCGTAGGAATCATCAGTCTAGCCTTATATCTATGATAAAAGCCCGTAAGTGTGTGAGTAAGGGTTGTCAGAGTTACTTGGCTTATGTGATAGATATTAAGCCAGAAAAGAATAGGATGGAAGATATTCCTATTGTTAGTGAATTCCCTGAAGTTTTCCCTGAAGACTTGAATAGTCTTCCTCCGGTTAGACAAGTGGAATTTGGTATCGACTTAGTTCCTGGAGCCACTCCTATTGCTCGTGCACCTTATCGTCTGACACCTCCAGAGATGATGGCACAATTACAAGACCTATCCGATAAAGGCTTCATCAGGCCTAGTTCTTCACCGTGGGGAGCACCAGTGTTATTTGTGAAAAAGAAGGATGGTTCGATGAGAATGTGTATCGACTACCGAGAATTGAATAAGCGCACGATAAAGAACAAGTATCCGTTACCCCGAATTGATGACCTCTTCGATCAGTTAGTTGGAGCTTGCTATTTCTCCAAGATTGATCTAAGATCCGGTTATCTCCAGTTGAAAGTTAAAGAAGAAGACGTTCTAAAGACTGCTTTTCGTACAAGGTACGGTCACTACGAATTCTTAGTAATGCCGTTTGGACTGACGAACGCCCCAGCTGCCTTTATGGATTTAATGAATCGGGTATGTAAGCCGTATCTTGATAAATTCGTTATTGTATTTATTGATGATATCCTTATCTATTCCCGATCCAAAGAGGATCACGCACAACATCTTCGTTTGGTTCTGGAGTTGCTGAAGAAAGAAAAGTTGTACGCTAAGTTCTCCAAATGTGAATTCTGGTTGCGAGAAGTTTAGTTTCTGGGGCATGTCGTTTCTGAGAAAGGTATACAAGTTGATCCGATGAAAGTGGAAGCAGTTGAAAAGTGGGAACCGCCGAAGACAACAACTGAAGTACGTAGTTTTCTGGGTTTAGCCGGCTACTATCGGAAATTTATAAAAGACTTCTCTCGTATCGCAACGCCTTTGACTAAGCTGACCCGGAAGAACCTGAAGTTTGAATGGAAAGCAGAACAAGACGAGGCATTTCGGATATTGAAAGAGAAACTGTGCAGCGCGCCGATTCTATCACTACCTGAAGGTTCGGAAGATTTTGTTGTTTATAGTGATGCGTCAAAACTGGGTTTGGGATGTGTACTCATGCAGTGGGGAAAGGTTATTACTTATGCTTCTCGTCAATTAAAGGATCATGAAAGAAAGTATCCTACGCACGACATAGAGCTTGCAGCAGTTGTCTTCGCGTTAAAGATTTGGAGACATTATCTGTATGGTTCCAAATGTCAGATATATACTGACCATAAGAGTCTCCAACACCTCTTTGATCAGAAGGAACTAAATATGAGACAAAGGAGATGGCTGGAATTGTTGAATGATTACGATTGTGAAATCCTTTATCACCCGGGAAAGGCGAATGTGGTGGCAGATGCGCTGAGTCGTCAAGAAAGGAGTGGAACAATAAAAGTTATTTCACTACGAACTGAACTCCTACCCAACATATTTGACGAATTGCAGAAGTGTCAAGTGGAGGCTTATCAAGATGAACATCTGAAATCAGAACGGTTAGCGGGGATGTCAGCATTGTTAGTAAAGATGATCGTGGGTTATTGTGTCTGGGAAACAGAGTGTGGGTACCTCGTTTGGGTGGGTTACGTGATCGTGTTCTACAAGAAGCCCATCAATCCCGTTTCTCTATTCACCCAGGTACAAACAAGATGTATAAAGATCTAAAGCGATTCTATTGGTGGCCGGGGATAAAAAGAGGGATTGCTCAGTATGTGGAAAGATGTGATACTTGTAAGAAAGTGAAGATCGAACACCAAAAGCCGTTTGGTCAACTGCAACGGCTGGAAATACCTATGTGGAAGTGGGAGCAGATTACCACGGATTTCATCACGAAGCTACCAAGGACTCCGAAGGGATTTGATTCTATTTGGGTGATCGTCGACAGATTGACAAAGTCTGCACACTTTCTACCGATAAAGGAAACCGATTCGATGGAGCGATTGGCTAAGTTATACATTGACGAAATAGTAACTCGACATGGAGTTCCAATCTCTATCATTTCTGATCGTGATAGTCGTTTTACTTCAAGATTTTGGAGAAGTTTTCAAAGGGAATTGGGGACACAGATAAAGTTAAGTACGGCGTATCATCCCCAAACAGATGGGCAGAGTGAACGAACAATTCAGACCCTAGAAGATATGCTCCGGGCTTGCATTGTTGATTTTGGGGGATCGTGGGATAAGCATTTACCATTGAATGAATTCGCTTACAACAACAGTTATCATTCCAGCATACAAGCGGCACCGTTCGAAGTACTGTATGGTAGGAAATGTCGAACGCCTCTATGTTGGAACGAAGTGGGAGAGAAACAGTTAGCGGGGCCGGAAATAGTTCAGTTAACCGCCGATAAGGTTACTCAGATCCGTGAACGATTAAAGTGGCTCAAGACAGACAGAAAAGCTACGCTGACCGACGCCGAAAGCCATTGGAATTTCAAGTTGGGGATTACGTGATGTTAAAGGTTTCGCCGTGGAAAGGAGTCATCAGATTTGGACGACAAGGTAAACTTAGCCCAAGGTATATCGGACCGTTTGCAATAACAGAAAGGATCGGTGAAGTAGCTTACCGATTAGATCTTCCGCCGGAGTTGAGCAGGATTCATAACGCATTTCACGTATCAAACTTCCGAAAGTGTTTGGTTACTCCAGATCAGTTCGTCTCTCTACCAGAGATACAAGTCGACGAAAGACTAAATTATGTGGAAGAGCCGGAAGCTATAGTTGATCATAAAGTTAAAGTGTTGCGGAATAAGGAGATTAGGCAAGTGAAAGTTCAGTGGAGGCATCATAGAGGTCAGGATGCTACGTGGGAATCCGAATCGGAAATGAGAGCCAAATACCCTCATCTTTTCACTTAACTGAATTTCGGGACGGAATTCTTTTAAGGGGGAGATGATGTAATACCCGAGTAAGTCCGTTAGATAATTTAACTATAAGATATGATGTTTAGGGTAATTTTGGGGTAAATCATAAGTTTAGGGGTGTTTGGGTCATTAATGAGAAGTTCAAGGTTGAAATGGTAAATATGGAATTTATATACACCTTAAGATATTCAGATGTATCATATTGTCCTAAAAATAGAAAGAGTGTGTGTGCGGGAGTCTGGAGGCGAAAAGAAGCAGTGGACGAAACCTACGGTTAGAGCATCAATCAATTGGGTTGGATTCAATTTTGAGGTAATCTCTTTTGTATTTTGTGTATGTAATCAGTAATAGAAGATATCTATCGGTTTAGAAGTTACGATTTCAGTGATTGGTATTGATTTCTTCGAATTTAGGTTAGGTGAAACCGACTGTGTTCTTAGACTCCCGGTATAGTCGACTCCCGGGGGAGTCCCGGTACTGTCGATTCCGGTAGTGTAAGTCCCGGTGTAGTGAACTCCCGGTGGTGTAAGTCCCGGTGTAGTGAACTCCCGGTATTATAGAGTACCGGTATTGTCGAGTCCCGGTAGAGTCAAGTACCGGTATTATGGTGTCCCGGTACTGAGAAGTCCCGGCACCCTGTAGTCCCGGTAGTGGGTTAAGTGCAGTGTGTATTGGACAGTTGAGAACAGGAACTGGTAGACTTTATATGTTTGGCTAGTAAAGCGGTGTATGTGTCTTAAATTGTTTCAGATACTGTGAAGTTGAGGTGAAAGATAGAATCAATTGAAAGAAGATTTCAAAGCGTGTTTGGATAAACAAAACAGGTGAGTTTTACTCTAAAAACGTTTTTAACTGGAATACGTATATATGTGGATGGGGAATGTAATAGTTGATGGCTATGTGTTTATATGTGAATTATAATATATTGAGGTATTATATTTACATGAGTATTATAATGTGTTATAATACGTTGGCCGGGTTTAGGACCGGTGTGCTTGGCTATAGAATCCGTATAGCGTTGTTTGGCTGTAGATGTTATACAGCGTTGTAAATTATTAGTTGGCTTGCTACCAACTAATATGGCCAGGAGAAAGGAGAAGGGAAGGTACATGATATGTGAGCTTAATTGGAAATATATGATTGTGTTGAGTGATTTATATGAATGAAGTTTATATAAATGGTTTTTAAACTAACTGGGATTTCTCACATAGACCATCAGATCTAACCCTCATTTTTGTTTTAAAAATATGTATTCCAGGTGGTGGATCAAGTAAGAGCAAGTAATTAGAGTAACCGATGGATGACTTTTGTGAAGGATTATAAGATGAAGATTTTGGCTTGTTTAGCAGTTGTATCACAATATTAAATGTTATGTATGTATTTAGTACAAAGTTGTAGTAGAATGGTTTCTTTCATTTGTAAAAGACTGCAGGACCGAATTTGTAAGATGATGTTTCGTTTGTTATATCAATGTTATGTTACGAAATGTGAATTGTTGTGTATATGGGAATTTGGGTTGTTACAACTACCACTCTCGATTTGCTAAATAACTTGAACTTATTCGTTCATACTAGCTCCTTGTGATTCCAAACCAATACTAAAACACGGTACAATCCTTCGCAGATCAACATTTTCCATACCTCACTTCATTGGTGCCTAATACTTTCTCCTTTTTAAACCATCCACATCGCAAGTAAAACACTTCTATAACACAACAGTCTTTCATAATCTTAACACTCTTACAAAGTGGTCCTTCAGCTTTTATTTTTCTGATTTAAGACTTAACAATAATTAAATCCAAAAGAATACGCAAAACATTCACATCATGCAAACTTCTATTTTAATACAATCCATGTAATCCCAACCCAAGCCTACAACGAGCTTATTAAAATGGGTCAATGCTCTTAAGACTCAACTGAGTTCAAAACCGAGCCATCTACTCCAAGGATCAATGATCATTACGCAACATACGTTCCGAGGCATGATAAATCTATGACTCCTTCATTACTACTTTCCCCACGAAGTCAATTTGTATAGGTATATGCAACTCTTATATACTTCACAATGTATATACTTCGCCAAGGTTCGTTAGTTCCAAAGGTATTAAAAACGCGAGAATTATCAAACAGTCTTTACACTTAAGACCGACACTTATTCAAATAGAATGCAGTTAAGCATATAACACAACCAAGACTCCATCTCGAGTCATTAAAACTGACAGACATTCAAAAGACTCATTTGAATATCAATCAAGCCTTTAAGGCGAAAATAAACGTTTGGTTAAACATGTGTCACGCACACAATTACATAAACCAAAATACATTGTTACCCAATTCTTTACCTTTTTAATCCCTTAATTGGCCATCGGCCCCAAAACAAAGTTTTACCACTCTTAAAAACTTTACATGGTCGGATTTACCAAAATCCTCCAACTCACATGTTCACATTTTTAAAACGTAATACCTCATAAATATTGCACATCCACAAAAATATTAAAAGCGTGTAACAATAATTCGAAACTTCTTTCATTAGTGATTTATTCGTCAATCACTCAAAATCCTTAACCATGTCGTACACAATAATATTTGCTTTGCGCATACCCTTTGCATAACAGCATACCGATACCGCTCACAGTCTTTGTTCCTGTCCGCACGGGCATACGCGGGACGCACCCAGACCGCACCCAATGACAGACGAAAGGTCTCATACACCTTACACAACTATCGACTTCAAAGTCAATACCTGACATGTCGACACTTCCTTAACCTTAAGGTCCTTAACTGAACCTAATTCTTCCTCCGGACACAACCGTCCCTCGGCAACTGTATTCCTAGTCAGCGAACAAGGGTACAGACTCTCATGCAGCCGACACTAAAGTCCACTTTCGACTCTCACACTGTTCATCTCTCATTTGAACACAATTACCAAAACTACAAACTTTCTCCCAAGGTTTATCCAACACCTCTCCACTCTTGGAGTTCTTTCTTAGCTTATAACGTAATACTCTATGACCTAGCGAGTTCATAGCCTTTATGCATGACAAAATCATTTCGCACATTTTCTCATTTTAAATAACCCTACTGGGAATAACTTGGGCACACATACCCCAAAGTACTGCACAACGATCTCGAGAATCGTTTGCATATTAAATTTCCGAAAACTCAATCCTTCTCAACCAAAACAGTGTTGTTACGACGGTAATATACTAAATGAAAATCTCTTCGTACGACAACAGTTCGAAAAAGTTTGACCGACACGAAATAAACTAGTCGGTTCTCTCACTTATTTATATGATGTTTAATAGGTCCATACTCCTGTTAGTTATTAAACGTTTTGCTGACCAACGCTTTCTTGCTGCAATTCAACTTTTCATGTAAAGTAAGAAATACTTTGTAAAAACTTCAAAAATTTCGCTGTGCGACGTAAATGGGATTGCCTTTTTCTTTAAATACACTTTCGCACATGCTAATTCAACCTTGACTAAAACTGTTATTTATGCATTTGGTTTGAAATCATGAAAACTCATGTAACACACACTAAAATACCAGGCATAAAACTTTCCTCGCAATTGAATGCTACTTACTCAAACGAGGTCAATCGTCTTACTTACGTAACTTATCATTGACATTCTACTTCCGACTAGTGGTCGCCCTCTCGGCCTTATAACATTTGCTATACTGGCATTCCACGATCCACATACTCCACCATGTCATACCATTTTCCATCTTGATCAATCATCTCATACTCTATCTCCACACATATCAATCCACCTACTAAGGTTGCCTTGGCGGACGTTCATGAGTCCCGCAAATTTCCAGGTTGTCCTTCCAACCCCCAATCATTTACCGATCTGTCCTCCAAAGGATTTTGGTGGCATACTCACCATCGTTCTACTATAACCTAAAGGGATAACCATAAGAAATGGTTATGCACATACCCCTATACAAAACGTACTTTACCGATCGTTAGTCACTGTAATAGTTTAGAAATAAGCATGCTCGCGTAACAATATATTCATAATAACAGTAGCTAATTGAAATTGTGAACATATCATACATGAGAATCCTTGTTACCATTATCACGGTACTAATTTCACGTATTTCCGTTGACTCTAAGACTATCCCGTCTTAGTATTTCTACCCAAATCTCACAAGTCATAACTTAATTCATCTCAGCTTAAGTCTAAGTATCTCATCAGCATACTTAGCTCGCTTAAACTATTGCTCTGATACCATATTGTAACGCCCCAAAATCTGGGCCAATTTAAACCTCGAGTTACAACAGGTTATGACAACATAAACTTCAACTTATATAAATAGCAAAGGAATTAACCATCAAGAGTATATTTACATTACATGTAAAGCCCGTATCCCGGTATGTATTTTCGTATTATTAATCTTTTTTAAGCTATTATTTAACGTGGTTTCCGTTAACGGGATTAGACGATTTGGACCTAATTGTTAAATATGTCAACTATTTTGTTGGTTTGCGAGAAGAGTTTAGTTGAGGGGCCAAAAGTGGCAAGGGGGCCAAACTTGTGCATGGGATCAGCCAAGAGACACCCCTTTCCCTTCCCCTTCCCCTTCGGTTTCATGTTAGTAACCCCCAAGAACCTTTAGCCATCTCCACTCCCCCTTCTTGTTGTTTTCGGCCGAGAAAGGAAGAGAGAGAGAGAGGAATCGGAAGAGAGAAGGAGGAAGAGAAAAACCGAGGGAGAAAGAGAGCAAGGGTCGAGAGGAGGAAGGAGGCGATCTCCGGCGTGAGGGAACCAGCGTCGGGAGTGGTCGGAAAGGAGGAGGAAGAGGGATTCCGTTAAGGTAAGTGTCCCGTTCGTTTTATTTGATGTTTTTCCTCGTCGGAGAATGTAAACCGCCACCACCACCGCCGTAGCCACGGCTGCCGGCGGTGGGGCCGCCGCTGCACGCCGCCGCGATGGCGGCAGAGAGTGCGTGCGCTTGCGGGTGTGTGGGTGTGTGCGGGTGTGGGGTTGCGGGTGATGTTGGGAGGTTTCGCCGGAGGTTATCGACCGCAACCACCACCACCGCCGGAGGCGGCAGTGGGTGGTGCATGGTGTGGTTCAGCCCATGTCAACCCTAAAACAGTAAGTCATGTTGCTTTGCGGGTCTGTTTGGATTAAGACGTCTCATTGGGGTTCAAGTTCAAAAGGTTATCATTTTATGTAAATTGTACAGTTTCTGCCCTGTTTTGTAAAAGTTATAACTTTTGCTAGGAATGTCAGATTGGGATGGAGCTAGTGCCAAAAGTTCCCATTCTGAGTCTAGTAACTTTTATATGTTTTGTGTAAAAACCAGTTCGGGCCATAGCTAGTGTCAAATTGCCATTTTATACGGACAGGTCCTGTTTTAGCTGCTCTGAGAGGTGTTTTTGTAAAATTCACATAGAGTGCTAGGAATATCGTTAGGACGCGTGCGGTACGTCCCTGGAACCGTAAGACATTGAACTTCCTGAATGTGGAATTAGATTTTTGGTTTGATCAGTTTAGCAGGGGTAAAAATGGGTCCCGAACAGACCTGCGTTTTTAGTATAAAAGCTGGAATTTTTAGTTTCGTTAAACTAGTAAAAGTGTCGTGAGTTGGGACCTTCCGTTGACGTTTTTAGTGCGTAATTAGGTGGGAAAATGTGAGGAAGGTTGACGTGCTGGTGTTGCGGCTCGGGAGCGCGTCGCTTTGCTTTGAGGTGAGTTCTCTCACCGCGTAGTTAGGAATTTCATGCATATCGTTATTTTGTGTTACGTGTTATTATGTGTTATTACGTGTTTACGTGAATTAGTTGGGATGTGATATCTAGTTGTGATCTGTTGAATGTGTATGTGAATTATGTATGCTTGTGTACACCTCAGTGGGACTGGGGGGCTCGGTGGGACCGAGGGCTCGGTGGGACTGAGCTAGTACAATTGTATTATCTTTACTCGGTGGGACCGAGGGCTCGGTGGGACTGAGCTTGTATCAATGTGTTTACTCGGTGGGACCGAGGGCTCGGTGGGACTGAGCTTGTATCAATGTCTTTACTCGGTGGGACCGAGGGCTCGGTGGGACTGAGCTTGTATCAATATATTTTTGGTGTGCTCGGTGGGACCGAGGTTCGTATTTATACGCTAATTGTTATGTGGATTTATATCCGTGGTGATGGTGATGTTGCCTACTGGCGAGTAGGGGCGATATACGTGGGGTTGCTACCTGCGTGTGTGATAGGATTCACTAAGCGTTTAGCTTACCCTTTTCCCAATATGTTGTGATTTCAGGTGCGAGCGACAGTCGGGCTTGACGGTACACACACTAGGCGCGGAGTGTCAAGAATTGTTTAAGTTTCACTTTCAAACCTTTGGATTTTATTTTATGAAATTTCCGCTGCATAAACTTTATTGACTGTTCGAGTTAACGACGTTAACTTCATTTGAGTTACGAATTATTAAATTGTGATTGTTTTATAATGAAATGCATGTTTTTAAAATTTTAAATTCCTTGTAATTTTTGGGACGTTACAACTTGGTATCAGAGCACAGCTTGAGTGAATCAAACACATCTCGGTGTGTTTGGTCTCAAGTTGCGGCTATGAAGTTTTTTTAAACTCTCTTAATAAAATCTTTGAAAATAAATGAACGGAGAAAGCCCGTTTGGGAAACGGTGATCGTGGGCGCAGTGTGTACAGTCAGCCGACGCCAATTGGGAAGGTACAACACTTAGTGTATTTATTGCTTTCTAGGCATAGGGTATGCATGCTAGATTGCCGAGGTTGTTTACACTGTACTGTACGATGACTGCTTGCTAGTAGGAATCAATGCTAGTTATAGTAGGTTGTCAAGTGAAGGCCCTATAGGTTGCATGCAGTAAGAATCATATAGCCTTAGAATATTTGATTTAGTTCTATTGCGCAGCTCTTGTTTGAGTCCAACCGTTCTAGGATAGAATCTTGTATTCGAATGTCTATTTGATTCACGCTGCGTGCGACTGGGTATTCGCGAGGAAACTCGTTATGGCTAACAGGGATTCCGTTGTAGCAAGAGTAGTGGGATGAGATGAAATTCCTAGTGAGCTGGGAATAACGTTTACATATGAGTATGTATGCTAGATTGCTTTCTAGAACATAGGAGTATGTATGCTAGATTGCTTACGTGGATTTTGTGGTACTGTATACTTGTTACTTGCTATTAGGAACTCATGCTAGCCTTGATAGGTTGTTATGTGAATGCACCTTAGGTTGTATGCAGTAGGAACTGAATAGCCTTAGAATGTTGGATTTAGTTCTATTGCGCAGCTCTTGTTTGAGTCCAACCGTTGTAGGATATCTTATATTCGAGTGTCTATCTGGTTTCACTGTATACGACTGTGCGTTTACGAGGCGACTCATCAGGGCTAGTGGGGGTTCCGTTCTAGCAAGGGTGGTGGGGTATTACGACTTTTCTAGGGAGCTAGGAAAAGTGTTTGCATATGCCGGAATGGGCATATGTGTTTGTTTGTGGTAAGCAACTACTTGGACGTCCCGGGACAGGACTCGAAACGAGTAAGGATAGGTGTGAAGGGTAGTAGCAGAGCTCCTACTATCTGAAGCACAGGATCCGTGCTCGAGTCGGGGAAAGTCACGGAGAATCCGAAGAGTTGAGTGTGAGCGTAGTTAGCAGGTTTTAATGTGTGCTAGTAGCTCGTTAAGGAGGAACAACAATGTTGATCCAGATGCTGATGCTGGAATTATTGCTGATCAGATTCGTGAGATGTTTGCGGTCGAGGTGACGCATATTTTGAGGAGGCGATCCCCGAAATTATTACTGCCATTCGTGATGAGGTAATAGTGTCGATGGAGGAGCGCATCGCGGCGATTCCACCCCCTGCGGGTGGGCAGCCCCGAACAAGAGGGTCGGGATCGGTTATGGAGTGCACATTCCTTACCGGTGGTTGTCCTGCGAACTAGAAGGTTCGCTTCGCGGTGAATCTGTTACGAGACGGAGCGAAAGACTGGTGTGCTACTGCTTTGACGTTTAACGGGCGCACTACTGGACCTGGGAGGAGTTCGTCGTATGTTTCGTGTGGAGCATGTGCCTCTAGTGGAGATGGAGAGGAGTGCCAAAGAGTTCTTGGAGCTCTGTCAGACTGCGGAGGCCATAAAGGAGGTGAACCGAAAGTTTACGGAAATGACATTATTCTATCCTTAGCATGCTGCTTTTGAGGACATGAAGAGGACACGGTACAAGGATATGTTACGTACCAAGATCAGGGAGTTCGTGAGTACCGCGCAGTATGCTTCACTTGCTGTAGTGATGAAGACGGCCTGAGGTAGAGTTCGTCAACTGGGAGTGGAGGGGGCACAAGTTACGTATAAAGTGGTGACAGGTACGTTCTTGGTTAACTCGGTGCTTGCTGTGGTGACGATTGATAGCGGGGCTACTCATCCTTCCGTGTCTCACATAGTCAGTGAGTGTTTGGGGTCGAGTCGTAGGACGGTTAGGCTGTCCACTTGTGGTTGCAGTTGCTGAAGATAGGACCTTGACGGTTACTAACGTGTACCAGGGGTGCACTTTGGAGATCTCTGGTGTGAGGTTCCCGATTGATTTGATTCCGATCGCTATGCGGGAGTCGTGCGTGACTGTGGGCATGGATTGGATGGATGCGTATGATGCGGAGATTGTTTGTCGTCGCAAACAAGTACGAGTTCGAACCCCAAGCGGGGGAGAAATGCTAGTTCAGGGCGGCTTGCCCAGGCGGACCTCAGCGATATGTTCGGCTGCGAGGGCTCGGAGGTACTTGCAGCACAGTGGTCAGGGATTTTTGGCGTATGTGATCGACACGCGTGTCGACGGAGAGAAGAAGTCTGTGGAGGATGTGCCAGTTGTACGGGAGTTTGCTGACGTATTTTCCTGAGGAGTTACCGGGGATACCTCCCGAGCGACAGGTAGAGTTCCACGTTGATTTGATTCCGGATGCTGCTCCGGTGTCCAAGGCACCTTATCGCCTGGCTCCACCGAAAATGAAGGAGTTGTACACTCGTTGCAGGAACTTATCGAAAAGGAGTTCATCAAGCCGAGTTGTCCACCGTGGGGAGCCCCGATTCTGTTTGTGAAAAAGAAAGCCGGGTCCCAACGGATGTGTATAGACTACCGTGAGTTGAATAAGCTTACGGTGAAGAACCGTTATCCTCCGCCAAGGATCGATGACTTGTTCGATCAGCTTCAGGGAGCCTCGTGGTTCTCTAAGGTTAATTTGAGATCGGGGTATCATCGGATGCGGGTGAGGAGAGAGGATACGGAGTAGACGGCCTTTCGTTCACGTCATGGCCATTTACAAGTTTGTGGTGATGCCTCTCGGGCTCACCAATGCACCCGCAGCGTTCATGGACCTCATGAACCGGGTATGTAGCCCTATGTGGGATCGATCGGTGATCGTGTCCATCGACGATATTCTTGTGTAATCGAAGTCGAAGGAAGAGCAAGAGATGCATTTACGAGAAGTTTTGGAAGTTTTGAGGCGAGAGAAGTTGTATGCTAAGCTCTCCAAGTGTGAGTTCTGGTTACGAGAGGTCCACTTTCGAGGGCATGTCGTGAAACAGAATGGTATTATGGTGGATCCGGCCAAGATTACGGCTGTGATGCGGTGGGAAGTGCCAAAGACTCTCTACGAAGAAATCTGCGGCTTTTAGTTGGGGTGAAGGGCAGCAGAGGGCTTTGGGGAGCTACGCAGGCGTTATGCGAGGCTCCGATGTTGACTTTGCCGGAGGGTATGTAAGAATTGGTGGTGTTTGCTCTCAAGATTTGGAGGCACTATTTGTATGGCGTCAAGTGTATACACTAACCATAAAAGCCTCCAGTACTTGATGATCGGCAAAACCTCAACATGCGTCAGAGGAGGTGGCTTGACGTGGTCAAGGATTATGATGGTGAGATACTTTACCACCCCGGTAAAGCGGATGTTGTTACGGACGCACTTAGTCGACATCTGGATGGTGAGCCACTGTGGGGCTTGTGTCAACGGTTAACAGTGGTTGCACCTCTTCTCGAGTCGATAGGTAGTGCTCAGGAGGTGGCAGTTTTGGAGGAAAATGCCAATCGCAAGAGAGTTTCGGGGGAAATTCCGAATTTTGTCCGTGATAGTCATGGGTCAATTGCTCGGTCTTAATGGAAGGTTGGGTATCCCACGCGTGTGGGTACTGTAGGCCGAATAGTATCGGTTAGGGAATGATGTCCTTTGTAATAAAGAGGATAAATGCGTACAAATTTTTGAGGTAAATAGTATACTTAGGTGTCGACTTTTGGGCTTGAGGCCAAATGCCTTAGTGTAATTGGGGAATTGTAGCCGATTTTAAGGAAATTATGTTGATGGTAGTAGTAATCCTGAGATGTTTGCTTGTGGTGAATGGTTGTGGTGGAATGACCTTCGTGGATGATTATAAATTTACTAGTTTGATAATTCATGCGGAATAAATTGTGGGAGTCTATTAGAACTCGTGAAAGTTAATCGACAGTTAATGATAGGAATGATCGAACTCGAGTATCCTGTAGGGTATATTGGTGAGCAACTTTAGAATGGTTAGAGCTTGAAATTTGAATCGGGATGTTTGGATTATCTATGGTTGGGAGACAACCGAAGTCGTTTGACTAGGAATGAATCCAGTTGTTGGAGTGTTCCTCCGATCATACTTGCGGTGTACTTAAAGGAGTTTTATGGTAAGAAAAGTATTCGAGAGATTTTTAGGCGGTGTGGGAAATCTTAAATTCCAGTTAGTGAAGGTCTAGTGGAAACACCGAAAGTGTTCCGAGTGAACTTGGGAACCTGAGGTTGAGATGTAGGAGACCTATCTATAGCTATTCACGGGCATAGACTTCGAGGACGAAGTCTAATCCAAGTGGGGGAGAGTTGTAAAGCCCGTATCCCGGTATGTATTTTCGTATTATTAATCTTTTTTTAAGCTATTATTTAACGTGGTTTCCGTTAACGGGATTAGACGATTTGGACCTAATTGTTAAATATGTCAACTATTTTGTTGGTTTGCGAGAAGAGTTTAGTTGAGGGGCCAAAAGTGGCAAGGGGGCCAAACTTGTGCATGGGATCAGCCAAGAGACACCCCTTCCCCTTCCCCTTCCCCTTCGGTTTCATGTTAGTAACCCCCAAGAACCTTTAGCCATCTCCCCTCCCCCTTCTTGTTGTTTTCGGCCGAGAAAGGAAGAGAGAGAGAGAGAGGAATCGGAAGAGAGAAGGAGGAAGAGAAAAACCGAGAGAGAAAGAGAGCAAGGGTCGAGAGGAGGAAGGAGGCGATCGCCGGCGTGAGGGAACCAGCGTCGGGAGTGGTCGGAAAGGAGGAGGAAGAGGGATTCCGTTAAGGTAAGTGTCCCGTTCGTTTTATTTGATGTTTTTCCTCGTCGGAGAATGTAAACCGCCACCACCACCGCCGTAGCCACGGCTGCCGGCGGTGGGGCCGCCGCTGCACGCCACCGCGATGGCGGCAGAGAGTGTGTGCGCTTGCGGGTGTGTGGGTGTGTGCGGGTGTGGGGTTGCGGGTGATGTTGGGAGGTTTCGCCGGAGGTTATCGACCGCAACCACCACCACCGCCGGAGGCGGCAGTGGGTGGTGCATGGTGTGGTTCAGCCCATGTCAACCCTAAAACAGTAAGTCATGTTGCTTTGCGGGTCTGTTTGGATTAAGACGTCTCATTGGGGTTCAAGTTCAAAAGGTTATCATTTTATGTAAATTGTACAGTTTCTGCCCTGTTTTGTAAAAGTTATAACTTTTGCTAGGAATGTCGGATTGGGATGGAGCTGGTGCCAAAAGTTCCCATTCTGAGTCTAGTAAGTTTTATATGTTTTGTGGAAAAACCAGTTCGGGCCATAGTTAGTGTCAAATTGCCGTTTTATACGGACAGGTCCTGTTTTAGCTGCTCTGAGAGGTGTTTTTGTAAAATTCACATAGAGTGCTAGGAATATCGTTAGGACGCGTGCGATACGTCCCTGGAACCGTAAGACATTGAACTTCCTGAATGTGGAATTAGATTTTTGGTTTGATCAGTTTAGCAGGGGTAAAAATGGGTCCCGAACAGACCTGTGTTTTTAGTATAAAAGCTGGAATTTTTAGTTTCGTTAAACTAGTAAAAGTGTCGTGAGTTGGGACCTTCCATTGACGTTTTTAGTGCGTAATTAGGTGGGAAAATGTGAGGAAGGTTGACGTGCTGGTGTTGCGGCTCGGGAGCGCGTCGCTTTGCTTTGAGGTGAGTTCTCTCACCGCGTAGTTAGGAATTTCATGCATATCGTTATTTTGTGTTACGTGTTATTATGTGTTATTACGTGTTTACGTGAATTAGTTGGGATGTGATATCTAGTTGTGATCTGTTGAATGTGTATGTGAATTATGTATGCTTGTGTACACCTCAGTGGGACTGGGGGGCTCGGTGGGACTGAGCTAGTACAATTGTATTATCTTTACTCGGTGGGACCGAGGGCTCGGTGGGACTGAGCTTGTATCAATGTGTTTACTCGGTGGGACTGAGCTTGTATCAATGTCTTTACTCGGTGGGACCGAGGGCTCGGTGGGACTGAGCTTGTATCGATATATTTTTGGTGTGCTCGGTGGGACCGAGGTTCGTATTTATACGCTAATTGTTATGTGGATTTATATCCGTGGTGATGGTGATGTTGCCTACTGGCGAGTAGGGGCGATATACGTGGGGTTGCTACCTGCGTGTGTGATAGGATTCACTAAGCGTTTAGCTTACCCTTTTCCCAATATGTTGTGATTTCAGGTGCGAGCGACAGTCGGGCTTGACGGTACACACACTAGGCGCGGAGTGTCAAGAATTGTTTAAGTTTCACTTTCAAACCTTTGGATTTTATTTTATGAAATTTCCGCTGCATAAACTTTATTGACTGTTCGAGTTAACGACGTTAACTTCA
Source organism: Saussurea involucrata (assembly GCA_033807775.1). Classification (NCBI taxonomy): domain Eukaryota; kingdom Viridiplantae; phylum Streptophyta; class Magnoliopsida; order Asterales; family Asteraceae; genus Saussurea; species Saussurea involucrata. The sequence continues at coordinate 13,639,266 of CM066327.1, read as the reverse complement.
TTTGAGTTACGAATTATTAAATTGTGATTGTTTTATAATGAAATGCATGTTTTTAAAATTTTAAATTCCTTGTAATTTTTGGGACGTTACATTACAGGATACTTCAAATAACCTATCAATCTAATCATGTCATACTAATCAGATTAATTGAGTTATCTAAGTTATCTTTCAAAAATCTCCTCTTGGATAATTACCACTTCTGCTATTTCAAAGTCACTCGTCCCACAACCCTTTATCTGCCTGAGCCTGAACCTGGTAAGAAAACATCACATGAAACGATTAGGCCAACGCCTAGTGAGAACATTCGTTTCAATAACAACATTTGCAAAAATCAATGTAAACAAGTTATAACAAACCTGGTTACTCCTTTTCTTACCGTACATAGAACTCTATTCCTTTACACAATTTTATCCACTCCCATGACTATGACTGACCACAATTCCATCAGTATATCATACCCCCAGAGCCACACTATGAATCTTCTCAGATTCTAGATCAATGCTCTCCACCAATAAATCGCGATTACACACGCCCATTTATCAGCATATCATATCCCAGAGCCACACTACGAATCTTCTCAGATTCTAGATCAATGCTCTCCACCAATAAATCGCGATTACACACGCCCATTTATCGGTAAGGAAGCAGAGATTACAAGCACTTATGTCAACCTCACTCTCTTCCTTAGAAATCAGGAATAACGATTAAACGAGTAATACCACACGCCTATTCCATGATTTCCCACACACACTGGAATAGCGATTAAACGAGTAATACCACATGCCTATTCCATGTGATTACCAAACTTCAGTGCCTACGGATCCGTATCACCTAATTGTACTCATACAGGTATTTAATCAATATAAATTCCTCATAGCAATCGTATAAGCGAATATCATATTTATACCTCATAAATTCCTTATAGCAATCGTATAAGCGAATTATTTATCTCACGTAGATTTCTCATAGCAACCGTATGAGCAAATCACCTTTAACACATTTCTGCCTAGTATCACACTAGCGCAGTCTATAAACCTAACATACTACTCTTTAAGGTACGTATGTTCAAACAACATAAGATATATGTCAATTCTTAAATCGCACTTTTCCACGATTAATGAAACTATACATTCCAATTTCTAGAATGGTACATATAATACAAAGTCTCTAGATACCTTAACTATTACATTCTTAAGTTCATATCCAGGATCTATTACAAAGTCTGCAAACTGACTCTTTTATCCAACTCCCGGTATTCCCCACTCCCGGTATCCCCCAACTCCCGGTATCCCCACAGTATCGGGACTTCACCGGAACTCGTAAGTACCGGGACTTGCCTGTATCGGGACTTGCCTGTACCGGGACTTCACTACCGGGACGCTATTGTACCGGGACATTCAACTTTCGGTACTTTTGATCATATCGGGACTGTACCGGGACAAACTAGTACCGGGACTACGTACAGTTCATTTCTAACAAGTCCACAAATCGACTTAACTTGTGAAATTAGTTCAATCTATGTATTCCATTCAATCCTTAGTCAATTTATACAGCTATATCAAGATCAGTATAACTTAAAAACATTGATTTGTACAATGAATCGAATGAACTCACCTTATTTGCAAAAGCCCACTTTTCTGTACGAATTCGATTCCAATCTATTGTTACTGATTTCAGGAAACCTAATCAACAAGCAGATTTGTTTACAACCCATCATCCATAACAAATTATCTCAGAAATCAACACAAATCCTTACCAAACGATGAACAAATCCTTGATTTCTTCCTCTTTTCTCTTCTTCTGGTTCTCTACACCGACTCACACAAGACAAATGAGATATTCTTTTCATCTCTCAGTCTATATCCACACACATACAAATAGGAATTGACCAAACACACCCTCTAGTTCCATTATTTTCATAATCACACCAAACATCAAACCCTTGTATTTTAACCTTATTGAATTATCAATTACAACATAATTCAAGGTTTTAAACCAAAATACAAGTAGATCCCAATTCTCATTAAATTACTATTTCTGAAAATTCAGGATGTTACACTATTGCCCGTGAGACTAGGGAGCCCCCAATTTCAACCACTCCAGGTCTATACATTGGGCCACTCCAAATCCACAACAAGCACATTTGGGATTACACCTTACTTCCCATGAGACGACGCCCGACCATATAGGCCCACACCTTACTTATTATGGAACCCGATGCCTATCTCATGCCAAGCACATATGGAATTACACCTTACTGCCCATGAGACGACCCCCGGCCATATAGGCTCACGCCTTACTTATCATGGAACCTGATGCCTATTCCGTGCTACAATGAGAGAAACTAGCGTCTCTACGTTGAACGTAAAACTCAAGTGCCTATGGATCCATAGCTAATAAGGTCTAGAACATTACACGACTCCAAATGAATAAACAAGTGCATTCAAAACATGCAATTCCCCAATAACGTAAATCATGATCAAAACTTGATTTTGAGCTATCAAAACTGGACAATTGTCCCCAAGACTTAATAAAATCCATCACCGAGCCATAAGCTCGACTAACTCAAAAGATCAATCATCAAAAGTCATAAAATGAAATTAAACATAGCCACACACACCTTTGATAATAAATACTTTGAATCCATGAAAACCCGATATAGAACCTTGGGTTGGGACAACCCTCTTTTTCAAAGGACTCGCACACCGTACATTTCCAAATCGTCCCATAATGTACTAAATGCATGTTTCCAAAATATACACAAAATGCATTTTCATAACAAGTAGACTCCATTTATAACATAAATCAACAACCCATTTTTATTTATGATTCATCTATCACATTTTCCCAAAAATCCCAAATGTAAGTGTTTTACAATATTTACCACAATAATTACTTCAAAAGTTAAAACCCACTAAATAACTCAACATTGATAATTTTCATGTAAAACACATAAGTACTTGGAAAAATAACATTTTTGGCATGTACAAAGTTTTCACAAAGCAACTTGAACTCACCTTGCTAGATTTAGGCTAAATCTAGATTTTCCCCAAACGTAAGCTCCTTTGATGCAACCCGAATCCTTAGGCCAAATCTTCCAAAAACCTAGATCCATGAGTTCCAACCATAAATATTCAGATCCAAACATGTAGAATCATTCCCCAAACAAAGCATACCCAAAAAAGCATACCCAAAATTACGTTAAAAAAATACGTTTTAATTTTAACAAATTACACCATTATAATCGTCTCTTCGAACGTATCGAAGAGACGATTATAATGGTGTAATTTGTTGAAATTAAAACGTATTTTTTAACGTATTTTAGTTAATAAACGATTATATGTGTTAAATGTAAAATTAAAATAATGAAACTAAAAGGTATAAAGTAAATTTAGTAAATAAGTATAGGGGTTGAAAGTGTAACATTTCATTTTAAATTCATTAAATTTGACGAAACGCGGGTGAACAGTGGTAAAAAATGGTCAAACGCGGTTCAAATTTTCAAAAATGGTCCCTGAAATTTTTCAAAAATGGTCCCTTGCAATTGAAAAGTCACAAAAAACATACCATCGCGGGATTAGCCCGCGATCGCGGGATTCCATTTTTCAAAAATGGTCCCTGCAAGTTTAAAAAGTGTCAGAAATGGTCCCTGGCCCGCGATCGCGGGCTCCCATCGCGGGAAAAAGGGGTATTTTTGCAAAGTGGGAGAGATTTGTGGTATTTTGGTAACACTTGGTCAAAGTTAGGGTATTTTAATTAATTTCCCTATTAAAAAATAGAAAATACTATTTATATTCTTAAGTGCTTAACGGATAAAAGTTATTTTCCTCACTTACCAGGTAAAAATCTCAATCTTTACTATGCCTCTTTTCATATAATATTTTAAGTCATCGCTATGCTTACGAGAGGTAGTAACACTAATAAACATTTATCCAGTAAACGTCTTAATAAACGACCAATTAAATCACCGAGAGTCAATGTATTCTAATAATTTCAAGATAAATGCAAACCTTATATTTGATATTCCTTTTCAAAGACAACCTTGTTTTCAAATTTCAAATTTAACAGAAGTTTAGGCTCTAAAATTACGTGAACCCACAACCCAATTAATATACGATTTTTTAAACCATTGGTGATATATTATTTTATTTAGAGTAAATTACGGACTTGATCCATGTGGTTTTAAAAATATCTTGGATTTGGTCCTTGCAGTTTGTTTATTACAAGATAGACCCCAAAGTTTGTTTTTTCATAACAGATTGGTCCCTGGCACTAACGAATGTTAACTCCCATTCGTTAAGTTTGGGTATTTTGGTCCTTTACAAGCTTTGTTTATTTTCTCATTTAAGAAAATAAAAAATATATTGCTCTTACCCCCTTACCGTCCCTTCTCTTTGGAGAACCAGAACCTCTGCCATCCACAATTTTTTCCGGCCACTACACACTATAACACCAACACACTAAAGACTCAAAATTAAACACAAGTACAAACGTCATAATCAAACCTAAATTCAAATCCAATAAACAACAAACATGAGCAAATTTATTTCACACAAAAACTGTGAATAAAAACATATAAATCAAATAGCTAAATCTAAACTAAAAACCCTAACACCATCGTCATTGACGGTTCTGTATTGAACACCACTAGATCTGAAATAGATCACCACCATATCTGAAATTGAACACCGCCAGATTTGGAATTGGTTTGCAAGAAATGGTCAATATTAGATTAAAAACCATATGCAGTAAATCATCATCACATGATCAGAAATTGATCCAACCACCATGACACATCTCTTGGAATCTGTCGTGAAACGAAGAGCCATTCCAAACCGACAATCTTTGGACACCGTTGTAGAATCGAGAAACACTGCTTGCACCCACGATCTCCGCTACTGTGAAATCGAGAGCCACCGCTTGCACCCATGAACAATGTTGCCGAAAAATCGAGACCCGATACTTGCACTCTTGGGTTTTCAGATATGGTAGAGACTTGTTGTAGAAGATGAAGAAGTGGTTATGTACTTACATTGGAGGGGAGGCTATAGGAGATGAAGATTGGGTTAGTGTTTATAATGGTTTAGCAGGGATGGGTCTTCGGTGAGATTGAGCAGAAACATGAAGACGGACGGTGAGCCTTGAAGGTAGGGCACAACGATTTTTTTTATTTGTTAAGAGGAAGGTGTGGGGTGAGGTTGGGGTGGTGGAGGTGGGAGTAGGGTAATTTACACATTTTTTTAATAATGTAAATATTTAATATAATAATTTTTAATTTAAAGAGAAAATGGTAGGAACTGCAAAAGACAAAAATGGCCCTTACTAACGGATGGGAGTTAACATCCGTTAGTGCCAGGGACCAAGCTGTTACGAAAAATCTGGGGTCTATCTTGTAATAAACAAATTGCAAGGACCAAATCCAAGATACTTTTAAAACCATAAGGACCAAATCCGTAATTTACCATTTAATTTATAATATATTTAGCTTTTTCTAAAACATTCAGTTTAACTTTAGTCCTTGCAACCTCTGTTTACTTTTAAGCTTATTATACTATTTTTATTTTATTGATACTTTTTAGAATGAATTTCATTTTTGGTTCCTGTGGTTATATGTTTTCTTTGAAAGAGGGACATGTACTTTATTATCTCAAGTTGTGATCCTTCAGGATTGAATTTTGCTTTGAAAGTGGGACATGACCACTAACTTTGTTAAAAAAAGTCAGTTAGAGTCATGGGCAAAATTGTCCAACCATGTTTTTGTCCTTCTTTCTCCACTTTTTTTTTGTTTTTTCTATATTTTTACAAAAACCATTAAACTATAGGGACCTGTTATGCATTTAACACACACACACATAGAGAGAGAGAGACCACCGTCTCTTCTCCAAAACCACAAGTACCAACGTTTTCAAACCGGGGGAATACCTTATGCTATCTGCTTATGGTTTTACTTCTTTGTTTCCCATTTTACTGATGTTCATAAATTCCCACATGTAGACCCATACTATGTATATCAAAACTTTAAAAAGTAATTATGTATGTCAATCAATACAAGCACACTAAGTTACATAATTCTTCCTCTCCCTCTATGGATGTGTATGTATATATTAATATACATATATATCTTTTATATCTATAAAAGCAATAACCTCAACAATATGAGGTGGCAGCTTCTTTGATTAGGAATCCTCAAAAGAAATTTTCTAATTTTTTTGATTTTTTAAGTTCTTTGATATTTGAAAGACATTTATGTCCTTATATAGAAAATATGTGTTTCATTATGAGAGGGGTTTGTTTGTAATTTTGCTTCTTTAAGCGTAACCTCCAACTCCAACTCTAAAGTCTAGACTATCCATCTTCTATACCAAAACGGCTCCCATTTACTTCTTCTCCATTATATTCCTATAGATTTTGGTTTCTCCTTCACCAACTTTTACCAATTTGAATCGGATTATGTTGTATGGGTTCTATGTATATGAGGTAATCCAATTTATATAAAAGATTCATGCGTCTTGCAATTACTTGATATGTTTTTTATTTGTTTAATTTTGAACTATGAATTTGAATCAGATTATATTGGTAGGGTTCCATATATATATGAGCCAATCCAATTTATATTCATGCGTTTTGCAATTACTTGATCTATTTTTATTTGTTTAATTTTGTATCAATATTATTTTTTAATTGGGTTTTGTATATATGTGTTGATGTGTATGGCAGTATGGGTGTTCATGGGTATGGTTCTCATATGAACCAATAAAATTTGAAGCAAACTCAGAAAGTTTGTATGCATATAACAAAGGATGGGATTTTAATATGACAATTCAACATATGCAAATTAGGTGTTTGACGAAATGCCTCAATGACATCAAGGTTCATTGTCTTGCATATTATATGTAGCCAGGTCCATCACCATCTATTGCCATTACAATTCGAGATGCCTGCAAGAAATACACAGAGATTATTTATATTGATGAATAAAGTTATTAGACAATTTGAGATGTCACACTATTTGAAATAAATATGCTTATTTACACATAGGGCTTTTTACTTCTCTTTTCTCAATCTCCATCTACTAGGTGGAACCAAGTAAGTATTTATTTCTTTTACATTAGACCTCCACATCGGAAGCAGGTGAGTGTTTTATCGCTCGATTGGTGAGTAGCAACCCGTTGTTTTCTATTTTCTCAATGTAGATGATGCTAATAGCGATTGGGTATGCTTATGTTGTTTACATGATTACCTTATATGTTCACATATTGATTTTTAGTTTTGTAACTCAATCATGGAGTTGTTTATGATCTTTCATTAATCTATAGAAACAATATTAATTCATGGGATCTCAAAAGTCAAGTTTCTTTAGAGATGGTTTGGTTACGTGAAGAGGGGAGTAATAAACATACTATATAGAATCATTTTCTTGATAATCTAATGATCTTAGTGCAACTTTGAGGTTGCTAGAAGAAACTTAAATCCAATCTGGGTTATAGGATTTTTGGATCTTGTATTCCATTCTTCAAAACTAAGCAACTACACGAACAATCAAAATCTCATGGAACACTATAAGGATCTCCGTCTCTGAAGTTTTTTCTTTCAATTTACCTTTGGGATATCAATAAGAATTTGGTGATTCTGTGTTTTTTAATTGGATCATGAACCGGTCCCAGTTTATGCTTATCCAAATCCTCTTTAGTGTATGTAACACCCGGAAAATCCTTGTGAGTAATAATAGTCCTAATATTTCTTTATATTTTGACTTTTTAAATTATAATTGATTTCCTAAGTAATTTCCGTGATTGTTACTTGTTATTTGAGAACTTCCGATAGAAATCAGTAAGTTTATTCCTTAAGGAAATTAATGAAAAATAGATGATAAAGTTAAATATTAGATTTTATGGATTAGTTGGATGGGTAATTTGAATACGAGTCCAACGGTTCTTTCCGGAGCAAAAACGGAGTTCTAACGAAGAAGTTACGGCCAAATTAGTGGAAAACGAGAAATAAGCAAACAGAGGTTGGCGCGGATGGTGGCGCCGATGCACTGGCGCGGGCGCTGGCGCCGAGCACCTGACGTGCTAAAAAGAGGTTAAAACCCACCTCTTAGCCTTAGTCATTATCCATTTCATTTGGAGTTCGGGAATCAGGGTTTTCTCCTTCTTCTCAGGCGATTTTCATCTAAAGCATGAGGTAAATTCACATCTCTTAATCATACTTCAATCCAAGCAATTAGTAGATGAATCTTATCAATCAAACTTCAATTAGGGCTTTGCTTTCTTCATCTTCTCGATTTGGAGTATTTGGGTTCAAGTCTTCAAGTTAGGGTTATACCAATTGAAGAATTAAGGTGAGTAACTTGTATCTAATTGATTGTATTATACTTATCTACCATTCTTTATCTTGATTTGGTATGATTAATGATAAATCTTGATGAATAAGCTCTTAATGGTTGAGAGGGAAAACAAGAAGACTTCAAGTAAGTCATGGTGGATTAATTGTATTTATGGATTAGTATGTCATGTTAAATGTCGATGCTAAGAGTTTGGCTTTGATTATACATCAATAGGATGTGATTTTGATGAGGGCTTAATAGATGTCTTAATGAGGAATTGATGGCTTAATGGTCAAATTTGACTTATTATTAAGTTGTAAACATGGTGGTTTATTATTGAATTCATATAGAGTATGATGTATTACATATGGTTGTATATGAACTACATGGTAGTAGTATTGCTTATGAGAAATGGTTAGACCATTGATATGTGTTAAATAAGCTTGATATCATATAGATTATGATGTATTACATATGGTTGTATATGACTACATGGGAGTAGTATTGTTGATGATAAATGGTTAGACCATTGTTAAAGTGCTAAATATGCTTGATATTATTTAGAATATGATTTATTACATGTGGATGTATATGAACTACGTGGAAGTAGAATTGATTGTATTAAATGGTTGGACCATTGTTATGTTAAATGGTTGGACCATTGTTATGCTAAATGGTTGGACCATTGTTATATTAAATGGTTGGACCATTTCTATATGCTGAATATGCTTGAATATTATTAGGATTAACATATTTGGTATTCACATAATTGGAGGAGCACCTAGTATGCATTGGAGGATATATCCTTACATACCGTGGGGTAAATGTAATGGATTCATACCTTCGGATACCGTGGGGTTTTTCCGTCGTGTTATGTCTTGTGACTCTACCGTGGGGTACCGATCATTGGATATCTTCGATTATGATGTAACTGGTAGCGATATGGGCCTTCTCCATGGAATCCAATTTGTGAATTTATCGAATTGTTATTCCTGCATGCTATGATTATGCTCTATGTGCTATGTGTAAATCTCACTTAGGCTTTTAAAGCCTAACACTTGTTGTGTGTTTTATGTATTACAGATTTTAGTGGTTCCTGACAAGAAGGTTTAGAACGGGGTTCTGAGCATGGGATCATTGTTAGAGAGATAAAGATTGGAAGATTGATGATAGAGCTTTCCGACACTCTTTTGATATTTGATTGCTATAGTAGTGATCAAATGAGCTAGTGGTTTAATAGTAGCTATAATTAGCTAAATCTTTGTATTAAGGGTTATGTAATGATTTAAGTATGCTTTTACTCTAGTTTTGAGTACCACTCTTCCGTTTTATGGAAGTTTTGTTAACCCCTGATTTGGGGTGTTACAAGTTGGTATCAGAGCATTAACTTAAGTGAACTAAGTATGCTGAAGAGGTACTTAGACTTAAGTTGTGATGAGTTAAGTTATGATTTGTGAGATATGGGTAGAATACTAAGAAGGGGATAGTCTTATAGTTGACAGAAATACGTGAAATTAGTATTGTGACAATGGTGATGAGGATTCTCATGTATAATATGTTCACAATTCCAGTTAGCTACTGTTATTATGAATATATTGTTACGTAAGCATGCTTGTTTCTAAATTATTACAGTGACTAATGATCGGTAAAGTACGTTTAGTATGTCTATATTCGTATAACCATTTCTTATGGTTATTCCTTTGTGTTATAGCAGATCGTTGGTGGATATGCCACCACGGTCCTTTAATTCTTTAGAGAATAGATAAGTAAATGATTTGGGGGTTGGAATGACAACCTAGAATTGGCGGGACTTATGAAAGCCCGCCGAGGTAACCTTTAATAGGCGGATGGAAATGTGTAGAGATAGAATGTAAGATGATTCATCAAAATGGAAACAATATGAGATGATTAAGTAAGTGGGCCGTAGAACGCATGGATAGAAAGTGTTACAAGGTCAAGAGGACGACCACTAGTCGGAAGTAGAGTGTTAATGATAAGTGATGTAAGTACAACGATTGACCTTGTTTGAGTGAGTAGCCTTCATTTACGAGTAAAGTTTTATGTATGGTGTCCTAGTAAGTGTGCTACATGAGTTTTCTTGATTTTAAAATAAATGCATAAATAACAATTTTTATTCAAGAATGAGTTGCTTGTACAAATGTGTATTTTAAGAAAGAGACAATTTCATTTTGATGCACAATGAAATTTTGGGTTTAGCAACTTGCAAAATATTTCGTATTTTCTTTATATATGAAAAGTTAATTGTAAAAAGAGGCCAAGAAAACGTTGGCTAGCAAAACCTTTGTAACCAACAAAAGTATTAACTTGATGATATCAAGTAAGAACCGACTAGCTTGCTTTGTGTTGGAAAATTCTTTTAAATATATTACGGTCATAACAACATCGTTTTGGTTGAAAAAGATTAAGTTTTTTTTTGGAAAGTAGTATGCAAACGATTCTCGTGATCGTTGTGCAGTACACTGAAGTTATAAGAATGTTGGGATCATGTGTACCCAAGTTGCTCCAAGTATTGTTCTTTAAAATGAGGAAATGTGCGAAGTAATATATTTAGTACATTGTTATGTATGAAGGCTATGAACGAACTAAGTCGTAAAATATTACTATAAGCTAAGAGAGAACTCTGAGAATGTAGAGGTGTTGAATAAATCATGGGAGGATGTTTGTAATTTTGGTAATTGTGTTCAAGAGGAAGGTGAACAATGGGAGAGTTGAAAGTGGACTTAGTGTCGGTTGTAAGAAGGTTTATACCCTTGTTAGGTAACTAGAAATACAGTTGGTAAGGGACGGTTGTGTCCGGAGAAAGGATTAGTAGTCATCAAGGTGATGGAATTAGCAAATTGTTAGGAGCAGTGTGGTGAGACAGTAAGGAAATACCTTCGACGTTAAATAAGAATTTATGGTGATCTTGTGATATTAGTATTGCACGAATAAGTTTGAAATGAAGACGATGAGATGTAAATTGTATTACGTTTGGTTGAAAGGATTAGGTTCAGTCCTTGTTAATGAATAGATTAAAGAAGTATCGATAGGTCGACTATTGGCTTTGAAATCGATAGTTATGTAAGGTGTATGAGACATTTTGTCTGTCATTGGGTGCGGTCTGGGTGCGTCCCGCGTATGCCGTGCGGACAGGAATAAGACTGTGAGCGGTACCGGTAAGCTGTTATGCAAAGGGTATGCGCAAAGCAATTAATATGGGGTACGACATGGTTAAGGATTTTGAGTGATTGAAGAATAGATCACTGATGATAGAAGTCTCGAATTATTGTTGCGCAAGCGAAAAATATGTAGTCAAAATTCCGCTTTTAATATTTTGTGGATGTGCAATATTTATGAGGTATTATGTTTTTAAATTGTGCACATGTGAGTTGGGGGATTTTGGTAAAACTTTGTTTTGGGGCCGATGGCCAATTAAGAGATTTAAAAAGGGTAAAGAATTGGGTAACAATGTATTTTGGTTTATGTACTCGTGTGCGTGGCACATGTTTAACCAAACGTTTATTTTAGCCTTAAAGGCTTGATTGATATTCAAATGATTCTTTTGAATGTTTGTCAGTTTTAATGACTCGAGATGGAGTCTTGGTTGTATTATATGCTTAACTGCATTTTATTTGAATAAGTGTAGGTCTTAAGTGTAAAGATTGTTTGATAACTTTTGCGTTTTAATACCTTAGGAACTAACGAACCTTGGCGAGGTATATACATTGTGAAGTATATAAGAATTGCATATACCTATATAAATTGACTTCGTTGGGAAAGTAGCAATGAAGGAGTCATAGATTTATTATGCCTCAGAACGTATGTTGTATAATGATCATTAATTCTTGGAGTAGATGGCTAGGTTTTGAACTCAGTTGAGTCTTAAGAGCATTGACCCGATTTAATAAGCTCGTTATAGGCTTGGGTTGGGATTACATGGATTGTATTAAAATAGAGGTTTGCATGATGTGGATGTTTTGGGTATTCTTTTGAATTTAATTATTGTTAAGTCTTAAATCAGAAGAATAAAAGTTGAAGGACCACTTTGTAAGAGTGTTAAGATTTTGAAAGACTGTTGTGTTATAGAAGTGTTATACTTGCGATGTGGATGGTTTACAAAGGAGAAAGTATTAGGCATGAATAAAGTGAGGTATGGAAAATGTTGATCTGTGAAGGATTGTACCGTGTTTTAGTATTGGTTTGGATTCACAAGGAGCTAGTATGAACGAATAAGTTCAAGTTATTTAGCAAATCGAAAGTGGTAGTTCAACTAAAGTTGGGGAGGAGATATTTAGTGAAATAAACTCGGTTAAAATGTGTATGAATGATTGTGAGAAACCTGGTCTGTGGTGAAAGACTATATGTGAAGAATGTACGAGTGAGTATTGGTATCAACTGCCAAGATAAATGTGTCAACTAGTATGTATTATAAAGTTAGAACTAGGAAGCTTCTGATGGAAGTCTTTTCGGGGATTCCGGATGAAAAGTACCACTTTGCCATTAAAGTTGTTGGAGCATGTAGTTTGTAAGATGGAGTAGTGATATGGCTAATATCGAAACAGAATGTCGGAATGGTATTGGGTGTTTACCCAAAGTGATTTTGATTGTGTGAGTTGCTTCCTATAATAGAAAGATTGGACTTAAGAATGTAATCATATTGCAGGTTCAATAGAGTTATCACTTTTGATGTTCAATACTTTGGTGCTTGGTTGTATTGTGGTTGTACGATGAGATAGTGATGTGAGGAAGTGATAGCATTCTATACCGAAGAAACGCATAAGTCATGGATGTAATAATGGACTGCCGTGGTTATTGAGATATTTAATAGTAACGAGTATGCTTAATTTACAGTGTACGTGGAAATTTCAGGTAGTACATGTAATTGATGTTTTGAGACCTGGAGAGTGAGTTGGGATGATGATGGGGTGAAAGGAAGACTCTTGTTCTTCTCAATTCCATTGGTTTTAGGTGAAGAGAATACTGTAATCGTTAAGCTATAGTGTTGGAATATTCAGTAAATGTAAAAGAAATACATCGAATGCAGTTCTCGGTGTTACGAGGATTTAGCTAGAGATCTTAATTGACGTTTTTAGAGAAACTATCCTTTTGGACTGTAGCTGTGTGGTGGATATTCCTGTAAACAAGAGAAAAATGATAGCAGTATGCTAGACTAGGAAGTAGTCAAACATGGATTTGATGATAATAATTATTCTAAGATGATTGGTTTGCAGGTATATCATTTGGATCTTCAGCCAGAGTTGGGAGGGGTACATAATACCTTCCAAGTATGTTATCTTCGGAAATGTTTGGTCGAAGAGAAAGACATGATTTCACTCACTGATGTGAGAGTAGATAAAAAGAGTCGCGGTGAGGAAGAACCAGAGGCAATTTTGGAGAGATCGGTTAGAAAGCTACGTAATGGTGATGGTAGTAGTAACCTTAAGATACTCATTTGTGATGAGTGGTTTTAGTGAACTAATCTTTGTATATGGTTAATGAACCTGTCCGTTTGATGATTAATTATTAAGATGGATTTTGGAGTCTATTAGAGCTCTTTGGATGTGAATGGCCGTTAACAATAGGGACAATTGAAATTAGAGATTCGGTTGGTCTCTGTATTAATTGAACCTTAAATTGATTTAGAGTTTGAAACTGAAATCAAGATGTACAGAACATTTTAAGGTTGGGAGACGACTGAAGTCGTATGATTGGGAGTTTCTCTATGGTTGGAACGTTTATCCGTACATAAGTACAACGTAAGTATAGGGACTTTGTTAATAAACAATTGTTCGAGGAATTGTCTTTATAGACCGTGTGGATGGAATTTAGATTTCCGTTAGGAATTGTTGAATTTTGGTCGACAGTGAGTCGGTTGACTTTGGGTTGTAAAGAATATAGATTTCGAGGACGAAATCGTTTTAAGGTTGGGAGAATTGTAACACCCGGAAAATCCTTGTGAGTAATAATAGTCCTAATATTTCTTTATATTTTGACTTTTTAAATTATAATTGATTTCCTAAGTAATTTCCGTGATTGTTACTTGTTATTTGAGAACTTCCGATAGAAATCAGTAAGTTTATTCCTTAAGGAAATTAATGAAAAATAGATGATAAAGTTAAATATTAGATTTTATGGATTAGTTGGATGGGTAATTTGAATACGAGTCCAACGGTTCTTTCCGGAGCAAAAACGGAGTTCTAACGAAGAAGTTACGGCCAAATTAGTGGAAAACGAGAAATAAGCAAACAGAGGTTGGCGCGGATGGTGGCGCCGATGCACTGGCGCGGGCGCTGGCGCCGAGCACCTGACGTGCTAAAAAGAGGTTAAAACCCACCTCTTAGCCTTAGTCATTATCCATTTCATTTGGAGTTCGGGAATCAGGGTTTTCTCCTTCTTCTCAGGCGATTTTCATCTAAAGCATAAGGTAAATTCACATCTCTTAATCATACTTCAATCCAAGCAATTAGTAGATGAATCTTATCAATCAAACTTCAATTAGGGCTTTGCTTTCTTCATATTCTCGATTTGGAGTATTTGGGTTCAAGTCTTCAAGTTAGGGTTATACCAATTGAAGAATTAAGGTGAGTAACTTGTATCTAATTGATTGTATTATACTTATCTACCATTCTTTATCTTGATTTGGTATGATTAATGATAAATCTTGATGAATAAGCTCTTAATGGTTGAGAGGGAAAACAAGAAGACTTCAAGTAAGTCATGGTGGATTAATTGTATTTATGGATTAGTATGTCATGTTAAATGTCGATGCTAAGAGTTTGGCTTTGATTATACATCAATAGGATGTGATTTTGATGAGGGCTTAATAGATGTCTTAATGAGGAATTGATGGCTTAATGGTCAAATTTGACTTATTATTAAGTTGTAAACATGGTGGTTTATTATTGAATTCATATAGAGTATGATGTATTACATATGGTTGTATATGAACTACATGGTAGTAGTATTGCTTATGAGAAATGGTTAGACCATTGATATGTGTTAAATAAGCTTGATATCATATAGATTATGATGTATTACATATGGTTGTATATGACTACATGGGAGTAGTATTGTTGATGATAAATGGTTAGACCATTGTTAAAGTGCTAAATATGCTTGATATTATTTAGAATATGATTTATTACATGTGGATGTATATGAACTACGTGGAAGTAGAATTGATTGTATTAAATGGTTGGACCATTGTTATGTTAAATGGTTGGACCATTGTTATGCTAAATGGTTGGACCATTGTTATATTAAATGGTTGGACCATTTCTATATGCTGAATATGCTTGAATATTATTAGGATTAACATATTTGGTATTCACATAATTGGAGGAGCACCTAGTATGCATTGGAGGATATATCCTTACATACCGTGGGGTAAATGTAATGGATTCATACCTTCGGATACCGTGGGTTTTTCCGTCGTGTTATGTCTTGTGACTCTACCGTGGGGTACCGATCATTGGATATCTTCGATTATGATGTAACTGGTAGCGATATGGGCCTTCTCCATGGAATCCAATTTGTGAATTTATCGAATTGTTATTCCTGCATGCTATGATTATGCTCTATGTGCTATGTGTAAATCTCACTTAGGCTTTTAAAGCCTAACACTTGTTGTGTGTTTTATGTATTACAGATTTTAGTGGTTCCGGACGAGAAGGTTTAGAACGGGGTTCTGAGCATGGGATCATTGTTAGAGAGATAAAGATTGGAAGATTGATGATAGAGCTTTCCGACACTCTTTTGATATTTGATTGCTATAGTAGTGATCAAATGAGCTAGTGGTTTAATAGTAGCTATAATTAGCTAAATCTTTGTATTAAGGGTTATGTAATGATTTAAGTATGCTTTTACTCTAGTTTTGAGTACCACTCTTCCGTTTTATGGAAGTTTTTGTTAACCCCTGATTTGGGGTGTTACAGTGTAATTATCAACGTAGTGTCCAATTTACGAACGAATTTTTGAGGAATAAGAGAAAATGGAAGGCAAAAGGAAACCATATAAAACTAGGAGTAGTCAAGATTAGTTCATCTGAATCATGGGATTCCCATGTTGAACAGTCAAAATCTCATGTAACACAAACTATTTAACTGCAAGTCCTTTTTTGCACGTGTAGTTACCGAACTACCGGACCTAAATGAGATGGAGTGTTTTATACAACGTATGTGGCATACTGTAGAGTACTTGCTATACTGGAGCTTCAACAACATTGTTTAAGAGCAAGGATACTGTCTAATCTTCATTTCTTTTACTTTTTTAGATTTCATGAATTGGGTTTTATACATTTGATGAATTACAAACTTGAGTTTGTTTAATTGATGACTCACAAATTGGGTTTTGTTCTATTTGGTTAACTTTGAAATGTTTTCCTATTTATTTTGTGCCTCTTAGTTGGATTATGAACCGGTCCCAATCTTTGTATATCGTAAGTCTCTTTAGTGTACTTATAAACTTAATTTCATCACATTACCCGTGGATCTTCAGAAAGATGAAGAGTTGAAATTTTGTCAATGAGAGAACTTTTACTTTTTATTTTGTCAGCAAATTATATTAGATTTTAACATTAAGAGCCAATGTGCTTCTTTTAGATTTCATGAATTGGGATTTGTTTGTTTGATGAATTATAAATTGTGTAGTAAAAAACTGAATTTGTATTGAATTTTGGTCATAATTCCTTACCTCGATCTTCTTTATAAACATTTGCCCCATGTTCTTCATCAATATTGGGTCCCCTTTGTTGATGATCGATTATAAACAGACCAATATTAACTACATAATTATTATAAATTACTATCCTTAAATCCTCCAGCAATTTCAGTGATGATTCTTCTAGATACTTGAGATTATTCTATATACTTGAACTGTTTAACAGGTTTGTGCCTCTATATTTGGTTATCTTTATATCAATCACATATCTCTCTCTTCACAACATAAATCATTTACCCTACTCATTGGGGTAAAGGAGGTTTATAAGTTAAATAGCCAAGATTGAATTTGCATACTTATATTATAATGCTTAGTACCACATATACAAAAACATTATTTACTTCAACATTGAAATACTTTTCTCTTTCGTTCATGTACCAAAACAATTTGCATCTAAAACACTTACAATACAACCATATATTGTATTTCATTAGTTGTCAATTAATGACTTGGATTTTTCCTAACGTAGTTACATATTTCCTACCAAATGATTTCGTCACCACGCAACGCGTGGTGCCACATACTAGTATATATATATATGTGTGTGTGTGTGTGTGTGTGGTTGTGCATGTATGTCTATTCTAGAGAATTCTTGAGCAATCAGAGGATGAACATTGAGTATTCTTGAGAAATCTTGAAGAACAAAAAACTAGAAAAAAAGGATGGGATTGAAGCAGATACTTGTTCATGGAGGATTGAAAGAGAGAGGAAATGAGGTTGTTGGGTGAAGAAAGGGTTTGGTTGGGGAAGAAGATATATATATATATATATATATATTAGTTTATTACTCATAGGTCCCTAAGTTTTATTATTTTTACAAATATAAAGAAAGCTAAAACAAATTACAAAAAGAAGACAAAAACCTGGTTGGACAATTTTGCCCATAACTCTAACTGAGTTTTTTTAACGAAGTAAGTGGTTAGGTCCCACTTTCAAAGCAAAATTCAAACCCGAGGGACGACAACTTGAGATATTGAAGTACAGGTCCCTCTTTCAAAGAAATCACATAACGGACCAAAAATGCAATTCACTGTACCTTTTATTTTTGTTAACTCATTAAACAACAATATCTTAACAAATGTTATTTGATTGAAAATTTGAAATAATTGTATAAATTACGTATGTGATCAATGAATATATTGTATATAAATGAAATATTACTTATACATAACATTTTAAAACCTAGTTACACAGAATAAAACACGTGAAAACTTTTATATATACTATTTAAGAGCGTGATTAAATCGAATGGTATGTTTCGAAGCCATACTAAGATGCCAATTTTAAACTCGGTCATGAAACCAACATAGAGGTGGTTACCACATCAATGCCTTCAAAAACTTTCATACATTTGTGGATATCATTTATTAGTATTTATATCTACTTTTTTCCTTTTAAAGTTACCTTTTTATCTTAGACCTTAGTTTATCGTACTCCACTAGTTACGTATCGATCGGACTTGTTTAGTTCCCATCCCGTTTATATGTGTTATATTATGCTATCTCACGTTTTTATTTTTTTGTGATTCTCACTTAATATAAGCTATCTACGATCTTTATTTTGACGTTCAATAACTCCGCCATAAACAAATATTGTTATAAAATAAAACAATTGTTAAGATCTATCGATTCAACTATTTTACATAGACATTGATTCGACAATTCATTGTTACCAACAAGCTTTATGTCTTGTTTCTCAAATACTTTTTTTTATATTGTTCAGTTAAATATCTAGGTCTTATCCAACCATGATTTTTTAAATGTTTAAAAAATGCAAATAGATGGAAAACCATGTTTCACAACAATTGTTTACTCGAATTATAAACTCTAAACTTAGATTGTTTGTTATTATGTCTTTTAGACAACAAATTTACAAATACGACTACAAATCAACTATTTAACATTTTAATATAAGAAACTTAAATCGGAATCCTAAAAATTCAATAGAGTAACTTCCAATCATAACTACCTCAACTCAATTAATGGTAATAGACACGACTGAACCCCGTCCGCTAGCATCAACCTTTAAGGGCCTGTTTGTTAGCAGCTTAATGAGCTTAATGGGACTCATAGCTTATTTAGTATAACATGACTGTTTGTTAGTGGCTTAATGAGCTTAATGTGACTCATAGCTTATTCAGTCAGCTATACATGACTGTTTGTTAGTGGCTTAATGATATAGAAAGTGACTTATTTATTAAGCCTTTAGGAGGAAGCTTTATGCAGAAAGCCAAGTTTGGTACAAACCAGTCTCTCTCAATTAAAAAACATGGTTCTTCCTTCTATGAAAACACCGTCCCAAACAAAAACCTTTCCAATCTATACAGATTAATCCACACAGACAACTTTATTCATACATGGAAAACCAATCAAATGATCCCTTAAATCAACTTTAAAATATCTTTTCACATGTGATTTCTGAAAAACAGATTTCCTAAAATTGATTGAGATTTTCAGTAATCAACTTCTATCAAATATTAAAACATAAAATACGATAAAAAAATAAATGTTTTTTTGTTTGAAAAACCAGAACTTAGTTCGGACCACATAAATACATTTGGAAGGAAAAATCAAAGAAAAGGAAGGGAAATAAAACGAAAAGGCGGCATTGGGCGGTGGCACAGTCATCGGATCTTTGCTTCAAATTCAACTTATCTTTCTTTCCTTCGTAAGTATATACATACGCCCTTTCAATCGCCATTTCTGTATCCATACACAAGAACACCAAGCTTTTCTTCAAATCTCATAAAGTTGCAGAGATAGAGAGAGAGAGAAAAAGTAACCCCACCTCAAAAGGAAAAAAAAAGAAATTCAGAAAACAACCCATAAAACCAATTATTAACTTTCTTTTTAGTACTCTTTCCTCTTTCTCTCTCTATAATATACTTTGCCAGCTCCGTTTTGGTCTTCCTGTCCTTCTTTCTGCCGTTTCTTCTTTCTAAAACGCACTTCCTCTTACTCTTTTTGAAGCCAGAAGCAATCGAGATCTGAACCCAGGTATGTTTGTTTTAATCGATTACTTAATCCACTGATTTTGCATCTCATCTTCACTTCAATTGTTTAGATCTCTTATTTTTTTTGAATTAATTCGACTGTGAACTTATCTTCTTGAAGCTTGGATCTTAATTTGATGATCTGGTACTTGAATTGACAGTTTGTGTACTCTTTAATTGGATCCTTTTTGCATCAATCTGTATTGTTGATTGTTTTGATCTAATGGGTTTTCCACTGCTTTGCATCGGCTCTTAATATTTTCTATTGTTGCTTAATTCAATTGGTTGGATCTATTGGTGGATGCTAGAGAAAGAGGATTTCAATATAGAGCCATGTTTTCTGGTGCATTACTTCCTATGATTGAGATTATGCTGTGGACTCGGCCCTTGAATTTTGGGGGACACATTCTGGAATAAAATTGTTGGGTGGAAGTCAGCGGGGTTGTTATATAATCTATTCAGTGCCTATCAATTGCAGAATCGGATATCAAGTGCGAGAAAGCAATTGACCATTTTTTTGGGGATAATCAATTGATTCTTCTGATTGAAATTTACAAGTAAATGTGTCCAATATAAAGTCGAAGGAATAGTGCGAAGGGCTCAACAAATTCCCAATATGTTGGACCAAATTGATAAAATAATGAGATGGTAGCTTGATTATGTGTTAGCTTGTAGTCAATGATTTTTGAAAATTACATTTATAAGCTAATCTTGATGGAGCATTGGGTCTTTTGATCACATTGTACTAGTAACAAGTGTAAAATTTATTGGAAAATCGGTAGAAAAACCATCAAATCACATAAATTGTAGGATATGGGGTAATGAGTACTGATTTTGGTGTCCTAATCCATTAACTTATTGATAGATAGTAGGTTCATGAAGTTTGTTTGTCCACATATGGCTTAAGTGAGTAAAGATGGCATATATGTTGTTCTTAGCTTTAAGGCGAGGCGGATGTATCTCACATCTTTTATCTCTTCCTGGTTTGGTCATTCATTCATTATATGGAAAGCACGAAGTTCTACTAAGCCCAATATTGGGAAAACTGAGTTGTTTTGCCTTCATTTTTCTAGTTTCTTAATGCTTTTTGGTACTACCTTTGAACTTTGCAGTGACTTATTGATAAATTGCATCGCGGGATTCTGTTCTTGCTTAAACAGTATCCAAGCTCGGATTTTGCACCATGTCTGGTTCAGCAAAAGCTCTGGAACCGGCATTCCAAGGAGTTGGTCAGAGGGTGTATCCTTGCTGAATTTCTTATCTGTAATATATAGAAAAACTGTTCGCAGCTTGATATTGTTAGTTTATTTGCCATTATCTGTATGTAAGGTTTAGTTGCATTTGATATAATAGAACTTTCACTTAACACCATATAGAGGGACTGAAATATGGAGAATTGAGAACTTTCAGCCAGTACCTTTGCCGAAATCTAGTTATGGTAAATTCTACTCCGGTGATTCATACATCGTATTGCAGGTGCTAATGATATTCAACACTGTTCTTGCTTTCCCTTCATTTCCATTTTCATTTCAATAAAGTAATTGTATTTTACAATTTAATATATATTGCAGACTACTGCTGGTAAGGGAGGTGCATATTTGTACGATATACATTTCTGGTTGGGAAAAGATACTAGCCAGGTACAACCTGCTCTTTATCAAATATTCAATTTAAGATGCTTCTTTTTTCTTCATGTTTAGTGTATGTTAATAGTTGCTTAAATGGACTTAATGAAATTAATCAGGATGAAGCTGGAACAGCGGCAATAAAAACCGTTGAGCTTGATGTAATTCTTGGTGGGCGTGCAGTGCAGCATAGGGAACCTCAAGGTTACGAATCTGATAAATTTTTGTCCTACTTTAAACCATGTATTATACCACTCGAGGGAGGTGTTGCATCTGGGTTTAAAGAAACCGAGGAAGAAGAGTTTCAAACACGATTGTACACGTGCAAAGGAAAACGAGTTGTCAGATTAAAGCAGGTCTGCGATGTTGCCCAAATTTTTAAATTTATTAGAGTTTAATTAATTGTTAATGTATGTCCCTATCTACATATCTGTGAAGATGAAGTTCTGCTCTGAATCATTCAGGTCCCTTTTTCTCGATCCACGCTGAATCATGACGATGTCTTTATCTTGGACACTAAAGATAAGATCTTTCAATTCAATGGGGCAAACTCCAATATACAAGAAAGGGCTAAAGCATTGGAAGTTATTCAGTTTTTAAAGGATAAATATCATGAGGGGACGTGCGATGTTGCAATCGTTGGTAAGTCATATGTTATATAGATTGAGTTTAATCATTCTTTTCACCTTCGTCTATTGGATGTTTCTAGAACTGATTCTCTCAGATAAATCATGTCAATCTGAAAATTTACATGATACTATAAACGCTTATTACAAGTAAAGGCATGTTTACTTTCACTAAGAAATAGTTTAATAACATTGTTAATTCCATTCAAGTTTCTTCATAAAGCATTGCATGAAAACGTATGCGTTAATTTATAATAATGTAAATAAAATTGAGGGTGGGTTTGGTATGCAGCCATGATAGAACAGGACATAACAGCTGTTCAGCGTTAAGACTGTACAGAACAGATAACATGACCGATTTACCCCTAATAATTGTTTATATATTTTATATATTTTGATTAATTATGTAATTTATTAAATTATAATGAAATAAATATTTTTCTATAACAAAATGTAAGAAAGTTTTTTTTCAAGACGATTAAAGTGACATAAAAGTAAAAAGTTTATGTAGTTTCAAATTTTCATTTTCTAACCTTTTTCTATATTTTGTACCGTTAATATTTAATAATTTACATATATAAATCAAAACATAGAAACCATAAAAAATAATATTTTGAGGATTAATAAAATATAAAGAAGAAGGTGTATTTGTTGGTCTAAAAGAGAATTAGATTTTATTTTGAGGTTATATTGGTAAAACATGAGTTTGTTCCACCTTGTTCCATACTTCCATAGGGTGGGGGTGGAATAGGCTTGTTCCACTCTTTTCTTGACTTTTCCACATAAAAGTTATGCCAAACATGAAACAATGATCTCTGTTCTGTTTTGTCTTGTTCTATTCAGTGTACCAAACGCACCCTGAAAGAACAGAAAGTTATTGCTATGTAATTTAAACTTTATTGATTTGTACTGAATCTGAATAAAACTTCTTTGAGTGAATAGGAATAATAGCCAACAGAATTCGGTTCTAGACAATACTCCTTATGGTTCGGACCATTATTTTTTACTTCCATTGTACCCAAAAAAATATTTATGGTTCGTACTATTATTTTTACTTCCATTGTACCAAAAAAATATTTATTATGTATGAGAGTTTACCCTACGTACTTTTTACTTTATTTTATTGTTTAGAAATTACATCTACTTTAGAATTGCGTTCATTTCTTATCTCTCTTCCCCTTTAATGTGATAACTCTGAGGTTCACATATTTGTTTAAAATTTCTTAGCATACATTTTTTTTATCTGTAATTTATCTTGCAATTGGACTTTCAAGCTTGATAATGGAAGTTTTACTTTTTACTCGAAACCAGAATTAGTAAAAATGCCAGAAACGGAATTTTACTCTTTACATATTATTATGATGCGTACGATGATATTGGGTCTCGAAAGTAATGATGATGCTGGATTCAAAAATGTATCTATGGTATGAGAAATGCAAATGCCAAAAGATAAATCACAGAAATTCAGAGTTTATTTTTGACAAAAAATTAGTTGGCAAAAAATTCATGCTACAGATTCGTGGTTATCTGTGATTTTAAGACCTCAGTAAAATCTGCTTGTATATACTCCATTTCCGTATTTATCCCTACGGCTGTGAGTTAAAGAAGATATATATTGCTTAGCCAGTAAACCCCAGCCAGTTTAATCGTCCTGTATTTGTACACTCTCCATTCATACCAACAGCTGCCACCATTTCCAGGATGCCTAATGCACTGGGGTTAAAGGCTTTTGTTGTAGCAAGAGTATCCACAATTGAAATTCTATATGCTCGTGTTTCTAATCCGTCGTTTTTATCCCCTTCTATAACCTATTTCAGATGATGGAAAGCTACAAGCGGAGGGGGACTCTGGTGAATTCTGGGTCATTTTTGGTGGGTTTGCTCCCATAGGCAAAAAGGTTGCAAGTGAAGATGATATAATTCCAGAAAAGACTTCTCCAAAACTTTATTGGTATAAAAATAATTCCCCTTATTCATAGTATTATTTGCTATTGCTGGCATTAGGTTCTCCATGCCAACCTATAATTTTTTTATTTTCTGCAGCATTTCTGAAGGTCAGGTGAAGGATGTAGATGGTGAACTTTCGAAATCACTATTAGAGAACAGCAAATGTTATCTATTGGACTGTGGTTCAGAGGTGTTTGTTTGGGTCAGCAGAGTAACACAAGTGGAGGAAAGAAAAGCTGCCATGCAGACTGCTGAGGTAGGCCTTGGATTTATTATTATTATTATTTATTTGTGTCAGTTGCTTATTCTCATCTGAAAAAATTGGTAGGAGTTCCTCGCCAGCCAAAATAGGGCCAAGTCAACTCGTGTAACTCGACTTATTCAAGGTTACGAGACATATTCATTTAAGTCCAACTTTGAGTCCTGGCCATCAGGTTCAGCACCTTCTGCTCCTGAGGAGGGTAGAGGAAAAGTTGCAGGTAAATTTATTATTTACGCCCAATGCTACCGGAACATCTTCATAGCAGGCTATCAATTATCTTTCTATTTTTCTATAATCACCAGCTTTGCTGAAGCAACAAGGCGTTGGCCTTAAAGGGCTGGCAAAAAGCTCTACTGCAACCGAGGAAGTCCCACCTTTGCTTGAAGAAAATGGAAAAATCGAGGTATGATCACAAACATTTTCTGTTGCCTGTTTTCTTGTTTACTATAAAAGTGTTGATGTTTTTGCGTTTTAGGTGTGGCGGATTAATGGGAGTGCTAAGACACCGGTAGCTAAGGAGGACATTGGTAAATTTTACAGTGGAGATTGTTATATTGTCCTTTACACCTACCATTCTAGTGAAAAAAAAGAAGACTACTATCTGTGCTGTTGGATCGGCAAAGATAGCATCGAGGTACATTTGCTAATTTATTCTTTTATTTGTTTATGTGTTTTAATCCACGTGGGTGATCTATTCTTGAGAAAAAAGTGATAATATTTTTATTTTTCAGGAGGACCAAAATATGGCTGCTCGGCTGGCTACAACAATGTTCAACTCACTCAAGGGAAGACCAGTTCAGGTAGAATACCATGATTATTATTTTCTACTTTTTGCACTGATGATACTTAAATGTAATTTTAAAATCTATTATCTTTCTTCTCACAGGGTCGTATATATCAAGGGAAAGAGCCACCGCAGTTTGTTGCCATTTTTCAGCCTATGGTTGTGTTGAAGGTACCTCCAATCAGATTTGTAATTTTCAAAATTTGCTGTGATATTAAATTAAAGTGTATAATTTTTATGGGATTTGATGGAGAATATTGTGTTATTAGGGTGGATTGAGCTCTGGATACAAAAACTGCATTGCAGACAAAGGATTGAATGATGAAACCTACAGTTCAGATGGTGTGGCGCTCATTCAGATATCAGGAACTTCGGTGCATAATAATAAAGCCGTTCAAGTAGATGCGGTATGCTCATCCACTTTTCAAATTACTCTTTTTGAGTTATTTATTGGAACCATTCTATTTGATAATAACACTCTTGCTTTTTTTAATATCTAACTTGGATTATTACCTCCCAAGAATTTCTAGCGCCAGAATATTAAATTGCTGGATAATTATGTTAGTGACTAAGCCATTTTTGTAAGATATACTTCAACCGAGGCTTATTACATGTAAATATGATCTCTTTCAGGTGGCAACTTCATTAAATACCTATGAATGCTTTCTTCTTCAATCTGGTTCATCATTGTTCACCTGGCATGGAAACCAGAGTACCGTTGAACAGCATAACATAGCTGCAAAAATTGCTGAATTTCTGAAAGTAAGCTTTTAAATCTTCTTTGTGGTTAAATTAGTAATTATTATTAAATATAGAAGATTATTACTGAGGGTCCATATCTTTGTGGTTAATTATAGTGTCCATTTTTTTATCTTTCAGCCTGGCGCCAATGTGAAATTTGCTAAAGAAGGAACCGAGAACTCAACTTTCTGGTTTGCACTTGGAGGGAAACAAAGTTACACCAGCAAAAAACTTGGGCAGGAAACTGTCAGAGATCCCCACTTGTTTGCATTCTCATTCCCTAAAGGTTTCAATAACATAACCATTTAATTTACACTTTATCTTTTCATAGTTTAGCTTCAACATATGCTAAATAGAGAACAGTTATTGCCCGATTATAACCTCTAATTAGTTATTTGTTGTCATCTGTGCTGCTGCTTTGTGGATCTCCAGGAAAGTTTGAGGTGAGGCCCCCATGTTGTGTGTATCCTCATTTCACTTAATAATTTTCCCGATGAACAGCTAAATCATGTTCCCCTTTTTTTGCGACAGATTGAGGAAGTGTACAATTTTTCACAAGATGATCTGTTGACAGAAGATATCTTAATATTAGATACACATGCTGAGGTGTTTGTCTGGGTTGGTCAGTCGGTAGACTCCAAGGAAAAACAAAATGTCTTCGAAATTGGCCAGGTACTTGTTTTGTGTGGTTTTACTCCTTATTTCAAGATTGTTTTTTGTTATTTCATTTGTTTTTTATTTACTTGATTTCAGAAATACGTAGAGTTGGCTGCATCTCTGGATGGGTTATCTCCATGTGTGCCTTTATACAGAGTGACCGAGGGAAACGAACCTAGCTTCTTCACCACATTTTTCTCATGGGATCCTGCAA
This sequence comes from Saussurea involucrata, assembly GCA_033807775.1. NCBI lineage: Eukaryota > Viridiplantae > Streptophyta > Magnoliopsida > Asterales > Asteraceae > Saussurea > Saussurea involucrata. Next base: position 13,612,375 of record CM066327.1, on the reverse strand, counting down.
AAGCTAACGTATGTGTTGTTAATGGCTTTATGATGTCTGTTATTTATATGATAATCCATATATCTTACTGTAATTGAAATTAAATTATTAGTATATTGATTTGGATTTCGCGTGCCTTTTAAATGCGATTAGGCTCAAGGAAACTCGTTCCAAAAGAAGGTTATGCTATTTTTTGGGTTCGGGGGCAGCCATGCAACGGAGGTAAATGAATCCTATGATCACACCTATCTTTCTGTTGAGAATTTCTTGGTTGTGGGATGTTTTAGTGTATTTGATGTTGTTACAGAGCCAAGATAAGTCGAACGGAAATCAGAGTGGGCCAACTCAAAGAGCTTCAGCCTTGGCGGCCTTGAACTCTGCTTTTAAATCATCACCAACCGCCAAATCTTCAGCTTCTCCAAAAGTAGCGAGCCGGGGATCACAGAGAGCAGCTGCGGTTGCTGCTTTGTCTTCGGTTCTCACTGCCGAAAAGAAGGGATCATCTGATGCTTCCCCTGTCCGACCCAGTAGGAGTCCACCATCTGAAGGTGGCTCACCTGGTACTCGTTCTACTATTACTTGTCTTTTTCATTTGTTTTCAATCTCTGAACTCCCATTTTGCTAACTTGCTTCTAGTTGAAGGTTTATATTTGGTTTCTATTCTTTAATGGTCCATGACTCCTTGCAGCTGTAGCCAAGAGTGAAGAACCTTCTGATGGTTTGGAGAGTAACGAAGGTTCGGAAGCTGGCACAGGGACATTTGAGCCAATTCAAGAGACGAATGGAGAAGATTCGGCACCAAAGTCAACAACAGATGAAAGTGAATGTGTTACCGTAGACAGTCAGAGCACTTTCAGTTATGAACAACTGAGGGCTAAATCTGAGAACCCAGTTACAGGAATCGATTTCAAGAGAAGAGAGGTTTGCTTTCCTCCTTAATTTCACAATGAATAAATATATGTCCATGGTTTGATTCTGCATGATGATAATGTGTGTTGGTTGTTTAGGCTTATCTTTCTGGTGAAGAATTTGTGGGTGTACTTGGGATGACGAAAGAAGCATTCTACAAAATACCAAAATGGAAGCAAGACATGATGAAGAAGAAAGTTGATCTGTTCTAGGCTAGGAATTGATACATTCTTTCAATTCTTAGTTTCTGATTGTGTTGTGAGATGATGAATGATTGATTATAGGAGTGAGTTTAAGTTAGTATGGGGTCGAGTCGAGTAAAGAGTGATTTTTTTTGCCTCTCTTTTTGCTGCTGCTGTTAAGTTACGTTACGTTATGTCTGTCCATCGATCCATCCGATTGTTGGTTGGTTTGGATGGACGGACGGATGGGTGGGTTGTTAGATTTGGTTGGTATGTGGGTTTGAGTTTGTTTGTTTATGGTATTTATTTATTGTTGGAAAAATGAAGACTGTAAGTAAATGTCATGTGTTTGTATTTCAACTCACATATTTAGGTTGAAAAGAGCTTGATCATGCTTGCTATTTTATTTGTGTTTCGATTCAACGTTTTTTATATTTGGAACTCACTTGGATATTTATTTATGTGTTTTAAAAAGCTAGCTTATCTATATCTATACTACTATATTAAAAGAATAAGGGCAGTTTTTTTCTAAACCACGTCTATCAGTTCATATTCTTCTCCTCCTTTCCCCCAATCCAAATAGCATCCAACTCCTCCATGTATCTCATAATCGCTATTTTCTCTGCTCGATTTTGCAGTATCTCCAGTTTCGTTGCTTCAATTTCATCTCAAGTTTAGTTTTGTTCATCTGGAGGATTCGATTCAAGAAAAGGCATAATTTTGATTTTCATTTTGGGTGATGAAATCCTAGAGAGATTGATTACGCAAGGTTTGTCAAATTGCTTCTCACAATCCGTTTGATTACACATGGATTGATTAAATGATTACGCAGCGATTGTATGTCTCAATACTTCTCTCAATCTGAACGAATTTCTCATACTCACAGGGATTGATTATTGTTCGATAATTTTAACCCAATCCTCCACAGCCTATCATTCCCCACTGCAACCCTAATTGCGACATCGCTCCTCCACAAGGATCAGGCAGGTAGTTCTCAATTTTTACTACTACTTTCTAACAATTGGGTGCTTTCTGATTTTGGTCGCAGTTTGTACATTCTATTTTTTTTGCTACTGATTTCAATTTCTGATTTCTGTTTCTGATTCTGTTTCTTAATTTCTGAATCTGATTTTGGTCTCAGTTTTGCATTCTGATTTCTGATTTTGTTTATAGTTAAACATGATTTGGGATCTTGTTATTTGATTTACAAAATTAGGTGTCCTACGGATCTGAATTTTGTTTTATTTTTGTTCTTCTAACTACAAACTGGGTATTTCTGCTCTGCATATAAAAATACGAATCGTTGTGCAAGAAAATGGATAATTTAGGGTTTAGGGATCAGATTCGTTCGTTGTCTGATAGGGCCTAATAAAACAGATGATGCCACAGAATCTGGCACAGTTAATCCAATCAACAGAAGGTATATCCATCCTGTAGACTCCATGTCTGTTGGTAGTCCTGTTCACCGTGAACGATATCTGCTCTGCAGTTCTTGGAGCAGCTGCATTAAACCTGCAATCTATCCTTACCTCTGCCCCTGCATTAAGCCACTTACTATATCATTAAGCCACTTACTGAATAATTAAGCCACTTACTATATCATTAAGCCACTTACTGAATAATTAAGCCACTTACTTCTCATAAAGCCGGTGTTTTGTTACAGAAGGCTTTAGAACATTACAATTATACAATTTAAGCTTAGCCTTTACAACTTAATACATTTTAAATATATATAGAAAGAGTTATTATGGTTCCAATTACTACTCAGAGACCATGTAAGATTAGATTTTTGGTTCCGCTATATCATCCGGTAGAAGTTTATAATTTATTTGCAGCTTTAAGCCTTTTAACTACATGTCTTAATTGGATCTGATGAATGTGTGTGTGAGAAGTGCCAAATATGGCTTTCTCATAAAGCCTTCCCTATAAACTTACTGAATAAGCCACTTACTATATCATTAAGCCACTTACTGAATAATTAAGCCACTTACTATATCTTCATACCTGGTTTCAAATTTTTGTAGTTTAAGCACTTAACAAGACAAAGGAATGCCCTCTAAACATGTAAATCTTCATACTTGGTTTCAATGTTTTGGAGTTTAAGCACTTAAAAAAAGACAAAAAAGCCCTCTAAACCTATACCAATGATGATACGAGAAGAGGTACTGAGAAATGAACCATCAAATTCCAGATCAATAATACGAACAAATTCTAACATATAAATCGTTATAACCAAATCCATAACGAATATATATTATTGAAGAGGATTAGTAAAATGTTATCTAATTAAGCATTTAGTGTTATCAAATCAAGCCATTTTTTTTATTTTCATTAGATGTTGGTTACCATAGAACATTTTGGACTGAATAAGCCACTTACTATATCATTAAGCCACTTACTGAATAATTAAGCCACTTACTATATCATTAAGCCACTTACTATATCATTAAGCCACTTACTGAATAATTAAGCCACTTCATACCTGGTTTCAAATTTTTGTAGTTTAAGCACTTAACAAGACAAAAGAATACCCTCTAAACATGTAAATCTTCATATACGTGGTTTCAATTTTTTGGAGTTTAAGCACTTAAAAAAGACAAAAAAACCCTCTAAACCTATACCAATGATGATACGAGAAGAGGTACTGAGAAATGAACCATCAAATTCCAGATCAATAATACTAACATTACTCTTATTCCATCAGTACCACTTAACCCAGTAAAAGATATTAAGTGTTTAATAAGGAGAACCTAAATGAATGAGATTTGGAACCTCTTAATCTTCATACCTGGTTTCAAATTTTTGTAGTTTAAGCACTTAACAAGACAAAAGAATGCCCTCTAAACATGTAAATCTTCATACTTGGTTTCAATGTTTTGGAGTTTAAGCACTTAAAAAAAGACAAAAAAGCCCTCTAAACCTATACCAATGATGATACGAGAAGAGGTACTGAGAAATGAACCATCAAATTCCAGATCAATAATACGAACAAATTCTAACATATAAATCGTTATAACCAAATCCATAACGAAATATATATTATTGAAGAGGATTAGTAAAATGTTATCTAATTAAGCATTTAGTGTTATCAAATCAAGCCATTTTTTTTTTCATTAGATGTTGGTTACCATAGAACATTTTGGACTGAATAAGCCACTTACTATATCATTAAGCCACTTACTGAATAATTAAGCCACTTACTATATCATTAAGCCACTTACTGAATAATTAAGCCACTTTCCTAACACCGAGAAATCCATCTGGTATGTCCCATCTGGTATGTCGGGTCGTAACCAAATTCTCTGTTTTCTTATGCTTTTTCAAAAATAACCAAACCAACATTCCCAGTCCGGGCTATATATTGTGTTTTCTATTTTTGTGAAATGCAAGTACTGTTTGTTTCTGATCAAGATGGGTTTTGGAGTTTCTTGTGAGGAGCACAGCTTTAATACTCAGCAGCAGCTTATTTTGATTCAATGGTACCAAAAGTGGTGTTTGGATCTTATGCTATGGTGGAATTTCAAGTTGATTATACCTTGGATTTGGAGCTGCAGTCTCTTTCTTTTTTGGATCTTTATAGCAGGTGTTTTGGGATTGCTACTATTGTCTTGCCTCTGCTTCTGGTTCAGTTATGGGACTGCAGTTTTAGATATCAGTTACTGGTTTTTTCCTTGCTTGGTCTGTATGGTGCTTGAGGGTATTTTCTACTGTTTGTTGCTGCTCTTTTATTATGTTGATTATTGGAGGAGCATCTTGGATTGTCAGTTCTATGGCTACTGTGATTGGGACCAGTGTTGGTTTATTATTCTACTGCAGTCCATCTTGATCAGGTTCAGTTTACATCAGCAGATCCATGTTTGGATATTCTATCTTTGGCTGCTGCTTCAGATTTTTGGTTTTATGCCAATGGCTTTTGGGCATTTTGGTTTTCAGCTTGTTCTGTTCTGGTTTTTTGGCTCTGGGCTTAATGGTGGCAGATGGATGGCTTTTTGGTCTTGGTTTGAGAAACAATTGTGGCTCAAGAATTTAAATTTATGAATTATTCAAATTCAGGTTTGGTTCATAATGAGGGTTTGGATTGCTCAGATTGCTGCTACTCTTTTATTGTTTAAATCCTATTTACAGCAGCTTGTTCATCTTTTTGGGATCCATTTTGTTCAGCTCATAATTCAATCCAGACTTTGTTGGATATTTGCTTTTCTCCAGTTCAGACTTAGGTTTGTTTTTCTCCAGATCAGGTGTTATGCTTTTTGGGGTCTCTATTGGTTTTCATCAGATTTTAGTCACTCCAAGTCAGAGAATTCTTACCTACTGTAGTTGGTTTCAGTTTATTCAGATCTATGACAGAATTGGTTTGGTGGCTTTATGGTTTTATAGTGCATTTTGGCCTTTGGCCAATGCTTATTTTAGTCACATTAAGCTGCTGCTATTTCGCTTAATTATTCTTATGAAGCTTAATCATTTTTTGGCCAAGCGTTTTGGATAGATTGTTTTTTAATGTTGGTAGTTTTCAACAGCATCATGCGTGCTTATTCCATCAACTCTTATAGCAGCCCACGGTTCATCAGCATTTATATTGGAGTCTGGATTTTTTTGGAACTGATTGGAACCAAAATAAGAATGGACTGGATCCTTGGTTTTCTACTTTGTCTCGATATGGAATTGATTGTTCAACTTTACACAACTATAGAATGGAGTCGACCCTTAAGAAGAATAGTTGGGAAATTATTTTTGCAAGAAGGAAAAGAAGTTGCTTAGAGGTTTTCTGGATCGATTGAAAGATTTGTGTTTGGAGCCCTAATCGATTGATTTTGGAGATGAAGCAGGTTTGTGATCTGGTTTTGAAGATAAAGATGTCTTCAATTTCCCTCGTACGTATGCAACCCTTCTGGAGACCTTTTTTATTAGAATTGCTGGAATAGATGTTTTTTTGTGGCCAATCTGAAGTTTTGGTGGCAGTATCGAATTTGGCTCTTCAAAAGTTGTCGGTTCGCTCATCTGAATGATTTTTTATTCTGGAGTTTTATTTCTGTTGATATGCTCGATGGGGTGATTTAGATACATGAATCACAAGTTAATCTCGATAGTATAAAACATTTGTTTCTGACTTGATTCATTGCACAATCAGATCTTATAATTCTTGTTTGGAGTGATAACTTTGATTACCCCTTCAATGATTTTGATGTTCACATGTTCATTTATTTAATTTCATGTGTTTCCTTGTTTTATACAATTACTGATCAATTCAGTTATGCAAATGAGCCAGATTTATTGTTCTTGATTTCTCTGTTCAAGTCTCACTTATTGAAAATTGGTCAGGTTTCTACTTCTTTCTGAATTGGGTTCTTGTAGATTAAGGAGTCGTTTACCAAATACTTACCCGATATATGTTTACCAATAAAATTTAACACTATCATTTACTTACTGCGTAAGATTTTAGTCCACTAAAACGTCATTGTAAGTTGTAAGTTGGAAGCCTGTCGTTTCATTGATGCAGAGCACCTATGTGGTGAATACAGTTGATAATGCAAGAGACTATGGACACACATTTGTCTGATTTTGATTTCAAAATCCTGTTGTTTATGACATCTATTCATAATTGGTATTTGACATTTTTGGTTTTTTGGAAATCAGATAATCAATTATTCAAGCAGATTTGAGAATAAAGCAATTCTACCGATCCACTTTTCAGCTCGGTATCAGTTGGATGTAAGGATGCATGTTCATTGATTCATTCATATTTCTCTTACATATTTGAAGACTAGGGTCACCAGAATTGATATCTGGTTGCATTAATCAGGTGATCGAAGGAGCTGTTTCGGCTGCTCTCTGCCCTTGGTTATCATGTTGTAGCCGTTGCAATTCTTAGTGGTTATAAAATTGAATTTGACCAAGTTTGTTTCTGTTTATTGGATATGTGTTTAACTTTAAGCTGCAACCCAACATGGATCCTTCTATTTGTTTAACTTTAGATCAGATGAGAATGGTTCTTTGAATGAAAACTACTATTTCTTAGTCTAAGGGGCCGTTTACCAAACTCTTATCCGGGTAAGCACTTGCAAGGTCACATTACCTTACCGGATGAATATGACAAGGACCAAGAATCTTACCGCTAAGAGCTAAGGCAAGGACTGAGAATCTTACCCGATAAGTGAGGGCGAAAAATCTTACCACAGTTAGCGCTTACCGTGAAAATTGTTGCATACAAAACCGTTTTGGTGGTAAAAAAATCTTACCCGGTAACTAAGGGCGAAATTTTTTACCAAGGTTAGCCGGTAACCAAGGGCGAAATTTTTGAAAACTTCCTCCAACTTCAACTTCAACTTCGGGTTTGCCTTTGATGAATTTTAAGTTTATCCCTTTGAATGTTTTCCTCATTATTTTTTGTGACAATCCTTAATCTTGGTGATACAAGTTCTAAAAAACTTGTTTCTTTCATATTTGTTTACATTTTTGTTCCGGCAAACTTACAATGCATCAACTTTTAACATGTGTTTAGATATGTGTTTCCAAGATCTTTTCACCAGGTTTTATGTTCCCAATGAGTTTTTCAAACTTTTATGCTTGGAGCCAAGAGGCTTTGTCGTGTTCAAAATCTTATATTTCTCCAGTTTCCCAGATTCAAATGACAAAGAACAAAATATGGATGCTTGGCTTGTCGTTATCAACACCCTCAAGATCAACCCTTCAACCTTCACACTTTGGTATCCAATTTCTGTAAACAGGAAATATTTGGATGAATAACTTCAATTGATTTTGGTACGATTATCCATGTAAATTTGAGACCAACAATTCAAAATCTTGGCATCTGTCTATTAGAATTGTTACTTTTGCACAATAAAGTTTATACATCGCTGTTTGGACGATTTCACATGTTCTTTTTTGTTACATCAAGATAAATTTTATCTCCCGCCGCATTGCGCGGGCATGTTACTAGTGAGTTATTAAACGGGTTTTCAGTAAGTACAAGAAATAAGCGTAATTTGTTTATTTTAAATAGAGTGAGTTGCATTTTTGGTCCCTCGTGAATGCCTGGATCTCACGTTTCGTCTCTCCAAATCTGAAAGTACACTGATAGTCCAAAAAACGAGTTTCGCAGCCCAAGTTGGTCCCTTTCACTGACACCGTTAGATGGAGCTCCGTTAACCCCATCATGTGCGTGAGGGGCATTTTGGTCTTTTTAAGTCATCTTCTTCATTCTAATCTCATCTCCAAGAACAGTCATGAACATCAGCCACCAGCCACCACCCCCTTCAACCACCACCACCACCCTTCAACCACCCACCCATCGCCATCCAAACACTCAACCTGGCACCATCCACCACCCAGAACGAAATTCATATGAACATTCAAAACTGGAAAACTTAAATCTAAATCTAAGACAAAAACATTCATAAATTTTTAATTTTTTAAAACAAGTTTTAGAAAAAAAAATATATATTAACTTATGATTCTAAATAACCGTTACATATAATATGAAAAAAAATAATCAAATAATACTTAAAAAGATAATAGTTGTTGGTAATTAAAATATAGGGAAATTAATTAAAATACCCTAAGTCAAACCAAGTGTTACCAAAATGCCCTAAATCTCTCCCAGTTTGCCAAAATGCCTTTTTTCCCGCGATGGGAGCCCGCGATCGCGGGCTCAGGGACAATTTCTGACACTTTTTTAAACTTACAGGGACCATTTTTGAAAAATTCAATCCCGCGATCGCGAAGGAATCCCGCGGTGGTTTTATTTTTGTGACTTTTCAATTGCAAGGGACCATTTTTGAAAAATTCCAGGGACCATTTTTTAAAATTTGAACCGCGTTGACCCCGCGGTCGACCAAATTTTATTTTTAAATTAAAATGTTACACTTTCAACCCCTATACTTATTTACTAAATTTACTTTATACCTTTTACTTTCATAATTTAATTTTACATTTAACACATATAATCGTTTATTAACTAAAATACGTTAAAAAAATATGTTTTAATTTTAACAAGTTACACCATTATAATCGTCTTTTCGATACGTTCGAAATGAGCTCAATCTTGAATTTTTTTTGATTTATATATTTTAATATATATCATATATAGTACATCAAAATATTTTTAATATTTACAATTTATACCTTTATAGTTAATTATTTAATTTATGGTACTCTTATAGTTAATGCGATAGGAGTGTAAAACAAAATTGAGAATACGTTAAAAAAATGAATTTTCGCAGGTAAAAAATATTTTTATGTAGTGTATATGATATATATTAAAATATATAAATCAAAAAAAAATTCAAGATTGGGCTCATTTCGAACGTATCGAAGAGACGATTATAATGATGTAACTTGTTAAAATTAAAACGTGTTTTTTTAACGTGTTTTAGTTAATAAACGATTATATGTGTTAAATGTAAAATTAAATTTATGAAAGTAAAAGGTATAAAGTAAATTTAGTAAATAAGTATAAGAGGTGAAAGTGTAAAATTTCAATTTAAAATCACAAAATCGTATGAAATTGGTCCACCGCGGGCTCCTCTCCCCGTGATCGCGGGTAATTAAAATACCAAAATGCCACTGCCCGCGATCGCGGGCTCCCATCGCGGGAAAAAGGGCATTTTGGCAAACTGGGAGAGATTTAGGGCATTTTGGTAACACTTGGTCAAACTTAGGGTATTTTAATTAATTTCCCTAAAATATATTAGTTAACATTATAAAATATATAAAAATAATTTATATGATTAACAATAACTCTAAATAATTAAAATTAATATCAATATCAATATATAATTAAAATTTAATTTAATAATTTTCAGTTAATATTAATAAATTTTTAATAATTAAATTAAAAAATTAATATTTATTAATAATAATAGTTAGTAAATAATAATAAGGGGCAATATTGGAATATTCACAAAAAGCTACTGAAACGCTACTCCAAGTAACGTTTCAAAAAGCTAGCTTATGGTCATCCAAACATGTACACCAAAAAAAGCTAGCTTATAAACTAGTTTTTTTTTTGTGCCAAACTGTAATATCCCGTATTTTCTATTAAGAAATTAATATGCAAAATATTGGTTCAAGTTTGGAACCTTGTAAAATTAGAGGGATTATTTTTGTCAATAAGCAAAATTTGGAATATTTGGATCGGCACATGCAGTTATACAAATTAAGATTTTAGATTTTATTATCTTTTTGATTTAAAAAAAAGTTATATTATTGATAAATAATAAAATAAAAATAAAGATTGGATATCTCTTATTTTGACGATTAGATTATTATTAATATTTAAGTTGTATCAATCTTTTTGTTTTATACCATTAAATCGTCTAGGGTTTAGTAAAGAAAGGAAAAACTAGAGTTAAGGTTGAAGTTCTTGGAGTCTCAAGCATTATTATTCGGGTTTGATGTTGGATTCATGTTTGAAGTCGGGATTACGATTTTTTTTTGGGATTTGTATTCGTTGAAGCCATCTAATGGATCTATCATTGGTTAAGGTACGGATTCCTTATTCTCCCTCTCATTCCGTTGTGTTTATTTGAGTTGTTTTACATGTGTACGGATTTCTTATGTTTCTCTCTTTGTGTTTATTCGATTCGTCGTATATTTGTTAATTCGTTTACGTTATTTGATTCGCTACATATATGTGTGGTTTCCTTGTTTTTCTTTCAATTCTTTTCGTTCAATTTTGTGTACGATGTGTTATTCTTCCATCAAGTTGTTTTCCCGTCCGATTAGTGAAGCGTTAGATTTTGTCTATTCTAGGGTGAGTTCTATTTTGGTTTTGCAAGCGATAAATCGAGTTATGAATATGTTAAAAACGTCAAAATCTATTTTTAAGTCTGCTGAATTTTTCTCTGAAAATTTCGTGTTGTTTATAAAAATCATAACAAATCTCTCGTTTATCGGATTAAGGCATATGATATATTTTTGAAAACCTGGAGATGTCTAAAACGATTTATCGTCACACGAGTAAACTGTGATTTTTATGCTAAAGTGCCTAAAATCTGGGTTTTCCGAAACTGGTCTTGTTTTAGACCCGAACTGCGCGACTGTTTTCCAAAATTTGTATATAATTCATTTTAAATCTGTTTCAGTTCATTCTTGATTCTCTGGAATCACAAGACATTTATGAAAAAGTTCTGTTTAGATATGATTTTATAAAACTTACTGGAACTATGACAAAATATTGGATTTCTAAACGTGTAAAGTGCTAAAATATGTATTACTCGATTTGGAAAAGTTGTGAGTGTGAAATTCCTATTCTACTTATGGTTTTGGCCTCCCATATGTTTTTGTTTTTAAGTCTTTTGTAAGATTTCATTCAAGTATTTATGTTAATGGTTTACTAAATCTCATGCCATTCAAAATCTTTTTCGATTCGTAAGTCGTCAATAAAGTGTGTTCGGAAATATAAAGCTTTTAATGGAATTGGTCGACATTTTTGTATAAGCAAATGTCTTTTTGATTCTTTTTGTAATTAGTATGATTTATTCACATGTGACGTGACGCACTTTTGAAGTTAAACCTTATCGTTCATTCGATTCGTTTAAGTAAGTTTTTGAACCCTCAAGCTTTCGTTTAATTCGTAATACGTGCTTCATGATTATTTGATTTGTCCGTTAGCGTATCATTCTTTCGCTCGAAATTCTCCAAGGTCACATATTTTTATAAAAATCGTCCTACATACGTATATGTGATGTCAATACTAATAAGATGTTTTACGTGATTCTTCACTTCTTTTTAGTTCGTGTTCGTTGGTCCGATGTATATATATATATGTGTATATATATACATATATATATACACCCGTGAGCTTGGTTCGTTTGTGTTAGCTTTATTCGTACTAAATTATATGAAATTCTTTGACATCTTCGAGTCGTATTAATTGTTGGATTCTCAATGTTTTGGGATTTAATTCGATTGTTCCAAATGTATTAGTCGATGGTGTCGTTATTTTAAATGAGACTTATTTACGTTTTGCCATCGATCATTTTATAAGAATTGGTTTGATTTGATTTCGACCTCTCAGCCCTTTTAGACCATTTTTGAATAAGTGTGAATAACCTTTTATTTGACTCCGACAACTTTTGTGAAAAATCATTATTTGTCATACGTCACATGAGTGGTGACAACTATTTCGGTAAAGTCGAGCTACTAACCACCTATGGGGGTACCATGGGCATGTCATTGTGGCACCAATGACGTGACACTAACCGTGGCGGTGTGATTAGACCACGGCGTCTCCTCTTTTGTGCTCATGTGTGGAGCGATATATGATGTGATTATTTGATTTAGGAGGCGTATGGGTCGACCCTAGTTTATGTGATATGTTTGTAGGGTGGATGTCGGTGTAGTGCCCAACGCCGCATCTCACATTTAGTACGTGTGGATTTGCTACCCAACGTACGGGCCTTGGTGGCCAGATGTCTGACACTTGTCACGTCGGTTGATATGCAAGTGTATGTGATTATTTGTTCGAGCTCGGTATACGATCGTTTGATATGATTTTGATATAAGTTTCTAAAATTCTTTTGATATTTAGTTGACAATATTTTTGTGATAAAACCGTTTTGATCTTCGACTAGATTTACTGTTTTTGATATTATGAATTAGTAAAAATTCATTTTGTTAAGGCTTGATAAGCATTTAAACCAATTTGCTCGATCCAACGTCTTTTATTTGAGTTTCCCTAATGTGGGTATCTCCGTATGTTGTCCTTGAACCTGTATGTGATGGTTCTTATACTTAATCTAGTTTTCATAGACACTTCGAGTTTCGTCTTTAAGTATGTTCGTTGCCTAAATCCTGATGTTTATTATTATTCGTTGTTGGGTTCGAGTATTTGTTTGTTATCTATCGTATCCGTGCACTGAGCGTTTGGCTCAGCCGCATTTCTTTCTTCGCGGCAGGTATTCGAAGAGAATCTAAGGAGTACGAGATCCGAAGTATTATCAGATCTAAGAGATTTAGTGGTAAGAAATTGTCGGTTTAGTTGATGTTGTAAAACAAGTTCTGTAGTAAAGAAAAGGTATCATTCGAGACAATTGTTATGTCTGATGATGTTTAATATTTTAATTTTAATGAGGTTAATAGTGCTTTATATGTTTATGTTAGCAGTTCGTTTTAAGTTGATCGTAACCTCCTTTTCCATCTCAGGAAGGGGGTGTTACAAATGGTATCAGAGCTCTAGATTCGATCTTGTAGAAACTCAAATAGGGTTGACCTGTGAGTGTAGTTTTAGTGAACTAGGTTGCTTATTGCCTAGACTTAAGTTGTGGGACAATATTTGTTGATTTCATTAGTATCCTTATAAGAATTTGATGGTTGTGAGCTTTTATTGGTGTAGAAAAGTTATTCAAGGGAGTTTGGTGTTTACCTAGTGCTTCCCTTAGATTTGTGGATCTAAGCCGTGAATTGATTTCATATTATTAGTGTTGTGATTAATTGGAAATTTTGTTGGTCATGTGAGAAGAGATTGTTGGTGATGAGTTTCCTCATGGAGTGATTTAAGTTAAGTAAATATTTAAGACTTTGTGTTTAGCATTTTTATGTTAAGTCATAGGTATAAGAAACTGATGTGATAGCGGGTTTGCCGTTGTGTTTAATAATGGTTTTGTGTTCAAGGAATTAAGTTGTCGTAAGACTTTATTTGAACTTGATGTCAGTGTATTATTTAATGTCGCGAAAGTATCGTCTTTTGAATGTTATGAGGATTTTATGGTATAATCGAGATAATGGTGTTGTAAGCCAAGGTTGTGTAAATCTTTGATTGGTTATCAAGTTTTGAGATCATGTAAAATAATAGCATCAGATTGTTTTGTAAGATATATATATATATATCTTACAATGATCTAAGTTTTGTTGGAGTGTTTTTGGTGAAAAGTCAAGGTTGGAAGGTAAAGTTAAATTAGATATTGGGAATTATAGGCAAATATGTGCTTATGTTGGAATAGGAATAAGAGGTTTCAGTAGTATCTGGTATTTTTTTATCCTTAAACAACTGAGTTATGGTCTTATTTGGTTGGATTATAAGTTGGATAAGTGTATTTTAATCCAAATGAACATTGATGAAATTGTCAGATTCGGTTGAATAATAGTATGTAATATTTGATTCAAGAATTTTGATTTGAATAGTTGATGTATTCCTTAAGTGTAAAGGACTATAAGTATTTTGGTTAACTTCGTTTAGAGATTGAGAGGTGTGTTGTATGTTGAAGCATTTAGTGTTATTTGTGATGATCTGACGTGATATAATGGATTATTGATAGTGGATTTTAGTGGAACCGTTTGTCAATACCTAGTATAGCAAATGAAAATATGGTTTTGGTGGTTTAATCTTGTTCCAAATTTTATTAAGTGTTAATGAGTGATCTTTCGTATGTTATGATAGTGTGGGAAAGTAAAGGGGGATATATGAATTGTGTAGCGGAAGCGTGGTGGTAGAATTATTATTGTTTTAATCCTAAATGTCTCCTTAGTTGGCTCTAAGATTGATGAATTGTTGGTTGGGATTATTAGTTAGATTGATGAATTTCGTCGATAAAAATGTAATTGAAGGTATGTCATTAAGTCTTTGCATGTTTTGTTCGTGGTTAAAATATGTGGGTATTACCGTAATGTAATAGGCGATCTAATTTTCGAGACTATCTAAATTAAGTGGATGAGTTTGCTAAGCTAATAGTTTGAGAGGTTATGTTTTAGGACCTTCAAATGGATGATATTGTCGTAATTATTGACTTCAATTATGTTTGAGAGTTGCCAATTGGTATACTTAGATAGTACTTGTATTGATGAAATAGTTATGGGTTTAGGAGAATTGTGAAAAGTGTTAGAATATCTTATAAGGATTAGTGGAAAGGTCGGATGACATATATTTGTGGTGTTATATAGTCTTGGGTATTTTTATCTATTGTTTAACGGTTTTGAATATCGGTTGTATAGTTGTTTTGAGATGGCAATCATAGTTTGTGGTTCAAATAAGTTAAAGACGTTTATTTGGAGATATTGGAATGTTCTAGTCTAATGTTTGAAATTAGAATTTAATTTCAAAAGCGATATTAGTTGTGCAATTTTGTATCTAGAATTAAGATGTATGATTTTTTTTTTAAATGCTTGATTTTGGTGGATATTTTGGTACACTTTAATTATTGATAGAGTTATTCTAGTTGAGATTTAACTAGCATTAAGAAATAATTTTGGTCTTTTATATTTTGTATAAGATTGAATTGTGACTTGTGAACATGGATATTTGGAGACTTTGGATGATGAACTTGGAAGTCGAAATTCTTTTAGTGGGTGGATTGTAATAACTTTACTGTTTTTATAAATTGGAGATTATGTATTTCTTGAGTAATATTCTGATTCAGTTTTGAGAACTCGCAAGGTAAGATGATCTAAAATCATTTATGCTCGAATTTAGAAGACTGACATTTAATTGTTTGTTTGATAATAAGGTTTACTTAAATTCCGAGGACGGAATTTCTTTAAGGGGGGTAGATTGTAATATCCCGTATTTTCTATTAAGAAATTAATATGCAAAATATTGGTTCAAGTTTGGAACCTTGTAAAATTAGAGGGATTATTTTTGTCAATAAGCAAAATTTGGAATATTTGGATCGGCACATGCAGTTATACAAATTAAGATTTTAGATTTTATTATCTTTTTGATTTAAAAAAAAGTTATATTATTGATAAATAATAAAATAAAAATAAAGATTGGATATCTCTTATTTTGACGATTAGATTATTATTAATATTTAAGTTGTATCAATCTTTTTGTTTTATACCATTAAATCGTCTAGGGTTTAGTAAAGAAAGGAAAAACTAGAGTTAAGGTTGAAGTTCTTGGAGTCTCAAGCATTATTATTCGGGTTTGATGTTGGATTCATGTTTGAAGTCGGGATTACGATTTTTTTTTGGGATTTGTATTCGTTGAAGCCATCTAATGGATCTATCATTGGTTAAGGTACGGATTCCTTATTCTCCCTCTCATTCCGTTGTGTTTATTTGAGTTGTTTTACATGTGTACGGATTTCTTATGTTTCTCTCTTTGTGTTTATTCGATTCGTCGTATATTTGTTAATTCGTTTACGTTATTTGATTCGCTACATATATGTGTGGTTTCCTTGTTTTTCTTTCAATTCTTTTCGTTCAATTTTGTGTACGATGTGTTATTCTTCCATCAAGTTGTTTTCCCGTCCGATTAGTGAAGCGTTAGATTTTGTCTATTCTAGGGTGAGTTCTATTTTGGTTTTGCAAGCGATAAATCGAGTTATGAATATGTTAAAAACGTCAAAATCTATTTTTAAGTCTGCTGAATTTTTCTCTGAAAATTTCGTGTTGTTTATAAAAATCATAACAAATCGCTCGTTTATCGGATTAAGGCATATGATATATTTTTGAAAACCTGGAGATGTCTAAAACGATTTATCGTCACACGAGTAAACTGTGATTTTTATGCTAAAGTGCCTAAAATCTGGGTTTTCCGAAACTGGTCTTGTTTTAGACCCGAACTGCGCGACTGTTTTCCAAAATTTGTATATAATTCATTTTAAATCTGTTTCAGTTCATTCTTGATTCTCTGGAATCACAAGACATTTATGAAAAAGTTCTGTTTAGATATGATTTTATAAAACTTACTGGAACTATGACAAAATATTGGATTTCTAAACGTGTAAAGTGCTAAAATATGTATTACTCGATTTGGAAAAGTTGTGAGTGCGAAATTCCTATTCTACTTATGGTTTTGGCCTCCCATATGTTTTTGTTTTTAAGTCTTTTGTAAGATTTCATTCAAGTATTTATGTTAATGGTTTACTAAATCTCATGCCATTCAAAATCTTTTTCGATTCGTAAGTCGTCAATAAAGTGTGTTCGGAAATATAAAGCTTTTAATGGAATTGGTCGACATTTTTGTATAAGCAAATGTCTTTTTGATTCTTTTTGTAATTAGTATGATTTATTCACATGTGACGTGACGCACTTTTGAAGTTAAACCTTTTCGTTCATTCGATTCGTTTAAGTAAGTTTTTGAACCCTCAAGCTTTCGTTTAATTCGTAATACGTGCTTCATGATTATTTGATTTGTCCGTTAGCGTATCATTCTTTCGCTCGAAATTCTCCAAGGTCACATATTTTTATAAAAATCGTCCTACATACGTATATGTGATGTCAATACTAATAAGATGTTTTACGTGATTCTTCACTTCTTTTTAGTTCGTGTTCGTTGGTCCGATGTATATATATATATGTGTATATATATACATATATATATACACCCGTGAGCTTGGTTCGTTTGTGTTAGCTTTATTCGTACTAAATTATATGAAATTCTTTGACATCTTCGAGTCGTATTAATTGTTGGATTCTCAATGTTTTGGGATTTAATTCGATTGTTCCAAATGTATTAGTCGATGGTGTCGTTATTTTAAATGAGACTTATTTACGTTTTGCCATCGATCATTTTATAAGAATTGGTTTGATTTGATTTCGACCTCTCAGCCCTTTTAGACCATTTTTGAATAAGTGTGAATAACCTTTTATTTGACTCCGACAACTTTTGTGAAAAATCATTATTTGTTATACGTCACATGAGTGGTGACAACTATTTCGGTAAAGTCGAGCTACTAACCACCTATGGGGGTACCATGGGCATGTCATTGTGGCACCAATGACGTGACACTAACCGTGGCGGTGTGATTAGACCACGGCGTCTCCTCTTTTGTGCTCATGTGTGGAGCGATATATGATGTGATTATTTGATTTAGGAGGCGTATGGGTCGACCCTAGTTTATGTGATATGTTTGTAGGGTGGATGTCGGTGTAGTGCCCAACGCCGCATCTCACATTTAGTACGTGTGGATTTGCTACCCAACGTACGGGCCTTGGTGGCCAGATGTCTGACACTTGTCACGTCGGTTGATATGCAAGTGTATGCGATTATTTGTTCGAGCTCGGTATACGATCGTTTGATATGATTTTGAGATAAGTTTCTAAAATTCGTTTGATATTTAGTTGACAATATTTTTGTGATAAAACCGTTTTGATCTTCGACTAGATTTACTGTTTTTGATATTATGAATTAGTAAAAATTCATTTTGTTAAGGCTTGATAAGCATTTAAACCAATTTGCTCGATCCAACGTCTTTTATTTGAGTTTCCCTATTGTGGGTATCTCCGTATGTTGTCCTTGAACCTGTATGTGATGGTTCTTATACTCAATCTAGTTTTCATGGACACTTCGAGTTTCGTCTTTAAGTATGTTCGTTGCCTAAATCCTGATGTTTATTATTATTCGTTGTTGGGTTCGAGTATTTGTTTGTTATCTATCGTATCCGTGCACTGAGCGTTTGGCTCAGCCGCATTTCTTTCTTCGCGGCAGGTATTCGAAGAGAATCTAAGGAGTACGAGATCCGAAGTATTATCAGATCTAAGAGATTTAGTGGTAAGAAATTGTCGGTTTAGTTGATGTTGTAAAACAAGTTCTGTAGTAAAGAAAAGGTATCATTCGAGACAATTGTTATGTCTGATGATGTTTAATATTTTAATTTTAATGAGGTTAATAGTGCTTTATATGTTTATGTTAGCAGTTCGTTTTAAGTTGATCGTAACCTCCTTTTCCATCTCAGGAAGGGGGTGTTACACAAACAATGTCTTACTTAGACATCAGGTTTGTGGTTCAAAAGAGATAATATACATGATCTAATTAAACAATTTTTTCTTTATTTGAAATATTTAATAGATTTCAAATATTTATTAATACATATTTTAGTCCACCTTATACACTTTTAATAAGTCAGGTTGAAAATGAGGTATATAACTTTATACCTATTCTCAAACTATATAAAATAGTGGTATTTTTATTCTACTGATTTCATACAAAATCCTTAGCTTGACCTAACCATTCTTCTTTAATAACACTATGATGTGCTATATTTATTTTCTTCGACACTGATTGTTGTACCGTCTTTAGTCTAAAGTAATAATTTAACATAGTTATTTCCAGTGTTTTTCTTATGTGAAGGTGAGGTTTTTGTGATTTTCATATTAAAATATGTATTATATATAGGTGCAACAAATTTTGTTGTTTTTCATGTTAGATTTAGATATATGCAAATTCAATGTTTTGCATTTGAAGGTATATATGTATATATGTGTAGGTTCATTATTTACCTGATATTTTAATGTATAGTAAAATATATTAGATTATATTATATTATTATTCTTATTCGTAGCAAACGATGGTGGGTCACTGGGTTGTTTGTGGGAATGGTGCCAAATATTTGGTGGCTTCTTCACACAACAAACAAAAGACATGAATACGAACTAAATTAAATCCCATGGGACATTACAAACTAGATATTAAATAATATGCATATACATGTGTGTTGACACACATTTGTTCATTATTATTCCTAAAATTAACTTAAAATAATAATTATTCCTAAAAATAACTAAACTAATGTTAAAACCTTATTTAAAAACATAAGACTATCTTTAACCCACACTTTAAAAAAAAAAAAAAAAACTAAAATTGTGGGTCAATTCCCACAAAAACACTTTCAAGTTTCAATCAAAGACTAAAATACAAAACTATCAAGTATTGCACACATTTTTTAGAATTAGTAACTTAGGTTTTGTGATCTTAACGATATAGTTATATATTGATGCATGGGAGCTTGCAACCATTTAAGATTATCCAAAGGCTATAATGAAGGATTATGATTATTGGTTTAACTTAATAATTATCTAAATTTATTTTCGTCAACTAGATAAGTTTCATTTATTTGTCATAGTTATCGTTTCTTTGATTAGGATTATCATAATAGTTTCCTAGTTTAGCTCCAATCAGATTATTTTAGTTTCCTATAAATAGTTTAGTTTGTTTAGATTATTTTGCATTCTGAATTTTGACATTAAAACTTATTTAAGTTTCCCTACGGGTTTCTTGAAAGTATTCTTGATTCGTTTGTAAGTCCGGTCATTCAATCGATCCGTCATGATATATGATAGGCTTATTTATTATAAATATGAATATGTTATTAATTTTAATCAATAATCATAGACATTTAAAAATTAAATTACCATAAAAACCTTATAAAAACATTTAATTTTTTTAGACAAAAAAAAAAAATTTATTTTAAGGGGAAGGAACGTGTACGCCAATGAACACCCAACCAATCAAAAACGACGTTACTGTTTTGCTGGCAAAATCATCCTCAACATTTCTCTTATTAAAATATATACAAACATGCTAATTAATTAATACATGCCAAAAATTCTAATTAAATTAATTAATTGTTCAAACTAGTCAACAATCCCTGTAGACAGCTGAATCTATTGGAAACGAACAAATATGCTTCATAATAACTGATTCAATTTCATTATAATCACCGTGTTCAACCCATACCATCGTTTGATTTGCGATCGTTGACTCACTAACAGAACTCGCCGCCGGCATTGACTCGGCTAACATCGACACACGTATGCTCTTGAGTGTGAACTCGTTGGTGGCCAAATGACTAATCAGACCTGACTCCATAACTGAATTCTTTCTTTTGTTGTGTTGTTGATTAATGGCTGCTTGGACAACCGCCGTCAACATGGCGGCGGACAGCCGCCGTATGCCACGAACTCCGCCCATTATGACGGCTGGATTGATTGTATTCTGATGGGAATTCTCTGAGCTCTTACGGCCGTGTTTGATAGCACCTGGTGGTGGTGTTGATGACAAAAAGACTGAGCCGGGACTCTTGTTTTTGACTCGGCCGAGTGGGTCTCCCAGTAGCAACACTTTCTTTACGTCAACTAACATCACGTGCTTGAAATTTCGACGAACCCGCCCCAATATCATTGGGTAAGACGCCCACCTTCTTAGACTCATCGGGATATGGTCCATAAACCCGGATAACGAGTTTTCCGGGTCAAGCTCGCCCACGCCAAAACCTACAACCGATCCATACCTTATCCGAGTTGACTCAGTCTCACCACCACAATGAAGTAAACTCGAATTCTTGCTCTTAATTTTCCAACCCCATATTGGCTCTCCTTTCTCCACCACCTTTTTACCGGATTTCACGAACTGAGTCAGATCAAAACTCGCCGGAAAATCCAAAACTTCACCGCCGTTACACAATTCTGTTAAGTACCGGCCGATGATCTTTAGAAAGAAGTCATTCTCTTCAAGAATCACGTTATGGAAAGACTCGGGTGTCGAAACTGAATCGAATATAAACACAAGGTCTGAATTTGAAGGTAAGCCGGACCTGTGAAAGGCTCGTAGGAATAATTTAAGTTGTTTGGTTGTTACAGACTCGGTGACGTGGCAGAGAAGGAGGTTGTCCATGGGCGTCGTGCCACGTGTATACAGGGTGCCCAATCTTTGTAAGGCAGGTGTATATGATGTGGGTGAATTAGGGAAACGACGAGTGGAGGTGAAATTGTTATTTGGTTCGAAAGTAGAGAGGGTGAAAAAGAGAAAGGTGAGGAAGATGAGTAGAGCACAAATGGAGATGGTAGATTGAGTTCTGGTGAGAATATGAGTGGAGTTCGTGCGTTTCAAGAGGGAATTAATCGTGGGAAATTTGAATGGTGATGCTGATGATGAGGAGGAGGAAGAAGAGGTTAATTCTTGTTCATCTTCTTCGGGGAAGAAAACTAAGAAAATATCCGTCCCCCACCGTTCACCGCCACTGTTGTTCTTGATTTTTCCGGTGACTACCATTGCTTGCTGCACTGTACCAAATTGCTTAATTTCTCTCTCAAGATCTCGATTCTTGTCTTTTTTTTTTTCTTTTTTCTTTCTAGAAGTGGGAAGTTGTTTTAATGGCGTGTGTATGTGAAACCGAGGGTTTGTATATAAAGAGAGACAGAGGGTTTGCGATCTTCTTTTTTTCTTTCCCAAGTTGGCAGGAAGCCAGGAAGGAAGTGCCGACAAATGAAAAGAAAGGTCAACTCTTGACAAAGTTTAGTTTTAAAAAAAAAACAGATATTTTTGGGAAAATAGTCCTATTTTTCACAAAAATATGTTAATGCTTAAGCATGAAAATAAAAATAAAAATGAAAATGGAAATTAAAATTGGTTAGTTATTTGAAATGAAAATGGAAGTTAAAATTGGTTAGTTATATAAAACTAATCTATTTTATTACATTTTTATATGTAAACACACACACACACATATATATATATATACATATATATATAATATGAAACAAATTTTATCAAAGTGAGAAATACATGAAATAATTTTATTGTTGTTACATAAAAACAAAAATATATGTAATAATTTCATCAAAAAAAGAATTATATGAAACAATTTTATCATATGAAACACTTTCATGAAACAAAATTTCATCATATGAAACACTTTCATCAAACAATTTCATTCAATTACACATTGAAAACAAGAGTTTGTACGAGTTGTTGGATTTCACTGGTTTGTAAAATAGTCTTGGCATATATATATATATATATATATATATATATATATATATATATAGGGCCCTTCTTTTGTTAACCCCCAAATTAGTATTAACCCTATTAACTATTATCAACCAATAGGAATCAAGTATGAATTTTGGTTTTGCAACATTCTGGACGGTTATGGCAGGGGTATTTCTGGAAGATTTTTTTTTATTTCCAGTAAGTTATGGTTGCATGATTTACGCCTCCTATACATGGCAGTTTTGAATATATTTTAGTTTAATATTAAAGATAATCTTCATCATCTTTTTTCTTAATCTTATCATATCATTAATAAATCTTTTCCAGTTTTTAATGGTTCCTTCATAATCGATCCATCTTTTTTCTTAATATTATCATATCATTAATAATATTTTCTAGATTTTACTGGTTCGTTCATAATCGATCATGAATTCTACTCAAGTCTAATTACTGCATATATGCACTTATCATAATTTGCACATATGCACTTACCATAATTTCCACATATGCACATTCATTTGCATATATGCACATTCCATAATTTGAATATAAGCACATTCCATAAGTTGCATATATGCACTTAATAAAACTGCATATACGTAATCTTTACGCATGAAGCATATATGCATACATCTCAAATTGCATATATGCAATTATAACACGAAAAAAATAATTCCATCATTTCACATTTATATGCACATACCAAACTTACATATTTGGAGAGAGAGAGAGAGAGAGAGAGAAACGTGTTTGGCGTAACAATACATGATAAGTCATATCCCTTAAATGTAGCTTTCTCTTTTTCTTGTTTCCATATCAAGATTTATTAAATGACCACAATACCCCTCTGCACATATGCTTTAGCCGTGTTTTTTGTTTAAAAATGAAATAAATTATGTTTTTGATCTAAGCCATTGATCTTGATTTTTAAGGGTCCATATTAGTTAACGTAGTTAACACTAAATGACTGGTTAACAAAAGAAGGAGACCATATATATATATATATATATATATATATATATATATATATATATATATATATATATATATTAAAGAGAGGTTTAAAGGAAAATCTGAAAAAAAAAATAAAGAACTAAAGAATACCCTGATAACCTTTCATCTGGACGGTATGTATTTGTGCATACAGGTAAATTAAATTTTTGGGTTTTATGTACTTGCGCATTATGCATATGTACGTTTGCATGTTACAAATTATCAATATACACAAGTGCGTACCGTCCAGATAAAAGGCTATCAGAGTGCTCTTTAGTTTTTCGTTTATTTTAGGTTTTTCCGGAACCTAACCCTATATATTCAGACAAAAAAAACTATCAATAAATATGTGTATTTTCATTTGGTCCAAAAAGGGACATTTGAACTTTCATATGCATAACAGTTATATGATTTTTATGGTGATGATTAAATTATTTAATATTAATCATCAATATAATATTATTTATGATAGATGAAAGTGAATTTAATTAAAATACCCAAAGTTTGACTTTGACTTACCAAAATACCCATTTCTCTCACGAATTTGCCGAAATACCCATAAACCCCGCTATGGGTCCCGCGATCGCGAGATAGGGCACACGTGGCCCGCTATTTTTGCCAAAACGTCCCGCGGCACCCCCCATCTATGCCCGCAGTTACAATTTTCGTCCCTCCTCGCGACTAACCCCGCGACCATCCCGCGATAAGACAAAAAAATGACAATTTTGGTCCTTTTTGCACGAATCTTTGCATGCTTTTACTGATTTTTTCCACAATTATTGTACTTTGAAGACCACTTTGTGGTTCAAATTCACTGGCATGTTTCATCAATGTTGAATCATTGTACTTGGAAGACCAATTTGTGGTTGCAATTCATCTTCTTCAATGTGATTTCATCCATAAATATCAGCAGAATGCAATCCACAACTCACACCCATTCCATCCTTCTTTCTTGCTTTCTTCAGTATTTTGTTTTTGAGATACCACTGAAAAAATGAGTTCATCTGTTGTAAAAGCTATGCTATATTTCTGTTACGATGGTGAATGGGTGGAAGAAAACAATTAGTGGAATTTTGCTTATAAATCTAAGCATGGTGTAAAATTGCCAGTAAACTTTTCTTATCAAAAGTTTGTTGCATACGCCATGCAAAAATGTGAAATCGACCCTTCGGCTGTTTGCAAGTTAGTGTTCAAGAATGATGATGGGTCATTTGTGGAGTTATGCAACGATGGGGATATCTCTGATTTTATGCACTTTGCAGCCGAATCAGAAAGACCTCCATTACTTTATGTGTATGCCGAATCCTCGGTGTGCAACGAAGACGATGACGAAGGTGACGACGACGGTGATGACGACGGTGACGACGAAGATGATGACGACGCTGATGACGAAGACCTCCAAATGGAGCAGCCCGATTCTCAATTTCAGCCTTCCTACGGCCGAAGAGTTCATTTGGACCATACATATGGTCTTAACGACTGTATTCCTGATTATGTTCCGGAGACGCAACAACAACAACCACAAGAAGGACGCTGTGCTGGAGTTGCTGATGACGAAACCTATGTTTTCAAAACGGGTAATGCTGATATAGACAGATCAAATACCGATAGTGATGATCACGAAGAATATACCCCTAGTAATAAATCATTTAGTCAGTTAAATGACTATTTTGATATGCCCCATATTCTTCCAAACCAGAATACCCATACACAAACCTACGAACCTGCACCTTATAATCGCAGTTTAAGGTTACAAGTAGGTCAGATATTTGATTTGAAGGATCACTTGGCAAGTCAGGTCGGACTTAAGTTCATGGAAGAGGGTTTCGAAAGTGTCACGCCGAGATCCGACAAAGGCAGATACGTAGTTGAATGTGCAAGAGAAAACTGTAATTGGAGGATGTACGCGAGGCCCGCGGGAGAGAAAAGGGGCGTTACTTATTAGAAAGTTGGACGACGTACACACTTGTACGAGGACGCAACTGAATCCCAAACTGTAATTGTAGGATGTACGCGAGGCCACGTATGCCCTATCCCGCGATCGCGGGACCCATTGCGGGATTTATGGGTATTTCGGTAAATTCGGGAGAGAAATGGGTATTTTGGTAAGTCAAAGTCAAACTTTAGGTATTTTAATTAAATTCCCTAGATGAAATGGTGTAAATTGAATAAAAATCAAAATCAAAATCAATATATATATTAAAAGAGAAAACCACAAAAGATGACGTGGCATCCTAAAAATTGAGAATTTTTCATTTTTTGAATTGTGGTTTGCTTCTAAAGTATCTCACATTGATTCAGAAAAGTTAGATTTAAAAATGAAAATAGCTATAAGAAAGGACGAGGGATGATTTTGATGATTAAAATGTTTTATTGGATAGAAAAATCTTTTAACCAAACCTCATTAGAGATGTTTTATAAAACATTACATAAATCTTTATATATAAACCCAAAAAAATACTTACATCCTTATCTTTCTTTCTTTCTTTATATGTACGAAAGAAATAACCAAGGGTATCTGAGTTGCATTATGATATTGTTTTAGTCATTCCACTTTGATGAGAGAATGCTAGATTAAATATTCTTATATGACTATAAAAAACGATGAAGGAATGTTTTACATGGAATGTTTTACATAAATATGAAATTTGGTGAGTTTAGTAATTCTATATTGTGAGAAGATGATTTTTTTAATAAAACGTGTGATCTTATATTGACAAAATGAGAGTACGTCAAATTGTTGCATCTCATAAGGTTGGCTAATTTTAGTTGAACCTTTGTAGCAACAATAGTGATATGGTTGTATGACATGTCTTTTGAATTTCAACAGACATAACAATAAAATTGTAACTGATACATCGTAAACTCTTCATAACAAAAACAATTATCAATATAAGAACATGTACTACTTACGAAAATACATTCTTTATTTTAATTTGGAAAACTACACTTTTGGTCCCTGTGTTTTGGTGTTTATAACACATTTGGTCCCTACAGTTTAAAAATTACACTTTAGCCACTACAATTAGCCATTCGGTCCGGATTTGGTCCCTCTAACCAACGTCCGTCAGCTGTCAGGCGTTAAGGGCAACCATGTGAGATGCACATGAGGGTAAATCCGTCTTTTTACCTCCCAGGGACCAAATGTGGACGTTTACTCAAACCCACCCCACCCCACCCCTACTCTCTTTCTCTCTCCTATCTTCTTCTTCCCCAACTCACTCCCTAAACCCTAAACCCACTTAATAAACACACACACAAACCCACTTAAACACACTTAATACACACACACACACACACATATATATATATATATAAACACACCCTCCCAGAGGCGGATCCAGGAATTTTTTCTTACGGTGGCACCAGGGGCGGAGGGCCCTGTGGGCCTTTACAGGCCATGGCCTGTGTGATATTTTATAAAAAATTTAGCAGAAATTAATTTATAGGCTTTTTTAAAAATAGCTTTACATTTGGGCCCTCCCACTCTAAAGCCTCTCTCAGTCTCTCTCACTTTCAGCTTATTGCCTTATTCATAAAAAACGGCCTCCTCACTGCTCAGCAAGAAAAAACGACGCTCACTCACACACTCGTGAACTCGTGAGCTCTGCCCCTCTCCGCCTCTCGGCTCGCCTGAGCCCTCGCCGGTCGGCCGTCGGCGGTCGCCGCCGCCCTCCCCTCTCGACTCTTCACAGTTCACTGGTAAGTTTTACACTTTTACTGTTTTAGTCTTTTACTGTTAGAACCCTAAGTCCCTAACCTAACCTAAATGGCTAAATCCATAATTTTCTTGTTTATTAATTTATTTGCTGAAATCTAAATAGTTAATATGTTAATATGTTATAATTTATATGTAATGTGAATATGTGATTATTTATTTGTTAAATAATGATGTCGAGACACTGGTACAGCAATTGAAATTAGCGAAATTAGCAATTGATTAATTGAAATTAGTGAAATTAGCGAAGATAGCGTCCAACTTGGCATACCGATTTGTGATTTCAATTTTCACATTTCACCGATTTGCATTTGCTAATTGCTAGTAGCCTAGTTTGTTAAATTATTTTATTTGCATAGTGATTTATCATTTATGTGAATAGAAATATAGAATATGTGATATTGTGATTTCAGTCATTTCACTGATTTGTTCATCTCAATGTCTCATAACAAATTATATGATTTATGTGAATAGAATATGTGAATGTGATATTGTGATATTGGAATTGTAGCCCTCATCTTCAATGGAAGAGGAAGAGCAACAACCAAATCAGGACGATTAAATGAAATCCCACTGATTTTAACTTCAACATCATCAAATAATCTTCCAACGGTTCCTAAATCACAGGTTTTTTCATTTTATTCAAGTTTATTTAAAATTGTTTGGTTAGCTAAGTTTATTTAAAATTGTTTGGTTAGCTAAGTTAGGTTAAAAATTGTTTCACATGTAGATGAAGATGAAAAACCAATCTACAATTCATGGGTTTTTTAAAAGAAAACATGTTAGTTCTTCTTCTCAATCTCAAGATCCCGAAGAAACAACAAATGTAGATAATACCCCTACATCTAGTGTTCCAATTACCGAAAAACATGTATTTTTGTTATTTTTGAATTTATATAATATATTAGTCCGGCCCGTGTGGTTGAAAGGCTTGTGTTCCGCCCCTGGGTGGCACCTTTGACGAACCTAAAATTTTTCCACATCGCCCGATGTTGTTTTAGCCTAATTCCATTGCTTTGAGAATTTTTTTTAATTTTTTTCTCGATTTCAAGGAACTTTAAAAAAAATCAATTTCGAGAGAAATTTTCGGGGTTTTTTGGTTGATTTTAAGAGTTTTTTTGGGATTTTTGGTTGATTTGAAAAGTTTTTTTGGAATTTTTGGTTGATTTTAAGAGTTTTTTTTATACGGTTGCACCATTTAAAACGATACGGTTGCACCCTCTAAAATAATACGGTTGCACTCTTCATACCGCTACAAAATTTTACCCTTCGCCGGACAAACGATACGGTGGCACGTGCCACCGTATTCCCAAGTGTAGGTCCGCCATTGCACCCTCCAAACAAACCCACTTAATAAACACACACACACACACACACACACACACACATATATATATGGTTTGTACGAGTTTGTATGGTTTGTACGAGTTTGTACAAACTATGTATGGTTTGTACGAGTTTTTATATATATATATAAATCATGAAGCTATGTATGGTTTGTACGAGTTTGTACAAACTAGTTGGTTTGTATTTGATACCCAGCCTATATATATATATATATATATATATATATATATATATATATATAAACACTTAAAAAATACACAAACACACACATATATATATATATAATTATTCCAGTCATTTACATTGTTATAAAATCCACTCATCTCACATATAGAACTCGTAAAATATGAATGGTCAACAAGATATAAATAACTGGATACAGACATGTCGTTAATCACATCGTGCGTGCTGACAACTAGCCGATTTAGAAACATGTTCAACTTTGTACACAAGCGATGCATATATTATAAATTGGTATGTCAAAAGAAAATATGAATTATCAAACATAAATATTTATGGTTTTCAATTTCATAGGAAAGAATTAAAGTTATATATAGATGGCAACGTCTATCCATAAAATGATTGGAAGATATCAAATGAGATCGTTTAGTCTTTGGTGAGCATGCACATTGAGTGTTGACGATGATTTCTTATGCTTGGGACCCCTCCGACACACATAAATTAAATACTTATATATATATATATATGTACATATTTGGAATTATATGAGATCACCTACTTTTTATCAGATCCCTTAAAACATTTTGGAACTGTTGCCTGTTGGGCTTTTTTCTGTAAATATTCAAGGTTCATGTTGTGAAGGTTCTTTCATCCAGTGGTTCCAAAATGGTCTAATTACTAGAACTCTTCCCTTCATACATACATACGGAAGCACGTACATACATATATACATACGTACGTACGTACATATACACTTACATAGATACTCACATACACGTATGTACATATATACATACATGCGCAGACACGCACAAATATACATACACATACACGTATGTATGTACATACATACATGCACACATACAAACACACATACATGTACACACTTACTCACATACATGTACGAACGTACATACATACATGCACACACACACAAACACACATACACATACACACTTACACACATACATGTACGTACTTACATACATACATGCACACACAAACACACACACACACACACATATTTTGTTTTACCTCAGATGTGCCTTCAAACAAAATAGGGAGTGTTCCACATATCTTTGGCAGTGGAGAGATTCATGATGGAATAGTAGATGTCATTAGGAAGAGACATTAAGATGATCGTTCTGGCCATGGTGTTTATCGCCTTTTGCTTCTTGTAATCATTCGTCCAATTAAGTGGGTTTGTGTGTGTGTGTGTGTGTGTGTTTATTAAGTGGGTTTGTTTGGAGGGTGTGTGTTTATTTATATATATATATATGTGTGTGTGTGTGTGTGTGTGTGTGTGTGTGTGTGTGTGTGTGTTAAGTGTGTTTAAGTGGGTTTGTGTGTGTGTTTATTAAGTGGGTTTAGGGTTTAGGGAGTGAGTTGGGGAAGAAGAAGATAGGAGAGAGAAAGAGAGTAGGGGTGGGGTGGGGTGGGTTTGAGTAAACGTCCACATTTGGTCCCTGGGAGGTAAAAAGACGGATTTACCCTCATGTGCATCTCACATGGTTGTCCTTAACGTCTGACAGCTGACGGACGTTGGTCAGAGGGACCAAATCCGGACCGAATGGCTAATTGTAATGGCTAAAGTGTAATTTTTAAACTGTAGGGACCAAATGTGTTATAAACACCAAAACACATGGACCAAAAGTGTAGTTTACTCTATAATTAACTATTAACCAAATAATTATGTTTTAACTTAGCTTGGACAAAAATTCCTTTAAAATGTCTTTCGTTACCGCGCAATAGAGATGGCCAAACTGACCCGACTCGACCCGGCGGGCTGGCCCGACCCGAAACCGGCCAAGAACCGGTTCTGACCCGGCCCGGTCAAGAACCGGTTTTGAGCCCGAGAGCCGGGACCGGTTCGGCTATATATAGATTTCCTCGGCCCGACCCGGCCCGACCCGGGACCGGTTCGTGACCCGGTTCGTGGCCCGACCCGGCCCGACCCGATTTTTTTCAAAAAAATAGATCCATTGGCTAGCCGTTTTATAGCCGTTTTATATCCCTTGTGACCGTTTTTTTCATCAAAAAACACCCTCCAAACCCCATATAAATACTAGGGGTGTTATGGAGGTCATCACCACCTTACATTGCTTACAAAACGCAAAAAAACGCATACAATTCTCATTTCTCGGCTCTTATATTCGTTTCTCGCAAAAAACGCATACAATTCTCTAGTCTCTAGTCTATACTCTCTAGTCTCTACTCTCTAGTATCAAAAAAATGGCCGAACAAAATTACGTCGTTGTTGCCGATCATTCACGAAAAGCAGCGGTTTGGGAGAATTTCAACTTGGTCAAATTTCCCGACGGTACAAAAAAAGCTCAATGCAAACGGTGTGGAGATTTCCTAAAACCCGAATCAAATAGCACGTTAAAGCGCCACTTCGAGGATAGATGCAAGAGGTTGAAATCGGGTGACGATCCAACTCAACCCATACTTGACAATTCCGGTCAAGTATGGTCGTATGATAATGATCTCGCCCGAGAAATGCAAATGAAATGTGCCATTCAAATGGCGTTGCCGTTCGGACATTTCGACAATCCTCACATGATCAAAAATGGGTTCCAACCACGCTACACTTCGGTAAGTCGTCAAACTCTTAAGCGTGATGCTTTAAAATATTGGAATAAGGTTCAAAAAAATATGCGAGAAATGTTTTTAAACTTACCCAACAAAGTTTCTTTAACTTGTGATGTATGGAGCGCACCATTCGGATTGCCAGATTCTTATATATGCATAACGGCACATTGGATTGTGCCGGCATCGTGGCAATTATGCAAACGTGTAATCACGTTTGAGCTCTTTGGTTCGCCACATTCGGGTGAGCGTCAGTTTTCTATAATTATGAGATGTCTTCAATATTATAATTTAAAAAATAAAGTTATTAGTATTTCGTTTGATAATGCTAGTAATAATACGGCATGCGTAGACCGATTACGTTTGGCTTTATCCCCTATTTTAGAGGGAAAATTATTTCATACACGTTGTTGCGCACACATAATAAACTTAGCCGTTCAAGACGGCTTAAGTAAACTTAATGAGCCTTTAACTAAGTTTAGGCTTATGTTACGTCGAATTTTCACAAGAAATAAAAAAACGCAAAACTTATATAAAGATTATTGCAAACAAGTCGGTTTTAAAGCTTTGGGACCGGCGCAAGTAAAATTGCTCAATACGAACAGGATTTTCACTTTCACGACGTCGTGAAACCAATGAAAGAAAAATTGGTAAAATATTTTAAAAAGATCCCCTTCACTTTTCTTTGTGCCGCGGCATTATACCCGTTTTTAAATGTTACGGGTGTCGAAGTTTTAATACACGCAATATGTGTATCGTTTGGTTTGGATTCTCTTACAAATTCTAGCTTTTCAAGGAAACGCATACAACAATTTAATACTGATTTTCATCAATTATATGAGATTTATAGAGTTAATTATGGGGGAGGAAGCCAACAAACCCCTACACCTCAAATGTTTTCACCGGGTTCTAGTAGCAGTCGTGGCCGAAACCGAGAAGACTTAATGCAAACTTTAATGCAATCGGTTGTCATGGAATCTTCTAAAAAAGCTAGATATGATGGGGATAATTTGGGTGAATTCAATCAATACATACGTACTAATTTTATAACGGCATCCTTCACAAACGTCGTAGATGTTGAATCCCTAGATTTATTAGAATGGTGGAAAAGTAAACAATCAAGTTTCCCAATTATGGCCACTATTGCACTTGATATACTAACAATCCAAGCTAGTACTGTAGCTTCGGAGTCGGCCTTTTCTCTTAGTGGCAGGATCATATCGGAGCGTCGGACAAAATTAACCCCAAAATCGGTGGAGTGCTGCGTATGTCTGAAGGATTACTTGGATGGAGAAGACCGCATTCAAAATCGAACGAACCTGGAGGATGATCTAGAAGGCGTGGAAGAAAACTTATTCGAAAACGAGACGGATGAACTACTAAGTAGCCGTCCGTATCCGATACTTCTGAAGTTAGTAGTGTCGTAGAGGACGAAGAAGTAGACATCGACCCCCTTGACGATCAAACGGCTATTACACGACTGATGCAGTACAATACTCTTGAAGTCTACAATACAGATCAGAATCCATACTACGCTCCATACAATCCATTCAACTATAATCCATTCAATTACTATCCGGGTGATGGGGGTGGAAGTTCGGGAGCGGGACCTTCGAATGTTTAGAATTTATGTATTGTAACTTGTAACTTTATATATAAATTATAAAACGTAAAAGTGTATTTTAGTGATATATATTATAAATAAAACGTATTTTTAAAGTGTATTTTACTTATCCAATGATTCCAATCCAATTTTTTTTTGTTAAAGTTTAGTAATTAATTATTATACAAAGAAAGTAGTTAAAAAACATAAAAATCGCGAACCCGATCATAAAACCGGTTCTCGACCCGACCCGGCCCGGTTTTCCTAAAACCGGGTTCACTTACGCTTAAACGGGTCAGGGGATCTCGGTTTAAACCCGACCCGACCCGGTTCTGGGCTGACCCGGTTCTCGCTGTTACTGTGTGGAACCGGGTTGTCCCCTAACCCGACCCGACCCGGCCCGAACCCGTTTTTTGGCCACCTCTATCGCGCAACGCACGGGCCACACACTAGTAATATACTTATAGGAATTTTAAGTATGTGATTATTGATTTTTTTTATTTAAACAAATAAAAGTTATATAAGGAAAAAGAAAATAAGTGCATGTCTATCTATTTTGCCTATTTTAAACAGAAAAGCTAGCGTAACAACTCTTTTTTTCTATTGGATTTGGAGAAAGGAAAAAAGAAGAGGGGTGAATAAAGAAAAAGTGAAAGTAGAAGGGGGTGAAGGTTAATAATGTGTTCACGTGGGATATTTTAGAAAAGGATAGAAACAGATGGCGGTTGGGTGTTTGTTTTTAATAATCAAGAGAAGAAGACATACAAGTAGATAAGCATGTAGTACAACTCAGTGAAGCATAGTCGGTGGGAGGGGAAAACTCCGTCACGGTGTCGTTCTGATGCTTTTATAAACTCAAATGCACTTTTAAACTAAATACAATAATTAAATAAGAAAGCATTTATAATATATTTTGTTTCAAATATTATAAGACCATCCGTAGCGGAGCGGGTTCCAGGCCCCGGGTTTGTGCGGGCTCGAGAGGGTATGGGTACGGAGGTGATCGGGCTTGAGGTCGGGTTCCAACCGTGGGTTCCCCAACCCGATTGATCCCGATCATTTCTTTTTTTTTTAATTTTTTTTTAAATTTTTGAAAATATTAAAAACTAACGGCTCTTTGTTTATATTTTTTTAAAATTTTTTTTTTCAATTTAATCACATTATATATATTAACCCAAACCTTTTATTTTTTCACACCAAAATCTCTCAAATTCTCTCAAATTCTCTCAAATTTCATCATGAATCCAAACAAAACACCTACATCCCGTCGTAACCGACCGGATACACCTCAACCGCAAGAAGACCCGGAGCTTGGTTTCCAAGCGTTTTCACAACAAGGTTATCATCCGCAATTTCCGCAACAATTTCCGCCACAATTTTCGCAACAATTTTCGCAACAATTTCCCCAACAATTTCCGCAACAATTTCCTTACCAATTTACATATCCCGGTTTGATTCAACAAGGTTTTACTCCGGCCAACTACCCACTTCCTTCACCCGCAATCGATCTCGACGAATGATATGAATTTTTAGTTTTATTATTTATCTTATTTTTATTTATTAAAAAATATATAAATATTTTTATTTTGTTAAATAATTAAATGTATAAATAAAAGAATTAAAAAAATGAGGTGGCAAGAGGGCTTTAGGGTATTGCTACTCCACTTTTGGGTTTGTAGAGGGTTTGGAGAAAAGCTGATGTGGCGTTGAGGTGACTTTAGGGCTTTTGGGTATTGCTACGGATGGCCTAATAAAAACTTGATAAATAATTTAATAAAATATTTCAATATTAATAGATATGAGCAAGTAGTGATGGCCAACCCAACCCGGGTCCCGGGATAGCCAAATATCAGAACTGAGACCGACAAAGGACTAGCCTGATCTGGATCCGGCATGGACCGGTTATAGGCATGTAATTAGGGACCGGTTGCGAAAATTGGAGGATGAGGGACCGGCCCCGCCCCTACCGGTTATAGGCCCTGTCCGGTCCGGTCCGACCTGATTTTCAAACTCATTTGACCGTTAACTAGCCGTTGGAAAATGATAACATGACCGTTTTTATCACTTTTTCAACCTTAAGCCCCCTAGGCACTACATATAAGTCATATAGTGTATGGGATAAGATACCAACTTACAAAACAAAACAAAAAACGTTCGCAATTCTCGCTATATTTCGTGATTTCAACTCATATTAATTTCTCACAAGAGTTCGGCTCAGAGCAAGGGTCACCAAGATTTAACTAAAGATGTATACGGTCTGGGTTTTCTGGGCCTTGATCCGAACAAAAAAAAAAGCTCGTTTTGATGAAAAAAACTTGAATCTTAAAAAGATCTTAGTTTAGGTCTTTTTATTCATCACTAATTTTAACACTTCAGAGTCAGAATAAGGGGGTGTTTGGGATTGCTTATCTAAAACAACTTATGCTTATTTTTAAAAGTGCTTATCAACTTAAGTGGTGCTAAAAAGGTGTTGGGGGTAAAAATGTAATTTGAACAAATAAGTTATAAGGAGTTTCAAATAAGTTAGAATGATATAACTTATCAAAAACAATTTATTTGTGGTGGGAAAAGTCATAAGTACTTTTCTTTTTTCCAATTCAAACACTCGGAATAACTTATTTACGATGAGGAAAAACAATAAGCAAATAAGTCAACAAAATAAGCAATCCCAAACACCCCCTAAATCTTATTAGAGTATCGATGAAATGTATATTTTGTTGGTTTCTTTTTTTAGGATAGTTAAGTGCTTGGTGTCATGGGTTTGATCATATGTTCTAGATGTTAACCATATTATAAACAAAAGTGATTTCATCTTGAAGTGAGATAGTTTCATTAATATGAGAACTCTTGTAAGAAAATGGGCCTTGAGCTTGCTTCATCGTCTTGACTTGATTCGGGTAAGTCAAATTACGATGTTTTTTTTTATTGTTTGATGTCGATTCTTTCTGTCATTTTTATCTTTTGTTAAACCAACTTAGATTCATTCTTATATTTCTTTTGTTACAACTTGTATTTGCATGTAGTATCAGTGCATAATGTATTTCTTTTCATTTTTTTATATATTATATTTGAAATATAAATAGTTAAGTTTAAAGTCTACCATCACACATATTTAAACATGATAACAATATTATATAAGAGATTGATACAATATAAAATTATGGGTTACAAATCAATGTTCTAAATGGTGTGATGCGTGGCGTGGCGGCGAAGCCAAACCTCAAGCCTTAGGAGTCACGGCGAGGCCATGTCGTTTATCAAGGAGTGACTTATGCCGGCAAAACTCTATATCATATACAATATTATATATAAAGACATATGTTTTGTACTATTAATCGATGGGTCAATGACGATAAACAAGTTAAATTAGGGTATATATTAAAAATTAATAAATAAGACATTAAAAATGTAAAGAAAAATCAAATATTGCGTTATAAAAGACCGCACATTAGGTCATGACGTGCCACACGCATAACATGGCGTGAGACACAAGTCTTAAGCCACGACACGCCATGACAGTTCTCGCCAGGAGTCTTTTAAAAGAGTGATTAAAATACAAGATGATACAAATATTTTGGCATGATTATACGGTGTTGTCTACTAGCTAGTTCAATAATTGAAATTTGGAAATATGCATTAGTACTCCAATGTCTTTTTTTGAGTTTTGTCCATTCCTTGAGAAGAATTTGTTGGTTTGTTTAATATAATTTGGTGATATTATATAAAGTAGGACATACACTAACAAGTCTTGTCAATCATTGCACTTGGTATCTTTTGTTTTACATCACTTGTTAGTACAGAATGCAAATAAGTTTTTCCTTTTTGGAAGAGGGTGGTACCATTTGAATATAATAAATAAATATAAATATATCTTTTATAAAACTAATACTGATCTGATGGTTAGTCCCTAACTTTTCAAATTTAAGGTCTTAAGTTTGAGTCCTAACAAGACTCAAACCAGGGTCTGAAATGAAATAAAAATCTTCCAAACTAACTCTATCAAGTAAAACTTGTATCTTTATTGTAGTTTCAAAATATATATGACGGCACAAAAAAATTGATACGGTTGTACTTTTCACGAACTTATTTTTTTTTACCTTACGACAAAGATCTAATACGATGGCTCGTGCCACCTATGGCACTTAACTAGGTTCGCCCACGGAGAAATTGACTCAAACAACCATTTTACATTAATAAATTGGTCTCTTAGTCATTTCTCTCTCCATTTTTATCTAAATGTCATTACATCCGCAATATCCATGTCTGTAACTTGCGGACATGGCTAAACGACACCAAAAATTTGTTTTTCCTTTTAAAAAATATATATTGCGGACCTAGGTCCGCAATTGATGATGTGGGTTCCATAGTTGCGGATCCGGACCCAAATTTCTTTTTAAAAGAAAGTTGACCAAATCGTATTTTTTTTAAAGTTTTGAGCTAGGTCTGCAATTACAGACCTATATATTTTGCTCCAACAACTTTCTCATAATTTCTTCAAAATGGAGAACCAAAAGCCAAAATTTCAAAAAAAAATACATTCATCTCCAACAGCTTCGCCATTTTGTAGAATCCAACATTAATTAAAATATTAAAATATTTCATTCATTTATTAAAATATTATTTCTCTCTATATATATTTATGGGCAGTGCTAATGGCACCCCCATATGAGGGGTGTTGAATGCATTGTTTTCTGAACCAATCATTTTTTGTTTTATATATATATATATTAGATTATATATATTATTGCAATCATTTTTAGATTAGATTATATATATATATATATATATATATATATTATAAATATAGAAATATATATATATTGTTATTTTTTGTTTATATATATATTAGAAATATATATATATATATAGTTATTCTTTTTTGTTTT
Organism: Saussurea involucrata; assembly: GCA_033807775.1. Classification (NCBI taxonomy): domain Eukaryota; kingdom Viridiplantae; phylum Streptophyta; class Magnoliopsida; order Asterales; family Asteraceae; genus Saussurea; species Saussurea involucrata. The sequence continues at coordinate 13,574,559 of CM066327.1, read as the reverse complement.
ATATTTTCTTTTCTTTTTATAAATTAATATCATTGTATTCGTCTCGTTAATACCATCGAAATGAGTCCAATATAATTAAATCAAAAAATATTCAATATTGGGCTATTTCGAAGTTATTGACGAGACGAATACAATGATATAATTTGTAATAAAAAATGTATTTTTAATATATTTTAGTTTATATACGATTATTTATGTTAATATGATAAGTGTATAAAATGAAAAATGATAAAGTAAGGGATTAAAAGTAATTTAATAACTAATTACAAGGACCAAAAATGTAAATATATAATATGTTCTCTAATATGTCCATGAGAATGCATGTTTTCACATTATATATTTTCTGGTGTACATCGAGAGAGAGAACAATGAGAGAAAGAACAGAGAAAGAAAAAGAGAAATTTCAGTTCATTTTATTTTGACTGAGGGTTTCGATTTCTGCTGTTTATAAGGTATGTTCTTTCTCTTATGATTTATAAGTTTTCTCTCGGTTTAGATTTTTGGGTTATGATATTTTTGAAAGTATTGAAAATTTGCCATTAGAAATGTTATTTAAGCATATTTATGTACGAAATGTTATGTTTTTGGGTATTTGATGAAAACTGTACGGAGGATGATTCCTCTCATCCATGCTCTTCTATTTCTATTCCCATTCATGGTGGATACAAAAATGCCCATTCATGGTGGATAGAAAAATGTTGATTATGATTTATACAGGAAGAAGCTTCCAGGAAGAAGTTAACGAAAATGGTGGATAGAAAAATGATGATTATTTTATACTGTTCACATCACTATTCACATCACTATTCAGGTCACTATTCACGATAATATGACGAACTGGGGAGAAGATTTTCAATGGTATCATAATTCAAATGATGAGGTATTTCATCCGCTACTTTATATATATATATATATATATATATATATATAATGTTATCTCATTTGATATTTTTATGTGTTTGTGTAGGATGATAATGTTCATTCAAACAAATCAACTGAAACATGTGAAAACCCTCAACTATCCGCATTTTCTACCGATATGGTATGTTTATGTTTCCATTTATCTTGCTAAATTATCTGGTAAAATTAGTAGTTTGTAACTAAAAAAGTATATTCCAGGTGTTTAATTCTCGTCAATATCTAATTGATTGGGTACGCAACAGGGCATATTCACTTGGTTTCGTTATTGTTATTAAAAGAAGCAAAAGTGACTCACGTGGCAATTCTAAAGTAATATTTCAATGTGATTATGGTGGCATGCACAAGAGTAACAAAACCTCTAGTAAACATATTGGCACAAGAAAAACAAATTGTCCATTTCAGTTGGTAGGGAAACGTTTGGCTAATGATTGTTGGACTTTAGCCGTGATATGTGAGGCACATAATCATAATTTTGCATTACATCTGGAGGGACATGCATATGCAAGACGATTGTCTGAAAATGAAGCTCGATTGGTGGAAGATTTGTCAACAAACAATGTGAAACCTAGAGATATTTTATCAACAATAAAGCAGCAATATCCAGATAATGTGTCTATAAAAAAAACTATATACAATCAATGTCAGAAAATTCGACTTCAGAAGAATGCAGGTAGAACTCCGATGCAAGTTCTTATGTCATTTTTACAGGAAGAGGGCTATGTTTTTTATGATCGTGCAAATAAGTTGACTAATAAGTTGGAAGATTTATTCTTTGCTCATCCAAGATCACTGGAGATATGGTGTGCATTTCCACACGTCTTGTTGATGGATGCCACCTATAAAACGAACATGTTTGAGATGCCTCTCCTTGAGATTGTTGGTGTAACATCAACTAATAAGATGAAACTTACATGTTTAATTTCGCACAACTTGAAGCAGTATTGCTAAGCTATCCAGGTACACCTTAATATATTGTTATAAGTAAAATTGTTGATAAGTTTAACAATTACTGTTATAAGTAAAATTGTTCAATTTTTCAGGTGTTCTTGCTTATCTGAATGACACATGGTTGAAACCATATAAGGAAATGTTTGTATCTGCTTGGACTGACAAATTTCTCTACTTTGGAAATCAGACAAGTAACAGAGTGGAGAGTCAACATTCCAAGTTGAAAACTTACTTGGATTCGACGCAATCAAGTCTACCGACATTTATGACCAAGATCAATCAACTCATCCAGTCACAAGATACAGAAATTAAAGCAAGTATTCAAGAGAGCAAAAGTGTCGTGAAACATCGTCATCGCATACCACACTTCCAACAATTGTGTGGTTTCGTTTCACATTATGCGTTAAACATGATATTCCAGGAATATCAACAAGCTCAATTTGGTGGCTTATTCTCTGGAAATTGTAGTTGTCTACTACGTACAAGTTATGGGTTGCCATGTGCGCATGAATAAATGATATACTTGAACAAAGGTCATCCTATCCCAATTGATTCAATTGATGTATTTTGGACGAAGCTTGACTTATCCTCGTGCCAATCTTTACAAGATGATGATATAGGTTGTGAAGATGAAGTCCAAATGTTCACTAAGGAATTTAACAAGAAATCGAGATCCGGTAAGTTCAGTTTTCTGAGGAAGATAAAAGAGATAGCCAATGCATAAAAAACATGGGTTCGTGAACCTGTTGTTAACAAGAGTACTCGTGGACGACCCTCGTTGAAGGATAAGCTTTTCAGAAAAACTCATGTTGATCCGTCTTTTGCAACTCATGTTGACCCGTCTTTTACAAGTGAAAGACCCCTTAGACGTAGTAGTTCGAACGCGTCAACATTTGTTGACTTGGAAAAAATGAGTTACCAGGAACCACCGAGACGCAGTTCTTTCATGGGCAAAAACTATAATGCACATCCATACATTAATCAATTTCCAAAGATGTTTCACCCTTACATTACGCATGTACATGATGTGAGGGGTGATGGAAATTGTGGATTCCGAGCAATAGTTGTCTGTCTCGGTCTTCATGAAGATGCATGACCCACAATTCGGTTTAACTTGATGGAAGAGTTAGATACACACAAGACAGAATACATCAACGCTTTTGGAGGTCAACATTGAAATATTGTTTACAACACTTTAAACTTCTTTCAATCAGATCAAAGTGCACCAGTTGAACACTGGATGACAATGCCTGAAATAGGTGTATTGATTGCTTCAAAGTATAATGTGATATTACACGTTATAAATATGGGAGGTTGTGGGACGTACTTGCCGCTTAGGTCCACTCCGCCAGCGTGGTATCAACATGTTTTTACAATTGGGTACGTTAATGGTAACCATTATGTGAAATTAGATATGGCGGAAGGATACCCGTTCCCTACTATTGTAACACATTTTTTCCACTACAATTATCCGTGTGCTGCAGGATGGGCTACCCCGTATTCAGATCGAATACAGAAGTACGAGCGACTTTTACGTGTTAATTGTACTACAGATAATGTTATTTTAGAATAACCGAAATGTAATATATATTATTTTATGTTTTATTTATATCTTAAATAAAAAAATGTTGTTTATACGACTTTTTTTAACGTTTATTTATAACTTGATTATATAAAAAATATATATTTTTTATTATATCTTCATATTATATATTACTCTTTATGTCAAATCTCAATGTTTATGTTTTTTATGATTATATAATTATTAGGAAAAATAATTTTTATATCAATAAGAATTTTTTTCGAATTAAATAAAATTAAAAAATTAAAAAAAACTCATTCGTCTCTCACTATTATTTTAGAAAAAAAACTAATTTTTATTATTTATAATTTATATAAATTAAGATTTAATATAAATTAAAAAAACAAAAAAATTAAGATTTAATATTAATTAAAAAACAAAAACAACATAATAAGACAAAAAACAAAAAAAAAATCATTATTAATGTAAGGGTTAGGGGTGTGGTTAGTATGGTATAGGGGTGCCATTAGACCACCCCTATATTTATTTTCAAAATTTTCTATTGGTTCTCTCACTTGGTAATCATTTTTGGAGTGATCTCCATATTTGAAGAAAAAAATCTTCTCTCTCCAACTTTCTCCATTTTGAGGATAGTTTTGGAGAAGCTGTTTGAGCAAAATATTAGCCTAAAATTCTCATTTTTTTTCCATTTTCTCCATTTTAGGGAAGCTGTTAGAGATGTTCTTAGGCTATTTGAGTCAATTTCCCCCTTTTTTGTTTTACCTTTGACAAGATTGATGCTTCATTTTTATTGACCAATCAAATAAGGTGATTCGTAAATACAAGCACACCCTCCTATATATATATATATATATATATATGAATGTGTGTGTGGGTGAGATCCAAATACATGTATGTTGTTGACCCATTGGATTGTCGTTGTGCTCTTTTTTATAGTTGTACATGATTTTTTGTTGTTTTTTACTCTCTACATATATGGGTATTTTTGAAGGTATATTGCACATGGATTCATGACTGTTTTAAGGCTATACATGTATTTGTCTCTTAGAGACCCATTGGATTGTCGTTGTGCTCTTTTTTATAAGACGTATTTTGGCGGAGTCATATTAGAAATCTATTTGGTTGTTTTAGAATGTTGTTATTGATCTTGTGTGTTAGCTAGACATTAAGTTGCTTACTACTATGCAATATATTTGTGTCCATGTTGCCCTTTTTTCCTGAAGGTTTGAGTAACAAATAATGTCAGTATTTTTCTTGTGATTTGATGTATAAATATCTTGCAAAAAGCATGTGAAAATGGTATAAAAAATGGTAAGCACTCGGCTGAATTTGAAACCCTTATGTTAGTTACCATCTTTATCTTAATATAGGTAGGGTTTCATATAAGTGAACGAATAAGAGTTGAATAAGCAAGAGTTTTAAATAGTTAAGATATGCTTGTATATTGTAACATCTCAGGCCAACCGTACCAGATATTGTCCGCTTTGTCCGCACACCTGGACTCACGGTTTTAAAACGCGTCTGATAGGGGAGGTATTGTAACACCCGTAATTTCGGTAAGTAAATATCACCCAAATGTTTTGCATCTTGAAAATGGTGGGATTTATGTTTGGAAAACATTACGTAAAGTCTCTAAGAGTATCGGGAGTTTTGGCGTCGAAAAAGTCGAGTTTCGGGGTTCGGTACGACTTGTGCGACTATGACCAGCGACTATGACCATGTCATTGTCGCGGTGGGGGTCGATCTGAGCTTTTCAAACAGAAACTGGTACATGGGTCGCGACAATGCCACGCGACAATGCCCTGGGCATAGTCGCGGTGTCAATGTCGCGCCGGGGTGCTGGGTTGCTGTTTCAGATCGGGTTTTAAAGGGGTTCAGCTAGCTTCTCTCTCATTTATCATCCAAGATCGATTTCTCTCTTTCTCCAGACGATTTTCCTCCCCCTCTCACCCAAATCGATTTCCTTTCCCCAAATCAACCACAAATCCTTCCCTCTTCTTCATCTTCTTCACTTAAACCAACCCATTTTCCACCATTGTTGAGCACTTGGAAGCTTGAAGCTTTTGGGAGTCTAGGAGCTCTCTTTTTGAAGGATTCAAGTGATTAAGGTAATCTCTAGCTAAATTGTTGTTATCTTTCACTTTCTCTTCCATATTGAAGTGTTTTGGGTGATGTTGGTGGTAGTTGATTATGAGAATCTCCAAATCTCGTCACCTATGAAGTTAGGGTTTGGTATAGGTGGGTATTTTGGTACATATTTGGATGGATGATGATTTCTTATGGTTAAACTTGAGTATTGATGGTGGGAAATTCATAAATCTAGGTTTTTGGGAGTTTTGGCTTGAGGATACAAACTTCATCAAAGGAGCTTACGTTGGAGAAATACTAGATTTAGTTAAATCTAGCAAGGTGAGTTCAAGTTACTTTGCAAAACTTTGTACATGCCAAAATGAGTATTTTACAAATATTTGTGTGTTTTACTTGAAATTGTTTATGGTTGAGTTATTTGGATAGTTTAACTCTTTCGAAGTGTTTATCTTCATAAATGTTTAAAACACCCATATTTGGGGCTTTTGGATAATTGGATGGTTAGAAACCATATTTTGTCTTTAAAAGATTAATTGCTCAAAATGAGGTTTATTTGATGGTTTAATCATGATAGCGTATTTGATTTTAATAAACCATTTGGGAAATGCACTTTTAAGTGTTATGTGTCATTTTGAGAATTATAAGGGTGTGAGTCCTTTGGGAAAACCCTTTTTGCTTAACCGTGTCAGGTTTCGGGTTAATAACATTTTTGTGGTACTTGTTTACCTAAATGAGGTTTAGATGCATTTTATTGCACATGATTGATATTTACATGCTCGGGGTGGAGTCTAGGATGTGTTATATGCTTAATTGCATTTCATTTGCATGATTTGATGTTGATAAATGATCATTAGATCTTTGAGCAGAGGGCTCGGTTTTGGACTCGATTGAGTCTTGATGGCATTCGCCCGGTTTTATTTAAGCTCGACGTGGGCTTGGGGTTTGCATTGCATGAGTTGCATTATGTTTGAGATTTACATGAGTTTGAATGCATTAGTTATTCTTTTGAGGTCATGTATGAATTTTTTTAAGTTAAGTAAGCTTGTTTTGGATGGTGGGTTTTCCAAGGTAAAGACCTAGTATGGTTGAACTTGAGGGCTTGGACTAAAGACCTAGTATGGTTGATGTCTAAGAGGGGCTAAAGACCTAGTATGGTTGATGCCGAAGACGGACTAAAGACCTAGTATGGTTGATGTCTGAGATGGACTAAAGACCTAGTATGGTTGATGTCTAAGATGGGCTAAAGATCTAGTATGATTGATGCCAAGGATTTACTAAAGACCTAGTATGGTTGATGTCATCCGTTTTCCACATCCAAGAAGCTTACTTACATTTATTTAATCGTGGTTTAATTTATGTGTTTGCCACATCTGATGAGATCGGGTCTCCCCTGTCACCGAAGGGTGTTGATTTTGGGTAATTTATCTATTCACATTGTTGAGGTTATATCACATGCATATGGATTGTTTTCCATGATTGATGGACGGGTTTATGTTACATTCTTATTGGACGTTTTAATTGCTGGAGTTTTATTCTATAGTATTTGGATTTTAATACGTTTTACGTTGCGTGAGTTTTGCTTCGTATTAAGTTTCCAACGAAAGAATATATTTAAATGGATGGTTTCCATGTTTTACGGGTTGAGTATGTATTGTCAACCGTATTTGAAGGTTTTGCCTAAAACTAGATTTATTCACGTATTTGAGTGGGTTGGGGTTCGTAACTCATTTTTGGAAAACGCTTTATGTAATAACCAGGTATTTTATCTAATTTAAATTTGAAAATTTTATAAGTTTTATGTTAGTGTTTTATGGAGTAAGAAGTTAAGGGGTAAGTTTTAATTTTTATTTGAAAGTTTAGGGGTATTTATTGCCAAGTGAGATAAGTTTAAGGTTTGTTTGGTCTTTTATCCAAACCTCTTTAGCCAAAACCAACTTCCTATTTTAGTAAGGATAGGTGTCCATTTTTCAATTAAGGGAAAATATCCTAAGTGTTAGTGTGTGTAGTGTGTTCGGTTTAGAGAGAGAGAGAAGGAAATCGAGAGAGGAATTAAGGGAAAGAAGAAGGAGGAAATCCAGAGTTTGCTGCTGTGATTTAAAGGACCAAACTGAAGTAAGCAAGGTAACAAATCCATCCTTGTATGTGTTTTAAATTTCTTAAAAGTGTTATTGAGTTTGCTAGTTAAGTTTTAGGTGGGTTTTGTTAAAAATGGATGTTTTGGGAAATCTAAGCTTAAAAGTACGATTTCTGGGTAAATATTGGACTGAAAGTCGTTTTTGCTGAGCTTATTAAAAAAGACGGTGAACAGTAATTTTTCAGGTTTTCGCAACAGTAGGTTGCGAGAAGTGGGGTTTTCGCAATAGTGGGTTGCGAGTTCTGAGGTTTTCGCAATAGTGGGTTGCGAGTTCTGAGGTTTTTGCAATAGTGGGTTGCGAGTTCTTTGGTTTTCGCAACAGTGGGTTGCGAAAAGTGAGGAACTCGCAAGCTGTGGGTTGCGAAAAGTGTTAAAATGCAGATTTATTAATGAGGTGTATTCTTGTTAATTAACTATTTCAGATAGTAAAATTCAAAGATAAAAGTGGGACTTGTTGAAGAGATTTTTGGAGAACTATTGGAAAAGCATTCAGGTGAGTTTTATTTAAAAACGTTTTTCAACTGGAATACATATATATGTGATTTATATCTATATGAAATGGATATGTATGGATTGAGAATGTGATACATAATGTGATTATGCGTTTTTATTGAAATGTTTATATACATGATGATATACTGTAATTATATGAGTATTCTGCGAGAATACGGGGCCGGGATCCGAGGTGCGGACCGGTGTGTTGCCGGGTTCCGGTAAGCGGACAGGCGTGTTTACTGTAGATGTTGTACAGCAGAGTGAATTGACTAGTTGGCTTGCAACCACTAGTTTGGCCAATTGTGGAGGAATAAGGGGGAATGAGTGGATACGAAACGCAAGTCTTGGTTGGTATTTAATTACGTGTAATATATGTGTGTTTGTATTAAAAAGTTTTATTTAATTGGATTCTTGGCAAGTTTCAACTGACAGGGATTTTTCTCACTGGACCATTAGGTCTAACCCTCATCATTTCTGTTTTAAAAAATATGTATTCCAGGTTGAGGATCGTTCGTTAGCAAAGGGAAGAATTAATGTGTAAGGCGGGGTTAATAGCTGACAAGGATTAGGAACTGAATAGGTGTTATGTTGTATCGTTTCGAGACTGCTGGGACCGTACGTGATTTGTTTGGTAATTTCTTTTTATAAATGTAACGATGTGATGCAATATATGTTATTTGAAACATGTTTGGGAAACCGGGTTGTTACAGATGGTATCAGAGCCCTAGTTTAAGGGATTTAGGTATTAGTATATGTACCTAGACTTAAACTGCATGTGAAGTAGGATGTCCCTATTATTTTAGAACCTTGGGATATTAAGTATAACAAGGTAGAAGGAACATCATGTAAGGTAAATTCGAGTTACACCTGGCCAGTGTAATTGTGAACTTACAGTTACATGATTGGACTGGAATACCTTATTATATGGGGTATGTGCCTATGTGTATATTAACCTTGTTGAAATCTATAGAGTGGCAAGTCGGTCTCGACGTATGGATAGAGACGAATACAGGTATATTTATATAAACTCTACACGTGCTAAAGTGCTATTTGACTTCGGTACAGACTAATTAATTGTATTTTCAATCTTTTGTTGCTTATATGCGTTAGAAAAGAATTTGATAATTGTATTGGTAATATAGATAGGAGTGGAGTGCCTATTAAGTTATTTTTGATAATGTTGTCGGAATTTGAGGTAGTAGTAAGTATAGGATGGTGTTGGAACTTGATTTTTGTTAAAATTGTCGATTAGGTAATGATAAGTGATCCACGGTAATTCGGTATATATTGGAATAAGTAGTTATGATGAAAGAAGAGATTGTCGAGTGATTGATTTAAAGTTTCCGTTTGTTAACAAGTTTTATATTAAGGATATATGAATTAATTTCGATAAGGCTTAGTAAGAGTGTAGGTTTGGAAGCATTTGGTGTGAAAAGAGGTTGGTTCTAATTTAGTAAGAGTGTAACAAATATTTTGGATGATATCGAATTTAGTATGCTTATTCATTATGATATTGCTTGGGATAAATTTAAGTGAGAAATCAGGGATAATTGAACTAGAAAGTGAAGATTGTTTTTGGGAGTGATTAGTAAGGAAAAGCTATTAGTGATCAAGGTGATAACCCGTTATCATATGTGTTTGGATTTGAAAGATTTATCAAGGTGGTAGTAAAATTTATTGTATGAGAACGAAAGTGGATGGTAGTTTAAATTGGAATGAATGATCTAACACTTGCAATTGTTTACAATTTTTTTTTCTAATTGAAGGTGCATGTTAGAATTTTGGAAAGTTATTTCGAAAGTGTAGAATGTGGCGTTATGTATAATTCAGTATTTCAAACGCTAGGTTATGCCTCCAAATGTTAAAGTTTATGTTATGAATAAAATTTTAAACGTGTTAAATGATTTGTGATATATAAAAATATATGTATATATATATATATAACCTTGTGCTGAAAGAGGCACGGTGAAATATTGTACGTGGAAAGAGGCACGATGACATATTTTGTGCTGAAAGAGGCACGAGGTGAAATAAAGATGTACTGATTTTGTTATAAAGATGTACTGATTTTGTTATAAAGATGTTTTTATGGTTGTTATACTTTGGGGATGGGTGTATAGTGTAGATCCAATTTGTTTATTATCGTTTTGAAAGAATATGTTAACGATATTTGAAAAATGAAAAAGTGTGTGGTTGTTTCGGGCAATGGATGTGATTTCGGATTAACTCGGTTAAATTCCTGATATGAGGTGTGGTGAAATTATTGGTTAAGTATAGTAATTGTGGGAATTGGGTGTGTGCGATTGGTTTGGAGGTGAAAGAAAGCTAGCTCATAGGATCGGTCTAGAGTAAGCACATCCTAGTGAGCTATCCTTGGGGAAACGTATTTTATGTTGAGGAAAGAGTAGAAGAAAATAGTCGAATGTAATGATCGGGGTGAAGGACCATGGGATAGGACGTGGTAGTAGTATGAGAGTGATGTTGTGGCAAGTGTGGAAATCAATTGTAATCTAAGGTTCGGGGTCGGTGTAATTAATGCAAGAAAGTGTTGTCTGTCTTAGATATATTTTGGATTAGAGAAGTGACGGTAGAGTTGGGGATGACCTATGGAGAAAAGTTCAACTACGGGTTAAGGTGATACTCCAAGTTGATTTTGTAATCTATTGGGGAGTAGAATGTCGTTATTTTTTTTAGTGTTGGATTGTTGGGACATTTTAGAGACAGTGATCGAAGGCGCAGTGTGTACAGTCAGCCGAGGCCAAGGGAAAAGGTAGAGTACTTAGTATAATTTATTGCTTTCTAGAACATAGGAGTATGTATGCTAGATTTCCTGGTGCTTATTACACTTTGCTGCATGACTATTACTTGCCAGTAGGAATTTATGCTAGTCCTGATAGGTTGTTAAGTGACTGCCTTATAAGTGGTATACAGTAGGAACTAAATAGCCTTAGAATATTTGATTTAGTTCTATTGCGCAGCTCTTGTTTGAGTCTAACCGTTGTGGGATAGAATCTTTATTTCGAATGTCTATCTGATTTCACACTGTATGCGACTGTGCATTCGCGAGGCGACTCGTCGTGACTAGTGGAGATTCCGTCATAGCAAGGGTAGTAGGATGAGGTGAACCTGGAGTCTGGATTTGTGGATGATATTGGTATGATTGATCTGGGATATTATACCTTGTTTGTATCACGCGGGTTTTCCTCTTGGAGTAAGAGTTGTTGTAGTTAGGAGGGTACTAAATTGTTGGTATGCGCCTTGGTATTGAAGGGTTACGCATAGTGAGAGTTCATTCAGCCTTTCCCGTGTCGATTCTGCGGAAGGGCTTAGCCGAAGCAAGTAAGGTTGTACCGTTAGAAAACACCGGATTGGATCAAAGGTGGAATGATGTGGGGGAAGCGTTGGCGATAGTGGGTCGCAAGGTTAGAAAACTAGGTTGATGATAACCTGGACTTAACTGAAAGAGAATATGCATACTATGATAATAAAGTATAAGAAATTGATGCTTGAGAGTTTGCTGGATATAGAAAAATGGTTCAATGGGTTGGATGTTTACCTAATACTTCCCATGGATTGGAGAATTTAAGTTGAAAAAGGGATTTATATTAAGTGTTATGATTAGTGGGAAGAAAGCAATGATCCATAAATATTTTGATGGTCGTGTGATGAACCTTTTTTATGGAGTTGTTTAAGATAAAGAGTTGTTTTAAACTTGGTGCTGGACTTTGCATGTTAAGTCGTTAATGAGTTATATGATTAGTGACATGAAATTTTTAGCGGAGTTGTGATGAATTCTTTTCGGCTTAGTTTTGTAGTGAAATTATTATATGATGATTTGGTAATTATTTTAGTTGGGTAAGGTGAGACCGGTGTTGATAATTTCAATTGCGGAGTGGTTTAAGTGAAACAAATGTCTAAAGATTTGTGTTAGTATTTTTGTGCTAAGTTGGAGATGTAAGGAATTGATGTGATAGCGAGTTTGTTATTTTATTAAGGAATGAATTGGTATTGATATTTGGATGGAAGTCGGTATGAGTTATGGTGGTGAGGTTATTGAGATAATTGAAATGTTTGAAATTGTGTTTTGCTGATATTCGAGAAATTAAGTTGCTATTTAGACTTTGTTTTAATTTGATGGATGAATTGGTGTCAAGTGCAATTAAGTATGGTTGTGTGATTATAGTAATTATGCTATGCTTTCATGGGAAATGGAAATGGTAGGATAAAGTTTACGGGTTTGATAAAATTAAGAAATTTTTCCGTGATATAAAGTGATTCGTGTTGAGTATATTCTATTCCATGAAAGAGTATAAGAAATAGGTAGTATTTACTAAGCAAATTTTATTTGAAAGTATATGTTTACGTTTTAGAGTTAGTATTGTAAAAGTGTAGAACACGACGTTTGTAGTAAAAGGCCGGTGAGGTTAAAAATAGTATTAGCGTGGTAAATGTCCCGAGTAAGCATATACTGTTCTGTTATTTGGATTAGATTCATATGAGTATAAGTTATTTCTTTCTAAGAGATAAGTGAATTTTCGAGTTAATTTGAACCTTCGTAGGATTTGATTATCGAGTGTGTATCGTTGTTTTAGAGGGGCGGATTTCTTGTGAGAAATTAAAACTCTTGATGTTTTGGGTTGAAATATTGAAGTAGGAACAAATGGTAAACTAGAAGCAGTAAAGCGGTGGGTCTAGTAAAAAGTCCTTTGATGTGTTCATAGAATTTGATATCTTTTCAACAGTAGTTACCCTAGTTCGTTGCTTGAGTGAATTCCGGGACGGAATTCTTTTAAGGGGGATATGTTGTAATAACCAGGTATTTTATCTAATTTAAATTTGAAAATTTTATAAGTTTTATGTTAGTGTTTTATGGAGTAAGAAGTTAAGGGGTAAGTTTTAATTTTTATTTGAAAGTTTAGGGGTATTTATTGCCAAGTGAGATAAGTTTAAGGTTTGTTTGGTCTTTTATCCAAACCTCTTTAGCCAAAACCAACTTCCTATTTTAGTAAGGATAGGTGTCCATTTTTCAATTAAGGGAAAATATCCTAAGTGTTAGTGTGTGTAGTGTGTTCGGTTTAGAGAGAGAGAAGGAAATCGAGAGAGGAATTAAGGGAAAGAAGAAGGAGGAAATCCAGAGTTTGCTGCTGTGATTTAAAGGACCAAACTGAAGTAAGCAAGGTAACAAATCCATCCTTGTATGTGTTTTAAATTTCTTAAAAGTGTTCTTGAGTTTGCTAGTTAAGTTTTAGGTGGGTTTTGTTAAAAATGGATGTTTTGGGAAATCTAAGCTTAAAAGTACGATTTCTGGGTAAATATTGGACTGAAATTCGTTTTTGCTGAGCTTATTAAAAAAGACGGTGAACAGTAATTTTTCAGGTTTTCGCAACAGTAGGTTGCGAGAAGTGGGGTTTTCGCAATAGTGGGTTGCGAGTTCTGAGGTTTTCGCAATAGTGGGTTGCGAGTTCTGAGGTTTTCGCAATAGTGGGTTGAGAGTTCTTTGGTTTTCGCAACAGTGGGTTGCGAAAAGTGAGGAATTCGCAAGCTGTGGGTTGCGAAAACTGTTAAAATACAGATTTATTAATGAGGTGTATTCTTGTTAATTAACTATTTCAGATAGTAAAATTCAAAGATAAAAGTGGGACTTGTTGAAGAGATTTTTGGAGAACTATTGGAAAAGCATTCAGGTGAGTTTTATTTAAAAACGTTTTTCAACTGGAATACATATATATGTGATTTATATCTATATGAAATGGATATGTATGGATTGAGAATGTGATACATAATGTGATTATGCGTTTTTATTGAAATGTTTATATACCTGATGATATACTGTAATTATATGAGTATTCTGCGAGAATACGGGGCCGGGATCCGAGGTGCGTACCGGTGTGTTGCCGGGTTCCGGTAAGCGGACATGCGTGTTTACTGTAGATGTTGTACAACAGAGTGAATTGACTAGTTGGCTTGCAACCACTAGTTTGGCCAATTGTGGAGGAATAAGGGGGAATGAGTTGATACGAAACGCAAGTCTTGGTTGGTATTTAATTACGTGTAATATATGTGTGTTTGTATTAAAAAGGTTTTATTTAATTGGATTCTTGGCAAGTTTCAACTGACAGGGATTTTTCTCACTGGACCATTAGGTCTAACCCTCATCATTTCTGTTTTAAAAAATATGTATTCCAGGTTGAGGATCGTTCGTTAGCAAAGGGAAGAATTAATGTGTAAGGCGGGGTTAATAGCTGACAAGGATTAGGAACTGAATAGGTGTTATGTTGTATCGTTTCGAGACTGCTGGGACCGTACGTGATTTGTTTGGTAATTTCTTTTTATAAATGTAACGATGTGATGCAATATATGTTATTTGAAACATGTTTGGGAAACCGGGTTGTTACACTTTACACTTTTGGGGAAGATTCCCATGGATTTGGGTGCGTTGGAAAATGAGTCATTTATGTCTATTTTGAGAACTCTTTGGAAAGGATAACCTTTGTCGCAAACTTTCATTAAAGATTTGTTGAATCATGACTAAAACCACTAATCCCTGATTTATGTTTTTATACAGTCATGATAAAATGCTTGAACTCACTAGGTGTAAGCCTAACCCTTTTTATTTGTCGGCATGTACAACAGGCTCAGGTTGGGGTAGCTCTAGCTACATTGTGAAGTGGCGAGTGATAGTAGAGTGCACGAGAGGTAACTTGAGTAGTGAAGTCTTCCGCACGTACTTGGAATTAGCAACTTGTGTTGTGTTAAGTAACACCCGTTTAAGTTATTCTATTTGGGAATTAATGTTTAAATTCCGAGGTATATTAAGGAGTGAATTGTAGAAATGATTTTATCTTGTTGGGTTATTTATTGAAATTTTTATTTAGTTGCTCGTTCCAAAGTTGAGGGTGTTACAAGTTGGTATCAGAGCATAAGTTGAGAGATTTAGGTGTTGATTTTAGATATCTAGACTCAAACTAGCGTTTGTTTAAGTAAATGAGAGTGAAATTCACCTTTAGCCACTTTAAGATAGGATGTTTCGAGGTCAATGGATGTTGTTAGAAACGGGAATCACGTTGAGAATATCAAGGATAATCATGTACGGTGCGTTCATAGTGACAACTGGCCAGTGTCATGGTGAACCTACTAGTACATGTGCATACTTGAATTGCTTTCTTGTGATGATCGTTGGGGTAGTAAAGGAGGTTCTAAGCTAGTAGTCGTTGGAATAGATGGACGATTCTAGTATTAGTCACTGGGAGTGACGATAAGCATGATGTTGCTTTAAGTAGACCGTTTCGGGTCAAGATCGATGGTTGGACTAGAACCATAGGCTTGTTGAGCCGACTTTGATTTGAGGAAAAAACCGTAAGGTCAATTGATGTAATTCCCAACTTGCCTTAAGAGGTTTGAATATCCGGATGACAATAGTGGATCGGAGGATTATGGAGGGATATGAGTTGAGATGTTGAATGCCGACCATGTCATGCACAAAGTTTGTTTTGAAAATGAATTACATTTACTATTTCTTGTGTTTCGAATCCATAAATGGATTGTGTTACAATTTTGAGAAATGTTTAGCACACACACAAGATTTCAAAATCATGATTTTGAACGTGCATGAAATCGTTTCATTTCGGGAGTTGCAAACTCCGCCGGAATTTGTTTTTCTTTATTTCATTGTTGTTCAACATTGTTTTGGATATAATGATAATCATATTTTAAGATGTTGGGCAAGTAACTACGGCTTGTGACTTTAACATTGGATCTCCTCCACATATGTTAGATTTGGGACGAAAAGTTATCTTCCATGATGTCTGTGTAAATTATTTTGGAGAATTTGTTTAATATGAGTTTGTTAAACAATGCTGGTTATATGGTATTATCCTAGAAGGGGATTTTGGGATTTTGGCGTCTCATTTATGACTTAGCTTATAGCAATTTGGCTTTGAAAGCATAATGTTTAGTATCGTTTTATTGACTTGGAGTCATTGAGTCCGTTGAGGTTCATGGAGTGTTGTTTTACGACATGTTGAGTCGTGTGAGTAAAATTTCACAAGGTGCATGCTTTAATTACTTACGTGAAAGGTTTATAAATTATGTGGGTATTCTGTCTCACTCGAGTTTTATTAAGAAAGGTTAATTTTATGCCGTAAGGCGACTAAAAAGAGATAAGTTTGGAACTCTAGTGTCGTGTAACTTTTCTTTCAAAAGTTTGTGTTATTAAGTATTTCGTGCAACTAGTTCAGTGTATGGATTGATTTATACGTGTGCTTAAGTGATGCATTAAAGAACATTTTGGCGACATTTCATAATGACTTGCTTGGTGCGCTTTCAGTCAGTTAAATGTTTTATTTCCATTTTATGTAAATGCGCTATATCGACTTAGGGGTATGCATAGCTTGGTAACCATTGTTTCTTGACATTTTGTTAAACGAATCATGAGCGAAATTATTTGTTAACTCATTGTATAGATGATGACCATTTGGGCAAAGAGTGTTTTGGCGTTGTGGAAATCATGCATAGTTCGCAATATTTACGTTTTGAAAATACAAATGTGAGAGTCGTTGACATTTGGCCAATTTTGATTTGCCGATCATCTTGGAAAAATTGAAGACCTTCTTGGTTTGGAGAAAATGTGTATCTTAAGTATTTTTTTTGACAAATACATTTTAAGCATTTACGTTTTGAAGTTTTATGTTCCAAGTACGAAACTTTGAGGAAAATGCTTCGTGATGAAGATTTTAGAAAATGGTTGTATAAAACTATGGTGCATGTGGTTTCTTGTGTTTTGAACATTGGCACGCACCGTTGGTGCAATTAAAGATTTGAAATCGGTAGGAATCTTTTGGGGTGTCTACCTTTTATTAACACTTACTTCCTCCTATGCTCTGGGAAACGCACTGTGATGTACAAGTTTTGGTCAGAAACGTTTTACTCAAATGTTGTTTTAGGACCGAATGGGAATTTTGAGAAATTGATTTAAAGAATTCCATCTTTTGGAATTTGGTCGCGAACCATTTGATGCATGATTAGTTGGTTTCAAGAAAATTACTATTGGATGTGTTACAAGCTTGCGTGCCTACCCCCAATTTGATGTTTTATGTTGTTTTAGTCGATATTCTCAAATAATGGGAATGGATCGATTTTGTATTTAAATTTAGAATTTATACAAGTCGTTTTGTGTTTTGACTGAGGTGTAATTATAAATCGATTCCTTGTTTTGTACAATGAGCTGACGCACGCAAATTTTGGTTAGCAAACTTTGTTTTATTCCATATTATGGTTAACAAGGGAATTTTGGAGTCAAATGCTGTAACAACCCATATTCTAATAGGTTGGAAGTTAAGTGTCAAGAATGAAAAGATGGAAAGTTAGCTAAGGACCTTTTTGCAATTAGAGGAAAACTACCTATAAGGACCAGAAATCTAGGTATTGTATACTGTTTCATTCTTTTGGTTGGCGACTGAGTAACGCATCAGGAGAAAGCGAGGTGAAGAGGTGTAGCAGCAAACGTGAGAAGAAGAGCCCAAATCGTTGTAAGTATCCAATCTCTCAGTATAAATCCTACTTATAGAATTTACAGTAAGCCTCTGGTTGGTCTTGATTGCTTGATTTTGTATCTGGGTAGAGTTTAAGAACACTCTGAAGGGTATGTAATCAAATATTGGATTTCTAATCAAGGAAATGTGATAGATTAAAGGTTTTGGGTGTAGGGAAAAAGATGTAGCAGTTTGAGTATAATGTTTTGGTCTTTGGCCGCATAAATTGAGAAGGATAGGAAGCTTCGACGTTAGAAATGAGGAGTTTTCGTCGTCTGTTCGGGTACCGGGAGTCGCCCGTACCGGGAGTCGTCCGTACCGGGAGTCGCCCGTACCGGGAGTCGTCCGTACCGGGAGTCGCCCGTACCGGGAGTCGGGGTACCGGGAGTCGGACCTACCGGGACTGTTGGTCTGGGCTTCGTCTGCCAGGCCGCAGTATCGAGCTACTTGGGCCGATGGACTTAGAGTTTAGCTTAAGTCCCATGGGCTTAGTAAAGGATAAAAGAAATCCAAGAATGTATAGATGGGCCTAAATGAGTTATTTGCGACCAAATTAAGAGAGGGACTTAGGATCAGAATTGGAGACGTGCCTAATTGAATTATGAATTAATTCTTAGGTGTACCAGCGTAGCGAGACAAGAGGCTAAGAAGAAGATTGCTTTTCAGGTGAGTTCCCTAAACCTTTTTACGACGCAAAGTGTTAAATGTTTTAACTGAATTTGGTTTCATTTACGAGCATGAACTGTTGGTAACAATCACGCATGTTTACCCATGAACTCCATGTTTTACTTGAGAAAGCTTATTATGTATGATGAAATGAGAATGACGATTTAAAGGATTTAAAGGTGCATGTTTTATGAAAATGAATGATGTGCTATGTGGAGTCGGCCTGCACTGTGGGATCAGAGAGGGATCATCGGGGTCTGATGACCCCTTGGATATTTATGATGAGACGGTAGGTTGGAATTCGTTTCCTCCTAGGCGGGTATCGGGGAGTCTGTTTGGGCCCCGATACGAGAGGGCGAAAGGGGAGTCTGCTTGGGCCCCGATCGCAGAATGTTTATGTGATCCTATACACAGTGCGGTGCCATGCTTGTTGTATGTTAAGATTTACGTTGAATCTTTTATAAATGTCTTTATACTGGTTTACATGTTGTTTTCGGAGGGAGTTCACTAGACCTTTTGGTCTAACCCTCGCTTTTCAAAAACTAAACCATTTTCAGGTAAGCATGTTAAGGGTTCTTCAAGTAAGAACTAGGAGGCGATAAGAAGGGCTTGAAGCTTAGAGTAACTTCAAGGTTTGGCTATGATGTCTATAGAATAGCTCTCGGCTGTGGATTTAGAGACTTCCGCTGTCAATTTTGTCTAGTATGAATTATTGATGATGTAAAGACAAGGTTTTATGTAATTCGAATGCTTATTTATGGTTGTTTGCCTCTTATGAAATGAGGGACGTTACAAATGGTATCAGGGCCATAGTTTAAGGGATTTAGGTGACCGGACGGGCCTAAACTTAAATTGTAAGATGAGGAACACAACCGAGACATAGGATTGCCTCTAGGAAAGATCACTATAAATGCGCTTAGGAATAAGGTGCCAAGGACAAGCGTGTAAGGTAAGTTCGGGATTACACCTGGCCAGTGTAATTACAAACTTACAGGTACATGTGCGTGCTTACAATACCTTACTTATAGCAAATCTATGGTGTCATGTCTAGCAAGAATTAATTTTCGGTTTCTTTCAGTTTAGTACTATGACTGGGAGAACCCCGAGGGACAGGACAGTATCGGATGTTTCAAGAAATTTAGATGAGGAGGTCCTGAATGATGGGTCGATGCAACCTTGCCAGACTGATCTGTTACACTATTGCATGCTTAACCTACCGTATTGCTCCGAAGTGGTAGTCGAAAAATAGTGTTTATGTCGAGTTCCAGTGCTTTAGAATGTCAGTATGATCCCTGCGGGGTAGACTGAGGCCCCTAGTTGGGGAGGTTTCATGAGAAGTCACTTATGTTGTGAGATGTGTACACTTCGTAGAAAAGAAACATTGGATAGAGTGTTATGAGTCGTCTAGAGGTAGCTCTTCGTAGATTCGGAGAGGATGAACGTTGAGTTTAAGTAAGACTCTAGTCGGGAGAGTCTCAGTTCTTAAAACCATGGAATAGATCAGTCAGAATGGTAAGGGAGGACAGTGTCAGAACCTTGAAGGTATCAATAGAGCCCTGACTTTTGTAGTCAAGCTTTTCTATGGTAGGATAAACGAAGTAAGAGACCTATAGTGAATTGAAACCGTATAGAAGTGGGAAGTGAAATAGATGATCAAAACGAATAGTATGGAAGGGTTAAGCAAGTGAAATGTGAAAAGCGTGTTCAGTAAGCAGTTGCATGACCGAGAGGGCGGTCGTTAGTCGTAGGAGGAGTGTTAAGGATAAGTTGCGTAAGTAAAGCGGTTGACCTTGTTGCGGTGAGTAGCCTTCAATGGCAAGTAGAGTCTCATGCATGGCGATCTTTTATGTAACATGAAATTCTCACGATGTAAGATTAATGTGCAAATATCAAATTTTGATAGAAAAGGGGTCAGAGTGTACAGACGTATGTTTAAGGAAAAAGATGATTTCCTTCGCATTGAGCATTGAAATTTTGAGGTTAACGATTTGCAAAGTATTTCACACTTTTAATGATAAGTTAAATTCTTTTATTACAAAAAGGTCAAGAGAATGTTTGCCAGCAAAACTTTTACAATCAAATGAGTAGTAGTTTGTTGTTATCATACAAATGAGTGTGAGAATCGACCGGTTTACTCTGTGTCAGTAATTTCTTTCGAAATTGTGTCGTATGAAAGGATTTTCATTCAACGTATTACTTTCGTATTAACATTGTTCAGAAATGAGTAAGATTAAGGTCCACGGAAGGACGCATGCAAACGATTCTCGAATCGTTGTACAAGGCGTTGAAGTTATAAATGTGATGGGGTCATGCGTACCCAAATGTTTCCCAAACGTTATTTAAAATGATGAAATGTGCGAAAAGATTTATTTACTGTATTGTCATGCATGAAGGCTATGAACTCACTAGGTCATATTATAGCACGTGTTAAGCTAAGGAAAGACTGCAAGAGTGGAGAAGTGTCGGACAAATCAGGAAAGAATGTTGTAAGCTTAGTATTTGTGTGCAAGAGTAAAGGTGAACGGTGAAAGAGTCAGAAGTGAATTATAGGGGTGATTGTGTGAGGGTATGTACCCTTGTTCGGTGTCTGGAAGTACGGGTGTCAAGATACGGTCGTGTCCGGAGGAAGGATTTGAAGCCTTCAAGGTGATGGTTTTTGTGACTCGTTATGAGTAGTGTGATAAGGAAGGATGAAAGGTCTATGGCGTAGGAATATGAGTTTCGAGGCGAGCTTGTAAGGGTGATGTTACATGAGTACGCTTTGAGATAAGGAAGACGGATTTCAAAATTGATTAGGATGTATTAGTAGGATTAGGTTCCGTAAGGGAACCCATGTTAAGAATAAGTTAAGAAAGTAGTTACAGGTTGCCAGTTGATGTAGAAGCCGACAAATGTGTACGATGGCCGAGGTCGAAGACTTGAACCAAAAAGTTGAGAGTGATAGAACACCTTGTAGTAGTGCTAAGAGGATGACAAGTTATTGTTTGATTTAAGCGTTCTATTTTACGAGGTGAGGAGAGTCCATAGAAGGACAAGATGTGTAACAAGCGAAATGAGGGTGTAGATCTTATCATTCAGGGAAGGGATGTGCCCTGATTTGTAAGGGTACGGATCATGAAGAGCTAGCTACAATGTTTGCGTGTGAGCTAATGGAGAACTCGTGAGTTATAGATCAACAAGTTGGGAAAGGACTGAATAGCGAGTTAGACTCGATTTCGTACACGGGAGGATGTGAAGGCAAGTTTTAATCGTGTGAATGGTCATGAGGTGATGTTAGAGAGAGATGAAGTATCAGATAGAAACCTTTTGGGGGTTTCGGTTGAGACGTACGATTTGTTACCCAGATTGTTGGAGCACATAGGGTGTAAGTTGACTTTATGGTGTGAGGCTACCCAAAGGAGAAACCAATTATTTTGGTGGTAAGAGTTGCTAAGTAGGTGCATGTTGGAATCATTGGAAGTTTAAAGAGGATGAAGAGTGGATTAGCCAAATGTGTTACAGTAAATGCTAGATCCTTGTAGATCGTGAATTGTTTCTTATGTGAAAGGGAGTAACCCTAGAAGGAGATAGTTGAGAAGTTTGGTTACGATTAAAGAATGACGTGATAATGATTATGAGTCGGAGCGGGAGTATGATCATTAGTAATTTGAAATGTCACGATAGATGTATAAGCCTTTGATTGGTTGTTAAGTTTTTAGGGATTTGTTAAGTAATGACATTTATTTGTTATTACAAAATGCGCTATGGTTCTACCGAAATTCTTACTAAGAGTTGATAAGGGAAAATCGATAGGTTAAAGTGAGAAGTTGATGATAGTACGTTGGAATATGTAAATTTCAAATTATTTAGTAATTTGTGAATGGTTGATTTACTCAGTGGAGTTGTTGGTTAAGAAATCAGTTTTGACTGATGGATTTTATGAATACCAGCATAGCGAGATGTGATGCTAAGTTATGATATTAAATGATTAAATATGATAATGTATATGGTTGATAGAAGGAAACGAATTGCATCTAAATCGGAGTTTATCATTTGAAATAAGTTGCTAATTACAATTGAAATGAATTGGTCAAGTTAAAGTTGCTTATGTGTGAGAGGAGGATCTATGTAAGTAAAAGTTGGAGATCAAAGAATGAGTAGTGACGACGAACACTAGTGTCGCTCCAAGAAGACTTGGTGGAATGTTTGGGTTAGGATATTGATGTAACTGTTTGGTTATGTGAATACTAAGAAAGTGTTATCAGCATTTGGAAAGGTCGGAAGTAATAAACTTGACAGTAATGCCGAAAGGTGAAGGGTGGTGCAGAGGGATATTGAGAAGTGTGCGAACCGTTAGAAAGAATATTGAGGAAGGGAATTGTGTATGATTTTGGTGCAGGAAGGGAGTGGATAAGACAGTTGAATGGGTTAAGTTAGTGACCTTGTGAGAAATGTTTAAACAATTTGGTCGTGTAGTGTTTAAGCTAGTGAGATTAGTATGGCGTGACCATGGTTACTCCTCACAGTGGAGTGAGGATAACCGGAGTTATGTTTCGTATGACGGAACGATCGTGGCAATCAGCGAGGAACTGAGGTGTTTCAAGATAAGCTCAATTGAGTAAGTGAACACTTCAACGATGGGTTTGGAGGTTCCTACTCTTAGTTACGTATAAGTATGAGGTGGTGAAGTAGTGAGGATGTGAGAGTTAATTGTCGGATTGTGGTCTAGGTGGTCCGAGGAAAAGGAAAATGTTATCTGCCTAGACGATTGTTATGTGGTGCAAGGTTGTGAGTTGCGAGACGAAGAAGGAACTCGGGGTTATGAGTTGTCGGGATGTACAGGGTTAGCCTTGTGCCAAGCTGTCAGGTGAGTGAGTTGTTTCTTAGTAGACGAATTTTGTGCTGTAGCGGGGGTTTCCGCCAAGTTCCTCCTTAAAGGAAGAAAAGATGCGCGAGAAGCCTTGTTTAGTCTTCTATTGTTAAGACTGATCGATTAGGAGCAGTAACCTACGAGTGAGAGTACCGTAAGAACTGAAGGGAATGCATTCAATGCTCCATGTTTCGAATGTAATGAGGTGGTTGGCTGAGTTAGAGATGGCCCCACCTTGGGGGTGTTGGAATCGGAAATGAGGGCGAGGTACCCATAGCTCTTCCAATAAGGAATTCCGGGGACGGAATTCTTTTGAGGGGGGAGTGTTGTAACAACCCATATTCTAATAGGTTGGAAGTTAAGTGTCAAGAATGAAAAGATGGAAAGTTAGCTAAGGACCTTTTTGCAATTAGAGGAAAACTACCTATAAGGACCAGAAATCTAGGTATTGTATATTGTTTCATTCTTTTGGTTGGCGGCTGAGTAACGCATCAGGAGAAAGCGAGGTGAAGAGGTGTAGCAGCAAACGTGAGAAGAAGAGCCCAAATCGTTGTAAGTATCCAATCTCTCAGTATAAATCCTACTTATAGAATTTACAGTAAGCCTCTGGTTGGTCTTGATTGCTTGATTTTGTATCTGGGTAGAGTTTAAGAACACTCTGAAGGGTATGTAATCAAATATTGGATTTCTAATCAAGGAAATGTGATAGATTAAAGGTTTTGGATGTAGGGAAAAAGATGTAGCAGTTTGAGTATAATGTTTTGGTCTTTGGCCGCATAAATTGAGAAGGATAGGAAGCTTCGACGTTAGAAATGAGGAGTTTTCGTCGTCTGTTCGGGTACCGGGAGTCGCCCGTACCGGGATTCACCGGTACCGGGAGTCGGGGTACCGGGAGTCGGACCTACCGGGACTGTTGGTCTGGGCTTCGTCTGCCAGGCCGCAGTATCGAGCTACTTGGGCCGATGGACTTAGAGTTTAGCTTAAGTCCCATGGGCTTAGTAAAGGATAAAAGAAATCCAAGAATGTATAGATGGGCCTAAACGAGTTATTTGCGACCAAATTAAGAGAGGGACTTAGGATCAGAATTGGAGACGTGCCTAATTGAATTATGAATTAATTCTTAGGTGTACCAGCGTAGCGAGACAAGAGGCTAAGAAGAAGATTGCTTTTCAGGTGAGTTCCCTAAACCTTTTTACGACGCAAAGTGTTAAATGTTTTAACTGAATTTGGTTTCATTTACGAGCATGAACTGTTGGTAACAATCACGCATGTTTACCCATGAACTCCATGTTTTACTTGAGAAAGCTTATTATGTATGATGAAATGAGAATGACGATTTAAAGGATTTAAAGGTGCATGTTTTATGAAAATGAATGATGTGCTATGTGGAGTCGGCCTGCACTGTGGGATCAGAGAGGGATCCTCGGGGTCTGATGACCCCTTGGATATTTATGACGAGACGGTAGGTTGGAATTCGTTTCCTCCTAGGCGGGTATCGGGGAGTCTGCTTGGGCCCCGATACGAGAGGGCGAAAGGGGAGTCTGCTTGGGCCCCGATCGCAGAATGTTTATGTGATCCTATACACAGTGCGGTGCCATGCTTGTTGTATGTTAAGATTTACGTTGAATCTTTTATAAATGTCTTTATACTGGTTTACATGTTGTTTTCGGAGGGAGTTCACTAGACCTTTTGGTCTAACCCTCGCTTTTCAAAAACTAAACCATTTTCAGGTAAGCATGTTAAGGGTTCTTCAAGTAAGAACTAGGAGGCGATAAGAAGGGCTTGAAGCTTAGAGTAACTTCAAGGTTTGGCTATGATGTCTATAGAATAGCTCTCGGCTGTGGATTTAGAGACTTCCGCTGTCAATTTTGTCTAGTATGAATTATTGATGATGTAAAGACAAGGTTTTATGTAATTCGAATGCTTATTTATGGTTGTTTGCCTCTTATGAAATGAGGGACGTTACAAATGCCGTTTGGGTTTCTTTTGAAATACGTGCACACCTTGTGTTGCTCTCCGTTTAAAGTCGAGCAGTCACCTTACATGCATGACATGAGTCAATCCATACTAGAACCGTGGCGGTTCATTTTAAAGAAGTTGTTTATTACGTTTTTGTGTATTGTGAGTAAACTGAACTGCAATTAAATGGTTTTCAACATGATTTCTTATGTGGGACGAGCGTGTCCGTTGTGTGTAACTACCGATTTGAGAATAGTAGTTTTCTATGCGTATGATTTATTTGATATGAAAATTCTTGCGTTGAGATTTCTGTGAAAAGCTTTGTTGATTTGTATATCTGTTAAAAATATTCGCTTGAAAACCTTGAACTCATTAGGACTTTGGGAAAAGTTGAGCAACCCGATTGAAAGTAAGTGTGTAGAACCTCGACTATGAAGAGTTGGGCGTTCGGGCACGTAGTGCGATTATAGGCCGGATGATATTGATAGTGAAGTCAATAATTTTATGGTAATTGGAGGGTTAGAAGTGCAGTGACGCATTTCAAGGTTGGTATGGCCGTTATGTTGACAACCTTAGTTTTGTGAAATACTCGGTAAACGGAACTCATGTGTGGGGTCCTATTAGAGTTTAAAGCTTGGTGGTATAACTTGGTATCAACCTTTGTGGGTTTGAGGCCGGAATCCGTTAGTATAATCGGGGAATTGTAGGCTAAAATTTAAAGGGTGTTACAGGTATCAAGTTCCTCTTATAAGGCAACCTTTGTTCCCCTCCCCAACCAATGTGGGATCTTACAATCCACCCCCCTTGGGAGCCCAGCGTCCTCGCTGGCACACCAGTCCGGAACCTGGCTCTGATACCATCTGTAACATCCCAGACCAACCGTACCAGATATTGTCCGACTTGTCCGCACACCTGGACTCACGGTTTTAAAACGCGTCTGATAGGGGAGGTATCAAGTTTCTCTTATAAGGCAACCTTGGTTCCCCTCCCCAACCAATGTGGGATCTTACATATATGTGAACCACACAAGAAGATTCGATGGAAGGACAAATGGTTTAAGGGTCGTTTACCACATTTTTACTGGGTAAGAGTTTATCGAGTGTCACTTATCTTAATTGGTAAGAGACATATCAAATATCGAGATCTTACCTGGTAAGTGGATGAGAAGACTCTTATCCGGTAAGTGCTTATGGGTAATTAAAAGATGTCTACCCGAATGGAATTACGAGACCTGGTAACTAAGAAAGCTCTCATGCATGCACCTGTTTGTAAAACTGGCATGGTGGTTTTTGACGGGTGTCGAGTCCGGCAAATAATAAGATTTATATAATTAGCCTATTTCCTCTAAACACAATTGATTGTGATAGCGATAAGTAGGGTCGTCTCCTCAGGGGCTCGGAATCAACTATAGGTCCAAGACGATGTCATATGCAAGTCTTTTTAGAACAATAATTAAAGGGGGGGGTTTGGATTGTTGAAATTAATCTAAATATGCAAAATAAAATGAGACTACAAATAACAACGAAAAGAATCTAGTAACGAGTGTAACCAATCTTTTATGAAACAATGTATCATTGACTTGTATAAAGAAAAATGAATTTTCTCAATTGATTTCAGACGGGGCCGTAAGTGCCAACACGCGTCAAACACTCCGTTTGTCCTTGCGATTAAACTAGCCCGAGGAGCTCGGTGAACTAGTTCCTAATTGATTAAATTAAGTCTAGTCACGAACTTAGACTTAACCTATCAATTGCACTAAAATTAGACAAACACCCAATCCTAACTAATGACAGGAAGCCCGACCATTTAAATTAGATTATACAATCTTATAACGCGATCAATTGATATGAAACTCAATTGATGCATTACTTGCTACTAAATCGAAATTAAGAACAATTATGTATTCCTAATTACAATTAGCGATTCAAAGTGGGATGATAGGATTCAAGGGATCCATCTCAAAACCAAAAACCCCAAATTGAAGAACACATTTTAAACGAAGATCGTATACATGAAATATAATTGATAATTAAACACAAAACAAGTCTCAACAAAGTTTCAAACCAACTAGTTACATCTCATTACTAGAAACAGAGACATTTAGCTACTCATAATTGTGCTTAAAAACTGAAATTAAACTTACAAAATGGTAGAAATTAGAAAATGGTGAAGAACCCTAGAAACTTCTCCAAAATCGTCTTCAAATCTAGAAATCGGCCAAGGTTTTTTGCTCTCTCTCGTTTTCTGGAAAATTGCTAGTTCTCTCCTGCTATTCCTCCTTAAAATCGACAGTCCAGCCCCTTCTTAAACTCCAATCGAAGAAAAACAGCTACAAGAGAACGTGGGTGCTATTTTCTGCCGCACGCGATTTGGGTCGCGCAAAAACGCGCGCAGTTGATTGGAACAGTGTCTCACGCGACCTATGGCGCGGCTTGGGCCGCCGAAGATTCTCACCGATGAGAATCGCGACTGAAAATGGACCTGCTGCTACTTCTCGACTTCAAGAAACGGGGCTGCTGCGTTTTTTTTTTACTTTCTCTCAGATATGGGTTGCTACTATGTGGGCTTAAACAATTAGGCCTTTGCATCATATCCACATGATTCTTGCTTGCTATCGGCTACCAACAGAAGAGGCCCAAAACCAATCCAAAAATCCTTTTTTCTGTTTTCTTTCGTGGCCTGCAATTGGAATAAAGAACCATAAAATATTTTATGTTTTTTTTTTCTTGCTGCACACGAGAAGCACAACACAAACACATTTAACAACTTTTTATTTAAACTAATTAAATATATTATATATATAGACTTAAGATCATGTGAGACCAGACTATTTCCGTGAGACCGTAAGATCAAAAAATTAACACTAAACTTTCACAACATTTTTGCTGTGAAGGTACTGTGATGGTAAACCTTCACAGTGTTTTGCTGTGAAGGTTTGCTATTTTTCTTACCTTCACAATGAATCACTGTGAAGGGTTTGTACAATCTATTTGGTTTGTAAATGAAACGCACCATATATATATATATATATAGCAGGACAAAGGATATACAGACAGATGGTATGATAGCATTTGGTAACTATGTGTTACAAAAATGCTTTGATGCAAAGAAAAAATTCAGACCCATGATTGGGATAATTTTAACAGAAAAACAACAATGTTTGCTTGATAATATCTGGCATATTCAAACCATGCCACAAGCAACCTCATTTAAAATACAAATCCTAAACGCTCTGAGTATTTATTTCACAGAACAAAGCCAGAAGGTTCCCGAAAAACAACACAAACGTTTTTCTCATTACATCATTTTTAGGGGAACAAAGACTGGAATTTTCAATAAACGGGAAACAGTTACACAGTATATACAGTGTGATAGTCCACTTTATAAAGGATGTCACAGTTTTGCGGAGGCTATAAAAGTAGCCCGAGAGACTTTTGGAGTAGAAACCTTCTTAAACCCTGTAGTTTCTTCCTCTTCTAAGTCTTCTATTAAACTATAATCGAATTCTTCTTCCTCAAATTTATCAAATCCTATTAGTGTTTCACCATCTTCGTTTTCTGTATCATATTTTGGTTCTGTGTCTGTATCATATTCTATATTCATAAAATTATATTTTGTTTCTTCATCATCTTTTTTGTCAGATGACTTTTTTTTAAAATCTACAAATCTTAAGCTCTGACTGTGAATTCTTTTTGTAAAAATATTTTAAATTTTTCCAAAGCATTTATTAATGCTTGTATTTCAAAATCTAGGCTTGTCCAATTCATACCAATTTTGTTAAAATTTCCACTGGCATATGAACAAATCTTTTCTGTTTCTTTTGGATTATACTTATTAGGTTTAGAAAGAAGAACAGCTCCCCATCCTTTTTTACAACCATCAACCTCTATGACTATATATGGAAAGAAGATTAAAACATATAGAAGACATGGTCGAAAAGAAAAAACAGAAAGAAGACGAAATAGAAATAATTAAAATGTCGGAAGAACATGAACACACTTATATCCAGACAAAAGGATTCACAAATATGATTCATATACAATGTAGATTATGGCTAGATAATAATAAATTTGTGGATTTAACAGCATTAGTGGATACAGGAGCAACAAAAAGTGTAGTATCCTATAATTTAATCCCCAAGACATAAATAACATATTTTTAAAAAATTCTAAATGTCCTTGTCCACCACGCTCTGATACCAATAAGGGGGGTATGGCGGATTTTTTGGGTTTCCGTTAAACCACTACGACAGTAATTTAAGAAAACATATAAAACATATACTTACAGTGATGGCAAAAACACCAGAGTAGAGTAATCAGAGGTGATGAGCGGAAGCACCAGAATGGTATAGACAGCGGTGGTCCTTTTTTTTGTATGGGATATACTATGAAGATCTTAAAGGAGCATAAGAAATACTGGGATTATACTAAGGAGATAGGAGGAGAGAGTTTAGAGAGCCATATGAGAAAATGCCTTCTAATATTTCTCTGGTTTTTTCTCGGTGTGTCTTACAACTGAAATCGAGACTACAATTTATAGGCAAAATGAAAGAACTATTCTAATGACACGTAGCTAACCTATACTAGGCTAAATTATTACCTATACGAATTATTACACCCACTACCATAAAGGGAATCTTAAGGCAAATATTGACAAACGAATTTGTGCAAAAAAGTCTAAAAGAAGAAAAGTTGTGTCGGCCACTGTGCTTTTTGAATTATGGGTGTGTAGTTGACCGGTGTAAGTCTTTGAGTTATGTCGATTGTCTTCTAGAAATCTCTGTGTGTGCTGTCGATGGACTGTGGTGATCCTGGATCTGTCCCATCATATTCATCTCTATCATCCATGTTTCCGATGATAATCGGACTAGAGTCATCTTCTCCGATGAACGGAAAAACCATAATCCAGTTGTTGTGGACAAAGATCTGTGTATAGTGTCCTTCTGCAATTAACTTGTACTATTTGCCCCAATGTCTATAGAAGAAAATTGTTGGGATTATTGGTGTTTTCTGTCCCTGTGTAATCATCTCTCTATTTGTAGTTGGAGTGATTCTTTGTTGTTAATGTTATCCCACCATGTGTACTCGCGGCTGCATGCCTATCTTATCAGTGCAGTTTGTTCATCTTCATGTTGGCTGATGAAGATACGTTTTCTTGCAAGCCTGTATGTGTGTCCATTTGCTTCAGGAAAGGATGCAAAGATTTTTACACTCTATCAGTGTGCTGGATGAATGTGATGCGATATTTCCAGCTGCTAAAATGAACTTTTCTCCAAATTTATTAAGGAGTGCTTCTGTCTTTGGGTTTAGGCTGAATTCAATGTAGTCGATCATCCCGTTGTGGTAGAAATTAAGGATTTGATCGTCTGTCATGTTTGTAATCTTCAAGTTAATTTGAAGTAGGAAAATGTTAGTTGGAACCTGTCCTGCATCTTGATGTGTTCTTTGAACCACTGTAACGCCTTTGTATATCTTCTCTTGAAAGGCCATGTCGATGATATATTGCTGTAACTGGTATAACAATAATGGAAAATCTGTGCACACCTTGTCGGAAACCATTTGTTCGAATTCTGGGAAGTTTTCAAAAAGTGGTTGCATCGTCTGCTTCAGTGGCATATCCAGTATTCTTGCTTTAAAGTTGTCGAGATTTCTGTGTATAACTGTATTTGTTTCTTTTTTCTCAAGCTTTTGTATAAGCTGTGTATTTTTTGCTTCGAGAACAACCATCTTTTGTTTGAGAAAACTGTTTTCAATCTGGATTTGTGTTATCTGTGTATTTTTTCCAGATTTTAGGAGTTGTTCCTGTAACTGGGCAATTACATTTTCTTGAGCCTTAATAAACTGCTCAGGATTAGTTTTTGCCATTTCTGCAAAAGTTTTTACTTCTTCTGGTTCAATGAAGAAGGTTTCTACTCCAAAAGTCTCTCGGGCTACTTTTATAGCCTCCGCAAAACTGTGATATCCTTTATAAAGTGGACTATCACACTGTATATACTGTGTAACTGTTTTCCATTTATTGAAAATTCCAGTCTTTGTTCCCCTAAAAATGATGTAATGAGAAAAACGTTTGTGTTGTTTTTCGGGAACCTTCTGGCTTTGTTCTGAGAAATAAATACTCAGAGCGTTTAGGATTTGTACTTTAAATGAGGTTGCTTGTGGCATGGTTTGAATATGCCAGATATTATCAAGCAAACATTGTTGTTTTTCTGTTAAAATTGTCCCAATCATGGGTCTGAATTTTTTCTTTGCATCAAAGCATTTTTGTAACACATAGTTACCAAATGCTATCATAGCATCTCTCTGTATATCCTTTGTCCTGCTAGACTGTGCATATCCTCTGGTTGGGGGTTTTGTAGGAGTGTATGGTGGAATACCAGTATTTTGTATGCTTTTTGAAGACCGTGGTATCTGTGGAGAACTGTAAAAATCTTCTGTTTGTAGCATATGTGAGTTTATAGCATCTTGTAACATTTTCTGTGTATCAATTTTCTGTGTACTGCTTTTTTCCTCATCAGATGAGATACTCATAGCGGATACCTTTCTTTTTCCCTTATCTTTTTTCTCCATCTGTAATAAATAACTTGTTAAGATTCCTGGATAACATATCTGCTATCCCATTATCTTTTCCTTTAATATGTTCAAAATTTATCTTGTACCCACATCCTTGTATAATGTTTTGTAGATTTATCCATCGTGTCTTATTTACTTTTTTGCTTTGATCGTTTTTTATAAAGCGAACTATCGATTCACAATCTGTTCTAACTGTGAATTCTTTTTGTAAAAATATTTTAAATTTTTCCAAAGCATTTATTAATGCTTGTATTTCAAAATTGTCAGGATCGAATCTTAACAAGACTAATAATACTTAGAATTCAGAATTAAAGAATCTGCGGAAAAGAACTTTAGTTCATACAATCAAAGAACAATATATCAGAGAACACAAACTGTTTGTATTCAATGCTTCGACTCACAAGATTACAACCAAACCTCAATCTTGATGAACAGGCTCAATCAAGACGACTTCTACTTCTCTAGAAATAGGGTTCTAAACCTTGAGGTTAAATCTCTCTCAAAACAAAAACGTATTCTTAGACTCTCGTATATCGCTTGTATATTTTCTATATCGAATAGCTATCTATCAACATCTATTTATACACAATAAGTACAAGATAACTATCAAAAATAAATTGATCTTCTGAATCTTCTTTAAGCATATCTTCATCCATTATTCTTAGACTCTCGTATATCGCTTGTATATTTTCTATATCGAATAGCTATCTATCAACATCTATTTATACACAATAAGTACAAGATAACTATCAAAAATAAATTGATCTTCTGAATCTTCTTTAAGCATATCTTCATCCATTCCATCTTTATCTCCAAAATCTACGCATTCCAAACTTATCACATCAGCAGTATTAATCTTCATTCAGCATGAGCAGTACTAATATTCTCCAGCAGCACTAATTCATTTCAGCAGTATTAACTCATTCCAGCAGCATTAACTTGTTCCAGCAGTATTAACTTGATCCAGCAGTACTAACTTGATCCAGCAGTACTAACTTTGATCCAGCAGCATTAATGCATCAGCAGTACTAACAGTGTTCCAGCAGTATTAATTTTGTCTTGCAGTAGTAACTTCACTCTAGCAGTATTAATTATGCTCTAGCAGTATTAAGGTTGTTTTGGCAGTAGTAATGTAGTTCTGGCAGTACTAATCATACTTAGCAAATCTTCAGTTCCCAACAATCTCCCCCTAACTTGACTTTTCAGGTTGAGAAGTCAAGTTCTTCAGATGATGCTTCCAAAACTTAATCTTGAACACACAAGTCAGGATTCAATCCCAAACTTTGATTTAAGATCCTTCTTACCAGGTATCTTGCCATCTTATAATCTTTGTTACTCACCAACTTAGTTTTTAGCATTCCTTTCAACCTTGTCATGATGTGCTCGTATATTTTATCCACAAAATAATACTCATGATATGCATAGTCAAGTGTTATGACATACACACCACAATTTTCAATAAGCATCCAGTTGGTAACAGTTTGAAATTGCCTTTCTGTCAAATACTTAACTGCTTCTGTATTGAACATTAGACACAAATATTCAAGTACCATTTTGGTGATGGACATTCCATTCTCAGTCAGCATATTTCCATAAAGCTTCATTCCCACCTTGAACATCTCTTCCAAGTCTGATCTAGAGCACATCCTTAAAAGTCT
Source organism: Saussurea involucrata (assembly GCA_033807775.1). Lineage (NCBI taxonomy): Eukaryota > Viridiplantae > Streptophyta > Magnoliopsida > Asterales > Asteraceae > Saussurea > Saussurea involucrata. The sequence goes on along the minus strand of CM066327.1, from coordinate 13,541,199 downwards.
TCCCCATGTAGAACTAACCTCAAACTTCCCATCTGCTCTTTTTACTCTAATGTACTCCTTTCTCTGATCTTTCAAAGTATCCCAGAAGATGATTTCAGGAGCCATAGAAGCTAATGGTTTAACTTTGATAGGACTAGAATCAACCACAGTAATATACATATCACATTGAGTATTTGTTGGTGATTGTACATTACTTGGTTGACCTGATGGAGTTGCCACTTCTTCTTTAGCAACTTTATGATCAGCTTTCTCTTTCACAACTTCCTCCTTAGCTTCTTCTACACTGGGTTCCACCCTAGGCTTCTTTACAACTTTCTTCTTTGAAGCTATAGACTTTGTTCTTGGTCTTTTGTTTGAAATCATCTTGGTTCTTTTGAGTGTTCTAACAGCTTCAGGAATGGTTTCAGCTGTTTCCTTTGTTTCTGTTGCTTCAGGAATGGTTTCTGCTGCCTTATGTTTTTCAGCAGCATTAACCATTTCTGCTGCTTGAATGGTTTCTGCTGCTTTTTGACTAGCAGCATTAACCATTTCTGCTGCTTTTTCTGTTACTGCTTCTTTTAAAATCTTTGATACTGCTGCTTTCACCATCTCAAATACCTCTGCTTCAATCTCAGATTTAGTTACTGTAGATACAGATACTGCTTCCTTCTCACTGTCAGATACTGCTGCATCAACAAGCCTATGTATAATTTCAGTTACTGCTGCTTCAATCTCAGATACTGCAGCATTAACTGTTTCTACTGCTTTTTCTGTGGTTTCTGCTGCTTCAGTTACTGCTGCTTTCTCACTTTCTGCTTCCTTTGCAACTTCTGCAACCTGCTCAGCCTCCCCCTCAACCTTATGCTCATTCTCCCCCTCAACCTTTGCATCCTCCATGTTTAGTTCAGTTTCTAACTCCCCCTTTTTGGAAGCATCAGTGGTTGGTCTTCTCTTTCTCAAAACATACTGAGCTTTCTTTCTTCTTTGCAGCAGCTTGGTGATCATCTTCTTATTTTTCTCCATCTTGGTGTGTTGATAAAGAATCACCTTTTTAAGTTCATCAATCTCCTTCTGCTGATTCATGACATCAATGTTGATGTTGGCAATGTTTCCATCAATTCCTCATAAGTATATCTATCCTCACCCTGTTTAGGAGTGTTTACCTCCGTTAAAGGATCACTGGAAATTTTAGTAGGTGTCTTTTGCCTAGCAAAAGCACTGCCTACTCCCATGGATTATTGGCGCTTGGGTCCTCTGAATGTTTTCACATTCTGAGTTGCCGTGGGGAAGGTCTTAGTGATGTTACCACTGTCCTTCTCTTTGCTAGCAGAAGTAGTGGCAGCCTTGCAGCCCACATGCTCATCCTTCTCCTTAGAGAGCACCTTCTTGGGGTTGGGAGACACCCCTTTGGTTACCCTTTTGATATTCTCTATTGGAGAATGCTCCAATAGAGGGCTTGTAGGCTTTGGGCTATTAGGAGATACATCAAGGGAAGGAACCTTGTGTACCTTTCTGCTTTCAAACTTCTTGGTGATTTTGGGAGTGGGTCTTAAAAGAATGGACTGTGGGATGTCTTTGGTGATGGAAGGTTGGGATTGGTCATCAGTGGGTGTGTTTAATGGGGGCCTTGACCCTGATGTCATACCTTCAGTGGTGTGGGACACAACCATCATTGTAGAGAACAATGGTGTGTCAACTCCTTCCGAGTCCCTAGGAATTCTTCTCATATTTGAGAAAACCTTCCCTTTAGGGGGTTTTGGCACATATACCTCATCAGACTGAGGCAAATCCGTCAATTCATGGTTAAGTACTTCTTGGACAAACCTGGGATACATGTAAAATCTCTTTTTGGATTCTAGGTTTGCCACAAGATCATTAAAAATCATTGCTGAAAAATTGAACTTTCTGGCAGTGGTTAAGCAGACCAAGGCATAAGCAATGGTACTGCTAAACTCACTCCATCCAGTTGTTTTCTTTGAAATACAGTGCATAAGAGTATGAACAAGAAATCGCCATTGGGTGTAGAATTTTGACTTGAAGAATTTAAAAACGCCAATGGGACCTTCATACCCCATTCTTGGTAAGGTCGAGAAAAGTTCATCATTAGATAGATAGGTTATACCTGAGGCATCATCTAAGTGAAGAGTGATGCGAATAACCTCCTCTGTGACCTTCAAGGGTTTGTCACAAACCCTTGTTCGAATGTTTTTCTGCCCATCTTCGAAAATAACAGCGGCATTCTCCCAAAATTGCTTTTGATGCTCGATATATATGGTTGGGCACACTGTTAGGGCATGAGAGATGTGTGAGGACTTGAGAAAATCCACAATATCATGAAATCCTGCGGCCTGCTTTGGCTTCTGAAGCATCGCAATCTCATTGTGCTCATCGACAAACTCCATTGTCGTCATTCTTCCTGAGGATTTGGATAGAAAACACAGAGATTCTAGGGAGAAAAGGTTAGAACGAGAGAGAGAAAAAATTTAATGCAAAGAGACGTTATGAACTTTGGCGGGCTGAAAGAGTATTTATAGCAGTATTAGCCCTGATTTTCTTTAAAAGCAGTATTAACAACTTAGCAGTATTAACGACTGAGCAGTATTAACTGCAAGGCAGTATTAACTACACAGCAGTATGAATTACTTAGCAGTATTAACGACTGAGCAGTATTAACTACACAGCAGTATTAACTACACAAGCAGTATTAACTACTAAGCAGTATTAACTACTAAGCAGTATTAACCACAAAGCAGTATTAACTACACATTGGCAGTAGAAAATATGTACTAGCAGTAGTAACTCTGCACTGGCAGTAGTAACTATACTTACACTTTGCAGCACTTGTCCATCTGAGTCATACTGAGGTTCTGAGAAAACTAGTTAGTAACACCAAATAAACAAAGAAATACAGGTATATATAAAAAAAATAAAAATCATGAATTTATTCAAGGTTGATTAAGCCCACACTGGCTACCAAGAAAGTGAATCTACCCACATCAAAAGCTTTTGTGAATAGATCTGCAAACTGGTCATTGGTATGAACTTTAGCAACTTGAATCAATTTCTTTTCATTACAGTCTCTAATAAAGTGATACCTGATCTCTATGTGCTTTGTTTTTGAGTGCTTGACAGGATTGTTAACAATGCTAATTGCACTATTGTTGTCAATGAAGATTGGAATGTGAAGAAATGTTACCCCATAGTCCAACATCTGATTCTGAATCCATAACACCTGCGAACAGCAACTTGCAGCAGCTATATACTCAGCTTCTGTTGTGGATAAGGACATTGTGGTTTGTTTCTTACACTGCCATGATACAAGTCTTGCACCCAAAAACTGACATCCACCTGAAGTAGACTTTCTATCCATGTTAGCTCCACCTAAGTCACTGTCTGAGTATGCAAGCAAGTCAAATGAAGATTCATAAGGATACCAAAGACCTAATCTAGGTTGCCCTCTTAGGTATCTAAAAATTCTTTTGACTGCATGCATGTGTGATTGCTTAGGTGTAACCTGAAATCTGGCACAAACACATACTGGAAACATAATGTCTGGTCTAGAGGCTGTGAGATACATGAGTGATCCAATCATAGATCTGTAATGATGGACATCCACATCCTCCCCCTCAAGATCTGCAGTGATCTGTTTGTGTGTCTCCATTGGTGTGCTTGCTGGCTTTGAGTCTGTTAAACCATACTTGTCCAGGATGTCTTTCACATATTTGGATTGGCTTATGAAAATCCCATCTTTCCTCTGTTTCACCTGAAGCCCAAGGAAGAAAGTAAGTTCTCCCATGGAACTCATCTTGAAGCTCTTGTGCATTAACTCTTCAAACTCTTTACACATGTGATCATTTGTGGATCCAAAGATGATGTCATCCACATAGATCTGAACAAGTAGTGTGCCTTTCTTTCTCCTCTTAATGAACAAGGTCTTGTCAATGACTCCTCTTTCAAAGTCATTTTTCAGTAGATAGGTAGACAGGGTGTCATACCATGCTCTTGGGGCTTGATGTAAACCATAAAGTGCCTTCTTCAGCTTGTACACTCTGTCAGGGAGCAATGGATTCTCAAATCCAGGGGGTTGACAGACATATACTTCTTCATCAATACTTCCATACAGAAAAACACTTTTTACATCCATTTGGTAGACCTTAAACTTCATGTATGAGGCATAGGCTAGAAATAGCCTAATTGCTTCAATCCTTGCCACTGGAGCAAAGACTTCCTCATAGTCTATGCCCTCTTCCTGAGTATACCCTTGTGCAACCAGCCTTGCTTTGTTTCTGATCACAATTCCTCTGTCATCCTTCTTGTTTCTGAAAATCCACTTGGTGCCAATTGCTCTATGACCTTTTGGAAGGTACACCAAGTCCCAAACATCCTGTAATTTAAACTGTAGCAGCTCCTCTTGCATTGCTTCTATCCAACTTGGATCTTTCATAGCATCATAAGCCTTTTTGGGCTCAATTTGGGATAGAAAGCAAGTAAGTACAGTATTTACTGTATTCTGCTGATCTTGCAGCTCTTGAAGTCTGCTTTGATTCCTAGTCATCATTGGAGAAGCAATGTCTCCTATAACCAACTCAGGAGGATGATTTTTCTGAGTTCTTGATGGATGACCAGGTTCCTCAACTAAGTTTCCATCCAGATTTGACTCATTTAAGTCTGGATCTTCTTCAGCTTCTTCAGTCACTTCAGACTCTCTTGAAGTCTGATTTTCCTCTATTCTTCTCTCTTCTTCATTCTGAATGGGTTCAGTTTCCTTTTCTGGTTCACAGAAGCCAACAGGATCAATGGTAGGGAGTGGAAATATCACATACTGAATACTGTTATCTGATGGTGGTGCATCCCTTTGTCCTGTATTTACATCACTACTGAAACCCAAAGAATTAGTGAGTGAATCAATGTCAAACAGCCAATCAGGACCTGAACCAATAGGATTTGGTGTGTTCTCATTGCATTTGACATTGTCACTTTCTTCAATTATTCTAGAAGAGGCATTAAACACTCTGTAAGCCTTACTCTGAGATGAGTAACCAGCAAGAAAACCATCATCTGCTTTGCTATCAAACTTACCTAAGTGAGATTTGGTATTGAGAATTGTACACGGACAACCAAATGGTTTAAAAAATCCAATAAATGGTTTTTTTTTCAGAAAAAGCTCATAAGGTGTCTTGTTTTTAGGCTTTATTACCAACACTCTGTTTTGAACATAACAAGCAGTATTAACTGCTTCTGCCCAAAAAGTAGTGGGTAATTTTGAATCAGCTAACAGAGATCTAGCAGCCTCAATCAGTGTTCTATTCCTTCTCTCAGCAACACCATTCTGTTGTGGAGTCCTAGGAGCACTGTATTGTCTCTCAATTCCTTTTTCCTCACAAAAGGTGTTTAGATCAAGGTTTTTAAATTCAGTCCCATTATCTGATCTAATGACTTTCACTTTTTGATTTGATTGGTTTTCAATTCTAAGAATAAAAGTTTTGATCAGTCCACTTGTCTCATCTTTAGTTCTCAGAAAATATACCCAAGTAAATCTAGAGTAATCATCAACAATAACTAAACAGTATGATTTCTTGCCAATGCTCATGACATTTGTAGGGCCAAACAGATCCATATGCAACAACTGAAGAGGATTTGAGATAGTGTTTATCTCTTTGGACTTATGAGAAGTTTTGTGTTGTTTGCCTTTGAGACATGCAACACAATGATCATCACATGAATAGACTTTTGATGGTAAACCCCTAACAAGATTATTTTTAACAAGTTTATTCATTGTTTTAAAGTTCATGTGACACATCCTTCTGTGCCAAAGTGATGATTCATCTATTGAAGCTTTTGAAACTAAACAGTTTAGAGATGAATCAGATGAAACACTTTCTAAATCTAAACAATACACATTATCCTTTCTAGGAGTTCTCAATAGTATCATGTTTTCATCAACTACCTTGAATCCAGGAGCAAGAATAATGCATTCTGAATCAGTAAATAATATACTATGTTTCTTGTCACAGACCTGTGATACACTTAACAGGTTGTATCTCAATTGCTCAACATAGTAAACATCCTCAAATGTCATCTTACCTTTTGACACATCACCTTTACCACTTATCTTACCTCCTTCAGGATTATTCCCAAAAGCAACACGTCCTCCATCAATTCTTTTGAAATTCTTGAGGCAGGCCATGTTACCTGTCATGTGCCTGGAGCAACCACTATCAACATGCCAGATGCTCTTCTCCTTGAGCTATTGGTTGCCCTGCACATAAGATAAATCAATTAGTTTTTATTGGGAACCCAAGCCAAAGTGGTCTTGGGTCTCCCTTGCTCATCAAAGTACTTGCACTGGGTTTTGATGAGATTTTCAAACTTAGGTACTGCAGTACTGGAGAACTTTGTCAATATGATTGGTCTAGCAGCACTAAAACTAGAAGCAGTATTAACCTTAGAAGAAGTACTAACAGAGTTAGCAGCACTAACAGAGTTAGCAGCACTAACAGAGTTAGCAGCACTAACAGAGTTAGCAGCACTAACAGAGTTAGCAGCACTAACTGAGTTAGCAGCACTAACACTGCTAGCAGCAGTATTGGCAGTAGTATTGTTTCTAGCAGCACTATCCTTGTCAGCAGTACTATCTGAGGTAGCAGTACTAACATTAGTGCTTTTGAGGACCCACATATTGACACATTCCTTTTCAGTCTGTTTTCTCATGTGGCTTCTGGATTCAGCTTGTTTCTTAGCCACATTATTCCTTGCAGGCTTCCTATAACCAGAAGATTTTTGAAAACTTCTTTGAAAACTTTTCTTTTGGTTAATAGGATTGAAATAACAGTATTTGGCAAGATGATTCAATTTGCCACAAATAAAACAAGGTTTTGGTCTGTTAATCCTTTGCAGATCAACTCCTTGCTTTTGTGCCCACTGGTTATTCCAATTTCTTTGATTTCCCCTCTTTTTATCATGTTTTTGGGGCTTATTCTCTTGAGATTTCTTGCAAGAAAAATGTTCACAAGTATTAGAGTTCACAACAGTGGTCTGTGTATAATGAACTCCCTTTCCCTTTCCAGTCCTTTTCATCTCATTGTTCTTAACACATGGACTTACACATTCCTCACCAGATCCTTCTTTTTCAGTCTTATCCTCAACAACTACTTTATCTAATGGATCCACTTCAGTGGCTCCTTCAGGTAAGTCCTTCCTATCCTTGGATTCTAATAGGTCTGACTTAGGAGGGATGTAGTTGTTGTTATAGGGTGGGGGAGTGGCATTGTACCCTAGGCCTGTTTTCATCTTACTGTGGATTTGAGTATTTATTATGGTGTCCATGACTTTAGAGGCTTTTGAAAACTTTTCAACATCAAGTTTCACTTTCTCAAGTTCTTCTTTTAATTTCTCACACTCCTCCCTAGACTCTTTCAGTTGGAACTCCAGACCATCCTTTTCCCACTTCCAGTAGTTTGTATCATAGGAGTGTTGAAGTTCATTGGCTTGAAAAGCCCTAATCTGTTCTTCAAACTTCTCAACAATAACTACATAGTCTTTTCTGTCCTTTTCTAATCTCTTAAGGTCATCACACATTCCCTGATTGTGATCTCTATACCTTTTAACAGTGTCTATACAAGCTTGAGTACAGAGATTAGATTTTACCTCAGTGGGAAGATCTGAGACTTCTGCCATGAGTGCATGATTCTGAATTGCCTCTTCTGCTTGATCACTCCAATCAAATCCCATTCCTTGTTGAGAAACAAGGGCTTGAACAGAGTTTCTGTTCTGGTTAGTACTGTTTGATTCAACTGAGTTGTCCATAATGATTGTAGAATTCTAAGAAACACAAGCTCTGATACCACTTGTCAGGATCGAATCTTAACAAGACTAATAATACTTAGAATTCAGAATTAAAGAATCTGCGGAAAAGAACTTTAGTTCATACAATCAAAGAACAATATATCAGAGAACACAAACTGTTTGTATTCAATGCTTCGACTCACAAGATTACAACCAAACCTCAATCTTGATGAACAGGCTCAATCAAGACGACTTCTACTTCTCTAGAAATAGGGTTCTAAACCTTGAGGTTAAATCTCTCTCAAAACAAAAACGTATTCTTAGACTCTCGTATATCGCTTGTATATTTTCTATATCGAATAGCTATCTATCAACATCTATTTATACACAATAAGTACAAGATAACTATCAAAAATAAATTGATCTTCTGAATCTTCTTTAAGCATATCTTCATCCATTCCATCTTTATCTCCAAAATCTTCGCATTCCAAACTTATCACATCAGCAGTATTAATCTTCATTCAGCATGAGCAGTACTAATATTCTCCAGCAGCACTAATTCATTTCAGCAGTATTAACTCATTCCAGCAGCATTAACTTGTTCCAGCAGTATTAACTTGATCCAGCAGTACTAACTTGATCCAGCAGTACTAACTTTGATCCAGCAGCATTAATGCATCAGCAGTACTAACAGTGTTCCAGCAGTATTAATTTTGTCTTGCAGTAGTAACTTCACTCTAGCAGTATTAATTATGCTCTAGCAGTATTAAGGTTGTTCTGGCAGTAGTAATGTAGTTCTGGCAGTACTAATCATACTTAGCAAATCTTCAGTTCCCAACAAAAATCTAGGCTTGTCCAATTCATACCAATTTTGTTAAAATTTCCACTGGCATATGAACAAATCTTTTCTGTTTCTTTTGGATTATACTTATTAGGTTTAGAAAGAAGAACTGCTCCCCATCCTTCTTTAGGCCATCCGTACCCCATAACAGCATCTTTCAAATATTCCATCTCCACATCAGCGCCACATCAGCTTTTCTTCCATCCCTCACTCGATCCCTAACGATCCCTAAACACCCGTACCCCATTCCCTCAAACCCTTTTGCCACCTCATTTATTTTAATTCTTTTATTTATACATTTAATTATTTAACAAAATAAAAATATTTATATATTTTTTAATAAATAAAAATAAGATAAATAATAAAAATTAAAATTCATATCATTCATTAAAAATAAAAATTACAAAATACAAAACACTACCAATTATGAAATTTTTGGATTTGCTCTTTTCTCGCTAAAGTAACCCTCAAAGCGTTTCCCGTAAGGTGATCATGCAGGGTTATGAAATACTCGAAGTCTTTCTCAAATCGTTTATCTCGTTCGATTTCTCGTTCGTGTTCTAACCTTTGAAGTTCGAGATCGATTTTTTTCATTTTGTATTTCATTGTATCATCAATCTTGTCGTTGAACGTCGTCAACAACTGAGTAACACTTTCGTCCGTATTCGCCCCGGACGTATTACTCGTTGATGATTTTTTTGCCTTGTTTCTCCCGATGGGTCGTTGAATTTCCTCGTCATCGTCATCATCAGAAGGTTGGGTACGTTTTGAACCCCGCGATGAAGTTGTCGTCATCGTTGGAACGACTCCCCATTTTGGACATTTTTTTAGGACGTCCCAAGCTTGTTCGTGAGTGAAAGCAACTTTATGGCGTGCTAGATACCGTTCATGTGCAGTTCGGGATATATCGGCCACACTCATCCCGCTTGATCTATTATTGAGCAAGTTGTTGTAGATGCCGCCAAACGAATTAACTCTTTTATTGAGGTCGTTGAACTTGCTATTGAGTTGATGGGTTGATCTATAACCTGGTTCACGACCCATGCGAGTAAAGAACACATGCCCGATTCGGCCCCAAAAACTTCCTACATTTATGTAAAATTAAGTATAATAATAATAATAATAATAATAATAATAATAATATCAATAAAAATAATTACCACCGCTTTGTGCGTTACCGACCACGGGGTCCTCCGAAACGTCAACCCACGCCGACACTAACGCGAGTTCCTCGGCTTTACTCCACGTTTGTTTGGCGGCTTTCGTTGGTCTCGGATTTGATGGTTCCGGGTTAGATTGTTGTGTCGGGATAGATTGTGGTGTGTTCGGGGTAGAAGGTTGGGTTTCCGGAACAATGTCGTCGTCGAGATTGAAGTTGGCCGGAGTAAAACCTTGTTCAATCAATCCGGGACGTGTAAATTGGTAAGGAATTTGTTGGTGAAATTGTTGGTGAAATTGTTGGGGAAATTGTTGCGGATATTGTGGCGGATTTTGTTGCGACCATTGTAGCGGAATTTGTTGCGAAAATTGCGGATGATAACCTTGTTGTGTAAACGCTTGGAAACCAAGCTCTTGATCTTCTTGCGATTGTGGTGTATTCGGTCGGTTACGACGGGATGTAGGTGTTCTGTTTGAATTCATGATGAGAGAGGTGTGAAAAATAAGAGGTTGAGAGAATTTGAGAGAGTTTGAGAGGTGTGAGAAATAAGAGGTTGAGAGAATTTGAGAGGTGTGAAAAATAAGAGGTTGAGAGAATTTGAGAGGTGTGAGAAATAAGAGGTTGAGAGGTGTGACAAATAAGAGGTTGAGGGTTAAATATATAGTGGGATTAAATTGAGAAAAATAATTTTTTTTTTACAAAGAGCTGTTGAACGGCATTATTTTTAAAAATTTAATTAATTTTTTTTTTAAAACCTTCGGGATGGATCGGGATCCCATCCCCGAATTCCATCCCTTCCCGCAACCATCCCCGAGCCCGTAGCCCATCCCCGCAACCCCGCTGGCCATCCTGAGCCCCATCCCGCTTGGGGTACGGATGGCCTTACAACCATCAACCTCTATGACTATATAATATGTAACTAATGGTAATTCCAAAGGTTTAATATCTTTTACCTTTTCTTTAATTGTTTTGACAAGCTTCATGTCTTCTAGGTTAAAATGTCTTTGACCATTTTTTGTTGTTTTACTGTATAAAGGTCCTACTAATTTTGAAAGATTTGGGATAAATTTTCGAGCATAATTTATCAGACCTAAAAAGGCTTGTATTTGTTTAAGGCCTTCGATTTTTTCTGGAAAAACTAATATTTTTGTGGAAATATGTGATTGTAATTCTATCTTTCCATTGCCAATTTCTAGGCCAAGAAAATATATTTTTCTTTTGAATAAATCCATTTTTCTTTTGGATACTACAAGACCATTCTTTTTTATTTCTTCAAATATCTGTTGTAGATGCTTTTCATGTTCCTGTATTGTTTCACTGGCAACCAATATATCGTCAATGTATACTAGACAGAAATCATATTTAAGAAATATACTGTCCATGAATCTTTGGAATATAGATGGTGCGTTCTTGAGTCCAAAACTAAGAACATTCCATTCATATTGTCCTTCTGAACATGTGAAGGCTGTCCATGGTTTGAAGGTTTCTTCAAGCTGTAACTGATTGTATCCTGACTTTAAGTCAAATTTTGAAAATATTCTTTTCTTTTGTATAAGGTTTAGTAAACTGTCTTTATTAGGAATATTATACCCATCATCTTCTGTATTATCATTAAGTCTTTTATAGTTATATACTACTCGGGCTTTTCCTCTTTTTATTTCCCCGTGGTTCCTTACCGTAAATGTTGCTGATCTATGAGGACTTTCAGACTTCCTAATTAATTTTTGGTCTAACATTTATGGTATCTGTTTTTTAAATTCTTCTTTGTCTAAAGGGCTATATGCTATATTAGTAGTTCGAATTGTTATATCCGGATTTTTGATTTTAAATTTGCATATATGTTTAACCTTTGAATTTTTTATATCTTCTCCTATAAGTCCTATCTTTTCTAGATGTAAAATCATCGGGTGATTTATACTTTTTGTAATTTCTATTCCTTTTTCTAATTCGTGTGTCAGAAAATTTGTGAGTAATTTTATAGATTCGTTTTCAACGAATGTTTTATTTTGGTTATTTTTTAAAAATTCTAAATGTCCTTGTCCACCACGCTTTCGAGCGAACTCTTATGTATTTGTATATCTCACTGTAGTAAAGCTGTAAATATGTTTACTTAGTGTGACAAAGTTTCTTGTAAAGGTAATAGCACCATTTAATCCGAATAAAAAGTTTAATCCTAAAACAAAGTCTGAGGATTTTATATATTCTGGATTAATATTTACCTGTGGTATTTCATATTTAATAGTGTAATTTCCTGCAAAGTCTAAAAACTGTATTCCAGTTGGTTCTACATAATGTGTAATTGTGATAAGTCTACTTTCAATTGTTCTGGTGACTAATTTGTAAGATAACGCTTTATGATATTGTTTAGGGATTAAATTATAGGATACTACACTTTTTGTTGCTCCTGTATCCACTAATGCTGTTAAATCCACAAATTTATTATTATCTAGCCATAATCTACATTGTATATGAATCATATTTGTGAATCCTTTTGTCTGGATATAAGTGTGTTCATGTTCTTCCGACATTTTAATTATTTCTATTTCGTCTTCTTTCTGTTTTTTCTTTTCAACCATGTCTTCTATATGTTTTAATCTTCTTTCCATATTATCAATCTTTAATTTATGTAATTCTATCATTACCTCTAGTTTTTCTATTTTTTCATAATATATGTCTGTGTCTAATGTTTTATTTTTTAATGTTTTATTTGTTTCCTTCGTTGTTGTTATTTCCTGATTAAATAACTTTTTAAGACATAAATAACATATTTCTTTGAAACAAATATTGCATTGTGACCTTTTATCTATGCTAGGGTAATATCCACAATTATAACATTTTATATAGTTATTACCTCTTTTGTTTATCCAATCATGTTCACATTCTATTATTTCTGTATTAACATATGTGTATGTTATTTTTGTTAGATTTTCTTCATCCCTATCGCTATATATGCTGTATACTGATTCATTTTCTGAATTATCTGTCAAGGATTCTATTTCGTAATCCCCTATTTGTTCTATTAGATTACTTCTTTCTATATTTTTACCTTTGTTTGGGCATTTATTAGCTAAATGTTTTTCATCTCCGCAGATGAAACATTTACATTTTTGTGTTTGTGGTTTTTTGACATATTTATTTTTATAATTGGGTTTGTATCCTTTTTGATATGTTGTACTTTTTCTTAATTTTTTCCTTTTATAGTCATAATGACCATAAGCTTGTGGTGTATAGATAGCTGTTTTACAAAACGCGTATGCATTCTTCTTTAACTGTTCTTGTAGAGCAACTTCTTTACATCTTTCCTCTAATATTCCAAATGTATATGTTATTCTAGGTCCTATGCCTAAATAAACAATAAACAATGATTAAATGTAAAAATTATACTGGGGTTTATCTTGACCCTTAAATTCATCATATCCTTTATATTTATATCTTTGCATAATATGATCCCTGTATTTTCACCTTAGCGGGTTCTCGTAAATTGTGGACTTCAACTGCCACCATCGAGCCTGACTAAGTCTTTTAAACCAAAGAATCGTACCATGATCTGATACCAATAAGGGGGGTATGGCGGATTTTTTGGGTTTCCGTTAAACCACTACGACAGTAATTTAAGAAAACATATAAAACATATACTTACAGTGATGGCAGAAGCACCAGAGTAGAGTAATCAGAGGTGATGAGCGGAAGCACCAGAATGGTATAGACATCGGTGGTCCTTTTTTTGTATGGGATATACTATGAAGATCTTAAAGGAGTATAAGAAATACTGGGATTATACTAAGGAGATAGGAGGAGAGAGTTTAGAGAGCCATATGAGAAAATGCCTTCTAATATTTCTCTGGTTTTTTCTCGGTGTGTCTTACAAATGAAATTGAGACTACAATTTATAGGCAAAATGAAAGAACTATTCTAATGACACGTAGCTAACCTATACTAGGCTAAATTATTACCTATACGAATTGTTGGTTCCCGTTTTGTTTAAACAAGATTATCAGATCTATTAGTTCAAGTTTAAGTTTGATGCGGAAGCGTATTTGAAGAACTAACAGATATGTTTGATAGATTTAGAACACAATATAAATAAACAGTGAACAGGAAATAATATCTCAAAGTTTACTAAATATATATATATCAAGAACAAATTTAAGAACAGTGAGTAAGCAAAGCTTTAAAACAGATATGACTCTCAAAGTGTATAAGCTATGTGTTCTTGTGATGTTTTTGTCTCTTGATTCTCGATTAGGAAGAACTCAACATGAGTCTTCCTTATATACTACTACAAGGGGACCATAAAGCATGAGCTACTGTTGATCGGACGGCATGAATAGTTGTACGTATAGTATTGCATTAAATGTCGCAGACGTCTATGTTGTACTAAGCCCTATTGAGTCTACTCAGAGTTTGACACGTGTTGAAGTTGGACAGGGCAAGCTACCATGCAAGTTGATGAACAGGTCAGGAACAGTAGCAAGATATTTCTTTAACAGTGGCAAGATATTATAAATATCTTCCAAGTCTTCAGCCTGAACCGCAGAGGCTCTGTCAAGGGTGACAGAGGTTCTGTGGTTGGTTCCTTGGTGAGCATTCTTCTGTATATCCTTCTTTGGTCCTTTGTGAGTAGTCTTCACTGGGTTCCTTGTCTTCTGATGTTGTCCGCAGAGGCTCTGTTATTGGTAACAGAGGTTCTGTGGTCTTGGTCTTCTGAAAGCGTCCTTCTGTAGTTTCTTCGGTCTTTGATTACTCTTGATCAAACTTCCTTTGATTCTTCTGAGATGCCCGGCAGAGCTTCTGTTGCACTCAGCAGAGCTTCTGTGGAAGTTCTTCTGCAATTGGCCATTTTTCAATACTTCTAATATTTCAGAATATTGGAGCTAACAATCTCCCCCTAAGTATTGAAAAATAAATGGTTGAATTTATGCATTTTGACCTAAGTAAATAAAAAGAGGTTAAATAATACCTCAGAAGATTATTTCTTTCATTTGGAATTTATGCCTGAGGCATTTACATTTGAGTACATTAAATGAACAGAAATAAACGTTGACAGAGTTTCTTTGAAGAGACTCATATTTTTGCATTTGGGAAGTCGTCGAACTTTCTGTTGTCTTTTCCTACTTCCTTGAGTTCTTCATAGAATTTGAGGCAGAGATTTCTTAAGCCTAGTGTAGCATCAATCTCTTTGATCAAGGTATATGCAGCGTCTCTATCCATTTGCTCGGTATCTCTGTATTTTACAAGGTTTGCTCTGAACTTGTTCAGAGTACTAGTTGCGTACTTCTGACAGTCCATGCTCACAAAAAGTTTGACTTCGCCTTGTGGGTTTTGAAATACTAACCCGAACCTTGGTTCTGTAATGATTGAGTTGGGCACGGCGTCAGGTGGGCAGCGATCTTCTGGAAGTCTGATACTTAAGGTAGTCACGCCTAGATCGATGGCTAGTTGAAAGTCGAGCATGCTGTAGATTAGGAGCTTTTCACGCATCGCCTTTCTGAGAACTCGATAAGACCTTTGGTGGCAGTCGTCATTGAAGTTGTCTTTCGTCCATTGCAGAAGGTCAGGTAAGTCATAGGGATTGAGGTTTCGGATATCAGCATCAGAGAATTGATTCTCTGATCTGTCAGACCTTTTGACTATCCAGATTGTATACATCGTATGAGGATAAGTTCTCATTTTAGAGTATTTACAATAGATTACCTTCTTTATTTTGTGAATGAAGTAAACTTGGTTGGCCGGTTTTGACTTTGTAGAGGTGAAGATGGCATCGAATTCCTCTCTTAGCTTCTGATCTCGGACATGAGCTGGCAGATCGCTCTGGAAGTGTTGTCTGTAGAGATAACTGTAAACTTGCTCTTTCATTTGTTCAATGGTTGGAGTAGTTCTTGGAATTGGTCTCCTTAGTTCATCCATTTGTCGAGTGATGTCTGCTATTTTACCTTCTGTTACCTTAGTTGTGGGATCCAGGGTTGGGTTTTCTGACAGAGGATTCAAGTTGAATGCCCAGTCTTCCTCTTCGGGTTTAGGAGTGACGAAGGCATTAAAGGCACCTTTCATCAACTTCTCTGTAGCAACTGGCATTTTCTTCTTTGGCTCTTCTTCTGTCATTATTCCCTTGCCTTTATCTTTTGGTTTTGAGGTTTCAGAGGTTGGGTTTTGGATTTGTGTGGGTGGAACCTTTGTAGATTTGACAGTTGGAGGATCTGTGGGTTTTGGGGTTGGATGCTCTGATGTTTTGGTTGTTGCCTCTGAAGGTTTTGATACTTCGGGTTGTGAGGACTCTGTAGGTGAAGAGTTTTCGGGTCTTGGAGGTGGAATGTCAAATCGCTTTGCTGATTGAAAAGCAGATACAAGTTCCATTCTGCGAAGAATGAACTCTGCAGTGCGTTTTCGTCTTTGGGGTTTTCGAGCTATGGATTTGACTCTAGTTTTGCGCGGGATTGGTTGTGAGGTTGGTGTTGGTTCTTTGGGTGAGGGTGGATTCTGAGGATGAGGATGCAAGAGTGATTACCTTAGGTTCTGTGGTTGGTGCATCCTCTGCTGAGATAGAGGTGTTTTGCCTCTGTTGTGCTCCCTTCTGGGTTTCTGTTGTAGAAGGTTCTGCAATTTTCTCTGTAGTTTTTGCAGCAGCAGCTTCTGTTGTTTCCTTTGTTCTCTCCCCCTCAGGATGACCAGATGCACCATCATCAGGATCATCCTGCCTTCTTTTAGCAGCAACTTCTGTTCTGCAGGTGTCTTGAGCTGCTTGCCTTGCTGCATGTTTCTTCATTGTTTCAAGGTAGATTGCGATCGAAGTCTTGAAGGCTTTGGTCGCACTTTTCTCGAACTCTGCAGCGGTTGTTTTGGCAATGTTAGTGGCAGAGGCGATGGCAGCAGCAACAGAAGTTTCTGTAGATGACTTCATTTCTGCAAGGGCTGTTTTAACCTCTGTGGATAAGGTATCCACTTTGGTTTTTAATCCTGTAAGCGCGCCTGAAGTCGAATCTGTAAAAATCGTGAATGAGCTTTGCAACTTATTCAATGTTTGAGTTACAGAGGTTACAAAGACTTGGAACTCATCCTTCGTAACATGTTCCTCTTGGGTAACCTCTGGAGGAACAACCCCTTCTCCAGAGTGAGTCCCTGTTCCTGGGACACCTTCTTTCACCCTTGTTTGTACGTTGGGGGTGGAAGGATTTCCATCTGATCTTCGAGAAGAAACATGAGTTTCAGTCTCTACAGAAGTTCTGTGAAGAACAGTGTCCAAATCCACTCCAGAGGTGGGTATCGGAATATTCTTCTGTTGACTTGGAGACTTGTCTAGAGTCTCTTCGTCTTGGTGCTCTCTACTTCTCTCTGAAAGAAGTTTTGGCCCTAAATTGTGCGTGGTAGAGGAAACGAATTCCTCTGTAGGGTGTTCTAGTGTGATCTGGGGCGATTGATCACGAACTATAGGTGAGTCTCTCTGAGGAGACTCCCTAGGAATGGATTCCCCGGTTTCTGTGGGCGCAGAGGTTGAAAGAATAACCTCTGGCTGGATGGTTTGGGTAGGGATCGAGTTGTGCGACTCTTTTTCAATAACTCCTTCTACAGCTAGACCTGCGGAGTTAGATGTGTGGGTTGCACTGGGAGGGGGTGAGGGATGTGTGCCTTCTGCAACTTCGGCATCTTTTTCTTTTTCATTTTCTTTTCCTCCAGACGTTTCTATCCTATCCTCTAACCTATTTTCTGTAAATTTATCTATTTGGACCTCTTCATCTGCAGTCTCTTGTCTTGGCAGAAGTGAATCAAGAACCTATGTGAAGATTGGGGTTTGCAGAGGTGGAGTTTGATCTTTTTCGATTCCCTCTGTAATTGATTGCAGAGGAGAAGATGGTTTATTCTTCTTTGATTTCCTTTTCTTCGGTTTTGGTGCCCCCTCCTCTGTAGATTTTGACTTTCTTTTTCTTTTGGAAGAGGGAAGGGCAGAGGGGTGTGCAGAGGGTGGAGAAGATGGTTCTGCAGGGGGTTGTTGGATAGCAGAAGCAGAGGCAAGAGGTTCCTCTGTAGGGGTCTTGGATTTCTTTCCCTTTTTCTTCTTCTTCTTCTCTTTAGATCCCTCAGAAGACTTCCTTTTTGAAGGATAGAGGTCTTTCCTTATATTTCTGAAGTTCTTCTGGTTGGCCTTGTGTTTAGCCAATTTTATCTTCCATTCTTCTTCTGTAAGTCTCTCTATTACACTAACTCCTATGGGCATTCCTATACGCGAGGGTGTTACAGAACTGGGTTCAGGAGTTCTGTAAACGCGTGTGTACTCACTAACTAGTTCTTCATCACTAGCATAACCTAACATTACCTTTGACAGTGGCCTGCTGTGCGGGTAGCCGTCCTCATGTTCTGTAGGAGTGTTTTTGGACATAGGAAATTGCTTAGGTTTGGGATCGTCCATTGGCCATTTTTGGATAAGGAGTAGGGGTTCGAAAAGTACACTGAGGATTTGCTGGAACTGCAGAGCGGCCAACCAGTTGTGATCAGACATTTTGGCTTTCTGGGAGGCGATTTTGCGATCAATGGTGTTGATGATCTCTTGCATCATTATGGTGGCATAATCTAGGGGTAGATCATAGTACACACCATACATGATTGAGAGAATTTGAGGTGAGCTTTGATCGATGCTCCCGATTTTGCCCGTGAGGCAACGATTTAGGATGGAGAATAAGGTATTCCACAGAGGGGGTAGTCTTGCTCTGCGGAAATCGTTCCTCTTTTTCAACTGTTGGTTGTACCCTAACATGTGCAGAAAGTCGACAAGTTCTTCATTTGTTGGTTGGGGGCATACTTTTTGATTCCCATGAGTCCTCTTGTTGGAAGGCCAAATTCTAATGAGAACATGGTACGGTTGAACATCAGTTCAAGGCTCTTACTTTGGTCAGTTTTAGAAATGTAGCCTCTGATCAAATCGGTGTCAGCATCATAACGGCAAGATTGCCAAAACTGATGTAGGTAACGTACATGTATTTGTTCAACGGTTTTGCTCAGAAGAGGGTAAAGAAAGTGGTTCTCTAGGATGTTTAGTAGGATGGCATGTTCTTTGCCAAATGCCGTAGGAGAAGGAACAAGATAACAATTGTTTGATTTAATGGGAAGGGTTTGCTCGAAATGGTCATTTGAGAAAAATTGTTGCAGGTGGGTAGTGGGTACAAAGGATACCTCGTCGTCGGAGTCATGTCTGTTGGCATTGGCGGCGGTATGTGAGTTGTGGGAGTGCTCAGAATGTACTGGAGAGAGTGGCGGAGAGTTCGTTGGTGAAACGTGAGTAGCTTTGGAACTGGAAGCCATTTGTAGGTTTGAAAGTTCTAGGTTTTCAGAAAGAAATAAGCAAGTTCGCCGGAGAAGATGAGAGAATAGTAAAGTTTTGAAAGTGATTTTAACTTAGGTTTTATACTGTGGTAACGGATAGAATTCGGAACGGTGAAAATGTGAGAAAGTTAATAAAATTTGAGGTCCGCACTCGAGTTCATTTGGCGTGGTGCAAGTTTCCAGGACGACGTGATATGTACGTCAATGAAAACTCGACACGTCATCAGTGTCAGTGACGACGAGACGTCGTGGGCGGCCATATTAAATGAAAAGAGCGTGGGTTTAAATTTTCACCACAGAAAAGTTACCGTTACAGATACAGAAATTCCCAAGTGGAAATCTTTACAGAGGCTCTGTGGGTACAGAAGCTCTGTGATTTTGGAAAACTTTTATCTCTTTATATTGTATCTTTGATGAAAAATCGTTTGAAAAACACGGAGAGGATCAATAAATATTTAGTAGAGAGAAATTATCCTACAGAGGTTTTTGGACCTCTGCCAGAGCCAGCAGAGGCTCTGTGACAGGAAATTTCTAATAACTAATAATTTATAAACATTTTTAATCATCCAAGTTTTTGATCAGTTTTAACAATGTATTTAGGACCTATTTGAAAGTTGGTGTCCTAGAAAATTGTAAATCTCAAAGATTTTGTGCAGCAGAAGTCATTTGAATGATTTGAGTGATCTACAGAGGTTCTTTGGTTGAAAGAACTCTGCGGCTTATGACTTCTGTAGCATTGTGTGAGTGTGAGATACCAACCTATTTTTCTTCTTGATCGGCGAATGTGATCTCTTCTGTCGCATTCTTAGCTCCCCCTTGACTTATGAATCTCTGTAGATTCAGCAAGGTCTCCTTTTTCGCTCCCCCTTGATCTAACAACCTCTGTAGATCAAGTGTCTTATTTTGCTCCCCCTTGACCTATGCTTGGTTCAGAATAAGATAAGTTGTGCACAGAACATAGGTCAAGATCATCAGAGGTTCTGTAGAGGTCGTCAGAGGTTCTGAGCAGACCTTACAGAAGTTCTGTGATATTAAGAACTATTGAAGATTTAAGAATTTACATATAAAAATTATAAAAAATATTTACATAAGTATACAGTATCTATGTTATACTTACAGAGGTTTTGGGTACCCATATTCGTATGGGTCCTATTGTATGAAACGCCTTTATGCATTTGTCATACATACCAGAAATGAAAGGCTTTTTGGTCTTTTTGAGAATTTTGAACAGGTATAGAGCCTTTCATTATCCAAACCTTTTTCACCTTTTTAAAAGTTTGATTAACGAATTTGTCCAACCTATGATCATGCAACAATTTCGATGTTGAGGTCTGAAGTTTTGAAAACATATTTGGCTTAAAAGATCCTTTAAAATTAAATTTCTTGATCCGTTTAGCAAAAATATTCTTTTTCCTTAAATTTTCCTCAAGCATCTTTTGGAGATTAGATTTGCATTTTTTCTTCAACATGATTTCAGTTGATAAATTAGAGAGTCTTTTTGTTAGTTTGGATATTTCTGTTTTAAAAATCCTTCTCTCTTTTTCAAAGTCATCTTTTTGACTTAAATCTTGAAATCTTTGAACCTTTAACTGTTCAGATTCTTTTCTTTCAGAATCAGATTCTTTCCTTTCTTTTTCAAGGATATTCTGCAATTCTGAGATTTTACATGTAAGCTCCATAGACTTTGTTTCAAGAACAATTTTCTTTTCTTCATAATTTCCTCTTTCATTTACCACAATCTTTTCAAAATTGGAAATTAGTTTAGAGAAATTTAAACATTTTAGTTCAAGTCTTTTCTTTTCTTTTCTTCATCTGACATAGATAAGTTTCTTTTTAGTTCAAGATTTTCACAGTTTAAGATTTTAACAGATTCTTCAAGTTTAGCAATTTTATCAGAAATAATAAAAATGCTTTTGTTCTTTTCATCTAGTTCTTTTTCAAGAGAAGGAATTATTTTGCGAAAATTTGTGCTGAGTTTTGAATAAAAAATTGAATCAGCATCACCACAAAATTTCATTCTAGACATTTTAAATGAAGTTTTTAACGAAAGAAACAGTTTCTATGATGTTACCAGATCGAATAGATCGAAAATGGCAGTAAAACAGAATCTGTTTGAAAGAATGAAGAACAGGTTAAAAACAGACAATTTCTATCACAAATCTTGTAAAAACGAGGATCACTTGATATTGAAAATCAAGGAAGGCTCTGATACCAATTGTTGGTTCCCGTTTTGTTTAAACAAGATTATCATATCTATTAGTTCAAGTTTAAGTTTGATGCGGAAGCGTATTTGAAGAACTAACAGATATGTTTGATAGATTTAGAACACAATATAAATAAACAGTGAACAGGAAATAATATCTCAAAGTTTACTGAATATATATATATCAAGAACAAATTTAAGAACAGTGAGTAAGCAAAGCTTTAAAACAGATATGACTCTCAAAGTGTATAAGCTATGTGTTCTTGTGATGTTTTTGTCTCTTGATTCTCGATTAGGAAGAACTCAACATGAGTCTTCCTTATATACTACTACAAGGGGACCATAAAGCATGAGCTACTGTTGATCGGACGGCATGAATAGTTGTACGTATAGTATTGCATTAAATGCCGCAGACGTCTATGTTGTACTAAGCCCTATTGAGTCCACTCAGAGTTTGACACGTGTTGAAGTTGGATAGGGCAAGCTACCATGCAAGTTGATGAACAGGTCAGGAACAGTAGCAAGATATTTCTTTAACAGTGACAAGATATTATAAATATCTTCCAAGTCTTCAGCCTGAACCGCAGAGGCTCTGTCAAGGGTGACAGAGGTTCTGTGGTTGGTTCCTTGGTGAGCATTCTTCTGTAGATCCTTCTTTGGTCCTTTGTGAGTAGTCTTCACTGGGTTCCTTGTCTTCTGATGTTGTCTGTAGAGGATCTGTTATTGGTAACAGAGGTTCTGTGGTCTTGGTCTTCTGAAAGCGTCCTTCTGTAGTTTCTTCGGTCTTTGATTACTCTTGATCAAACTTCCTTTGATTCTTCTGAGATGCCCGACAGAGCTTCTGTTGCACTCAGCAGAGCTTCTGTGGAAGTTCTTCTGTACTTGGCCATTTTTCAATACTTCTAGTACTTCAGAATATTGGAGCTAACATGAATTATTACACCTACTACCATAAAGGGAATCTTAAGGCAAATATTGACAAACGAATTTGTGCAAAAAAGTCTAAAAGTAGAAAAGTTGTGTCGGCCACTGTGCTTTTTGAATTATGGGTGTGTAGTCGACCGGTGTAAGTCTTTGAGTTATGTCGATTGTCTTCTAGAAATCTCTGTGTGTGCTGTCGATGGACTGTGGTGATCCTGGATCTGTCCCATCATATTCATCTCTGTCATCCATGTTTCCGATGATAATCGGACTAGAGTCATCTTCTCCGATGAACGAAAAAACCATGATCCAGTTGTTGTGGACAAAGATCTGTGTATAGTGTCCTTCTGCAATTAACTTGTACTGTTTGCCCCAATGTCTATAGAAGAAATTTGCTGGGATTATTGGTGTTTTCTGTCCCTGTGTAATCATCTTCTCTATTTGTAGTTGGAGTGATTCTTTGCTGTTAATGTTATCCCACCATGTGTACCCGCGGCTGCATGCATATCTTATCAGTGCAGTTTGTTCATCTTCATGTTGGCTGATGAAGATACGTTTTCTTGCAGGCCTGTATGTGTGTCCATTTGCTTCAGGAAAGGATGCAAAGATTTTACACCCTATCAGTGTGCTGGATGAATGTGATGCGATATTTCCAGCTGCGAAAATGAACTTTTCTGGATTTTCACCTTAGCGGGTTCTCGTAAATTGTCAACAAGTAATATACAGGATACAATTTCATCAGAATCATTTTTAAACAAAATAGTTAGAAGAGGATCAGGTTCAAACTCCTCACAACTGAATATGCAATTAGAAGAAGAGATTGATTTAGATAGAAATATAAATCTCTACAATCAACACGAGTTAGATATTTTAAATCCTAGAGTATTATATCAGACAGGACTGCTAAATATAAATACAGTGTTAATCCAAAGCAGTAGAGAAGAAAGTCTAAGAGTAGTAGACAGATCTGTAACTTTAGACTGTGAATTCTTTTTGTAAAAATATTTTAAATTTTTCCAAAGAATTTATTAATGCTTGTATTTCAAAATCTAGGCTTGTCCAATTCATACCAATTTTGTTAAAATTTCCACTGGCATATGAACAAATCTTTTCTGTTTCTTTTGGATTATACTTATTAGGTTTAGAAAGAAGAACTGCTCCCCATCCTTCTTTACAACCATCAACCTCTATGACTATATAATCTGTAACTAATGGTAATTCCAAAGGTTTAATATATTTTACCTTTTCTTTAATTGTTTTGACAAGCTTCATGTCTTCTAGGTTAAAATGTCTTTGACCATTTTTTGTTGTTTTACTGTATAAAGGTCCTACTAATTTTGAAAGATTTGGGATAAATTTTCGAGCATAATTTATCAGACCTAAAAAGGCTTGTATTTGTTTAAGGCCTTCGATTTTCTGGAAAAACTAATATTTTTGTGGAAATATGTGATTGTAATTCTATCTTTCCATTGCCAATTTCTAGGACAAGAAAAGATATTTTTCTTTTGAATAAATCCATTTTTAGTAAAAACTTTTGCAGAAATGGCAAAAACTAATCCTGAGTAGTTTATTAAGGCTCAAGAAAATGTAATTGCCCAGTTACAGGAACAACTCCTAAAATCTGGAAAAAATACACAGATAACACAAATCCAGATTGAAAACAGTTTTCTCAAACAAAAGATGGTTGTTCTCGAAGCAAAAAATACACAGCTTATACAAAAGCTTGAGAAAAAAAGAAACAAATACAGTTGAACTATACACAGAAATCTCGACAACTTTAAAGCAAGAATATTGGATATGCCACTGAAGCAGACGATGCAACCACTTTTCGAAAACTTCCCAGAATTCGAACAAATGGTTTCCGACAAGGTGTGCACAGATTTTCCATTATTGCTATACCAGTTACAGCAATATATCATCGACATGGCCTTTCAAGAGAAGATATACAAAGGCGTTACAGTGGTTCAAAGAACACATCAAGATACAGGACAGGTTCCAACTACTGGGGTTTATCTTGACCCTTAAATTCATCATATCCTTTATATTTATATCTTTGCATAATATGATCCCTGGATTTTCACCTTAGCGGGTTCTCGTAAATTGTGGACTTCAACTGCCACCATCGAGCATGACTAAGTCTTTTAAACCAAAGAATCGTACCATGCTCTGATACCAATAAGGGGGGTATGGCGGATTTTTTGGGTTTCCGTTAAACCACTACGACAGTAATTTAAGAAAACATATAAAACATATACTTACAGTGATGGCATAAGCATCAGAGTAGAGTAATCAGAGGTGATGAGCGGAAGCACCAGAATGGTATAGACAGCGGTGGTCCTTTTTTTTGTATGGGATATACTATGAAGATCTTAAAGGAGCATACGAAATACTGGGATTATACTAAGGAGATAGGAGGAGAGAGTATATATATATATATATATATAAATCTTTGTGTTTTTTTTCTTTATTTCTTTTCATTTTTTTAATCTTTTTCACATTTTATAATATAGCAATCAATCAAATACTAAACTTAATAAATAGGGGTATTTTGAGCACACAATCAACACTAATTTTAAGATAAATTTGACATAAAAAGGGTATAAAATTAGTGTTTATCAGTTTTTAATATTTGTAATAATTCTTGAAATTTTTACATACTTGTATCAAGGGATTGATTGTTTATGTATATACATAGAGAGAGGGGGAAGTTCAAACAAGGACATGATCGATTTGCGAGAAGTGCGAGAAGGGCCAAGTCACATGTGATACAAACACATCACGTTGACCGACAATAGCACGAACGAATTTTCCTGTGACCTTGGTCACGTTGACCAAGTCGTATGTGTCCTTTTGGACGTGTTGTATCACATGTGATTTTACTCTGTAATCACATGAGATCTGGACTTCTAGCATGATTCCCCATCACACACATAGGCACATATATAACGTTGGGTTACGGTAAAAATAAGAGTTATGCTGAGAACAAAACCTTCATCTACCTCTATCTACCTATTTTTGTCATTTTTTTGAACAAAGAGAATGCATTCCACCAAAGCAAGCCAACGATAAGCTAGGAGTACAAGCCATACATCAAGAAACAACAAGAGGATTACGTTGCCAATTCTCCCAAGTAAAAGCCCCCCCTTTTACTTCTATTTTAACCTACATGAGTGTGTTCGACATCACCTCTGACATAATAATGCTAAAAGGAATTCTCTTGCTGCAAAAGGTAAGTGAACCGTGATGATGCCATAGTACCATATAGACCAACGATAACCAGCAATGACAACATCCAAGATCAGCACTCGAGTGGTTTTTGAGTTGCCAACAGCTCCCACGTCGAGAAAGTCAAGCAAATAAGCGATAGTGAAAGGAAACTTACTACATCATGACGTTATCAAGGCCCTTATTTCCTTACTGGTAGAACAATGAAGAAACATGTGCTCTTCCGATTCGGGCGCTGAGTGACAGAGGGAACACATGTCAAATTAAGCTCAACTCCTCTCTTGATCAGATTCCTTTTGGTCGATAGTCTCCCCAACCTCCCCCTCCATAGCAATAAGTTAACTTTGCCCAACACCAATTGACTCCATCTTGTGATGTGCTCTAGTATGGTCAAGAATGAGTAATCGATCGCTTTCCTGAGCGAGTAAACAAGAATTTCCCATCTTTTTCCAACTTCCAACTCCAATTCATGTTACGAAGATCAAAAGAGAAAGGTCATGCATCATAATATTATATCCATAAGTCTATTTATCTAGCTTCTTGATGTTGCCCCAGGAGCTACCCGAGTAACCTCTCCCCCCTCTCGTAAAGAGACCCCCACTGGGACCGAAAAGGGAAGAAATAGCATCCCGCCATAACCCCACAGAATCATTACGGAAACGCCACCACCACTTCCCGAGAAGGGCTAATTAGTTAAGAGCCCTGAGGCTTCCGATTCCCAACTCGTCGTGTTTTTTTTGCTGTTTACGGTTTATCTCCATGCCACCTACAAGATTTTCGATTTATCTGTGTCCCCTCCCCGGAAGAATCTCGCTCGAACGCTTTCGAGGATTTTGATCACTTTTTTGGAGCTTTGAAAAGCGAGAAGAGATACACCCAGAGACTGCCAAGGACCGACTTGCTAAGATTAGTCTGCCTCCGAATGAGAGATTTTTCGCCTTACAACTTGAAAGTTTTGACTGAAATTTCACGATGAGAGGGAGCCAACTTTCAACCTTTGTCATTTTAGCTCCCACCGACATACCCAGATAAGTAAACGGGACAACGCCACCTCTGCAGTTCATCCTCCTAGCCATGGTCGATATCTTATCCGGGTTAACGCAAATCCCCATCACTTTGCTTTTATTGAAGTTAACCTATTTTTGTCATTGTGGCCAAAACTTTAATAAATTCATGCATGTGAGTGATTAAATGTATGTAAAAATTCGTGAAAGTGACTAAAAGTAAAGAAATAAAAAAAACCCAATAACTTTGATATTTTGAACTCATTCAACATTTATTCCTTGAATTTCTATCATTTGCAACACTTAAACCAATGTGCTCCAAGATACTAATCATTCTAATAAAGTTTTGAATTTATTCTAAACATGAATTGGTAAAAAATCATTTTAAAGAAAATAAAAATATCGTCAACCTTGCAGCCAACAAATAAAGTAAGGCGTGTTCGAGATACCATCAATTCTAATGAAGTTATAAAATTTATTCTACACATGATAATGATAGTGACAACTTAACAAACTCCAATCCAAATTCCAAAAGAGAGATATACAACTAGAGAATTGGAGCCAAGACACACGCGGAGCACTGACAGCCTTTGGGGCTGATGCCCGTTCATAAGCTCATCTTCATCATAATTCGTTGGTTCAACATTGCTTCTAACAAACCTTATATCATCAATGTCATTTCTGATGCAATGAACATTGATGATGATGTATCTCATTTGGGTTCCAGAGAAGTCGGTCACAAACAAGAAAGAAGGAAAAAGAAATTGAAATTGAAATTGGTTTTGCTAGGTGAGTTAGAGTTATTCCATGTATTCAATCTGAATCACTTGAATCCTTGGAAATGTTATTGTCGAGAATATGCTGGACAAGCTTCCATTCTTTGAAGCGCAACTTCTTTCCAATCATGTTTGTCTTCTTCTTCTTCGAATTCTTCATCACAATTGGAGATTTTTTTT
Source organism: Saussurea involucrata (assembly GCA_033807775.1). NCBI lineage: Eukaryota > Viridiplantae > Streptophyta > Magnoliopsida > Asterales > Asteraceae > Saussurea > Saussurea involucrata. Next base: position 13,513,814 of record CM066327.1, on the reverse strand, counting down.
AACCGTTATTTTTACCCGCTATTCAGGCTACCAGTTATCTTTCTATGTTATAAGCAGGGGTGTATGCGGGTTGGGTTGGGCGGTTTTTGACGTTTTTACAACTCAACCCAATTATGACGGTTTGAAAATTCTCAACCCAACCCAACCCAACCCATTTAAAAGTGTAACCTAACCCAACCCTTGCGGGTTATGGCGGGTTGGGTTGGGTTGGCGGGTTAGAAATATAAATAAATTCAATGAATGAAATACAATAAATAATACTAAAAATATACTCGAGAAAATTATTAATTAGTACAATCATCCAAATATATATAAATATTATATATAGAGAGAAAATTTCAAATAAAAACTCATTTTCAATTGTGAAAATGAGGACGGATCTTAGCCCTTCCATCTCTATTGATCCAATGACTCATATTAAATAGAGTTTTTAATTGAAATTATTAATTAAGGTGATTAAGGGTAAAATGAGAAGATAATTTAAACACACGCCTACCATGTTTGACTTTTTATTTTCTTTTTTAATTAAAAACTTTTACCCCCTTAAAGTTTAAAATAAATTATCTTAAAAGTTACTAATATTTTAATCAAACAAATTACATCAAAAAACGAGAATTCCATGCTCTTCGATATGACATCCATCTCGATATAGTTTTTGTTGTTGTTTTAACCGTTTTTACGTGAAATGTCATATATGTGTTATATTCATTATGAATGTTTATGTACGTTCAAATGTGTACAACATCTCGACACCGTAAGTCCGCAACTCGACATCACCTTCTACAACACTTTATTCAACGTCCTAAGACACCGTGTTCTACATTACTTTAACCCAACACCCATCGAGATGAATCGGGAACCTATCGAGTTTCGATTGTGAACCGAAGAACAAAAGAAAGTGTGTCACGTCTCCACACCTTCACGGTCACTCATGTATTATTCTTCATGAATAATGTACCATTCAGTATGAATAATACATCATTCAGGGTGAATAATACACGATTTATGAATTCGTTTATTATTCATCCTGAATGTTATATAATTCATCCTGAATACTGTATTATTTATCCTGAATATTGTATTATTCATCATGAATAGTGAATGAACGTTCACCCTTGTTATTCATACTGAATGTAGACACTTGGAGATGTGCATACATATTCATAAAGAATAAAACCAAGTTTCGATTGTGAATCGGAAAACAAAAGAGAGTGTGTCATGTGTTCACACCTTCACGGGTCATTCATATATTATTCATCATGAATAACGTATCATTCAGGATGAATAATACAACATTTAAGGTGAATAATACACGATTCATGTTTAATAATACATGAATCAGGAATTCGTGTATTATTCATCCTGAATGTTGTACTATTCATTTTGAATACTGTGTTATTCGTCATGAATAGTGAATGGACGTTCCCCTTTGTTATTCATACTGAATATGGACCCCAGGAAACGTGCATACATATTCATACTAAATATAACACATACATAGCATTTCACGTAAAAACAGTTAAAATGAAGAAAAAACTATATCGAGATGGATGTCATATCGAAGAGCACGAAATTCTCGTTTTTTTGATGTAATTTGTTTGATTAAAATATTAGTAATTTTTAAGATAATTTATTTTAAACTTTAAGCGGTAATTTTTTTTAATTAACAAAGAAAATAAAAAGTCAAAAATGGTAGGCGTTAATTTAAATTTCCAGATTTGTCGCTAATCACTTCTCAATTGGTTTCATTAAGTTTTAACCATTGATTAATTTTCCAAATCTTGATCAATGGTTGTGACTTGTCCTCATTTTCACAATTGAAAATGAGTTTTTATTTGAACCCACCCATATATATATATATATATATATATATGTGTGTGGGTTCAAACGAGAACGCTAACTATTTACGAGAAACACGAGAACGGCCGCCCATGTACAAAATCACATGTGATTCACAGTACAAAATCACATGTGATCCACACGACATGCCACGCGACTTGCAAACCGCAACCCAAACCGCGCGGGTCCAGAATTTTAATCACATATGATTTTGTATGTGAATCACATGTGATTTTGTACATGGGCGGCCGTTCTCGTGCTTCTCGTAAATAGTTAGCGTTCTCGTTTGAACCTTTCTCTCTCTCTCTCTCTCTCTCTCTCTATATATATATATATATATATATATATATATGGGTTGGGTTCACGTGAGACCAACCTGTTTTCGTGAGACCGTGAGACCAAGAAATTAACACTAAACCTTTACAGTGATTCATTGTGAAGGTAAGAAAAACAGCAAACCTTCACAGCAAAAACACTGTGAAGGTTTACCATCACAATACCTTCACAGTTTTTTGTTGTGAAGGTTTAGTGTTAATTTTTTAGTCTCATGGAAATAGTCTGGTCTCACATGATCTCAAGTCATATATATATATATATATCATGGTTCTAAATAACTAATTATGACCTCGTTACTGCGTATTATGGCATCAAGGCGTAGGTTTGCCGTCACGTTAACCCTTATGGCTCCATTCTAAGGGTTGACTTGCTTTGTAACGCGTTATGACACGTTATGGTGCGTTACCATGTGTTGACGCATTATTTTGTAAGATGTAAGATTGTTTTTAGTATATAACTTGAAGAATAAAAGATAATTGTTCACGGAACGTAAGACTTAAATACTCATAATAAGGAAACCTAAAAACTAAAAACCCTAAATTGGTAAATACTTACTCTCATTCCCGTACACGAAGAGTCGGACGCAAACAATGAGAATTAAAGATAGTAGTAAGTAGAGATTCAAAAGATTTATTCTCGCTTTTGCACTCTCAATATCATTTTCTGTAAGCTCTATATATTTGATATCATTTTTTGATTGTTTTATTAATTTACATAATTCATCTTGTTCTACGGTATTATTTAGTACATAACACACAATGTGTGTATATGTGTGTGTGTGTATATGCCGCCGTAACTCGTAAGGCTTGACCTTGTCGCCACGCCTCAAGTCATTTAGAACCTTTATTATTTATATATATATTATCAAAATAATATATATTACAAGCGGGTTGGCGGTTTGGGTTGGATTGAGTTATGCTAACCCAATTTCAACCCTCCTAATTAACGGGTTGACAGTTTAGTAGATTGGCGGTTTGGGTTTAATCGGGTTGTTAGCGGGTTGGATTGGACGATTTTTGCAGGTTGACGGTTTTCTGTACACCCCTAGTTATAAGGGTGTATCCGATAGGTTCTAAAATCTTCAATAAATTTTTTATTTGAAAAAATCGTCAAGGAATTTACTCATTCCAAATAAGAAATTTTATTTGTTTTTTCTGAAAACTTTCCTACATTTTAATATAATAGTCCAAAATATTTCCAATATGTCGCGAAAGCGAGCGCCAGTTTTTGTCGATTGTCATTTGGTTCAGTCGGTCGCATAGTCCACTATGAACCTAATGGCTACAACTGCGCAGGTTGCCAACGGCGTCGGAATCGGAATCGATGTGCAAAAAGGTAGTCTCAACCGTCGAGCCATATCTACTGTGTCCAATCCCTCACTAACCGCGAACAGAATCTTATTCGGGTTGACCGGCCGACGCGCTGCCGCTCATCGTTTTGACTCGGTTGTTTCCATTGGTGGTCGGTTCTCCAACTACCACCGTTTTCTGCCGCCGCCGTTATCAGTGATTGTTAGAGCTTGTCCCGCTGATCAACCTACTCCTTCAGGTTACTCCTAACTCTTGTTAACATTTTGTTGCCCTATGTATCTATTTACGTATATGTTTAAACCTTGCAATCAGACGAAGCTAAGTAGAAAGAATGTACGCACGCTGAGTGACTAACCAATATACAATAGCATTATCAGCTTGTGCTAGAATCCGCATTCCATAGTTGACGATATGCTATTGTGAGGAGTAAACTGGAGGATCTGTTCCATTTTACATGAAATGGATATTGGATTTTAGATTCATAAGAAACAATGCTGTAGTAGGGTAAACTGTAGTAGAATTATTCATGTTGCTGGCTTGCAGGAAGTGGTTTGCAGTCTAGTAAAACCATTTTCGTTGCTTACTTCATAAATTTCTGTTACAATAATAGCGTGAACAAATAAAATTATAGAGCCATTTATTGTGTAAAAGGATTGGCTTAGCATATCAAGATCAAATACCTGATTTGAGTGTGTTAGGGAAAAGTCTATCTGTGGATCCATCCATTCTGTCTGGTGTTAGTTGGGTGAAGGATAGGGATTTTTTGAAGACCAGCTTTCCATTTTTTGCTATTTCCCCTGTGTGGACATAGATTTATTGGATTCAATATGCAACGGTGCAATAGTATAAATAGCAATCGCCAATCAGTCATTTAAAATTTTCATGGTGTAGAGAATTCTCTAACCAATAGCTAGGAGGATGCATTCAAATGACTTATTAGTGTGTCTTGACTGCTTATTTTCTGTTTAGGATCAAATAAGTTACTAAAAAGAGGTGGTTATTCTTGTTATTTTAGGGTGCATATGTTGTGTTGTTGTACTTCCTTGGAGTTATCCATACTTGTTGGGATTTGAGCAGTGAAATTCGATGTTTATATTTCGTTTTTTTATGCAACGATTGCAGGGGAAGGTGTTGAAAATTTGGTAATCATAGGTTCAGGCCCTGCTGGTTACACAGCAGCAATCTATGCAGGTCGTGCCAATTTGAAGCCTGTAGTGTTTGAGGGATATCAAATAGGCGGTGTCCCTGGAGGACAATTGATGACTACCACAGAGGTTGAGAACTTTCCAGGGTTTCCGGAAGGAATCACGGGTCCAGACTTGATGGACAGGTAAGCCATCTTTTGAAGCAACTGTAGTTAGTTGTTGGCCCTATATCTCTCTCTGCTTCTTCTGCTTAAGTTGTTAAAGTTTTTCAGTGATGAAAGGAGAGTAGAATCTTACGTTTTTGGTAACTAGGATGCGGTGTCAAGCTGAGCGTTGGGGAGCAGAGCTTTTTCAAGAAGATGTGGAATTTGTTGATGTGAATAGTAGGCCATTTACTGTACAAAGTTGCGATCGAAAGGTGATGCTTCGTTCTACAAAAAGTGTTTAATTTTCAGCTTTATTTGTATGGTCAATGGGCAGAACCTTTCATTGACTTAAAGACCAAGTTTGAACTTAAGTCCATACATTCATAGTGTTGGTTCCCGTTTTGCTTTAAACAAGATTATCAGATCTATTAGTTCAAGTTAATGTTTGATGCGGAAGCGTATTTAAAGAACTAACAGATAAGTTTGATAGATTTAGAGCAAAATATAAATAAACAGTGAACAGAATATAATATCTCAAAGTTTACTGAATATATATATCATGAACAGGTTTATGAACCGTGAGTAAGAAAAGCTTTAAAACAGATATGACTTTTAAGGTGAATAAGCTTTTGTGTTCTTGATGTTTGATTGAAGTGTTGTAAGGAAGAACTCAACATGAGTCTTCCTTATATATTACTCTAAAGGGGACCATAAAGCATATGCTACTATTCAAAAGGTACGTATGAATAGTAGAACGGATGTCGTGAACAGTTGCAAGGATGGCATGAACAGTCAGACGTGCTGTATTGCATTTAATGCAGCAGACGTCTATTATGTACTAATCCCTATTGAATCCAATCAGAGTTTGACACGTCGAAGTTGGAAAGGGTATGTTGCCATGCAAGTTGACGAACGGGTTCTGGAATAGTAGCAAGATATTAATAATATCTTTGAAGTCTTTGTTGAAGACCACAGAGGCTCTGTGAAGTGTCACAGAGGCTCTGCGGTTTGGTCCTTCGTAGAGCAGTCTTCTTTTGTTTCCGAGTCTCGAGTCTTCTTTAAGTTCAACAGAGGTTCTGTAGGACGTCTCTGTTGCTTCTTGACTCTGATCTCTCGGAAAGTTCGGCAGAGCCTCTGTAAGAGGCTTTTCTTCACTTAGCCTATTTTTCACTACTTCTAAATATTTCTATGATTAGGAAGATTGAAGCTAACAATCTCCCCCTAAGTAGTGAAAAATAAAAAATTGAACTTGAATTTAGTTAGGCTAAGTTAGATAAGACAGAGGTTAAACAATACCTCGAAAGTTCTTTCATTTAGAAATATGCCAGAGGCATTTTACATTTGAGTACAATGAAAGATAAAATTTGACTTGGTTTGTAGAGATTGAAGGTCTGAGAATCAGATTTTGGCATCTTTGAAATCGTTGTAGCTTCTGTTGTCTCTTCCGACTCTTCTGATCTCTTTGTAGAAGCTGATGCAGAGTTCTCTTAGGCGGATTGTTGCATCAATCTCTCTGATGATAGTATCTGCAGCATCTTTATCCATTTTCTTTGTACCTCTGTATTTCACAAGGCTTGCTCTGAATTTGTTCAGAGTACTTGTTGAGTACTTCTGACAGTCCATGCATACAAATAGTTTAGTTTCGCCTTGAGGGTTTTGAAATACTAACCCAAACCGTGGTTCTGTGATGATTGAGTTAGGTACGGCGTCCGGTGGGCAGCGATCCTCTGGTGGTCGTAAATCCAGATGCTTGAGACCAAGATCCTTTCCCAGCTGGAAATCTATCATGCTGTAGAGCAGAAGCTTTTCCCTCATCGCTTTTCTCAACACTTGATAGGCTCTGGTGTTTGCCTCTGTGTTGTAGTTGTCCTTTGTCCATTGCAGAAGGTCAGGTAGATCATAAGGATTGATATTTCTTAAATCAGCATCAGCGAAGGTAGTTTCTGAATTGTCTTCTCTTCTGACTTTGTAAAGATTGTACCTGACCTTTGGATAGGTTCTTGTTAAGGAGAATTTGCAGATGATTACCTTTTTGATCTTGTGGATTGAGAAGACATCTGCTTTGGTTCTTGGCTTTGTCCTTGTGAAGATGTTCTCAAGTTCTTCTCTGATCCTCGGATCTGTCACATGATCTGTTGGATAATTGGTCTGAAAGGATTGTTTATAGAGGTATTTGTATACCACTTCTTCCATCTCTTCATGTGTTGGACCAGGTTGTGGTACTCTTCTTCTGAGACTTTCCATCTCTTGAACAACTTCTGCAGCTCTACCAGTTAGAGGAATGTCTGACAGAGGCTTCAATCCATATGCCCAGTCAACTTCTTCAGGTTTTGGAGTTTGAAAGGCATCAAACGCACTCTTCATTAGTTTCTCTGTTGGCTTTGGCAATGATTTCTTCTTCTTAGGCTCTTCTGTCAGTATTCCTTTGCCCTTGTCTTTTCCTTTTGGCAGGGCAGAGGCTGTTGCTTCTGTAGGTTTGGAGGTTGGCACTTCTGTTGGTTTGATGGGGATTGCCTCTGTAGGTTTTGACATTTGTGATTTAGAGGACTTTTGTGGCAATGGTTCTGTTGGCTTGAGTTGCTCTGTAACCTCTGTTGGAGGTTTTTTGATTACTTCTTCTGTGAGCTCAGTTTCTGTTGTTGAAGTTTCGACATCGAATCTTCTTGCCATTTTGAATGCTAGTGTGAACTTGTGCCTTTCTTCTTCTCTCTGCGCCATCCGTTCAGTCATTGTGTCGTGCATTTTCCTCAGAACATCAGAAGCAGAGGTCGTTGCTTTCTTTGGTTTGGTGGCAATCGACTTTCTTCTTTGTATGGTTTGGGGTGTTTCCACAGAGGTGGGTGTTTTCTCTGTGGTTTGTTGATCTGTTTCTTCCAAAATGATTACCTCAGGGGTTGTAGCCTCTTTGGTTTTCTGATCAGCTTCTGGAATATTGGTTTCTTCAGGAGTTGATTCCACAGAGATGGGTGTTGTCTCTGTGGTCTGTTGAGTTTGTTGTTGATCTTGGGTTTGTTCTGGAGGGGCTTGACTGATTGGTTCTGCTGCGATTGGTGGACCTTGTATTCCTCTGCTCGTAGCTTTCCCCCTTGTATTCCCCCCTCAGGATTATCTGATGGACCAGGATGGTCATCATCAGAATCATCCTGACTCTTATCAGAACTACCCTCTGCTCTGCAAGAAGCTTTGGTTTTCTTTGGTAATTCTGCTCCTGCGGCCATCAACTTCGCACATACATCATCACAGAGGCCGATTAGAGTCGCAAGCTCTGCCTCTGTTTTAAAACGCATTCTGCCAACATTTCTTCTGAAATCCTTGACAAAGTTGGCATTTGCTTTTGTGAAGGAGACAATGACTTCTGTGACCTGGTTTATGACGTTCTGTCCTAGCTCTGTTAGCTGGGCTCTGGTCATGTAGTCTTTTGGCTGCATCATTGTTGTGTTGCGTATTGCCTCTGCTTGTACTTGTGTTAGGGCATTCTGTAGATCTGCAGGAGTAATGCCCTCTGCTCTGTTGGATTGCGTATTCATTTGTTCAAGGAAGTTTTTGACAGAGTCCTTGAACGCAGAAGTTGCAGTTGTTCCGAATTCTTGAGCGGCAGAAGTAGCTGTAGCTTTGGCAGTAGTTTCGGCAGAAGACTTCATCGCTGAGATTGCAGATTTCACCTCTGTGGACAGATTGTCCATTTTGGTGTTTAGTTTCAGGATAGCCGTCGATGTCGTCTCTGTAAAAGATTTGAAAGAGCTTTGCAACTCTTTCATTGTTTGGTTCACAGAGGTGACAAGGGTTTGGAACTCATCCCTTGATACTTGTATTCCTTGTGTAACCTCTGGAGGAACACATTCGTCTCCAGAGTGAGTCCCTGTTCCTGGGACACCTTCGTTCACCCTTGTTTGTACGATGGGGGTGGAAGGATTTCCTTCCGATCCTTGAGAAGAAACCTGAGTTTCAATCTCTACAGAAGTTCTGTGAAGAACAGTGTCCAAATCCACTCCAGAGGTGGGTATTGGAATGTCCTTCTGTTGACTAGGAGACTTGTCTAGAGTCTCTTCGTCTCTGTGCTCACTACTTCTCTCTGAAAGAAGATTTGGCCCTAATGTGTGCGTGGCAGAGGAAACGAATTCCTCTGTTGGGTGTTCTAGTGTGATCTGGGGCGATTGATCACGAACAATAGGTGAGTCTCTTTGAGGAGACTCCCTAGGAATGGATTCCCCGGTTTTTGTGGGCGCAGAAGTCGAAAGAGTGACTTCTGGCTGGATGGTTTGGGTTTGGATCGAGCTGTGCTGCTCTTTTTCAATAATTCCTTCTGCAGCTAGACCTGCGGAATTAGAAATGTGGGTTGCACTGGGAGTTGGTTGTGGTTGTGTGCCTCTATTCATCCAGGCATCTTTTCTTACTTCTTCCTCTGTTAAGCATCCAAGCACTACATCATTGTCTATCATTTCATCCTCTGTAGCTATCCTTCGGCTTGGTGCTTCTTCCCTAGGTTCTGTTGAAGTTCCTTGCTCTGGTCGTAAGAAGTCATACATTTGATGAGATCCGTATAATCTCATGACATGTGGATGATAGAGACCTTTACGTATCCAGACAACTTCTTCTTCATCTGAATCTGTCTCTAAGATCTCCTCTGTTGTCTCCCATGTTCTGAATCCCTCTTCGTGTGCAACTTCTGCCTCTTTTCCTTTTTCTTCTTCTATCATTTTCTCATAAGCCTCTGTAATTTCACCTCTATTCCACTCGGCTTCTGTTTGATCTATTTCTTCTGAAGCTGGGTTTGGACTCCTTCTGTGGACGTCCAATCCTTGAATGAAAGGGTTCTGTAAAATAACAGGGGTGTTGTGTCATCTTCTTGCAGATGTGTGTCAATGCCAGAAATGGAGAAATCTTGTTCTTCTGGAGAGTGGTGGTCGAGAGGTTGTGCCGTCCACCCTGCTGTATTTAGGGTGTTGGCAATATCAGGGTTCTGTAAGAAGTCGTTCAGGTCTCCTTGGTGAGCAAATCTATCTGGAGATTGATAGGGTGATTGATATTCCTCTGTTGCCATTTCTTCTTCAGCATCTTCTTCTGCAGTTCTTTCTTTTGCGGCTTCTTCTGCAGTTTCCTCTTCTGCAGTTTCCTCTTCAATGGTAACCAATTTATCAAGTGATTTACCATGTTTCCTTTTGGTTTTCCTTTTCTTGGGTTTTGGTGCCCCTTCCTCTGTAGTTTTCGATTTTCTTTTCTTCTTCTGTTTTGGAGAAGAGGGAGGAGCAGAGGAGCCGATTTCTGTGGCATGAGGAGGTGAGGGTTGATCTTCTGCAGCGCTTGTGGAGGTTCCTTCTGCAGTTTTTTTCTTTGCTTTTGGAGTAGATGCAGAGGTTTTTGAAGAAGATTTCTTTCCCAGAAGTTCTGCACGTTTGGCTATGAAGCTAAGTTGAATAGCCATGTGTTTTGCTAATTTGTGATCCTTTTCTGCTTGAGTGGAAAGAGGTTCTGCAGTCATTGTTCCTCGGGGGACACCTAGACGCGGGGGTGTCTTAGAACTCGGTTTTGGAGTTCTATGATCGCGTATATATTCTTTCACAAGGGTTTTATTCGAGGCATACTTCAGAAGTTTCTTTGACAGAGGTCTGCAGTGTGAGTAGCCATCTAAGTGATAAGTGGGGGTATTTTTGTTCATGGGAAACTGTTTGGGAATTGGCCCTTCCATTGGCCATTTTTGTATTAGTAACAGAGGTTCGAACAGTACTCCCAATATTCTTTGGAATTGCAGAGGTGGTAGAAAGTTGGGATCGTTCTCTTTGACCCTTCTGGTGTTATTCTTTCTGTCGATTGTGTTGATAATTTCTTGCATCATTATGGACGAGTAATCCAGTGGGAGATCATAGTAAACTCCATACATGATGGTCAAAATCTGATGTGAGCTCTGGTCAATGCTGCCTATCTTCCCTGTCAGGCACCTGTTAAGAATAGAAAACAAGGTATTCCACAGAGGTGGTAATCTGCCTCTGCGGAAGTCATTTCTCTTCCGTAGTTGTGTATAGTACCCGAGCATTTCCACGAAGCGGCAGAGCTCGTCGTCTGTTGGTTGCTCTGCATATTTCTTTAAACCAAGAAGTCCCCTTGTTGGAAGGTTGAATTCAAGTGAGAACATTGTTCTATTGAATTTGATTTCCAGATGCTCAGACTTGTCAGGTTTTGAAATGTACCCTTTGATAAGAGAATCGTCTTTATCAAATCGGCAACTTTGCCAAAATTGGTTCAAGTATCTAACTGGAATTTTCTTTGGGGTTCTTGAGAGTAGAGGAAAGAGGAAATGATTTTCCAGTATGTTTAGAAGAATGGCATGGGCTTCGCCGAAAGCAGTGGGTGAGGGAACAAAATAGCAGTTGTTGGATTTGATTGGTAGTACCTTCTCAAAATGATCCTTTGCTATGAAGTTTTGAAGATGTGTGGTCGGAGCAAATTCTGCTGAATCGCCGGAATCTTCCAGTTCAATGTTTTGGGCAAGGTTGGGGTTTTCTGAATGTTCAGAATGAGCAGGTGAATGTTCTGGTGAGTTCGCCGGAGGCTGTTCAGAGGATGTAGCTCGAGAAGATGAAGCCATTTGATTTGAAGAATAAGATTTTTGCAAGCTTTTGCAGGGTTTCGTCGGAGAAGAAGATAGAGTTTGTAAAAGATTTTATGAGAGAGTAAGCATGGTTTTTATAGGAGGGTAAAACGGTAGAAATCGAAAGAGTAAAATATATGGCAATGGATTAACATTTGGAATCCGTACTCAAGTTAGAACGGCGGGTTCAACTTTCCACAGAAAACGTTCCATGTACGCCCAATGAAAATGGGACACGTAGGCCTTGTCAGAGGATGACAGGACATCGTGCGCGGCCCATTAATGCTAGGCGCGTGGAGTTTTTCTTAGCCATATGAGTTTCACTCAGTTAAAAGTAACCGTTACCACTACAGAAATGCTCACGTAACAGATTGACAGAAGCTCTGTGGATTACAGAAGTTCTGTGATCTTGAAAAAGCTTGATGTTTATCTCTCATATATCTCATTGTTATCATGACTTCTGTGGGCTCTTCTTTTAACCAAAATGTTTATAGAGATATTGGAGAGGATCAAATAGGATTTTTAGTCAAGAAATTTGCTCGCAGAGGTTTTGTGGCTCTGTTGGAACTTACAGAAGCTCTGTGAGGGCTAGCAGAAGCTCTATGAGGGAAAAAATCTCATAACTAAAATTCTATTAGATTTTCTGATCATCCAATTTTTGATCTGGTTTAAGAGATGTTTTTCGGACATATTTGAAAGTTTATGTCCGAGAAAAACTGTTATGAAAAACAGTTTGTTCGAGAAGGTCATGGTTTGTGTTTTCGGTTTCCGAGATAACATTCCAAAAGATCGATAGAGGGTTAATTTGCGATCACAGAGCATATTTCTTGCAGAACCTCTGTTGAGCTCAGCAGAAGCTCTATGACCTTAAATTTCTCCTAATTCGATTTTTGTAAAACTTTTTGAGCTTTTGATTTTTGAAATGTTATTCATAGTATATTTAGGACATATTTGACAATTCTTGTCCTAGAAAACTGTTTTCCAAAAACCTTTTGTTCGAGAGACATACCTTTTGGTTCTTCTTTTCTCGGCAGTTTTGTCTGACTTCTGTCGATGGAGAATTATCGACATTCTTCTTTGGCTTCTCTTTGAAAGATTTATTTCTGTAGATCATTTCAGGGTTTCTTTTTGCTCCCCCTTGATCTAATAACTTCTATAGATCAAGAATTTTCCTTTTTGCTCCCCCTTGATCTATGCTTGGATCAAAGAATGATAAGATTTGTATTGAGCATAGGTCATGTTTACCAGAGGTTCTGTAAGGGTCATCAGAAGTTCTGAATTGACCCACAGAAGCTCTGAGTTTCCAAGAATTAGTTTTGCTTAGAGAATTTACATACAGAAATAAATTGATCAAAGCAATAGGTAAAGGAAATATATACATATTTACAGAAGATAAAGCTATACTTACAGAAGATTGTCATACCATGTTTATCATTCCTAACTTACCCACCAAGAAGTTGAATCTTTTCTCGTCTAGTGCTTTGGTGAATAAGTCAGCTAGTTGATATTCTGTTGGCACGAAATGCATTTCGATTGTACCGTATTCAACATGATGTTTCAAGAAATGGTACCTTATATCGATATGCTTGGTTTTTGAGTGTTGCACGGGATTGGCAGAGATAGCAATGGCACTTTTGGAATCACAGAAGATGAGTATTTTGAATAAGATGTGTCCGTAGTCTTTTAGCGGAGTCTTCATCCATAGAACCTGAGAACAACAGCTAGCAGCAGCAACGTATTCAGCTTCTGCAGTGGATGTGGAGACACAATTCTGCTTCTTGGAGGTCCAACTGACTAGTTTACCACCTAGGAATTGACAACTCCCAGAGGTACTCTTTCTGTCGAGCATGCATCCTCCATAGTCTGAATCTGTATAAGCTTTAAGACTAAAACCAGAGTTCTGTGGATACCAGAGACCAAGATTTTTGGTCCCCTTCAGGTATCTAAAGATTCTCTTTATTGCATCATAATGTGATTTCTTTGGATTAGCTTGATAACGTGCACAAAGACACGTGGCATGCATAATGTCAGGTCTGCTTGCTGTCAAGTATAACAGAGATCCAATCATGCCTCTGTAGAGAGTGCTTTCTACAGAGATACCATTTGGATCTAAGAATATTATTTCCAGTGGCCATTGGAGTTTCCATTGCAGAGGTATCAGAGAGGCTATATTTGGAAAGAATGTCAGAGACATATTTGGCCTGATTTATAAAAATCCCCTCTGATGATTGTTTGACTTGGAGTCCAAGGAAGAATGTTAATTCTCCCATCATACTCATTTCAAACTCACTCTGCATTAGTTTTTCAAATCTTTTACACTCTTCTGAATTAGTAGACCCAAAAATTATGTCATCCACATAGATTTGTACAAGCATTATCTCACTATTTTTATGTTTATAGAATAAGGTAGTATCTGTTGTACCTCTGTTGTAGCCATTGACTAGAAGAAAGGTAGAAAGTCGTTCATACCATGCTCTTGGAGCCTGTTTCAGTCCATATAGAGCTTTTTCAAGGTAGTATACATGTCTTGGAAACTTTGAGCTTTCAAACCCTGGTGGCTGATTTACGTAAACCTCTTGGATTTCGCCGTTGAGAAAAGCTGATTTTACGTCCATCTGATAGACTTTAAAACCTCTGTGGGCTGCGAAGGCTAAGAATATTCTTATTGCTTCGAGCCGTGTAACAGGGGCAAACGTCTCATCGTAGTCTATGCCTTCTTCTTGTCTATATCCCTTTGCTACTAATCTTGCTTTGTTTCTGATGACCAATCCATCTTCATCCTTCTTATTTCTGTAGACCCATTTAGTCCCAATGGCCTGTTTCCCTCTTGGCAGAGGTACTAAAGTCCATACTCGGTTACGCTCAAACTGCAGAAGTTCGTCTTGCATGGCGTCTACCCAGTTTGGGTCATCTAGAGCTTCAGAAATCTTCTTTGGTTCTATCACACTAATAAAATTTGTAAAGAAACAAAAATTAGCAGTGGCAGATCTTGTTTTTATTGGGTCAGAAGGTTCTCCAATTATTTGGCTTTGCGGATGACTTTTTGTCCATTGTGTTGTGCGTGGAAGATGATCATCAATGTCATCCAAGTTTGTTTCTCTTTTGGTTCTGACTTTCGAATTTCAGTGGTGAGAAAGCAATCTGGACTTGAGAAGTGTTTATTCAATTTAAACATAAGATCAAAACAATGACAGTATTGAATATGAGATGTGATTTGTTTGAACTTTTCATTGAATTCTTTGAACTGAGCCACAGAGACATTACACTCTTTCTTTACATTAGATTTCCTATTACAAGAAGATCTATGAATACTAGAATGTTGTTTGCAAAAGTCTTGTTTAGTTCCTGCCTTCTGTGACTCTCTTCTGTGGTGAACATCTTTTTTTAATGTCACAGAGGAAAAATATTTGTTAGCTTCAGGCCATTTTCCCTTTTGTTGCCAAGTTGGATTTTTTTTATTTTTCCTTAAAGGTTTTAAAAATTTGAAGCTTTTAGGATTTTCAGAGGCCTTTTTCAGATTTTCAAGCTCTGTAGAGGTTTTGACTTGTATACACATTTTGAGAAAATCTGGACGGATAGGTATCTCTGTGATTTTCTCTTTTGGAGAAATTGTTCTGTTAAGAACTTCAGAGGAGAATTTGACATCCTCTGTGTCACAGTGAATTATCCCTGATTTGAAATCAGTCTCTGAGTCGTCAGAGGATGAATCGTCCTCATATGCAGAGGTTGAGTCATTTCTTTCGATAGAGGCTGGATTTTCTGAGCATGTATCATACGAGCTTAATTCCTCTGTAAAAAAAATTTTAATAGATGGCAGAGGTTTCTGATGAGATCTCTTCAGCGAGTTTTTGATCTATAGAAGATGTACAGAGATTTTCTAAAACATTTGATTTCAAAACTTCCAAAATTTCTTTTTCAATAGATTCTTCAAGTTTTTCTTCTGAAAAGATGGGTTTAAACTCAGGAGCTTCTGCTGACAATTTCTTTTCGACATTTATCATACAGACAAAAGCGACCTGTGTTTGAGTCTCTGGTTTACCAAACTTAAAGATACCAATCTGATCTTGTGTTTTCAGATATTTCTTTGGTTTGATTCCTCTATTGACAGAGGTTGAAGATGATGAATCTGTGTTTTCAAACCACACATTGATCATCTTTGTATGTTTCCTCAAGTGAGGTTCTGCATAGATTTTAACCCTTTTACTTACAGAGAGTAAGTTTGGAAAGTTTGGTTTGTTAGTTTTTCCCAAAACAAATAGAGGACAGAGGTTTTAGTCGTTTATTTTCAACTCCTAAGGTAATATCACTGTACCCTATACCTCGTCTTGCTATTTGAGAGTTTACCTTTTCATACACCTTCTGTGCATCTTTATAGTTTTTAAGTAAAACTTCTCTTCTTAAAAGATCTTGCCAAAGTACCCCTCTTTCTTTTTGAAAGTATTCTTTGAGAGCTCTTATGTCTGTAGTTTCACTTCTTGAAACTGAAAGTTCTTTTGTTTTGATTTTTAAAGCATAGGTTAAATCAGAAATTTGCCTTTTTAAAGGATCTATATTTTTGCTCCAATATTTTTCGACTTTTTCTTTTTCTTCAAAGATTTTGGCTTTTTCTTGAGTGAGAAGCCTTACTTCTTTCTCATTAAAGGTCAGCTTTTTATGAATGCTTTCAATTATATCTTTCAGTTCAATGTTAAGTTTAAATAAATCATCATCTACAGAATTAGTACTTGAGGTAGAGTTTGAAATGGATACCTCATTGTCAGTGCCGGAGTTAACTTCTGCCATGCCACAGAACAGGGCATTTGTGGGAAATTCATCATCAGAGGTAGAGTCTGACTCGAAGTCTTCTTTGTTTGCCTCAGAATGCCCTTTGCTCGCCATTAGGGATTTTTGCGCATAATACTCAGCCTTCTTTTTGTAAAAAGCTGAGTCCTTCTGTGGGCGATTTTGTCTACTTCTGCATTCTTGTGCGAAATGACCTGGCTTGCCGCAGTTGAAACAACCTTGGGAGGTGTTTCCAGTTCGATCTTCGGACTTCTGTTGGTCTCCACCTTTCTCTGTTCGGCATTCGTTTGCGTAATGACCAGGCTTACCACATTTGTAGCATTCTTGTGTGTGGCCTACTTTGTCATTTGATCTCTGTCGGTCATTTCCTTTGTAGCTTCTGTCGCTCGACCTCTGTTGGTCATCATTTCTGTAGTCTGACCTCTGTCGGTCACTTGATTCTTCTCTTCTTCCAGAATTCCTTTGGTTATTTCTAAACTCTCTTGTCAATAGAGCCATTGATTTAGCTAATGACGCAAGAGTTATTTCTTCCTCTATCAGCTCATCTTCTTCGCTATCAACCATTACTATCTTCTTTTTCTCCTTCTTTTTCTCCTCTGTAGATCTCTCATTTCTTGGTCTGTCCGTAGCCTCTGTAGATTTACTAACCAATGCGTATGGTACAATGGTTAGTGTTTTAGCTTGAGCTATTTGAGGCTCTTGTGCGGCTAGTGTTCCATAGAGATCAGAGAGTGTCCAGGAGTCTAGATCTTGATTTGTTTGTAAAGACATAGACAGCTGAAGCCACTCATCGTTCAGGCTCTTTAGAAACATGACGTTATTTTCTTCCGTGGTTCTGTGAATACCAGACTTTCTGCATTTGTTTATGAGAGAGTTGAACCGATCATATGTTGTTTGCAGAGATTCTGTTGCAGAAGCTCTGAAGGCATGATACTCGTTTATGTATTGTGCCCTTCGGTTCTTTTGTGTTTTAGCACCCCCTTCCAACTGTCTTTCTAATTCTTTCCAGAGATCGTGCGCTGTTTCGCATGCATCTAAGGATTGAAAAATTTCGTTGGGGATAGCCATGATCAGTATTCTTTTTGTTTTCTGTGCAACTTCATCTTCTGCCTTATCTTCATTTGACCATTCTTCTCTTGGCTTAGGTTTTTGATGTTCAGGGATTTCAGCAGATTCAACAGTAGCTGGTACACGTGGCATAGTTATCATAGGAACTGGAGGAAGATTGTAAAGATATTGTTTGAGAGTTTTTTCAGTACCCTCAAAGAAATGAACCATTCTTATCTTCCATTGAGGATACTCATCTCTAAGAAGAGTAGGAGGTTTGGTTAGTGAGCCAGCAGTAAAAAAGTTATTTGTATTTGTCATATTGAGGAAAGGATAATCTGATGGAGGATTTCTAAGTATGAAGATCTGGAAGGTTTTCTGGGTACAACTAATATCCAGAAATATGGTGATGAAGAGAATAAAAATAATCTATCAAATAAAAGTTGTAAAACGAGGATCACTTGATATTGAAAATCAAGCTTTGCTCTGATACCAATTGTTGGTTCCCGTTTTGCTTTAAACAAGATTATCAGATCTATTAGTTCAAGTTAATGTTTGATGCGGAAGCGTATTTAAAGAACTAACAGATAAGTTTGATAGATTTAGAGCAAAATATAAATAAACAGTGAACAGAATATTATATCTCAAAGTTTACTGAATATATATATCATGAACAGGTTTATGAACCGTGAGTAAGAAAAACTTTAAAACAGATATGACCTTTAAGGTGAATAAGCTTTTGTGTTCTTGATGTTTGATTGAAGTGTTGTAAGGAAGAACTCAACATGAGTCTTCCTTATATATTACTCTAAAGGGGACCATAAAGCATATGCTACTATTCAAAAGGTACGTATGAATAGTAGAACGGATGTCGTGAACAGTTGCAAGGATGGCATGAACAGTCAGACGTGATGTATTGCATTTAATGCAGCAGACGTCTATTATGTACTAATCCCTATTGAATCCAATCAGAGTTTGACACGTCGAAGTTGAAAAGGGTATGTTGCCATGCAAGTTGACGAACGGGTTCTGGAATAGTAGCAAGATATTAATAATATCTTTGAAGTCTTTGTTGAAGACCACAGAGGCTCTGTGAAGTGTCACAGAGGCTCTGCGGTTTGGTCCTTCGTAGAGCAGTCTTCTTTTGTTTCCGAGTCTCGAGTCTTCTTTAAGTTCAACAGAGGTTCTGTAGGACGTCTCTGTTGCTTCTGTGGCTTTTTGACTCTGATCTCTCGGAAAGTTCGGCAGAGCCTCTGTAAGAGGCTTTTCTTCACTTAGCCTATTTTTCACTACTTCTTAATATTTCTATGATTAGGAAGATTGAAGCTAACACATAGGGAATCAACTTCTTTAAAGAAAAGCTACTTAGGGGCTTTTTTGTTGATTTTTCATTAATCTGTCTGTATAGACCTATAGATTGAGAAGTTTTTTGTTTGGGAGAGTTTTTCCATAAATGGAAGGGAAAAAACTTGGCTTTTTTCCATAAAGATCCTTCTAAAAGCTTACTGAATAAGCCACATTATTAAGCCACTAGCCCCACTACCAAACAGTTATGCATAGCTGACCGAATAAGCTGTGAATCTCATTAAGCTGCTAACAAACAGACCCTTACTAGGATTATAAGCTGGTAAACATAAACCCCAATTTTTCTTATTTTATTTTCAGGTAAGGTGCAATAGTATTATAGTGGCTACTGGAGCGACTGCGAAACGGCTGAATTTACCTCGTGAAGAGGAGTTCTGGAGTAGGGGAATTAGTGCATGTGCAATCTGTGATGGAGCTTCACCACTTTTTAAGGGTCAAGTTCTGGCTGTTGTTGGAGGAGGTGATACAGCAACCGAAGAAGCAATATATTTAACTAAATATGCAAGTCATGTTCATTTACTTGTACGCAGGGATCAATTAAGAGCATCAAGAGCTATGCAGGACAGGTTATAAAAATACATATTATTCTTTCTTTCCTATTTTTAGGTGAACTTTATTGCTAACGATTAATTGTAGTTTAAGTTTCAACTCCGTGAATGTTTGTATAACAGGTTGATTATCTGGCGAATGTTTCAGAGTTGTTGATAATCCAAACATCACAGTGCACTTCAACACAGAGACGGTTGATGTTGTTGGCAATACTAAAGGGCAGTTATCTGGCATCTTGATCAGAAGACTTGATACAGGGGAGGAATCGGTACTTGAGGCCAAAGGCTTATTTTATGGAATTGGTCATACTCCAAACAGCCAATTGCTGGAAGGCCAAGTTGATCTTGATGAAATGGGATATATTTTAGTTCACGAGGGGACTGCAAAGACATCCACCGAAGGAATGTTTGTTGCTGGAGATGTTCAGGTAATTTAACAAAGGCTTTTATGATACGTTTTTTGGAAGCTTGTGTGAAGTTGTAATCATCCAATGACCAATATTGTCAACTTTATTTATAGGACCATGAATGGAGGCAAGCTGTAACTGCAGCTGGATCAGGGTGCATTGCTGCTCTATCGGTGGAGAGATATCTTGTCAGCAATAATCTTCTTGTTGAATTTCATCAGGTATTAGTGGAGTCATTTAATCCATATCACAAAATGGATTAACAATAACTGAAACTTTTTCACTTTCATTCTTTTCACAGCCCCATCCTGAGGAAGTTAAGGAAGAGGTCACAGAAGGAGATGGGAAAGACGGATTTGACATTATGCTTACCAAGCACAAGGGCCAGGTATCTACAACTGTTTCTTCCCTTTTCTTTCTGCATATAAGTTGGGAAAATAATTGCTATTTTTTGCCCTCATTTTCGCACGATATCTGCTGCATGTGGTCTCATTTATCTTGGGTTCATGCTTATCTTTTTCTTTTCTCTGCACAGTATGCAGTACGAAAGTTGTACCATGAAAGTCCTAGGCTCATTTGTGTATTATATACAGCACCAACATGTGGTCCATGTAGGACCTTGAAGCCAATTCTCAACAAGGTAATGTTACTTGTTCCAGCATTTTAACACGGCTTTTATGGTTTAGGGTTTATCATGAGCAAAGAATAATCACTAATTATTTTATATATATATATATATATTGTACATTATATGTGACTCAAAATATATGAACATACATAAATCAACTTCAGGTGATAGATGAGTTTGAGCAGAATGTCCATTATGTTGAGATTGATATAGAAGAGGATGCGGAAATTGCAGAGGCAGCCAATATCATGGGTACACCGTGTGTCCAATTCTTTAAGCATAAAGAAATGATCAGGTTGGCATATCTTCTTGTTTTTTCTATATTAGAAAGGTTTTTCATATAACAAGACAAGTTTCATAATCAGTTACTTAAAATGCAGGAGTTTATCAGGGGTGAAAATGAAGAAAGAGTACAGAGAATTTATCGAAGCAAACAAGTGAGCTTTTCATACATATTGTTGTGTTTTGGGAAGTTTATTGGATATTTGAAATCTGCTAGCATGCATATTTCTTTGGGTCATCACAGGTTTATCAGTATGTTGGTTAAACTTTTGATATTTGGGTTGCATGTAACATAATTTCTCACTGGTTTTGTTGTGAAATCATTGAACGAAGCCGAGTTTAATTACATGATCCTAACAATCCATTCTAAAAAACTATCTCATAACCTTTTTTGGGTATACCTTGACTGATCTCATATGAAGGAAGATAAGAGTATGAGTGGTTCAATAGTCTGTCTTTAATCCAAACTTTTTACAGTTAACACATAACTTGTATACAGAACCTTAGAAATTTGTTTGAGACTGTTGGGTTAAAAGTAGATATGAAGTAGTCCTTGTTTCTGTATGATTGCTTCTACTTGGTATTGTGATAATGTCTTGAATATGTATTTTAACGAAATTTCGGATGCACATCACTACACATGTGCATATTTAGGTTGCATTTAACATGTTAGATTTATTTTTCATGTACCTTGGATACTATGAAAGTATTTTACCAAAATGTCGTTACTAATACGAGTCCAACCGGTTACTAAAAGTGCAATTGGTTACGAGTTTTTGAAGTAATAGGTCTTTTAGTTGGCCGTTTATTAAGACAAAAATCAGATGCTCTCAAAACTGTCGAAATCAAACAATTGTTCATGTTCTTCAAATTCTATTTTGTGTTCTACAGATGGTAAATACAATTTTTTTATTATAGTACACAAAACATTGTAAATAAACCATCAATATTTATAAATAAATTTATTTGAATCACAAATTTTATAAAAATAACTAATAATAGTTAATGTTATTTTTATTTAAAATTCTGGAAAACTAAAAAATTTAAAATCTACAATCGAACCGGTTACCACTAGTGGGTTGGATCTGGATTTTTGCGGATCAATTTATGTCAGAAACACAATTCATAGGTAGGTATGAGATTAAAAGTGATTAAAGTCCTGATCTCTTTTTATGTTTCTCACCTTAATTTTTTTTTTCAGCTACCGCTAGGTGTAGATTTTCTTTCCTTGAGAGAGACCAATTATGGCTAGGACCGGTTAATTAATCAGTTTGCCACCTCTAATCCTTAGTGATAATCGCCTAATCGGCCTTTGAACTAAGACTATGAGATGACGGTAATGGATCTTCTCATAATTGCAAAAACCTATCAAAATATATTAAAAAAAACCTAGCATAAATTATCAACAACGAAGAAATATTTTTACGTCAAATTAATCTTCCTTTATCATCTTATCTTAAAGAGTTAAATTCAAATTTGGTCCTTGTGGTTTACATAAATTAACGAGTAAGGTCCCTGAACTTTTCTTTTAATGAAGAACGTCCCTATAGTTTCATGTTTTATAACGGATAAGGTCCCTCCTTTTAATGCGTCAATTAATTTTCGTTAGTGACCCTCCCCTCCCCTCCCTCAACTTTCATTTTTATTAACATGTTTAGTCCCTCTAACTATTTTAACAGATTTGGTCTCTCATAGTACTTTTCATTTTTATAATAGATTTGATCCTCCCTCAACTTTCATTTTTAGGATATGGTCCCTCAATTTCTTCAATAAGCTTTTTGGCATAAACATATATCTTCTTAATATAATAAGCAAATTAATTAAATAAAACTTGAATCATAAATTTTATCATTAAAATATTTTATCCTTTTATAACTTTTCTTTGATTTTTTAGCTCAAATAAAATATAATTTTGATAAATTTTATATTTTAATTAGTCAAAACATTAAAAAATTTAATTGGTTAATACTAAAATATAACACTTTATTATATTTAATATATAATCAATATTTCTTTCATATATATTTATTAATTTATCATTTGACAGTCTCATTTTTAGTATATATTAAATAGTTTAAATAAATTAGTTCAATTTATATATATTTTTATATCATATTTAACCATTATAATTTTTTATATATTAGTTAGTTCTAGTAAATTACTGAATTTGACATCTAGGTTTATATCTTAGTATCTAACATATTATCAGATATTAAATTTTATCATTTCTTTTCAACTAAGCAAAATAAAATAGTTATCAAGATTATATTTTATTTGAGCTAAACGATTTTATTAAAATAAAATACCAGAAAAGATAAAATACTTTTATAGTAAACCACAAGGACCAAAAATGTAATTTACCCTAAAATTTAAGATTCAAGTTTTATTTAACTAATTTTCTCATTATATTAAGAAGATATATGTTTGTGCCAAAAAGCTTATTGAAAAAATTGAGGGACCATATCCTAAAAATGAAAGTTGAGGGAGGCCCAAGTTTTTTATAAAAATGAAAAGTACTATGAGGGACCAAATATGTTAAAGTAGTTGGAGGGACTAAACGTGTTAATAAAAATGAAAGTTGAGGGAGGGGAGGGTCACTAACGGAAATTAATTGACGGCGTTAGAGGGATGGACCTTATCCGTTATAAAACATGAAACTACATGGACGTTTTTCGTTAAAAGAAAAATTTAGGGACCTTACTCGTTAATATATGTAAACAACAAGGACCAAATTTGAATTTAACTCTATCTTAAATAAACGATTTATATATGTCCTTTTCGTTAGAATTAAACAAAAAATAATATAATTGTCTTTCAAAAAAAAAATAATTTATTCTCAATATAAAAATAGAAAATATAAAACATAAAATTTTATTTTATGTGAAGTGACATGGGCATGGTGATGATGTGCATGCATATTAGTGAGGGTAATCTTGTAAACAAATATGGTGTTTAGACTTTAGCATGTGGTGGAATCATGGATTAGTTGCCGCCCACTTCCTTACTTTTGTAGTTTTGTTCCCGCATACTACGACGTCGTTAATGGCTTTCATTATTTTTTATTGCTCCTACGAATTTTTGGTTTTGTGGGTGGTGCGGTCATCCACTTGTTTTTTTATTATTATTTAATATAAAATTATAAATTAAAATAATTAAACCTTTGGAACAAAATTATCATTAATTCATCTTATTTTATAATTTGTTTTAGTGGTAAGCTCACTCTCTTAAAAATCAGACATTTTCATATTTCTATATATTAGTGCGGTTTCCTCTTAAAATAGAAAGAAGCATACCGATCAAGAATCGAGGAATGATCGTTTACTTCTTCCTCTTAGTAGATTACGGGGCTAATGTATTAGTAGAACCCCTTGCTATGACGCTTTGCTCCTTGATTATCATGGGTTTGAATATCCCGACCTCCTAGAGGCTTTTGAGAAAACACTTGAGGAGAAGAGCTTTCTTTTTTTGGAAAAACAAAATGCGTGATTGGTCTGCTCAACAAACGTATAGAGTGGATCTGAGCGGGGGAATCCTCTATTTTCAATCACCCTTGTAATTTTTATGTTTCATTTAGTAGTTACTGAAATCTGATAAATTTTTATGTTGAATTTTACCGGTAAGCGCTTACCCGGGTAAGCGTTTGGTAAAAGCCCCGTTAAACACAATAAAAAAACCATATTAATGAATAGTTATGTTGCTCCCAAATATGCTCTCAGGGTGTTAAGGAAGTCCTTTTGAAACTTGGTGCAAAAGGATCCGCTTTATACACCGAAGGAAACGAACCAATTAGACAAAGCATCATAGAGGCTGAAAAAGTTCTGGACACAACTGGTGTTGGTGATACATTCACTACTACTTGTGTTGTTGCTTTCGTAGAAAGGAAATCTAAAGTTGAATGCTTGAGATTTGCTGTGAGCAAAGAATTGTTTCTTGATAGTATTTTGTTGTTGTTTTATATCTTAATTTTACAGTTAATATGATTTCTGTGATGATTTGCGGCTGCAAAAGCCTCTCTGTGTCCAAGTGAATGGAGCCATCCCAAGCATGCCTTGTAGGAATGCGATCTTGGATCTTCTTCAATCTATTTAGGAAAAATAAAGCTATTTTAGCTCAACTTTGGACATAAATAAGGTATAATTTGATCTCATTTTGGCGAATTGATTTGTTTTAAAACCTATTTTTAAGGAGCTTTTGTTAAAATTCTTCTGCATGTATTGGGAGATGATATGTTTACAATCAACATAAGTTCGAGACCTGAAGCCGAAGATGATTCAACTTGT
The DNA here is from genome assembly GCA_033807775.1 of Saussurea involucrata. Lineage (NCBI taxonomy): Eukaryota > Viridiplantae > Streptophyta > Magnoliopsida > Asterales > Asteraceae > Saussurea > Saussurea involucrata. Next base: position 13,489,113 of record CM066327.1, on the reverse strand, counting down.
GGATGACATGCTTGGATATGATATTCCAGATCTCTTGAAAAACTTAAGAAATCCTTATGATAAAAAAACAGGTATTTTGATGATTTTTTTATCCATTTGTGTTCTCAATTCGTTGTATTTTTCAAACGACGTTTAGGTCCATCCATTAGGTTACAGTCGGGGATACAATTCATATTATATCTTGAATTACATAGGTTTTTTTGTAATCACATTGATTAATTTATTGTTTTATGGTTTCTTTTCTTGAATCGTATTGGTTTTTTATTCACCTTGGATTACATGGAATGGGTAATTTATCAATCTCAATGGCCCATGGTAGTTTGTTGAAGAGTGAGATGGTAACTGATTTTTAATATCATTCAAGTTTCACTAGCCATGTGATGAGCCACCATGATGCATGGTCAACTGAAATGGTAAGTTTTGATGATGTTGTGGTCATTTTATTAAAATGGTTCTTGATGAGTATAACTGTCGATTCAGATTATAGCCCAAATTATTTCCAGAATTTTGTTAGCAATTCAATTGATGATGATATTTACATGATTTTTGTTTATGTCTTAACGGTTTTTTTTGGAACGGAAGAAGACTGGAAACTAACGGGCTTCGACGTATGTCTTACCTTTTCATTAATTTTTACATTCTCGATGTACAACAAATTCACTTCTAGCTGCATTGCATACATACGACATGACTTTAATCAAGTTACACTTTTATTAATCCCTTCTTTTTTCATTTTTTATTTTACACCCTTTTAACATAAATAATCGTATATGAATTAAAATGCATTAAAAAATAATAATACATTTCTTTTTTACAAATTACACCGAAAGCCTATCTAATATGACTGTCTAAGCTATCGACACATTTAAGCCGATCAACCACTTGCATTCACCCAAGCCATTATAAAGATGCATATTCTCAAACCACAAAATGCCTTCATTGATATGAATTTAGCAACTCCGAGGAGGTTTATAAATTGCCTATATATCCACAATAACAAAATCAAAATCAAATTCAAACTTAAATTCAGATACATATTCATAGAACAAAAAGATCAACTAAACCTTGTTTCATGATTTTGGAGACAGAGTAAGCCACTTATTCGACGGCCACAAATTATGGAATTAATCCTTCGCCATTGTTGATTGATCTCTATTGATCTATTCTTCTTTACCCCCCAAATTTCAAAACCAGTCGATTGCCCTCAATTTCCAAAATCTGTGTTTATATATAGATGAAATCAGAAACGAAAAAATACGTGTTTATATATATATGTGTGTGTGTGTGAATCACATGAAATTAATTTACCTTAATAGATGCTGAATGATTATAGATGATGATATTGGTTCACTTCTGATCCAAAAACATCATCTTGTGTCAACATGTTGGATAATGATGGCAGCATGCCCATATGCTCATTTGATAATCCCCCTTGGTTTTGGTTTTGCGAAGGATTTTCCCTTTGTATTTCCTCTTGTAAATATATAGGTTGTTGTAACCTCAACCCATTTCTCATGGTAACTGTCTGCAAATTTGATCAACAACGGTGATAACAATTATTTGAGGGCAATCAAATTCAAAATCAAGATTTAAGTAACTGCATATCATATGATAACATCACTTGTCATCTGTTAACATGAGCTATATATTGTTTTTATGAGTCTTGTTTGTTACATAAATTTTCTCCCATCAACATACTTAAACAGAGGCAGACCTAGAAAGTATTTATGGCAATGACACCATATGATTAGCATAATATAAAATAAAACTACCCCAAAAAAATATAACTATATACTATACAATTTTACAGTTGTATATATAATCTATGAGTCCCATTAAGCTCACTAAGTCTTAATGGTCTGTACTTAACAACTAAAAATATTATAATCATCCAAAATACGAACAAAAATGTTTGAATTTAAGTGACGGAGCCAAATAGCCAATTCATGATACAAAGAACTAATATTATCACAAGTTCTAACAAGATAATTTTGTGAAATCAACGTGTCCTCCTTGAGGCATTAATAAAACGAAGACCCGATGATGGCAAATCCGGCTCTCACTTAAGCAAGCAAGGTGACGAAGGTCCTGCACATGGACGGACAATTCACAAGACCAATATAGTTCATTGGATCTTTTACAGGAAGAAAAGAGTCGGCCATGGTAAAAAGAGACCTTGGTTGGTTTATAGTTGTGTTGTTTTGTAATAGTTAAACACATTTTGAATCAAAGCCCTGGACTTTTAAACCAATGAATCGTATTAACTGGATTTGTTTTATCGTTTGGTCTTAGATGTTCTTCTTGAGTTTTAAGTTCCTTAGCTTTGATAATGCATTTGGGATATACCAATAACCTAGATACCGTCGGGACAAAGGCGTGTGGTTTCCAATAAAAATTTATCACCCGCCGCATCGCACGGGTATACTGACTAGTATAATAAAAAAATCTTAAGTGGTCACTTAACAAGAAGTTTTGAAAAACCTAGAAACATTTAGTTTAGTAATTTGAAATTTATTTTTGAGTAAATTACAAATTTGGTCCCTATTGGTTATATGAAAATTATGGATTGGATCATATTCATGATTTATGGAGAAAAAAAACCCACGTCATTCTTACCCTTGTTTTTATGTAAAGGATTTAAGGAAAATATAAAAACATGAGATAGAACCCTAAATCACATTTGCTTCAACTTCAAAAATCAAAGATTCATCTCCATTTTTCAAACTCGAAAACATGATATAAAACCCTAATACCGGTTGAATCCAAAATACATACTGAAAACATATATCAAATCCGTTGCTTTCTTCATCTAGGTTCATGTTCTCCCAAGGGATGGTTGAATCCATTGGACAAAACTCGATGGATGCTTGATGAAAACCTTAATCCCTTGATCCCATTCTCTTTGTTCGAACCCCAATTGATATTATGTTATGAACCAAATGTGCGGAAATGTACAAGGGGTCACAACTAGATGGTGACACAAGGGAGCCCTACGCAAGTGCTCGATGGTGCCGTGCCGTTTAAGGGTGGGTGGCCAGAAATGGAGGATGACCGAAGATGGGATGTCAAATTTGGAGTAGGAGTAAGTTATTTTTATTTCTATTCTTTCAATTGTTATTAGTTTTCAATTACTATACACACATACAAAAACATTTAAACTTGTAAAATTTAAAAAGTTGCTACAAATAAGTTAAACGTCATAAACATTCATTACGTGAAGGGCATGTGAGGGGTTAGCAGTGAAAAACTAAAAGAAAGCAGGTCAAGGGACTTAGGCTATGTTTGGCAAACTAGCTGATAAACTAGCTTATAACTTATAAGCTAGTTGGTAGCTGATGAAAAAAATCATGTTTGGCAAAAAGTAGCTTATAAACATTTAAATGATCAAAAAGGACATATTAAAAAAATAGTTAATGAATAATAATTAATATTAATGAGAACATAATTAAAATATTTACAAAAATTTACTCATAAGCTACTTCAAGTATCTTTTCAAAAAGCTAGCTTATAAAGCTTATGATCATCCATACATGTATCAAAAAATAAGCTAGTTTTTTTTCCCCTAAGCAATGCCTTAATTAAAAAAAAAATGAACTACAATGATTATACTTATTATTATTTTATGTAAAAAACTCAATCCATAATTTTCATATAGGTAGACGGACCAAATTGGTAACTTGCTCTTTATTTTTGTAATAAAATATAAAATATATTCATACATTTTATTTTATGGTGTCTACGGTGTAAGGGGATATTGTGACATATGGAACATGTGCCGAATTTTTTTTAACTTTTAACCGATTATATATGTTTTGTTAATTAGCTTAATTATAATGTTTTAGGTTTTATCTCTTTTAACCGATTTAATGATTTTCGAAGAATGAATCTGTTTGTCAATTTAAAACAATTTTGTTATTTCAGTTTGAAAGACTTTTAATTATAATAATATGTGGTATGAACTTTAAAGTTTGTTTTATATACTAATCGTCTCGTTGATTATAATTTTAGTATATGTCCAATAGTGCATTCAAAAATCAAGTATGTATATGATATAGCTTAATATCAGCATTTGTATATCATTATTCTCTTGTATATTATATATCATTAATGAATTCAAATTCATAAGTAAAGTAAATAAATAGAATTCAAATTCAATCAAATATTTAATTAGGTGGTGAGAAAAGATCTCTTGTTAACAAAATAAATGGTGTTAATTTTGTGAACTCACTGAACCAATCAGAATCATTTTTTAGTCATGATTACTTCATTTTATTGGATAACCATCCTCTTTATATATAGGGTTGGATTGGGTAAAAAAAATATTTTCACCCTTAGATGCACATTATGATGAAATGTACCCGATCAATTCCCTTGAATTGCAATTCATAAAGCGAGAGTGAAATTAAAAGTGATCAAGTGTCTAAATCTCTTCCTACCTTCCAATTTTTAACTCTTTTTTTTTCACACATAACTTATATTTTATATATGTTCTAAAAGTGATCACATAAAATTAAATAGTTATAATCAGGTAATTAATTATAACAAAAATACTATACGATTAATTAATCACACGTAAACATATATTTTTAAAACTCTGATTTTCACAATCATCGATATTTTTAAATACCATCAAACTAAATATTTTTCACAATGTTACGTTTACGTGTTTTCAAATTCCTTTTAATTAACAACTAATCAACAAGTATAATGATTAATTTATAATTAACTATATTCTGAGTAGAAATATACTGAGTTCAGGCCCTCCATTGCCGTCCGGGTTCATCATATAAAACGCTTCCGAGTCACGACTCCCCACAACTCGCTCAAATCTCGCTCTCATATATAGCAGCTCCCCCTCGCCCTTTCTTTTCCTGGAATCCTCCACCACCGGTATAACGCCGGCACCCGCCGAAACGCTTTGCACCGTGCTCAGCACGTGCCAGTCTGACTCCGAGCACGCACGTGACTGTGCGTACCCACACTTCCTCCCGTTACAGTACATGCTCCACGTCGGCTCGTGAAACAGCTTCGTGTTTCCACCGCCGCCACGGCGGTGCTGTTTCTCGCACTCCAGCGCGATCCTAACTAACCCCGACGACATTTCCTTCACCAGAGCTGCCGTCGACACCGCCAGCTCAACCACCAATACTGGTTCTGATCTCGGGTCATATTGCACCGCAAAGCTGACGTGTCCTCTCCGGTTTCCAAATAGTGTGCCGGTGATTTTCCGACTGGGCGACGACCGTAGTGAGAGTTGGGTGGGTAAGCTAAGCCACCGGCACGACGGAAGAATTGCAGGGATTGATATAACGTTGAGAATGGAGTGGATAAATAGGGAGAAACGGCGGGAGAAACCTGCGGAAGAGGGTGTTCCGACGAGAGGTTTGTGGACGGAATTGATTATGAAGGAGGTTGAATTAGAAGAGATAATTCCGGTGGTGGTGGTGTCGCAGCTGCTGCTTCTGAGAAGACGGCGGTGAGTCATGGTGGAAGGCGATGAGTGATGGGGGTTGAATTCGTGATGTTTATATAGAAAGTAATGATGGTTTCGTTCCATTCTTTTATGCTTTCATGACTATTTTATTATCCAAACTATATTTAAATACATCAAATTATTCAAATGTTTAAACAAGTTATATAAAAATAACATCATTATTACAAAGACCGTCGTATAAAAATATGGGGAAAAAAATCATAAAGTCCAATGATTTTTTTATCTGTTTAAATAATTAAGTCTTTTAATATTTTTTAAATAAATTATCTGATCAAAAAAATTTAAGAGTAAATTACATGAATGGTCCATGTGGTTAGGTCTAAATCTGGATTTGGTCCCTATTTTGAAAAAAGTACACTAGACGTCTTGTTGTTGTCATTTTGTTTCACACCGGGTCGTCCCTGACGCTAACTCCGTTAAAAAAGTCCGTTAACTCAGGGGTAAAATGGTCATTTTACCCATGTCTTCACCGGTCACCTTCTCCGGCCACCCCTCCCACTCTTCACTGCTAGATCTCTCAACACCTCCATTTTTGTGACCCTCTTTCTCTCTTTAACACACCTACATATATATATATATATATATATATATATATATATATATATAGAGGAAGGTTCAAACGAGGAGCGTACCAATTTAAGAGAACGTGAGGAGCACTCCCATGCTTCTGATCACATATGATTTACAACGCTAAAAATCGGATTTAATCGAAAATTCGCGCAAAAGTGGCGCGATGTGGGTCGCGACGCGTGCAAGTCGCGGATCATTAATGATCCACAACAACCAATCACATGTGATCCATAACTGTCAACTGCTCCTCCAGATCAGTTGTGAATCACATGTGATCCACAACTGCCAATCACATGTGATTCATAACTATCAATTGCTCCTCACGTTCTTTTAAATTGGTACGCTCCTCGTTTGAACCCGCCTCTATATATATATATATACATACATATATACAAACCTGCAACTTCCTCTCTCATCTCTCCCACAACTCCGATCATCGGAAAAAAAAAACGTCCGACTAGTAACTCCGATCATCAGGGGGAAAAACTCCGATCGCATTTCTGTGTGATCTATGTATATATATACGTATGTGGGTCTGTGTGTGTGTATATATATATATATATATGTGAGAAGAAGGGTTGTTGGTCAAAATAGTGAAACAAGGAAAAAGAGGAGAAATGGGTGGGGGTGTAGTTCGTCGGAGAAGGTGGATGGCGGCGATGTGGCCGGAGAAGGTGACCGGTGAAGACAGGGGTAAAATGACCATTTTACCCCTGAGTTAACGGACTTTTTTTAACGAAGTTAGCGTTAGGGACCCGATGTTAAACAAAATGACAACCACAGGGACGCCTGGTGTACTTTTTTCAAGATAGGGACCAAATCCAGATTTAGACCCAACCACATGGACCATTCATGTAATTTACTCAAAATTTAAAGTAAATAAAATATTAAATTAGTTTTAACGTTCCCAAAACCCTACATAATATAAACCCCCTCACAACCAATTTCATCGTTCTTCCTCGTCGTTTAATTGTCGTTCACTCTCTATCATCACTCATCACCGGGCCATGTTATACGTACTCCAGTATGTTGTTGAAAAAATTGAAAAATAAAAGTATAAAAAAAAGATTTAGTGAAAAACCCAGAGACTTACTCGGTTACTCTATTAATGGTTTATTGATCAAAAAGATGTTTAGATGCTTATTCAAAATGAGAAATTTTAAACTAATTCTTGTTTATATCAAATTTTGAAAAATGCACGGTGGATGTGAATAAGTAGGCCATTATCTGGATTCTGGGCAACAAGAACTTTTCTCAAAAAATTAATGTGAAATTTTAATGTATTATTGTTTATATCAAATTTTAAATTTTATAAGTCTTTATTTTTATCAAATAATTAAAATATTATATACGAAAACATAATAAAGAATTTGTAAAGGAATATTATATAATAATAGCATTGATAGATTATAGGGAAATTAATTAAAATGAACCAAGTTCGTAATTGTGTTACAAAAATACCACATATCTCTTCCGGCTTACAAAAATACCACTTTCTCCCGCGATTTGACCCTCGATTGCGGATTAAAATAAAAAATTCAAAAATATCCGCGATTTGTTCCCTCAAAGTGTAAAAATTATTAATGTACAACTTCGTTAAGAAAATAATTATATGCGATCGAGGGAACAAATCTGCGATCGAGGGAATAAATGGGTATTTGGATATATAAGACCATGAGTACCGCTTCCTATCATACCCTCTGAACCCTGATGCCACCTCAGCGCCACATCAGCTTTTCTCTTTCTTACCCTCCTTACCCTAAAGTGGAGTACCGCTTCCTATCACACCCTCTGAACCCACCCTTCCTGTCATAAAAAAAAAAAATTAGGCGGGTTCCCGAACCCACCCTTTACCCGCGACCCACCTACCCGCCCTACCCGTACCATCTACCCGTGGTACCCGCGCCCTACCCGATGTGAACCCGCCGTGGTACCCGAAGGTGGTACGCACGGCCTAATGGGTATTTGGATAGGTATGCACTCCACTTCCGCGATGCGACAGGTATGCACTCCACTTCCACAAGATAAGCGTAATAAATATAGAAATGAAATAAGATCTACTCACCCAAATTGAGGGAGTCCGCGATAGAGGGACGAAATCGCGGGAAAAATGTGGGAATCTGCAATAGAGAGTAAAATCACGGGATACATGAGTATTTTTGTAAACCGGGAGAGATATGGGGTATTTTTGTAAGTGAAAAACGAACTTGGTCCATTTTAATTAATTTCCCTAGATTATATAGTAATTACAGATTTGCATGAAGTTTGTCATTTATTAAAAAGTAAAAACTAGTCCTTTGTTTTCATTTATTACAAAAAACCCCTCCATTATACACCTCACGTAGGGTGGCGGGGGCGTTTCTATCTCGAAAACATCGACGGAACAGCAGGGTGCAGCCGAGGGCGACTATGCCCGACGACTATGCCGTGGCATAGTCGCAAAGGTCAAAGTCGCGGCCATGGGACGAAATCAAACAGAAACTGGTACATGAGCAGCGACATTGCCCCGCGACAATGCCCTGGACAAAGTCGTTGGGGGCAAGGTCGCGAGTGTGGTCCGATGTGCAGCATGAAAACGGGATTTTTGGGTTTAGTTCGATTTATTCAGTCATTTTTTCCAGCTAGCTCGACCTCTCCTTCCCTTTGGCGATTTCAGCCCCAAACACACTCTCTCTCCTCACTTATGAAAGCTAGGGTTTCAAATCTACCAATCCACCAACTTGGGTTGTAATTAAAGCAAGGAAGGAAGGGATAGATCTAGAGTACAAGAGCATTCAAGTCACCAAGTCTCCAATTCTAGAGTTTTCCAAGATGGTAGGTTTTCATTTGACAAACCTATTAAGGTGAGTTTCTAGACTCACTAAGCATATAAATGTTTATGTGTGTACATTTCTTGAATAACTTGCTTATTTACTTGTTATTTTATTACTCTTATGATATGTGACCTAATCTTCCCTTTTGAGAAGATTAGAGTTTAAATATGAGGATGGTTTTAATTAGAGGAGGAATGAAATGGATGGGTCGTGTAGAAGGATGTTTTGAATATATACACCCTTTATTTCTTGTGATTCCAAGTATAAAAAGGGTAAAAGCTAGGGTTGTAGCATTGGTAACAATATGATGATTACATGTGTAAAATGATGCTTTTATAATTATAGTCGTTTCTAACATTGTTATTTAAAGTGAATGAGGACTTGATATTGTGTTGATATTGGGATGGTATTGTAATGGGCTAAAGACCTAATATGGTTGATGTCTTAATGGACTAAAGACCTAGTATGGTTGATGTCTTAATGGACTAAAGACCTAGTATGGTTGACGTCTTAATGGACTAAAGATCTAGTATGGTTGATGTCTTATTGGGCTAAAGACCTAGTTTGGGTTGATGCCTTATGATGAAATGATGTAACGAGCGGCTAAACGGTAACGTACGAGATAACACCTTATGTATTGTACGAATGATCTTTATTATGAAATTACAATATGGCTAGGCTCTTGGCTAACACTTCTTTTGTATGTTTGTGTTTAAGCAGGCCTTCCTAGCGGTGGTTCTTCCCGGGGTTGAGGGAAGAGTGGAGAAGAGAGATAGCATTTTTGGATGGACATAGAGGCGAACTTTTGGTGTATAGATTAACATACTTTTGAGGACGAAATAGCAACACCCGTATTTAATCTGAACTTTTCTAAGTCTAGATTAGTAGGTTGGTGAACTTATTCCGTTCGATTAATTGTAATGTAAACGCCACAATATTACTTCCCCTTTTGGGTGATTTGTCTATGTCATTTAGCTCACTTTCGCAAATTATTCAGGTTTAAATTTACCCGAAATTTTAGGGTGTTACATTTAAGGTCTTGTTCAAGCCTCATCATCTTCTCCGGTGTCATCCTATTCTGAACGAGTTTGGTTTGTGTCTGTGTCAATTGATTTGGTTTGTGTTCGTGTAGTGCAGTGTTGATTTTTGGGTTTGGGGATATATATATATATAAGAATTTTGGGTTTGGTTTTTACAGTTCTTTATTCAAGGAAGGACACATAGTAATTAAAAAAAAACTTGGCTTGAGTAATCTGAAAGAACTAAAATGGAAGAAAATGGTAAAATGGTCATTTTGCTCTCTTACTTAACGGATTTATAGACAGCTGTTTGGATAAGTGACCAAATGGAAGACAAATTGTATGGGTGTACGATACTTTTGTAATAAATGAGGATAAATGACCAATTACGTAGTAAATGAAAACTCTCATAGACCAACTCTATATTATATCCTTCAGTATAAGTGAGTCTAAATTATAATATTATTAAATTAAAATACGTTACTAAGTAGAAAACAAACAATACAATTTGAAAATTCTATTGTCATACATGTTCATACGATTATAGAAAATATGAGTAATGTAAATGATAATTCAAGATAAAAAGAAGGAAAGAAAGAACTATCTAATGGAAAAATACATTTTCTATTACATAATTTATAGATATGAGAAAAATTAATAAATAAGTTGATGGTTTACAAAATGAAAATACAATAAGGTTACTACGGGGCTGTTTGTTTACCTCTGAATCGTTCCATTAAGAGACAACCTCTGAATCGTTCAGAGGTGAATCTTGTTTGACAAAAAAAAAGTTTATCTCTTAATGGTTCCAAAACCCTCTGAATGATTTAGCATCTTGGACCACCCTTAACCATTCAGCACCCTGATTTCATTCTAAACAAATACCAAACAACCATATTTTATTTTGCACGATATCATAAAAGCATCTTAACCATTCTGACCACTTAATTATTCTGCACTAAACCATTCAGCAACGGCCAAACAACCCCTACGTGTTTTGACTCATTCATGATTGTATATTTGTATTGTAGGTATAAACTATTAAGGAATAAAGGACTTGTTTAGTTAAATTTGTTGTTTCTTGACTTTTTTTTGTGTGTTAAACATATACATATCATCAACAATAACTGTTGGTTTAATTTTTATATAAAACAACAATAAATAAATTATGGGGTTTGATTTTAATTTAATATTATCATTTTTATACACTATATATACCAATCTTTTATAGATAAGGGTTTTACTTTATTCTAAACTGTATAGTGATCAATTTTAAACATTACATGCAGTCGTAGCTAATGGAAGATTGAATATCGTGTGGTATCCTAGTTATTCGTACGATCCATCATCATGCTTACACGTGCAACTAACTATGATTGATCATTGGATTAATCGAGTTGTTTGTAACTCATTGTGGGTTTCATGCACATTTGTAAATGATGGTGATCCATGGCTAGAAATCCACTACTTAATGTCCCTTAGATTTTTCGTTTTGATATTTTGTATTCATGATTGTATAAATAAAGCATATATTATACACATTATTCAGTTAGGATATGATCTTAAATTATGCAGATATATTTTTAACAATTTTCAAGAATAGATCGCACTTGTGTAGTAAAGACAATTTTCTAGAGCAAGGAAACATGTACTGTGCACCCTTCCATATGGTTTGCATTTCATTACGAATCATGTCCCTAACACTAAAACCATTAAATCCCATCCATTAACTAATGGGTAAATAGGTCATTTTACCTTTTTTCTATTTTTATATTGAAATTTGAGAAAATTGATATATTATATTAATATATTATTTATTCACGTTGAGTCCCCCAATTACCCACTTTACCACCATGGAAGTTGCTGAAATCTTCCTTCTTGATTGGTTTTTTAATTTTTGATGTTGAGAAACAGATCTAGAATGTTAATAATAAACAAACCAATCATGGTGGATCAACAAGTTCCTTCTTTTTCATCCTCACGACCCGACCCGTTTCATCTTGTCTTCCTTCTCTAGTTCTTCAATGGCTTCTTCTCCCCTAAAATCCTATCGGATTCATAACCATCACTCATCACCCACTTCGATTTTCCATATCCACAAAAATCTCAGTAACCCATAGAGAATCGACAAAATCGCCATCAAACCCACGAAGATCTTCCAAGAAATCAATCCATCTGAGAAGTTCGATCATGAAGGCATCACATCAAAAACCCATCTGATAACCCATCTCCCAGAAGCTCTTAGAAACAAGACCCAGAATGTGCAGTTCTCGGGTACTCCGACTGGATTTGGGTTTGCCTCGAGCTTTCACGGGTCCTTTGTCTTCGAGTAAGATGGAACTCCCAGAAGAGTATACCCGAGTGATCTCTCATGGGACAAACCCGAAAACCACCCATATTTATGATGACTATGTTACCCTTTACTTAACGAATATTTTTTTGACGGGGTTAGTGTCAGGGACCCTATATGCAACAAAATGCAAACCATAAGGACATTCAATGTACTTATTTTGAAAGAGGGACTATATCCAAATTTTAAACAAACCACAGGGACCAATGGTGTAATTTACTCTTATTAAAACTATAAAGTAACAATGCTATTATTAAAAAAAACATAATATATATAGGGTGCGTTTCATTTACAAACCAAATAAACTGTACAAATCCTGCAAACCACTATATTAGGAAACAACAGATATATTTATGGTAATTATTATGATCCATTAATAATGATTGTGATATATATGGAAGATGATAACGTTCATTAATTATGATCATGACTTTAGATTATGAAACAAAATAAAATCATATATTGATTAGAGTTGATGAACGACTAAGATTGGTTTGTAACGGAAACGGACCATTGTTCAAAATCATTTTCTATGCACGTAACTTATGTTTTCACATGCATACATTGTTTTTTCTGTTATGCTAAGCTCATATTTTTAGGTAAAGTTAAGGTTACCTTTTGTCACTTCATGTTCATAACAAGATTAAGTGTTTCTTTTTTTGTCCTTTCGCAAATAAAACAATTGTTTTAAAGTAAGTCGTCAAATAACGATAATAACATAACGTAAGAAATTAAACTGTCTAGATTTTTGATTTCAGCAACAATTACAATCGTATATATCATTCCAAGTCAAATTCATGATAACCATATATATTTTCAGAGGGAGGTTTAGAGGAAAACTTAAAAAAAATGAAAAACTGAAGAACACTCTGGTGGCCTTCATCTGGACGGTATGCATTTGTGCATACAGATAAATTATGTTTTTTTTATGCACGTGTGCATGTTACAAATTACATGTATGCTTGCATAAGTGCATATCATCCAGATAAAGATTAAAGAGCTACCAGAGTGTTTTTCAGTTTTTCGTTTTTTTTTAGGTTTTTCACTGAAACTAACCCTACAATTTCAATAATTTAAATAATAAAAAATAATAATATAGTGTTAAAAATTGAGGATGAGGGGGCAAGGGGCCGATGATGAAAAGGGAAGGCATTATTGCATTAGTAAACTGAAGGCGGTTCCAAACTTGAATGAATACTTAAACCACCAATCAATTTTGGTCGCCTAACAATGCACACGTGGAATTTATTACCACCACTAATCAAAAAAACCTTTGCTTAATTTCCCTATCTCCTACATTTTAATTTGTTATCCTTGTTACTTGCAATCCAATTATTTAACATAAAATCCCACCAAACAAAAAATGCTGACTTATTATTAATCAATCTCGGTTTAAAATAAAAAAATTAAATATCATAGCAAAATAAGAAAAAAATGTTTACGTGAATTATTGAAAAGATGCATTTTAAAGATTCATATGTGAGTTCATATGAACAATAGATATTGTCAGTTCGTATATGTATTTTCAAATATATTTTTTCGATTTTTTTAACTATTCACATATGAACATTCTGTTAAACTTCATATTTATCTTATCCTAATATCTAGTCTTCTTATTTGAATCGACTTCTTACTTAACGAGTGGCAAATTAAATTAATAATAAACTCAACTTTTGGTCCCTAATGTTTGCCAATTTCAACGGATATCGTTCCTAAACTTGAAAACTCGGATTTGGTCCCTCACGTTTGTCATTTCATAATGTGTCTGGTCTCACATTCTAACAGCCGTTAACCTTTTTTGTTATATCCGTCATATATGAGGGGTATTTATTTTTTTGTTTGTTAAATTAACCGGGTGGTGATGGACTTAACAAAAAAATGTATACAGTGACTAAGATACCCATCATTTATGACATATTTAAAATAAAAAGTTAACGACTGTTAGGAAGAGGGACCAAACCATTATGAAATGACAAACATGAGGGACCAAATCCAAGTTTTCAAAATTTAAGGACGATATTCATTGAAATTGACTAACGTCAGGGGACCAAAAGTGAAGTTCATTCTTAAGTTAAATATCAATTATTTGTAGTACAAACGAGGACATAATTTGTAATTTGTTATTCATTAAATTATAAAGAGTACAGTTTAGTTTTTGTCCCTCACGTTTGATCATTTCAACGGTTTTCGTCTCACCTTTATTTCAACATATTTGTTCGTCATCTTTCACACACTTCAACAGTTTTCGTCCCTCGACCAGTCGACCTAAAGTCATCTCTTTTATGCTGTTAAGATCTCCCCACGTGCTTTGCACGCGAAGTGACTAAAACACCCTCACATGCAAAAGCACGTGGGGAGGTCGTAAAGGCAGAAAAGAGACGACATTGGGCCGAGGGACGAAAACCGTTGAAATGGTCAAACGTCAGGGACAAAAAGTCAACTTTACTTAATTATAAATTTAGGAAGAAGTAAAAGAAAGGAAATGAAATATTTTTTTTATTTGTGTTATTAATAAGAGAGAAAAGAGAAATAAGAGAAAAATATGAATTTTCAAGTTATTGAATAGGAAAGATAGGAAAACAACATATTATTTTTACAAATATAATACACCATGTAACAACCCAAACAAAATAAAGCATGCAATTTCATATTAAATGAAACATCCCAAAAACGGGTCCCAAAATTTCTTACATAATATCAAAATCCAGGTTGGCGGAAACAACCTACACAACTGAGAATAAGTTCTATAATCTAAAGTGCTGCTTGTTCTAGTCACACTTGTACTCCCGATCTGCTCTACTCATTTTCTAGAGCCTTCTACAGCTTGCTTACCTGAAAAGGTTTAGTTTGAAAATAGCGAGGGTTAGACCATAGGGTCTAGTGAGTCCCTCCTAACAGTTCTTAAAAGCATTTAAAACAAATTATAACTTTCAAGTATAAAACCTTTCACAGAGCTTTTATAAAATCATCACGGATAAATCCGCACTCGTAAACGACACCCTGAAGTCACCCGAAGGTGCCAACGAGTCAGTCTCACACTGCCTTATTGGATACTCCCTTCCATGGCATAAACGAGTCACCTTCCCGGCATGAGCACTGGCGGGTCTACCTCCCGTCTTAGCCAGATTACGTCCAACACAGTGTATGCATATATCTCACATAAATCTTTAAATAAACTTTCATGCAATTAAACGCATATAAATAAAGCATGGCATTTCTCATCATGTACTTACTTTAGAAAACACGTTGTAAAGTCACGTATTTAGTTAGAAAACTCACCTGGTGCTCTTACTTCTCTTTCCTAATCTGTTCCAGTCTTCCAATCGATTTTCCTGAATGAATGGATAAGACACATAAGCTGACCATCAAACTTTCCGGACAACTCTACTTTCCGGACAACTCTACTTTCCGGACACTCACACTTACCGGATACTTCCTACTTTCCGGATACTAGACTTACCGGATACTAGATTTACCGAATACTCTTCCGAAAACCCTCAACATTGAGACTTACCGGATACTCTTCTGGAAACCCTCAACATTGAGACTTTCCGGATACGGCGTTGTGACGAACAACAGAGGAAAAAATCCACTCAAATACCGAATACCTTATTTGTGTCTTCGTCGAGAGAATATGAATTGGAGGGCGCCTGAATCGTCGTCTTGGAGAGAGAAATCGCTGCCAATGGCAAATGAAGTTAAACTCTTTAAGTAAGAATGATAAAGAAATAGTCAAAATCGACTACAAAAATTGAAGGAATCGGCTGAAAGTGAAGCCCTGAAAAAATGGCAGAACCAAATCGAAATAGTGAAAGGAAAAAATCAAAGAAAACCAAATCGAAATCGTGAATCGTTTATTCAAGAAACCAAAAACCAATCGAAACCATGAAAGGAAAAACCAATCGACGCGTACCTGATACTGCGTATGCGAAGAGGCAGAAATTAAATCCCTGCAAAAATGACAGAACCCCTCGTGTGTTTCTACCAAACCGAATTACAAACACAAAAAACACAAGAGATTGGATTTGTGAGAGGGATTGGAATAGTGATAATACCTGAAGGAGAACGATGTGAAGAAGAATCCTGAAGGAGAGAGGCGTTCAGGCCGGCGAAGCGGGGACGTGTTCAGACTTCAGACAAAGGGCAGAGAGCTTTCAAGTTTCAAACTACCAGGGGTCGATGTGAATCTGTGTTCGTCTCGCACTGTTTATAAGGGAATAGGGGAGATGATTTAGGGCAGTTTGTGCGGAGACAGGGGAGTGGGTGTCGGTTAAGGAGACGTGGTGAGAGGGCGGAGAGAAATCTGGGTGGGAAGAGATAGCAGACGGCTGAATGGGTTGCAGAAAATGGGGGGAAAAGAACGTGGCTAAGAAAAACGGCCTCTTGAAAAAAACTGAAAATGTCTACTATTCTTTTAATAATGTAGTATAGATGATTATTATATTGTACAATGTGAAATATTTGAAAAGCATATGAAATCTTATGAAATGGTGAAACTTAAAATAAAGATCTAAAACTGTTAAAACAACATACTTAAAAATATAAGATGATGTAAAGGTATATAAGGATATAAATCATTATATTTCTATATTTTTTGTCATATAATAATACACTCCCATTTATAATCACTTTTCATTAAAAAAACAAGAAAAGAAATAAAATTATAGGTGTGTGGAATTTTGGATAGATTTGATCACCTCAATTTGATCCTCTTTAACCACCAAAAAATGCATAAATTTACAAGGTTTGAATGACAAAAAATCACATTTTTTCATTATGGGATTGGAATGATGTAAAACTTGTTTTTCTTTCTAAGATGTGTTTTTTAAACACATTTTTTATTTATTTATAAAAACATAGACAATTATCTTCTTGCAAACATCAAATTAAATATATTTATTTATATGTTTACAATTATTTAGTTTATTGTTATAATTTTATTGAATTAATTTTAGTTACTTATGTGATCAAGTAAATGGAATATAGTATCCGAGAAAAAAATCAAGGGAGAACTCTGAAAAATAAAAGAACCGGAGAATCAAGAAAAAACAGATGAAAAAACATATCAAAATGAATGTCAAATTAAAGATAATAATGTAATCATTTTTTTGGTGTAATTTGTTTCGCTCCAATTTTTGTTGTTTTCGGTTTTAAAAATTAGGAGGAAATGATTTTATATTTTGAAAAAAGTGGTTATAACCATCATTTTAATATCATCATTTGAATCATCTCAATTTAACGAGTTAGATGAATTCTTTGGGTTTTTTTTTTAGGGTTCTCTCTGTCTCAACCTCAATTTAATTATAGGTAATTTAGTCATTTTGATATGAGATTAAAAAAGTACTCTTTACCCAAATTAAAAATAAAAAAGTTGTTCGGCCGTTTGAAAATAAAAAAATGTGGGCAACATAACGTCCTCTAAAGGCCCATACATTAGATGCAAATACAACCGTTGATTACGCTGACCAGCGATCGATCGTGCACCGATTTTAACGGCCACGATCAATTCCATTACCAACGACCCTACAGATTTGAATTCAAAGTAGAACTAACGGTCTTCTCTGCAAATTAATTGAAAACACCCAATACCATGTTTCTTACGACCTCGTTTACTTCATTCAGCACCCTCTCTCTCTCTCACTAGAATTTAAGGTTTTTAACCTCCCCAGATATTAGCACAGATTCAGTGCTGACGGAGAATACCCCCATCTTCTTGAGGGTTTGAGGAAATTGATTCGGTTTCCTTGAATGAAAGATTAGGCGATTAATTTGAGATTGTTAAAATTAATGGGGGTGATTCATGATTCCAATTTGGCTTCAAGAAAAGCCCAAGAAGCAGGTAAAAATTACAGTTTCTGGTATCAATTTTGTTCATCGAATCAATCAAATCCATCTATTAATTTAGGGTTTCTTTTGTAGCTTGGAGGAGGACTAAAGCTACTGAATGGCTTGAAAGTTTTGTGGGTCCATTAGGCATCCCAAAAGAGCCATCAGAGAAAGACTTCATTTCTTGCTTGAGAAATGGATTGATTCTTTGCAAGGCCATTAACAAGATTCAACCAGATTCTGTCCCAAAGGTACAAATCTTACAATTACTTTGTTACAGTTTTTTCTTCATTATTTCTTGATCAGTGATGTTGGTGTGCTTCATAAAATGTTTATTATAAAGGTTGTGGAGATTAATCGACATCCTTCGCAATGGGATTCTCAGCCATGTGCTTATCAATTCTTTGAGAATGTTCGAAACTTTCTGAAAGCAGCTGAAGGGCTAAATCTGCAAGTCTTTGAAGCTTCTGTTTTTGAAAGGGTAACATAAGCTAGAACAAATTCAATACATTTCACAATGTTGTTTTGGTTCTATTAACGATTTCGCAAATATTTTGTAGGATAATATGGAGGCGGGTTCGTCTACTAAGATCGTTGATTGCATTTTGGGACTTAAAGAATACAAAGAACGGAAAGAGAACATGGGAGCGAATGGATCTTTTAAGCACACCATGAGATCTCCATTGATTATGCATTCAAATGGTAGGATCCCCAGACCAGCAGCAGGTTTAGATCCCAACAGGCAATTGGATTTGGTCACAAATTGTGAAAAACAGCCACCATCTCAAAATGATGCTCAAAAACTCGAAGGTTTACAGATTCTTACTTTATCTATGTGATCAAATGCATAATTTTCATATTTAAAATAGAACGATTCATAAATGATTGGGTTGATCTTCAAAATGAATATCTAGTTAAGAGATGGATGGTGTTTTTCTTAACTTTGATTATGCAATGGTGTAGATTCGTTAGTGAAGGCGATAACAGAATGTATGATGGATGCAAAAGAGAACTTAGATGGTAACTTGCTGTCCTCGATTTATAATGGGAATACGGTAACTATTGCCTTCTTTTGTGGATTAATCTTTCTATAACCTTTTGTTAAACAATCGAGTCCATTGTTAAAAGAGCTTATTATATCCACATCAAATGATTTACAGGATTCCCTTAAGCGGTTTAGTAGGAGGATCCTTTCAAGTGCTTTGGAGGAACAACTTCAATACAAGTTTCCTGAGGTACCAATTTACCACGATATAATCAAGAAAGGTTAGGGTGTGTTTGGTACACTGCACAGAAAAAAAACAATTTTTGGTGGGACATAAATAAAAAATGTGTTAGGATTTTTATTTGACATGGGTATTATAGTAATTTACCAATTTTGTCCTATCCCACATTTTGTTCCACCAATTTTGGTGGGACAGAAAAAAATCCATTTTTTTGTACTGTCACGTCTGTTCTGTCCCGAGTACCAAGTGCACCCTTAGTCACAATAGCCACATAATCATGATTTTATTCTCATTCTTCTATATCAGTTGAACCCAATTACCAAAGATGTATCGAAAGAAGGTAGTAGATCAACAACGATTTCAGAGACCGGAAATGGCAAAGTATGTGGTTTTATGTCCTCCATTCAAAGATAATCTTTTTATGCTGTTTTAGTTTGTTTTCAGAATCTTTTCGCATTCGAAACAAATTAATGGAGGCCATTGTAGTAAATAGTAAGCTTGTGTTGGTCCCAATTACACCATTCAAAGATTCTTCAAAACTTTGTTGCAGAGTTGTCATACTTGCTTGAACAAAGATGATTGCAACCATTGGCAGGTGTTTCAAGCACAAGAGAAAAAGCTACAAGTATGCTTTCTTTTAGTCCCTTTTTAACAGTAAAACTACATAGAAACACTAAATACGTTTAAATGTTCTAATAGACTGCTTTGTTGCAGAACCTAAAGGCATTGTTGTCAAGCACGAAGGCGGAGTTTGGAGATCTGCAATCACAATTGCAACACGATTTAAAACAAATGGGTATGCTTAATCCACTTTTGAATGTTCTAAAAGTTGGTTTAATTACAAAAATAACCTTGTTTCCTAATTGTTGTACATGGGTTCTCAGAGAGACAGGTAGAGGAGTTATCGACTGCTGCCCAAGGATACCATAAGGTCGTGAAAGAAAACCGGACTTTATACAACATGGTACAAGATCTAAAAGGTATATTTTGTTCTTTAAAGTTATCACCTTGATGGCAATGTTGTTTGTTACCTTACGATCCACATATTTCAGGAAATATTCGAGTTTACTGCAGGATCAGGCCTGCATTTAGAGCAGACACGAAAAATGTGATTGATTTTATTGGAGAAGATGGTTCGTTAGTCGTTTTCGATCCTTCTAAACCAAATAAAGATGGAAAGAAGCTGTTTCAGTTTAACCGTGTCTTCGGTCCAACTGCTACTCAGGGTGATACTACTTGACAATTTCTTCGATTTTACAAGGTTTTTTTTTTCGCTACTTAAATTCTAACATTTTGCATTTTCATCAGAGGAGGTATTCGCTGACACTCAACCACTCATAAGATCGGTTATGGATGGTTACAATGTGTGCATTTTTGCTTATGGGCAAACGGGATCTGGGAAAACACATACAATGGTGAATATATATATCAATTTAAAGATTCAAATTCGGTTTCTTGAAATCAACTTTGTGATTCTAATGTCATTTGGTTTGATTTGATAGTGTGGTCCTTCTGGTGCATCAAGAAAAGAACTGGGAATCAATTATTTAGCTCTCAGCGACCTTTTTGATCTATCGAATAGTAGAAAGGGTGTCATAAAGTACAAGCTTTTTGTACAAATGGTGGAAATATATAACGAACAAGTCAGAGATCTTCTCACTGGAGATTCTGCAACCACCAGCAAATTGGAGATTCGTAGCTGCACAGCTGAGAACGGATTGAGTCTTCCTGATGCCACCATGCACTCGGTGAAGTCCACCACCGATGTTATAAACTTAATGAAAAGTGGTCAAGTGAACCGGGCTGTTAGTTCAACAGCACTGAACAACCAGAGTAGCCGATCCCACAGGTTTGCAAGACCACAAACCAGTTTCTTGTTTTTTAACCTTAAAAACAAGAATTCTAACGTATTTTCTTGCAGCATATTGACGGTCCATATCCATGGAAAAGATGCATCTGGCGGCACCATTCGTAGCTGTCTTCATTTGGTGGATTTAGCGGGAAGCGAAAGGGTGGATAAATCAGAAGTCACCGGTGAAGGGCTTAAAGAAGCTCAATATATAAACAAGTCGCTTTCTTGTTTAGGAGACGTGATTACGGCCTTATCTCAGAAGAACTCTTACATTCCTTACAGAAACAGCAAGCTGACACTACTCCTTCAGAACTCATTAGGTATATATATATAGGGT
This sequence comes from Saussurea involucrata, assembly GCA_033807775.1. Lineage (NCBI taxonomy): Eukaryota > Viridiplantae > Streptophyta > Magnoliopsida > Asterales > Asteraceae > Saussurea > Saussurea involucrata. The sequence continues at coordinate 13,467,626 of CM066327.1, read as the reverse complement.
CAGGTTTATGGGAAAACCTCAAATAAACGGAAAACTGAGGAACACCCTGGTTGCCTTTCATTGGGACGATATGCATTTGTGCATACAAGTAATTTGTAACATTCACATGTGCATAAAAACCAAAAAACAACTTAATTTAATTGTATGCACAAGTGCATACCGTCCAGATGAAAGACTACCAGGGTGTTTTTCAGTTTTCCATTTTTTGAGGTTTTCCGCTGAACATCCCTCTCTCTATATAATACAATAAATGAAGTTAGGTTTAAATCGAAAGTAGATTTACAAACTGGTTTGTTACGAAAATGCAGGAGGAAACGCGAAGACTTTGATGTTTGCTCACGTGAGCCCAGAAGGTGATTCTTTCGGGGAAACAGTTAGCACATTGAAGTTTGCTCAACGAGCTTCGACTGTTGAACTTGGTGCAGCCCGTTTGAATAAAGAAAGCAGGGAAGTCATGGACCTTAAAGAACAGGTAAAGATTATTATATTAAAGCTTTAATCTTTCATATAAAGGATATGTTTTGGGGTTAATTTATTGACATGTGAATCGAGCAGATTGAGACCCTTAAGAGACAGTTGGCTGAAAAGGAACCACAAAGTGCGCAAACTGTTAACAGATTAGAACCAAGATCGCCATTACCGAAACCAAAAGCTGTAGCTATGATGATGGAACGAACCCCACCTCGACCAAGAAGGTTGAGCATTGAGAACAAATGTCCTCCAAAGAGTCCAAATAGCAGAGGATTGAAAACAAAAGTTCCAAAAACACCTGAACCTCCTCAAGTGTCTTCTATCAGAAATGAGATAATAATCTCTTCAGAAAGCAAGGCCATGAGCATTGCAAATGGGAAATCATCATCATCATCATCATCTCATATTAGGAAATCACTTCGAACGATTGGGAAACTAATTAATGGGTCCGAGAAAAGGTAATCATCATCAATTTTCATTTTGAAGTTGTTTTTATGAAAAGGTAAGCCACATTGATGTATAGTATAATTGGGATTTGAACCAGGGTTCAAAATCAGAAAACGAATGAAGTAGTAGTAGCGTCACCGATGACAAGTGTTGGTAGGCCATCAAGACGACAATCTCTAACTGGGATTCAGCCAACGAGAAGATCTTCCCTTGGAGGAGGAGTTGAGAATTGTAAGTTTTATAATAATAAGTTGTTGAAAATTTGAGGTTATTTGATCTCGACATACAAGTAATGATTGATGATATGGGTTTGTTTGTTTGTTTAAGGTCGGAAGGGTGCGAAAACGCCTCCACCGGTGGTGAATTCTTCAAGCGATATGAAGAAGTGGATGTAAGATTTTGATTGATGATGAGGCTCAACTGAAACTAACATGATTGATGATAGTATAGTAGTGGTGTCGTGGGTGCTTTGACTTGAAGCATACTATTTGACAGCTACAATTTTACACAAGAATGAGAATCTCTTGGTTTTAGATGCAAGTAGTGTACAGAAGCATACTACTGAAATTCTTACATGATTAATAATTAATTTCATTGATTCTAAGCATTTCATTGTTAAGGATAAGATAAATAAAGTTAGATGCTAGTTGATAAAATATGATCATTTGTAGTAATAAACTATAAAGACAAAAAAAATCTTATCTAAAAAAACTACCTTATTATTAGCTCATTTATGAAGTAATATTTATATACGACGAATAAATTCACACACCCTCTTCACCTTTGATGAGGTTTGAACCCATGACCTCCTACAATTTTCAATAAGTTTAAAGAATAATATAGCTTATGTAGATTTCAATTAATCTTGTGAAACCTATGAATATAATCCCTCATTTTTTTACGGAACTTTGTTTTAGAGAATTGAGGAGTACATTATTGTTGTCTATTTGGTTCAGCATCAAGAAATTATTGGTCCCTCCTCAAGGCAAAATTCGTTACGGGCCTAACAAAAGTTTTTTGTGTTGACACTTGACATGGCCATCTTGTGGGCTCTTAAAAAGATGCTTTGAAATAGGGAAATCGACCAATTATACTGAGAAATTGGTCTCCTAATCAAAACTCTCTCAATTTTACACAAATAGTTGTACGTCTGCAATCCACAATCACCTATTTGTCTTTGTCGAGATGGCTGAAATCAATTGGAAAGTATATATTGTTAAGACACGTAAGAAAGAATAGATTGGATACAAATTTCACATCCAAATGCTCACGTTCTCCACTAATTACAAGAATATTCATAATATGAAAGAGAATATAAACTTGAATTAAATACATTTAAAGATATAAGAATTTAATTTTATTAGCATGAATATGAATGAAACTTGAAATTATTGGGACAAAAGACATATAGGAAGATGACAAAGTCAATGTGACCGTGATTTTTCGCATTAAAACACTTTTTTTTTAAAAGAAAATATAAAATGGTTTAAAAAAACTCAATACAGTTTAATACATGGAATGATTTAGTTCTTAAACATCTTTTTAGAACAAATAAGTCTTTGGACATTTCAAAACACGTTAAATAATTCTAATTTTTTTGGAAACCAATTAAATATATTCTTATTACTTAAACATGTAACATACAGCCTATATAGCATGTAAATTACAAATTGAAAAAAAATTGTCACCTACTTTTTTCACTTACAAAAAAAAGGAGAAATTAACAAAAATAGTCGGTTTAACCAACCAAACTCATTTTAAGGCAATTGTCAAAACCTTTTCCGAAAACAGATTTGACCTTGACCGACTCAATTAAGGTATTAGTCTTTGTTCTATTAAACAACAAAGATCGCATTTTTTTCACTTCGTTCAAATAAAAGTTGTATTCGTACGGAATTCTTCTATTTCTCAGTATGATCTCCATGTTGTCAGCTAGCCTCAGCTTTGCCCCACAAAGGTTCAACTTGAGGGTCGGTATACGAAGAAAGGTCTCCCTAAACCGATCTTCAGGTATCTAGGCATGAAAACAGACACAGTTTACTATTTACGCTAATAATAATTTTTTTTATTAGGGATGATATCCGTTATAGTTTTTTTTATGTAGATTGTAAGTTACATTTTAAATATTAAATTTTAAGATCCTAATATTAATTATAATACTAAAATATTCAATAATGTTCTCTCTCTCTCTCTCTCTCTCTCTCTCTAAACATCACTACAAAACAGACGACTTACCCCGACAGAAAAATTCGTCGGTGAAAGTCGGTCGTAACATAGGTCGTGGACGATTGACTTTCCAACGGATCACCAAAGGCCTATATTAGCTATGAAATAGCGACGTATCGCGGACAACTAAGTTTTCCGACGGAATAGCGACGTATCGCAGACAACTAAGTTTTCCGACGGAATAGCGACGAAAGATGTTCACGGACGGCTTTTTAACATATGTATGTGTTTACTGAAAAAATAGTTGTAAACTCGCGATAACTGAAAAGGTACATAAAAAAATTCAAGATATTTAAAAAAAGGGAAATTAATTAAAATACCCTAAGTCAAACCATGTTTTACTGAAATACCACAAATCTCTCCCATGTTACAAAAATACCCCAAAAATCCGCGATGAAGCCTGCGATCACGGGCCCCAGGCCACGTGTCACCAAAGTTTGCCCACTTTGCCTGCGTTGATCCCTCAAGAATGCTCGCGGTCCAGCTTTCCCCCCTCAAGAATGCCCGCGTGTGCAGTTTTGGCCCATGCCCGCGTTTGACTCTCGTTGACCCCCGCGATCGCGGGCTACACGTGTCACCAAAGTTTGCCCACTTTGCCCGCGTTGGTCCCTCAAGAATGTCCGCGGTCCAGCTTTCCCCCCTCAAGAATGCCCGCGTGTGCAGTTTTGGTCTCTGCCCGCGTTTGACTTTCTTTGACCCCTCGCGATCGCGGGCAAAAGTGCCACGTGTCGGCACAAGGTTAACCCTAAAATCACTTTGACGAACCAAACCCTAAATGTTTTCTTCGGCCGCACTATATAGGGGGGGGGACCAAAAACCGGCCACTCTCATTTTTTTAATAACTCTCTCAATTTTTAATCAAACTCTCTCAATTTTCTCCCACTCTCTCAATTTTGTCGTGTGGAATACGCGTTCGGGTTTTGTGAAGATGTCTCGTATTACCTCTGTGGTATGTTTTCCTTATGTTTTTTGTTATTTTTTGTATGTTATTTTAAGTTAAGATATATGATTTGTAGGTTGTTATAGTGTTTATAACTTATGTTTGAATATGTTCTATGTTTAACATGATATGTATGGTTTTATGTTTGAATGTGATATTTGTATGTTATAATGTGTATGTTGTTATAGTGTGTTTTTTTATAAAAAAATTGTTAAGAGTGTTTTTTTATAATTTTTTTAAGAGTGTGTTATTATAAAAAAATTGTTAAAAATGTGTTTTTTTTATAAAAACACATTTTTAACAATTTTTTAAAAAAAAAAACACACCCTTAACAATTTTTTATAAAAACAGTTTTTTTATAAAAAATTGTTAAGAGTGTTTTTATAAAAAATTGTTATAGTTTTATGGTTTTATGTTTGAATGTGATATTTGTATGTTATAATGTGTATGTTGTTATAGTGTGTTTTTTAATAAAAAAATTGTTAAGAGTGTTTTTTCATAAAAAAGTTGTTAAGAGTGTATTTTTATAAAAAAATTGTTAAGAGTGTGTTTTTATAAAAAAATTGTTAAAAATGTGTTTTTTTATAAAAACACACTCTTTTAAAAGTGTGTTTTTATAAAAAAATTGTTAAGGGTGTGTTTTTATAAAAAAATTGTTAAGAATGTATTTTTTATAAAAAATTGTTAAAAATGTGTTTTTTTATAAAAAAATGTTAAGAGTGTGTTTTTATAAAAAAAAATGTTAAAAATGTGTTTTTTCATAAAAAAATGTTAAAAGTGTGTTTTTATAAAAATAATTCTTAAAAGTGTGTTTTTATAAAAAAAATGTTAAGGGTGTGTTTTTATAAAAAATAAACCGCACTTTATCTCTATATAACAATATGATACGTTGAAATAAAATAAACCGCACTTTATCTCTATATAACACTATTATACGTTGAAATAAAATACCACCGCACTTTATCTATATATAACACTATTATACGTTGAAATAAAATACCACCGCACTTTATCTATATATAACAATATGATACGTTGAAATAAAATAAACCGCAACATCTATATAAAATAAAATAAACCGCAGCATCTATATATAACACTAACTATAACATCTGTGAATGACTATGTAGAAAAATTTCTTTAACATCGACTTGACGCTAAGGTGCAAAGTTTCCTACATCGAGGAATTAGGAGCGCTCTTTAGGGGATTAGGTGATCGCGCGGATACCCTTGAGACCATCTATAGAGGGACACCGTTCGGGCCATGGATGGATGTGTCTTACTCTGGTGGTGACCCTACGCTAGTACACATGTTTCTACAGTTGGAGGTCGAGGACGCCAACGCTGAGCCGGAGGAGATGCATTTTGATTTCTTCGGCTCTCAATTGCATTTTGGGCGTCGTGAGTTCTGTCTAATTACAGGACCACCCACCATCTGCTGCCACCACCGTAACCACCCACCGTTCTCTCTGTCGAGCACCACTCCTGCCGCCATACCCAGCCGCTGCTCCTCCCTGCCGCCATACCCACCATCGCACACCACCTGCTCCTCCCGTTTACCCACGACGATACTGTGGTTTGTGAAGATGAACGCACGAAATCACTGGAACTACTTCTTCTCTCGATCTAATTGCTTCTTCTAAATGTCTCAGTATGATTTAGATTTATGATTTTGGGTTTTAATTGAAATTGAAATTTTTGTTTAGGGTTAATTTGTGGTTCTTGAGTTAGGGTTCTTGATTTGTGTTATAAGGTTTTGTTGATGATTCTTGGCGATGAAGATGAAGATGAATATTCAAGGGAATTGGGGTTGAGAGAGAAAAGGGAATTAGGGTTTTGTTTAATTTTTAATTAGAAATTTTTGTCTTTAGTGAAAAACAAAAAAAAAAAAGTAAAATGACTAAAATGCCCTCATGTGACTTGCACATGAGAGGTTTTAACAGAGTCAAGCTAACGGTTTACACCCGAGGGACCAAAACCGAGCACTTTTGCATACCACAAGGTTTTTTTTGCAATAAAAAGTTTCTGGGGACCAAAGGTGAGCCAAACAACATACCACAGGGACCAAAATTGCAGTTTACTCTTAATTTTTATTAAAATTCATTAAAATATTATATTTAAAAAAAAAGTTAAGTAATAATTAAATAATTCATTGATAATCCGTGGCTAAATACGAGTTGTTTACCTGTTTGTCTTTGAAATCAATTGGAAAGTATATCCTTAAGACATATAGATATCCGTTAAAAGAATAGATTGGATACAAATTTCACACCCAAATTATCACCTTCCATTATTATCTATTAGTTATAAGAATCCATAATATGAGAAAAAAATATAAAAGATTTGAGAATCGGATATGTCTCAATTCATTAGTAGAATAGGAATATGAAATTATTGGAACTTTTATCCAATTAGATTACAAGATACAATGTCAAGGGAATGTGACACTAATGTTTTGGCATTAAAACAGTTATTTTCTAAAAGAGAAATATAAGAAGAGTAAACCTCTATAAAGTATAACTGTTTTAATACCAAAACATCAGTGTCACATAAATTCATGAATTTTCTTATAACTGTTTTAATGCCAAATCATGACTATATGCTCTTAAATTCATGACTATATGTTATATCCTTTAGGTCAAACTGATAAGTTAAATTTAAGAGCATATAGTCATGAATTTTCTTAAAGGTCCATAAATCATAACTTTTACGTCAATATTCTCTGTGGGCTGTTGCCTATCAATTTTATTCTTTCTTGTGTATTTCATAAATATTTCATCTCAAATATAGAAGTTTATAATTTATATAATAATAAAAAATTAAGAATTAAAAAATACAATAACAAAAGTCATAATAATTCAAATTAACCTACATTAAAAAATTATATAAAAAGGTTAAAATATATATTATTAGGCCATCCGCAGCGCAAGCCCTCAACGCCACATCAGCGCCACATCAGCTAAGCCCTCAAGCCCTAAACACCCCCAGCGCATAACTAAAAGCCCTCAAGCCCTCAATGCCACATCAGAGCCACATCATTTTTTTAATTCTTTTATTTATACATTTAATTATTTAACAAATTAAAAAATTTTATATATTTTTGAATAAATAAAAATAAGATAAATAATAAAAATAAAAATTCATATCATTCATTAAAAATAAAAATTACAAAATACAAAATACTACCAATTATGAAATTTTTTAATTTGCTCTTTTCTCTTTAAAGTAACCCTCAAAGCGTCTCACGTAAGGTGATCATGCGAGGTCATGAAAAACTCGAAGTCTTTCTCAAATCGTTTTGAGCGTTCGATTTCGAGTTCTTGTTCCAACCTATCTCGTTCGAGTTTTGAGCGTTCGATTTCGAGATCGAGTTTTTTCATTTTGTATTCCATTGTATCATCAATCTTGTCGTTGAACGTCGTCAACAACTGAGTAACACTTTCGTTCGTATTCGACCCGGACGTATTACTCGTTGATGTTTTTTTTGCCTTGTTTCTCCCGATGGGTCGTTGAAGTTGCTCGATGGAGTTGTCGTAAACGCTTGGAAACCAAGCTCCGGGTCTTCTTGCGGTTGTGGTGTATCCAGTCGGTTACGACGGGATGTAGGTGTTTTGTTTGGATTCATGATGAAATTTGAGAGAGTTTGAGAGATTGTTAGTGTGAAAAAATAAGAGGTTGAGGGTTAATATATATAGTGTGATTAAATTGAAAAAAAAAATAAAAAAAAAGTAGCCGTTTTAAAATAGCCGTTTGAATAAAAAATTAAAAAAAAAATTAAATAAACAAACATTTCGGGTTCCTCGGGTTTTCAAACCCGTAAGCCAAGCCCGAGCCCTAAGCCCGAGCCACCCTTACCACAGCCCGCAGCGAGCCCGCGGGCGCTGCGGAGGGCCTTAATCACAAAAACAATGGTTTTATACTATTTCACTATGGTGGCATTTGTTTTAAAACATGTGATTTTTAAAAAGTGGTGTTGAAAATGAAATTTGATTATGTGTTTTTCTAAATCGACAAACGTCTTATTATATATAATTATATATTTTTATCCTTTAAAAAATCAACTTAAATATGTCAATTCAAACGAGCATTGATGATCAAATGACGTAACATAAAACTACAAAAGATGGATGCTGGCGGATTTGCGAGGCTGCGGAGTTTTAATTATATCTCAAACACTGAAACCCCAATTTAAGCGATTCAAGATAATCTGGAAATCCAACACACAGATTTACAATCTTTGTGTTTTGCGTTTTTGCAAGTTAGAGATGCATTTGGGCCAAAACTGGCGTCGAAATCAAAAGAATAGTACTAGATAGAAATAAAAATGATACAAGACCTAAAGTTACCATTTTTTGTCCAGACCTATTACATCTCATTCTTGTGATTTGAGCAACGAACGCATCCAACTCCTTACGCATCACGCCACCATCTTCCACCGATCGCCGTACAACCGCACCAAGTTCTGCCGCTTTCTTTCTTATCCGACACCCTTCCTCCGACACCATCAACCGTCGAACCGCTTCTGCCACCATAGACGCCGCCACCGTCTCATTTCTCCGTGCCCAATCCCTTGCATATATCCCCGTTCCAAGCACCTCCGTTATCAACATCGCATTCCTCGGTTGGTCTGCATGCATCGGCCATGCAGCTATCGGAATCCCCATCGTTATAGCCTCCATCAACGAATTCCACCCACAATGACTCATAAACCCACCCGTCGATCGATGCACCAATATCGCAATCTGCGGGGCCCACCCTCTCACCACCACCCCCACCCCCCGCCGTTCTATCCTCTCTTCGTACCCTTCCGGCAGCTCGATTCTCCGATCTTCTCCGGCAAAAATGTCGCCTTTATCCGCATCCCTCACCACCCATATGAACTTCTGCCCACTTTCTTCCAATCCGATAGCTATTTCTTTTGCTTCTTCGTCGGTCAACGAAACCGTGGTCCCAAATGAAACATAAATCACCGAGTTCTCCTCTTGTTTATCGAGCCAATTGATCAGTAACCTGTTGCAAAGCCGTTCTTTAGCATGTTAAATGTGTGATTTTAAACATGGTCCCAAAATTTTAGGCCCAATTTTACATTGTTCAGAGTCTTTAATCAATGAATGAATGTAAAACTACAGCCTACCTTAGTGCATCACTAATTTCTATAAAAAAACAAAAATAATTTGCAGTATCATTGCCACGTTAATTTGTATATATCATATAGTAATCAAAAGGTTTAGGTGTAATAGGACTAAAAAAAGATAGGAAAGTTCCTGACCTGTTGGATTCAGTGGTGGAATCTTTCAGTTCAGTTAACCCCACCGGATTAATAGGACCGATGGCCCAATTCTTCGACGTACCGGAGATCTCTTCGCTTTTAAGTAATTCCAGAAACTTTTCTTCGAACACTTTACTGGTGTCGTAAAGGGTACCGGAGCTGATCTTTTTGAACGACGAGTCCTCTGAATCGAGCAACTCCATGAAGTCATCGGTGAAACACCCTTCAAGCGACGGAACCTTCTTCCAAATAGATTCAGTTTCAGCATCCAAACTTAGGGTTTGTGTCGTCTCCCAATGATACCAAAAAGCAGTGAAAGCAGAACAGAATTGAAACATGTAAACCTCAGCGGTAGGGACGGAAACAAAGTCTTGAACCACGGAACTCATCAAGTAATCATGAATGATAACGATTCTGTTGGTGGTGAGGGAGAGATCGGATAATAGTTTGTTGAAAGGCTGACGGAGGTGCATCACGGCTTTGAACGACGGCATAAGGTGGTTCGGGAAGCGGGTGGCGGCGTTGGGGTTGGGTGGAGGGTTGGGGAAGGAGGGTACGGTGAAGTCGTGGAAGTGGATGTTGGAGTCGGAGAGTGGGTCCCAACCCTGGATGCGAAGCTTGGCTTGTGACGGTTGTGGGTGGTGGCGCAGACGAAATGGACGGGGAGGTTGTAGGCGGAGATGAGGCGGGAGAGGTGGAGGAGCTGGTTGAGATGGCCTTGTGCTATAAACGGCACCATCACAACACATACTTCATTTTTATCCATTTTAGTTTAGTTTAGTTTCTCTTCGTGTATCAATGGAGGGTTTTGTGGTATAAATAGAAGATGTCAAACGATTGCATTTGTGTGGGTTTTTATCAATTTCTTGTCATCAGGGGAGGGAAATTCTGAGTATACCTCCCGCCACATTTTGTATACCCCTTCCTCACACACTTTTTTTATTTATTTAAATGTTACATTTTACACTACTATACTTAATTAATTAATTTACTTTATACCTTTTAGTTTTTTATTTTTTATTTTACACTTTCATTATATAAACACATATAATCATATACTAACTAAAATACATTTAAAAATACTTTTTAATTTTAACAAGTTACACCATTATATTCGTCTCGTCGATACATTCGAAATGAGTCTAACATTGAATATTTACGAATTAATTTACGAATTAATTTCTTATTATTAAATATCATGAACATTTACGAAATAATTTTCTTTTATATCCCTTACATTATTCATTTTGAAGAATGACGTATCGAGATTTTTTTTAATTTGTACATTTTACGCTCTTATATATATTTATCTATTATATACCTTTAAAATTATTCCATTTACGGTTACACTTTATACCATTATAATTAGTTATTTAATTTACTTTATATCTCTTCTCTTTTCATTTTACATCTTTATCATATCAACATACATAAACTAAAGTACATTTACTTTAATGGTCGGTTTCGGGTTAATGTCGGTCGGATTCTGGTTATTCATTTTTCGGGTTTCGGACGGGTCGGGTGTCCAAAGATGAAATGAAACAAAATAAACAAAATTTTTAAAATTTATGTTTATCGAACGAATATTGTTTCAATTTTTTGACCAATTAACCATATTGACCTTCAAATCAATAACATATCGAAAAGACGATTATAATGATGTAATTTGTTAAAATTAAAACGTATTTTTACATCTTTATTATATTAACACATATAATCGTATATTAACTAAAATACGTTAAAAAAAGATTTTTTAATTTTAACAAGTTATACCATTATAATCGTCTCGTCGATACCTTCGAAATGAGCCCAATATTGAATATTTTTCATACCTTCACAATGAATTTCTGTGAAGGTTTAGTGTTATTTTGTGGTCTCACGGTCTCACGAAAACATGTTGGTCTCACGTGAACCCAACCCCTTGTAAAAATAATAGTATTAATTTATTAAATTTAATAGGTCCCACGTCTTGCAAGACCTTGATAATTTAGCAAGTTTAAGGGTATCTTGCAAGATTTTAATATCCACTGGCAAGTCATGTCATCTTACAAGGTCTCTAGCCAGGATGGATGTGGATGCTCTTATAGAACGTTTTTGACAAGTTGGTATCACTGGACTCAAAACCCCATTTCATATTCTTCTCGTGAAACCTTGTCCTATTGTCATTCACGATATCTATAAACACATACAAATAATAATAATTTAAAACGATTTAATGAATTAGTTAATATATGATTATTATGTTAATGCGATAGGAGTGTAAAACAAAATTGAAAAAAAATAAGAGATGTACCATAAATTAAATAATTAACTATAAGAGTATGAACTATAAATATTAAAAATATTTTTTTGTAGTATATATGATATATAATAAAATAATTAAATCAAAAAAATTCAATCTTGGGCTCATTTCGAACGTATCGAAGAGACGATTATAATGGTGTAATTTGTTAAAATTAAAACGTATTTTTTAACGTATTTTAGCCAATATACGATTATATATGTTAATATAATAAAAATGTAAAATGAAAAATAAAAAACTAAAAACTAATTAAGTATAAGGGGGTAAAATGTAAATGTTGAATTGGTTTAGGTTTGTGAGAGAGGAAGGTGGCCAACAATTATTGCAGGGTAGCCTTAGCAACACCCTCAGGGAATTATTCTCTGCCTCTCTGGATCTCTCCACACATATAATCTTGTTTGATAGTGTTGTTGATAAATAACCACAAGAAACAGAGGTTTTTGGTTTTTATCGTCATTAAAAGTCCATTTATTGTCACAAATTATTCATAGAGACAAAAGTTTTAAATGGCGTGAGGCGTGGCGTGACAGTGAGGCCAAACCTCAAGCCTTAGGAGCCACGGCCAGTGGCGGATCCAGGATTTTTACATAGTAGGGGCCCTTTTAAGGTAGGTTAAAGGTCCCGAAAATCGTTCAATGTGTTTTTAGCCTAATTCTGCGGTTTCGGGGGATTTTTAAGTTTGAAAAGTCAAGTTTTTTTTGTTTTAGTGGGGGATGGGACCCCACCTTTGTCAAGCTATAGTCGTCCCTGGCCACGGCGAAGTCATGGTGTTTTTAAGGCGTGACTTATAACTTTAAATTTATAATTCAGGTATAATATTATACATAAAACATATGTTTTGTAGTGTTACTTAATGAACCAATAATATTAAGCAAATTAAGTTAGGTTAAGACATTAAAAACGTAAAGAAAAATCAAATATTGTATTACAAAAGTTGCGCATTAGGCTATGACGTGCCACGAGCTTAACGTGGCGTGAGACACAAGCCTTGGTGCCATGGCGTATGTGCGGCGAGATTTTTTGAACAATGATATAGACGATATATTGTTGCTATATCTTATGGCTGAAACATATCGTCGCTAAAACTCATTTTTATTAGTCTCCTTAGGGAGTTATTAACTTAAATAGCCTTCTCGCCTAAGGAAATTCAACTTTAACCATCCGAACTTTTTTTTACCAAAATGACCAGAATCTCGAAAGTCTCACACCGCAAGGTACCTTTTACTTGCAGTGTCAGACTTTTTCAAACGCGTTCTAAAAAATCATGATTTTTTTAAAAATTGATAAAACTGCAAGCCACCGCAAGGAATACGAGGCCATGTGTCATTATCCTCTTTACCGCAACTCTTGAGGTATTGCAAAAAAATAACACGTGCAAGGGAAAAAAGAAAACCACAAGCCATTATAGTAAACCGCAAGCCGCTAAAACGTAAAATCATGATATTTTTAGAATGCTTCAGAAAAAGTCTGACACCGCAAGTAAATGATGTATTACGATGTCGGACTTACAGGATTCTTGTCATTTTGGTAAAAAAACAAAAAACAAAAAAGTTTGAATGATTAAAAGTTGAATTTCTTTAGGTGAGAAGGTTATTTAAATTAATAACCCTCTCCTTAGTATCAGTTTAAGAGTTCCGAAATTACAAGAAGTTTGATCCTCAAAGAAATTGTGACTTGTACACTATACAACGAAAATTGGTTTATAGAACGTCGAAAATATTTAAAAATTTCTAATAAACTATTTTGTAACACATTGCCGAGTGCTTATGGTTGCGTTTAGGACCCAACCAATATCATGATATGGTATGGTTTTGAGTTCTCATACATTTAAGAGTAAATTACGGATTTGTTCCCTGTGGTTTAAAAAACGAAACGAAAATGATCCCTACAGTTTTTTTATTTCAAATAAGGCCCTGTGGTTCGTGTTTTCGTAACGATTTGGTCCCTGACACTAACCAGCGTTAAGTGAAGGACATTTTTAGTCCTTTTGATATGTTTACCTTTTTCCAAGCTGTTCTATTAAATTATAAAACCATAGGGACCCAACTTGTAATTTACTTTATTATTATATAATATAATAAATAATATATTTATACATATATATATATATATATATATTATAACCTGCAACTCTCACTCTCTCTCTCTCTCTCTCTCTCTCTCTCTCTCAACCTGGTAACCAACCTCATACACACAACCCACACATACAATAAACATGCATACACATAACACAACACACACATACACACAACACACAACACACAACACACACATACACATACACATACACACGACACTGTAAGTAAGTGGGTTTTGCAAGTGAGGAAGAGAGAAGTGGAGAAGAAGGGGACTACTGTAATGGTCTACCGAAAGATGAAAACGTAGAGTAGTGCAGGTTTCAACGATGGTCAGATAGGGTGAAAACGCAGAGTGGTGCAGGTTTTGCGACCAAACTCATCTCTCCGGTCATCTTCTTCGACTAATTATCGTCATTAAAACCCTCCAATTCTTCAACAATGATGATGATGGTGAGCTGCTCGAATTGTCACACATAGTTTTTTTTTTGGAAGGGTATCCGAGGACATTGCCCCAACTAATCCCGGCAAGGTGAGGCAATTGCCCCAGCTGCTAAAGCGTGCAGCCCTGAGTTTATCCCCAGTGGCCACAAGTTGGAAGCGCCTGGATTCGAACTTGGGGGTAGATGGGTTACTAGCCACATCCCTCACAAGCCTTAACCAGTACACACGTAGTTGAGAGAGAAAAGAGAGAGAGAGAGAGAGAGAGAGAGAGAGAGAGAGAGAGAGAGAGTTACAAGCAGTCAAGTGCGTTTATTCTTCATCGAACACTTCCCGGTCTCACCTGAGGTCGTCGTCGTTGTTAATCGGCGGTCAATATCTGTAACGTCCCAAAAATTACAAGCAAATTTAAATTTTTAAATAAACAACTCATTTATAACAACTCATTAAATGAATCCCAACGTTTCGTTTGCAAACTCATAATTATTAACTTTATAATAAAAATACAGCGGAATAAACGTTTAATTAATAAAACCATAAAACAACCAGCTCTCCTCGCGCGCCAGTGTGTACTTGTCACGCCTTGAAGCCGCTCGGACCTGAAACCACAGTTTATTGGGAAAGGGTAAGCACGAAGCTTAGTGAATTCCAACACATGCGCAGATAGGAATTATATACACATCACCCCTATCCGCACATAAGCAACAACATCACAGTTACATAAAACGAGTAAACGTCTACAAGTAATTATGTATCCAACACCTCAGTACCATCGAGGCCTCGGTCCCACCGAATTGTAATGTATCCAACACCTCAGTACCATCGAGGTCTCGGTCCCACCGAATTGTAATGTATCCAACACCTCAGTACCATCGAGGCCTCGGTCCCACCGAATTGTAATGTAACCAACACCTCAGTACCATCGAGGCCTCGGTCCCACCGAATTGTAATGTAACCAACACCTCAGTACCATCGAGGCCTCGGTCCCACCGAATTGTAATGTAACACATTTATACCAAGCATTCAAACCAATCAAATATTACACACCACAAACAACTAGTTCACACCACAAAGACAGTAGTACATACAAACTATTATGACATGCATACAACCCCTAACTACACAGTGAGAGAACTCACCTCGAATGCGCGCCCAGCTTAATAACACAATTCAAGCTTCACAATTACGGTCACTCCCCAGCACCTAAAAGCATGTTAAAACGTGTCAATACGAGACCCGGACCCTATGACACGACACACGCTTAAACCGTCACTAAAACTAAATTCCGATCACCCAAAACAGGCCTGTTCGGGACCTGTTTCGACCCCTTTAAACCCAGAAAATTCCCAATATTATTTCATGACCAGAAAGTACTCTGAGTTAGGGTTCCAAGGACATATTATACGCCTCCTAACGATTTTTCTACAATTTACTACGGATTTTACAAAAACAGTTTCCGGACAGCGAAATTCAGCACCTTTCAGTATAAAACGACAAATCGACCCACGCTACGCCCCGAACTGGGTTTTGCACAAAACACAGAAAAGTTTATAGACTCAAAAAGGGAACTTTTGACACCAGTTTCACCCCAATCCGAGTTACGAGTAAAGAGTTACGGCCAATGTAAGACAGGGACAGAAACTGCAGTTTTTTTTTTACATAAAATGACGAACTGCTGTAAAAACGGCCACTTTTTCACCTAGCTAAAGGCCGAACCAGCTTTCCGCTAAAACACGGAAAATGTGTCTGACCCAGAACGTGAACCGTGGGCACCAGTTTCGCCTCAAACCGAGCTACGGAGAAAAAGTTATGGCCGACGCAAAACAGTGGCAGAAAACGTTTTCACATAAAATGACAAAAGTTGTTTATAAACCCATTAAGCCAAAGCTTAACCCAAACAGACCCGAACAGCCTACAAGCTTACTGAAAAGGGATGTACTACGCTGGACAACCACCGAGCACCACCCACTTCCGCCTCCGGCAGCGGTGATGGTTGGCGGCGATTCTTTTATCAAACTAACGATTGAACGACGAGGGAAACGACAAACGGAAAAACGGTTCTTACCTCGCGACGGCAACGACGGTGAAACTGCAGAACTATTCCGGCCACCTCTCCCTCTCGCCGCTGCACTTTCTCTCTTCCTCGTCGATCTCTCTCTCCGGCCATCTCTCCCTCTCGCCGCTGCACTTCCTCTTTTTCTCTCTACTTCCGGCGACTCCCTTTCTCTCTCGCACCTCTCTCGCTCTCTTTCTCTTTCCCTTCTCCGGCCGAACAGCGCTGGGGGCGCCGGTGGTAGCTGCACTTTTTCGGCAGCAGCGAAGAAGACCAATCAAAAAGGGGGAGAAAGGTTTCGGTCGAGAGTGTCGTGAGGGAGGGGGGGTGGGTAGCGGCCGTAGGGTTTCTCAAGCTCTCCTCTAGGTTTCTTTCTCACGACACCAACACTACCAAACCAAGTATTATTTTCTTTTCTTTTCCTATTCCCTCACGCTACCACTTCCACAACAATCCAAATGGATCTCGACATTCTTGCATGGGCCGAACCCATGAGAGGGTTTTTGGGCCTTTGGCACAATTAGCCCCTCCACTTACAACTCTCTCACCATTAACCAAAAATTTCGACACTTTAACGATTAGGTCTGATTCGTCTAACCCCGCTAACGGAACCACATTAAAATAAAACTAAAACAAAAGGATTTAATAAAAGAAATTACATACCGGGATACGGGCTTTACAACTCTCCCCCACTTGGATTAGACTTCGTCCTCGAAGTCTATGCCCGTGCATAGCTAAAGATAGTTCTCCCACATCTCAACCCCAGGTTCCCAAGTTCACTTGAGACCCCTTCTAAAATTTCTCGAATACTTTCCTTACTAACGTACCCCTTCTAGGACACTGAAATTATGATCGATAGAACACTTCACCGATTGGAATCATTCCTAGCCCAGCGACTTCGGTTGTCTCCCAACTTTAGGTATTCTATACCTCCCCATTCAAATATCAAGCTCTAACATTCTAAAGATGCTCACCAATATACCCTACAGGATACTCGAATCCGATCATTCCTACCATTAACTGCCGATTAACTTCTACGAGTTCTACTAGACTCCCAAAATTCACCATGAATCACATTAACAAACATCGGCCCCCCGCCGAATATGGGTCCAACCGAATAAATACCACCATCGGCCCAGCCGAATATCGGTCCAACCGAATAAATACAACCATTGGCCTAGCCGAATATCGGTCCAACCGAATAAATACAACCATCGGCCCAGCCGAATATCGGTCCAACCGAATAAATACAACCATAACAAACATCGGCCACCCGCCGAACATCGGTCCAACCGATTACAATAACAAACATCGGCCACCCGCCGAACATCGGTCCAACCGATTACCATAACGAACATCGGCCACCCGCCGAACATCGGTCCAACCGATTACCATAACAAACATCGGCCACCCGCCGAACATCGGTCCAACCGATTACCATGAATCACATAAGCGTGGTATTATCCTAGACACTAACACAAATAGATATCCCCCACAATCAAGTCAACTAACACACACGTAGGTCATTCCCTTAACCGATACTACCCGACCTACATTACCAACACGCGTGGAATACCCAACCTCCCACCATCGACGTATCCCCCACACTCGCTCTACAAAGCTAATTTATCTGAACCGAGGATACACCCTGACGCCTACCTCTCAGGTAACGCCTCAGGGCCCCTCACATCGGAATTACCTCCCAGGTAAGTGCCCGCAACTATATCCTCGTAGCACCTACTAGAAAGCCTTGGCTATAACACCTGAACACCAGGGCCTCACCCCGAGATACCCAACCGACCATTACCAACGACTGACTAACGTGACTAGGGATCCAAAGCAAACAGCCTACCAACAACATGCCTATTCCGGATTGACTCACTCACCCAAACATGTAAACACTCAATGTGCAAAGAATGCCAAACGGTGCGACAAGAACAACTCATCAACTAGACTCCACATCGAGCCATTAAAACCGGGCAATTGGCCCATGACTAACTCCAAGTCAAAACCGAGCAAAACGCTCCACGCTTGCTAGACCCGCAGGTCGGAAAATGCGTTTAAACAAAGTTTAAGCAAGCAATACTCTGAAGTCAACCTTAGTCTCAGACTCAACACGGGTTAAACAAAAGAGTTTTCCAAAAGGTCTCATACCCTGAAAATTCTCGAAATGACACATGACACTTAAAAGCACATTTCCCCAAATGGTTTACAAACTTATTTACAAAATATTTTCAACATCAGGATTTTCATCTCAAAAAGATCGTAAGCAATAAAACTACTATTACCAGATCGATAGTTACGCAAAACTGGACACGCTCGTCCCATATAGGAAAATCATGTTGAAAATCGTCCCATTGCAGTTCAGTTTACTCACACAAAAGCAAAACGTAAGAAATAAAAATGAACCGCCTCGATTCCAGTATGGATTGACTCATGACATGCACTTAAGGTAACCGCTGACCTTAAACAGGGTCCGACAAAGGTGTGCACATAATTCAAAATAAGTTTTACGACAATTGATTCAAAAAAAATTCTTCTTTTTGATCATAAAATGACGTGGCACAGGGTTCGCCACAAATTTTTCGCGCGTCAGCTAGTCACACAAAACGATGACACGGTTTACAAATATATTTTTGTTACAACACAACTGCTTCGTGTAAGTTTCAAACTTGAAGACAGAAACCAGTCCGCTTCTATTAATTGGAAATATCGACTAAAACCTCATAAAATCTCAAACTGGGGGCAGGCATGCAAGCTTGTAACACTTCCTCAAGTTTCGTACTTGGGACATATAACGTCAAAACATTATAGTTTAAAAAAATGTATTTATCAAAAATGCTCAAAATACTCGTTTCCTCCAAAGCAAAAGTTTTTAATTTCCCAAGAAAAATGATCGGTAATTCTAAATTAACCGAATGTCAAAAATCTACGCATTTATCTTTCCAAAATATAACACATTTTAATCGTATGTATGATGCTCACAACATTAAAACACTCCTTGGATCAAATGGTCTTTCATTTCGACAAAAAAGGAACTAAAACATTTTCATGCACGACTCGTTCATCAAAATGTCGAGAACAAAGGTTACCCCAGTATGCATACCCCTAAGTCGATAAATCGCATTTTTATGGAAATGTCAATAAAACCTTTAGCTGACTAAAAAGCGCACTAAACGACTCCTTATGAAATGTTACCAAAATTCCCCCATGCATCACTTATGTCACGCATGAATCAATCCACACACTGAACTATTTGCAATAAAACACTTAGCGATACAAACTCTCGAACGAAAAGTTAAGCGACACTGGAATTCCAAACTCATTTTAAAAAAATCACCAACAAAGTTTGTAACTCTCGTTATAAAAAGGTTTCATGCACTTTCAAAACCATAATTCGACCTCTTGTGTGTGTGCTAAACATTTCCCAAAACTCCAAAGCACAATCCATATAAGGATTGGAAACACAAAAATTAGTTAATGCAATCCTATTTTCAAAATAGACTTTGTGCATGACTCAGTCGGCATTCGATGTCTCGACTCATATCCCTCCAAAACTCCCCGATCCACAATCGTCATCCGGACATTTAAATCTCTTAAAGCAAGTTGGGAATTCACATCAAATCATCTTACAGGTTTTCCTCAAAACAAAGTCGGCTCTATGAGCCTATGACTCTAGCACAATCTTCCATCTTGGCCCGAAATGATCTGCTTACCACAAATATCATCCTTATCGTCACTCCGAGTGACTAGTATTAGAATCGTCTTTCTATTCCAACGACTACTAGTTTAGAGCCTTCGACACTACCCCAACGATCATCCCATCAAAGCAAGTCAAGTACACCCATGTACCAGTGGATCTACTATATTTGTCTCTACTCGTGAAGGCTATTCAGGGTAGATAATACAACGCGTTATTAGCACATAACAACGCACACTAACAACACTCGCGCCCAACTCCTTGGATTCCTCGTGACTTCCCCGACTCGAGCATTGATCCTGTGCTTCCGGTAGTAGGAGCTCTACTACTACCATCCACGCCTATCATTGCCCGTTCCGAGTCCTATCCCGAGGGTCCAAGTAGTTTCTCGCCGAAACTATACATATAATATAATTAATCCACACATGCCAGTTCAAGAACATATCCTAAACAGGCAACTCATACAACTACTGTATATATAAAACCATCGGTCTCCCCGATTAGACAGCCACGATTGTATACTTAATAAACCATCGGTCACCCCGATCATACAACAACAATTAAATATATAATTAACCATATGCCTGCACCAGCATATATATACATCCACCCTTCCTAGCTCCCTAGGAATTTCCTCTTATCCCACTACCCTTGCTACTACCGAATCCCTACTAATTATGACGAGTGACCTCGTGAATACCCGATTTTATGCAGTGCGAAATAAATAGGCAGTCGAATACAAGACTCTATCCTAGAACGGTTGGACTCAAACAAGAGCTGCGCAATAGAACTAAATCGAATATTCTAAGGCTATAAATCTCTTACTGCATACAACCTAGAGGGCATCCACTTAGTAACCTATCATAGTTAGCATAAATTCTTAATAGCAAGTAGTTCAACATACAGCATAGTGTCCACAACAGGCAATCTAGCATGCATACTCTATGATCTAGAAAGCAATAAAACACTAAGCATTGTACCTTTCCCTCGGCTCCGGCTGACTGTACACACTGCGCCCTCGATCACCGTTCCTCGAACGGATTTTTACCCTTTACTTTTATTTCCAAAAAGATTTAATAAAAAGTTTGAAAATTTCCCAGCCGCAACTTGAGACCAAACACACCGAGGTGCGTTTGATTCACTCAAGCTGTGCTCTGATACCAAGTTGTAACGTCCCAAAAATTACAAGCAAATTTAAATTTTTAAATAAACAACTCATTTATAACAACTCATTAAATGAATCCCAACGTTTCGTTTGCAAACTCATAATTATTAACTTTATAATAAAAATACAGCGGAATAAACGTTTAATTAATAAAACCATAAAACAACCAGCTCTCCTCGCGCGCCAGTGTGTACTTGTCACGCCTTGAAGCCGCTCGGACCTGAAACCACAGTTTATTGGGAAAGGGTAAGCACGAAGCTTAGTGAATTCCAACACATGCGCAGATAGGAATTATATACACATCACCCCTATCCGCACATAAGCAACAACATCACAGTTACATAAAACGAGTAAACGTCTACAAGTAATTATGTATCCAACACCTCAGTACCATCGAGGCCTCGGTCCCACCGAATTGTAATGTATCCAACACCTCAGTACCATCGAGGTCTCGGTCCCACCGAATTGTAATGTATCCAACACCTCAGTACCATCGAGGCCTCGGTCCCACCGAATTGTAATGTAACCAACACCTCAGTACCATCGAGGCCTCGGTCCCACCGAATTGTAATGTAACCAACACCTCAGTACCATCGAGGCCTCGGTCCCACCGAATTGTAATGTAACACATTTATACCAAGCATTCAAACCAATCAAATATTACACACCACAAACAACTAGTTCACACCACAAAGACAGTAGTACATACAAACTATTATGACATGCATACAACCCCTAACTACACAGTGAGAGAACTCACCTCGAATGCGCGCCCAGCTTAATAACACAATTCAAGCTTCACAATTACGGTCACTCCCCAGCACCTAAAAGCATGTTAAAACGTGTCAATACGAGACCCGGACCCTATGACACGACACACGCTTAAACCGTCACTAAAACTAAATTCCGATCACCCAAAACAGGCCTGTTCGGGACCTGTTTCGACCCCTTTAAACCCAGAAAATTCCCAATATTATTTCATGACCAGAAAGTACTCTGAGTTAGGGTTCCAAGGACATATTATACGCCTCCTAACGATTTTTCTACAATTTACTACGGATTTTACAAAAACAGTTTCCGGACAGCGAAATTCAGCACCTTTCAGTATAAAACGACAAATCTACCCACGCTACGCCCCGAACTGGGTTTTGCACAAAACACAGAAACGTTTATAGACTCAAAAAGGGAACTTTTGACACCAGTTTCACCCCAATCCGAGTTACGAGTAAAGAGTTACGGCCAATGTAAGACAGGGACAGAAACTGCAGTTTTTTTTTTACATAAAATGACGAACTGCTGTAAAAACGGCCACTTTTTCACCTAGCTAAAGGCCGAACCAGCTTTCCGCTAAAACACGGAAAATGTGTCTGACCCAGAACGTGAACCGTGGGCACCAGTTTCGCCTCAAACCGAGCTACGGAGAAAAAGTTATGGCCGACGCAAAACAGTGGCAGAAAACGTTTTCACATAAAATGACAAAAGTTGTTTATAAACCCATTAAGCCAAAGCTTAACCCAAACAGACCCGAACAGCCTACAAGCTTACTGAAAAGGGATGTACTACGCTGGACAACCACCGAGCACCACCCACTTCCGCCTCCGGCAGCGGTGATGGTTGGCGGCGATTCTTTTATCAAACTAACGATTGAACGACGAGGGAAACGACAAACGGAAAAACGGTTCTTACCTCGCGACGGCAACGACGGTGAAACTGCAGAACTATTCCGGCCACCTCTCCCTCTCGCCGCTGCACTTTCTCTCTTCCTCGTCGATCTCTCTCTCCGGCCATCTCTCCCTCTCGCCGCTGCACTTCCTCTTTTTCTCTCTACTTCCGGCGACTCCCTTTCTCTCTCGCACCTCTCTCGCTCTCTTTCTCTTTCCCTTCTCCGGCCGAACAGCGCTGGGGGCGCCGGTGGTAGCTGCACTTTTTCGGCAGCAGCGAAGAAGACCAATCAAAAAGGGGGAGAAAGGTTTCGGTCGAGAGTGTCGTGAGGGAGGGGGGGTGGGTAGCGGCCGTAGGGTTTCTCAAGCTCTCCTCTAGGTTTCTTTCTCACGACACCAACACTACCAAACCAAGTATTATTTTCTTTTCTTTTCCTATTCCCTCACGCCACCACTTCCACAACAATCCAAATGGATCTCGACATTCTTGCATGGGCCGAACCCATGAGAGGGTTTTTGGGCCTTTGGCACAATTAGCCCCTCCACTTACAACTCTCTCACCACTAACCAAAAATTTCGACACTTTAACGATTAGGTCTGATTCGTCTAACCCCGCTAACGGAACCACATTAAAATAAAACTAAAACAAAAGGATTTAATAAAAGAAATTACATACCGGGATACGGGCTTTACAATATCTCGATCGAAAAGTTGCAGTCGAGTGCGTTTATTCTTCTCTCTTCCTCACTTGCAAAACCCACTTACTTACAGTGTTGTGTGTATGTGTATGTGTGTGTTGTGTGTATGTTTATGTGTATGTGTATGTGTATGTGTATGTGTATGTGTGTGTTGTGTTATGTGTGTATGCATGTGTATTGTATGTGTGGGTTGTGTGTATGAGGTTGGTTACCAGGTTGAGAGAGAGAGAGAAGAGAGAGAGAGAGAGTTGCAGGTTATAATATATATATATATATGTATAAATATATTATTTATTATATTATATAATAATAAAGTAAATTACAAGTTGGGTCCCTATTGTTTTATAATTTAATAGAACAACTTGGAAAAAAGTAAACATATCAAAATGACTAAAAATGCCCTTCACTTAACGCTGGGAGTTAACGCTCGTTGGTGCCAGGGATCAAATCGTTACGAAAACACGAACCATAGGGCCTTATTTGAAATAAAAAAATTGTAGGGACCATTTTCGTTTCGTTTTTTAAACCACAGAGACCAAATCCGTAATTTACTCTACATTTAATTTTCAAGTTCGGTATGGATTTGATCTGATTGGCGTCCTGTGGTACAACTCTATTCGTAGCACGTAACTTTGTATGATGGGCTAAAATGGATATACTTGTAAAATCAAAGAAAAAACCGAACATGACTAGTATTAAAAAAAGTTAAATTTAGTGAACATATGGAAAATGATTGATCAACCATATACTTTTATTTACATTGTTTGTCAAATTCTAATCAAATCGTTTGGCATACACTACTAACATTTGTTGAAGCGTATATTCCCTCAACCAAGTCGTTCATCCTCTTACCTCATATACAACATTCATGCTAGCTAATTTAATTAGAGTTAAGTAAAAATAACATGACTAATGTAATTTTATATATACACATAGGGGTGTTCACGGGTTGGGTTGGCCGGTTTGACGGCACTTTAACAACCCAACCCAATCATTGCGGTTTGAAAATTCTCAACCCAACCCAACCCAATTAGAAGTGCAACCCAATCCAACCCAAACCGTTGGGTTGGGTCGGGTTGGTCGGGTTGAAACTTTTATTCGTCATTTCACCATCAACTAAGTTATCGAAAGGCAAACAGCAGCTTAATCGGCCAAACAACACCTTATTGCTGCACCAAACAGCAGCTTAATCTGTCAAACAGCACCTTATTGCTGCCAAACTGCAACTTAATGCTGCCAAACATCAACTTAATGCTGCCAAACAGCAGTATAGTGCTGCCAAACAGCACCTTGCTGCCAAACGACAGCTTAATGCTGCCAAACAGCACCTTGCTGCTGCCAAACAGCACCTGGATGGAAGCATAGATGGTGCTGAAATTTTTGGACCCCTTTTCTCACGGGTTGGCGGGTTGGGCCGGAAGTTTTTGGGCCTAACCCGTTATCAACCCAATACATGCGGTTTACTCAAAAAAATTATCGATGCTACATCGGGTTCGTGCGGTTCAGTTTTTTTTTGCCTCGGGTTGGGTTGGGTTGGCCGGGTTGGTCGGAAATTTGAGCACCCCTATATACACATATGTATGTATAGAGACACATTATTTTGTCAACCGAAATAATGATATAAACTTGTAAACCAATGACATTTGGGTCTTTTTCCTCAAATTTGTAAGTTTAGAAATAGTTTATATTTTTATCAACAATAAACTTCATTAATTTTCTCAATTATCTTCATCTCTCTCTCTCTCTCTCTCTCCGGCAACCTACACTTCGGCGACCTCCCCCTAATTCCGGCGAGTTTCATAAACTGTTTTTTTTTCCCAAAAGTTTCAAGTTTTTTATGTTTCATAAACCGTTTTTTTCGAAATTTTCATGTTTCATAGGGAAAAAACATATGAAACTTCGAAAATATATGATTATTTCGAAAAAAATATGAATATTCATATAGGAGAAAATAATTATCAATTACAAAAATATGAATATTAATGTAAAATGATCAAAAATGACATCTTCAAATAATTATCAATTATAAATTTAATTATGTAATTAAAACAAATTTATAACAAAATAATATGTTAATTAATACAACCAATGTAATAAAGAAAAATTAAATAATATAATATATTAATTAAAAGAAATTTAAAATTTATTATTACATATATGCTATAAATTTTGAATGTATTAAAGCAAGTTTTAGAAATATATATATATATATATATATATATATATATAAACTTATGATTTTAAATAAATAATCAATTAATAATTAAAAAACAATACTAATTGATAATTAAAATATATTCATTAATATTAAAAAATAAATAAAAATAATTTATATTATTAACAATAATTAAAATTTAATATCAATGTATAATTAAAATTTAATTTAATAATTTTCAGTTAGTGTTTATTAATTAATTATAATTAAATTTAAAAAATTAATATTTTTATTAATAATAATAGTTAGTAAATAATAATAAGAGGCAATATTGGTATATTCACAACAAGCTACTGAAACGTTACTCCAAGTAGCGTTTTAAAAAGCTAGTTTATGGTCATCCAAACATGTACACCAAAAATAAGCTACCTGATTTGTACATTAATCATGAGAGTTAGAAAAACAAGATGGTATATAAATTGTTGTCTCACTAAAACCTTACACCAAAGAACAAAACTCAATGGAAAAATAAAACCAAGGAAAGAGTACAACAAACCAATATCACATGTATAGTAGACTCCCCCTTTAGTCTACTACTCCACATGATTCATACATTAATCAAAGATGTTTGGAAAACATTTGCAATTTAATATTTTCTACATGTTTCTCAAATATGGTTTTAAGTAATAATTTGGTATAAAATATGTCGTATTCTCCTAACATCTTGCTTGATTCACTTGAATCTTAAGGAGATTTTTTTATTGTTGATTGTAAAAAACTTAAGTAGAATATGTTTTATGTTATGACCCTTGATGTATTTTATTTTCATTTCTTTGATACATGATGGATTAAATCAAGTGGTTTAACGCATAACACAAGCTCCTATAACATGAAGGTAAAAAAATACATACTTTCACAGTTTTTTGCTGTGAAGTTTCAAGTGTAAAAAACGTTGTTTCACGGGTATCATGAAAACAGACTGGTCTCACATGATCCCGAGTCTCTCTCTCTCTCTCTCTCTCTCTCTCTCTATATATATATATATATATATATATATATATATATACTAGGTTTTAACCCGTGTATTACACAGGGTAATTTCAAAAAATTAAATCATATCAGAAAACTTATCTTACAGATATTAATGATCATCGAAAGTACGATGCTATTTTCCAAGCTTTTTTCCCTTTAGAGTTGTTTTTTTGTAGCTGGTTACAAAATGTCCTTGTTTTAGGTAGTTTTCACAAAGGATGTTTTGCAAAAAATTAATAAAAATATGAATAAATATTAAAAATTTATACATATTAAAAATTTATAATTGAGAAGTTATATACAGTACAAAGTGTTTGGATTAGCTTATTGTTGTACCAAAACGTGATAAGCTAATAGAGGAAATAATACAATCATGATTAAGAAAGTATAAATAATTAAATATACTATACTAAAAAATCTGCATATTTATATTGAAAAAGGTTCAAACTCATATTTAAACAGCAACTTGGTGCAAATCCCAGCGGTGTAAATATCTACTCTAAATTGATCAATTAATTTGCACAATTCATTTTGATGTCATATGACTTCTTCTCTCATATCTTAATTGTTCATAGTTTAGTAGCAAAAAATGTTCAAAACAACATTCTCCAACAACAGAAATGAAAACCTATTCATATTAACAATAAAACAGAGCTTAATTACTAAAGAGATAGTAAAATTGTAAAAATCTAAAAGATTCTTAGAAATCAAAATCAACCCAAAAAAGAAAAGTTGATTTCAAAAAATAAAACAAACCCAAATTAGTTTCAGGCAAATTCCAATTCCCCAAATTGGTCCAAAAACAATAGTTTTGATTGTTTTTTTGTGAAAGAAATCGACACAACATAAATTCATAAAATAATCAGTTATGAACATTGAGAACAAACCCATTTAATTTAAAGCTTTTTTCTTGGCAAAAAAACATTAAGGTTCTGATTGTATCCCACCTTAGTTGGATTGTTGTGTACAGCGAAACCCCAATAGGGTTCTTCTCAACCAAAACAAACAAACAAAAATCCTTAAATCTTTTGGGGTCTACAAAAGATTGTTGGATAATAGAATATGAAAAATGGGTTTGGGTGGATATATATATATATATATATATATATATATATATATATATATATATATATATATATATATATATATCAAGATTTAACGTTTCAATTAGGAATCTTCACAAAATTTGAGGACTCAATTTGATTGTACTTGTGGGAGGAGCACGAAGCAAGTGATGAGAGGAGAGGCAAATTGATCAATTAATTTGCAGCAGAGAAAGAGACGAGTTCAATTTTATTAGGGGTAAAATAAGATTATTTTTAGGATATACATTATTATGGGTAAAATAAGTTTATTTTGGTATGAAATAAGGGTAATTTTTTTTGAATTAGAACTGAATAATTAACGTTAATTAGTCTATAATAAAATTGAATTTAAAAAATCAAGCTATATCAATAATTTGAATTTAAACTTAGAAATAAATCCCGTATTTTTGGGATTACGGAATTTGTTTTGAATTTATTATAAGTATGGATATGTACATATGTATCTAAAATATTCAATATTAGTCAAAATGAAGTTAACTCTAATTACGACACATTAATTTGTATATATTTATGATATTTAATAATATAATTAAATACAAAAATATTCAATATTGGGCTCGTTTCGAAGATATTGACGAAACGATTACAATGGTATAATTTGTAAAAAATAAAAATGTTTTTTTAATGCATTTTAGTTAATATAGATTATTTATGTTTATATAATAAGAGTCTAAAGTGAAAAATAAAAAAGTAAGGGATTAAAAGTAAACTACATAGGTAATTATAAGGGTAGTAAATGTAAGGTATAAAAATTAAAAATTGAATTAATGAGAGATTTAAGGAGGAGTGAATGTGAGTGTGATCATTGAACCTATAATGTAAATGCGTCCAGATACATGTTTAGGCGGGAAAACAATGAAGTCGGCTCACCAGAAGACGACACGTGGCATGCTAGTTACTCATTTATTATATGTATAGATATATATATATATATACTAGAAGTTTACTCGTGCAATGCAGCGCGATATCTCGATTTTAATGTTCTAATTTATTTTAATGTGTGGTTTTGAGAAAACCGTCATGTTTTTTTATAATGTTTAAAGAATGACGATTTTTAAGGAGTTCATGATTTGAGGATTTGAAAGTGGTTAGAGATAAGGATTAATTAATAAGAGTCCACGATTTAAGGAGGTTGTTAGAGATAAGTATTAAAGTAATTAACATTAAAAGCGGTACATAAAGAAAGCTTCATTAGTTGTTTTTAAGAGATTTTAAGTAATTAACATTAAATAGCGGTACATGAATCTTTAGGGGTTGTTTTTAAGAGTTTTTCATAAATGCTTTATAATATGGTGTGTGTGTGTGTGTGTATATATATATATAAAGAGAGAGAGAGAGAGAGTCCTCTTCAAATGTAAACCATCATTTTCGTGTAAACCGTCGATTTCATAGGTTTTTTTGATGAATTTTTTTATGGAATTGTTTATTTTGATGAAATTGTTTCATATCATTCATTTCTTGATGAATTTGTTTTATGAAATTTGTAGTTTCATAGGTTTTTTTATTCTTATGAAACTGTTTCATACATTTTCGTTTTCACCTATGAAACTACAAATTTCGTAAAAAACATTCATCAAGAAATGAATGATATGAAACAATTTCATCAAAATAAACAATTTCATAAAAAAAATTATCAAAAAAACCTATCAAATCGAGGGTTTACACGGTTTACACGAAAATGATGGTTTACATTTGAAGATCTCTCTCTCTCTCTCTCTCTCTATATATATATATATATATATATATATATATATATATATATATATATATATATATATCTATTACTACCTTAATATTGGTTTACACCAAAGTCTTAAGTGCAACATTCCAAGCATCATGTACTACTCTTTTAAGCATCAAATTCAGAAAACTCTTAATTACAACTTGAAATGCATTGGGTACAAGTTATTGATGCAATGGTTTTAAACCGAGGCTTTACCACCAAAAATGTCGCAACCTGTGTTTCTTTCTTAAAATCAAAAGTCTTTCCTTCTATTATCAGCTATCATAGTCTCCTTCCACCCTTTTAACCTCTGCTATCATTAAACTTGGAAGGTCAAGAGGTTTCTTTCTCGGTCATTATTTTTCTCCTCTCAATTTCATATATCAAATATCTCAAGATATAGCAGTGATCTTCCTTGGTTTCTTGCACCACTTGATTGAGCAGGTTCAGAGTGTTCTTTCATTGTCAGCCTTTTTCTTCTTCCCAATTTCATGTCTCAAATATCCTCCAAGACAGATTAATGGAGAGGCTCCCATGAAGTATATGTGTATAA
Organism: Saussurea involucrata; assembly: GCA_033807775.1. Taxonomy (NCBI): domain Eukaryota; kingdom Viridiplantae; phylum Streptophyta; class Magnoliopsida; order Asterales; family Asteraceae; genus Saussurea; species Saussurea involucrata. Next base: position 13,437,609 of record CM066327.1, on the reverse strand, counting down.
ATCTAGCCAGGATGTTTTGTATTCTCCATCTCCAAAACCTTGTAAGCTGCTTTAACAAGATGCGTAAGATTTTGAATTTGATTTTGATTTTGATTTTTTAACCTAAATCCTTACTTTTCCACGGGTTTTGTTCTTCCAGAGACGTTCTCGGAACGATTGGTACATTCCGTCTTAATGATAAAAGATCGATGCATACCTATTGTTTGTTGATTTCTTTGATTGGAACCTTCGATTTCATTAATGATTTTTGTAGCCCTCTTTATTTGCATACCAAGTGTTCGATTAAAATTTTCAATGAGCACCAAATGTTTGAAGTAAATTTTCATGGGTAGACAAATGCATACATGCTTTTAAGTGACTTTGATCTACAATGAAGAACTCTTACAAATATAATTTATGAACCACAATGTTGTATTATCAGGGTTAAACCTACATGTTGCCTAATGTGTTTGTAATTGTGAAACTTTACATATTTTTTCTCATGTATCATATTTGGAAGATAAGTATCTTTATTCCAGAAATTTGATTAATGTTGTATCATTTGTTATATAAAAAGTAGTTTGATTTTTGGCATCAATTATGGACCAAACTACCTTTCGTTTCTTTGAATTTGGAACTTTGTGATCCAATACCTCAAGGACTGAAAGATTTCAACAACAAATTTTCATTTGAAACATGATTTCTTTAGAATTTTATTTGATAATCTCCATGATCGCTTTGCTGTAATTTTGGGATAATAAACTTAAGAGTTGAAGAAGTTTATCAACATTCTATTTGAAGGTTTGATATATATATATATATATATATATATATATATATATATACATATAATAAATAAGTAACTACATTGACACGTGTCGTCGTCTGGTGAGTCGGTTTTATTGTTTTCCCGCCTAAACATGTATCTGGACGCTTTTACATTATAGGTTCAATTAACACACCTACATTCACTCCTCCTTAAATCTCTCATTAATTAAATTTTTAATAATTATAACTTACATTTACTACCCTTATAATTATCTATGTAGTTTACTTTTAATCTATTACTTTTTTTATTTTTCATTTTAGACTCTTATCATATAAACATAAATAATGTATATGAACTAAAATGCATTAAAAAACTATTTCTATTTTTTATAAATTATATCATCGTAATCGTTTCGTCAATACCTTCGAAATAAGCCCAATATTAATTTTTTTATACATACGTACATATCCATACTTATAATAAATTCAAAAAAATCTCCATCGTGTATAGTGATCCCAAAAATCAATACATATAATAAATGAGTAACTAGCATGCCATGTGTCGTCTTCTGGTAAACCGACTTCAGTATTTTCCCGCCTAAACATGTATCTGAACGCAGTTTACATTATAAGTTCAATTAACACATCCACATTCACTCCTCCTTAATTCAATTTTTTTAATTTGTACGTTACATTTACTACTCTTATAATTAGGTATGTAGTTTACTTTTAATCCCTTATTGTTTTATTTTTCATTTTAGACTCTTATCATATAAACATAAATAATGTATATGAATTAAAATGCATTAAAAAACATTTCTATTTTTTATAAATATACCATTGTAATCGCTTTGTCAATACCTTCGAAATGAGCCAATATTGAATATATTTGGATTTATATATATTATTAAATATCATAAATATATATGAATTAATGTGTCGTGATTAGTATGAGATTTGTTGAAATTAATATGCGATTTGATACAAATAATCACTAAATTGTCGTGATTTTCCTTTTGCAATTTCATATCAATTTTTACTTCAAAGTCGAATTATTTCGACGAATTACAATTCTATCAAATTACATTCTGTCAACGAAACACTCTTACAATTATCATAAGAGATTTAATTACTTGGAAAAAAAGATATCACTTATCAACTGACTTTTGGATTATGAGTTCGAACATTTTTCAAAAATATAAATATGCAATTATTGTGTATTCGTTTGATAAATTCATTTAGTAACGACATTTATAATAGATATCAAACTTAATAGACATATTTTTATCTTCAAAATAATATTCCCTATTTGTGGAATTTTTGTTTTCTTTTTATCAATTATTGTATATGCCACAAAATTATTCAACAACTATTAAACACCAAATAATTAACTTAAAACACATATTTGATCGTCGCACAACAGGCGAACCAAAGACTAGTATATATATATATATATATATATATATATAGGGGCTTAATCAAATAAGAACTATTTAGTTTGTGGTAACTGCGAGAACCAATGTGAGCCACACATTTAACATAATTAATATAAACTTTAAATTAATATAAAATGGTATGTTAGTAAATTTGGTTTTCCATTTAATTATGTTAATTAATTCTAAAATATCTCCTAAAATCTCTCAAAAACCTAATTTCAAGTATCTCTCATTTTTCTCTACACAAATTGTCAGCCGTCATATGCTTCCTCTTCATTTTCTGAAGACTCCCAAACCCCATCTGCATTTTCTTGCGACTCCCAACCCCCCTCTGCATTTTCTGGCGACTCCCAACCCCCCTCTGCATTTTCCGGCGACTCCCAAAGGTAGTCATCTGCCTCTCTCTTCTCTACAGTCTATCTTCTACCTCGCATCTCCATCGATCTGCCGCCGAAGATGTAATCCATATGTTAATCAGATCTTGCAGTGGCGAAGACTTGCAGAGGCGAAGAGGGTGGTGGTCGCCGCTCCTGCCGGTGTCCTCAAATCAGTCATCGGCGTCGAAAAGCAGTGGTGGTGGTCGTCGCTCCTGCCGCCCGTCCCCACCGGCAATCGTCTCTCTCACTGTCTTCGTCGGCGGCAATGGTGGTGGTCGTTGGTGTTGCTTTTGATTGGGAGGAGTGTGGGTGGTTGGAGGTAGTGGTAGTGTGGGTGGTTGGAGGTAGTGGTAGTAGTGGTGGTTTTGGGTGGTGAAGATATGGCATCACAGATCTGGGTATCACAACGGGTATATAGTGGGTATCACATCTGCAGTGGTATCACGGTGGGTCACAGCGGTATCATAGTGATGCATCTTGTATATATTTTGGGTATCACTCTAAGGATCATTTGTATTCATCTTCTTTTAATGGTGTTGATGTTTTTAGGTATTACATTGTGCATCTAGTGTTTACTTAGTGTTCGTCGGAATAACGTTCATCGTGGGTATCACAGTGGGTATCACAGTGTGCATCGTCTTTATTTTGTTGTCTTACAATGGGTATCACAGTGGGTATCACGGTGTGCGTCGTCTTTATTGTGTTGCCTTACAATGGGTATCACAGAAGTTCACATTTGGTGTTCGTCGGAATTAGGTTGACCGGAGACCGGAGACCGGAGAGAGAAGAGAGGAGAGAGGATAATTTTATGATACCTAAAATGCCCCTTAATTAAATTCTTAAGTCAAAAATACCAAAATTAATAATTTCCTAATTTATAGCTTAATATGTGGCTCACATTGGTTCTTACAGTTACCACAAAATAACTAGTTCTCCCTTGAATGGCCCCCTATATATATATATATATATATATATATATAGAGGTTCCGTAAAATGCAAACCGTCCAATTGTTGCACACCTTACAAACCCATCATGTCCCTTGATTTTCTAATCCAATGGTCTAGATTAGTTTGGGTAGAAAGTGTAAACTTTAGAAACATAGATACACCAATTGAAAAAAAAAGGTAGAGGCAAGGGTAAATTAGGCAAATCACATGTGTAGGCAATCTCCAAATCAATCTCGCTTCCTGATATGTCGCCTCTTTCATCCCTAGAATCGCTTAGTTCAATTTCATCCCTAGAAAATCGTTGAGTTCGATTTCATCCTTGGATATTCGGAAAATTAAGAAACATAGATACATCTTTGAAGCATATATGCAGTAGTTGAGTTCGATTTCATCCCTGGAAAGTCACTAGGCTCCGATTTTAGGGTTTACATCGCAAAAAAGTCGTGATTTGTGCTAATTTTGTAGCCCAATCGCGATTGTTCTTATGTTTCGAAGCCTATATGCAGTAGCGAGTTCGATTTCATCACTGGAAAGTCGCTAGGCTCCGATAAAGTCGCGATTCTTTATATGTGTGGGTTTCCTTTGCACATATGCAGATAAGGTGTGGGTTTTCTCTTGCACATATGCAGATAAGGTGTGGGTTCCCTCTTGCACATATGCAGATAAGTGTGTTTCCTCTTGCACATATGCAGATAAGGTGTGGATTTCCTCTTGCACATATGCAGATACGTGTGGGTTTCTTCTTGCACATATGCAGATACGTATGGGTTAACACTTGCACATATGCAGATACGTGAGGGTTAACACTTGCACATATGCAGATACGTGAGGGTTTCCTCTTGCAACTCCAAAACATCATCATGCTTCATTTCAAAATTTTCCAAACTGACGTTGCATATCTATTTCTGCATCATTTTGTGTATGATTTGTGTTGCTCATCTCGCCACCAAACATTAGTTGAATTCAACAGTGATATTTAATCAACTTTGATCTGTTATTAGAAAAATGGTAGAAGGATACGCAGAAAAAAATGAGCAAGAAGAAGAAGGATACGCAAACAAAAAATGTATGAAGAAGAAGAAGAATATGCAGGAAAACAAAAACCTGGAAGAAGAAGAAGAATACGTAGAAAATAATAAGAAAATGATATACACAATCAATATAATTTTCTGGATATATGCTATAATTTAGGAATTGATTTGGTTAGTAAATATTATCTATAATTAAACAAAAAATCTGGAATAATCAATTTACTAAATTAACCCTTCATTAAAATAATTAGATAATGACATGGATAAATAATTGGTAGAGATTGGTTTGTAAAGGGGTGCAACAATTGAGTGGTGTGTATTTGATTTGTCCTCTATATATATATATATATATATATATATATATATATATATATATATATATCTAATGTCATTGGACCGAATTTGATGCAACCTAATAAACATATTTGCTGATCTACCAAGTCATATGCTCTGATTTGTTTAAAACATCTTTAAAATCTTCATTTTGTTGGAGATATTATCTGATTACAAATAATGTCCGGTGTTTCATTTTAGGGCATTATATTTGAGAAAAGATTTACATATATGAATTTAGACGAGTTCCATTTGTATGGCTAGCTGACATCTCACTAACAAGTTGAAAATTTGCTTAGTCACAAATTTTAAGCATAATGTACAAGCTACTAATACAGGCTTTTACAATTTATTTTATGCTGCTTTATCCCATACATATTGAAAATCTATGAATTACACTATAATTAGGATCATTAGTCTAAGCTCATTTATGGGGCTCCTGTGTTTTGGTTTAATTCTCAACATAAGCTGGGTTTTGGAAGGCTAAGGGTTAAAGGGTCTTTACTTTGAATTGATGGTTTTTGTTTAGTCCCTTGTCTAATGGTGTTGAAATTCCCTTAGTCATATCAGTGTGGGCGATTTCGTTTTGTTTTCAAAGCATGGGCTACTGTTTTGGATGAGCAATTTTGCATTGGCCTTTGTCCAAATTGCAAAATCTCTCTTGGATATGTGCAAATTGATGATCAGCTTTTATGAGTCCATATTTGGTAAGATGGATTGATAACAACTTTACTTAGTTTAAAATGGATATAATTTACTTAAAATTTAATATGAATTTATGATTGCTGTAGAAACTACTACCATACATGCATCTCTGTCTTTACTGTAAAATTTGCTTCAGTTTCAATAACACCTAATTAGTGTTTGTTTGACTTCGTTTTTTTTGTAAATATCATACATTTTTTGGCCTTATTTACATTCTAATTGGATACACTGTAGACTATGTAGTGTTACCCATTGGAGAAGATTTACTATTAACACTAAAATTTACACTACTTTTTACACTACTTTTGAAATTTGGTGTAAAATATAGTGTGACCCATTGGAGATGCCCTCATGTGTCCTTTTGGTCTGTTAGGCGGTAGTTATCAAAGCAAACAGAAATCCATATTAATTTTGAGGTTTGTTCACATCAGCCCATTTAACTGTATCTGTTATGGTAGTGGTTTCTAGCTGCAAGAATCGTAGCCGTGTGTATATATATATACCGGGTAAGATCTTAGTCCACCAAAATGGTATCATATGCAACAATTTTTCCGGTAAACGCTAACCGTGGTAAGAGTCTTCGCCATCACTTACCAGGCAAGATTCTTGGTCCTTGCCTTGGATCTTACCGGGTAAGATAACATGACTTGAAAAACGCTTACCCGAGTAAACGTTTGGTAAACGACCCTTTAGATGCATATAACATTGGATTGGAATGGTTCTATAATTGATGGATAATTTTTTAACCATGCATGTAGTGTGTCTTTGTTTGGATGGTTATTTGGTTGCAGCACTTGGTCTTGGCTACGAGTCAAGCAGATTACAAGCTAAAGTTCATTTAAACTTAATTTTTATTATGTAATAAGCACTGCAAACCCATGAATATAATAGAGAGGAGAATAGAACGAAGCAAGTAACACGATTGAAAACTAAGTTATTGGTTTCAAAATTGTGATTCACCAGTGCTGCATCGCACGGGTACACAACTAGTATATATATATATATATATATATATATAGAGAGAGAGAGAGAGAGACAGAGACAGAGAGAGAGAGAGAGTCTCATTTCATTTTGGGGGTTGCTATGCCTACCCCTGCCAAATTGTATACCCCCTTGCACCCTGACAAATATTGTCTCCTCTCACAAACCAAAATTTTAATTTAAAATTTTAAATTTATACCCCTAAAATTATTTATTTAATTTATTTTATACCTTTTACTTTTCTAATTTTCATTTTACATCTTCATCATATTAACACATATAATCGTATATTAGCTAATATACGTAGGGTTGGCAACGGGTAGGGTATGGGTAGGGTAAGGGTTAATCCGTTATCCAATCCATTTAAAATAGCGGGTAACGAAACGGATAATTATCCATCTCATAAAACCCTTATCCATATCCTACCCTACCCATTAAAAATACCGGACAACGAAACGGGTAATGGACAAATAGTAAAACAAAATTTTATTTTAAACTGTAATTGATATCGTTAAAAAATTCTCAAATATATAAGTAAAACATAAGCTCATAAATATAGTTACTATTTTATATCTAATATGTATACTAAACATTTTATTATTTTCAAAGAATAATCATAGTATAATATTAAAGAAATATAAAAATTATAAGACTAACATTTTTCATTATATTTGTTTTCTTGAACTTGTGTTGTTTCTCGTTTAATTATCAATTCATCATGAAATCTTTTACTCGATAAATATAAAAATTAATTAAATGTACATATTAATATACGACAACATTATAAAGAATATTATTAATATATAATTATGTAAATATATGCACACTAATATTTAATTATATATATGTATAAATATATATATATATATTATCGTAACGGGTAACGGGTAATGGATAACGAAAAAAATCGTTTATCCATACCCTACCCACTAAAATTTCGGGTAAACGGTTAATGGATAAGTGGATAAACGGATAAAATTTTCTTTATCCATACCCTTCTCCAACGGGTCGAAACATAACGGGTAATGGTTTTATACCCATTGTCAGCCCTAAAAATACGTTAAAAAATACGTTTTAATTTTAACAAATTACACTATTATAATCGTCTCTTCGATACGTTCGAAATAAGCCCAATATTGAATATTTTTTGATTTAATTATTTAATTGTATATCATATATACTACATAAAAATAATTTTTATATTTACAATTTATACTCTTATAGTTAATTATTTAATTTATGGTACATCTCTTACCGTTCTAACTCATTAAGTTAAAAATTTATACAAAATTTTACTGTAATAGCTTTTAGGAGAGTTTTTTTTTTGTCTCATTTATTTTTGTAACACCAATGATTATAGAAAACTATTAAGATGTTCAAAAAATATATATATTAAAAGCTATTACATCAATCGTATTTAAAAGTGTTTATCAACTTATGTCGTGCAAATAACGAGTTGGGCGTAAAAATGTAATTTGAATAAATAAATATCAAGAGATCTTGTTAATCATAATCCGCTAACGTTTTAGGACGAAATCTTAATATTTTTTAGCATGAAAATAAAAGTGTTATATTGTTTTATAAGTAAAATATTTATCCTGTGAAGTTATTTCTCTCTAAAAATGTTAAAACTTACCATTTTGCATTTTAAAGGGTATTTGGGATTGCTTATTAAAACAACTTATGCTTATTTTTAAAAGTGTTTATCAACTTATGTCGTGCTAATAACGAGTTGGGCGTAAAAATGTAATTTGAACAAATAAGTTATAAGCAGTTTCAAGCAACTTACAAAATACTTATATTTCAAACAAAAATACTATAAAACATATATTATAGTAAATAAATTTATACTAGAAGTCTACTCGTGCAATGCAGCGTGATATATCTCGATTTTAATGTTGTAAATTATTTTAATTGGTTTTGAGAAAACGATCAAAGTTTTTTTTATAAATTTGTTTAAAGAATAACGTTTTTTAAGGAGTTCGTGATTTGAGGATTTGAAAGTGGTTGGAGGTAAGGATTAATTAATAAGAGTCCACGATTTAAGAATTTGAAAGTTGTTAAAAAATATTTTCTTAACGTATTTTAGTTAATATTGGGCTCATTTCGAAATAATATAATTAAATAAAAAAATAAAAAAGTATCGACGAATAATAATATAATTAAGTTAAAAAATAACGTAAACGTATGGCATATATAGTATCATTAAATAAAAAAAATATTCAATATTGAACTTATTTCGAAGGTATCGACGAGACGATTATAATGGTGTAACTTGTTAAAATTAAAAAGTATTTTTTAACGTATTTTAGTTAATATACGATTATATGTGTTAATATAATAAAAGTGTAAAATGATAAATTTAAAACTAAAAGGTATAAAGTAAATTAAACAAACAAGTCTTTGGGTATAAAATGCAACTTTAAATTAAAAAGTTAAAAAATTAAGGGATGTAAGAGGGAGGTGTATACAAAGTTGCAGAGGGTATACTTAGAATAACCCTTCATTTTTTAGGATAAATAAAAATATATTTAAGGGAAATTAATTAAAATACCCAAAGTTTGAATTTGACTTACCAAAATACCCATTTTCTCGATGAGTTTACCAAAATACCCATTTTTTCCGCGAAGGGGCCCCGCGATCGCGGGCTAGGGCCTACGTGGCACCCCTGTTGGGACAAAGTGTCCCGCGAAGCCCCCCAACTATGGTCGTGGTGACACTTTTGGTCCCTCCCCGCGGTGGTTGCCCGCGATGGGCAAAAAACTACAATTTTGGTCCCTGTATTTGAACGAATCTTGCATGCTTTTACTGTTTTTTTCCACAATTATTGTACTTTGAAGACCAATTTGTGGTTCAAATTCACTGACATGTTTGAGATTTCATACATAAATATCATACAAAACAGACGACTTACCCCGCCAGAAAAATTCGTCGGTGAAAGTCGGATCCGATGGAAATTCATCGGTGAAAGTCGGTCGTAACAAAGGTCGTGGACGATTGACTTTCCGACGGATCACCGAAGGCCTATATTAGCTATGGAATAGCGACGTATCGCGGACAGCTAAGTTTTCCGACGGAATAGCGACGAAAGGTGTTCACGGACGGCTTTTTAACATATGTATGTGTTTACTGAAAAAATAGCTGTAAACTCGCGATAACTGAAAAGATACATAAAAAAATTCAAGATATTTAAAAAATATATTTAATATATTTCTTTAATTTTGTAGTTGTGATAAAATTTAAATAAGGAGTAAAATTCAGTTTTGGTCCCTGAGGTATGTTGATTTCAACGGTTTTCGTCCCTAAAGTTCATTTTTGCCAAAAACAGCCTGACGTTTGATATCTCGCAACGATTTTCGTCCCTTGACCTAATGTCCGTTAACTTTTTTATGTTAAGTCCATTAAGCACGAGGGTATTATGGTCATTTTATCTTATTTCATTTATTTTACCATTTTTTAATTAATTATAATTTTTTGTTCTTGAACATTCATCATCTTATTCAAGCTGGGAGTATTTTCCTTAAAATCACCCCAATTTTCCTACAAATTTAGTCTGAAGAAAGTCAAAATTAAAACAATTAACTTCCTCCAAACTAATATTAAATGGTTGTGAAACTAATCCTTGAGATGAACAACTGGATTTAATCGCAATAACTTCATAGACACAAAAAGCAGTTTGCAGAAATAGAAATTTCAAAACCTAAAATACAAGGAAAGTTTGAAAAGTTCAACAATGTTAAGGAACATATTCACCGATTCCAGAATTCGAATAAGGCATCCAAAATCATGTAAGGATGTAAATCTATAATTACAAACATTTCTACACTAAATGCGACTACTGTTTTGAAGCAGAAATCATCGCAAGGTGTAAAATAATGGCCAACGGAGGAAGCAAACAACCAGAAGCACCAAAACAAAAACAAAAATTCCTATCATAAATCCAAATCCAATCCAATCCAAAGAACAAATCAGATGGAGAGAAGAAGAACCAGATCTAGAGAAAAAGAAGAACTAGATCTAAAGAAAAAGAACCAGATGGAGAGAAGAAGAAGAACCAGATCTAGAGAAAAATAAGACGAAGCAGATCGACAGGGACGAAATGGGTTGGCCGGCGACTTCATCTTCTCCGGCGATTTTACCGGAACCCTAGGCGGCCGTCCTAGCTTCTTCTTCACCATTTCATCTCTCTCTCTCTCTCTCTCTCTCTCTCTCTCTCTCTCTCACACACACACACACATATCTATGTTATTGTGCAGCTCATTTGTGTTTGTTGTGCAGATCTCAGATCTCGATCTCTTAGATCTCTTCTCCTTCTCTTCTCTAGATCACTCTTTCTCTCTCAATCTCTCATTTGTTTTCAATACTAAATTGTTTAGGTTTTTAAGTGTGATATTGGTTTAATGTAAAAAAAGGTCTGATATTAATTTAAGTTGTTTAAATCAAGGTTTGATTTAGTTTTTTTAAATATGGGTTTAATTAATTAAAAAGGATGAATGTTCAAGAAGATGAATGTTCTTGATGTTCATCATAATCTTCTTGAAGAAGATGAATGTTCAAGAACAAAAAATTATAATTAATTAAAAAATGGTAAAATAAATTAAATAAGATAAAATGACCATAATACCCTCATGCTTAATGGACTTAACATAAAAAAGTTAACGGACGTTAGGTCAAGGGACGAAAATCGTTGCGAGATATCAAACGTCAGGGTGTTTTTGGCAAAAATGAACTTTAGGGACGAAAACCGTTGAAATCAACAGACCTCAGGGACCAAAACTGAACTTTACTCTTTAAATAAGTGTTAAAACTTTCAACATAATCCGTCGGTAATTAATGAAGAATTATTTAATTTTTATTTAAATTCATTAAAATATTATATTTTTAAAAAAAGTTAAGCAATAATAATAATTCATGATAATCCGTGGCTAAATACGAGTTGTTTACCTGTTTGTCTTTGAAATCAATTGGAAAGTATATCCTTAAGACATGTAGATATCCGTCAAAAGAATAGATTGGATACAAATTTCACATCCAAATTATCACCTTCCATTATTATCTATTAGTTATAAGAATCCATAATATGAGAAAAAAATATAAAAGATTTGAGAATCGGATATGTCTCAATTCATTACTAGTATAGGAATATGAAATTATTGGAACTTTTATCCAATTAGATTACAAGATACAAAGTCAAGGGAATGTGACACTGATGTTTTGACATTAAAACAGTTATTTTCTAAAAGAGAAATATAAGAAGAGTAAACCTCTATAAATTATAACTGTTTTAATGCCAAAACATCAGTGTCAATGTGTCATATAAATCATGAATTTTCTTATAACTATTTTAATGCCAAATCATGACTATATGCTCTTAAATTCATGACTATATGTTATATCCTTTAGGTCAAACTGATAAGTTAAATTTAAGAGCATATAGTCATGAATTTAGTGCCTGAAAGCTTTGGCTCACTAATGGGTCTCTACCCACTAGCATTAACGACACTTTTATCACGCTCATCCCCAAAGTTAACGATCCGTCATCGCTCAAAGATTATAGACCCATTGCTCTTTGTAACGTCATCATGAAAGTGATCACCAAAGTTTTGGCTAACCGAATCAAACCGTTACTCCTTTCCATCATCTCGGAACACCAAACGGCCTTTGTCAAAGACCGTTTGATCACGGACAACATCATTATTGCCTTTGAAATGCTTCATTCCATGCAACGCAATAAAAGGAAAAAGATGGGAGACGTGGCTCTAAAAATTGACATTAGCAAAGCCTACGACCGCTTGAATTGGGACTTTTTGCGACACATGCTTATTGCGTTGGGTTTTCCTCCCCATTGGGTCAACATGATAATGATGACCGTCGAATCCGTCAAATATTTTATTAAAGTCAACAACGACATGGTTGGACCTATCTTCCCGAGAAGAGGAATTCGTCAAGGGGACCCGATCTCCCCTTACCTCTTCATCATTTGCATGGAAGGTTCTTTCGTCCTACTTGAACCATGAGGACTCGGGTGGCCGAATCCATGGAAGCAAAGCGGCTAAAGGCGCCCCGACTATTTCTCACATTTTTTTCGCGGATGATGCTTTCTTTTTTTTGCAGGGCCTCGATTGATGAAATTCGGCATCTCAAAGACATGCTCATAACTTATAAGGAAGCGTCGGGTCAAGCAATCAATTATGCGAAATCGGGCATCATGGGAAGTAGCAACTTGGCCCCCGACCTTATGCATGCCTTTTCCCATATCCTTGGGATCCATAACTCAATTAATACGGGTCGTTATTTGGGTCTTCCTTCCCTTGTGGGTCGCTCTAAAAAAGTTATTTTCCAACATATCCGCGATAGACTTTGGTTGAAACTACAATCTTGGAGCAAAAACCCATTTCCTCCGCCGGAAATCCACGCTTATTAAAGCCGTCGCTCAAGCTATTCCGGTCTATTATATGAACGTGTTTCTTCTTCCAAGCTCGGTTATCCAAAACCTCGAAAAAATGATTAATTCATTTTGGTGGGGCCATAAATCCGACGGCAACCGTTCGATCAATTGGTTTTCATGGGATAAACTTTGCACCCCGAAAAAGTTTGGTGGGCTTGGGTTCCGCGATTTCACCGCCTTCAACCTCGCTATGCTCGGTAAACAAGGTTGGAGACTTTTAAAAAACCCATCTTCGCTCGTTGGCCGTCTCCTAAAAGCCAAATATTACCCACGTGGCAATTTCATGTCGGCCCACTTGGGAAACGCTCCTAGCTATATTTGGAGAAGTATTTGGAACTCGCAACTCGCCCTCAAGTCGGGCCTCCGTTGGAAAATTGGAAATGGTCACTCTATTAATGTTTGGAAAGACCCATGGCTTAAAGACGACTCGGGTTTCATGATTAATACTCCGATGGATAATAGGCATCCCAACTTGACCTTCCACGACCTCATCGACCCTCTTTCTCAAGGATGGAACTTCGCGCTTATCAACGATATTTTTTCCCAAGGGGATTATATAAAAATTTCCAATCTTCCTCCTCCAATTTCAAATCGCGAGGACACTCTCATTTGGCATTGGTCGCATGATGGGATCTACTCCGTCAAGTCTAGCTACTGAACAATCATGGAACATATTGCCCCGACATCTCACCTCTTTTTAAGCAGCGAGTGGAATTCGATTTGGAACGCCAACATTCCTTTTAAAGTAAAACTTTTTGCTTAGCGAGCTATTAGAAATGTTTTACCCACCCGGCACGCCCTCCAATCGAAAGGTGTTAACATTGTGGATTGTTGTCCTATTTGTAACCTAGACGTGGAAAATGTTTGGCATGCTTTGGTCGGGTGCCCTTCGACTTCACAAATTTGGCACGAGGCGGGTCTTGGGAACGCCGTCGAGAAGCTACTCCTTTCGGCTAGTTCGTTCCATGAATTGGTATTTAATTTTATCCGGGACTACAATAGCCAATATCGCGACTTTTTTCTCATGATTTTATGGAGCATTTGGTTTAGAAGAAACATTGTTCTTTGGAACAATGGCCCTCGCGATTCGTCTTCGGTTATTATTCGTGCTAATATTACGCTTACAGATTGGAAGGCTTTGCCCAATTCCTCTCCGCTCTCCTCCGTTCACTCCGAAACCCAGCCCGTTTGGCAACCGCCGCGTGTTGGTTTTCTTAAGTGCAACGTGGATGCCGCAGATTTTGCCTCGAACGTTAAAGCGGGTTTCGGGGCCGTCCTCCGCGATTATTCGGGAGCCTTCATTGCGGCCTTCGCCTCCCCATGTTCATTCGTCCCGCCCACGAGAGAATGCGAAGCCCTTGCCATTCGTGAAGCCATTCTTTGGATTTCTAGTCGCAACGACTCTCAAGATATTATCGAAACCGACGCCAAGGTTGTTGTGGACGCCATTTACGATTCGTATAAGGACAACTCCGAGTTCGGCGACATCATCAAGGAAATTAGACACTTCCTTAACTCGAAAGACCATATCTCGGTTCATTGGATCAACCGCCTCGCAAATGAGTCGGCTCATTTATTAGCTAGGTACGCTTGTACAATTGATCGTTTAGTTCACTTTGATAGCATGCCCTCCTTTCTTAATTATTGTAACGACACCAATTGTAACGCCTCTTGTGTTGGGATATAGACACATCAAGGAAGTAGAGAAATGCATAAAGCTGGATGATTTTTATTCAATCAAAAGCTAGCCTTTTATAGGCTTTACAAAAGGAACGATCAAAACAGAAAAGTCCTAGAAAAAAGGAAAGTCCTAAAAACAAGTAAAGTGACCAGTAGCTAACAAACCTTCCCACGATTTTAGCACCAGACTTTGAATCATCAATTTGACTTATTCTTCAATACTCCCCTTGATTCGAAGCTGGTGATGAGTAACCGATCTCGAAGTTCTTCAAACTTGGCTCTTGGAAGCGATTTGGTAAACAAGTCTGCTAGTTGTTCATCAGATCTGCATGACTTCAGCTTCACTTTTTCTTCAGCAGCCAACTCCCGTATGAAATGATGCTTAATTTCAATATGTTTAGTCCTGCCATGTAATACCGGATTCTTTGACATGGAAATCGCTGACGTGTTGTCACAGAATATCGTAGTGGCCTGGTGTTGCGTTTGGTTTAAGTCACTTAGCACCCTTCTTAACCACACAGCTTGACAGGCAGTTGCTGTTGCAGCCACGTACTCTGCTTCTGTTGAAGAGAGAGCCACAGTAGATTGCTTATTTGATGCCCAAGTAACTACTCCTGAACCAAGTATAAAGCAAATTCCGCTTGTGCTCTTCATGTCTCCTTTTGCCCCTGCCCAATCACTATCAGAGTAGCCTAACAACTCAAACTTTTCTTGCTTTGAATACCAAATTCCATATGATGTTGTACCAGCGATATACCGAACGATTCTCTTTGCTGCTCCAAAGTGTTGCTTACTTGGACAACGCATAAACCTTGATACAAGACCGACTGCATATACACGTCCCACAAGACTTCTAAACTTCCTTGCATTTGTCAACCCAGTACCGTCATCAATAGTCAGTTTCTCACTCACGTTCATCGGTGTTCCCGCTGCTTTGCATCCTTCCATACCAAATTGCTTTAGAAGCTCTAAAGCATACTTTCGTTGGTATAGAAATATGCCATTCCTTTCTTGTTGAACTTCAAGACCAAGAAAAAAGCTCAATTTCCCTAAGTCTGTCATTTCAAACTTATCCATCATAGCCTTTTTAAAATCAGAAATAAGTTGTATTGAAGAACCTGTATAAATCATGTCGTCTACATACAGACTCACCAGCATAATGTCTCCAACTCCTTGTCTTTTCACGTACAAGGTTGGCTCATTAGGGCTTCTTTCAAACCCATTTTGACGAAAGAAATCATCTATTTTGCTGTACCAAGATCTAGGGGTCTGCCTTAACCCATATAGTGCTTTCTTAAGCCCGTACACTTTGTGCTCTTCTCCAGGGGCTTCAAAAAATTCCGGTTGTTGGACATACACTTCCTCTTTTAATTCTCCATTTAAGAAAGCCAACTTCACGTAAAATTGTCCATTGCATTTGTGCGGCTAATGCAAGGATAACTCTCACAGTTTCAAATCTTGCAACTGGCGAAAACGTTTCTTCGAAATCTATACCATGCTCTTGAACATATCCACGTGCCACTAACCTTGCCTTGTGCTTTTGAATTGTTCCATCAGCATGAAATTTCGTCTTAAATATCCACTTAAGACCAATTGCCTTCTTTTCTTTAGGCAATTCAACTAGGCTCCAAGTTTCATTCTTCTCGATGGCATTGATTTCTTCTTGCATAGCTTTCTTCCGGACTTCATTGTTTATTGCAGATTCGGCATTTGGGGGGATCACCAACAAATAGAGCAAAATCACAGTCTTGTCTTTCGATGTCAAAGTGCTTCTTGGGTATGTGGCCACGCTTACTTCTTCTAGGTTGTACTTCTTCATTGTCTGTATCTTGTTCTGAGCTACTGCTACCATTTGAAGCATTAGCTTGAGTGCTGGTTGGTGAGGTTCCACTTTGATCATTAACCTGGTGCACATTACCACTTTGGGTGTTACCTGGTTGTTCTTCATCAGAGTCTTCTAGCAATTCTGTGATTGCAGTTGAAATGTCGATGTCCTTCCTCCAAACTGCCTGTTCATTGAACTTCACATCCCTATTAATAACAATAGCTCTTTTATCCGGATCAAAGAGCCGATATGCCTTGGAATTCGTGGAATATCCAACAAATATATACTTCTTTGATTTTTGATCTAACTTGCTTCTACCAGACGAAATTAAGGCATAACAAATGCATCCAAATATTCGTAAGTGACTAACAGAGGGTTTAAAATCATACCAAGCTTCAAAGGGAGTGATGTTCCAAACCGCTTTTGTAGGCGATATATTGATCAGATACACGGCCGTTGCTACGCTTCAGCCCAGAACTCGTCTTCCAGGTTCTTAGTTTTGAGCATAGATCTTGCCATCTCAACAATGGTTCAATTCTTACGCTCCGCTATTCCGTTCTGTTCTGGGGTATAGGGTGCTGTAAGTTCTCTCTTGATTCCATGCTCATCACAAAATCTACTGAACTCCTTTGATAGAAATTCGCCTCCTCTGTCCGTCCTCAAAACTTTTATTTTTCTATTACATTGGTTCTCTGTGAGAGCTTTATATTTTTTGAAGCACTCAAAGGCTTCTGACTTGCATCTGAGAAAATAAACCCAACACATTCTGGAGTAATCATCAATGAGGAGTAAGAAATACTTACTGCCTGAAAAGGATTTTGTTTTCATGGGACCGCATATGTCTGCATGGACCAATCCTAGTCTTTCATCGGCTCTCTTTGCTTGCCCTGTTGGAAATGATTTTCTTGTCTGCTTCCCAAAGGCACACCCTTCGCATGTATGCCCGAGTTCCTTGATGACCGGCAACCCTTCAACCATATCCTTATTCGCAAGCAACTGCTTGCCTTTAACATACAAATGGCCATATCGTTGATGCCATACATCAGCATTTTCCTGTTGACTACTCATCATCCCATAGATCTTAGTGCTGGAAAAATCTACGGGGAACATTATGTTTTCTGTCATTATTGATGTTAGCAATACTTCACCTGTCTTCTTCTTCTTAACAATACAAGCATCATTGTCAAAATGACAGAAAACCCAGACTCGAGAAGTTGTCCTACACTCAACAAGTTATGTGCCAGACCTGGAGCATAATGCACATTTTGAATGAATTTGTCCTTTCCTTGTATTTGGATAGCTATAGTTCCTTTCCCTTCAATTTTGACTTGTTTGTCATTTCCCAAGCGAACTTGCGATTTCACCGATTCATCCAAATCTTTAAATTTCTCTTTCTCTCCTGTCATATGATTCGAGCAAGCACTGTCAAGAAACCAAATATTGTTTGACACAATTTTAGGACTTATACATGTCATGAAGAGGTAGTCTTCTTCTTGTTCAACGTATTGTGCATGCTTATCCTTAAACCAACAATCATCTTCTTTGTGACCATATTTTTTGCAGCATGCACACTGAACAGTGCTCATTCTTGCACGTCCTCTTCCTCGACCACGGCTTAGTAGACGTCGTGCTTGCTCCCCATGGACTTGAAACGCCTGCTCATCTTCCTTAGTAATATTTCTGCTTATTCTAGCCTCATGTGTTTGAAGAGACCCCATTAGTTCCTCAACTGAGTAGGTAGATAGGTCTTTCGATTCCTTTATAGCTGCAACAACGTGATCAAACTTGGGAGACAAACTTCTTAGAATCTTTGCTGCAACGATCGCATCATCCACGTTATCACCATACGCCCTTATTTGGCTAACAATGCCTGAAATTCGAGCAAGATATGCTTGTACTGTTTCATTACTCTTCATGATTGCCGACTCAAAGTCTCTCCGCAGAAACTGCAGTTTCACGGTGATTACCTTGGCAGAGCCTTGGTATTCGACTTTGAGTATGTTCCATGCCTCCTTTGCTGAATTTGCGGCTGCAATTCTGGAGAAAATAGTTTCATCCACGGCTTGTTGTATAAAGAACAGTGCTTTTGCGTCTTTCTTCATAAGTTCCTTGTTTCCAGCCTCGTCCGAACCGGATTCTGCTGTTCCTTGTTCGACTAGATCCCACAAGTCTTGAGATTTGAAGAGTGTTTTCATTTTGATGCTCCAAAACTCGTATGAGTCACCCTTGAAGATTGGAATGTGGGGCTGTGAAATGTTGACTGCAGAACTGTTGGTTGTCATCTTCTTGCTGGAGTGTCTTTCTTGCTGCAAAAGAAATTCAGAAAATACAGAAGTCTTGGCTGAACCAAGGCTCTGATACCAAAATGTTGGGATATAGACACAGCAAGAAAGTAGAGAAATGCATAAAGCTGGATGATTTTTATTCAATCAAAAGCTACCCTTTTATAGGCTTTACAAAAGGAACGATCAAAACAGAAAAGTCCTAGAAAAAAGGAAAGTCCTAAAAACAAGTAAAGTGACCAGTAGCTAACAAACATTCCCACGATTTTAGCACCAGACTTTGAATCATCAATTTGACTTATTCTTCAATATCTTGTTATGAAATGAATGAGTCCCATTCGGATGATGGCAATGCCGAAGCCCGGTAACGGCCTCTTTCCGTTTGTCAAAAAAAAGTCATGAATTTTCTTAAAGGTCCATAAATCATAACTTTTACGTCAATATTCTCTGTGGGCTGTGGCCTATCAATTTTATTCTTTCTTGTGTATTTCATAAATATTTCATCTCAAATATAGAAGTTTATTATTTATATAATAATAAAAAATTAAGAATTAAAAAATACTATAACAAAAGTCATAATAATTCAAATTAACCTACATTAAAAAATTATATAAAAAGGTTAAAATATATATTATTAATCACAAAACAATGGTTTTATACTATTTCACTATGGTGGCATTTATTTTAAAACATGTTGTGATTTTTAAAAAGTGGTGGTGAAATATGAAATTTGATTATGTGTTTTTATAAATCGACATATATGTAATTATATATTTTTATCCTTTAAAAAATCAACTTAAATACGTTAATTCAAACGAGCATCGATGATCAAATGACGTAACAAAAAACTATAAAAGATGGATGTTGGCGGATTTGCGAGGGTGCGGAGTTTTAATTATATCTCAAACACTGAAACCTCAATTTAAGCGATTCAAGATAATCTGGAAATCCAACGCACAGATTTACAATCTTCGTGTTTTGCGTTTTTGCAAATTAGAGATGCATTTGGGCCAAAACTGACGTCGAAATCAAAAGAATAGTACTAGATAGAAATAAAAATGATACAAGAGCTAAAGTTACCATTTTTTGTCCAGACCTATTACATCTCATGGTCTTGTGATTTGAGCAACGAACGCATCCAACTCCTTACGCATCACGCCACCATCTTCCACCGATCGCCGTACAACACCACCAAGTTCCGCCGCTTTCTTTCTTATCCGACACCCTTCCTCCGACACCATCAACCGTCGAACCGCTTTTGCCACCATAGACGCCGCCACCGTCTCATTTCTCCGTGCCCAATCCCTTGCATATATCCCCGTTCCAAGCACCTCCGTTATCAACGTCGCATTCCTCGGTTGGTCTGCATGCATCGGCCATGCAGCTATCGGAATCCCCATCGCTATAGCCTCCATCGACGAATTCCACCCACAATGACTCATAAACCCACCCGTCGATCGATGCCCCAATATCGCAATCTGCGGTGCCCACCCTCTCACCACCACCCCCACCCCCCGCCGTTCTATCCTCCCTTCGTACCCTTCCGGCAGCTCGATTCTCCGATATTCTCCGGCAAAAATGTCGCCTTTATCCGCATCCCTCACCACCCATATGAACTTCTGCCCACTTTCTTCCAATCCGATAGCGATTTCTTTCGCTTCTTCGTCGGTGAACGAAACCGTGGTCCCAAATGAAACATAAATAACTGAGTTCTCCTCTTGTTTATCGAGCCAATTGATCAGTAACCTGTTACAAGACCGTTCTTTAGCATGTTAAATGTGTGATTTTAAACAGTGCCTCAAAATTTTGGGCCTAATTTTACATTGTTCAGAGTCTTTAATCAATGAATTTAAAACTACAGCCTACCTTAGTGCATCATTAATTTCTATCAAAAAAAACAAAAATAATATGCAGTATCATTGCCACATTAATTTGTATATATGTATATATATTATCTCACTTTGTATTTGTAATCAAAAGGTTTAGGTGTAATAGGCCTAAAAAAAATTGGAAAGTTCCTGACCTGTTGGATTCAGTGGTGGAATCTTTCAGTTCAGTTAACCCCACCGGATTAAACGGACCGATGGCCCAATTCTTCGACGTACCGGAGATCTCTTCGCTTTTAAGTAATTCCAGAAACTTTTCTTCGAACACTTTACTGGTGTCGTAAAGGGTACCGGAGCTGATCTTTTTGAACGACGAGTCCTCTGAATCGAGCAACTCTATGAAGTCATCGGTGAAACACCCTTCAATCGACGGAACCTTCTTCCAAATAGAATCAGTTTCAGCATCCAAACTTGGGGTTTGTTTCGTCTCCCAATGATACCAAAAAGCAGTGAAAGCAGAACAGCTTTGAAACATGTAAACCTCAGCGGTAGGGACGGAAACAAAGTCTTGAACGACGGAACTCATCAAGTAATCATGAATGATAACGATTCTGTTGGTGGTGAGGGAGAGATCGGATAATAGTTTGTTGAAAGGCTGACGGAGGTGCATCACGGCTTTGAACGACGGCATAAGGTGGTTCGGGAAGCGGGTGGCGGCGTTGGGGTTGGGGTTGGGTGGAGGGTTGGGGAAGGAGGGTACGGCGAAGTCGTGGAAGTGGATGTTGGAGTCGGAGAGTGGGTCCCAACCGTGGATGCGAAGCTTGGCTTGACGGTTGTGGGTGGTGGCGCAGACGAAATGGACGGGGAGGTTGTAGGCGGAGATGAGGCGGGAGAGGTGGAGGAGTTGGTTGAGATGGCCTTGTGCTATAAATGGCACCATCACAACACATACTTCATTTTTATTCATTTTAGTTTAGTTAGTTTCTCTTCGTGTATCAATGGAGGGTTTTGTGGTATAAATAGAAGATGTCAAACGATTGCATTTGTGTGGGTTTTATCAATTTCTTGTCATTAGGGAATTATTCTCTGGGATCTCTCCACACATATAATCTTGTTTGATAGTGTTGTTGATAAATAACCACAAGAAACAGAGGTTTTTGGATTTTATCGTCATTAAAAGTCCATTTATTGTCACAAATTATTCATAGAAACCAAGGTTCTAAATGACGTGAGACGTGGCGTGACAGTGAGGCCAAGCCTCAAGTTTTAGGAGCCACGGCGAAGCCATGACATTTTCAATGCGTGATTTATGGCGTCAAATTTATAATTCATGTATAATATTATATATAAAAACATATGTTTTGTAGTGTTACTAAACGAACAAATAATAGTAAGCAAGTTAAGTTAGGTTATATATTAAAAAACTTGAAAATAAGACATTAAAAACGTAAAAAAAATCAAATATTGCATTACAAAAGTTGCGCATTAGGCCATGGCGTGCCACGGGCTTAACGTGGCGTGAGACACAAGCTTTGGTGTCATGGCGTGCCATGTCGTCTGTGCGACGAGTTTTTTTTAACAATGATAGAGACGATATATTGATGCTATATCTTATGGCTGAAACATATCGTCGCTAAAACTCATTTTTATTAGTCTTCTTATGGAGTTATTAACTTAAATAACCTTCTCACCTAAGGAAATTCAACTTTAGCCATCCGAACTTTTTTTTTACCAAAATGACCAGAATCTCGCAAGTCTGACACCGCAAGGCACCTTTTACTTGCAGTGTCAGACTTTTTCTGACGCGTTCTAAAAAGATCATGGTTTTTTAAAAATTGATAAAACCGCAAGCCACCGCAAGGGATACGAGGCCATGTGTCATTATCCTCTTTACCGCAAGTGTTGAGGTATTGCAAAAAACATAACACGTGTAAGGGAAAAAGAAAACCCGTAAGCCATTATAGTAAACCGCAAGTTGCGTCTCCGCAAGCCGCTAAAACGTAAAATCATGATTTTTTTAGAATGCTTCAGAAAAAGTCTGACACCGCAAGTAAAAGATACATTACGATGTCAGACTTGCGGGATTCTGATCATTTTGGTAAAAAAAAGTTTGAATGATTAAAAGTTGAATTTCTTTAGGTGAGAAGGTTATTTAAATTAATAACCCTCCTTAGGTATTAGTTTAAGAGTTCCGGAGTTACAAGAAGTTTGATCCTCAAAGAAATTGTGACTTGTACTATACAACTATGAAACTTAAAGCTTCGGTTGTACTACAACAAAAATTGGTTTATAGAACGTCGAAAATATTTAAAAATTTCTAATAAACTATTTTGTAACACATTGCCGAGTGCTTATGGTTGCGTTTAGGACCCAACCAATATCATAATATGGTATGGTTTTGAGCTCTCATATATTTAATTTTCAAGTTCGGCATGGATTTGATTTGATTTGATTGGCGTCCTGTGGTACAACTCTATTCGTAGCACGTAACTTTGCATGATGGGCTATAAGGCCATGAGTACCCGTACCCAATGAACCCAACGAACTCACTTGTCACCTTAGCGTCACATCAGTTTTTCTCTTTCCTACCCTCCTTATCCAATACTTACCCAAAAGTGGAGTACCACTACCCAATAAACCCAATGAACCCACTTGCCACCTCATCTTTTTTAATTCTTTTATTTATACATTTAATTATTTAACAAAATAAAAATATTTATATATTTTTTAATAAATAAAAATAAGATAAATAATAAAAATAAAAATTCATATCATTCATTAAAAAATTAAAAATTACAAAATAAATTTAAAAATTACAAAATATTAAAAATCTACTCGTCGTCATTGTTGGGAACTTGGATACGCCAAATATGTTCGACCAAATCCGACCGAAGGTTATTATGAGTGTCCCGATTTTTGACTTCTCGAACATTTGTCGCGCGTTGTTCCTCACTGATGATGCAAGTACTCGGTTCTCTTCTTGACGATGAGGCGGTGCTACCATAAATTAATTTTGCAGCTTCTCGAACCAACCCTACAAAAATTTCCCTTTGATGATGCAAGTACTCGTCGGTGTCTATGGATGATGATGATGCGGTCAATGAAGCGGGTTGTGGCGAATCCATATTGTCTAAAATGAAAGAAATAAATGGAAGAAAGTATAGAGAATGGAAGAAAGTATGTTTTGGTGTGAAAAAATAAGATGGTATAGGTTAATATATATAGTGTGATTAATTTGAAAAACAAAATTATTTTTTAAACTAGCCGTTCAGCGGTATTTTTTCAAAAAATTTAAAAAATAAAAATAAAAAAATAAAGTGGCAACGGGTAGATCGGGTTAGTGAATATATCGAAAATGATTGATCAACCATATACTTTTATAATAATATAAATTACATTGTTTGTCAAATTCTAATCAAATCGTTTGGCATACACTACTAACATTTGTTGAAGCGTATATTCCCTCAACAAAGTCGTTCATCCTCTTACCTCTAATTTTGGTCCCCGTGGTTTATTAAAATCTTTGAAAGTGGGACCTAAACTTTAATAACTCTATAAAGTGTCCTTAGGGTTCTCATTTTGCTTTGAAAATGGTCCCTCGTCGTTAACTCCGTGAATTTTTTCTGTTAATAGCAGGGGCATTTTTGTCTTTCATTTACTTCTAAAAAAAAGTAAATAAATGTATGATGTTATATATATGTGTATATAAAAAATCGATAAAGCATCCGAAAATCGATAACCATCTCCTTCGCCTAAATGGAAACACGGAAGGGCTTTTTGTCATAAATCCATCATCAACAACAACATGGAAGGACCTTCGGTAATGTATATGTTCCTTTCTTGATCTGTACTTGCGTGCTTCAGAAATCCATCATCAACAACACGATCCAGCTCCAACAAACTACTTCTCCTTCGTTTTCTGTTGTCTCTTATGCGCCGGTGGCCTCTCCACCCATTCCTCCACCAACACCACGACAACCCCAATGACCGAACCGCCACCTGCTTTTCAAAACCTATTCATCTTTCAAACTCCAATCTTGATGATCATGCAGTTGGAAAATCTTAGATGGGTTTGATGTTGGGATTTGGTTGTCCCACATAGACCAAGAGAGAAAATCTAGATAGCTTTATATTAAGAGAACCCTACCTCTTAATAAATTGGCTAACCAGTAAGTTGTGCCAAAGACATATTTAGAGTGGAGTTTCAGATTTGGTCCAGATCTGGAGCGGAGTTTCAGATTTGGTCTATGTGGGACAACCAAATCCCAACATTTGATTCCAAAACAAGGAATGTCAAAGAACTTGAAAAAGGGAATCGGAAGAGAATAAGAACGAGAGACGAAGACGAGGAACAAGAAAGAGAAAGATGTTATCATGGAAGAAATCGAAAACATGAAGATGGAAAGTCAAAAACGGAATCTGAAACTCCACTCCAGATCTGGACTTCTACCCCAACACCAACAGTGGCTTTGTTTGGGGTTTCCATTTTCGAAGCAGAGGGTTGTGGTGGTGGTTGATATGTTGGTTTTGGGTGACCAACTCAAAACACCAACATATTTGTATTTTTGGGTTTCCAACTTTTCTACCATTCAAAGGGTTTGCTTGATTTATATTATAGAATTGAGATTCTTGTTCAATGAATTTCAGAGTTTAGGTATTAATTTAGATTTTAAGTTTTGATTTTTGGTGGTGGATGGTGGTGGTTGGTGGCAGACATAAGAGATCGGTAGTGGTGATCGGTGATGGAGATGCGTAGAGGTGAGGTGAGGTGGCAGGTTGGAGCTTCAATCTCAGTTTAAACTTCGATCGAGGTTTGAACTTTGACGGAGTTGTAAGATCTGTTTGATCGGAGTTGTAGATCGGTATGATCAGAGTTGCAGATCGGTATGATCATAGTTCGATATGGGTTTGAGCTTTGATGGAGTTGCACATCCAACTTTGGCCAATCTAACGACTCCGGAGCATCTTCGTCGAATAAGGGATGTGTTTGCTGGACTGGGTTTTAGGGGTTGGTCACAGAACAGGAGTTAGGTGACAGAGAGAGAGAGAGAGAGAGAGAGAGAGAGAGAGAGAGAGAGAGAGATAAACGACGAAGAAAGGCTGGTTGTTTGTTTGGCCGACGAAAGTTGTTTGCAGGTGGTTCTCCGGTGAAAGGGAAAGGTTGTCACCGGAGGTAAGGCTTGGCTGGCTTGGGATGGAGACGATAATATTTTATGTTATAATAATGGGAATTTAATTAAAATACCCCAAGTTTGACCCATCCTTACCAAAATACCTAAAATCTCGATCACTTTACCAAAATACCCCAAAATTCCGCGATGGGCCCCGCGATTGCGGGCTAGGGCCTACGTGTCACCCATGTTTGGCCAAAGTGTCCCGCGAAGCCCCTCAACTATGGCCGCGATGACACTTTTGGTCCCTCCCCGCGGAGGTTGCCCGCGATGGGCACAAAAATTTCACTTTTGGCCCCTGTATTTGAACGAATCTTGCATGCTTTTACTGTTGTTTTCCACAATTATTGTACTTTGAAGACCAATTTGTGGTTCAAATTCACTGCATGTTTGAGATTTCATCCATAAATATCAGTAAAATGCAATTCATAATTCACACCATTCTATCCTTCTTTCTTGCTTTCTTTCACTTGCTTTCTTTCTTCAGTAAACAAATGGCATCGTCATCTAACCCATCGTCTACACCTGAAAGAATGCCACCTAAACTTCAGAAGGCGATAGCAGCAAAGGAAAAGGAGATAGACGAACTGACAGAATAGTGGAAACAGATGATGGCCAGGAAGAATGTCCACTTGACAAGGATCGAAGTGGAAGAAAAGGAGATCAAAAGGATAAAAGGGGATATAAAAGATAGGGAGGCTCGTATTCGTCGAGAAAAAGAAGAAATTCACCATATTATTCAAGACTTCGCAATTCTTCAAGCGAAGGTAAACGACAGGCAAACTTGGATTGATGAAACTAAAGCAATTTTTGATTAGGTGGTGGTTGTTTTAGTACTTTGTTGTTTATGTGTTGTTGTTTTGTACTTTTTTGTTGTTGTTTTGTACTTTGTTGCTCATGAATAAAGGTTTTTAATTTGTCTGAAAAGTAGTTTTTTAAGTAGTCTGAATTTTGTCTGAAAAGTGGTTCATATTAAAAATACAACTCATAAATGTTATACAAGATTATTTCATAGCAAACACATACTAATAAATACAGTACAAAATTATCCAAATTTGAGGCTACGGCTAGACGATGGTTTGGTTTTTGACAATCCGGGTCTACTTCTTACATACTCTGGCGAGACGAGTCTCAAAGTGGTAAGCTCCACTTTCTCGATGTACACTTCAATCACAGTATGGCCGTCAACATACTGGCGTATGTTGGCTACATCTTCGTCGGTACTCAATTCTACCAGTCCAGTCAAGAAGTCTGCATTCGGCCTCTTAAAATACAACCTATTATATTTTGGTTCTTCATATTCTAGCTCTTTCATGATCTGTTCAAGCAGTTGCATAGAAAGATCCTCCACATCTAACATGTCAACATAAATTTCTAGACCACGAAAATAATGCCTTTGGGTGGTTCCGTGAAGTACCCACCATGGTGGACTTTCATGGTGAACAACTGTGGATATTTATCTGTTGATGAAGATTAATTAATATAGTTAGTTCGTAGAACAACGGTAGTAACAAGCAAAAACTCAATGAAACATGAACACTAACCATATAACTCTTTGCCAATGTCGGAAAGCGATTCAGATAAACGCCTAAAGCACCAAACATGAAGGTTTGGGGATGCCATGTAAGAATACGTTAACGAATAATATGTTCTCGTATATGTGTTTTACGACTAATCTAGCGTAGGTTATTTATAGGCAAATGTGGATGCTTTTACTGCACTTAGGTCCCTGTCTTTGATCTAACACAACTTAGGTCCCTGTCTTTTCTCTAACACAACTTAGGTCCCTATCAACGCTATCATATGATATAGTTCTATATAACCATTACTATTCTCTCCATTTAGACTACTACCATTATGATCATCATCCCATGTTCTGTTTCAAGTACCTTTCAAAAGATAACTGGTCCCAATCAATGTTCAGATCAACGCACATAAGTTATGTTTGATAAATTACAACGCACTAAACATACAATATTTATCGTCCCAATCAAGGGAAATCAACGTTCAGATCAACAGTATCATGTGATATAGTTCCATGTGGTTCAAGTCCCGACGGGCCCGCGGTGTTACTTAGTTGACTGTTTGTGTGTCTACTCCTTGGCACGGTTGAAGGGGCGGGATTTGGACACTCTCCATGAGTATGTCCTACGCATTGGCACCGAGTACATTTTCGTTGTATCGAACCTTCACCATGTGATAGACGTCGGTTGTTCTTTCTCGGTCTCCCGGCTCTGTTCTTATCGTTTAAAGGTGGATAGCATGGCGGAAGCGGGTCCGGTGGATACACCCATGCTTTAGGGGTCCATCTGGATTTGTTACTTCTGCGTATGTTCTCCGGTAAGTTTCGGTCGTGAAGAAACTTACAGCCAAGTCGCTGCAATCTCTACGACCCATATGTCTTGCCGCAGCGATGGCATGGCCGCACGGTAACCCAGATTTTTGCCATTCGTAACACGAACAAACACGGTCGGTCATATTCACAGTCGCGTGAAGCTGGTTATCCAGAACCTCGTAACTCCCATACCCGATTTCTCTTACCCTCCATGTCGCCGCGTGAGGCACCCTGAAGAGAACTATCTCCTCCGCCGCTGGTGTGAGTGCATTTTGCAGCTCAGCTCCTTTTCGGCGTCGAAGTTGGTACCACTCTTGTTGAAAGCTCCGAAAGTAGTCCATAATATTAACAATCGGACATCTACGCACAAAATGGGAGAGTGCATTCACCGACTCTGCACTATTGGAGGTCAGAATGTCATACCGTTGTGCAGAAAAATGGGCCGCGGACCACCTCTTCGGTCCAACATCGTCCATGACTTTGGCTGAATTCTTGGCACTAACTCGTAGAAGATTCATGTACCGGTTAAAGTCCCGATCCGTATATGCTTTGCATGCCGCCCAGTAGACATCCTTGTAGGTGGTAATACGTTTGTCCTGGGTTTTGGCGTTCATCTCCAAATGTTGACAACAATATGCGTGAGGGGCGTTTGGGTACATGGCAGAGATTGCGGCGCTTATGGAAGGAGCCCTGTCGGACATAAACACCAACCCTTGCGGGTCTCCGATAGCTTGTCTCAACATGGACAGAAACCAAGTCCACTCGTCCCCGGTTTCGGACTTGCCTACTCCGAAAGCTACTGGAACGATGGAGTTATCCCGTCCATGGCAACCGCCAAGAACATCATACCCAAGTAAGGGCCCTTTAAATGGGCAACGTCTATTACCAGGACACGACGCAGATTTTCCAGAAATGTGCGGATCTGCAAAAACGTAGGTGGTTTTCCTTTGTAAACGTTATAGTTTATAATGTGTAGACATATGACGTGTTAAAATACGTACCACACATCCAAGGGCAAAGAAGCACATCTCAAACTGTCCATGTGAATCGGTCCTTATCTGGGTGACAGTACCTGGATTCTACAGCTGCAAATTATATAAATATGTTGGGAGTCGTTCATACGACTCCTCGAACGTGCCTCTCACCAATAGCAGTGCCTTGCATCGTGCACGCCAAGCTTGGTGGTAACCAATCGTGACGCCGAATTGCTGGTGTACATCGTCCACGATGTCCTTTGGACGCAATGACCTGCTAGCATCAAGAAATTTGTCTTTCAGTATCGCACCCAAAGTCCTTTTGGTGGCTTGTTTGTGGTGGGGATTCAGTTGCGTCCTCGTACAAGTGTGTACGTCGTGCAACTTTCTAATAAGTAACGCCCCTCCTTTCTCTCCCGCGGGAATCGCGTACATCCTCCACTTACATTTTTCTCTCGCACATTCAACTATGTATCTGCTTTTGTCAGATTTTGGCGTGTGACTTTCGAAAACCCTCTTCCAAGAACTTAAGTCTGACCTGACTTGCCAAGTGATCCTTCGAATCAAATATCTGACCTACTTTTAACCTTAAACTGCGATTATAAGGTGTAGGTTCGTAGGTTTGTGTCTGGGTATTCTGGTATGGAAGAATAGGGGGCATATCAAAATAGTCATTTAACTGACTAAATGATTTATTACTAGGGGTATATTCTTCGTGATCATCACTATCGGTATCGGTATTCGATCTGTCTATATCAGCATTACCCGTTTTGAAAACATAGGTTTCGTCATCAGCAACTCCAGCACAACGTCCTTCTTGTGGTTGTTGTTGTTGCGTCTTCGGAACATAATAAGGAATACAGTCGTTAAGACCTTCGTCGTCATCAGCGTCGTCATTACCTTCGTCGTCACCGTCGTCGTCACCGTCGTCGTCACCGTCGTCATCACCGTCGTCGTCACCTTCGTCATCGTCTTCGTTGCACACCGAGGATTCAGCATTCACATAATGTAATGGAGGTCTTTCTGATTCGGCTGCAAAGTGCATAAAACCAGAGATATCCCCATCGTTGCATAACTCCACAAATGACCCATCACCATTCTTGAACGCTAACTTGCAAACAGCAGAAGGGTCGATTTCACATTTTTGCAAGGCGTATGCAACAAACTTCTGATAAGAAAAGTTTACTGACAATTTTACACCATGCTTAGATTTATAAGCAAAATTCCACTCGTTGTTTTCTTTCACCCATTCACCATCGTAACAGAAATATAGCCTAGCTTTTGCAACAGATGAACTCATTTTTCAATGGTATCTCAAAAACAAAATACTGAAGAAAGAAAGCAAGAAAGAAGTATGGAATCGGTGTGAATTATGGATTGCATTTTACATCTATTTATGGATGAAACAACCAACATTGATGAAACAACCAACATAAATTGCAACCACAAATTGGTATTCCAAATACACTGATTCAACATTGATGAAACATGCCAGTGAATTTGAACCAAAAATTGGTCTTCAAAGTACAATAATTGTGGAAAAAAACAGTAAAAGCATGCAAGATTCGTTCAAATACAGGGGCCGAAAGTGAAATTTTTTTGCCTATCGCGGGCAACCTCCGCGGGGAGGGACCAAAAGTGTCACCGCGACCATAGTTGAGGGGCTCCGCGGGACACTTTAGCCAAACATGGGTGACACGTAGGCCCTAGCCCGCTATCGCGGGGCCCATCGCGGAATTTTAGGGTATTTTGGTAAAGTGATCGAGATTTTGGGTATTTTGGTAAGGATGGGTCAAACTTGGGGTATTTTAATTAAATTCCCTATAATAATTTTAAAATAAAATACATAATATAAAAATAAAATATTATTTACGTTTTTTTAAAGAAAACTAATGATTTTTATGAAAAGACGAAACTGTCCCTCCCTCTAACAGATAAATTAAACAAAGTTAGTGATGAGGGACCATTTTCAGAGCAAAATGAAAACCACAAGGATGTTTTTTAGAGTTATTAAAGTTTAGGTCCTACGTTCAAACTTTTCACTAAACCACAGGACTAAAATTAGAGTTTACTCTTTAATTAGAGTTAAGTAAAAATAACATGACTAATGTAATTTTATATATACACATATGTATGTATAGAGACACATTATTTTGTCAACCGAAATAATGGTATAAACTTGTAAACAAATAGTATTTGGGTTTTTTTCCTCAAATTTGTAAGTTTAGAAATAATTTATATTTTTAGCAACAACAAACTTCCTTAATTTTCTCAATTATCTCCATCTCTCTCTCTCCGGCGACCTCCCCCTAATTCCGGCGAGTTTCGTAATCTTTTCGAGTTTCATAAACCGTTTTTTCGAAAGTTTCAAGTTTTTTAAGTTTCATAAACCGTTTTTTTCGAAATTTTAATGTTTCATAGGGAAAAAACATATGAAACTTCGAAAATATATGATTATTTCGAAAAAATATGAATATTCATATAGGAGAAAATATATGAAACTTAAAAATCTAATTATTCATGTGAGAGACAAATATATGAACCGTTTAAGAAAAAATATGAAACCGTTTCTGAAAAATATATGAAACCGTTTATGAAAATATATGATATCGTCGTCGGGAGAAGGAGGACGTGGCCGGAGAGGGAGAAGATCATAATAATCATCATTTCCCCCAAAAAAAAACCTCATGTACCCTCGTCTCTGTGCATATATGAGGATCGAGCAGTTGAAGATCCCGACAAGTTGGGTTCATGTGCACGGTGGATAGAAAAGGGATGTGGGGGTCGCCTGAGTTAGAGTGGGTTAGGAGGCGATGGTTAATACTTCCATCACTTTTGTCCCTACCAATAACACCACCGTCCATGATAGTTAAACCTTTCATATCTGTAAAGAACCACCGTATTGTGTGTGCATGCAAAAAACTTCCATCACTTTCGTCTTCGTGAAGAACCACCATCCACGGTGGTGCATGTGTAGAAAACCCACCGGAGTTTGGAAGAATTTGCCAGAGTTTGGCATCCCTGTTGGGAACGTCCTTGTTCATCATGGTGGCTGGAATATTTTGAGAGAGAGAGAGAGAGAGATTAGATAAATTCAAATTAATTAATTGATTTTAATTTAAAATACCTAAAAAGTATTCCCAAACTATCATTTCCCTATTTTTTTAAATAAATTTAATTCCGGAAATTTCTTAACCGTCGATCAAGATAATGGATGGCTTAGATTGGTTTACAAAGTTTACAATAAAAAATAGGTTTACAAAAGATGCTCCATCTGTATGTATATATAGGGAAGATATCTTTTGCAAAGCTCCCTTATAGTACAAACCATGTACACCATTTCTAACAAATCAATGAATTTCTTTCATTTTATTGTTAGTTTTAATTATAAGGGCAAGCTTATCTTTTTCTATTTTATCCATTTATTTATCGTGGTTATCATCAACCATTATTTTTGGATATGTTTAATAGAGTAACCGACTAATTATGGATATTTTCGGGCGGTGGTGCAGGTGGCGATGGTGATGGAAGGTGGAGGCGGACGGTGGTGCAGGTGGCGATGGTGATGGAAGGTGGTGGTGGGCGATGGTGCAGGTGGGGTGTTCTCTGATCTGGATGTGCATTAGGGTTTGGGAAGATGAAAGTGAGGTGGATGTGTAGGAGAGTTTGGGAAGATGAAAGTTTGAGAATAAAGGGCTACAGTAAATTACATGGTTGGTCCGTTTTTCTGATAAAAAAAGAAAAAAAATAGAATGACTAAAATAACCCTCTATTTAATCTATTTAACAGAGTATTTTTTTTTAACAAAGTTAGATTTAGGGACTCAAGACGTTATAAGATGTAAACCACGAAGATGCAATCCATAGATATTTCCAAATAGGAACCCATATTGTTAAAACACATAAACCATATGAACCAAATATGTAATTTACTCCAATTTTTTTTGTGTCCGCCTCCTGATAGATGCAAGTGGGTGAAAATGTTAGAGGCCGTTTACAAAACGCTTACCCGGGTAAGTGCTTACCAAGTCACATTAGCTTACCGGATGAATATGTAAAGGACCAAGAATCTTACCCGGTAAGAGCGGAAGCAAGGATCGAGAGTCGAAAGTAAGGACCGAGAGTCTTACCCGGTAAGTGAGTGCGACGACTCTTACCACGGTAAGTGCTTAGCGACTAAATTGTTGCATACGATGCCATTTTGGTGGACTAAAATCTTACCGGGGAAGTAAGTGATAGGTTTGAATTTACCGGTAAGCACTTACCCGGGTAAGTGATTAGGTAAACAGCCCCTTAGTGTTTTCACTGTTATAAAAAATATTTTTACAAGAAATTAGGAATCCTTATAAATGTAATATGAGTTTTTCCCTGATTTCATAAGATAATATTTGTTTGAACTTCTTGTGTCTAGGTTTAAATATGTTTATTCATAAAATATAATAAGATTTACATCTAAAGGATTTCATATAAAGATTTCTTAATCTATTAGTTTTAGCCAAATCATTTCGATTATTCCAAGACAATGTGATTTATGTGTTTGTCACACCAAAAGAGAATTCCTTGCCAATTTCATTAAACTCATTAAACAACAATGTCTTAACAAATTTCGATTGACAAATCATTTCGATTTATGTATTTTGGTTAACTCATTAAACAACAATGTCTTAACAAATGTTATTTGATTGAAATAATTGTATAAATTACGTATGTGATCAATGAATATATTGTATATAAATGAAATATTACTTATGCATAACATTTTAAAACCTTTTTACACAGAATAAAACACGTGAAAACTTTTATGCGATTTTTTTTCATAAATAAAAAATGTAATTTTTTATATAGCATGCCCATATAGTCTACAAACAGGTGATGGATACGAATGGAGAGTTAATATGTGACTATGAGTATATGTGCACACGTGTGTATGTGCATATAAGTATATGTGTATACGTGGATATAAGTATATGTGCATATGCGTTTGTATGTGTGTATGTGTTGAAATTAGAGCAGTTATTCAAATCAAAACCTAGACCTTGACAACGAAACCCATGAGAACGAAACACAGATGAATATCCTAGTTTTCTTCCCTTCCATCATCACTTGTTACCTTTTCTTCTTCTTTCTAGTCAGCAACCAGATAATGGGTTTGATAAGTGAGGTGAGGGATAAAACCATTAGGTACTTAAAACCTTCAATTCAGTAAAACTCAAAATTTGGGCAAATTTTGAGTTTTACTTCAATGCATAATCAAATTCTATATGCAAAAAGCTGAAATGGGTACTCATAAACAACTATTTTCAGTGACGTAAACTGGGATAGAAAGCACCGATACCAGAGAAGAAACAAACATGATCTTTGGTTTACCGATCTTCAAGATATAGGTTGCAATTTTTCGATGTTCTTCAGTATCTTCTTCGCTTCAATTATGGCTGTGATCCGTAATCCCGTAAACAGGGATGCTTGCATTTTTTTTTACTGTTTTAACCTTTTTACCCCTGATACATATGCGCACATAGAATAGGCACGTGCAGTCCCTACCAAAAAAAAATCTATGATCAAATTGAGGCCGTTGATTTTGATTATGAATGACTGAGGTTGGTTGACATGGTTAAGACTAATGGGTGGTCAACAAAAGAAGAGAAACCCTATATATAGGGGTCTAATCAAATGAGAAATGTTTAATCTCTAATAACCGTGAGATCCAATATGAGTAACACATTTAATATAATTAATTTTATTATTATTATTTTTTGAAACAAAGAAGACATTTCATTAATGAAGGAGATTACATCGAGAGTTTACAGAATCGCTTAAAAAACTGGGAATGTAAAATAAGGTGGTATGACTAGGGAAGTTTCGAGCATTTCGAGCAAGAGAGTGAGCGGTCTCGTTAGACTGTCTCTTATTGTGTATTAAGGAGAAACCGTTGTTTT
Organism: Saussurea involucrata; assembly: GCA_033807775.1. Lineage (NCBI taxonomy): Eukaryota > Viridiplantae > Streptophyta > Magnoliopsida > Asterales > Asteraceae > Saussurea > Saussurea involucrata. The sequence goes on along the minus strand of CM066327.1, from coordinate 13,402,575 downwards.
GTAGGAGATAGGATCTGCACATATCGATTATAGTGCCAAATTCGGAAAGATCCTCTTGGTTAGAGTGAATGGCATCAACCACCACTTTTGCATCGCATTCGAAGATGACGTGGAGATAACCCAATTGAAGCACCCATACAAAGGAGTTCAACAGGGCCATAGCCTCGCACTCTTTCACAGGAGGGATCCCGTGAACAACAGTGGTTTGGGCAGCGGTGAAAGAACCAGTAGCATCTCGAAGAATCGACCCCGAACCCCAAAGGTTGGCTTCGCTAAATATAGCTGCGTCCACGTTGCACTTTAGAAAGCCCACCGGGGGGCGTGCCAAGAGTCACATCTCGGGGTTACAGTGGTAGCGTTGGACTGATGTCGTAAGATGTTTGCCATGCTCCAATTCGCAAGAACAGTGGAAGCATGGCGGATAACGATTGAAGGCAGCTTCACCGCCCCATTAATCCAAGCTTCGTTGCGATGATTCCAGATGCTCCAGAGAATCATCAAAAAGTTGTTACAATCGGGAGGGGTGGCGTTAGCAAGCAGGGAAGAGAGGAAGCTGTGGAAGTCCTCTGAAAGGTTCGCTGCCACATTGATACGATCCCAAAGTTTCGTTTCTTTCCAGATCTTGATTGAGACTGGGCAGTCAATAAAAAGATGCCAGTTATTTTCCGGGTTAACGCCTCAGAACACACACAAGCACGAGGTGTTTATCCCGCGTTTTTGGAGGTTTTCTCTATGCGGGAGCACGTCTTTACACAATCTCCAAGCAAAGCTCCTAACCTTGAACGGCACTTTGGCCTTCCAAAGGGCTCCCAATTTATATCGCAACTCCGATCGTGGTTTAACATGTGCTGATCAATGTTCATAAGGAAGCGGTAACCGCTTTTAACCGAATATGAACCGTTATGATTCCAATGCCAAATTAATCTGTCCGGACCAACTCTAACGCATGGGATTTTAAGAATTTCCAATTGGTCGCGTTGTGAGAAAACTTGAGATAATCGAGAGTGGTCCCACCCGTAAGAGTGGGAAGAGAAGAGATCGCAGACACGGAGAGCATGCTCATTCGGTTTTGGAGAACTTTCCACCCAATGATTAAGGTCATCGCGAAGCCAAGAGTCCCTCCACACGGATATAGATTCATCGTTGCCAACATTCCATCTAAAACCATTTTTAAGCAAAGTGTGAGCACTAAATATATACTGCGCCAAATGTAGCTCGGATTGTGGCCTAATCTTGCATTGAAGAAATTTCTTTTCGGGTAGTATTTGGCTTTAAAAACTCTTCCAACCAGAGAGTCCGGATGCGAGATAAGTCTCCATCCTTGCTTTCCTAAGAGTGCGATGTTAAAGGCTGAGAAATCCCGCAACCCAAGTCCACCAAATTTTTGAGGAAAACACTGTTTGTCCCACGAAAGCCATTTAATCGACCGTGAACCATCTTTCTTCGAGCTCCACCAGTAGTTATTAATTTGCTGTTGGATCTCATGAAAAAGAGTGTTAGGGAGCAAAAAGACGCTCATGAAGTAAACTGGGATAGCTTGGACCGCTGACTTGATGAGTGTGAGTCTACCCGCCCCGAAAATCGGTTTTTTTCGCCACTTGGACAGCCGTTGCCAAATTTTATCCTTTAAGTGTCAAAAGATGGCCCTCTTGTTTCTTCCAATAAGAGATGGGAGGCCCAGATATTTTCCCGTATTGAAAGGATTAGAGACTCCAAGGACATTGCAGATTCTTTCTTTGGAAGCCGTGTCAATGTTGTCACTGCACATTATTCCGGACTTCTCAAAATTAACCGCCAACCCCGAAGCATTCTCAAAGTTTTGAAGAATAGTTTTAAGGATCGAACATTCTTCAACATTAGCGCGTCAAAAGAGGAAATCATCATCCGCGAAGAGTAGATGAGAGATGGTCGGGGCCTGTCTCGTAGCTTGGCACCCATGAATGAGATTGTTAGACGACGCATCTTCCATAAGAGTGGAGAGACCCTCCATGCATAAAATAAAAATGTACGGGGAGAGGGGGTCACCTTGCCTAAGGCCCCGTTTGGGTGTGATCGTGCCCATGATTTCGTTGTTCAATTTGATAAAATATCTAACCGAGGTGATGCACATCATGACTGTCTCCACCCATTGTCGAGAGAAACCCATTTTAGTTAAAATGAGGCGAATATAGTTCCAGTCGAGCCTATAGTAAGCCTTGTTGATATCAATTTTAAGGGCCACATCCCCGATTTTTCTCCGTTTGTTACGTTTCATGCTATGTAGAAGCTCGAAGGCGAGAAGAACATTATCAGTTATGAGTCGACCTTTGATGAAGGCCGATTGGAATTCCGAGATCACTCTGGGAAGGATTTTTTTGAGGCGGTTAGCAAGAACCTTGGTTAAAATTTTGAGAACAACATTGCAGAGAGCAATGGGCCGAAGGTCCTTAAGCGTAGTTGGCACTGCACATTTTGGAATAAGGGTGATGATGGCATCATTTATGCCTTTCGGGAAGGCCCGATTTTGAATCCAGGAAACTCCCGACTTGAAGATGGCGTCACCAATCAGATTCCAATAATGCTGGAAAAAACGGGGATTAAAACCATCGGGTCCCGGCGCTTTGTCGGGGTGCATTTGGAAGAGAGCATCTTTAAATTCTTGCTTCGAGAAGGGAGCATCCAGACATCTGTTGTCGTCCATCGTTATGCATGACTTAACTTTGTCAGTGACAAGAGAGGTCGACCCCGAACTTTCCGAAAAGAGGTTCCTGAAGTAAGAGACGGTCAAAGAACAAAGCCCATCTGAGTCCGTTACCCACACCACGTCGCTGTTTTTTAGACGACGGATAAAATTCTTTCTTTGTCTCCCATTAACATGGACATGAAAAAACTTCGTATTGGAATCACCATCTTTTAGCCAAAAAAGTTTTGCCCTTTGCTTCCAATGCTCCTCCTCTTTGATAAGGAGATAGATCATTTTTCTGTTAACAAGGTCAGTTTCGTGCGCGCTGTCAGGAGAGGAGTGTTCTCTGAGCAAAGCAAGTTTATTACGACATTCGTTTAGCTCCTCTCTTTGGGTTGCATGGAGTTCACGTCCCCATTTGGATAACTGACCGGAAATCCTGGAGAGACGAGACTAGAGATTGTGAGAGGACCCATTATCCCACCATTCGACAACCCTGTTATCCAGTTCCATTTCATGGAACCATTAGTTATAAATCTGAATAAATTCAGGGAGGAATAGCGATCCAGGGAGCCATCGACCAAATGCAGGAGGATGGGAGAATGGTCAGAAATAGGACTAACCAGATTTTCAACCCATGCATTTGGAAACAGGTTAAGCCAAGAAGAAGTCCCAACCGCACGATCGAGCCTCTCCCAAACTTCATTGGGTTTGCCTTTGTATCTGCACCAAGTGAAGGGAAAGCCTTGCATGGTAATGTTAGTAAGCTGGCAGTTGGCCAGCGCATCCCGAAAACCCCGAATGCACCAGTCGGGGTAAATAAGACGCCCCCTTTTTTCGTGCTGAGCGGTAAGATCATTAAAATCGCCGATAACCACCCACGGAATATTAGAGCGGCTACCGAGCTTTCGGAGGAGATTCCACGAATCTCTCCGCCTTCCCCTTTCGGGGAAGCCATAGTAACCTGTGACTCTCCAAGGGCCAACCACACAATCATTGATAAGTAAATCGATAAAGTTATGCGAGTACGACAAAAGGGAAACATTAGTCATACCATTCTAAAGAGCACAAACACCGCCACTGCGGCCAATACAGTCAACACTGGTACAATTTTCAAATCCCAGCCTAACCTTAATAACATCCAATCTAGCTTGCGTAACAAGAGTTTCGAAAAGAAAGATAATATCAGGCCTAGAAATACGAAGGAGATCCTTCAAAACAGGAACCGCACGCTGGTTGCCCAGGCCCCGACAGTTCCATGCCATGATTTTCATTGATCTAGGCGGGCCCGTGGAACGGGTCCCGTGTAACAACCCCAATTCCATATACACATACAATTCACATAATGTAACATAACATTCATATAACAAAAGAAACATCAACTTACAAGTTCGGTCCCGCAGTCTTTTACAAAAATAAAAGAAACCATTCTACTACAAACTTTGTACTATTTACATACATCACATTTAATAATGTGATACAACTGCTTAAACAAGCCAAAATCTTCTTCTTATAATCCTTCACAAAAGCTATCCATTGAATACTCTAATTACTTGCTCATACTTGATCCACCACCTGGAATACATATTTTAAAACAAAATGAGGGTTAGACCTGATGGTCTAAGTGAGAAATCCCTGTTAGTTTGAAAACCATTTATATAACTTCATTCATATAAATCACGCACCACAATTACATATATCCAAATTAAGCTCACATACCATATACCTTCCCTTCTCATTCCTCCTGGCCATATTAGTGGTAGCAAGCCAACTAATAATATACAACGCTGTACAACATCTACAGCCAAACAACGCTATACATCTTCTATAGCCAATCACACCGGTCTTAAACCCGGCCAACGTATTATAACACATTTATAATACACATGTAAATATAATACCTCACTATATTATAATTCACATACGTGCACATAATTATCAACAGTTTCACTCCCAACTCCACACATGTATGTATTCCAGTTGAAAAGTGTTTTCAAAGCAAAACTCACCTGTTTTGGTTATTACACACGTTTGCAAGCTTCTTTCAAAACGATCCTATCTCTTACCACGACTCCAAGAATCTGAAACAAGTTAAGATACACAAATCGCTTTACTAACCAAACACGTAAAACCTAATAATTTCCCATCCTCAACTGTCCCAATACACACTGCATTTAACTCACTACCGGGACTATGCAGTGTACCGGGACTTATACAGTACCGGGACTCTTAGTACCGGGAGTTCCTATACCGGGAGTCCACACTACCGGAAGTTGCTATACCGGAAGTCGACTCAACCGGGAGTTCATACTACCGGGACTACACCGGAAGTCCACACTACCGGAACTTCACCGGAAGTCGAATATACCGGGCTTTCACCGAGAGTTCTCAAGAACACAGACGGTTCCAATTTACCCAGTTTTAAATTAAACTTATACAACCTCAAATTTAAACATTCTAATCCGATAGAAACGGTCTATTGATGATTACAAACATAATATGTAAAAGACTTACCTCAAGATTTCTTCTTAACACAATCGATTGAAGCCCTACTCGTACGGTTTCCTCTTTCGCTTTCTTTCGCCTTCAGACTCCTGCACACATATACAATCTTTCTAAATCTGGATAATGAAACTACTGATGTCTGAAGGTGTATATCACTTCTAATTAATTACCTTTTAGACCTTTAACCTCTCACTAATGTCCCAAACACCCTTAACTTATATTTTACCCCAAACTTACCCTGAACATCATATATTAATGTTAAATTATTTAACGGACTTACCCGGGGTATTACATCATCTCCCCCTTAAAAGGATTCCGTCCCGGAATTCAGTTAAGTAAAAAGATGAGGGTATTTGGCTCTCATTTCCGTCTCTGATTCCCATGTAGCATCTTGACCTCTATGATGCTTCCACTGAACTTTCACTTGTCTGACCTCCTTATTCCGCAGCACTTTAACTTTATGATCAATTATAGCTTCTGGCTCTTCTACATAATTCAGTCTTTCGTCGACTTGTATCTCTGGTAGGGAGACTGCCTGATCCTGAGTAACCAGACACTTTCGGAAGTTTGACACGTGAAACGCATTATGAATCCTGCTCAATTCTGGTGGAAGATCTAATCTGTAAGCTACTTCACCGATCCTTTCTGTGATTGCAAATGGTCCAATATACCTTGGGCTAAGTTTACCTTGTCTACCAAATCTGATGACTCCTTTCCACGGCGAAACCTTTAACATTACGTAATCCCCAACTTGAAATTCCAACGGCTTTCGACGGCGATCAGCGTAACTCTTCTGTCTATCTTGAGCCACTTTCAATCTTTCTCGAATCTGAGCAACCTTATCGGCGGTTAACTGAACTATTTCCGGCCCCACTAGCTGTTTTTCTCCCACTTCGTTCCAGCACAGAGGCGTTCGGCATTTCCTACCATACAGTACTTCGAACGGTGCCGCTTGTATACTGGAATGATAACTGTTGTTGTAAGCGAATTCGATTAACGGTAAATGCTTATCCCATGATCTCCCAAAATCAACAATACAAGCCCGAAGCATATCTTCTAAGGTCTGAATTGTCCGTTCGCTCTGCCCATCTGTTTGAGGATGATATGCCGTACTTAACTTTATCTGTGTCCCCATTTCTTGGAACTCCGTGTCGAGTAAAACGAAGTGGGAACAATCAGAAATGATCGAGATTGGAACTCCGTGTCGAGTTACTATTTCGTCAATGTACATCTTTGCTAATCGTTCCATTGAATTGGTTTCCTTTATTGGTAGAAAGTGTGCAGACTTTGTCAATCTGTCGACGATCACCCAAATAGAATCGAAGCCCTTCGGAGTTCTTGGTAGCTTTGTGATGAAGTCTGTGGTAATCTTCTCCCACTTCCACATAGGTATTTCTAGCCGCTATAATTGACCAAACGTCTTTTGGTGTTCGATCTTTACTTTCTTACAGGTCTCACATCTTTCCACATACTGAGCAATCCCTCTTTTTATCCCTGGCCACCAATAGAATTGCTTTAGGTCTTTATACATCTTGTTTGTACCTGGGTGAATAGAGAAATGGGATTGATGAGCTTCTTGTAAAACACGATCACGTAACCCACCCAAACGAGGTACCCACACTCTGTTTCCCAGACATAATAACCTACGATCATCTTTTACTAGCAATGCTGACATCCCCGCTAACCGTTCTGATTTCAGATGCTCATCCTGATAAGCCTCTATTTGACACTTCTGCAATTCGTCAAATATGTTGGGTAGAAGCTCAGTTCGTAGCGAAATAACTTTTATTGTTCCACTCCTTTCTTGACGACTTAATGCATCAGCTACCACATTTGCCTTTCCTGGGTGATAGAGGATTTCACAGTCATATTCGTTCAGCAATTCTAGCCATCTCCTTTGTCTCATATTCAGTTCCTTCTGATCAAAGAGGTGTTGGAGACTCTTGTGATCAGTATAAATCTGACATTTGGAACCATACAGATAATGTCTCCAAATCTTTAACGCGAAGACAACTGCAGCAAGCTCCATATCGTGCGTAGGATACTGCCATTCATGATCCTTCAGTTGGCGAGAAGCATAAGCTATAACCTTTCCGCGCTGCATAAGCACACAACCCAATCCCAGTTTGGACGCATCACTGTAAACGAAAAAGTCTTCGGAACCTTCAGGTAGTGATAGAATCGGCGCGCTGCACAGTTTCTCTTTCAATATTCGGAATGCCTCGTCCTGTTCTGCCTTCCATTCAAACTTTAGATTCTTCCGGGTCAGCTTAGTCAAAGGTGTTGCAATCCGAGAGAAGTCTTTTATGAATTTCCGATAGTAACCGGCTAAACCCAGAAAACTGCGTACCTCTGCTGTTGTCTTAGGCTGCTCCCACTTTTCAACTGCTTCCACTTTCATCGGATCAACTTGTATACCTTTCTCAGAAATCACGTGCCCCAGAAATTGCACTTTCCGTAGCCAGAATTCACATTTAGAAAATTTTGCATACAACTTTTCCTTCTTCAGTAGCTCTAGAATCAAACGAAGATGTTGCGCGTGCTCTTCCTTGGATCGAGAATAGATAAGGATGTCATCGATAAATACAATTACAAATTTATCGAGATACGACTTACGTACCCGATTCATTAAATCCATAAAGGCAGCTGGAGCGTTCGTCAATCCAAACGGCATCACTAAAAATTCATGATGACCGTACCTCGTTCGAAAAGCAGTCTTTAAAACGTCTTCTTCCTTAACTTTCAACTGGTGATAACCGGACCTTAGATCAATCTTGGAGAAATAGCAGGCTCCAACTAAATGATCAAAGAGGTCATCAATTCGGGGTAACTGATACTTGTTCTTTATCGTGCGCTTATTCAATTCTCGATAGTCAATACACATCCTCATCGAACCGTCCTTCTTTTTCACAAATAATAATGGAGCTCCCCACGGCGAAGAACTAGGTCTGATGAAGCCTTTATCGGATAGGTCTTGTAGTTGTGCCATCATCTCTTTCATTTCTGGAGGTGCTAGCCGGTATGGTGTACGAGCAATAGGAGTGGCTCCAGGAATCAGGTCTATACCGAACTCTACTTGTCTAACAGGCGGAAGACTATTCAAGTCTTCAGGGAATACTTCAGGGAATTCACTAACGATAGGAATATCTTCCATCCTATTCTTTTCAGGCCTACTATCTATCACATAGGCTAAATAACTCGGGCAACCCTTGCTGACACATTTACGAGCTTTTATCATAGATATAAGACAAGACTGACGATTCCTACGATCACCATAAATTACTACCGGTCCCCTCTCAGGTAATACAACATTTATTAACTTCTTATCACACACTATATTAGCTTGATTCTCGGCTAACCAGTCCATTCCCACTACTACGTCAAACTCTATCAAAGTTATAGGGAACAATTGTATAGGCACTCCACACCCCTCTATATTAATCACACAACCATCAAATACTTCTCTAACCGACACTTGGTTATCATTTGCAGTATCTACTAATAGAGCACGTTCTAACAATTTAGGTTTCAAACACAGGCAAGCAGCAAATGTAGGTGACACAAACGATCGGTTTGCACCGGAATCAAACAACACCTTAGCACGTGTAGAGTTTATCAAAAATGTACCTGTGACCACATTCGGAGTTTCCTCCGCTTCTTTCTCAGTCATTTGAAAGGCACGACCCCTGGTTACTGGCGGTTCCAGTCTCGGTATTACTGGTTTAACAATCGCTGGCCTGCCCGATGACACACCTTGTTGTATTCTCCCCCGCGGACAGTTTGACTGAAGATGATCCGGAGAATTGCATAAGAAACATAACCGCGTTACCTTACAATCCTTGATGACGTGTCTGGTCTTCCCACACTTATAGCATGCTCGTAAATCACCTTGACAGTTTCCTTGATGGACACGGTTGCACTTCTGACATGGTCTTTCCGCTGGTCGAAACGACGGACGGTTATCATACCTCTGAAATCAGGACCTCTTCGGATCATATTGTGGTCCTTCCCACTTTCTATTCCCGATACTCTTATCGCCCACATCTCTTCTAATATCTCGTTCAACATTCTCCGCGGCATTAACTGCAGCCGAGAAGGTATCGGGTCCTTTTGCAGTCACTAATCTTCTGACTTCTGAGTTCAATCCAAAGATAAACCGTTCTGTCTTCATTGCCTCCGTAGCAACATAGTATTCTGCAAATCGAGACTTTTCCAGAAAGCTAGCGGTATAATCTCGAACAGATAAGTTTCCTTGTTGCAAATTCATGAATTCTCCTTCCAGTTGTTTGACGGCTGCTTGAGGACAAAATTGTTCCCTGTAAGCTATCACAAATTCTTCCCAAGAGAGGGTAGAATAAACATCAGGTCCTTTGGAATGAATAAAGGATTCCCACCAATACAAAGCATCCCCTTTTAACATTGCCGCCCCGTACAATACCCTATCTTCATCCGCACACTTGCTTGTCTTGAAAATAGCTTCTATTTCCTTCATCCATCTCATTGCTTTCACTGGATCCCGATCCCCTGTGTACGTAGGAGGCTTGCAACTAAGAAACATTTTGTAATCACATTTTCTCATTACCGGTAAAACCGTAGGGGTGATTGGCATCTCCTCTTCATGAGCAGGATCTGGTCCTTCTGTTTCAGTATCATGAGTTTGGTTGAACATAGCTTGAATATTGGCTTGTAATCTTCCCATTTCTGCCATTAAATCAGCCCTGGTAACGAACTCTGTACTATTAGGCGGGACTCTGCCTCCGGCTCGACCTCCAGCTCTACCCCCAGTTCTACCCCCAATTCTACCCCCGGTTCTGCCTCCCCTGTCCCCTGTTCCTATTGGCGGATTAGTTCTGTTTGGATTTCTTCCGCCTCCTCGATTTGAATTTCGTGTACCGCTTTCCATTCTGTAGATTTAAACAAAATTAATATACACATAAGCATATACCCCATATAATAAGGTATTCCAGTTCAAACATGTACCTGTAAGATCACAATTACACTGGCCAGGTGTAATCTGAAATTACCTTACATGATGTTCCTTCTTCCTTTTTATACTTCCTTATCCCAAGGTTCTATGATGATAGGGACATCCTACTTCACATGCAGTTTAAGTCTAGGTACAAATACAAATACCTAAATCCCTTAAACTAAGGCTCTGATACCATTTGTAACAACCCCAATTCCATATACACATACAATTCACATAATGTAACATAACATTCATATAACAAAAGAAACATCAACTTACAAGTTCGGTCCCACAGTCTTTTACAAAAATAAAAGAAACCATTCTACTACAAACTTTGTACTATTTACATACATCACATTTAATAATGCTATACAACTGCTTAAACAAGCCAAAATCTTCTTCTTATAATCCTTCACAAAATCTATCCATTGAATACTCTAATTACTTGCTCATACTTGATCCACCACCTGGAATACATATTTTAAAACAAAATGAGGGTTAGACCTGATGGTCTAAGTGAGAAATCCCTGTTAGTTTGAAAACCATTTATATAACTTCATTCATATAAATCACGCACCACAATTACGTATATCCAAATTAAGCTCACATACCATATACCTTCCCTTCTCATTCCTCCTGGCCATATTAGTGGTAGCAAGCCAACTAATAATATACAACGCTGTACAACATCTACAGCCAAACAACGCTATACAGGTTCTATAGCCAATCACACCGGTCTTAAACCCGGCCAACGTATTATAACACATTTATAATACACATGTAAATATAATACCTCACTATATTATAATTCACATACGAGCACATAATTATCAACAGTTTCACTCCCAACTCCACACATGTATGTATTCCAGTTGAAAAGTGTTTTCAAAGCAAAACTCACCTGTTTTGGTTATTACACACGTTTGCAAGCTTCTTTCAAAACGATCCTATCTCTTACCACGACTCCAAGAATCTGAAACAAGTTAAGATACACAAATCGCTTTACTAACCAAACACGTAAAACCTAATAATTTCCCATCCTCAACTGTCCCAATACACACTGCATTTAACTCACTACCGGGACTATGCAGTGTACCGGGACTTATACAGTACCGGGACTCTTAGTACCGGGAGTTCCTATATCGGGAGTCCACACTACCGGAAGTTGCTATACCGGAAGTCGACTCAACCGGGAGTTCATACTACCGAGACTACACCGGAAGTCCACACTACCGGAACTTCACCGGAAGTCGAATATACCGGGCTTTCACCGGGAGTTCTCAAGAACACAGACGGTTCCAATTTACCCAGTTTTAAATTAAACTTATACAACCTCAAATTTAAACATTCTAATCCGATAGAAACGGTCTATTGATGATTACAAACATAATATGTAAAAGACTTACCTCAAGATTTCTTCTTAACACAATCGATTGAAGCCCTACTCGTACGGTTTCCTCTTTCGCTTTCTTTCGCCTTCAGACTCCCGCACACATATACAATCTTTCTAAATCTGGATAATGAAACTACTGATGTCTGAAGGTGTATATCACTTCTAATTAATTACCTTTTAGACCTTTAACCTCTCACTAATGTCCCAAACACCCTTAACTTATATTTTACCCCAAACTTACCCTGAACATCATATATTAATGTTAAATTATCTAACGGACTTACCCGGGGTATTACATCCCGCCTCTGGTTCGTTGAGTGGAGAAGAAACGATCGTTGAACGTGACACTTCAGCATGTGCCTCTGTGTGAGTTGATGTAGGGTTGGTTTTGACTTTTTTATCCTTTACCGATCTCGCCATGTCCTTTATTGAAATACATTTTCTGTTCAATGTGGCGCCAGGAGTTACAGTCATGGTTTCCTTGGTGTTGCTGATTAGGGAAGTTTGGTGGGGGTTGATGATTTCGTTGGTTTTTGCATGGGATGGGTGGTTGTCGTGAGAGTGAGTGGGGGTGCATGTAATTTCATGCATGGGGAATGCCACAGTAGCTGTTGTAGTGGGTTTGGTGAGAGAATTAGAAGCATAGGGTGGTGGGGACCCCATGTTCAAGGTAGTGGAAAGTGTGGCGGTATTGGGAATACAATGGGAGAGGGAAGGTGGATTGTCAGAAGAGGTTGTCTTGGTGATGGGAGTCTCATCCATTTGATAGATGGAGTGTTGGTCAACCAGAAGGAGGTGATCATTCTTGTCAGCTAGTGAAAAGACACAAGGTTGAGAAGAAAAGGAAGTCTCCAAAGTGGATTTTTTAGGAGTAGTATCAGCTAAATCACTAGATGGGTAATGATCTTCCTTTTTTGGTTGTCCACTCTCTCCAAGGTAAAAAGTACTTTTACTTTTTTCATGGGAAGGTGTGAGGGGGTGTTGGACCTGAAAGTTACCTGTAGATCGGTTAGCTTCTCCGGTGGCCGTGGCGTTGCCGGTGACCTCACAGATGTTTGAAGTCTTGTAATCGTTTGCCTGTCCTGCTAGTTCCTTGACAATCCATTCTTTGTTAGCAGAGAAGGGTGTGAAACAGTCCCCCACATTTGTTCCTGAGACCACGGCCCGTACAGTTGCATAAGCTTTGTCTCCGGATCTTCTGGGTCACGAATCGCCACCGGTTTGTTGGTACATCCTTGGTTATCATGACCCCACAAACCACATCTATAGCAGATTAGCGGGAGTCGATCGAACTTAAACTGGAGCCACTTTTTCCTTCCTTCAAAGTCGATAAATAAGCCGACGCATGGACGTTTATCCACCGGCATAATAACTCTTGTCCGTGAACTCGTGCGAATCATATCCAGATTGGAACCTCTCCAAGGAAACTCGGCCTTTGGGTCTGCCATTTTGATCCATGCGTTGAGATTGTTCTTAGTGTACAATCTCAAAGGGATATTGTTGATAGTTAGCGTGAGGGGGATAGTGTTAAGGCAAGCATCCTCCCATTTGCCGGAGGTTGGCCAAGGGGTTCCAATGAGGAAGCCACCCGAAAAGATCCATGGCATTCGGTGGAGAACCCAATTTTGGTCCGTCAGGGAAGAGAAAGAAAAGCCAAAGAAGGAGCTTTTGTCGTCTGAACCGAGAAGTTTAACTTGCCAACTATCTCTAAACTTCCACATTCTACCGAAGATGGTCTTAAGAAAAGCAACAGAGCAAACCTTTCGAGCAAAAACCCTAGCCACCATCGAAGTTTCGGAGAAGGTGTCAAGCGAGAGTTCTTCTAGTCCTTGGGTGATGGAGGATTCAGTGGTATCTTCAACATCAGTAACGGGGGTGTGGCTGTTGGAAACGGAAAGTTTGGTGTCTAGCTCAGAGAGGGTTTCAATGTTATCAGTAGGAGTAGACATGGTGGTGGAGACTAGACGGAAAGGGTGACGGTGGGAGGGTGCGAAGGGCACAAAAGGATTTTAGAGGAGAGTCGTCGGCGATAGGTTAGGAGAAGAACTCAAGGAAGGGATTTCCTTCAGATCACAGATGGATTTTTTTTTACAAAAGGGAGTTGGGGTTGAGGGAAGGTAATTAATTTTACTTTGTAATTAACATGAAAGGGTAATCTGATAACATCTTCTTTTTTTACAACTCACAAAATCTTCGAATGGGATGTTTTAAATCTAAAAATAAGTTGTTAATTTAATTTTATTCTACTATATGTTATTAGTTAAAATGATTTACACGCATTTGTTAAAAACCCTAAAATTAATGACAGGTATACAGTAGGTATCACATCGTGTATCTTAGGGTATCACAACGTGAATATAGTGTGTATCACAATGTGTATCATTGTGGGTTTGGTTTTGATTTTAAAGTTTGGGTGTAACACAATGGGTATCATTGTGGGTTTAATTTTGCTTTCAGGGTTAGGATGTAACACAGTGGGTATCACAATGCATCTTGTATTATTATTATTTTGGTATCACATTGTGTATCTTGGTATCACATGAAAGTGTATCACATTGTGTATCTTGTGATTTGTGGGAAATAATGGAGAGAGGAGATTTCTAAAATACTTTAAATGCCCTCTGATTAAAAATTAAAGTCAAAGTTATCAAATTCATTAATTTCCCAATTTATACTTTGACTTGTGGTTGAAAATGGATCTCACGGTTATCACAAACCACCGAGTTCTCCCTTGAATGACATATATATATATATAGGGTCAGGTTCAGGGGAAAACCTCAAAAAATGGAAAACTAAGAAACACTTTGGTAGCCCTCCATCTGGACGTATGCACTTGTGCATACAAGTAATTTGTAACATGCACACATGCATATATACACAAATGCATGATGCACTTGTGCATAACAGCAAAAAAACAACTTAACTTACTTGTATGCACAAGTGCATATCGTGCAGATGAAGTGTTATTAGGGTGTTCTTCAGTTTTTTTGAGGTTTTCACTTAAACCTCCCTCCCTCTCTCTCTCTCTCTCTCTATATATATATATATATATATATATATATATATATAGAGAGAGAGAGAGAGAGAGGGGGGGGGGGTTCAAGGAAAAACCTCAAAAAAAGGAAAACTGAAGAACACCCTGGTGGCCCTTCATCTGGACGGTATCCACTTGTTCATATAGGCTAATTATGTTATTTTTTGGTTTTATGCACAAGTGCATTTTGCATTTGTGCATATATGCACAAATGCATGTTACAAATAACTTGTATGCACAAGTGCATACCGCACAGATGAAAGGCTACCAGAGTGTTCCTTAGTTTTCCGTTTATTTGAGGTTTTCCTCTGAACCGGACCCTATATATATAGGGATATTTCTTTGTAAACCATCCTAATCGTGTAAATCGTCGATTTCATTGGTTGAATTAATGAAATTGTTTCATGAAATTGTTTATTTTGATGAAATTGTTTCATATCATTCATTTCTTGATAAGATTGTTTCATATATTTGTGTTTTTTTATGTAATGGGCCTAATCAAATGAGAACTAACTAATTTGTGGTAACTATAAGATCCAATGTGAACCAATCATTTAGGATAATTAATATAAAATTCAAATAAATATAAAAAGGGTATTGTAGTAAATTTTGATTTTCCAACTAATTAAGTTAATAGATATATTATATAATACCTCTCTTTTCTCTCTTTAGCATATAAGTAAACCCTAAAAATATTTCTTTTTCTACAGATCCGTCGTCCCAAGACTCCCATCACCTCACCTCTTCTTCAACAAAAAGCAGTGTGTCACCATGCTTTATGGAGGCGAACCCCCATCTCTCTGATCTTAAAGCCTTTCTCTCCGGTGGGTTGCCGGTTGGTCCTTGTTTTCCCGATTGGCGCTCCGCCGCATCAGCACGACAACAACTACGCGCCACCCTTAACCTTCCTATCGTCATCATCTCCTTTCAGATCTCACGAAACACACCGTGGTCGAAGTCGTATGGTGTTCGGCTTCTTGTGCAGGTTCGATTTATGTAGAATTTGGGAAATCCGACTGCTTTGTTACCGAGTGCGGTGTCCATGCTTCACCATTTGGATCTTACTGATAAGGTGGATAAGATCCATGATGTTGTTTCTAAAAACAATTGCAGAAGGCAAGCACCGGACGACTGATCTTGGTGGGTCTGCAACATCCATCGAGTTCACCAAGGCCATGGTATCAGTTTGTATTACAATTTGTATCACAGTGGTATTACAATTTGTATCAAAGTTGGCATCACCATGGTATCAGTTTGTATCATAGTTGGTATCACACGGGTATCTAGGTTGGTATCTCACTATAAAGGTTCAAGGAAAAACCTCAAAAAAATGGAAAACTAAAGAACACCCTTGTAGCCCTTCATCTAGACGGTATGCATTTGTACATACAGGTAAATTAAGTTGTTTTTTTGTTCTTATGCACTTGTGCATTATGCATTTGTGCATATGCACGAGTGCATGTTACAAATTACCGGTATATACAAGTGCATACCGTACAGATGAAGGACTGCCAGAGTGTTTCTTAGTTTTCCGTTTATTTGAGCTTTTCCCTTGAACCTGACTCTCTCTCTCTCTCTATATATATATATATATATATATATATATAAGATCCAGGGAGAACCCTGAAAAATAAAAGAATCGAAGAACCAAGAAAAAACGCATGAAAAGTATATCAAAATGAATGTTAAATTAAAGATAATAATGTGATCATTTTTTTGGTGTAGTTCGTTTTGCTCCAATTTTTGTTGTTTTCGTTGATTTTCGATTTTAAAAACTAGGAGGAAGTGGTTTTATTTTTTTGAAAAAGTGATTATAACCACCATATTAATCTCATCCGTTGAACCATCCCAATCTAATGGCTTAGATGAGTTCTTTGGGGTTTTTTTTATTTTTTAGGGTTCTCTCCCGATCTCACCTCTCTCTCTCTCTCTCTCTCTCTCTATATATATATATATATATATATATAGGGTCTCGTTATTTTACAAACCAGTGAAATCTAACAAACCATACAAATTACATTCAACCAATCATAGTTTTTTAATTTTTTTCATGTTTTCGTAATTATGAGAGTTGATTAGTCGATAATATATGAAACAATTTCATCAAGAATATATGAGGGTTGATTAATCAAGAATATGTGAAACAAATTTCAACAAAATGAGAAATGCATGAAACAAAATTGTTTTTACGTAGAAACAAAAATGTATGAAACAATTCCTCAGGAAAATGAAAACGGCGGTTTGTACGTTTTGTTAGATTTCACTGGTTTATAAAATAGTCTTGGCCTATATACAAAATTATATAAGAAAAGTTAAGGTGAGAAAGTAAGAAAAGATCTGAATCTTTAATCACTTTTAGAGCTTCTCTTGGATTCTCTCAATACAAAATTCATGATACCCAAGGCATAAAAAGACGAATTAATGTATTTGGAAAGTGAACTTTCACGATCCAATGAGTCTATCCATTACACGAATCATCTCCAATCCCTAAATTCTAACAACTCATTACCAACAACGTTCGTTGGTTTTATCGTTGTTCCTTTACGATCTTTTGAATTCGTTACATACATTGAAGTATTGAACATAAAAAATTAAAAATATTAAAAAACACTGTAGGGAAACGTTTGCATCAAATAATTTAGTAACGCATTTCCAATAGGCACATTACAAACGGCATTATGTAAACAATATTAACGTTTATACCGATTAACTTTCAAAAATTAAATCGGTAATACTCATTTGAGGAGTTATCATGGGCCATAGAGAATCGTAGATATAATAGCCCAAGGAAGCTGATTGTGGATCAAACCAAACCTCGTTAGCTTTTGGGCTTTTATTGGGCCTCCTCCACCTCTTCTTCTTTATCTACCATGACATGTATCAAATACACAATATACATAATACTTTATATATCTAACATTTAGTTTAGATAGAAAAAAAGTTGGACAATTTGATTGGGGGAGGGTGGTTAGCTCATTCAACGGTTGAGGCTGGCAGAGGGGTTTGGAATTGAACCTAAGACTTGTCTTTTATTTAGACAAACTCGTCCTGCCCTTTTACCAACTGACAAAGGCATATCTAACGTCTAATTCTTTTAGCATTTTAGCAAACATAATAATTAATAGTATATTCTAAAATGAAGGTTGGTAAGACAAAATGGAACCTTTGTGTTGAGACAGTTGTGGTTCTTTATGTAGTTTTTGGTGCTGGGCTATAAATGGAGCAACATATTTGTTATGGCTATGGCTATGGCTACTGAAATAAATAATATATCTTTAGTATTTTTTATTTTTTTTTTATATTAGTATGGTTTAATGCTTTGAAATGTTTATCAGTTGGTTATGAGTTAGCTTTATAAATTCAAATGTATTAATAAGGTGTACATATGTATTAACAGGTTATAAATGTTGTATATACTCAAATGTGAATATACTCGTGATTAGAATTTTCAAATCGGTTAATTGAGAATACCCGTTTTTATATGTATTTATTTAATTAAAAAATATTTAAAATGTGTTAAAATATAATATTGAAATGTGACCAATCTTGACAATCCAAACAACTAACTTATTTATTTTTTAATGTTATAATTATGCGAGGTCTATTTGTGGCAATTGCTGAAAGATTAAGGATGGCGCTGATAGACTCGATGTACAAAAGGGTAGCGGAGCAATAAGCGTTGCTGGAAGGACTTCTGCGAAAAGGGACTAAATTGCAATTACTCATTTGTATATAAGGAATACGATTTAGGGTTTCTCATTCTTCAGATAACAATTCGTTTAGCTTTCTCTCTCAGTTTCTTTAGTCTTCTTCTTTCTTTTGTGTATTAGGGTTTGACATTAACCTTCAAATCTCTTGAAGGTATGGTGTGTGTGAGTGAATCTGTAGTGAGGATTTGTTTGTAAATGTTGTTGTTAAATAAAGTGTTAGTTTAACGTTTTTTAATATGGTATCAGAGCTAAACGATTCTGTGGTGCTCATCTTCATGACTAATGGTAACACATTAGTTCTCATCATTTCTTGTTAAAATCTTCTTTTGAAACACTGATTATCTTGTATTATCTTCATCGTTTTCGTTAAACGTTTTCTGTTGAACTTTTCTGTTGAAAATATGTGTAACTTCTTATGTTCATCTTCTGAATAAGATGTTTCTCATTATATTTGTTTAACAAAACGTTTTCTCTTACTAGTGAAGGTTCTGACCGTAAGTGTCAGGTCTTCCTTTCATCTGTTTAACTACTGTTCTTGCTAAAACAGAATAATCAGTGTGTTTTCCCTCATTTTTGTTTAGAACTGGTGTTGACAGATTCTGTTCAAATCACTGTGTTCTTGTTTTGGATTTGATCTTGTTGATCTTGCTAAAACATAATAATCAGGTGTTTTTCCCTCATTTTTGTTTAGAACTGGTGTTGACAGATTCTGTTCAAATCACTGTGTTCTTGTTTTTCCCTCATTACTTGTTAAGTTTTTCTCTAGATTTGGATCTTCTCTTTGTAGATTTGGTTCAGATCTTGTGTTCTTGTTTTGGATTTGTTCTTGTAGATCTGGTTCAGACGTGCTTACTTGTTAAGTTTTTTTCTCTAGATTTGAATCTTCTCTTTGTAGATTTGGTTCAGATCTGGATACTATATTTTGTTTCTGAGTTGTTCTTGGTCACGTGATCTTTCTTGGGACTGACCATTACATCATCGACTCAGATTTTGTATGTACTTAAGATCTGAACTCTATTGCATTATAGATCTGGTTCAGACTCTTTACTTGCACACGCAAATCGTTTCTTTTAGTTACATCATTTATCATCTTGTTGCTATCAGTCTGTGACTCGAGGAAGATCTTTATAGATCTTGTGAATCGAAGAGATCTTATCTTCTTTTCACTTGTATCTAGATTATTTTTCCTCTTTTCTGTCATCGAATACTGTGTTATCATCCTGTGATTCGAGGAAGATCGTTAAGGATCTCATGAATCGAAGAGGTCCTCTGTGAAACTGTTTCTTTCTTTGTCATTAGCTAAAATATAGGAGTTGTTCCTGTCTAATGACTCGAGATCCAGAGATCCATATAGGTAGATCTCTGTATTGACGAGGATCTGTAATTGTAACATCCCGAATTTTCGTTGTATTATTTTGTGAATTACAAGTTTTAACTAGGAGTTAAATTAGTATTTATTTAAAGTCTTTATTTGAAGTGAATTTGAATATTGAGGGTTGGTTGTGTAATTTCTTGAAAGTTAGGGGTTTATTTGGTAAGAGTCCTATGACTCATGATTAATTAAGTGAGGTGTCATTTATCTAGTCATTATAGACTAAGTGTGTGAGTGTGGCTTGTGTGTTGTGTGTGTTTTACGGTTTTGAAAGAAAAGAGAGAGAGACCGAAAGATAGAGAATCGAAAGGAAGAAAACAAGAAGGAATCACATTTGTTGCAACTGGAAAAGAGGAATCAATCCAAGGTAAATATATCCTAAACCTTCACCTTATTAGTAAAAGTTTTCTATGAAGTTTTTAGATGGGTTTTGGTAAAATTTTGATGATTATGAGGATCTGAGTTTCTGGATATGTTAAGATAGGGATATTAAACATATCTGCAAGTTTACATAAACAAACATAGTTTAAAAGTATAAAAATCTGGGTTTAAGGATGAACATAGTGGACTGAGACATGGATGAATATCATAGATGTCGCAACCTTAAGCTGCGACATTCATGATTGTCGCAATAGACCATTGCGACTTGGAGTTGGAGTCGCAACAGTTGATTGCGACTTGGTCTTGGAATCGCAACAGTTGATTGCGACTTGGCTTTGGGGTCGCAACAGTTGGTTGCGATTTGGGTTGGAATCACAATAGTTGGTTGCGATTTAGAATTGGGATCGCAATAGTGGGTTGCGATTTGGAGTTTAGGTCGCAGTGGGTGGTTGCGACTTGGCTCAGTGCATTGCGACTTGAGATGTAATTTTTAGAGATTAATGATTTTTAGCTGAGGAGGGTTCTGTTTTATAAATTAATAACAGTATATTTGAATATTGAATATTACAGTAAACTGTGGTAGTGAAGACAGGAGTCCCTACGACTTTTTAAGGATTAAAAGAAGTGACTACGCATCAGGTGAGTTTATTTAACTCTCTTTAAAAGTTCAATAATTAATATTGAAATAGATATGTAAAATGTATGTCTGAGCACGATAATTAAAGGACTTGTTATACTTGATAAAGAGACCAGTTAGTTAACTAATAGTTATGTTATATTAATCCTTGTGATAAATTGCAAAGAGAGAATAGTCACTAAATCGAGGTACTTGAATTATCAAGATTCTTTTATATATACATATGTAGAATGTATTATTTTGGGTGTTATGCATATACACTGATAAGAGTTATAATACTTATGTATTATGTTGTTGTGTTGTTGTAATTACTAAAAGTAGGCATCCGGTCATCGGGGGCACTTGGGTACGGTATAATGGGAACCGAATACTTGCCATTGACCAAAGGGATGTAATTTTTAGTAATTGAGTGTACCTTGAATCATCGGGGGTCTCGGTTGAGTATCGCGATATATTAATCCCATTGGGACCATTGATTCTGAGGTGAGAAAATACGAAATGTGGAATAGACAGATTTTGATTCGTAATTCCCATTTCGAATGGAAGATCGGAGATTTCCATTGTTTTAGGGAAGATCAGAGATTTCCCAATTTATAAAAAGAGGATTGAGAAATAGGCAAGTTTTGACTTGTAATTTCTTAGATAAGAGTATTGACTTTGAATCTGGGATGATTTAGAGTAATCTCTTGGATGTGTCGTTATGGCTAGATCAAATTAGTCATAAGTATAGGAATGGGGTAGATTCCCAGTACTGAAAGGAGTTGTGCTACGGTAAGATGGGCGAGAACAGGTTTGATGTATCTGTTGAGATTTTAATTATTTAACTTTAATTTGATTTAAGTATTCTCACTAGGCGAAAGCCTAATGTTTTAAAGTTGAATTTCTTACCAGGTACAAGCTCCGGGAAGTAGGCGGGAAAGTGCGATGATGATTTTTGGAAAGACTCAGACTTAGAGACAACGGAGGATCTAGCGATTATTTTGATGCTTTTGGGACAAAGGATTAGATAACTTAATTAATCTGATTATAATTATATGATTAGATTAATAGGTTATTTGATTTAGACGCATTGTATATAAAACCTTTACATTTTGATCCTCAGGTGATAGAAGTTTGAAGTTATATGATCATAACTTGTAGCAATTTTAAGGTTTAAATTGGCCCTGTTTTTAGGGTGTTACATTATGGTATCAGAGCTTTAGTTTAAGCGAACTAGGTATGATCTTGAGATACCTAGACTTAAACTGTGATGAATTAAGTTATGATCCGCGAGATATGGGTAGAAGTACTAAGACTGGGTAGTCCTAGAGTCGACATAAATACGCGAAGTTAGTACTGTAACGATGGTAATAAGAATTCTCATGTATGATATGTTCGCAATTTCAATTAGCTACTGTTATTATGAATATATTATTACACATGCATACTTGTTTCTAAATTGTTACAGTGACTGATTTGCGGTAAAGTACGTATTGTATGTTTAGTTGTATAAACCATTAACTGATGAGTATTCTTTTGTGCTCAATCAGAACAATGGTGAATACGCCCCCGAGGTCTCCAAATTCTTCGATGAATAGGAATTGGTTAGACGATACTGGAGAAAGACAAACTGGATTAGGTGGAGTTCCTGATACGCCACCAGATTTTCTTTCCTTAGGAGGAATGCGAAGTCGAGTACATCCAGGAGGTACCAGTACGGCTGATCAAACATCATCAGATTCAGGTATGGAGGGACGAATAATGGATAATGTGACTAGATTGATGAATGCATCAATGGAGAGGCAAGCAGAGATGATGAATACTATGATGGGGAGACAGGCAGAGATGTTTACAAAGATGTTCAATGATCGAAATGCGGAACCAAGACGAACAGTGGTTGATACTAGTGTGATAAATCCGACTGTAAATCCAGGATCGGAGGCAGAACGAAGGGTTGAAAGAAACTGCTCCTACAAAACGTTTCTAAGTTGTAAACCGCCAGAATTCAAGGGAGACGACAATCCAATGGCTTGTATGAACTGGATAAGAGAGATCGAGCAAGCTTTTCGAGCTTGTGAATGTAATGATGAAAGATCTAAGGTGAGATTTGGGTCGCAAATGTTGCGCGGCAAGGCGTTGCAGTGGTGGAATGTGTTGTCATCAACTGTGACGGAAGCAGCTCTAAACTCAGTAACTTGGAATCAGTTTAAAGAAAAAAATTTAGAAGAATATTGTAATGAACACGAAATGGACCGAATCGAAGAAGAGTTCCGGAATATCAAGAAGGGAAATATGACGGTGAGAAAATATACCGAAACCTTTATGGAAAAGCTGAATCTTGTGGGGCATGTGGCTCCAACGGAGAAAGATAAGATTAAATATTATCTGAAAGGTCTACCGGCAGATATGATGACAAGGGTTCGCAGTTCGAAATCTGCTACTTTAAGGGAGACGATTGAAGAAGCAAAGGTGATAGAGGAGATGTATGTGAAAGACAAAGAGGAGAAAGCGCAAGTGGGAGAAAAGAGAAAGTGGGAAGGTCGTTCAGAACCTTCTCAGAAATTAAGGTTGTAAGTGTGGGAAGATGGGACATATGGCGACAAATTGTACAGTGCCAGGGTCAGTTTGTTTTGAATGCCAACAACCAGGTCATTTTCGGAGGGATTGTCCGAAGTTGAAAAGAGAAGGAGATCAGGGAAGAAAGTTGGTTATTCCCAAACCAACCGGTCTTGCATTCCAAATGACTGCTGATGAAGCGAAAGGATCAAAAGACGTGGTCTCGGGTACATTTCTTATAAACTCTTTTCCTGCTCGTGTGTTGTTCGATAGTGGCGCAAACTATTCTTTTGTATCCAAGTTGTTTCAACGTAAGCTAGTTATGCCTGTCACTACTTTAGGAGATGCCTTAGTAGTTGAAGTAGCTAATGGAGTCCAGTCTTTGGTTAAGGAAAGCTTGATCGATTGTAAAATTATGATAGAGGGAACAGAATTTCCGATTAACTTGTTGTTAATGGAGATTGGGAGTTTTGATATTGTTGTAGGGATGGACTGGTTGAGCAACAACCAGGCAGAAATTATGTGTGCAAAGAAGCTGATCCGAATTCCAATGAGTGATAAAGACGATGTATTTGTATTTGGAGAAAAACAGGAAGGAGATGTTCCGTTGATTTTAGTGATGAAGGAGCGTAAATGTTTATCGAAAGGGTGTTGGTCTTATTTAGCCTATGTAATCGATACGAAGTTAGAAAAGAAAAATGTTCAAGACATCAATGTGGTGCGTGAGTTTCCGGATGTATTCCCGGATGATCTTCCAGGTCTACCAGTTGAAAGACAAGTAGAGTTTTGCATCGATCTTATTCCTGGAGCAGCACCAATAGCACGAGCACCTTATCGTTTAGCACCTGCCGAGATGAAAGAGATGATGACTCAGCTTCAGGAGTTAGTAGATAAGGGTTTTGTAAGACCGAGTTCTTCACCTTGGGGAGCTCCAGTTTTATTTGTTAAGAAGAAAGATGGTACCATGAGAATGTGTATTGATTATCGGGAGTTAAATAAAGTAACCATTAAGAACAAGTATCCGCTTCCGAGGATTGATGATTTATTTGATCAACTCCAAGGTGCAGGATGTTTCTCAAAGATAGATTTAAGATCAGGATATCATCAAGTTCGAGTAAGAGATGAAGATGTGTCGAAAACAGCGTTTAGAACAAGATATGGAAATTATGAGTTCCTTGTAATGCTATTTGGGTTGACGAATGCTCCTGCTGTATTCATGGACTTGGTGAACAGAGTGTGTCGACCATTTTTGAATAAGTTCGTTATTGTGTTTATTGATGACATACTTATCTATTCAAAGACCGAAGAAGATCATGAACAACATCTTCGTGAGGTCTTAGAAGTTTTAAGGAGGGAGAAGCTTTACGCAAAGTTTTCGAAGTGTGAATTTTGGTTGAAAGAGGTGCAGTTTCTAGGTCACGTAATTACTTCTTAGGGGGTTAAAGTAGATCCATCAAAGATTGAAGCAATGACGAATTGGGAAACACCTAGAAGTGCATTTGAAATAAGAAGTTTCTTGGGATTAGCAGGTTACTATAGAAGGTTCATAAAGGATTTTTCAAAGATTGCATCTGCTTTGACGTTATTAACTAGAAAGAATGAGAAGTTTGTTTGGACGGAGAAACAGGAATCGACTTTCAGAACTTTACGTCAAAAATTGTGTGAAGCACCTATTCTTGCCCTACCAGAAGGAACAGAAGATTTTGTTGTTTATAGTGATGCTTCAAAGATGGGTTTAGGATGTGTACTAATGCAAAGGGGCAAAGTGATCGCCTATGCCTCAAGACAGCTTAAAGAGCATGAAAAGAATTATCCTACCCATGATTTAGAGTTAGCAGCGGTTGTGTTTGCTTTGAAGCTGTGGCGACATTATTTGTATGGAACGAAGTGTACTCTTTATACTGATCATAAAAGTTTGCAACATGTTTTTGATCAAAATGAGTTGAATATGAGGCAACGAAGATGGTTAGAATTACTTAAGGATTATGATTGCGAATTGCATTACCATCCTGGTAAAGCAAATGTCGTAGCTGATGCCTTAAGTAGAAAAGAATATGGTGGGTGTTTGAAATCAATAAATGCAAGAATTGATGTCGCGTCAACTTTGATTGAGAAGATAAAAGAAGCACAAGTGGTGGCTTTGCGAGAGGAAAATCTGAAAGATGAAGTGATGAGCAAACAACATCTTCAGTTGACTGAAGATGGTCGTGGGATCAAGTTATTTCAAGGAAGAGTTTGGGTGCCTAAAACTGGAGGAAATCGAGAGTTGATTCTCGAAGACGCTCATAAATATAAGTATTCCATACACCCTGGGAGTACGAAGATGTATCGAGATCTGAAATTGCATTATTGGTGGCCGGCGATGAAAGTAGATGTGGCTCGAAAGGTAGAAATGTGTACAACGTGTTCGTTGGTGAAAGCTGAACATCAGAAACCTTACGGAAGTTTCCAATCCTTGGAAATTCCGGAATGGAAGTGGGAGAAGATTACCATGGACTTTGTGACAAAGTTACCAAAGACACAAAAGGGTAACGACACAATATGGGTAATCGTGGATAGATTAACTAAGAGTGCTCATTTTCTAGCTATGAAAGAGGCATCACCAATTGAGAAATTGGCAAAGCTGTATATTGACGAAGTGGTGTCAAGGCATGGAACACCGGTGTCGATAGTGTCAGATCGGGATAGCTGGTTTACTTCAAGGTTTTGGCGATCACTGCAAGAAGAATTGGGTACTAAAGTTAATCTGAGCACTGCTTTTCATCCACAAACAGATGGGCAGAGTGAGCGGACCATTCAAACTTTGGAAGATATGCTCAGATGTTGTGTTTTAGATTTTGGTGGTAACTGGGATACGCATCTACCGTTAGTAGAATTTGCGTATAACAATAGTTATCATTCGAGTATCGGGAGAGCACCCTTCGAAGCATTGTATGGTCGAAAGTGTAGAACTCCGGTATGTTGGTTAGAAACCGGAGAGAAACAATTTGTTGGTCCAGAATTGGTACATCAAACAGCGGATAAGGTGAAAGAAATTCGACAGCATATGAAAGCAGCCCAAGATAGACAGAGAAGTTATGTTGACCCGAAACGGAGACCAAAGGAATTTCAAGTTGGGGAGCGCGTGATGCTTAAAGTTTCCCCATGGAAAGGTGAGATAAGGTTTGGAAAGCGTGGGAAGTTGAGTCCTCGTTTTCTAGGACCTTTCACCATTATTGAGAGAATTGGATTACAAGCCTACAAGTTGGATCTTCCACCAGAATTGGAAGGGGTTCATAATACCTTCCACGTATGTTATCTTCGGAAGTGTTTGGCCGAAGAGGAAGATGTGATCCCACTCACTGATGTGAGAATAGATGAAAAGAGCCGATGTGTAGAAGAACCAGAGGCAATTTTGGAAAGATCGGTTAGGAAGCTACGTAGTGGTAAAGAAGTAGCTATGTTGAAAGTACAGTGGAAACACCATAGAGGTACTAACGTAACTTTAGATTCGGAAGAAAGTATGAGGGATAGGTATCCTCATTTGTTTACCTGACTTTGATTTCGGGGACGAAATCATTTTCAAGTTGGGGAGTATTGTAACATCCCGAATTTTCGTTGTATTATTTTGTGAATTACAAGTTTTAACTAGGAGTTAAATTAGTATTTATTTAAAGTCTTTATTTGAAGTGAATTTGAATATTGAGGGTTGGTTGTGTAATTTCTTGAAAGTTAGGGGTTTATTTGGTAAGAGTCCTATGACTCATGATTAATTAAGTGAGGTGTCATTTATCTAGTCATTATAGACTAAGTGTGTGAGTGTGGCTTGTGTGTTGTGTGTGTTTTACGGTTTTGAAAGAAAAGAGAGAGAGACCGAAAGATAGAGAATCGAAAGGAAGAAAACAAGAAGGAATCACATTTGTTGCAATTGGAAAAGAGGAATCAATCCAAGGTAAATATATCCTAAACATTCATCTTATTAGTAAAAGTTTTCTATGAAGTTTTTAGATGGGTTTTGGTAAAATTTTGATGATTATGAGGATCTGAGTTTCTGGATATGTTAAGATAGGGATATTAAACATATCTGCAAGTTTACATAAACAAACATAGTTTAAAAGTATAAAAATATGGGTTTAAGAATGAACATAGTGGACTGAGACTTGGATGAATATCATAGATGTCGCAACCTTAAGCTGCGACATTCATGATTGTCGCAATAGACCGTTGCGACTTGGAGTTGGAGTCGCAACAGTTGATTGCGACTTGGTCTTGGAATCGCAACAGTTGATTGCGACTTGGCTTTGGGGTCGCAACAGTTGGTTGAGATTTGGGTTGGAATCGCAATAGTTGGTTGCGATTTAGAATTGGGATCGCAATAGTGGGTTGCGATTTGGAGTTGAGGTCGCAGTGGGTGGTTGCGACTTGGCTCAGTGCATTGCGACTTGAGATGTAATTTTTAGAGATTAAGGATTTTTAGCTGAGGAGGGTTCTGTTTTATAAATTAATAACAGTATATTTGAATATTGAATATTACAGTAAACTGTGGTAGTGAAGACAGGAGTCCCTACGACTTTTTAAGGATTACAAGAAGTGACTACGCATCAGGTGAGTTTATTTAACTCTCTTTAAAAGTTCAGTAATTAATATTGAAATAGATATGTAAAATGTATGTCTGAGCACGATAATTAAAGGACTTGTTATACTTGATAAAGAGACCAGTTAGTTAACTAATAGTTATGCTATATTAATCCTTGTGATAAATTGCAAAGAGAGAATAGTCACTAAATCGAGGTACTTGAATTATCAAGATTCTTTTATATATACATATGTAGAATGTATTATTTTGGGTGTTATGCATATACACTGATAAGAGTTATAATACTTATGTATTATGTTGTTGTGTTGTTGTAATTACTAAAAGTAGGCATCCGGTCATCGGGGGCACTTGGGTACGGTATAATGGGAACCGAATACTTGCCATTGACCAAAGGGATGTAATTTTTAGTAATTGAGTGTACCTTGAATCATCGGGGGTCTCGGTTGAGTATCGCGATATATTAATCCCATTGGGACCATTGATTCTGAGGTGAGAAAATACGAAATGTGGAATAGGCAGATTTTGATTCGTAATTCCCATTTCGAATGGAAGATCGGAGATTTCCATTGTTTTAGGGAAGATCAGAGATTTCCCAATTTATAAAAAGAGGATTGAGAAATAGGCAAGTTTTGACTTGTAATTTCTTAGATAAGAGTATTGACTTTGAATCTGGGATGATTTAGAGTAATCTCTTGGATGTGTAATTATGGCTAGATCAAATTAGTCATAAGTATTGGAATGGGGTAGATTCCCAGTACTGAAAGGAGTTGTGCTACGGTAAGATGGGCGAGAACAGGTTTGATGTATCTGTTGAGATTTTAATTATTTAACTTTAATTTGATTTAAATATTCTCACTAGGCGAAAGCCTAATGTTTAAAAGTTGAATTTCTTACCAGGTACAAGCTCCGGGAAGTAGGTGGGAAAGTGCGATGAGGATTTTTGGAAAGACTCAGACTTAGAGACAACGGAGGATCTAGCGATTATTTTGATGCTTTTGGGACAAAGGATTAGATAACTTAATTAATCTGATTATAGTTATATGATTAGATTAATAGGTTATTTGATTTAGACGCATTGTATATAAAACCTTTACATTTTGATCCTCAGGTTATAGAAGTTTGAAGTTATATGATCATAACTTGTAGCAATTTTAAGGTTTAAATTGGCCCTGTTTTTAGGGTGTTACATTATGTGTAACACCTTAGGCATATCCCACATCGGCCGTGGACAGGAGAGATGCTGGGTATATTAGTAAACATTGGCCTTACCAGACACAACGCGTTTTGGGGCCACAAGCATGCGGGTTCCTTGGGAACTCTGTGGTTAAGCGTGCTTGGGTGGGAGTAGTACCAGGATGGGTGACCTCCTGGGAAGTCCTTGCGAAGTCCTTGCCAGGTCGCCAAGAACAAAGCCGTGAGCCAGTGGGGCAAAGCGGACAATATTGTGTCGTGGTAAGCGGGGTGTTACAAATGGTATCAGAGCCACTCCTGTGCCGTTCGGGATGGTGGGGCAAACCTCATCGAGGACGATGAGTCCCTAAAGGGGGGGGGGTGTAACACCTTACGCATATCCCACATCGGCCGTGGACAGGAGAGATGCTGGGTATATTAGTAAACCTTGGCCTTACCAGACACAACGCGTTTTGGGGCCACAAGCATGCGGGTTCCTTGGGAACTCTGTGGTTAAGCGTGCTTGGGTGGGAGTAGTACCAGGATGGGTGACCTCCTGGAAAGTCCTTGCGAAGTCTTTGCCAAGTCGCCAAGAACAAAGCCGTGAGCCAGTGGGGCAAAGCGGACAATATTGTGTCGTGGTAAGCGGGGTGTTACAGTAATAATATTGGACTGCTCTCTCTGTTCTGTTTCAATCTCATCAGATCTCAGATCTGACTTGAGAATTGGTGTTAGACTGGTTCTCTTCTCTCAGTTTGTTCAGGAGTGTTCTGGACCTATTTGGACTTCACTTACTATAGATTTCTTCTTGAGATTCCAGATTGCTCATCATCCTGTTCCGCTGTGCTTCACTCATTCCTCACTGTAAGCTCGTTCTGTTTACTTTCTGTTCATTGGAACCACTGTAAGTCTTCGTTTACCCTTCAGTGTGTTGGTTTTCTATTTTTGGATAACTGAGTGGTGGACTTGACCTACCATCCATTGAGTGGAAACGAACCCTGTCTGTGAGCCCTCCGTTTTTATCCTGGTGTGCTTATCATTCTTATATTGAGTGATCACTATGACTGGAGCTGAATCTCCTAAGACTCCAGAGACTCAATCTCTGATTAGGAAGCTGGACTTTAGAGATCCCCTATATCTCCATCCTAGTGACACCACAGGTGTTTCTATTTTGAATATGAAACTTATTGGGACTGATAATTACAAGGTCTGGTCATGTGCTATGACTCTCGCCTTGGAAACTAAAAATAAGTTTGGTTTTGTTGACGGATTTGTTATCCGTCCTAAGGACAACGAGGTCCTTGCTAGACAATGGGACAGGTGTAACTCAGTTGTCTTATCCTGGATCCTTAACTCTATTTCTGAGGAACTGTTTGTGAGTCAGGTATTTTCTAAAATAGCCTTTGAGGTTTGGACTGAATTAAAGGAAACTTATGATAAAGTCGATGGCTCTGTCACTTTTAATCTACATCAGAAAATTAACTCTTTAAGTCAAAATGGAGCCTCTATTTCCGACTATTTTCACAAGTTAAACGCATTATGGAAACAGTTTGATGCGTTGGTCAAACTGCCTTCATGCACGTGCAATGCTTCTCATGATTTTTCTAAACATAACCAATTAATCAAGTTAATGCAGCTTTTGATGGGTCTGGATGATCATTATGCACACATTCGAAGTAACATTTTAACCACTGATCCATTGCCATATGTCAAAACTGTATTTTCCTTGATTTCCAGGGAAGAATCTCACAGAGGTGGGACTCGGCCTTCTGATACCAAGGGTCAACATTCGGCCTTTTTTGGAAAAACAAATGGAAATAAGATTTTTTTTTAAAACTCCACTTAAGTGTAAGCATTGTGGGTTAAATGGACACACAATTGAAAGATGCTACAAGTTAATTGGTTTTCCAATAGATTTTTAGTTCACCAAACCTAAAAATGGACAGTCATTCAAATCGTCTGTTGGAAATGCTTGTTCCACTGAAAACTCTGTTCAAAATCCAAGTTCTTCTACTTTGTTAACAAAAGATCAAATTAATAAGCTTTTGACTTTGATAGATCACAAACAGTCCGAAGGAATATCTGTTAATATGGCAGGTAACTTCTTCTCTAATATGGGAAATTTGTCTAATGTGTCTCATAAACTATCTAGTTCTGGTTGGATAATTGATTCTGGTGCAAATCAGCATATGACCACGTCTTCTTCTCAACTTGAAAATCTTATGGATGTTTTAGATTTAAATCTTAAAGTAACTCAACCAAATGAAGAAGAGGCAAAAATAAATCAAATTAGGAATTATAGATTAAATAATAGTCATGTTGCATGATGTTCTTGTTATACCTGATTTCCATGTGAATCTTTTATCTGTACATAAAATTGCTAGAGACAGTAAAATATTTGCATTCTTTGATGAATATAAGTGCTACCTCCTCCAGGACTTTCAGCCCAGGAAAATAGTGGGGACGGGTAGTGAACAAGGAGGGTTATACTTCTTGGATAAACTATCTATAGGTGAGTCTTTTGACTCAAAATCACCTCAAGACTCTTGTAATGAGTCAAATCTGTCTATAATGTGTTGTGTCTCTCGTCAGTTGTGGCACAGTCGGCTGGGACATCCAGCTGACCCTGTGCTTATTGTCTTAAAAGAAACTCTTAATCTAGGAAATGATTGTCACTCACCCCTTGTGATACCTGTCATAGGGCCAAACAGGCCCGTGACAAATTCAATCTTAGTAATCACACTACTACCATGCTTGGTGAAGTAGTTCACTTGGATCTTTGGGGACCCTATAGGGTTCCAAGTAAGGAAGGATTTAGATTCTTTTTGACTATTGTTGATGATTATTCTAGATGTGTTTGGGTTTACTTATTGAAAACCAAAGATGAAGTTTTTGATAATGTGGTTGCTTTTCACAATATGCTCTTTACTCAATTTGGCAAACGTGTTAAGATCTTCAGAAGTGATAATGGGACAGAATTTGTGAATAATAGAATAGGTGAGTTTTTTAGGACTAATGGAATAATACATCAAACAACCTGTGTTTACACACCTCAACAAAATGGGGTGGCAGAACGTAAACACGGGCATTTGCTTAACATGGCTAGGGCATTAATGTTTCAAGGGAACATTCCATTGAATATGTGGACGGAGTGCATATTAACAACTACTTACCTTATTAATCGCACTCCTTCCTCTGTATTACATGGAAAATGTCCTTATGAAATAATATTTGGTTTTGCCCCTGTATTGACTCATCTTAGAAATTTTGGATGCCTGTGTTTTGCTGTCAAACCTAATGTCTCTGATAAGTTTTCTGCTAAATCTGAAAAATGTGTTCACTTGGGTTATTCTAACTCAAAAAAGGGTTATAGACTTTATAGTCTAGAATCAAAGCAGATTGTGGTATCAAGAGATGTTAAGTTTTACGAAAATATTTTTCCTTTTAAAATGAGTACTAATTTTCATGAACATAATTCCAGTGATATTAGTTCTTTAAATTTCTTTGATTCGGTGTATTTTCAAACTAATTACCCTATTTCTGAAATGCCCGATGATGAAATTAGGGTGAATCCTCCAAATGAGAGTATTTTAAATAGTTCTGAACATAGAAGCAATCGTGAACAACTTGGAAGCCAAAACAGGGCTGTCGGGTCTAATAACCCTGGTAGTACTAACGGTAGAAATGAGCCTACTAGAGCTGCCGGGTCAAATGATCCTGGTAGTACTCGTGGTACCAGTGGTTCACAGGCTGCTGGTGGTTTTCGACAATTAAGGGTTTAGTCTAATAATGATGAACATTTGGAGTCCCCTCTTGAGGGTAGTAATTTTGACTCTATTATTACTTCTGTTCGCAAATCAAATAGACCATCTAACTTACCTAAGAAATTTGATGACTATGTTGTTGAAGGTAAGGTTAAATATGGTATTGAAAAGGTAGTCAATTATTCTAGGTTTAGTACAAATAATTTTTGTTTTGTATCTACATTAAATAAATCATTTGAACCTGATAGCTTCTTTGAGGCTAGTAAAGACCAGAACTGGGTAGATGTTATGAACACCGAGATGGAAGCCCTGGTCGCAAACCTATAGGGTGTAGGTGGATATATAAGATTAAATATAAGTCCATTGGAGAAATAGAAAGATACAAAGCACGTCTTGTAGCCAAAGGCTACAGTCAACGTGAACATCTAGACTACGAGGAAACCTTTTTTCCTTTAGTAAAGATGGTTACGGTGAGATATGTAATTGCTCTTGCTGTTCAACACCGGTGGCCATTGTATCAACTGGATGTAAATAATGCCTTTCTCTATGGAGACTTAGAAGAGGAAGTTTACATGAGTTTGCCACCGGAGTATTTTTCACCAAATGATAAAAGAGTTTGCAAGCTTGTTTAGTCCTTATATGGACTTAAACAGGCTCCTCGAAAGTGGTACGCCAAACTGTCTTCTTGTTTATTTTAGCATGGTTTTATTCAGAGTACTAGTGACTACTCGCTTTTTACTAAATCTTCAAAAAATGTTTTCGTAGTTCTTTTAGTGTATGTTGATGATATAGTTATAACTGGTAATTTTGAATCTGAAATTAACTGTGTCAAAAATCATTTGCAATCAAGTTTTAAAATAAAGGTTTGTGTATGTCACAAAGGAAATACTGTTTAGAATTGTTGAATGACTTTGGATATTTGGGGTGTAAGCCAATAAACACTCCAATGGACATGAATCTTGTAGTAACTGATTCTGTTGGATCAGAATCCAAAGATCCTCCTTTAAAGGATTTTACTGGATATCAACGATTAATTGGTAGACTTATATATCTGTTAGCTACACGACCAGATATTTCCTTTGCTGTACACTGCTTGAGTCAGTTTATGCATTCCCCTCGTATGTCTCATCTGAAACTTGCACTTAGAGTTTTGAGATATCTAAAGGGTTCTCCTGGTAAGGGTATTTATTTCTCTGAATGCATAGCTACTGAGTTTAAGCTTTCTGCTTATGTTGATGCTGACTGGGGAAAAGTGTTTGTCAACCCGAAGGTCAGTAACTGTATTGTTTATTTTTATGTAACTGTATGATTTCGTGGAGAAGTAAGAAATAGTCTACTGTTTCTCGCTCCTCCGCTGAATCTGAATATAGAGCGATGGCTGCTGCTCTATGTGAAATTATCTGGGTAGTTAGTATTTTGACAGAGTTAAATGTTAGCAATTTGCTTCCAATAAGTTTAAATTGTGATAACAAGTCAGCTATTCAAATTGCTAATAACCCAGTGTTTCATGAAAGGACCAAGCATATTGAAATTGATGTACACCAAGTACGGAATAAAGTTTCGACTGGAATGATTAAAACTGTAAAGGTACCTTCTACTGAAAATCCAACAGATATTTTTACAAAGTCTCTTAGTGTAAATCAACACAATTATCTTATATCAAAGTTGAATATGTTGGACCTTTTTCGGTGTCAAGATTGAGGGCGGGTGTTAAAATATTATATTGAAATGTGACCAATCTTGACAATCCAAACAACTAACTTATTTATTTTTTAATGTTATAATTATGTGAGGTCTATTTGTGACAATTGCTGAAAGATTAAGGATGGCGTTGATAGACTCGATGTACAAAAGGGTAGCGGAGTAATAAGCGTAGCTGGAAGGACTTCTGCAAAAAGGGACTAAATTGCAATTACTCATTTGTATATAAGGAATACGATTTAGGGTTTCTCATTCTTCAGATAACAATTCGTTTAGCTTTCTCTCTCAGTTTCTTTAGTCTTCTTCTTTCTTTTGTGTATTAGGGTTTGGCATTAACCTTCAAATCTCTTGAAGGTATGGTGTGTGTGAGTGAATCTGTAGTGAGGATTTGTTTGTAAATGTTGTTCTTAAATAAAGTGTTAGTTTAACGTTTTTTTAATAAAATGGATAAGTATCCAAAACTTTTTATGTTTCATTTTTACTGTTTACAAAATTGGGTAAAATAGAAATATATAAATACCGCTACGTGGGCTTCTTCTTAGTCGAATAGGAATGAAACGGCTATAGCTTCTATATGAACTACTGGGAAGATCATAGCGCAAAGGTGTACTAGTACCAAAAGTGAGTAGACAAGAAGGTTGTCATTGGGGGAACCCAGCTTTGAGACTCTATTACCTATAAGATGTCACGGCGGTCACACGACAGAAGAACACCCAACATAAAGATGCACACTCCTCCATGTGAAATATTCATCTTCATTGGAGGTTTTTTATCCCACTCGTCATGAACCCCCGCCCGCCTCGACGCGGAGTCGCAACTCTTCCCGTAGAAACCTCCTTCAACTGATTCAAGTGATTCAGTCAGTAGGAAAGTCAGTAAGAAAGTCATATGCCTCTCCTGCAGGCCGAAACATTTACTTTGAATAGATGCGGTTCTCCCCATAAAATAAAGAAAGAGTGAGCGCACACTCTTTCTAGATTTTATACGAATTATTGACTAGTATCTAATACTTTAACATTTGTATTCTTGAAAACATAAAAATTTAAGAGGTAAACTTAAATAATAATATTGATTTCTAATTAAAAATCAAATTTTAAAATCGTTATCAAAACCATACATTTAAAAATTGATTATTTATTTGACGTTGACCAATAAAAAATTATTACAGTTTGTGAAATCACGATATCTGTGAAATTAAATAGTTTTATAGAGTAACAATTTTCTTGTAGCGAATAATTTCAAAACAATTATGCACAATACAAGGATTAAATTAGAAAAAATAATATATGGTAATGTTTATTGCAATTTTTACTTATAATTACCATTATTACTGTAATAAAAATTTCTTAATATATCACAAGATAAAAATATATATGATTATAACATCAAATTAGTATAAGTCCATAAATGTAAATATATAATAACGAATATTTAGAGAATAAATTAAATATATAATCATCTTTTTATGTATAATAACTACAGAAACAAATAAAAGATGAACGTGTAAACGACCACTTGTAGGCATTGGTATTATTGGTTTGGAATAATAATAATTAAATTGATGAGGAGATCGATGATTTAAAAATACAAAATAATAGCTAATAAAATGGATGTTAGCAAATAAAGGAAAGCTCAATATATACTTTGTAAGGCTAACATCCAAAATCACCCATGCACTTTATTGGGAGTTGCG
The DNA here is from genome assembly GCA_033807775.1 of Saussurea involucrata. Lineage (NCBI taxonomy): Eukaryota > Viridiplantae > Streptophyta > Magnoliopsida > Asterales > Asteraceae > Saussurea > Saussurea involucrata. The sequence goes on along the minus strand of CM066327.1, from coordinate 13,366,473 downwards.
GTTCGGGTCAACATTATAAACACAGTTCATGGTCCACCAACCAACCGGTGTGGGGGACAATATGGTCAAACACACACACACACATTCATATATATATATATATATATATATATATATATATATATATATATATATATATATATATATATATTATAGGGTTCAGGAAAAAAAAGTTATGACAAGAAATGTAGAATAGGGATCTCCATTTTTGGATGCACTTCAACCTTGAGATACACGGAGATGAGATGCACATAGATCACCGGATCAATTCCTGTGAGAAGTGTAATTCATAGGTGAATGTAAAATTAAAAGTGATCAAATGTCTAAATCTCTTCTTACATTTTCATCCTAACTCTTTTTCTACCACGATCATTCATGTATATATATGAAAGTTTTCTCCTTTGAACTTCAAAAAACGAAAAAAATGAAATAACATCTACTAATTATTCAGAATTGTATGGTATGAACGTGTACATATAAGTCATTGCAGATGTTTCATGGTTACAATGCACTACTGTATGTTATGTACATGTGCATGTGAAAAAATTACTTATATGCACATGTCAAACCGTACATGTGAATGTTATTAGAGTGTTCTTTAATTTTTCATTTTACGATTGTTTCTTGAGTATGACCCTATGTGTGCGTGTGTGTAACACCCCGAATTTTTCCATGTAAGTAACTGCTCCCCCTCGAACTTTGGGTTATATACACCTCTAAAACGAAATATGTACGAAATGGTCACGTCTACGCATTTATATTCTGCGAGTAGGCCACATGCATGATTTATCAACTTTCGCATGCATACCTTTGGACCAACAGTAGCTTTCACGGGAAGGGGTTCGTGTTCGACATTTTAAAGCTTTCGGACAGCAGCGGTGGGGTGGCCGGCGACTATGCCACGACATAGTCGCGGTGGTCAAGGTCGCGGTGAGCAAGCGGAAAACGGCAGAAGGTGATGGGGTGGCCGTGACTATGCCTGCCGACAATGCCAGGGGCATAGTCGCGAGGGCAATGTCGCGCCGGGGTCGAACTACAGCAATTTAAGGTCGCGTTTTGGAGACTTTTCTCCTCATTTTCTCCTCACTTTCTATCCAGCACTTAGATCACGATTCTCTCCTCTTCTTAGGGCGATGTTGCTCTTTTTCTTTCATCTTCTTACCTCATTGAATGCTAAGATTCACATTTAATGTTAATGGTGGTAGTTTAGTGTTCTTGCCATAAATTTTGGAAGCTACCATCATCCTTCAAGACTTCAAGCCAAGCTCATTTATTTAAAAGCTAGGGTTTCCATAATTTTTCTAGGGTTTCTCCTAAAAACCCTTAGGTGAGTTGTTTAAGCTACAAACTTCATCTTAAGTTATGATATTGCTCCTCGTATAGCAACTAACCTTGGAATTTTGTTAAAATTAGGGTTCCTTCAAGTTTGGGGGTTTTTCTCCCTACAAAATCCTACTTGGTGAGTTATTGTTTATTATTTGTACATTTATTTAGCTTCCTAATGTTAAAGAAATGGAGTTTTACTTGTAGGTGGAATTTTAACTAAAAGCTAGGGTGTTCCCTAAACCATTACTTGAAGTATGAATATATATATATAGAGGAAGGTTCAAACGAGGAGCGCATCAATTTAAGAGAACGTGAGGAGCACTCTCATGCTTCTGATCACATATGATTTACAACGCTAAAAAATCGGAACTTTCTCGAAAATTCGCGCAAAAGTGGTGCAAGGCGTGGCGCGATGCTGCAGGTCGCGGATCACATGTGATTCAACACTGTAAATCATTAATGATTCATAACTGTCAATTCGAGTCCAGATCAGTTGTGAATCACATGTGATCCACAACTGCGAATCACATGTGATTCATAACTGTCAATTGCTCCTCACGTTCTCTTAAATTGGTACGCTCCTCGTTTGAACCCGACTCTATATATATATATATAGATAGATATACATATATATATGCATTTATATCTTTGTGGACCATAAATATATATATGTATATATATAATTAAATATATAAATACTTGTGCCTAACTTGGATTATAAATATATATATATATATATATAGAGAGAGAGAGAGAGAGAGAGAGAGAGAGAGAGAGGAAAGTTCAAACGAGGAGCGCACCAAAACGTGAGAACGTGAGGAGCAATTGACAGTTATGAATCACATGTGATTGACAGTTGTGAATCACATGTGATTCACAACTGATCTGGAGGAGCAATTGACAGTTATGAATCACATATGATTAACAGTTGTGAATCATTATTGATCCGCGACTTGCCACTTCGCGCCACGCCTCGCGCCACATCTTGCGCGAATTTTCGATTTGTTCCGATTTTTTAGCAGTTGTTGATCACATGTGATCAGAAGCATGAGAGTGCTCCTCACGTTCTCTTAAATTGGTGTGTTCCTCGTTTGAACCCGCCTCTCTATATATATATATTGGTATAACATGGTGATGAAAGTATGTATATAGGTATACCACCAATAAATGGACAAATTTCATGTATCGTCATTAATGTGGTTTAAAAGGAAGGAAAAACGAAGTTGAACCTATATACTATGTGCATTTTATGGAAATTCATTCACGATAACATGTGGGATTAATTATCATGTTTCAAATTGTAGTAATTTATTTATATACATTCATGAACATGATTTGGGATTTGTTTTAGTCTATCTCCTTGTGCACGATGATTAAGACCTTTATGGACTATATTTCTCATTTTTATCGTTAGCCGTTTGTGGCTACTAGTGAGTAGGCAATAATGGACATCCCTTCCTTGAGGTGTAACTCGTCTAGATTGGATAGGCAATATGGTCCCTGACAGTGCTTTGAATATACCGATAGACGTGTGATAATTAAACCTCAACGCAAGTATACAATGAGATCTAACGTCGTCTTTCAAGTAATAAAGTGGTAAAATACCAGATATCGTTCCCACAGAGATTGGAGTAAAAGCGTAATAAAAGTCTAATAAAAGAAATAATTTCCAAGGATCAGTTCGAAGACAATATTTGTTTGTTTGGAGTTGGATTATCACAGATTATATAAAACAGATAATAAAGAAAGCAAGCAAGGGTGTAAGACGTTGGGGTGAAGCTTAATTATAAATTCCAGCAGACCAATGCTATGTTAATGCTACAGCATTGGTTCCTCAATACTTAAATTCACCATCTATTTGATAGGATGCCCTTCCGGATCTTCAACATTATACTATTGATCTAGCTTTCAACAACCCATTCCTGGTGATGTATCAGGACTATCAATAATAAAATGATGCCTTTCAAATATATGGATAAACAAATTACTTTGTTAAAAATCACTCTTCCAAGTTGATCCCATATCAGTTAAGTTGACGTGTACTGAGTGGTACATTCCTGATACACACTCTACACTTTTACCATCATCACGATGACCAACTCATCGGGCAAAATCAACCCAGAAAAGACAGAGGCGACAAATTCCTTTGTTAGCAGCTCTTCCAAGTCTTACTTTCTTTGTCATTCGGATTGACGTGCATATCAATGGCTCATTCTTGATGCCATGGCACTTTAACACTTTTAAAGTGATCAAAACGTCACGATGTAAACTTATCTTTATAAAACTTAACATGAAATGGTGAACATCATTATTGAGAAATAGTGTCCACTATTCTTTATAATTAAAAACTTCACCCTTTAATCTCACACCCAAGCTTATAAAAGTTAGCTACTCATACTTGTATTTAAATTGCAATAAATATAAATGACTGAATTTAAAGACATAATGTAAATGACGTAAAAGTAAATGACAATAATGTAAATTGTAAGAATTAAAACACTAAAGAAGTGCAGCAATGTTGCTGTCAATGCTGCAGCAACTCATGTGTATGAACAAGAACAACAAGAAAAATATGAATAACATGAAGACAACTTGCATAAATTTAAAGAAAGCAATTAAAGAGTTTTTCCAATCAAGTTGTGACTTGATCGAAGGCTACCAAAACAACACAAGACACCACCTATTTATACAAAAGAGGCATGTACTAAGCCATACCAAACACAACAACTACTACTATTAATGTACCATGCATGCACTATTCATGGTACCAAAAACTATTCCTAGGAGATGTTGCATTGTACTAGAGTTATTACAACACACAAGCTAACTTTAGGATGTTACTAAGGCAATGAAATCCCTTCTGCATGTTGCTGTTTTTCCCAAAAGTCGCACTCCAGATCTGTTTTCCATCTCGTTCTTCGTTAGCCATGAATACTGTAGCATCGAAATAGCATTGCCTGCAGTTTTCTTTATTTTTAGTCATTCTACTTAGTAAAACAAGTAAAATCCATCACTTAGCTCCATGATTAATAAAGATACAAATAAGAGAATAAAATGACACAAAAGTTGGGATAAAACAAAATATTATATATAAAAATATAAGAAAAAGACACAATATGCATTAAATAAATAATGCATACCAGTCCCCATAAGTCCTTGGGGTGTAACTCGACAGAGTAGGCAATAAAGACAATATTTATATGGTTTGAGGTTGTGATGTCTCTATGGCATGAGAACTAAGACCGGGACTTGAGGTGCAATCCAATAACATCAAAGGTGACCACACGCACGTGTTCTCGTCACCTAGATGGAAACGGGTCTCCCCCGTATTTAGAGAAATATCTCTTTTGTACTATCTTCAAGTGTGGACTATCATGCCTATTGGAAATTGGTAATCTTAATATCAAGTGGAGCTGGTATCTTTATTTTATGACGTTATTTCTATGTATTATAAATTGCATCAATTATTGAACCTCATTAGACTTTCGGTCTAACACTTGATGTTGTATGTTTGAGGATTACAGGGTCCACCAGCGGTGTGTATAGATCGCGTTGAGTTGTCGACCATGCTTTAGGAGCTTGAAGGGTCGGGCTTTTTGGGAAATCACGAGATGAGAGATTTTTGGAGATATAGCGACACCCGTGTTAATCTAGTTTAATTTATTTCTAGAGTAGTAGATTGTTGTGTATTATGCATCATTACTCGCTACATTACTTTGGTCAAACTATTCTGTTGAAATTATTGAGTTTTAGTTGGTCTAATTTTAGAAGTTTAATTTTACCCATTTTTTCGGAAAACTCTCTATATTTATTGTCTAAATTTTAGGGTGTTACAGAGAGAGTGTGTGTGTGTGTGTGTGTGTTTTTAAAAAAACCATCCACAGGTTACAAACATTATAAATAAAGATATTTGTGTCTTTTTAACAAATTTGTATTTTAGAAATAATCATCTCTCTTAAATATATCACAGAATATGATATCTAACAAATTTATTTTAGGAATAATTTATTCCTTAAAAATCTCATTCAGTTGCCATAACTGATTTTAACTTAAAAAAACGATTCATAATAATGTTTCATACGTACTGAAAAGAACTAACACCTAATCAAACGACTAACCTTTCATACATGTTAAATAAAAAGAATAACGTTTCATATGCATTCAATGCCGATAGCATGCACAGTTGCAATATATTTGGTATCAAAGCCTCGTTTCTTGGCTTTGACCGAGTATGATTATCGACGGAATGTACATTTATTAGAACCCTTTATCCTCCGATGATAAACCAGCTGCTACTGGAACTATGCTGCGTCTTCCTTTGCCACAACAACGAGAAAAATGGTTTCGTATGAACACAAAACACCTTAACCACCGCATCCATGGACGAAACAACCTTCCCACGGTCTTCCACACCATGGTAGACCATTGTAAACAGTCGTAACAATGTCACAATCTCCGTTATGATTGCTATGCCTAGAATCTTTTTTTGCTTAGGAGAAGCTTTTTGTTTGGAAGTATCAGCCGCGACGTTTAAGGAAGCTACTACGTACGTTGTCAGCAGAGGTGGCGCGCGGTTGTGGTTGAGTTTGGGTTTGCTTCTGCGTCCACTACATTTTTGGATTTTCGGCCACGTTTTCTCCAAGGTTTTTCCATGTTTAGGGTTTAATTTTCTAGATATCACTGGTAATCATGTTACTTAGCATGAAAATGATGAAGATAATCAAGGAATAGTAAGTTGTGAAGATAATCATGGAATAACAACAGCCAACAATAGATAATTATCTAATTATTTATTAAAATTTAAATTTAAAATATTTAAAATGTCTTGTAGAATTATTCTTTTCTTATTTTTTTCATCAATTCAAATTCAGAATTCCCTTTGATTCATTGATATATATATATATATATATATATATATATATATATATATATATATATATATATATATATATATATATATATAGAGAGAGAGAGAGAGAGAGAGGAAGACTATTTTGCAACCCACAAAAAGGTTACAACCCGTGCAACCCTCATCCAAACCATTCATTTAGCCTCATTCATCATGTAGACACTTGATTGATAACTGAATTGCATCAATGATTAATGGTTTCATGCAATAATTTTTCATGCAATGCATAGTATTTCATTAAATGTCATGAAATGCATACTTATTCATGAAAGTATCACATTCATCCATACATCGCATGAACCGTTATGTGCATCGACATATTTTGCAGAAATTCAATGAAATTCGACAAAATTAGGTAAATTCATTTAGAGAATCAATGAAAATTCAAATGCAATGGATGGTTTAGATGAAGGTTGCACGGGTTGTAACCTTTTTGTGGGTTGCAAAATAGTCTTCCTCTCTCTCTCTCTCTCTCTCTATATATATATATATATATATATATATATTTATACTATATTACAAAGCATGAAGACACCTAACTCTTAAAAACAACTTTTAAAGCTATAGGTACCACCATTTAAAGCATGATTACTTAATTTATTTATTTTTGGTATTCCCTCTAATCACGCCTTCAGTTTCCTTTTCTTCTTCTTCTATACACGTTAGCTTTCTCTCTTCAGCGCTCTCTCCTTCGTCTCATTCTCCTCCCTCCGGCCTCTGTCGCTACGTCCCTCTCCCTCGCTTCCGGTGAGTATTCTTTCCGATTTCTAGGTCGTACGTTATGCATCTCTTCCTTCTCATTCTTCTTTTTTGAAGTTTTCATCTTTCATTATTTGTGGCTTTTGACTCATCTGTGATGTTTTGGGGAAACCCTCAGGTCTTGATGTTTTGGGGAAACCCTAGGTGTCGATTCAAGATTTCCAGGAGACGATTTACGTTCTTGATTTAGGGTTTCTGTTCTACATTTTATCTCCAGGTAACATTTCATCTCCAACTTCTGTATTTTAGCTACATGACCGATTTCCATTGCAATATTTGAAGAAACAAAGAAGCTTGAAGTAAAGCCTACCGCACAGATTTCGGCTTCTCCGGTCAGGCTCCCTTTTTGTTTTTTTGTTCTCCCAAGACAATCGATTCATCGATTTTCTCTTTTTTTGATTATGTACTCAGATGTGTGAATTGTGATACCATACCATACCTGAGAACCCAAATGAATTGTGATACCATACTTGGAAACGAAAGGGTCTCATAGATTATGCTCAGACTAAGATGACAATGGTTCCAAGTAGAATTCTCATTCGTTTGGTTTTGTATGATGTTTTGTTTTTCAACAGAGTTACTCCTGTTTCTCATAGCATTTTAGAAGCATTTGAGTTTTGTAGGATGTTTTTTGTGTGGATGGGACCAGATGACAATGGTTCCATATATGGAGTTATGCTCCACCGAGAATTAGTTGACACATGAGTGTGGATGGCACTAGATGCAGGCAATATGTACTCTTAATGTCAATGACTCTGTCACCAAGAGCAAGGTATGTTTATTGTAAACCATCAATAGATCTCTTATATGTTTTAATGTTTGTCGATTATCATTTTTGTTTTACTTAGATGTGATTACTTACCTTGATAATTACTGAATTTGAACTTCAGTGTTACAACTAATGCCATTTTTGTCCTTTGTTAAGTTGATTTTGCATTTTTCACTATTAGTAGGGTTTATGTTTAGATTTTGCTTCCATTCTGATAACGGTTATGATCTTAATCAATTGATTAACTAAAAATTGATCATTTCATTTTGTAGATGTTCATTTTGGCTCTATGTTTTCTTCGATTTTGATTTCTGATTGTTGGTTTGGTCTGTTGATCTCGATTCTCACTCCCATTTTGAAAGCCCAAAAGTTCGTCTCTCGATCCCATTTGCAAGAATGACCTTAAGAACAAAGGTATTTTGATTTACTTGCTCTTTTTTGTAATAATCATACCTTTTTAATTGTCATGCAATTGTATAAATCTTTGACAGATCGATTAACTGACATAGTTACCTAAGCCTTTTTTGGAATAATCATACGTTTGTTGGGTTTGGCGATTACTTGAGTTACCTAAGCCTTTTTTGGATACGGAGCACTGAAACTGGATTTCCAATTACAACTATATTCGGACTCCACTTCTGGTGTTTTGCACGTATACCATTCATTTATTTTTAAGGTTTCTTTGATTTGGATTTCTGTTAAATAATCGAATTTGATTTATGTGTTCTTTAATCGATTTTGATTTATGTTCTTTGATTTTGCTATGTTCAAAGAAGACATTTCGAGCCCTTTGTCTCCTCCGTCACAGCTGGACGGTTGTTGGTGTTCCATAAAGGTAACATTTGTTGTTGGTGTTCAGATTTTTCTTACACTGTGGTTTTCGTGTTCGCATTTCTCTCGACTTCTGTTTCTCTCTCCATCAATTATTTTTAATTTGTTAGGGGAAAATATTGAAGATAGGTTTAAATCTTTGTGTTGGGTCAGGTAATCGCTTCATTAAATCTTAGGTAATCGGTTCATTAACTTGAAGAACCGGGTCTTATAGATTTGTCTGCTCCAGGTAAATGTGGTTGCTTCTTTCAAACGAGGAATGTAGATTTGTTTTACCATTTCAAATGATTCAGTTTGTTTATGATTTGCTTTTGTTTATAGATTTGCTTTTGTTTATAGATTTGCTTTACCATTTCAAACGGCTTTCGAACTGTTGCACCTTTTTCTGGCTAAATATAGATTTCATTCCATGGTAGGATGTTCTTTGGCATTTCAATGTTTGTTGAATCATAAGCACCAAGCTCGAGACATGATCGTAGATATCGAAGCTGAATTTCAACCAAGGAATCTAGGCGTCTTTGTCAGTTTTCTTTTAATTGAAGATATCCCCTTCACGGTATGTTCATATAGGTGTTTTAGATTTGTTTGGATTAAATAATTTTGGCCAACATGCACTATCGCAAAGCAAGTAAAGATTTATTCCCATTATTTCGTTATCATTTTCCAGAAAACACAGTGATCCAGTACTGGATCGTAAACAGTGTATGTTGCATCTTATCAAAGATTGAGGCGGTAACGTTTGTAAATCATGTTTCTGAAATCGGCTGCAGGAAAACTTATTGAAAAAGTTGGTCTAAAATCCAAGATTTCATGTATAATGAATTAGACATTTTACTTTTGTTCATAAGAAGTTCCTGTAATGAATTCAACATTTTACTTTTGTTCATAAGAAGTTCATGCAATGAATTCGACATATTACTTTTGTTCATATGAAGTTCCTGTAATGAATTTGATTTAATTTGGATGCTTCTTCTTGGGTTCTGGGGTCTGGGCGTTGGGTTGGAGGCATAAGGGGGAGCATGGTAGAGGAGGTAAGTTTTTTGATTTTGTTTTGGAGTAATAAGGAGGCTTATTGGGAGGTTTGGATGGTTGTATGGGGTTTTTAATATATGAAGAAGTGTATTAATGCTAGACTTGGTTTGATGTGCGTGTATAGGGGAAGGGGGTTAGGATTAGATATTCTTGTATCCATTCATGTTTTAGAGCATTTTTTTGGTTCTAACACGGTCCGGAATTCGTTTCTTAGGTTTAGGAATAATGTTGAGTATCGTGTCTGGTTGTGGGGATTGTTAATTTGGTTTTTTTGCCCCAAACCTTGCTACCAGGATCCTTTGGTACATATGGGTTTTCAAGCTTGCTATGAAGGTATGTTGGTTGGTGATTGAATTTCCTTGGATTATGGGAATTTTATGGCCCTTGAACCAGGTTATGTTCTGTTGGTTACTCTGGTTCTCTCTGGTTTCAGATATATTGTTTGATCTTTCTTTTGGATTGGGTGAGATGTTCCTGGATTTTTTTAGAATGTGTGTGTTTTGTTTCTACCCCCTCTTTTGGTCTTTATTTGGGATGTCATGGGGGTGGTTGATCACTGATCCTGCTCTTATGTACATTCTTGCTCCTAATTATTTTGATAAGAAAGTGTGTGGGTTGTTGATCACTGATCTGATTTACACATATTTCTTATTGGAGCTTTTTGTGTTAGTGTGGGACTCTCACCTGTGGTGTTTAAGGCCACGAGTTTTATGGTGGTTTTATTACTGGTTGGTTTTATTATTTACCAACAATAGCTCCTTATCTCCTCTAAGTGGTCTGATTAAAAGTCTTGTTAATCCATATATGTTTGGAAGCTATAAGGAGGGTTTGAGGATTATTGAAATTGAGCTGTATGGATTAAGCCACTAGGATTACAACTGTTGTAGCTTATTGTGGTGGGTTTTGACTTGGAGAAGAATTGATGATTGTTTCCTCTATTTTGTTCCTATACCTTTATTTCTAAACCTGTTGAAATCTATATTGGATTTTCAACAATTTGTTTCTACTCTCTTTCTTGGTCCTGCAATTTGCCATTCTGCCATTATTTTTACCTTTTGCAGATGTTGGATTAAAGTTATTGGCAATCAGAAGTGGGTAAGAAGACAAATGGTGCAAATTTGGAAAAATTGGATTCATAGAAAATGTCATAATTATTCCTCGATATATGATGATGTTGTCATGAGATTCTTTTTTAGGCTTGGGGATGATTGTGAAAGAAATGAAGAATATGTTGGTCTGCTGGGTAACAGTAGCTATGGCTCCTGTAATGGGGAATTGAAGCTTTCTAATAGGGATGATGAGGAATTTGGTATGGAGCTTGGAAATATATTGTAGGGCCTTTATAAAAGTTATTGGGCTTTCTTCTTCTTTTGGGATATTTTTATAAATGGCCGTGAGATTTGGTGTAAGGAATTTGTAATGTTGAGTATCTTGAATGAAGAAAGGGGAATTAAATGGGAGTATTGGAATGATAGGTAATTTGGGCCGTAATGATATTATGGAAGATGGTAATGAGAGAATGTATGGTGCTTGGATGGATATTATCAAGGATTGGGCCATAGGTATGCCCCTCGTAGTTTTTTTTGAATAAAGTTTTTCCGGGGTTCCGTCCCCGTTTCCCCCCAAACAAATAAGTTTTATGACATCTTGAAAATTTTGATATTTCCAAATTAAGTAAATGAACGTTTTACATCCCGCCGCATTGTGCGGGTATTCAACTAGAGATATTTCTACAGTCCATTTACACTCTTGCTCCCCCATTCTCTTTCAGAAATCATGTGAGCTATATATGAATTTGTGTATTTTATGGGCATTTAAGTATGATATTCAACTATGGCATTGACTTAATAAACAAGTGTTGCTATATTTGACTCACGAAGGCATGAAAGCCCATTTGGGTTTGTTTATTTGATATATTTAGTTGTTGACTTCTTGGTTGATAATGTCTTTCCTATATTGGTTTATATTAGAACTTTTTTTTATTTAGATTGTTGTTTGCCATGGGTGAACCGGAAGTTACAAACTTGACTAATTGTTTAACGAGAAATAATTATACTACTTTTTCAAAATTGTAATCTGCATTAAAATTTCACACCCCGCCGCATTGCGCGGATACACTGCTAGTATATATAAAAGAGAATTTAAATGGGGTTTGGAAAAGATGCAATCTTATTAAAGTTGAATCTTGTTGAGAGAATATGTTGGGAGTGAATTTAGGGGAGAAAGGTGTGGAACAATAAACAGAAGACCGGACCCGGACGCATCCACCGTTTGTTTGCGGAAATCAAGCCAACATGTTCCAACCCTCTTTTTTCCCTTTTTAAATTCCATCAGCACAAACCCAAATACCAATTATTAATTTATGTTTTCTTACCCTCTCATATAGCCAGAGGTGGATTCAGGATTTTTCGCACCTTTAAGGTTGCTTAAATGTCCGATGTATTTTTAGCATAAATTCAACGTTTCGAGACATTTTTAAAGTTTTTTTTTGGTTGGTTTTAAGGGATTTTAAGTTTTTTGTCGATTTTGATGGACTTTTTTGGTCTTTTAGTCGATTTCAAGTGGTAATTTTGGTTTTTGGTTGACTTCAAGACACTTTTTTTGATTGATGGGGTCCCAGATCAAAAATTACTGAGGAGACATCAAGGTAGAACCCAAAAAATCCAAACTTTTACCCTAAAATTTTTCATTTTTTTCCTTTTTTATCCTAAGTGCATCCGTCAATGCATATAACTTTTATATATAACTAAACTGATTTAATAAAAACACGTGACGTGGATATAAAAACTGTATTTTTTAATAGAGTAAATTACGAATTTGGTCCCTGTGGTTGTGTCAAAATTTGGATTGGGTCTCTAAATCAAACTAATTACAAGAATAATCATCATGGTTTAGGTTTTGTTATGGATCAGGTCCCTATTTCTAACTCTATTTAATTTTAGCAAGTTAAGTTAGGGGCATTTTGGTCTTTTATTTATTACTTTAAAAATCACTTTTAAATACCAATTACTAAATGACGTGTCCTCCATCTCTATTCCCTCCTCCTCCCCAAACACCACAGACCTTCTTCTCCGGCGCATAACCACTTTGTTTTTCATAACAATGACGTGTCCCCCATCTCTATTTCTTCTCCCCAAACACCACAGACCATGAGTGTGTGTGTGTGTGTGAGAGAGAGAGAGAGAGAGAAGTTGCTGCAACTCTATATTCTCCCAAACCCTTTGATCTGCTTCGAGATTCTCACTTCACTTTCACGCATTCCTATAATCAAATCGTTAACCCTTTATCTATCACGTTTCAAATCGACACTTTTTCCTTCTTTATCTCAAAAATCCGATAAAACTTTGCTGAAAAACTAACTGTTTGTTTATTCTGAAATTGAAAATGTCGATCAACAAAGAACCGACGACACCGCCAATGATCGGCAAGATCGGTCCTTACACCGTCTTCGTTACTCCACCTCCTACCCCTAAACCTTCATTTGAACCTTCTATTGCCGAATCGCCGAAGAGAAAGAATGTTTCGAAATCCCCTCCCCCGATTCAGCCGCTGGTGCTTCCTCCGCCAGTCCGCTTCGGCCTACGACTCCAAGTTCGGTTTCTTTTGGGATGCCGTCTCTAAAGTCCAGATCGGTATCGTTTTAGTTTTACCCTTTCGATTTTGAATTTATTACAATTAGAGATAATATTGGTTTTTGTCGTATAATTTCTCGTTTCATTCTGAATGTATTCTTATTGTTATTGAGACATAATCAAAATAATTTAAAGCTTGAAACTGTGTTTATATGTTGCTTTTATGCCTGCCCCATTCTAGAAAACTTCAGTTTTATCAGTGGGCTCTGGACGGGTAGCAGCAACACCAATAATAATAGCAATTTTAGCATTCAGTTCTGGAAGCAAACACAACCACAACCACATAATTATTGGAACAAAGCAATGATTTCCGATCATGGGTTTCTGCAAGGCGGTGGTGGGTCGCCGTCACCGTCAGGATCCAGCAAGACTTGTCAAGACTGTGGCAACCAGGCCAAGAAAGACTTCAGCCACAGAAGAGAAGAGAAGCTAGCCATAAAGTGGTTATGTGCCGGAGAAGAAGGGTTGTGGTGTTTGGGGAGGATGAGGGAATAGAGACGGGGGACACGTCATTAGTATTTAAAAGTGATTTTTATAGTAATAAATAAAAGACCAAAATGACCCTAACTTAACTTGCTAAAATTAAATAGAGTTATAAATAGGGACCTGATCCATAACAAAACCTAAACCATGATGATTATTCTTGTAATTAGTTTGATTTAGGGACCCAATCCAAATTTTGACATAACCACAGGGACCAAATTCGTAATTTACTCTTTTGAATAATATGGATATTTCGTTTGCTAGAAATTTAAATAAATATTGTTGTATAGTTTTGTGGGTATGACATATATACTTTCAAGTACTATTTTTTAGTATATGACAAATTGGTGTTGTTAAGATATATATACAGTGGTGGATCTAAGATTTTTTTTTTCAGTGGAGACATCTTTAAGATAGTTTAAATTGCCGTAAAGTTAAAGTTGTCCGATGTATTTTTAGAGTAAATCCAATGTTTTGAGGATTTTTTAAGCTTTTTTGGTTGATTTTAATAGATTTTTTAATTTTTTTGTCGATTTCGAAAGTTAATTTTGGTTTTTTTGGTTGATTTCAAGACACTTTTTTGGTTGATGGGGTCCCGGTCGAGAAGTTACTGGGGCACTAAGATAGATAATTAAAAAATCTATGTTTTTAGCCTAAAAATTTCATATTTTTTTCATTTTCATGAGGGCCCATCCCCCCTAACTCTAATGTAAATCCGCCCCTATATATATATATATATAGAGAGAGAGATAGGCGGGTTCAAACGAGGAGCGTACCAATTTAAGAAAACGCGAGGAACACCGTCCATGTACAAAATCACATGTGATTCACAGCACAAACCGCGGAACAAACCGCGCGCTTTGCAAACCGCGGGACAAACCGTGCGCTTTGCATTTTTTAATCACATATGATTTTGTTGTGAATCACATGTGATTTTGTACATGGGCGGTGCTCCTCGCGTTTCTCGTAAATTGTTACGCTCCTCGTTTGAACCTTTCTCTCTCTCTCTCTATATATATATATATATGTGTATAAGTGTGTTGAATATACCTGTTCAAGCTTTATTTTGACTTACAAGAGTTATTATTACATTTGATATTGAAATACTTTATTTTGGTAGGATAAGTCTACTAGCTCATAGTCTTGTGCATGACTTATTTTATCCAAATGATATGCTCATGTGATAAGATTGATCTCCTTGTAAGAATAATACAACCTACATGATGAATATATATATATATAGTTTTCGTAAAATGCAAATCTTGCATTTTTTGCACACCTTACAAACCACAGTGTGTATATGTGAACAAGAAGTGTGCGTATGTAAACAATGTGCATATACATACACATATGCATACGTGCAAGCTAGAATATACATATAATGGACATGCATTTATATGAGATAATACATATATGCATATCAGATTATGTACACATTGTTCACATATGCATATTGGTTTGTAAGGGGTGCAACAAATACATGGTTTGTATTTGATTTGTATCATATATATATATATATATATATATATATATATATATATATATAACTTAAAAAGGGGGGTATTTGCAAGTAGCATGTTGATTTTCTTGATCCCTAATTAATAGGATATGTACAACTACTCATAATCAATGAGTATTCATAGACACTCTCCTACCAAATTGAAAATGTATCTAGAAAAAATCCTCTAAGCATTAAAAAATTATACTACATATATAGTGTTTTGTCCACTATACCTCACCTATCTTGTATGCCAAATCATTGAGGTTACTTCTCATTTTCTAACCTTTTGACAATCAAACATGTATTTGTTGACCTACCCAAATTATGTCAACTTTAGATAGTTTAAAGTTCAGTGTGTTATAATCAATATAACGTTGGTGGTACTTCCATGTCATGGATTTTAAAAAAGTATTCAATATTTTAAGAAACCCATTTTAATTAAGATTCCATTTGTGATGGACTTGCATAATGACTAACAAATCGTCATGACGACGGATTTGTATAAAACTTTTATTTCCTATGGTCAAGCGTGATATAAAAAATAAAATAAAATAGTTAATGCAAAACACTTTCCAACTTTGTTGGCTAAACAACTCTTTTTCTTGTAGCAGTTAAGTTGATCCTCAAAGTAATAACTCGTTATCGTTGTTGTTTTAGTTCAACCATATAGAAACTAAGGATGCTTGGACATTTATTTAGAATAACCATAGTCTTTGACATATTTGGTACAACTAATTTATGATATATGTCTAGAATATATATCCATCCACATTAGCAAGACAAGCTTTATGTATTCCAAAGAGTTGATAGTGATGGAAGAAAAACAAATTGTAGACCTTTGACATTTAGTAAAAAGGGATGCTAACCGAGATAACTAATTTAATACGAAAGGAGAAGGAACAAGAGAATCAGTCTTCGCAAAGTTTAGTGCCAATACAGTCATTTTATAATATTTGAGGGTGATAATAACAAGATAAAAATGGTTGAGGGGTCATTGTTGTTATTATTCCAAATGACTTCACAAAGTCCACCCCTACCTTGATTTGGTGATCTAGATCTACCTTCAAGAAACACCAACCCATGTGACATTTGAGACCCCATCAAATACCCTTTGTTTTTTGATATGATTTAACTGGAATCATGATTCCAAGAGAACATGATGGACTTGATTGCACACAATTTTTGGCCAATTATTTTCTGAAGTTTTGTTATATTGGGTCATTTCAAATGAACCATTGTATGTTATTTGAACCATTCTTGTACATTTTATATATACATGTTAAATTATGGTCACTTTTTTACAGATCTAAGTATGATAGAGGAATACAACACTACTTGATGTGAATATTTTAGTCCATCAAGAATATAATGCATTATGATTTGTTGCTTCTATTACATTTAATGCTATAAAGTAGAGTTTGCTTGGATGGATGATAAACCTCAATTTGATGATATTATGTATCCCATATGGTTGTCATCCACCCTCATGTAGTGGGCACAATATCGGAAAAAGTTTGGGGCCTACGTTTTTCTATTTCCTGAACTATCACTGTCTGCATCATCGATAGTTTTGAATCAAATAAGATCGACTTGATACAAGCGAAACAATAATTTATATATTTTTATATGGTTTTAGTTACATTGATTTGTATGATCAAAGAGCATAATGGAAAAACGTTTTTATTAAAATATGTAAAATACAAAAAATGTTTATATCTATTATGTCTAATAATTTCCCATTTTTATTCGAAAACCGTAATATGTGAACCTCTAGTCCGATTAGTACATATGGTCATGCAAAGGGTCTCGTTTATATGTCCAAACGAATACTTAGAATGTTGCCGAAAAATCTAACCTATTACAGAAACTGCTAATATTTTGAACGGTTTAAAAAAAAGAAGAAGAAGAATATATTGTAAATTATAATATAAGAGTGGTTACTTGAAAGGGAAGCTTTTCCCATGTCAGTTTCAACATGTAAAAAGGTTGGAACTCATCCTCATCACTTACCCATGAAAACTTAAACATCACTCAAACAAAAGTCTAAGGTATATACACCTTTTATCTAAAGTTTTTCATTTTGAAAAATCTTATGTGTATGAAAAAGAATGATCAATCATTTATTTGTTATATAAATAAAAACAATGGTGTAAAAAGTTAATCAGTTTGAATCAAAATTCAAAGTTCTAAATGAATTATGTGTGTAGAAGAAAAATAAAGGTTTACATAATCTATTCAATGAACTCTAGGTTTTTTTTTCCAACGATGACTCATTTATATTTTTGTTAATTAATTTTTCAACATGTCATTTACCTTACCGGCTATGTTTTATTAAATATGACTATTTTATTGGCCAACGACTAGTGTCTCAGTTATCAGCTAGTTGGTTAGCCTAAGACTATCTCCAACCTAACACTACAAAAATGATAACTTTTCCATCTCTTATCCAACACTAAAACACTAAAAGTTCTATTTGACAGGACAATCGAGTCTGTGTCTATGTAGTAGCAGTCTTATCATCGGGTTGTAAGAGCATCTCCAATGGTTGGTTGAAGAGTGTTTGAGGATGACTTGAAAATAGGTTGAACATGACTTGATCATTGGAGCAATGGGTTGAAGATGACTTTACTCATCAAAGGGTTGGAGTTTCTCAAGTCTTTGAAAAATGGATTGTGAGAGGCAAGAAAGAAAGAGAGAGAGTGCATTATGGTGGGACCAACATATTATTTATATTTTTTTATTGTTCAAGTCTTTGATTTTAATCTACCATTGCGGATGCCCTAAAGCGCTCTCTTCGGAAGCACTTTGATGAATCTTCCATTAGGTCAATAAAGTAGATATTTATATTTGAAGGTCAATAAAGTAAACCTCTAAAAATATACATTAATATAATATTAGGTTTTTGTAATTATATACCTATATATTGATTAAAAGTTTAATATATGGAGATGTTTATTATAATTATAATATTAAAGATTGTTTAGAGTTGATTTATTTTTATTGTTCAATGGACCCACCAATTTTAGTGTTTTTAGTGTTGTTTTTTTAGTAATTGGGTTGAAGATGCCCTAGGTGTATAACTTTTGTTCTATGTCAACTAGAATAATCTTTTATAAGGATACGGTAATGATCAACATTGAGTAATCTTATATCATTTTCAATTTCATCTTAAAGTTTGACCTATTTGCAAATAAGTTAAGTTTGACTTTTATAGTTGCATATATCTGTGTCCTAGTGTCAAACTGTCAATTGGATTAACAAAAATGATGGTAGAATACATTTGATCAATGAAAATTTACTCATGTGTTCAAATATCATATCATGGCAACATAATGGTTGGAGAACAAATGAACAAATTAGTTTAAATTTTGGAGGTTAGCATATCTAATTGATCCCACTTCCCTTTAATTAAGAACATAAGTTGACCTTGAAGCATCTTTTAGTCATTTCGTCTCTTAATATTTCTTAGATAAATTGTTCCACCAATTTGCTACTCCCTTTTGAACCATGAAAATCGTTTGATTGCCTTCTCATCCTCATGACAAGTGCATATAGGGTGCGTTTGGTACGCAGACAGGACAGAACGGGACAGGACAAAACAGTTGTTCAGCGTTTGATAAGACATAACTGGACAGGACAGGACCGGTAAAATGACCGATTTACCCCTAACAACTTGTTTAGTGTTTTTTTACCATATAATCAATCTAAATAAAAATTAACAAATAAACAAAACAACAAATCATGAACCAACATTAAATCAATGTCTGTAAATCAAAAATGAAAGCATGAGGAAATGATGGGGATTACACAGATTTCTTGGACAATCCATTACAACAACAATAAAATGATGGGGATTACACAGATTTCTTGGACAATCGATTACAACAATAATAAAATGACAGGGAAAACAGAAAACTTGATTCGATTTACACAGAAAACTTGAATCGATTTACATAAGCTGTACGATTCGATTTACAGAAGGTCGATTCAGATCTGTTTCTCAAGAAATGTTGAGACATCGAGATTTGAAATCGACAGGAGAGGTTGAGGATCGTTAGGGTTATCGATTTACCTGGAGCAGTTGGAGAAGACGACGCAGGCGATGATGATGGATGGAGAAAAATCTTCGATTGCAGAAGGGGTTGAAGGTCGATTCAGTTGTGGATGGAGAAGATCTTCTATTGCAGAAGGGGCTGAAGATCGATTCAGATGGAGAATGGGTTGAAGGTCGATTCAGATGGAGAAGGGGCTGGAGGTCGACCACTGGTATGAGAAATTGAGGGTATTTTGGTACATAAGGGGTTGTTCTAGTTAGTTCCAGGGGGTGACTGGGGAATGGGTCGAGTAAAGTCCCCTGGGGCCGGAAAAATCACAGAGACGTACTGATACGTGTCCCATGCTTGTTCTAGTTAGTCCAAGCGTGTCCCATATATGGTGATACCAAACGCAGGACAAGTGTGTTCTGTCCTATCCTGTTCCACCATGTCCATCATACCAAACGCACCCATATGGAACACGTCATCAACATCCCTTATTAGTTAACAATTAACGTCAGATATGTGTTATTTTATCTTTTATAAGTACACATCATTTAGGCTTATACTACCCACTACTTGTAACCAATGACTATGCACTAGTCCACACTCAAGACCTTCCAACCTATGAGCATGATATGGGAGATGCAGAGATGGAGTATGGTCCATATCGTTTAAAAACGATGATACATCATTAGAACATAAATTCATTTATTTTCAAAAGTGAACCGTAATTATTTTAGTTTTGTGATTAAGGTTATATCCATACTCCATCTATCTCATCATAACATTCTTTTTATTTTTTATTCTGATAACAACATAATAATTAGTTATCATATATTTGCAATTATCACTACAATTAAGACTTGTATTCCTAACACAATTTAGTTTCATGGGTTGGTTAGAGCTTTAGAGCATCCACACACGTCTTGCAAGATTCCTTGCAAGATGACATGACATGTCATATGGCTTGCAAGGTCTTGCAAGAAAACTCATTTCTTTCACAAATATTATATATTAAACAAATGTATTTTTGTTTAATTTAATTAATTAATTTGTTTGTTTAAACATTAACTTTTAATATGTTTATTAAATTTAATTCATTTATTAGTTTATTTGAACATTATTTTTTTAATATTTTTATTAAAATTTCTTACCCACACTTTATTTTTTTTAAATGATATTTTTATGCAATGTTTTTTTATTTAAACTACTAAATTAGAAATACATTAATGTAAAAATTACGAAAATACAAATACTAATAGATAAACGTACACAAACATCAAAAAAATTACATAAGTAAATACAAAATAAATATTACATCATCATTCGTTCAAAACCATGTGAAAGTAAAATTTTAGTTATCTATATTTTATAATTAATTTATTAGTTATATTATAATTATCTATATTATTTATATTATACTTTATTGGTTTAGAAAGGAGTTTGGTTGTTGGGTCACTTAAGATTTGAAGATCACCTCAGTCTTTCATTTTTACACAGTTCATACTTAGAATAATTATTATGTTCTTTACAAGCAGTTTAATTGTATAAAAATGTTCGGTGAAGTCGAAGATCAACCGAAGAAACAAAGTAGAAGTATATCTTCAAAGCGGATTGAAGATAGACTTCTCAATCAAAGATTAAGCTGCTACTTGAGACCTCCTAAGGTCTTAGGCCAGTTCACTTGAAGAGCAAGGATAATCTTGAAGACTTGATCGACAGGATCTCTTGAAGATATTGAAGACATGATCGGCAGGATCTCTTGAAGATGTTGAAGACATGATCAAGATCTCTTGAAGATGTTGAAGACATGATCATGATCTCTTGGAGATGTTGAAGACTTGATCGGCAGGATCTCTTGAAGATGTTGAAGACTTGATCGGCAGGATCTCTTGAAGATGTTGAAGACATGATCGGCAGGATCTCTTGAAGATGTTGAAGACATGATCAGGATCTCTTGGAGATGTTGAAGACATGATCGGCAGAGAATTCCTTAAGAAAGAATTCTTGAAGATATCTTTGAAGAGATCCTAGGCCAACAGTTTACAACAGGTATATTCCACTTTATCTGCAAAATATATTTGGGATATCTTGCAACGACAGAGACATAATCCGAGGATCAGAAAAAGGTTCTTTGGATATCTTATCTTCTTCAAGTAAGTTCAACTTCAACATACAGGTCAACGCTTCAAGACAAATGTGCAAAGACAAAAGTACATCCCAGTACTTTTTAGAAGACCTGCTTCCATCCTGCCATCCAAACTCTGCTTGACAAGTGTCCATGCATTTAATGCATGAGGCACTATATAAAGAGGTCATCTCCTTCCTTGCAACACAACCAGATTACAGACTCTAAAAGCTCTCAAGTGCTGGCATTTCTCTCTCAAAGAAGTTCATTGTTTTCTTAGTGTTTTACAATTGTCCTTCATTCTCTGTGTGTCTGTGTGTAAGATTGTTTGAACTGATTTATCTGTTCTGTTCCGCAACAATCAATAGTTTCTGTGTGTAATTCTTATTTGAAGTTTTTCAATAAAAGAATTAAATTAAGTGAAAAATTTGTGTATTGTATTCAACCCCCCCCCCCCCCCCCCCCTTCTACAATACTTGTTACCATTGCTACTCAATAGCTGGGACCAACAAGTGGTATCAGAGCAGGTCAGTTTAATCTAATAAACTTGATCTGCAATGGCTTCATCTTCTTCTTTAAACAATGTTTCTTCTCAAAACTCTAATGCTGGATCATACGACAATGGCTCCATAGCCAAACCACCAAAGTTTAATCCTAATAACTTCTCTCTGTGGAAAAGTCGTATGATGCTCTTCTTAGAAGGAGTTGACAGCAGATATCCCACCATACTCCATGAAGGACCTCATGTCCCTAGAGTTTGGGATCGTTATAATGCCAAAAATAAACATGATGATGGTGATGAGTCTTCTTCTGATGAGGAAGAACGAACACCTGCTACTGGGAGATACATTGTAAAGGACCTAGTAAGTACAATGATAAAGATAAACGTCTTGTAGCTATTGACACTAAAGTCAGAGCCATCATTGCCCTCTCTTTGCCTAATGAGGTTTATCATTCTCTTGTAAACTTTTCTACTGCTAAGGAAATGTAGTCCACTCTGTGTGTTCTCTATGAAGGTACGTCTGAAGTGAAAAAGAGCAGAAAAATTGCTCCTGTTAGAAAATATGAACTTTTCTCTTATGAGAAAGGAGAATCTCTTTCAGGCTACTATAATCGCTTTAACAGTCTTCTTAATGATCTTAAACTGTTGGGTCGCATGTATGATAATGAGGAAGTCATGTGCAAGTTTATGGACTGTCTTCCTAATTTTTGGGAAAACATATGTACTTGTATAAAGACAACCAAGGATCTTGATCACATGCCTCTCACTGCTCTTTATGGAACTCTCTTCAACTATGAGTAGACTAAGCTGCAAAGGAAGTCTGTCATCACAGATTTAAAGAGCTCTTCTCTAGCTCTCTTAAGTGACTCTTCCAAAAGAACTATGTGTACTCCAAGAATCACTTATTCATTTGACTCTGACCATGACTGTCAAGAAGATTCCAATGAGCATTCAGAAGCATATCTTAGTGATGCTGATGATGAATGTGAGGAAACTTTAGTTGGCAAATTATCAGATGGAATGGCCAGGATGGATGGGTATTCTAAATCCAAGTCTCACTTTTCTTCTGAAAAATCTAAGTTTAGTCGAAAACCCTCTTCTCTCTTCAAACACTCCTCATCGGACAAATCTAATGAGGAATGTTTTAATTGTGGTAAAAAGGGTCATTTTTCATCTGAGTGCAGAAGTAAACCTTTTGAAAAACCCAGAACTTCCTCCTCAGGTCGATTTTATTCAAAACCGGGAAGATCCAAATATGATTATGACCGGGCTGAAAGATACAAATAAAAATACAAGAGAGAGAAGGAAATAAATCTAAGGCTAGTCAGAAAGGGAAAGGGTCTGCCTGCTAAAACTCATGATTTGGCATATGAACCTACATCTAAAAGCGAGAAGGACATTTCAAATGTGTGCTTCATGGCCCAGATAATCGATATGGATGATCCAGAAGGTCACACCCTCTCAACTGCTCTTGTATCAGCTAAGTGCTTCTCCTCCTCTTCACATAATTGACTGGTACTCTACCAAAGATGCATGTACACTTTAACCCTCTCACCTTTTTACTTTACCTCTCACCCTCATTTCCTAAGTGTATCATTTCCTAAGTCTATAATTTCTTCCTATATCTTACATCTCCACAAGTCCATACTGAACATCAAAGCTCCTCTGATGATGACTCATCTTCAAGTCTACCACCTACTGGAGACCCTATCCTTGACAGACTGCCATCATCCCCTCCTACATCTTTCAGGTATCTTACTCATCCTAACTCCTTGCCTACCTACTCCTCTCCTTGCCAACCAATTATGCCTAATTATCCCTCTCCTTGCCTAACTCTTTGCCTACCAATTCTTGCCTACCGATTCTTCTCTTAATCGATCCTAACTTCATCTCTTCATCTTTAACCTCTCTCCTCCCTTTCAAAAACCTACCTGCTATCATATCTTCTTCAACACCAATTTCACCAACACCATTCCCAATCTTTATGACAATACGTTCTCCAGTACTCATATTCACACCCACCAAATATTCCTTCCTTCTCCACTCTTATCGATTTGCCCTCTTCCACTCCTGAAGATTTTCTTATGCCTCTCAACCTTAACCTTCTCTTCCTTTAGCACCACATCCTGGATTTGAAGATCCCTCTCTTCATGACTATGTGTGGAGCTTGAAGATTACTCTTGAAGATTGAAGACTTGAAGATTACTCTTGAAGACCTATATTAGAAGATCACACAATCTTTTAAAAAAAATTATCAAAATTTTCGGCCGCCGACGTTCCTACCCATCGGTTGCCGATTTTGGAAGCTTTTAGCAAAAAAAAATATCAAAATTTTCGACTGCCGACGTCCTACCCATCGGCTGCCGATTTTAGAAGGTTTTAGCAAAAAAAAAACAAAAAACTTGTCGTCTTATGTTATGGCCGATTTTTCTATGTTTCTTAGTGTTTTTTTTAAGTCGGCCGCTGAGGGGGAGAATTCATCTGAGGGGAGCAACATCAACCCTCAGTACTCATATTCAGCGTCCAACTCAAAAAAAATAAAAAATATGAAGAAATCGGCGGACCTGTCAAGGGGGAGCACATCAGTCCGGCAGATCAAACTAAGGGGGAGTAATACAAAGACCGACTGATCTAGCTGAGGGGGAGCAAAACAAAGACAAAGGATGATGATGCTGAAGAGCTGAAGATGCCAAGAGAAAGAAAGAAGATGCAAGAGATGGGCAGAAGCATCCTGAGCCTGATTCACCTAACCTCAACCCTCCCTCAAAGATTGTCACCATTATGGGTTTGTCTCCTTCCAAAAACCACAGACTCATTTAGGGTTGTTGATCAAAATGAAGAATCCTCAAGCCAGACACAAGTTTCAACTCGCTCCTCCAAAGATGCAAGTAATATTTGTTTTGTCCATATTGTTTATACTTCTTTCCTTTTTCTTTCATTTGTTTGTACAGCTATATCTTTTATTTTATTTTACTTGTAAATGTCGGATACGAAAAGAAAAAAAAAATCCAAAAGGAACAAAAAGAATGGACTATGTGAAAAGAATCCAAAAGAGTAAACAATGGTCAAAATGAATTATTCAGTGTTTACTTCTCAGATTCTAAGTATGGATGTCATCCTCAAATAGGGGGAGATTGTTGGGTCACTTAAGATTTGAAGATGACCTCAGTCTTTCATTTTTACACAGTTCATACTTAGAATAATTATTATGTTCTTTACAAGCAGTTTAATTGTATAAAAATGTTCGATGAAATCGAAGATCAACCGAAGAAACAAAGTAGAAGTATATCTTCAAAGCGGATTGAAGATAGACTTCTCAACCAAAGATTAAACTGCTACTTGAGACCTCCTAAGGTCTTAGGCCAGTTCACTTGAAGAGCAAGGATAATCTTGAAGACTTGATCGGCAGGATCTCTTGAAGATATTGAAGACATGATCAAGATCTCTTGAAGATGTTGAAGACATGATCAGGATCTCTTGGAGATGTTTAAGACTTGATCGGCAGGATCTCTTGAAGATGTTGAAAACTTGATCGGCGGGATCTCTTGAAGATGTTGAAGACATGATCGGCATGATCTCTTGAAGATGTTGAAGACATGATCAGGATCTCTTGGAGATGTTGAAGACATGATCGGCAGAGAATTCCTTAAGAAAGAATTCTTGAAGATATCTTTGAAGAGATCCTAGGCCAACAGTTTACAACAGGTATATTCCACTTTATCTGCAAAATATATTTGGGATATCTTGCAACGACAGAGACATAATCCGAGGATCAGAAAAAGGTTCTTTGGATATCTTATCTTCTTCAAGTAAGTTCAACTTCAACATACAGGTCAACGCTTCAAGACAAATGTGCAAAGACAAAAGTACATCCCAGTACTTTTCAGAAGACCTGCTTCCATCCTGCCATCCAAGCTCTGCTTGACAAGTGTCCATGCATTTAATGCATGAGGCACTATATAAAGAGGTCATCTCCTTCCTTGCAACACAACCAGATTACAGACTCTAAAAGCTCTCAAGTGCTGGCATTTCTCTCTCAAAGAAGTTCATTGTTTTCTTAGTGTTTTACAATTGTCCTTCATTCTCTGTGTGTCTATGTGTAAGATTGTTTGAACTGATTTATCTGTTCTGTTTTGCAACCATCAATAGTTTCTGTGTGTAATTCTTATTTGAAGTTTTTCAATAAAAGAATTAAATTAAGTGAAAAGTTTTGTGTATTGTATTCAACCCCCCTTCTACAATACTTGTTACAATTGCTACTCAATAGCTGGGACCAACATTGGTCTTACATGTGTGTGGAATGTGTTATTCCAAAGCTGATGTGACACTTTAGAAAGAAGTATGGTCTTGCAGGTGTGTGGATGATATTAGTTACATACTGACACACTCTAGGAGAAAGTCATAAAACACTAGTATTTTTATGAAAGGTTGAAGTGAAAGTGTATTATAGCATCTTCGACATTTATATTATATATATTTTTTAAATAGAGTGATCAAAATTCAAATTAAAAAAAATAAAATAATCCAACTACTCTATTTTAACAATTTCAACATTAATCGTGTTACTACAATATTTTATAAATTCATCACGCCAATAGACTTTAAAAAAAAACTATATGAAAAAATATAATACATTCACCATAATTAGGAGATGAAATTTTGTACCAAACCAAACAACATGTGTACCAATCATACCAATTAAAACTGTACCAACTTAATACAAACTTGGTTGGTAATTGGTACATGGTATTGGAAATTACATATTATAGTAGTACCATAGTAACGACTTATTTATTTATTAGATTTTTTATGTATTGAATACAAACATTAGAACTTTAACCACTTTCTTTGAACATTTAAACGCTCTAAGTTTTATTCTTTACTCTTAAAAACCCTTATATATTAACAAATGACAAGTTTTCATGAAAACAATACCAACCGGAAAAAATTGGTAACATTTTAGTCGGTATCGGTCACTTGGTTGGTACATGATATAAGATTTGGTGTATCAATTATAATTGGTTGGTACGCAATATTAAAGAAAAAAAACTTGGTATTGTACTTAATCCACCCCTAACCTGATTGGTGGAAACAATTAAAATAATATATCTCTCATCAATATTAAATTTTAGAGCCCCCCCCCCCCCCCCACGTGGTTAGTTGGCAATGGGACGGGGAGACTTGTCCAATAACTAACATGTCTGTGTTCGAGCCCAGGCCCCCCGTTAGCCACAGTCGCTGAGTGAGCCTCAAAATGTCCCCTCATACGGATTCCCGAGTAGGCAGGGTCAGGTATGGGGCCGGTCAGGGTTGCCGGTATCAACCTTTTGCCCACTATATTCTATTTCTGAAGTTCAAGATTTCTTTCTTTCCTATTTCTTTAATCTATATTAACATAAACTTTCAGCATACTTATTGAATAAAACTCCAAAATCTGTATTTTAACAGCATTTTGAAGATGTTCTTATACACTATTGACTCAAAACTATTTTAATCGTAAAATGCTATATCAAGATAATAAGATTTTGATGTTAAAGTTCAGTGACTAAAAAACAATAATTAATTTCGTTTTATAGAGATAAGAAGTGATTTACTTGGAAGAAAGTATGATTAACCAAATCCTTCCAAGACCCAACATGCTCCCTGTGGGACATGTATGTTTGGTCAATTGGTTGGTTTTAGGGATTCTACAAAACCACCAAAACACATCAAAGTTCCAAGATTTTTAGGTTATATATATAGAGAGAGACTATTTTGTAAAAAAAAATTCGTGTAAACTTTTGATTTCATAAGTTTTCTTGATGAAATTGTTTCCTAAAATTGTTTATTTGGATGAAATTGTTTCATATCATTCATTTATTGATGAAATTGTTTCATATATTTGTGTTTTTTATGTAGTTTCATATATATTTTTTCATTCCTATGAAATTGTTTCATATATTTTCTCAGTTTGATGAAACCTTGTCGTTTTTACATAAAAAAACACAAATATATGAAACAATTTCATCAAGAAATGAATGATATGAAACACTTTTATCAAAATAAACAATTTCATGAAACAATTTCATCAAAAATACCTATGAAATCCAAAGTTTACACACATTTAGAGGTTTACAATTTATTATCCTTCTCTCTCTATATATAGAGTGCGTTTATTTTGCATACCAAGCAATTCGTACAAACTATACAAACCAATCTTAGCCGTTCATCAAGTCTAATAAATATCTGATTTTATTATGTTTCCTAATCTAAAGTCATGATCATAATTAATGAACTTAATCATCTTCCATATATATCACAAACATTATTAATAAATGATAATAATTACCATAAATATATCTGTTGTTGCCTAATATAGTGGTTTGCAAAGTTTGTACAAACTGTTTGGTTTGCAAAACAAACGCTATATATATATATAATATAGATAGATACACTTACAATCAATGTGGGGTTGCTCATAATTGTTTGATGTAAATGATGGTGAGATCATGTTTGTCTCTATTAATTAAACATCACGCTACTAATAGTGATATTATGATTGTGTTTAAGAATTTATTGGTTGTTAACCATTTTTAATTATCTCATTTGTTTTGATGCATAATTTTATTCATAACATCTTCGCGGTTCATAATGTTATACTTTAATGTATTAAATATATTTATCGTATAATTCATGTATTATCGCATAAAAAAGGGTTGATAAGAGGATTAGAAAGGAACAAAGCAACTCCTCCTAAATTCATTTATTGGCAATTTGCCAATTTGGATATTGTTATTAATTAATAACCAATATTTTTTTTTGAAGGGTATCCGAGGACATTGCCCCGACTAATCCCGGCAAGGTTAGGCAATTGTCTCAGCTGCTAAAGCGTGCAGTCCTGAGTTAATCCCCAGTGGCCACAAGTTGAAAGCGTCTGGATTCGAACTTGGGGTAGATGGGTTACTAGCCACATCCCCATAAGCCTTAACCAGTACGCTACAAGCCTTGTGGTTTTAAAAACTTATCTATAAATCCATTTAAAGCAACTTTTTAATAACCAATCTTATAAAAAAATTAAGAAAATAACAATAGATTCGTTATTGGCAATTTGGATATTGTTTTTTCTTTTTGATTTTTTTTAAACAGAAATTAAAGGTGAAAGATTTATTATTAGATCCATATATATCATTTCAGAATCAATCAAGATGATCCTAAATTATTGCACTTATACAATTGTCATCATCATATGCACCGTTTTCAACGGTCAATCTTTCTTTTTCTATTATATTCACATTTAATTTAAAGGGAAATTAATTAAAATGCCACAAGTCAAACTTCGTGTTACTGAAATGCCATAAATCTCCCCCATCTTATCAAAATGCCACAAATGCCCGCGATGGGCCCCGCGATCGTGGGCCCCAGGCCCACGTGTCATACAAGTTTGCCAAACAGCCCGCGTTGGCCCCTCAAGAATGCCCGCGGAACAGGTTTGGCCCCTCAAGCATGCCCGCGTTTACATTTTTGGTCCCTGCCCGCGTTGGAATCCCGCGATCGCGGGCTAACCCGCTACTTTTCGAATTTACAGTTTGGTCCCTGAAGTTTGTTGCAAATTTAAAAAAACATTAATGGTCCCTATAGTTTTTAGGTTATCATTTTATGTGGTTTTTAATGTATTGTTTCCTTTCCATTTTAATGTTTTTAATATAGAAATTCACTTAAGTTATTTAACAAGGAAATTAATTAACAACATCATATAAAAATTATTCTAAATCATCTTCCCAACCGAAACGGATAGAGTGCATGTAAACAAAGAAATCTATTACTGGAAGGGGTCCTGGAGTCCTGTGATCAAGTTAACCTTTTCCTTGATCACGTCCTCCATTCCTATGTAGTCCGATTCGAGTTCTTCTAGTTCCTCTTCAGCTTCCTTAATCTCTCGTTGCAGCTGCCGAACGTGAGCCCTAGTCATGGCCAGTTCTCGTTTCTTCTCCGCTAGATACTCCATTTTCCCCTGCTGAATCCCCCTGTTATGGTTCCACATACCCTTTACCTTTTCGATATCGACGTTCACCTCATCAATGGCTTTTTGCACTAACGGAGTAATTCGTTGACTTTGTGGAATACCCGTCGGCTGGGTACAATGATACATTGGTGGGGTTCTCATGCGATTATTGAAGTGGTAATTGTCGCATGCCATCTCCCAGTCTGCTTCCTCCTCAGCCATGAATGGATAATCGGCCGCAGTTCGCCCACAGTTTCTCCACTCCTCGTCTGTTTCCGGTACCTTCCAGGTACTCCGGCGAGCTCCATCGTTCAGTGGTTGGTAGGCTGCCGAACGTGAAGTTCCAGCCACATTCGTCGACCTGTTCCCCCTTGATCTTGAACCTCCAGCCATAGTGTTAAGAAAAGCGAGAGAATGTTTGTAAACGGTGAGGAGAGAATGTATAAAAGATAGATAGCAAGTTGTGAATTACTACTTCATCATGCCATATACTTATAGTCGTGAAAATGTATGTTCTTCATCAGGGATGTGGATATGGTCAAAGATTTCGTCTGAAAAGTTGCTTGTAAGATTCAACTGAAAAAGTAACTGCAATATTCGTCTGCTCTTGAATAAAGGTCTTTCATTAGGCTGAAAATTAGTCTTTAAGTAGTCAAACATAGCTAATTAATGAGATGGTAGATCAAATTTATATGGTACTGTCAAATGCAAGTTTCTATAATATAGATATTGTTCTACATTACATAATACCAATTTTTGCATCAGAAGGAAGACACCAAATTTCAGATGAAATTTTTAAGCATTCCAACCAAAGAAAACTCGGCTTCGAGAATAAGACTTCCATTTAACAAAAACCCCTTCGCCGGTTCATTGAGTTCACTCAGTAGCATGAAAATTAGTCTTTAAGTAGTCTAAGGATTAATGCACATGTGAATCAAGAAATAAATGTCTGTTCATCCAATAATCTCTGTATTAGGATTATCGCAAGTTTCATAAACCTACTTACTAGGTGTTGGAAAATTTTAGTAAAAATATGGGTTTTACTAAACTTTGGACACATTTAAATATATATATATATATATATATATATATATATATATGTGTGTGTTATATATAAATAACTCTTAGTAGGTTTATGTTCTCCTATATGAGAGCTTCGAAACGATATATAATGCGTCCAAAATGAAGTATGTGTGAAAGAGATATCGATACTCAAAGTTGAGTAATTGGATGAAATTAGCAAAACCAAATGAAGTAAACATTAAGTCAATCACAATACTTTAACAAAATAAGTTAATACTAAAAATAACAATTATTTAATGTTACATAAACAACCTAACGTTGCTTTATTTGACAATGCGCATAAATGGACTCCGCCATATGTATGCGAAATGCCTTGGCCTCGGCCTCGGTGTGGTCAGGGTGTACAAATACCACATCGTTATTTATCAACATGCTGACATTACGGCATACCCAAACACCGCAATCCGCGTTCATCCCGGCCTGCTGGGGTGTATTCTTGGCGAACTTATGGCGAAAGTTCTCTGAAACGTCACGACGCCTCATGTCCTTGACCCGGCCAAAGAATTCAAATAGCACAGCTTTAAACCTTGCCATCTGGTCATTCAATTGGTCTCTGAAGAGATTGGCACTGTCGCTGTCATATATGGTCATGGTCATAGCGTCAAGCTCAAACACTCCGAGCAGCCAATGTTTGGGATGAATGCATATAGGGATGTACACCTGAAATATTACAATATTAGACAACTTAGTTAGCAACAAAACAACTTAAATAAAATAAGAGTAAAATGATTTACATACCACATCGAGGAGAGCCCAAGAAACCCCTTCCACGCCATTGCATGAGTTGGCCACGGAGGCGGGACCTTGATGGGGGAGCAACAGGTAGGGAAAGAAAATATTGTACATCATGGTCCGCCTCGTGTCTGTTCCACAAGATTTTTGGAGCAGCGAGACCCAACAATCCATGTGCTATACATAAAAAATAGATGGTTAGACATGTAATATAAATATATTTGATTATATGACTATAGTTAAACTTCATACTAACCACATCCTGTAACTCAGACTCCAAAGGGTCATCCGCCAGCAATACTTGGAAAAAGCGGGGGGTGATTTCCAGGCTCAAGTAAGGGACGAATATCATGGGGGGGAGGTGACCAGTCTTGCACATCCTCAATATATCTGATGCTGGTAGACGCTCCGGTGAAGCCACCTTTCCCTTTCTCTTTCCCGCCTTCTTTCCTCCCTTGTTCCCCCCTGCTTGCTTTCCCGCTTGCTTTGCTTGCTTTTCAGGGGGCGGTCCTGTCGTAGATTTTTGTCGTGTCCACGGGTTCCGAAAAAAATTTGAACGTTTTGGCTCCCGCTTTTCAGGGAGCGGTGTCCCCTGTGGATCTACAACATCCATCGGGTCATCTTCCGGCTCCGAGAAGTGCTCCTCGATAATAGGAGACCCCATCGTCTGAAAATTAAGTTATTAGATGTTTTAAGTAGAATTTAGGAAATGTTCACAATTAAACCAAAACTACCAAAATAACTTACAGTATGCATGGAAGGTGGCGGTGTGACGTACGACGACGCTGGCATTCCCGGCCTGTAATACTCTGTGGTTGAACCGCCAAAGATGTCCGTGAAGAGATTGGTGCCGAACGGCACCATTTGGGACGTGTAACCCCCTGCACTCGACATCCTGGCCTGCGTGACATTGATCATTATAAGAGTTACAAAATTAGGAACTAACATATAAGTATAATGGTTACTCAGTGTCACTTACACTCTCCGGGATAGTAGAATAGGATGTGGTGCTAAACGGTGGCATTTGGGATGTGTATGCCCCCGACATCCCGGCCTGCGTGACATTGATCATTACAAGAGTTACAAACTTATGAACTAACATATAACTATAATGGTTACTCAGTGTCACTTACACTCTCCGGGATAGTAGAATAGGATGTGGTGCTAAACGGCGGCATTTGGGATGTGTATGCCCCCGACATCCCGGCCTGCGTGACATTGATCATTACAAGAGTTACAAACTTATGAACTAACATATAACTATAATGGTTACTCAGTGTCACTTACACTCTCCGGGATAGTAGAATAGGATGTGGTGCTAAACGGCGGCATTTGGGATGTGTATGCCCCCGACATCCCGGCCTGCGTGACATTGATCATTACAAGAGTTACAAACTTATGAACTAACATATAACTATAATGGTTACTCAGTGTCACTTACACTCTCCGGGATAGTAGAATAGGATGCCGTGCCAAACGGCGACATCTGGGAGGTGTATGCCCCCGACATCCCGGCCTGCGTGACATTGATCATTATAAGA
Organism: Saussurea involucrata; assembly: GCA_033807775.1. Classification (NCBI taxonomy): domain Eukaryota; kingdom Viridiplantae; phylum Streptophyta; class Magnoliopsida; order Asterales; family Asteraceae; genus Saussurea; species Saussurea involucrata. The sequence continues at coordinate 13,333,227 of CM066327.1, read as the reverse complement.
GTTACAAACTTATGAACTAACATATAACTATAACTAACATATAACTATAATGGTTACTCAGTGTGACTTACATTCTCAGGGAATGACGGATAGGATGTGGTGCCAAACGTCGCATGTGCCCCCTGTCCCATCGGAGCGTGGATCGGCGTCGTACTCGACAGCTAAAACAAATTTAGAACTTAATATTAATATACAAACTAAAAGATCGTGGCCGACAAATTAAGTTAAACACTAACATGAACAACGCCAAATTGTCTTTGGAAGGCCTCCAGATTATCAATACGCAGTGTTATATCCCCCCGAACGTAGTCCCACAGGTCGTGTAAGGTGCCATATGGCTCGGTGGAAGTCGGATCTTGATGGGAGGAGGAAGGGTGCGGCTGATAGGAGGAGGAAGGGGGCGGCTGATAGGAGGAGGAACGGGTCGGCTGATAGGAGGAGGAACGGGCCGGCTGATAGTCGGGCCTCGTGTCGTCTTCCTCATCTTCGTCAGATGTGGAAGCAGAGGGACGTCGAGCCCTTGCCGCCTCTGCGTCAATAAAGGCCACGCTGGTTCTGTACCAATCCGTCTCCATCTCGTCGGCAGTAGGCACAAGGTTATCAAAAGGCAAAAGCGGCACCTAAATATATGATAAAACACAAAAAAAATTAATAAGCGGGACTAACGTATGCAACATTGTAAACATAGTAAAAGAACTTACATGTCTAGATTGACTGAAGAACTGAAGCCAAAGCGCCCTATTTAGGGAAATAGGGCCCTTGTCCCAACGGGTTCCCCTAAGTAATCTGTCGTCGCGCTTGACGAAATATTGGACGGCTTTGGGAAACATCTCCAAGATCCATATCTGGAATTACACAAGAAGAGCAAGTACGTAAAAAGGAAAGCCAAACAGTTTGTATGTATTATTATTTAACTTATACTACGTATCTAACCTTGAAGGCGTATGTAAAACCACAAAGGTTCATCTTTGCATGTCGATCGGAGTCGCGTCTGGCTATGGCTCGGTGCAAGATTGAGTAGCAATGTGTCCAGATATGGCTACCCCACGGGTAGCTGTTAAACACATCAAGGTCCTCGACGGCCCTAATGACCATCTCGGAAGCAGTCTGGCTATACTCACGGCCCATGAAGCCCATATCCACGATCACCACCAACCATACACGAGCAACATCGTCGTCGCTTAGGGCACTAAGGCCCTCTTTCATCATGTTTTGGGCTGCCTTCAGCTTCAAATGAGATGCTGAAATGCCCCAAACCCTACGAACGAAGGAGTAGTCTGCTAAGAGAGGAAGGGGGGAGCCTCTCCAAAACGTAGTCCTGTAATTAGACAGAACTCACGACGCCCAAAATGCAATCGATCGCCGAAGAAATCAAAATGCATCTCCTCCGGCTCAGCGTTGGAGTCCTCGACCTCCAACTGTAGAAACATGTGTACTAGCGTAGGGTCGCCACTAGAGTAAGACACATCCATCCATGACCCGAAAGGTGTCCCTCTAAAGATGGCCTCAACGGCAGCTTGCCGATCATCCAATCCCCTGAAGCGGTCTCTTAACTCCTCCATGTAGCCAACTTTGCACTTTAGCGTCAAGTCGATGGTAAAGAAATCCCTCTACATAGTCATTCACAGATGTTATAGTTAGTGTTATATATAGATGTTTTTGCTTGTTTGGTTTATTGTGTTGATAATTATTCGTTTGTTTTAGTTTTAGAAAAGAAACCAATCAATCTATTGGACTTCCAGGTAGCAGGGGAATCACAAGGATTGCTTAAATCCCGACATACCTTAGGGCTATTTACACCCGTTTGACAAAATCCAAATAGATAGATTGCGGTTTATTTTATTTCAACATATCATAGTGTTATATATAGATGTTGCGGTTTATTTTATTTCAACATATAATAGTGTTATAAATAGATAGGTTGCGGTTTATTTTATTTCAACATATCATAGTGTTATATATAGATGTTGCGGTTTATTTTATTTCAACATATAATAGTGTTATAAATAGATAGGTTGCGGTTTATTTTATTTCAACATATCATAGTGTTATATATAGATGTTGCGGTTTATTTTATTTCAACATATAATAGTGTTATAAATAGATAGGTTGCGGTTTATTTTATTTCAACATATCATAGTGTTATATATAGATGCTGCGGTTTATTTTATTTCAACATATAATAGTGTTATAAATAGATAGGTTGCGGTTTATTTTATTTCAACATATCATAGTGTTATATATAGATGTTGCGGTTTATTTTATTTCAACATATAATAGTGTTATAAATAGATAGGGTGCGGTTTATTTTATTTCAACATATAATAGTGTTATAAATAGATAGGGTGCGGTTTATTTTATTTCAACATATCATAGTGTTATATATAGATGTTGCGGTTTATTTTATTTCAACATATAATAGTGTTATAAATAGATAGGTTGCGGTTTATTTTATTTCAACATATCATAGTGTTATATATAGATGTTGCGGTTTATTTTATTTCAACATATCATAGTGTTATATATAGATGTTGCGGTTTATTTTATTTCAACATATCATAGTGTTATATATAGATGTTTTTTACAAGAGGCCAAAATGAATTTGAGTGTGGCATGTGAAGTTTAGGGACCTAAGTTGTCATTCTTAAAAGTTTAGGGACCCTAGTTGTCATTCTTAAAAGTTTAGGGACCCTAGTTGTCATTCACCAAAGTTTAGGGACCTAAGTTGTCATTCTTAAAAGTTTAGGGACCTAAGTTGTCATTCGTAACATTTTTTTTATAAAAAAACACATTCTTAACAATTTTTTTTTATAAAAAACACACTCTTAACAATTTTTTTATAAAAAACACACTCTTAACAAAAAATTTTTATAAAAAACACATTCTTAACAATTTTTTTTATAAAAACACACTCTTAACAATTTTTTTATAAAATAACACATTCTTAACAATTTTTTATTTTACACTCTTAAGAATTATTTTTATAAAAACACTCTCTTAACATTTTTTTTTATAAAAAAACACTCTTAACATTTTTTTATAAAAATACTCTAACTCCTATAACAACATACACATTTTAACATACAAATATCACATTCAAACATAAAACCATATGTAACGACCCGCTTCCCATAACATACATCATAATACATAACATGCATACATATCATTGATTTACAACAAAAGTTACTTAACAAACCAAGTATGGTCTCATTAGTCTTGAAACTACAAAATATATAAAAGCTTCTTAAACATCATCGATCAACGGAGGCAGCCTACACCTTATTCTTTCCTTTGCCGCTATCAATTTCTTGACCTGGAAAACATAATTTTTGAAAACAAAATGAGGGTTAGACCAAACGGGTCTAGTGAGTTAATCCCGGTCCTTTCCAAAATCATTATAAAACCTTTTTATGTAAATCCTTTATATCAAAATAGTTTAGATAAACCTTTGGTAATCCTTTCGTAAAATATAAACATACCACACGTATTTAAATACCAATCTAGACTCGTGCATCGTGTACCACTCATCCACCTTATTCCTCCACAAATGGCCATATTAGTTGGTAGCAAGCCAACTAATAAATCAACAACCGGTCCACACACCGGAACCCGGCTACCCGTCGGTCCGCACACCGGAACCCGACTACTCACCGGTCCGCACACCGGAACCCGGCTACTGTGCACTTGTGTAGTGTAATGCACCAATAAATATAATATCTTACTATATTATAAACACAAATTATTCACACCTTGATCGTATATCCATTCCACACATATCCATCTCATATATATATATATAAACACAGATATATATATTCCAGTTGAAAACGTTTTAAAGTAAAACTCACCTGCTTTGCTTACAAAACCCTTCCAAGCCTTTTTCCAAAGATTCAGTCTTTCAATTCAAATCCACAGAGTCTGAAAACAGATTGAATACAAATATCCCCTTATCAATTGATCACATAAAACATACTAGAAAACTAAGGACTCTAGATAACTCAAATCCCCAAAAGTGACCAAACAGCTAAACTTTCCGGACAACAAGACTAATCCGGACAACACGATTTATCCGGACAACACAAGGAATCCGGACAACACAGACTAATCCGGACAACAAAGGAATCTGGATGCCATCCGGTCTCTAAATCATCCGGAAACCATCAATCAAATCGTCCGGACTCTATCAACAACTTACCCGGACACCACCCAAGAATCTACCCGGACACATTCATACTGTGTCCGGAAACCTCTGTCGGTTTGGTGCTTTTTACACAGAAAATCGACTGAATTAATACCAGAAGTGTTTGTGATGTTTCTACTCCGATAGAACCCTTCTAAAAGCAATTACAGACACAAAATGTAAAGGAAACATACCTTGAATCACTTCTAAGCACACCAATTGAAGCCTTAACCTAGCTTTCTTCTTTTTCTTCTTTTCTTCCCAAAACACACACATACACCTTCAGCTGATATTTTCTGAGTTATGAATAATATCTGATTTCTAAGATGATAATATCAAACCTAATTTACCACTTTGGTCCTTGAACTTCTCAATAATAACCCACACACCCTTAACTTATAAATTTACCCAAACTTGCCCTAAACATCAACTTTAAAGTTAACTAAACTTAATGGAAAGGAGATTTTAACTAACGAACTTATCCGGGGTATTACATTATCTCCCCCTTAAAAGAATTCCGTCCCGGAATTCGGTTAAGCGAAAGGATATGAATACTTATCACTACTACTTCAAACTCACTCAAACCATAGAAACTAACTGAATATTCACCCCACGCCCACCTATATTTCTAACACAGATAAGCAACGAAAGCACGGAAATACCAATAACCATTTTGCACCGAAGTCAGATAACACCTTAGCACATATAGAGTTTATAGAAATATACCTGTAACCTCATCAGGACTTTCTTCCACCTCTTGTTCCGTCATCTGAAAAACACGGCCTTGAACTCTCGATGCTCCAGACCCTTGTATCTCTCCCGTCTTAACACTCGTTGGTCTCTCCGTCATACCACCCTGTTGTACTTTCCATTGTGGACAGTCTGACTGAATATGATCAGGGGAATTGCAAACGAAACAGAATCGAGTTACCCGACAGTCTCTAACAATGTGACCAGTCTTTCCACATTTGTAACAACTTCGGGAATCCACATAACAGTTTCCTTGATGAACACGATTGCATTTTGGGCATGGTCTTTCAACTGGTCTGAAAGGTGAATAACGATCAAACCTCAGGAATTCGTATTCTTCCGAATCGTACATCGTTTCTTCCAGTTTTCTTTTCCCAGCACTCTTATCACCAACGTCTCTCATGTCATCATGTTCCACATTTTCCGCGGCAACCACTGCGGCTGAGAAGGTATCGGGTCCTTTTGCAGTCACTAGCTTTCTAATTTCTGCATTTAACCCAAAAATAAACCTTTCCATCTTTGGAGCCTCCGTGGCAACATAGTACTCCGCAAAGCGAGACTTCTCCAGAAAGAGAGCGGTGTAATCCCTAACCGATAAACATCGCTGGTGTAGGTTCATGAACTCCTCTTCCAGTTGTCTAACTGCTGCTTGAGAACAAAACTGTCCTTTGAATGCTGTTGCGAATTCGTCCCAAGTAAAAGTAGAGTATACATCCGACCCTATGGAATCAATGTGAGCTTCCCACTAGTACAGAGCTTATGCCTTCAACATCGTCGTTCCGTATAATACTCTGTCCTCATCCGCACACTTACTGGTCTTGAAGATGGCTTCTATTTCTTTTAGCCATCTCATCGCCTTCACTGGGTCTCTATCTCCTGAGTAAGTTGGAGGTCTACAGTTTAAGAACATCTTGTAATCACACCTTCTTGACACTGGTATGACCGTAGGTGTAATGGGCATTTCGTCTTCCAAACCAGGATCTGGTGTTTCAGTATGACGAGCTTGGTCGAACATAGTCTGGATATTTGCTTGAAGTCTTCCCATCTCCGCCATCAAATCGTTTCTTGTAATAAACTCCGTACCTCGCCCCTGAACTCTACCTCCGGTTCTGCCCCCAGTTCTACTCCCCGTTCTACCTCCGGATCTACCTCTCCCTCGCTCTCCTCTTCTTCCCCCCGTTCCTATTGGTGGATTCGTACTATTCGGAGTTCCCCCTCCTCTTCTATTCATATTTTGAGTACCGCTTGCCATTCTGTAGATTCAAACAAGATTAACATACACATAAACACATACCCCGTATAATAAGGTATTCCAGTCCAAACATGCACCTGTAAGATCAAAATTACACTGGCCAGGTGTAATCTGAAATTACCTTACATGATGTTCCTTCTACCTTTTATACTTAGCATCCCAAGGTTCTAATATATCAAGGACATCCTACTTCACATGCAGTTTAAGTCTAGGTACGGGTACAAATACCTAAATCGCTTAAACTAGGGCTCTGATACCATTTGTAACGACCCGCTTCCCATAACATACATCATAATACATAACATGCATACATATCATTGATTTACAACAAAAGTTACTTAACAAACCAAGTATGGTCTCATTAGTCTTGAAACTACAAAATATATAAAAGCTTCTTAAACATCATCGATCAACGGAGGCAGCCTACACCTTATTCTTTCTTTTGCCGCTATCAATTCCTTGACCTGGAAAACATAATTTTTGAAAACAAAATGAGGGTTAGACCAAACGGGTCTAGTGAGTTAATCCCGGTCCTTTCCAAAATCATTATAAAACCTTTTTATGTAAATCCTTTATATCAAAATAGTTTAGATAAACCTTTTGTAATCCTTTCGTAAAATATAAACATGCCACACGTATTTAAATACCAATCTAGACTCGTGCATCGTGTACCTCTCATCCACCTTATTCCTCCACAAATGGCCATAATAGTTGGTAGCAAGCCAACTAATAAATCAACAACCGGTCCGCACACCGGAACCCGGCTACCCGTCGGTCCGCACACCGGAACCCGACTACTCACCGGTCCGCACACCGGAACCCGGCTACTCACCGGTCCGCACACCGGAAACCGGCTACTGTGCACTTGTGTAGTGTAATGCACCAATAAATATAATATCTTACTATATTATAAACACAAATTATTCACACCTTGATCGTATATCAATTCCACACATATCCATCTCATATATATATAAACACAGATATATATATATTCCAGTTGAAAACGTTTTAAAGTAAAACTCACCTGCTTTGCTTACATAACCCTTCCAAGCCTTTTTCCAAAGATTCAGTCTTTCAATTCAAATCCACAGAGTCTGAAAACAGATTGAATACAAATATCCCCTTATCAACTGATCACATAAAACATACTAGAAAACTAAGGACTCTAGATAACTCAAATCCCCAAAAGTGACCAAACAGCTAAACTTTCCGGACAACAAGACTAATCCGGGCAACACGATTTATCCGGACAACACAAGGAATCCGGACACCACATATCCGGACAAAAAAGGAATCCGGATGCCATCCGGTCTCTAAATCATCCGGAAACCATCAATCAAATCGTCCGGACTCTATCAACAACTTACCCGGACACCACCCAAGAATCTACCCGGACACATTCATACTGTGTCCGGAAACCTATGTCGGTTTGGTGCTTTTTACCCAAAAAATCGACTGAATTAATACTAGAAGTGTTTGTGATGTTTCTACTCCGATAGAACCCTTCTAAAAGCAATTACAGACACAAAATGTAAAGGAAACATACCTTGAATCACTTCTAAGCACACCAATTGAAGTCTTAACCTAGCTTTCTTCTTTTTCTTCTTTTCTTCCCAAAACACACACATACACCTTCAGTTGATATTTTCTGAGTTATGAATAATGTAAAGACCCAACCAAAAATATCATGCAAAACGTAAAATTCATAACATCCCAAAATCACGGTCTCAAAATTTCATTACAAATACTAAAAGGGTTTGCGGAAACAACCTACACAACTGAGAAAAACTAAATACTAGAGTGTCCCTACACTTCTTGACTCTTCACGCTAAGCTCAGCCTATTTGCCCGAGCTCCTGGAAACCTGCTTACCTGAAAAGGTTTTAATTTTGAAAATGCGAGGGTTAGACCATGAGGTCTAGTGAGTCCCTCCTAACAGTTATCAAGCATTTAAAACAGTTTATCTTTTCAGCATAAAACGCTCATACTCAACACGTCAAAATCATATACGGACTAAAGTCCGCCTCCTCGTAATCTGACACCCTGAAGCCACCCGAAGGTGACAACGAGTCAGTCATGCTGCCTTGCGGAGCCTCGCTCCTGGCATATAGGGACCTCCCTTCCCGCACGAGAGCTGGCGGAACTACTCTCCCGTCTTTGCCAGTTTACGTCTCCTTGATGTATGCATACATTCTACATAAAACTTTAAACAACTTTCATGCAATTAAAGCATAATAATAAAGCATGGCAATTCTCAACATTCATAACACATTTTGAAAACACTTTAAAAGCCACACATTTTAGTTTAGAAAACTCACCCGATGCTCTTACTTCTCGTTTCTAATCGGTTCCCAACTTCCAATCGACTTTCCTGAATAAAAGGACATAATACAAACTACTCAACAAAAGTATCCGGATAATAACAACTCTACGGAAAACCCTGATTTTCCGGACGCCCAAAGAATCCGGACACTCACACTAACCCGGACGACAACTAATCCGGACAACACCCCTTTTCCGGGTAACTTCTACTCTCCGGACGATACCCCTTTCCGGGTACCGAACTTACCGGATACAAGACTTTACCGGACATTTCTACTTACCGGACACCACAATGTCCGGACACCTCTGCTTTCCGGATAACACCACTTTCCGGACACTATACCCGGTAACCTGCGACAAGAAGCTACCCGGACAACTTCCGGACACCTGCTTCGCAAGAAGGTTTCCGGACGAAGCGATGTTCGAGTTTAATGCTCGAAATCATGCCAAACACCCATTAAACAGTAAGATAATGCGACGATTAACTACATACAAGCCCAAAATCAAATCCCACAAAGTTTTACTGCCTAAACACAACCCAAAGATGCTTAAATCTCCCTTAATGGTCTTAAATAACTTTTTGCAAGAAAACTCTCAAAACCACAAATCACCATACGAATCTTAGATGGAGTTATGGATTAAGGGTTACCTGCTAGATTACTACAAGAAACGAATTCCAATCCAGTTCCTTCTTCTGATTCCAAGACTTGATGATTCTTCTCTTCAAATGCACCAAAACCCTCAAAACTATAGTATTCTTTTTCTCTCCAAAATTTCAGCCGACAACACAAAGAAATCAGGAAATGGAAAGGTTGTCTAGGGTTTTGTGCCCTTTTATACTCCCTCTCTTATTTATCGATTGGCCCCTCAACTTCTACTTTTATTTAAAACTCCACACCAACCGCAAAACTCTTCGAAAAGGTCTGGGTCGTTACAACACTCCCCCCTCAAAAGAATTTCGTACCCGGAATTCCATTTTCGAAAAGGAGAGGGTACCTAGACTTCGTATCGGATTCTACCTCCCACGCTGCCTCTCGCCCCCTTATGATACCTACACTAAACTTTTACTGGCCGAATTTCTCTATTGGTTCTTCTTCGTACGACAGTCTCTCATCGATGCTAACATTTTCAGATGGAATAGCTACATCGGTCTCAGCCAAACATCTCTTCAGATTTGACACAAGAAAAGTTTGATGCACTCCTCTTATTTCTTCTGGCAAGTCTAACTTATATGCCGCTGCTCTAACTTACTCACTAAAGACAGAAGTCAACTTCTTATCGCCTGTAATTCTCGCAAGGTCGACATTACTACAGCTTCCCTTATCTGTTGCTCATAACAGAGGCGCACATCACACCACGAATTCCCCCAAAATTTCATCTAGTACCTCAAGATCGCGCACTATCTATTCAACTTTCATAACTCCGACGGATCCACAGACGTAGTCCACTTTACCTATCTCTCAATTCTCGAGGTTCCCCAGTCTTATGTTCTCAATTCAACCACTCAGTTCTACTTGGCTGCCCCAAATCGTTCAAATGGGAAACATAACCGCACTTCATACATGAAACCGCCCTCGACGAGTCATCACTTGCTAAAACGTGCCATCTTGCACTATTTACTTGTACCCCCTTCGATCACTATACTCGCTTAAAACTACCTGATAAAACCAAGGCCAACCGCGCCTCCGTCCCCACATCGGGACTCACAGTTTTAAACACGTCTAATTAAGGTCTCTTATACAATTACACTTCCTTAAGAAAAAGGACTTGGCAGAAATTCCCGCCACGACAACGAGAATCTTCTACCAAGAAAACTCGCTCACTGACAACTTGGCACCAGGCCAACCTTGTACATCCCGACAAGCTCACACCCATGAGCCTCTCCTTGGTATACTTGAAATTCTAGATTACTTTTTTGTAACACCCGTAACTTTCGGATAAGTACAATTTCGAATCAGTGTGAAACCGGTCTTTTAAGAAAAATATGAAAAATAGGTTTTGGGGTTAAATCCCAGATTTTATGGTCTTGTTGGACGGGGAATTCAAATACGAGTCCAACGGTTCTTTCCGGAGCGAAAACGGAGCTATAACGAAGAAGTTACGGCCGAAACAGTATCTGACCGACCGACCAAACAGGGAGCCGCGCGGCTTTTCACGCGACTTATAAACCGCGGGACAAACCGCGCAACTCTCTGGAGTCTATTAAGTCGCGAACTTTCAGCCCCAAACTTCAAACCTTCATAACCTTTGCACCACAACTCCGATTTTGATGATTCAAGTTGCTACGGTTTCGTTTTTGAGAGATCTTCAAGGATATAGGAAGAGTTTTGAAGTATGTTGAATGGTCCAGGAGTATTTGGCGGTGGTTGAGATTTTTGGAAGATTTGGCTTGAAGATGCAAGTTTCTCAAAGGAGCTTACGTTTGGAGAACTCTAGATTTGCTTAAATCTAGCAAGGTGAGTTCAAGTTACTTTGTGAAAACTTTGTACATGCCAAAAATGTTGTTTTCCAAGTAATTATGTGTTTACATGATAATTATCTAATGTTGGGTTATTTGGTAGGTTTTAACCTTTGAAATGTTTAAGTTGGTAAATATGGTAAAACACCCACATTTGGGATATTTTGGATATTTGATGTGTAGAAATCATAAATATATCCTTAAAAGATCTATTGCTCAAAATGATGTTTATTAAGGGTTTAATCGTATTAGTATAAATGATTTTATAAACCATTTGGGAGAATGCACGTTTTAGCGTCATCGGTCATTTTGAGAATTATAAGGTTATGAGTCCTTTTGGGAAAACCCATTTGTTTAACCCGTGTCGAGTTTTGGGTTATTAATGATTTTGTGGTACTTGTTTACCTAATCGATATTTAAATGCTTTTAAGCTATGTTGACTGTCATTTATGGGTTAATGGGTATTTGAGCATTTTGGCTCGGTTTTTTACTCCGTTGGGTCTTGGGGACATTTGTCCGATTTTGATAGCCCGATGTTGGGCGTTTGATTATGTTTTTCATTTAATGCAACTTATTTGAGAATTACATGTTTTGAATGCGCTAGTTCATTCGTTTGGGGTCATGTAATGTTATATTAGTAATGCAATGGATCCATAAGCATTTTAGTCTTTATGCCGATGTTGGGACGCTAGTTTTCCACATCGCGGCACGGTTAGGCATCAACGGTATGGTGTAAGTCCTACGTGCGAATACGTTATGGTCATTATGCCGATGATGGGACGATAGTTTTCCACATCGCGGCACGGTTAGGCATCAACGGTATGGTGTAAGTCCTACGTGCGAATGCGTAAAGGATGTTGCCCCAACTTGGGTGTGGTTTTAAGTGGCCCCACCCGGCATCCGTTATATGTCATGTTAAGTGTTTGGCCTTACCAACTTGTCAAATGGCTTACTTTTGTGTTCCGTCACTTGCGTTGGTAAGCGGGTCTCCCCCGTCGTCGAAAGATATTGTTTCGGGTAATTACTTTTATCCATGTTTTCGGTGACGTAATTATATGTTTAAATGGATTGTTTTCCATGATTTATGGGCAATGTATTATGTTTAATCCTGGTTGGGATAGGATGTTTTGAATAATGGAATTTTATATTCGCGTTTATACCATTTGGGGATTTAAGGTTTATTCACATTTTGGGTGAGTTTTGGGTTTGAGCTTACACCGCAAAGAAATGTTTTACGTGGCGTCGCCATCGCCTAATACGTATTCTTGGAAATTAGATTGTCTTTATATTTAATGCAAAACATTTTGGAAATCATGTTATGTTAAATATTTCAACATGGTGTTTGTGTGAGTTGGAGAATGGGCGATTTGTATTAAAAGTAAACCATTTTGAGATCATGACTAAAACTACCTCCCTTTCGATTTATGAATTTATATAGTCATGATAAAATGCTTGAACTCACTAGGCGTTAGCCTAACCCTTTTTATTTGTCGGCATGTGCAACAGGCTCAGGTTGGGAGTAGCTTTAGCTATACTGTGAAGTGACGAGTGATAGTAGTGTGCACGAGAGGTGAAGTGTTTAGTGAAGTCTTTCGCACTTGTTTGGACTAGCAACTTATGTTGTGATAAGTGACACCCATTTAGGTTGTTTTATTTGGGGAATTATAATGTTTTTAATTTCAAGGTATTTTGAGGAATGAATTGTAGAAATGAAATTATCTATTTTGGTTGATTATTGAATTTTAAAGTTAGTTGCTCGTTCCAAATTTGAGGGTGTTACAAGTTGGTATCAGAGCATAAGTTTGAGAGATTTAGGTGTTTATTTTGGATACCTAGACTCAAACTAGCGTTTGTTTAAGTAAATGAGAGTGAAATTCACTTTTAGGCACTTTAAGATAGGATGTTTCGAGGTCAATGGGTGTTGTTAGAAAAGAGAATCATGTCAAGAGTAACAAGGACAATCATGTACGGTGCGTTCATAGTGACACCTGGCCAGTGCCATGGTGAACCTACTAGTACATGTGCATACTTGAATTACTTTAATGTGATGATCGTTGGGGTAGCGAAGGAGATTCTAAGCTAGTAGTCGTTTGAATAGATGGACGATTCTAGTATTAGTCACTTGAAGTGACGATAAGCATGATATTTGCTTTAAGTAGACCGTTTCGGGTCAAGATTGATGGTTTGACTAGAACCATAGGCTTATTGAGCCGACTTTGATTTGAGGAAAAACCGTAAGGATAATTGATGTAATTTACGACCTTGCCTTAAGTGGTTAAAGCATCCGGATGACAATAGTGGATCGGAGAATTTTGGAGGAGTATGAGTGGAGACGTTGAATGCCGACTAAGTCATGCACAAAGCTTATTTTGAAAATAAACTGCATCAATTATTTCTTGTGTTTCAAATCCTTATATGGATTGTGTTATGAATTTTGAGAAATGTTTAGCACACACACAAGATTTCAAATCATGGTTTTGAACGTGCATGAAACCCTTTTATTGCGAGAGTTGCAAACTCCGTCGGGATTTGTTTTTCCTTGTTTCATTATTGTTCAACATTGGTTTCGGATATAATGATAATCATATTTTTATGATGTTTAAGATGTTGGGCAATAACTACGGCTTGTGACTTTAACATTGGATCTCCTCCACATATGTTAGAGTTTGGGCGGAAAGTTATCTTCCATGATATCTATGTAAAATTATTTTGGGAATTTGCTTAATGTGAGTTGTTAAACAATGTTGTTTATATGGTATTGCCCTAGAAGGAGATTTTTGGGATTTTGGCGTCTCATTCATGATTTCGCTTATAGCAATTTGGCTATGGAAGCACAATGTTGGTGCTATTTTATTGACTTGGAGTCATTGAGTCCATTGAAGTTCATGGAGTTTTGTTGAACGACGTTTTGGGTCGTGTGAGTACCATTTTATAATGTGCATACTCTATTTAATTATGTGAAAATTTATGAGTTAAGTTGGGTATTTGGTCCCACTCGAGTTTTGTTAAGAAAAGGTTAATTTTTTGCCATAAGGCGACTAAGAAGAGATGAGTTTGGAACTCTAGTGTCGCGTAGCTATTCTTTCAAAAGTGTGTGTTATTAAGTATTTCGTTGCAAGTAGTTCAGTGTATGGATTGATTTATACGTGGCTTAAGTGATGCATGAAAGAATATTTTGGTAACATTTCATAATGATTTGATTGGTGCGCTTTTGGTCAGTTAAATGTTTTATTATCATTTTCACGTAAATGCTTTATATCGACTTAGGGGTATGCATAGTTTGGTAACCATTGTTTCTCGACACTTTGATAAACGAGTCGTGCATGAAAATGTTTTATTTAACTCCTTGTTTAAATAAGAGACCATTTGGTCAAAGCATGTTTTAGTGGTGTGGGGATCACGGATGGTTTACAATCCGTGATATTTGAAAAACACAAACGTATGAATCGTTAATATTGGTCAATTTTTATTGCCAAATATTTTGGGAATTTGAAAACTTTTGGTTTTGGAGGAAATGTGCATTTTGGGTATTTTGACAAATACAATTTAAGCAATTACGTTTTGATGTTTTATGTTCCAAGTATGAAACTGTAAGGAAATGCTTCGTGATGAAGATTTTAGAAATTTGTTTGTATAAAACTATGTTGCATGTACTTTCTTATGTTTTGGAACATTGATGCGCGCCGTTGGTGCAAGTTGGGATTTGAAAATAGGTTTGAACCCTTTTTGGTGTCAACAAATTATTAACACTTATTTCCTCGTATATTTTGGACAAGCGCATTGTTGTGTGCAAGTTTTGCTAGAAAACGTTTTATTCAAATGTCATTATAAGACCGAATGAGAAATTTTGGGAAAATGATTTAAAGAGCTTCATCTTTTGAAATTTGGTCGCGAACCATTTGATGTATGTGATTTCGTTCAAGAAAATCTCTAATGGAAGTGTTACAAGCTTGCATGCCTACCCTAATTTGAAGTCTTATGATGTTTTAGTCGATATTTTCAAATGATGGAAACGGATTGGTTTTTGTCTTTAGATTTGGAACTTACACGAGTCATTTCATGTTTTGACTAAGGTGTAAATATGAATCGTTTCATCGTTTTTGTGAAATAAATTGACGCGCGCAAAGTTTTGTTGGTGAACCCGGTTCCATGCCATTTTATGGATAAAAGGGAAATTTTGGAGTCTAATGTCATTGACTTCTTTTTGAAATAAGTGCACACCTTTTGTTGCACCCTATTTAAAGTCGGGCAGTTACTTTACGTGCATGTCATGAGTCAATCCATACTAGAACCGTGGCGGTTCCTTTTAAAGAAATTGTTTATTCCGCTTTTGCGTTTTGGGGGTAAACTGAACTGCAATGAAATGATTTTCAACATGATTCTCATATGTGGGACGAGCGTGTCCATTTTTGCGTAACTACCGAACTGATTGTAGTAGTTTTTGCGTACTAGTTATTTAAGATGAAAATCTTGGTGTTGAAAAATATTTTGTGAATGATTTTGATTAATTGGCATATTTATTGAATAACGCACTTGAAAACCTTGAACTCGTTAGGACCTTAGAAAGGGTATGTAACCCAGTTAAGGGTAAGTGCGTGTAGCACTTCGGCGGTGGAAGGTTGGGCGTTCCACGCGTGTTGGCATTATAGGCTGGATGATATCGGTAGTAAAGTAAACGTGTTGTGGTAATTGGAGGGTTAGACTTGCGATAACGCATTTCGAGGTCGGTATAGCCGTTCTGTTGATAACCTTAGTTTTGTGGAAACCCTCGGTAAACGAAACTCGTGTGTGGAGTCCTGTTAGAGTTCAGAGTTTGGTGGTATAACTAGGTGTCAACCTTTGCTGGTTTGAGGTCGGAAACGTTAGTGTAATCGGTGGATTGTAGCCGATTTTAAAAGGATGATGGTAATGGTAGTAGTAACCTTAAAATGTTCAATTGTGATAAGTGGACTTAGTAAAATGACTTTCTTTGTGTGGTAAGAAAATCTGTCGACTGGATATTTGATAATTGGACGTATCTTTGGAGTTATGTAATTGAGGGGTCAGTGATGACCGTCGGTGTTGGCATTAATGGAATCCGTTAAGAATGAATGCTAGTCCAAGTGGCGGGAATATTTGGGATTCAGAGATTTTAATTGATTTCGGTGGTGATTGAACTTTGGTCTAGTTTGAATATAAAATTTAAGAGCATGTGGATCTGAAGTGATTGGGGAGCTCGAATCTATCGTTGGGATAGTATGGATCATTCTAAGGTTGGGAGACAACTTAAGTCTGGTGGTCGAAAGCCCAAACTAGTAAAATAGGCCTTCAATCGGATGTAAGTGTATTATGCCTAAGCAAGGACTCGTTGTGAGTAACACCAAGAAATTGTTATGTACAATTCTGTGGGGATTAAGATTCGAATCTGGTTGAAACAGAAGGAACTTGGAAGGTGTTGGGCGCGGTAGCCATGAATTGTGTGAGAACTAGATTTCGAGGACGAAATCATTCTGAGGTTGGGAGGATTGTAACACCCGTAATTTTCAGATAAGTACAATTTCGAATCAGTGTGAAACCGGTCTTTTAAGAAAAATATGAAAAATAGGTTTTGGGGTTAAATCCCAGATTTTATGGTCTTGTTGGACGGGGAATTTGAATACGAGTCCAACGGTTCTTTCCGGAGCGAAAACGGAGCTATAACGAAGAAGTTACGGCCGAAACAGTATCTGACCGACCGACCAAACAGGGAGCCGCGCGGCTTTTCACGCGACTTATAAACCGCGGGACAAACCGCGCAACTCTCTGGAGTCTATTAAGTCGCGAACTTTCAGCCCCAAACTTCAAACCTTCATAACTTTTGCACCACAACTCCGATTTTGATTATTCAAGTTGCTACGGTTTCGTTTTTGAGAGATCTTCAAGGATATAGGAAGAGTTTTGAAGTATGTTGAGTGGTCCAGGAGTATTTGGCGGTGGTTGAGATTTTTGGAAGATTTGGCTTGAAGATGCAAGTTTCTCAAAGGAGCTTACGTTTGGAGAACTCTAGATTTGCTTAAATCTAGCAAGGTGAGTTCAAGTTACTTTGTGAAAACTTTGTACATGCCAAAAATGTTGTTTTCCAAGTAATTATGTGTTTACATGATAATTATCTAATGTTGGGTTATTTGGTAGGTTTTAACCTTTGAAATGTTTAAGTTGGTAAATATGGTAAAACACCCACATTTGGGATATTTTGGATATTTGATGTGTAGAAATCATAAATATATCCTTAAAAGATCTATTGCTCAAAATGATGTTTATTAAGGGTTTAATCGTATTAGTATAAATGATTTTATAAACCATTTGGGAGAATGCACGTTTTAGTGTCATCGGTCATTTTGAGAATTATAAGGTTATGAGTCCTTTTGGGAAAACCCATTTGTTTAACCCGTGTCGAGTTTTGGGTTATTAATGATTTTGTGGTACTTGTTTACCTAATCGATATTTAAATGCTTTTAAGCTATGTTGACTGTCATTTATGGGTTAATGGGTATTTGAGCATTTTGGCTCGGTTTTTGACTCCGTTGGGTCTTGGGGACATTTGTCCGATTTTGATAGCCCGATGTTGGGCGTTTGATTATGTTTTTCATTTAATGCAACTTATTTGAGAATTACATGTTTTGAATGCGCTAGTTCATTCGTTTGGGGTCATGTAATGTTATATTAGTAATGCAATGGATCCATAAGCATTTTAGTCTTTATGCCGATGTTGGGACGCTAGTTTTCCACATCACGGCACGGTTAGGCATCGACGGTATGGTGTAAGTCCTACGTGCGAATACGTTATGGTCATTATGCCGATGATGGGACGATAGTTTTCCACATCGCGGCACGGTTAGGCATCAACGGTATGGTGTAAGTCCTACGTGCGAATGCGTAAAGGATGTTGCCCCAACTTGGGTGTGGTTTTAAGTGGCCCCACCCGGCATCCGTTATATGTCATGTTAAGTGTTTGGCCTTACCAACTTGTCAAATGGCTTACTTTTGTGTTCCGTCACTTGCGTTGGTAAGCGGGTCTCCCCCGTCGTCGAAAGATATTGTTTCGGGTAATTACTTTTATCCATGTTTTCGGTGACGTAATTATATTTTTAAATGGATTGTTTTCCATGATTTATGGGCAATGTATTATGTTTAATCCTGGTTGGGATAGGATGTTTTGAATAATGGAATTTTATATTCGCGTTTATACCATTTGGGGATTTAAGGTTTATTCACATTTTGGGTGAGTTTTGGGTTTGAGCTTACACCGCAAAGAAATGTTTTACGTGGCGTCGCCATCGCCTAATACGTATTCTTGGAAATTAGATTGTCTTTATATTTAATGCAAAACATTTTGGAAATCATGTTATGTTAAATATTTCAACATGGTGTTTGTGTGAGTTGGAGAATGGGCAATTTGTATTAAAAGTAAACCATTTTGAGATCATGACTAAAACTACCTCCCTTTCGATTTATGAATTTATATAGTCATGATAAAATGTTTGAACTCACTAGGCGTTAGCCTAACCCTTTTTATTTGTCGGCATGTGCAACAGGCTCAGGTTGGGAGTAGCTTTAGCTATACTGTGAAGTGACGAGTGCTAGTAGTGTGCACGAGAGGTGAAGTGTTTAGTGAAGTCTTTCGCACTTGTTTGGACTAGCAACTTATGTTGTGATAAGTGACACCCATTTAGGTTGTTTTATTTGGGGAATTATAATGTTTTTAATTTCAAGGTATTTTGAGGAATGAATTGTAGAAATGAAATTATCTATTTTGGTTGATTATTGAATTTTAAAGTTAGTTGCTCGTTCCAAATTTGAGGGTGTTACATTTTTCCAACCGACATACGTCTAAGCAGATCATAACCCCTTCCCGAATCACATTGGTTACAACACGTCAACTAATTCGTACGTTCTCACAATTTCATCATTTCACACTTAACGTGTCTAATAGTAGGAAACCTCTATACATCCTCATTTGAGTACTCACCTATCCGAATTGAACTTATCATGAAGGCTCATCAATTTCTCACTGCTTGCCACGTGCGTCCCGCCATATAACATAACTTCGGTTACTCCTACTCATCTAGGAGGGGTAACCACGATCACACCCTACAGTTCTCAATAGCTTACACTGAACGATCAGTTCGCTTGAACGTCTCTCACAAAGCCACTAACTTAACTCATTCAGTCGTCTTACCCACTTCTTTCCTGCACAAAAACATACACAATTTCCTCCCTCAATACTCTTTCCAAAAGTTCGCACACTTACCAAGGACGGCCTACACAACACTACACCCATCGGCATTACTGTCAAGTTTACTACTTCCGATTTACTTACTTAATTCGACATACTGTCTTCACCTCCCCACCTTAGCGTGGAGCATTATCCACTATCATTTCTCGTCCCCCTCATCCGACAATTCCCAAGCTGCAAAAGCTTTCTCATCACTATACGTAACCAAACGGTTGCACTAACATTCTAACTTTAGGCTTCCGACCGAATCACCTCGAACTGACACCAGAGTTCGACGTCACTATACATTCTTTAAACTCCAACTTTTACTTTCTCAGACAATTCGTTCAGACATAAGCAACAACTCACATTCTTTAAGGTTTTCACATCTATTCCACCACATTTTGACTAATACATCCATCATCTTCTTTAAACTTCCAATGATTCCAAAATATACTTACTTAGCGACTCTTACAACTAAAAACACTTGGTTTCTCCTTTGGGTAACTATCCACCACCACTACGTGATGCTATCCCGAACATAATCATATCACGACGTCAACTCACACCCTACGTGCTCCAACAACCTAGTTAACAACACGAACCCCAACCGAAACCTCCAACAGGCTTCTATCTGAAGTTTCCTCTTTCTCTAATCTCTCATCGCTATGACGCTAGCTGGCACATTCGACTTGGCAATTATTGCCACTATATAACTGTACATTACTCACTCAAAACATCACACTGCAGACCAAGACTCTCATGGCCAATCGTACACAACTCAAACTTATCTTTAAGACCTCATTCATAACTAACCGAGTCTATCTCGCTACATTGTCTCTCTCCCAGCTCTAGTTGAACCACAACACACGAATTTCTGAATAACTCTAACATACTCGTTTCCTGCTAGCTCTTGCGATCCCAAACCAATATAGACAGGGCGCACTCCCTCACAGATCGACATAATCTATACCCTCACTTCGTTTGTGCTAATTACTTCATTCTTTACGAACCATCCATCTCGTAGGTAAAACGCTTATCTAAAACAGCAGTCTTTCACTATCTTAACACCCCTACAAAGTGGTCCTTCAACTTTCAACCTTCTGATTCAAGTCTTCGGTCTCATACACCTTACTCAACTGCCGACTTTAACGTCAATAGTTGACCTGTTGATACTTCCTTAACCTATTCTTCAACAAGGGTCCCTTACTGAACCTAATCCTCCCAACATATCATAATCAAATTCACATCCCGTCGTCCTCATTTCAAACTCACTCGTGAAACGTTAATATTACAAGATCATTTTAAAACTCTTATTCAACGTCGCGGATATTTCATCTCTACTTCACCACACTACTCATAACGAGTTGCTAATACCAATACCTTGCTGACTTCTTGTCCTTCCCCTGAACACAACCGTCCCTCGGCAACTGCATTTCCAGTCACCGCACGAGGGTACAGACCCTCATACAACCGACACTAAAGTCCACTTCTGACTCCTCCACAGCTCATCTCTCCTCTTGAACATAAGTACCAAAACTACGAACATTCTCCCCTGATCTGTCTAACACCTCTCCACTCTAAAAGTTCTTCCTTAGCTTAAAATGTAGTACTCTACGACCTAGTGAGTTTATAGCCTTCATGCATGACAACGCGATAAATAAATCATCACACTTTTGATTATTTTAAAGAAACAACACTTGGAAACAACTTGGGTACACACGACCCCTTCAATACCCTGCACTATGATCTCGAGAATCGTTTGCATGCAACTTTCCGTAAAACTTAATCTTACTCAACCAAAATATATTGTTACGAAGGAAATAAATATTGGATGAAAATCTTTTCATACGACAAAATTTTGAAAGGACATACTGACACGAAGTAAACCAGTCGGTTCTCACATTTACTTATATAACTTCAACATGTCAATACTTATCTTGGTCATAAAAGTTTTGCATTCAAACGTCTTCTTGACTTTTGCAACAATTTAACTTATAATGAAAAGAGTGGAATATTTTGTAAATCGTAGTCCTCAAGACTTCATTGTGCGAGGTAAATGGATTTGCATTTTTTTTTAAACATACGCTTGCACACGCCGACTCATATCCGATCAAATTTGATATTTACACATTTACTTTACTTATGAAAAATCTCATATGCACATATACGATCTTAATGCATGAAACTCTACTTGAAATTGAAGGCTACTCACTCAAACAAGGTCAATCGCTTTACTCACGCAACTTATCATTGACACTCCACTTTCGACCAGCGGTCGCCCCCTCGGTCTTGCAACAACTTGCTATACATACGTTCAACGGTCCACTTACTCAACTATTTCATATTACTTTCATCTTGACCAATTTATCTCATATTATACTTCTACACGCTTTCAGTATTCTACAGAAATCTCTCTTCAATGATCCTGCCACTGAACAACGCGACTAAAGAGTCAGGACTCTAATCCCCTGCTCGCTCTTGGATTGACACCTTCAAGATCTCGACACTGTCCCGCCTTACTATCCGAACAGATCTATCCCACGATTCCTAGAATCGAGACTCTCCTGATCCAGAAGACTTACTCAAAAGTAATCACTCATCCTCTTCGAACCACGAAGGTCTACCTCTAGACGGCTCATAACATTCCAAACAACAATCCGTCTCCACGATGTATATATACATCACATCATTCATGACTTCTCAAGAAACTTCCCCAACAAAGGTCTCAGTCTACCCCTCAGGGATCTTGCTGACATTCTAAAGTGCTGGGACACGACATAAACACTAGTTTCTTACTACCACTTCGGAATAATAAGGCAGGTTAAGCACATACATGTACCTGTAAGTTCGCAATTACACTGGCCAGGTGAAATTTCAATCTTACCTTACATGACAATCCTCAGTACCCTACCAGTCCTATCTCTATAATAGTGACCTCCTAACGCATTTTCCTGATTCTCAGTTGTGATTTCTACTCCCAAGTTTAAGTTTAGGCCCGTCCGGTCACCTAAATCCCTTAAACTATGGCTCTGATACCAACTGTAAAGACCCAACCAAAAATATCATGCAAAACGTCAAATTCATAACATCCCAAAATCACGGTCTCAAAATTTCATTACAAATACTAAAAAGGTTTGCGGAAACAACCTACACAACTGAGAAAAACTAAATGCTAGAGTGTCCCTACACTTCTTGACTCTTCACGCTAAGCTCAACCTATTTGCCCGAGCTCCTGAAAACCTGCTTACCTGAAAAGGTTTTAATTTTGAAAATGCGAGGGTTAGACCATGAGGTCTAGTGAGTCCCTCCTAACAGTTATCAAGCATTTAAAACAGTTTATCTTTTCAGCATAAAACGCTCATACTCAACACGTCAAAATCATATACGGACTAAAGTCCGCCTCCTCGTAATCTGACACCCTGAAGCCACCCGAAGGTGACAACGAGTCAGCCTCATGCTGCCTTGCGGAGCCTCGCTCCTGGCATATAGGGACCTCCCTTCCCGCACGAGAGCTGGCGGAACTACTCTCCCGTCTTTGCCAGTTTACGTCTCCTTGATGTATGCATACATTCTACATAAAACTTTAAATAACTTTCATGCAATTAAAGCATAATAATAAAGCATGGCAATTCTCAACATTCATAACACATTTTGAAAACACTTTAAAAGCCACATATTTTAGTTTAGAAAACTCACCTGATGCTCTTACTTCTCGTTTCTAATGGGTTCCCAACTTCCAATCGACTTTCCTGAATAAAAGGACATAATACAAACTACTCAGCAAAAGTATCCGGATAATAACAACTCTCCGGACAACCCTGATTTTCCGGACGCCCAAAGAATCCGGACACTCACACTAACCCGGACGACAACTAATCCGGACAACACCCATTTTCCGGGTAACTTCTACTCTCCGGACGATACCCCTTTCCGGGTACCGAACTTACCGGATACAAGACTTTACCGGACATTTCTACTTACCGGACACCACAATGTCCGGACACCTCTGCTTTCCGGATAACACCACTTTCCGGACACTTAACCTTTCCGGACACTATACCCGGTAACCTGCGACAAGAAGCTACCCGGACAACTTCCGGACACCAGCTTCGCAAGAAGGTTTCCGGACGAGGCGCTGTTCGGGTTTAATGCTCGAAATCATGCCAAACACCCATTAAACAGTAAGATAATGCGACGATTAACTACATACAAGCCCAAAATCAAATCCCACAAATATTTACTGCCTAAACACAACCCAAAGATGCTTAAATCTCCCTTAATGGTCTTAAACAACTTTTTGCAAGAAAACTCTCAAAACCACAAATCACCAGACGAATCTTAGATGGAGTTATGGATTAAGGGTTACCTGCTAGATTACTACAAGAAACGAATTCCAATCCAGTTCCTTCTTCTGATTCCAAGACTTGATGATTCTTCTCTTCAAATGCACCAAAACCCTCAAAACTCTAGTATTCTTTTTCTCTCCAAAATTTCAGCCGACAACACAAAGAAATCAGGAAATGGAAAGGTTGTCTAGGGTTTTGTGCCCTTTTATACTCCCTCTCTTATTTATCAATTGGCCCCTCAACTTCTACTTTTATTTAAAACTCCACACCAACCGCAAAACTCTTCGAAAAGGTCTGGGTCGTTACAACACTCCCCCCTCAAAAGAATTCCGTCCCCGGAATTCCATTTTCGAAAAGGAGAGGGTACCTAGACTTCGTATCGGATTCTACCTCCCACGCTGCCTCTCGCCCCCTTATGATACCTACACTGAACTTTTACTGGCCGAATTTCTCTATTGGTTCTTCTTCGTACGACAGTCTCTCATCGATGCTAACATTTTCAGATGGAATGGCTACATCGGTCTCAGCCAAACATCTCTTCAGATTTGACACAAGAAAAGTTTGATGCACTCCTCTTATTTCTTCTGGAAAGTCTAACTTATATGCCGCTGCTCTAACTTACTCACTAAAGACAGAAGTCAACTTCTTATCGCCTGTAATTCTCGCAAGGTCGACATTACTACAGCTTCCCTTATCTGTTCCTCATAACAGAGGCGCACATCACACCACGAATTCCCCCAAAATTTCATCTAGTACCTCAAGATCGCGCACTATCTATTCAACTTTCATAACTCCGACGGATCCACAGACGTAGTCCACTTTACCTATCTCTCAATTCTCGAGGTTCCCCAGTCTTATGTTCTCAATTCAACCACTCAGTTCTACTTGGCTGCCCCAAATCGTTCAGATGGGAAACATAACCGCACTTCATACATGAAACCGCCCTCGACGAGTCATCACTTGCTAAAACGTGCCATCTTGCACTATTTACTTGTACCACCTTCGATCACTATACTCGCTTAAAACTACCTGATAAAACCAAGGCCAACCGCGCCTCCGTCCCCACATCGGGACTCACAGTTTTAAACACGTCTAATTAAGGTCTCTTATACAATTACACTTCCTTAAGAAAAAGGACTTGGCAGAAATTCCCGCCACGACAACGAGAATCTTCTACCAAGAAAACTCGCTCACTAACAACTTGGCACCAGGCCAACCTTGTACATCCCGACAAGCTCACACCCATGAGCCTCTCCTTGGTATACCTGAAATTCTAGATTACTTTTTCCAACCGACATACGTCTAAGCAGATCATAACCCCTTCCCGAATCACATTGGTTACAACACGTCAACTAATTCGTACGTTCTCACAATTTCATCATTTCACACTTAACGTGTCTAATAGTAGGAAACCTCTATACTTCCTCATTTGAGTACTCACCTATCCGAATTGAACTTATCATGAAGGCTCATCAATTTCTCACTGCTTGCCACGTGTATCCCGCCATATAACATAACTTCGGTTACTCCTACTCATCTAGGAGGGGTAACCACGATCACACCCTACAGTTCTCAATAGCTTACACTGAACGATCAGTTCGCTTGAACGTCTCTCACAAAGCCACTAACTTAACTCATTCAGTCGTCTTACCCACTTCTTTCCTGCACAAAAACATACACAATTTCCTCCCTCAATACTCTTTCCAAAAGTTCGCACACTTACCAAGGACGACCTACACAACACTACACCCATCGGCATTACTGTCAAGTTTACTACTTCCGATTTACTTACTTAATCCGACATACTGTCTTCACCTCCCCACCTTAGCGTGGAGCATTATCCACTATCATTTCTCGTCCCCCTCATCCGACAATTCCCAAGCTGCAAAAGCTTTCTCATCACTATACGTAACCAAACGGTTGCACTAACATTCTAACTTTAGGCTTCCGACCGAATCACCTCGAACTGACACCAGAGTTCGACGTCACTATACATTCTTTAAACTCCAACTTTTACTTTCTCAGACAATTCGTTCAGACATAAGCAACAACTCACATTCTTTAAGGTTTTCACATCTATTCCACCACATTTTGACTAATACATCCATCATCTTCTTTAAACTTCCAATGATTCCAAAATATACTTACTTAGCGACTCTTACAACTAAAAACACTTGGTTTCTCCTTTGGGTAACTATCCACCACCACTACGTGATGCTATCCCGAACATAATCATATCACGACGTCAACTCACACCCTACGTGCTCCAACAACCTAGTTAACAACACGAACCCCAACCGAAACCTCCAACAGGCTTCTATCTGAAGTTTCCTCTTTCTCTAATCTCTCATCGCTATGACGCTAGCTGGCACATTCGACTTGGCAATTATTGCCACTATATAACTGTACATTACTCACTCAAAACATCACACTGCAGACCAAGACTCTCATGGCCAATCGTACACAACTCAAACTTATCTTCAAGACCTCATTCATAACTAACCGAGTCTATCTCGCTACATTGTCTCTCTCCCAGCTCTAGTTGAACCACAACACACGAATTTCTGAATAACTCTAACATACTCGTTTCCTGCTAGCTCTTGCGATCCCAAACCAATATAGACAGGGCGCACTCCCTCACAGATCGACATAATCTATACCCTCACTTTGTTTGTGCTAATTACTTCATTCTTTACGAACCATCCATCTCGTAGGTAAAACGCTTATCTAAAACAGCAGTCTTTCACTATCTTAACACCCCTACAAAGTGGTCCTTCAACTTTCAACCTTCTGATTCAAGTCTTCGGTCTCATACACCTTACTCAACTGCCGACTTTAACGTCAATAGTTGACCTGTTGATACTTCCTTAACCTATTCTTCAACAAGGGTCCCTTACTGAACCTAATCCTCCCAACATATCATAATCAAATTCACATCCCGTCGTCCTCATTTCAAACTCACTCGTGAAACGTTAATATTACAAGATCACTTTAAAACTCTTATTCAACGTCGCAGATATTTCATCTCTACTTCACCACACTACTCAGGGATCTTGCTGACATTCTAAAGTACTGGCACACGACATAAACACTAGTTTCTTACTACTACTTCGGAATAATAAGGCAGGTTAAGCACATACATGTACCTGTAAGTTCGCAATTACACTGCCAGGTGAAATTTCAAACTTACCTTACATGACAGTCCTCAGTACCCTATCAGTCCTATCTCTATAATAGTGACCTCCTAACGCATTTTCCTGATTCTCAGTTGTGATTTCTACTCCCAAGTTTAAGTTTAGGCCCGTCCGGTCACCTAAATCCCTTAAACTATGGCTCTGATACCAACTGTAAAGACCCAACCAAAAATATCATGCAAAACGTCAAATTCATAACATCCCAAAATCACGGTCTCAAAATTTCATTACAAATACTAAAAAGGTTTGCGGAAACAACCTACACAACTGAGAAAAACTAAATGCTAGAGTGTCCCTACACTTCTTGACTCTTCACGCTAAGCTCGGCCTATTTGCCCGAGCTCCTGGAAACCTGCTTACCTGAAAAGGTTTTAATTTTGAAAATGCGAGGGTTAGACCATGAGGTCTAGTGAGTCCCTCCTAACAGTTATCAAGCATTTAAAACAGTTTATCTTTTCAGCATAAACGCTCATACTCAACACGTCAAAAACATATACGGACTAAAGTCCGCCTCCTCGTAATTTGACACCCTGAAGCCACCCGAAGGTGACAACGAGTCAGCCTCATGCTGCCTTGCGGAGCCTCGCTCCTGGCATATAGGGACCTCCCTTCCCGCACGAGAGCTAGCGGAACTACTCTCCCGTCTTTGCCAGATTACGTCTCCTTGATGTATGCATACATTCTACATAAAACTTTAAATAACTTTCATGCAATTAAAGCATAATAATAAAGCATGGCAATTCTCAACATTCATAACACATTTTGAAAACACTTTAAAAGCCACACATTTTAGTTTAGAAAACTCACCTGATGCTCTTACTTCTCGTTTCTAATCGGTTCCCAACTTCCAATCGACTTTCCTGAATAAAAGGACATAATACAAACTACTCAGCAAAAGTATCCGGATAATAACAACTCTCCGGACAACCCTGATTTTCCGGACGCCCAAAGAATCCGGACACTCACACTAACCCGGACGACAACTAATCCGGACAACACCCCTTTTCCGGGTAACTTCTACTCTCCGGACGATACCCCTTTCCGGGTACCGAACTTACCGGATACAAGACTTTACCGGACATTTCTACTTACCGGACACCACAATGTCCGGACACATCTGCTTTCCGGATAACACCACTTTCCGGACACTTAACCTTTCCGGACACTATACCCGGTAACCTGCGACAAGAAGCTACTCGGACAACTTCCGGACACCTGCTTCGCAAGAAGGTTTCCGGACGAGGCGTTGTTCGAGTTTAATACTCGAAATCATGCCAAACACCCATTAAACAGTTAGATAATGCGACGATTAACTACATACAAGCCCAAAATCAAATCCCACAAAGTTTTACTGCCTAAACACAACCCAAAGATGCTTAAATCTCCCTTAATGGTCTTAAACAACTTTTTGCAAGAAAACTCTCAAAACCACAATTCACCAGACGAATCTTAGATGGAGTTATGGATTAAGGGTTACCTGCTAGATTACTACAAGAAACGAATTCCAATCCAGTTCTTTCTTCTGATTCCAAGACTTGATGATTCTTCTCTTCAAATGCACCAAAACCCTCAAAACTCTAGTATTCTTTTTCTCTCCAAAATTTCAGCCGACGACACAAAGAAATCAGGAAATGGAAAGGTTGTCTAGGGTTTTGTGCCCTTTTATACTCCCTCTCTTATTTATCAATTGGCCCCTCAACTTCTACTTTTATTTAAAACTCCACACCAACCGCAAAACTCTTCGAAAAGGTCTGGGTCGTTACAACACTCCCCCCTCAAAAGAATTCCGTCCCCGGAATTCCATTTTCGAAAAGGAGAGGGTACCTAGACTTCGTATCGGATTCTACCTCCCACGCTGCCTCTCGCCCCCTTATGATACCTACACTGAACTTTTACTGGCCGAATTTCTCTATTGGTTCTTCTTCGTACGACAGTCTCTCATCGATGCTAACATTTTCAGATGGAATGGCTACATCGGTCTCAGCCAAACATCTCTTCAGATTTGACACAAGAAAAGTTTGATGCACTCCTCTTATTTCTTCTGGAAAGTCTAACTTATATGCCGCTGCTCTAACTTACTCACTAAAGACAGAAGTCAACTTCTTATCGCCTGTAATTCTCGCAAGGTCGACATTACTACAGCTTCCCTTATCTGTTCCTCATAACAGAGGCGCACATCACACCACGAATTCCCCCAAAATTTCATCTAGTACCTCAAGATCGCGCACTATCTATTCAACTTTCATAACTCCGACGGATCCACAGACGTAGTCCACTTTACCTATCTCTCAATTCTCGAGGTTCCCCAGTCTTATGTTCTCAATTCAACCACTCAGTTCTACTTGGCTGCCCCAAATCGTTCAGATGGGAAACATAACCGCACTTCATACATGAAACCGCCCTCGACGAGTCATCACTTGCTAAAACGTGCCATCTTGCACTATTTACTTGTACCCCCTTCGATCACTATACTCGCTTAAAACTACCGGATAAAACCAAGGCCAACCGCGCCTCCGTCCCCACATCGGGACTCACAGTTTTAAACACGTCTAATTAAGGTCTCTTATACAATTACACTTCCTTAAGAAAAAGGACTTGGCAGAAATTCCCGCCACGACAACGAGAATATTCTACCAAGAAAACTCGCTCACTGACAACTTGGCACCAGGCCAACCTTGTACATCCCGACAAGCTCACACCCATGAGCCTCTCCTTGGTATACCTGAAATTCTAGATTACTTTTTCCAACCGACATACGTCTAAGCAGATCATAACCCCTTCCCGAATCACATTGGTTACAACACGTCAACTAATTCGTACGTTCTCACAATTTCATCATTTCACACTTAACGTGTCTAATAGTAGGAAACCTCTATACTTCCTCATTTGAGTACTCACCTATCCGAATTGAACTTATCATGAAGGCTCATCAATTTCTCACTGCTTGCCACGTGTATCCCGCCATATAACATAACTTCGGTTACTCCTACTCATCTAGGAGGGGTAACCACGATCACACCCTACAGTTCTCAATAGCTTACACTGAACGATCAGTTCGCTTGAACGTCTCTCACAAAGCCACTAACTTAACTCATTCAGTCGTCTTACCCACTTCTTTCCTGCACAAAAACATACACAATTTCCTCCCTCAATACTCTTTCCAAAAGTTCGCACACTTACCAAGGACGGCCTACACAACACTACACCCATCGGCATTACTGTCAAGTTTACTACTTCCGATTTACTTACTTAATTCGACATACTGTCTTCACCTCCCCACCTTAGCGTGGAGCATTATCCACTATCATTTCTCGCCCCCCTCATCCGACAATTCCCAAGCTGCAAAAGCTTTCTCATCACTATACGTAACCAAACGGTTGCACTAACATTCTAACTTTAGGCTTCCGACCGAATCACCTCGAACTGACACCAGAGTTCGACGTCACTATACATTCTTTAAACTCCAACTTTTACTTTCTCAGACAATTCGTTCAGACATAAGCAACAACTCACATTCTTTAAGGTTTTCACATCTATTCCACCACATTTTGACTAATACATCCATCATCTTCTTTAAACTTCCAATGATTCCAAAATATACTTACTTAGCGACTCTTACAACTAAAAACACTTGGTTTCTCCTTTGGGTAACTATCCACCACCACTACGTGATGCTATCCCGAACATAATCATATCACGACGTCAACTCACACCCTACGTGCTCCAACAACCTAGTTAACAACACGAACCCCAACCGAAACCTCCAACAGGCTTCTATCTGAAGTTTCCTCTTTCTCTAATCTCTCATCGCTATGACGCTAGCTGGCACATTCGACTTGGCAATTATTGCCACTATATAACTGTACATTACTCACTCAAAACATCACACTGCAGACCAAGACTCTCATGGCCAATCGTACACAACTCAAACTTATCTTCAAGACCTCATTCATAACTAACCGAGTCTATCTCGCTACATTGTCTCTCTCCCAGCTCTAGTTGAACCACAACACACGAATTTCTGAATAACTCTAACATACTCGTTTCCTGCTAGCTCTTGCGATCCCAAACCAATATAGACAGGGCGCACTCCCTCACAGATCGACATAATCTATACCCTCACTTTGTTTGTGCTAATTACTTCATTCTTTACGAACCATCCATCTCGTAGGTAAAACGCTTATCTAAAACAGCAGTCTTTCACTATCTTAACACCCCTACAAAGTGGTCCTTCAACTTTCAACCTTCTGATTCAAGTCTTCGGTCTCATACACCTTACTCAACTGCCGACTTTAACGTCAATAGTTGACCTGTTGATACTTCCTTAACCTATTCTTCAACAAGGGTCCCTTACTGAACCTAATCCTCCCAACATATCATAATCAAATTCACATCCCGTCGTCCTCATTTCAAACTCACTCGTGAAACGTTAATATTACAAGATCACTTTAAAACTCTTATTCAACGTCGCAGATATTTCATCTCTACTTCACCACACTACTCAGGGATCTTGCTGACATTCTAAAGTACTGGCACACGACATAAACACTAGTTTCTTACTACTACTTCGGAATAATAAGGCAGGTTAAGCACATACATGTACCTGTAAGTTCGCAATTACACTGGCCAGGTGAAATTTCAAACTTACCTTACATGACAGTCCTCAGTACCCTATCAGTCCTATCTCTATAATAGTGACCTCCTAACGCATTTTCCTGATTCTCAGTTGTGATTTCTACTCCCAAGTTTAAGTTTAGGCCCGTCCGGTCACCTAAATCCCTTAAACTATGGCTCTGATACCAACTGTAAAGACCCAACAAAAAATATCATGCAAAACGTCAAATTCATAACATCCCAAAATCACGGTCTCAAAATTTCATTACAAATACTAAAAAGGTTTGCAGAAACAACCTACACAACTGAGAAAAACTAAATGCTAGAGTGTCCCTACACTTCTTGACTCTTCACGCTAAGCTCGGCCTATTTGCCCGAGCTCCTGGAAACCTGCTTACCGGAAAAGGTTTTAATTTTGAAAATGCGAGGGTTAGACCATGAGGTCTAGTGAGTCCCTCCTAACAGTTATCAAGCATTTAAAACAGTTTATCTTTTCAGCATAAACGCTCATACTCAACACGTCAAAAACATATACGGACTAAAGTCCGCCTCCTCGTAATTTGACACCCTGAAGCCACCCGAAGGTGACAACGAGTCAGCCTCATGCTGCCTTGCGGAGCCTCGCTCCTGGCATATAGGGACCTCCCTTCCCGCACGAGAGCTAGCGGAACTACTCTCCCGTCTTTGCCAGATTACGTCTCCTTGATGTATGCATACATTCTACATAAAACTTTAAATAACTTTCATGCAATTAAAGCATAATAATAAAGCATGGCAATTCTCAACATTCATAACACATTTTGAAAACACTTTAAAAGCCACACATTTTAGTTTAGAAAACTCACCTGATGCTCTTACTTCTCGTTTCTAATCGGTTCCCAACTTCCAATCGACTTTCCTGAATAAAAGGACATAATACAAACTACTCAGCAAAAGTATCCGGATAATAACAACTCTCCGGACAACCCTGATTTTCCGGACGCCCAAAGAATCCGGACACTCACACTAACCCGGACGACAACTAATCCGGACAACACCCCTTTTCCGGGTAACTTCTACTCTCCGGACGATACCCCTTTCCGGGTACCGAACTTACCGGATACAAGACTTTACCGGACATTTCTACTTACCGGACACCACAATGTCCGGACACATCTGCTTTCCGGATAACACCACTTTCCGGACACTTAACCTTTCCGGACACTATACCCGGTAACCTGCGACAAGAAGCTACTCGGACAACTTCCGGACACCTGCTTCGCAAGAAGGTTTCCGGACGAGGCGTTGTTCGAGTTTAATACTCGAAATCATGCCAAACACCCATTAAACAGTTAGATAATGCGACGATAAACTACATACAAGCCCAAAATCAAATCCCACAAAGTTTTACTGCCTAAACACAACCCAAAGATGCTTAAATCTCCCTTAATGGTCTTAAACAACTTTTTGCAAGAAAACTCTCAAAACCACAATTCACCAGACGAATCTTAGATGGAGTTATGGATTAAGGGTTACCTGCTAGATTACTACAAGAAACGAATTCCAATCCAGTTCTTTCTTCTGATTCCAAGACTTGATGATTCTTCTCTTCAAATGCACCAAAACCCTCAAAACTCTAGTATTCTTTTTCTCTCCAAAATTTCAGCCGACAACACAAAGAAATCAGGAAATGGAAAGGTTGTCTAGGGTTTTGTGCCCTTTTATACTCCCTCTCTTATTTATCAATTGGCCCCTCAACTTCTACTTTTATTTAAAACTCCACACCAACCGCAAAACTCTTCGAAAAAGGTCTGGGTCGTTACAAATAATATCTGATTTCTAAGATGATAATATCAAACCTAATTTACCACTTTGGTCCTTGAACTTCTCAATAATAACCCAAACACCCTTAACTTATAAATTTACCCAAACTTACCCTAAACATCAACTTTAAAGTTAACTAAACTTAACGGAAAGGAGATTTTAACTAACGAACTAATCCGGGGTATTACACCATACATATCATATATTTTAAAATTTAAACATAGAACAAATTCAAACATAACACAAGTTATAAACACTCTAACAACATACATATCATATATCTTAACTTAAAATAACAACATATAAAAAAACAAAAAACTTAAGAAAAA
Organism: Saussurea involucrata; assembly: GCA_033807775.1. Lineage (NCBI taxonomy): Eukaryota > Viridiplantae > Streptophyta > Magnoliopsida > Asterales > Asteraceae > Saussurea > Saussurea involucrata. Next base: position 13,299,738 of record CM066327.1, on the reverse strand, counting down.
CATACCATATGAGTAATACGAGACATCTTCACAAAACCCGAACGCGTATTCCATACGACAAAATTGAGAGAGTGGGAGAAAATTGAGAGAGTTTGATTAAAAATTGAGAGAGTTATTAAAAAAATGAGGTGTGGCCGGTTTGGTCCCCCCACCCCTCTTATATAGTGCGGCGATAGAGAAAGAGATAGGGTTTTGTCTCACAAAAAAATTTAGGGTTAACCCCATGCTGACACGTAGCGGGTTAGCCCGCGATCGCGGGATTCCAACGTGGGCAAGGACCAAAAATGTAAACGCGGGCATTCTTGAGGGGCCAAACCTGTAACGCAGGCATTCTTAAGGGGCCAACGCGGGCTGTTTGGCAAACTTGTATGACACATGGGCCTGGGGCCCGCGATCGCGGGGCCCATCGCGGGCATTTGTGGCATTTTGATAAGATGGGAGAGATTTGTGACATTTCAGTAACACGAAGTTTGACTTGTGGCATTTTAATTAATTTCCATATTTAAATGTATCCACAAAATCTTTTATTAGATAAAATATTTATTTAAATGGGCATAGCAAAATAAATGACTGTTGCCGCATCAAGAAACTGAGAGAGTGAGAGATGCATTAAGAAATGGGCAAAGAAGCAAAAAGGTATAACCAAACACCTAAAAAAACAAGTATGAAAAATGATCAACCACCACAAAAAAAATTAAAAAATTAAAAAATTAAAATCTTCAACAACTATGCTAAAATAGAAAAATGTAAGATTTTAGCATGTTTGTTGTTCCAACAGTTATGTTATCCTCTATGTGAAAATAGTAAAAAGATGACAAATTTGGTCAAACAATGGAATATAATTTGGTCAAACGAATTCAACATTCCACTTCCAACAACTATCTTCAGAATCTGCAAACCAAGCGCCACCTTAAATATTTGTGCATTAATCAAGGGTAAATTTAAGAATTCAGTAATCTACTTTTGAAAGTAGACATATATTTTTGAACAAAACTAAATAAAAATGTAAGCATTTTTATTAAATATGGGAAGTATGATTGGAGATGCTCCATAGAGAAATTAACTAACATACTTAGGCCATCCGTAGCCCAGCGGGTTCGGGGTGCGGGTAAGGCCAGGTGGCACAGCGGGTTCAGCGGTTTAGGGTACGGGAAGGGCGGGTTACAGCGGGTTCGGGGTGCGGGCTCGGCGATCGGGTTCCCCACCCCGCTCATACCCGAAGAATTTATCAACTTTTTTTTAATTCTAATTCAAACGGCTATTTGCAAACGGCTATTTACAATTAATTTTTTTTTTATTTTTTTTTTCAATTTAAACACTATAAATTTAAACACTCACCTCAATCCTTAAATATTTTCTTTCATTTATTTCAATCCGATATAAACTTTATGGATTCGCCACCCGGTTCATCGTCCGCTTCTTCATCATCCATTGACAGCGACGAGGAAACGCCGTGGTAGCGGATGAAACACAAATCACTGAGGCACAACGCGCGACAAATGTTCGAGAAGTCAAAAACCGAGAGACTCATAATAACCTTCGGTCGGATTTGGTCGAACATATTTGGCGTATCCGACTTCCCAACAACGACGACGAGTAGATTTTTAATATTTTGTAATTTTGAATTTTATTTTGTAATTTTTCATTTTATTTTGTAATTTTTAATTTTATTTTGTAGTTTTTAATTTTCTTTTGTAATTTTATTTTTATTTTTATGAATGTTATGATTTTTTATTAAAAAATTAGATGAGGTGGCATGTGGGTTCAAGAGGTTCAAAAGGTTGGGGTACGGGATTTGTGGGTTCAAAAAGGTTCAAGAGGGTTCAAAGTAGAAAGCTGATGTGGCGCTGATGTGGCACAGAGGGTTCAACAGGTTGTGAACCTGGGGTACGGATGGCCTTAGTGGTGAATAATAAAAGAAATGGTGGTTTGGGTTTGGAATTGGAGTAGTGCTCCAAGGGGTCTTTGACTGAGTTATCAAATATGATCATCTTATTAAAATAGTTGCATCCTTTTGTCAATCTCAAGGACAAATGGTGGTGGGTGTTTTGATGGACTAAGGTTGCTTCCTTCACTCTGGTTTTTTTTATGTTTCCATCTCCTTATTGCATCTCGCAACAGGTATTGATGTATATTGTTGTATCCTTTGGTTTTATTTTAATTTTATGTTGCTTTAAAAAAAAAGTAAAAGCAATTTGGACTTAAATTCAGGCAACCATAAATGGTCTAGAGTCATCGCATGTGAACCTTTAAGAGAAGAAGAAATTTCCACTATATTGTAAACCAACCCTTAAATAACGACCTAAGATCATTCATGTATGTGGGGGCGAGGTCAGGATTAACGGTTAGGGGGAGCATCGTGCATCGATAAAGTTAAGCAGTATTAGAAACTTTAGGAATATCTTTAAACCTTCTTCACATAAATCGGTAAAGTTAGTTAAAAATGAAACATGCCAAACACTTTAAAAGTCGTACAAGATGCAATCAAATGCTTACAAACTCTTAAACTGCATCATCCAAAAAAATGAATATAAATTAATATATAACATATTATTTTTTTATAATTAAAAAAAGAATAGAAAATGTTGTTACATCCACTCAACCTGTTTTAAACGTTCTAAACAATCTAGTTGCTTTGACTAACTATCTAATCTTCATGACAATTTTACTGACAAGATGTTATTTAAAACATGGTTTACAAAATAATGGTTTCTAAAACCTAATTTGGCAGAACTAACTTATATCTTGGAGTAAATTACATAAATGGTCCCTGTGGTTTGGTACAAATCTGGATTTGGTCCCTATTTTGTAGGGGTGAGCATCGGAACTGGGTACCCGTCTTTGGAACCGGAACCACTCCGGAACTGCCGGTTTCAGAACCGGAACCGATGTGATTGGTTCTGGTTTCGGTTCCTAAAATATGGAACCGATTAGGACTGGTTCCGGTTCTCATTTTTTGGAACCGATTAGGACTGGTTCCGGTTCTGGTTCTCATTTTTTGGAACCGTTACCCGCTGGGTACCCGACGGGACCGTGTAACAACCCAGTTTAAAAATAAAGCATGCATAACATTAGATAATAAACATTACAAAACTGAGTCTCGAAATTTCTTACATCTGTCTCAAAATTAGGTTGGCGGAAACAACCTATACACAACTGAGAATAAACTAAATACTGAAATAAAAGTGGCACTGTCTCTACTGCACTTATTCACTAGCAAACTCTGATCACTTGCCAGAGCCCCCAACTGCCTGCTTACCTGAAAAAGTTTAGTTTGGAAAATGTGAGGGTTAGACCATGAGGTCTAGTGAGCTCCCTCCGGACGGTTCTCAAAAATCATTTTAAAACAATTTATAACTTTTGCATATTAAAACTTTCACAAATCTTTTTATAAAACTTTCACGGATAAATCCGCTCCCGTAAATGGCACCCTGAAATCACTCAAGAGTGACAACGGGTCAATTTCACGCTGCCTTACTGGATACTCCCTTCCATGGTATAAACGGGTCACTCCTCCCTGCATGAGCACTGGCGGGTCTACCTCCCGACTTAGCCAGTTTACGTCTAACACAATGTATACATACATCTCATATAACTTTACATAAACTTTCATGCAGTTAAATCATACAAATAAAGCATGGCATTTCTCTTTATTTACTTACTTCAGAAAACACGTTAAAAGCACGTATTTTTAGTTAGAAAAAACTAACATGGCGCTTTAGCAAACTTCTCGCTTCAAGACTTCTTACTTACGCTCCTGACCTCTAGGTGGAACACCTAAAATTATAGAAAACGTATCTCCTAAATCTAACAATTAATACTCCAGCTTGCTTCCGACCTTAATCCAAGTTTATCTAATTTTTAAGACGCTCTTCTGGTCCAAAGATTAAAATTATTGGACCCTGCTTACCGGATCTATATTATAGCCCACTACCGGAATTTGATTGTTAAAAACATACCGGATCTGGTATCCATTCCGGATCCACTTTCCTAACCAAAATTCCGAATTTGCATATAAATGTTGATATCGATCACGTGGCCTCAAATTTCAGATTGAAATTAATGGATACCACATCTTACGTGGCCCAAACAATTTCAGATTGCACTTAGTGGATAATCACGTGGCCCAAACAAACATTCATACCGGATCCGTTTCAAATTTTAATTCCGGTTCTCAATTAATTCCCACTAACAACTTCCGGAATTTGAGATTTCTTTTGGGCCCAACATTAATAATTCCGGAACCATAACCCAACAAGTCCAAATTCCGGTTCTCATCTTACACAAATTCCGGATCCAATTAATGAGTCCACTTCCGGAACAAATAAATTAACATCGGATCTGATAAATCAAACCCACTTTCGGATCCCTTTAAAATTGAATTCCAGATCTCTTTATTTAAAACTCATTCCGGATCTTTATTTAATTCCGGATCTTTATTAAATTCCGGATCTATATTTAAAACTCATTCCAGATCTTACTTTTGAGGCCAAATCCGGAACACATAGAGTTCCTATTCCGGGACCCCGTAATAAGTCATGACGGTGCCAAACTGATTACCATTAATACTGAAGATTAATTCATTTAAACCGATTAATAAGTTTCTTACTCAACAAGAGAATGTTCTAACCTCGTTAATTCGTTTATGATGATTACTGAATCCCATTAAAGCTCTCTTTTCAAATTTTAAGCAAAAACCCACCAAAACTCAACTCACCAATAAATTCTAATTTTCTTTTGAGAGGAGAGATTACCTGGTAGACCTTGATGTAGAATCAAGGTTCCACTTCCCTTCTCTCTTCTAAATCTGATGATTTCTGATGGATTCTTTCTTCTTCTCTGCTCTCCCTCTTTCTCAGCTGTCACACTCACAAATGATTAGGATTTCTAGGGTTTTGAGCCAAATAATGGGGTTTTTATACTTTCCCCAAATTTACAAATTTAGCCCTTCAAACTTTCAGCTTTATTAATTCTCTACAAAATTTCAATTCTTCCAATTTAGTTCTCGGTTATTACAACACTCCCCCCTCAAAAGAATTCTGTCCCCGGAATTCCATGTTCGAAAAGGTGCGGGTACTTGGACCTCATGTCCGATTCTACCTCCCAAGTTGCCTCTCGCCCTTTATGATACCTCCACTGGACCTTTACTAGCCGGACTTCTTTGTTCCTCGTTTTGCGAACCTTACTGTCTACGATCTCTATTGGTTCCTCTACATAGGTCAACTTCTCATCGATGCTGATATCTTCCAAGGGAACAGTCACATCGGCTTCTGCCAAACACTTCTTTAAGTTCGAGACATGAAATGTCGGATTAACTCCTCTTAACTCTTCTGGCAAATCTAACTTGTAGGCCACGACTCCAACCCGCTCAATGAAGTTGAATGGCCCCACATATCTCGGTCTCAACTTCCCTTTCTTCCCGAAACGCACCACTCCTTTCCAAGGCGAGACCTTTAGCATTACTTTTTCCCCCACTTGAAATTCAATAGGCTTCCTCCTTCTATTCGCATACTTCCTCTGTCGATCTTGCGCGGTTTTCATCCTTTCACAGATCATTTCAATCTTATCCGCTGTCAGTTGTACAATCTCTGGACCCGCTAACTGTCTTTCTCCCACCTCGTTCCAACAGAACGGCGTACGACACTTCCGTCCGTACAACACTTCAAATGGCGCCGCTTCGATGCTCGCATGGTAACTATTATTATAGGAGAACTCTATCAACGGTAAGTGTACCTCCCACGAGCCCTTGAAATCGATAACGCCCGCCCGAAGCATATCTTCTAACGTCTGAATAGTTCTCTCACTCTGACCATCCATTTGAGGATGATAGGCCGTTCTTAGCTTCAGTTGCGAACCTAACTCTCGTTGAAGACTTCTCCAAAATGTTGACGTGAACCGACTATCACGATCAGACACTATGGATCGCGGCACCCCGTGCCTAGATACAATCTCCTTAATGTACAATCGGGCTAATTTCTCCAACGAATCCGACTCTTTTATAGGTAAGAAATGCGCAGACTTGGTGAGAATATCCACAATCACCCAAATTGCATCGTTACCCTTCGGAGTTCTCGGTAACTTCGTAACGAAATCCATGGTGATGTTGTCCCATTTCCACACTGGTATCACCGTAGACTGAAGTTCTCAATACGGTCGTTGATGTTTTGCTTTAACCTTCAAACACGTTACACACCGCTCCACAAAGTGAGCGATGTCCTTCTTCATTCCCGACCACCAGTAGAATTGTCTTAAGTCTCGGTACATCTTATTCGTCCCCGGGTGCATAGAATACCGCGACTTATGCGCTTCTTCCAATATGCTTACTCTCAAGTTTCCCAACTTGGGAACCCACACCCGGTCCTTCATACACTTTAATCCACCGCTGTTGACTCTGAACAAAGATGAAACTCCGACAACTCGCTCGCTCTTTACATTCTCCCCTAGCAACGCCTCTTCTTGAAACTTCTTAACTTCGTCTAGAAGGTTCGAAGTTTCCTCGACTCTGAAAGCCACCACCTTGGTCGACTCTCCTCGTTCCTTCCGACTCAACGCGTCAGCTACAACATTCGCTTTACCCGGATGGTAAAGGATTTCACAGTCATAGTCGTTCAGTAGTTCCATCCATCTCTGTTGTCTCATGTTCAGTTCCTTCTGATCAAACATGTGCTTCAGACTCTTGTGGTCGGTGTAAATCTGACACTTCACTCCATACAGGTAGTGTCGCCATATTTTCAAGGCGAACACCACCGCCGCTAGCTCCATGTCGTGCGTAGGGTAGTTCTTCTCGTGCTCTTTTAACTGTCAGGAAGCGTAGGCAATCACCTTCCTGTTTTTCATTAAAACACACCCTAGCCTGAGCTTAGAAGCATCGCTGTAGATTACAAAACCTTCTGATCCATCTGGTAATGACAGAATCGGAGCTCTGCTTAAACTCTCTTTCAGTTTCTCGAATGCGGCTTCTTGCGTTTCGGTCCATACGAACTTGACGTTCTTCCTTGTCAAAGCGGTCAACAGTGTGGCTATACGAGAGAAGTCCTGAATGAACTTCCGGTAATAGCCCGCTAACCCAAGAAAACTTCTCACTTCTGATGGCGACCTTGGCGGTTCCCAATTCTTAATAGCTTCGATTTTAGCGGGGTCCACCGTGATGCCATCCGCTGACACTACGTGACCCAAAAATTGAACCTCCCTCAACCAAAATTCGCACTTCGAAAACTTAGCGTACAGCTTCTCGCGTTTCAACAATTCTAACGTTGCTCGAAGATGTTTCTCATGATCCTCACGGGTACGTGAGTAGATTAGAATATCGTCAATGAAGACGATCACGCACTTGTCTAACAACGAGCTACACACCATGTTCATCAAATCCATGAACACCGTTGGGGCGTTAGTCAGACCAAAGGGCATGACTAAGAACTCGTAGTGCACGTACCTCGTACGAAAAGCTGTCTTGGACACGTCTTCCTCTCTTACCTTTAACTGATTATATCCCAATCTCAAGTATATCTTCGAAAAGTAGCTCGCACCTTGCAACTGATCGAAGAGGTCATCAATCCTCGGAAGCGGGTACTTGTTCTTTACGGTTACCTTGTTGAGCTGACGGTAATCTATGCACATCCGCATAGATCCGTCCTTCTTCTTCACAAAAAGTATCGGCGCTCCCCAAGGCGATGAGCTCGGACGAATGAAACCCTTGTCTAATAACTCTTGCAGTTGCGTCATCATCTCCTTCATTTCTGGGGCGCACGCGCAATCGGTGCCGCCCCGGGCATCAGATTTATTCTGAACTCTACTTGACGATCTGGGGGTAGACTCGTCAAGTCATCCAGAAACACTTCCGGGTACTCACTGACTATCGGCACGTCACTTACTTCTTTCTTCTCTTTCTTAGCATCTAGCACATAAGCTAAATACCCTAGACATCCCTTCCCCAAACACCGTCTAGCTTTCAACATCGAAATTATACATGACTTCCTATCTCGACAGAGCCCATAAATCACTACTTCCTACTTATCAGGCAAGGCGACACGGATCAACTTCTTATTACACACTATGTTAGCATCATTCTTCGCTAACCAATCCATTCCTAGTACCATGTCAAACTCTTCCATTCCCATAGGGTACAAACGCAAAGGAAACGAGTGACCATCTACGTCTATGCTACACCCCTCATAGACCTCTTTCACCCAGACTCGACTATCATCAGCCACTTCTACCTCAAACCCAAAGTTCAACCTCTTGGGTTTCACTTGCAGTTTTCGAATAAAGTTAGGTGACACAAACGAGCGATTGGCGCCCGAATCAAACAATACTTTAGCATAAATCGAGTCAATTGGGAAAGTACCTGTCACCACATCAGGCGTATCTACCGCCTCCTCCGCTGACATGTGGAAAGCCCTCGCCCTCGCGCGAGCCGGTTTCACCTTTCGCTCCCCGCCTCTTCCTCCGCTACTACCGCTGTCACCTCCAGTATACCATTTCTTTAGCTGTGGGCAATCCCACTTGACGTGATCTAGCGAACCACATTGATAACATGTCTTCGAACCACGACAGTCTCGAGCCATGTGCCTTGTTTTCCCGCACTTGAAACATCCGCCCTTATCCGCCAAACACTCTCCTTTGTGCATCCGGTTGCACTTACCACACGGCTTCTCTTCTGCTCTAGGTCCCACCCGCAGCTCGGGTCTAGGTGCACTTGACCTCTTTCCTTCCCACTTCCGTTTGTCTCCGACTCTCTCTGTCAAATGTCTGTTCTTTTCTTTCTCAGTGAGTTCCGCAGTATCTACCGCAGCCTGAAAAGTAGACGGATCTTTCACTTGCACCAACTCTCTTATGTTGCTCTTTAGCCCATAAATATATCTCTCTATGTGTCGCTCTTCCGTAGGCACATACAGTTCAGCAAATCTAACCTTCTCAATAAACTTTGATGTATACTCCTGGACCGACATCGACCCCTATTCCAATCCCTGAAATTCCTCTTCAAGTTTCTTAACTGTTGCTACCGGGCAAAACTGTGCCCTAAACCTCTTTGTGAATAATTCCCATGATGTTGCCTTTGCAATCTCAGACCCCTTGTCGCCCGTCTCGACGTCCCACCAGAATATGGCATCTGCTTTCAGCATAGACATTGCGAACAACACTTTGTCTTCCTCAACGCACTTGCTTGTATCAAAAGCCAATTCCATTTCGCTTATCCACCTCAAAGCTAAGACCGGATTGCGTTCCCCGTTGAAAGACGGAGGTTTGCACGACGCAAAGGTCTTAAAGGTGCATCCTTTCACTGCTTTCGATTCAGTAACGACCACTGGAGTCGACACTGAATGATTTCTTACCACAGTCGTAGGTAGGCTAGACGCCTCAGTCTTCGTTTCGTTCCCACTTTTAGTTCGCCCTTCTGATGAATTCTTGATCTGATTTTCCAACAAAGCTTGCAGGGTATCTTGTAGTTTACCCATCTCAGCTGTAAATTTCTCCTCAGTAACAAAAGCCTGATTCTGGTTTCTTATCGGGTTGTCTGACTGACTTCCCCACCCGTTGAAGCGGTACTCTCCTAGTGTAAGGGTTCACGCACTTGAGGTACTCCCGCGCTTTTAGCTCGATGGCTGGTTGGCTTCTTTTTCCCACCGCGGGTTGTCACACCCGTCCCAACAGCCTGAGAGGCAACTCGCAATGGTGCTCTATCTCGCCCCCTTCCTCGGGTGGCCGTTTGACGCGGAGGATTCACTGGTTCCTCCTCAAAGATTTCCTCTACACGGATTTCTTCTACCTCGGGATTTGTACCCACCACGGGCACAGATCTACTCCTCAGACTTCTCTCAGACATTCTTGATTACTGAAATACGACAAAGTAAATTACTTAAGACTACTGATCAAGAATAATAAGGCATTTTAAGCACGTACATGTACCTGTAAATTCTCAATTACACTGGCCAGGTGTAACCCCGAATCTACCTTACATGATTGTCCTCTCTACCCTATTATTCCTATTCAAGTGATAGTGCCCTCCTAGCGCATTCCTGATTCTCAGTTGTGATTTCTACTCCCACAGTTTAAGTCTAGGCCCGTCCGGTCACCTAAATCCCTTAAACTATGGCTCTGATAACAATTGTAACAACCTAGTCTAAAAATAAAGCATGCATAGCATTAGATAATAAACATTACAAAACTGGGTCTCAAAAGTTCTTACATCTGTCTCAAAATTAGGTTGGTGGAAACAACCTATACACAACTGAGAATAAACTAAATACTGAAATAAAAGTGGCACTGTCTCTACTGCACTTATTCACTAGCAAACTCTGATCACTTGCCAGAGCCCCCAACTGCCTGCTTACCTGAAAAGGTTTAGTTTGGAAAATGTGAGGGTTAGACCATGAGGTCTAGTGAGCTCCCTCCTGACGGTTCTCAAAAATCATTTTAAAACAATTTATAACTTTCGCATATTAAAACTTTCACAAATCTTTTTATAAAACTTTCACGGATAAATCCGCTCCCGTAAATGGCACCCTGAAGTCACTCAAGAGTGACAACGGGTCAGTCTCATGCTGCCTTACTGGATACTCCCTTCCATGGCATAAACGGGTCACTCCTCCCGGCATGAGCACTGGCGGGTCTACCTCCCGACTTAGCCAGTTTACGTCTAACACAATGTATGCATACGTCTCATATAACTTTACCTAAACTTTCATGCAATTAAATCATACAAATAAAGCATGGCATTTCTCTTTATTTACTTACTTCAGAAAACACGTTAAAAGCACGTATTTTTAGTTAGAAAAACTCAACTGGCGCTTTAGCAAACTTCTCGCTTCAAGACTTCTTACTTACGCTCCTGACCTCTAGGTGGAACACCTAAAATTGTAGAAAACGTATCTCGTAAATCTAACAATTAATACTCAAGCTTGCTTCCGACCTTAATCCAAGTTTATCTAATTTTTAAGACGCTCTTCTGGTCCAAAGATTAAAATTATTGGACCCTGCTTACCGGATCTATATTATAGCCCACTACCCGAATTTGATCGTTAAAAACATATCGGATCTGGTATCCATTTCGGATCCACTTTCCTAACCAAAATTCCGGATTTGCATATAAATGTTGTTATCGATCACGTGGCCTCAAATTTCAGATTGAAATTAATGGATACCACATCTCACGTGGCCCAAAAAATTTCAGATTGCACTTAGTGGATAATCACGTGGCCCAAACAAACATTCATACCGGATCCGTTTCAAATTTAATTCCGGTTCTCAATTAATTCCCACTAACAACTTCTGGAATTTGAGATTTCTTTTGGGCCCAACATTAATAATTCCGGAACCATAACCCAACAAGTCCAAATTCCAGTTCTCATCTTACACAAATTCCGGATCCAATTAATGAGTCCACTTCCGGAACAAATAAATTAACATCGGATCTGATAAATCAAACCCACTTTCGGATCCCTTTAAAATTGAATTCCGGATCTCTTTATTTAAAACTCATTCTGAATCTTTATTTAATTCCGGATCTTTATTAAATTCCGGATCTATATTTAAAACTCATTCCAGATCTTACTTTTGAGGCCCAAATCCGGAACACATAGAGTTCCTATTCCAGGACCCCGTAATAAGTCATGACGGTGCCGAACTGATTACCATTAATACTGAAGATTAATTCATTTAAACCGATTAATAAGTTTCTTACTCAACAAGAGAATGTTCTAACCCCATTAATTCGTTTATGATGATTACTGAATCCCATTAAAGCTCTCTTTTCAATTTTTAAGCAAAAACCCACCAAAACTCAACTCAGCAATAAATTCTAATATTCTTTTGAGAGAAGAGATTACCTGGTAGACCTTGATGTAGAATCAAGGTTCCACTTCCCTTCTCTCTTCCAAATCTGATGATTTCTGATGAATTCTTTCTTCTTCTCTGCTCTCCTTCTTTCTCAGCCGTCACACTCACAAATGATTAGGATTTCTAGGGTTTTGAGCCAAATAATGGGGTTTTTATACTTTCCCCAAATTTACAAATTTAGCCCCTCAAACTTTCAGTTTTATTAATCCTCCACAAAATTTCAATTCTTCCAATTTAGTTCTCGGTTATTACAGACCGGTTCCGGACCGGGTACCCAGACCCGCTGGGTACCCAGAACCGGAACCGATGGGTACTCGCTATTTTTTAATAAATTATTTATATAATTATTATATTTAAATATTTAATGATGTGTTATTGGTTTGTTAGGTGTTTTATTCGTTTTGATCCAAATGTTTTATTTGTTAGGCCTTGACGTAAGGACGTTATGTATTATGTAAGTCGTTTTGTTGATGTCAAGACTCAATACGCCGGAGTTTCTAAGTTATTTATGTAATAATTAGTTTTTATATGATTATTTTTCACCATTTGTTGTATTTATTTCTTTAAGTTGGTACTTTGTAGTTTGCAATAGACTTAAAATTACATTTTTATTGTATGAAATGTTAAATATAAGTTTTAAAAAAATGATAGTGGGTACCCGGAACCGGAACCGCCGGTTCCGGGACTGGTTCCAAAATATAGAGAAACGATGTAAGCAGTTCCGGTTTCTTCATTCTAGGAACCGCCGGTTCCGGTTCCATGAAATTTAGTCGGGTACCCGGTTATGCTCACCCCTACTATTTTGAAATAAGTACACCAGACGTCACTGTGGTTGTCATTTTGTTTCATGTCGGGTCCCTGTCACTAACACCGTTAAAATCCTTCCGTTAACTTAAGGGTATATAGGTCATTTTACTATATTGACTATTTTTATAATAAAATTAAAAAGATTAAAATATTATTATATTAATATATTTATTGATATTATACATTAAAATATATTGAATATCAATAGTCTTCTTTCAAACCCAACCAAACCACCGTCGTCGTCAAACCACCGGACGCCTCCATCGTCGGCCACACTGTAACACCCTAAAATTCAGGGCCAATTTAAACTTCAAAATACACGTGTTATGATCAACAAAATATCAGACTTTTATAAACCAAAGGATCAAAAGTATGTTTCTATATACATAAGATCATCTAACTTAAATAATCTGATCAATCTAATTATACATCACAATAAGATCAACGAGATTATCTAAGGCTTGTCCCAAAAGTCATCAAAATATCCTGATCCTTTGATATCACCAAGTCTGATTGTTCTTCAACTGTCATCTCACTTCCCCACTATTTCCCAGAGCCTGCACCTGGTAAGACAATTTAATTTGAAACATTAGGCTTTCGCCTAGTGAGATTATCCAAATCAAATTAAAATTAAACAACAAAATATCAACAGATATAACAAACCTGTTAACGGCCATCTTACCACACCAAGCTCTTATCAACCAAAGGAATCCACCCATTCCTTATTTGTGACTAATTCACCTAGTCATCATCACTATCAACGAGAATTACTATAAATCCCACCTGACTTATAAATAACTCTAACTCCCAGAAATTACAGTTTCCAAACCTGCATCTTTCTGATTTAAAATCAAATACTCCACAATAAAGATATCTCATCTTTCGTTTGAAATGGGAATTACAACTCCAAGTCTGCCATTCCTCATTTCGTTTCCTCCCCATCTTGAATCACTGGTCTCAAATGAGATTTCCTTCTTATCGCGATCAACAACCACCAGAGACCCTCACAGATGATTCAAGATTAACTCCAACAACTAGAAATACATCCTAACGGTCCCCAGCTAGTAAACGGTTCTCATTATACCGTACTATATGCCCACTAGACCAGATGTAGATTTCTAGCCAACGCCACACAATAAACGTGTATTATCACTCATTCTATTGTATACTAATGCTATACAATTCAACATATATTCTATATCTCTATGTACAGAGTATTAAATTCAACGATTATCCCCACTTTGCTATTTAGCATCGGGGATCAATACTTCAACAATTAACTATGGCTCCGGACTTATAATTAAGTCATTACAATTCAATATGTCATGGTTTTTACATCAACAACAGAGTTATAAACATATAACAATTAGCATATTCATATCAGATTGCATGTCACATAACAGCCTCAAAATGCTACTGGAAGTCAAAAACTTTTCGCAAGCTACTGTAGCGAAAACTACACTTTTCGCAAGCCAAGGCTGCGAAAACTTCACTTTTCGCAAGCCACAGTTGCGAAAACCCCACTTCTCGCAACCCTCTATTGCGACAACTTCACTTTTCGCAACCAACTGTTGCGAAAAGTTCTACTTTGCGCAACCCTCTATTACGAAAAGTTACTGTTCATCGTCACTTCCATTTTTGATTCAGTTCTCTACTGTTCATTAAGCTTACCATTTCTTAATCCAATCATACCAGTGTTATTAAATACAAGTATAGTATATCTATAACACTTTTAATTGCTTAATTTTAACAAGAATGAATAACTCACCTGGGTAAACTTGAACACAGTAAACTTCCAGTCCAAATGGCTTAATCAACAGCTTAATCCCAGTCACAATAATCACCAAAATGCTTTCTCTTCTTTTCTTCTTTTCTTCCTCTCGTCTACTTCTCTCGCTATTTCTCTGTTTCTTTCTATAACTTTTCTTTTTAGACAATTAAACAAAGGAAATCAGTATTTTCTAATACTGATTCCTCCTAGTATGACACCTCTTATTTAAAACATGAGTCATTAACTAGGTTTCCAAAATAAACCCCAAACTTCCAAATAATTCAATTTAACCCTCCAAGATAATTTCTTCACAATAAATTATATCAAAATACAAATTATATCTTATTAATTTACAATAGAAATTTCGGGGTGTTACAATACTCCCCAACTAAAAAGGATTTCGTCCCCGAAATCAACTAAGCAAACAATTGAGGGTATCGCTTCTTCATTTCTTCCTCCGACTCTAAAGTCACATTACTGCCCCGATGATGTTTCCATCGTACTTTCAACATAGGCACCTCTTTGCCGTTTCTTAACTTCCGAACCGATCTTTCTAGAATCGCTTCCGGTTCTTCAACACATTGACTCTTCTCGTCCACCTTGACATCAGTTATCGGAATCACATCTTGTTCTTCGGCTAAACACCTCCGAAGATAACATACATGAAACACATCGTGAATTCCTTCCAATTCAGGCGGAAGATCTAGCTGATAAGCTTGTTGACCAACTCTTTTAGTGATGACAAAAGGTCCTAGAAAACGAGGACTTAACTTCCCACGCTTTCCAAAACGAATTACACCTTTCCACGGAGATACTTTTAGCATAACGCGCTCCCCAACTTGGAATTCTATTGGTCTTCTTTTTAAATCAGCATAACTCTTTTGTCTATCCTGAGCCGCTTTCATGTGTTGTCGGATTTCTTTTATTTTATCAGACGTTTGTTGCACCATTTCTGGTCCAGCAAACTGTTTCTCTCCAGCTTCTAGCCAACACACTGGAGTTCTACACTTTCTACCATACAAGGCTTCAAACGGTGCTCTTCCGATACTAGAATGATAACTATTGTTATACGCAAATTCCACCAATGGCAAGTGCGTATCCCAGTTACCTCCAAAATCTAGTATACAAGCTCTAAGCATATCTTCTAATGTCTGAATAGTTCTTTCACTTTGACCGTCGGTTTGCGGATGATACGCGGTACTCAAATTCAATTTCGTACCCAACTCCTCTTGGAGTGTCTGCCAAAATCTTGACGTAAACCGACTATCACGATCTGAAACAATAGACACTGGAATACCATGTCTTGACACCACTTCGTCAATATACAATTTTGCTAGCTTTTCTATCGGTGAAGCTTCTTTCATTGCCAAGAAATGAGCACTCTTTGTCAGCTTGTCAACGATTACCCATGTTGTGTCGTTACCCCTTTGCGTCTTAGGTAACTTCGTCACGAAATCCATGGTAATCTTGTCCCATTTCCATTCCGGAATTTCCAAAGATTGAAAACTTCCGTATGGCTTTTGATGTTCAGCTTTAACTAAGGAACAGGTTCCACACTTTTCTACACATCTAGCCACATCCAACTTCATGGTTGGCCACCAGTAATGTAGTTTCAGGTCTCTAAACATTTTTGTACTTCCGAGGTGAATGGAATACTTAGATTTGTGAGCATCTTCCAGAATTAACTCTCTATTCCCACCTAATCTTGGTACCCAAACACGACCTCGAAACAACTTCACCCCACGGCTATCTTCCGTCAATTGAAATCGTTGCTTGACCATAACCTCATCTTTTAAGTTTTCTTCCAAAAGAGCTTCCATCTGAGCAGCCTTTATTCTTTCAATCAAACTTGACATCACATCAATTCGAGCATTTGTCGACTTCAGACAGCCACTATACTCCTTTCTACTTAAAGCGTCGGCCACTACATTTGCTTTACCAGGATGGTAATGCAATTCACAATCGTAGTCTTTAAGTAGCTCCAACCACCTTCTCTGTCTCATATTTAATTCTTTCTGATCAAAGACATGCTTTAAACTCTTATGATCAGTATAAAGAGTACACTTCGTACCGTACAGATAATGACGCCATAGCTTCAAAGCAAAAACCACCGCTGCTAACTCCAAGTCATGGGTAGGATAATTCTTCTCATGTTCTTTCAATTGCCTTGATGCATAAGCAATCACCTTGCCTCTTTGCATCAATACACATCCTAGTCCCATCTTTGAAGCATCACTATACACTACAAAATCATCTGTACCTTCAGGCAGTGCTAAAATAGGTGCTTCACACAACTTTTGTCTTAAAGTCTTGAAAGCTGAATCTTGTTTTTCGGTCCAAACAAACTTTATATTTTTACGAGTTAACACGGTCAAAGCAGAAGCAATCTTTGAGAAATCTTGAATAAACCTCCGATAATACCCGGCCAAACCCAAGAAACTTCTGATTTCAGATGCATTCTTTGGAGTTTCCCAATTCATCATTGCTTCTATTTTGGATGGATCCACTTTCACCCCTTCAGCTGAAATTACATGACCCAGAAATTGTACTTCTTCTAGCCAAAATTCACATTTCGAGAATTTTGCATACAACTTCTCCTTTCTTAGTACTTCCAAAACTTCTTGAAGATGACACTCGTGATCATTTTCATTCTTTGAATAGACTAGTATGTCATCAATAAAGACAATGACAAATTTGTCTAGAAATGACCGACACACTCTATTCATCAGATCCATGAATATAGCTGGAGCGTTAGTCAATCCAAATGGCATCACCAGAAATTCATAATGCCCATATCTCGTCCTGAAAGCAGTCTTCGGAATATCTTCATCCCTTACTCGTATTTGATGATACCCCGACCTCAGATCAATCTTAGAAAAACATCCTGCACCTTGCAATTGATCAAACAAGTCATCAATTCGTGGCAACGGATACTTGTTCTTAATTGTCACCTTATTCAATTCTCGGTAATCTATACACATTCTCATACTTCCATCTTTCTTCTTAACAAACAGTACCGGAGCTCCCCAAGGTGAAGAACTCGGTCTGATATAACCTTTGTCTAATAACTCTTGCAATTGTGACATCATCTCTTTCATTTCTGCCGGTGCTAAACGATACGGCGCACGAGCTATTGGTGCTGCTCCAGGAATTAGATCAATACGGAACTCTACTTGCCTTTCCAAAGGTAAACCTGGAAGATCATCCGGGAATACATCTGGAAAATCACGTACTACTTTAATGTCTTGTATCTGCTTCTTTTCTGCCTTAGCGTCCAGAACATATGTCAAATATGACAAACATCCTTTTGCTAAACACTTACGTGCCTTTATGACTGAAATCAACTGTACTTCTCCCTTCTGCCTTTCCCCATAAACAATTATATCCTCTTGATCAACCACCGGAATTCGGATCAACTTCTTAGCACACATTATTTCGGCTTGGTTATCAGACAACCAATCCATCCCCAAAATAACATCAAATCCTCCAATTTCCATTAACAACATGCTAATCGGAAATTTTGTATCCTCTATCTGGATCATACAACCATCTATTCTTTCATCAACCAAGGCTAGACCCCCATTAGCTATTTCAACTACTAAGGCATCTCCTAGAGTAGTGACAGGCATAGCTAATTTTCCATAGAACACTTTGGATACAAACGAATAATTTGCACCACAATCAAATAACACACGAGCAGGTATAGAGTTTATAAGGAATGTACCAGAGACAACATCCTTGGATCCCTTCGCTTCTTCAACTGTCATATTAAACGCTCGTCCTGTTGGCTTTGGTATAACTGCTTTCTTTCCCTGTTCCCCTTCCTTTTTCAACTTTGGACAATCCCTTCGAATATGCCCCGGCTGTTTACACTCAAAACACACTGCACCCGGTAGTAAACAATTAGATGCAAAGTGTCTCGTCTTCCCACATTTAAAACATTCTGGTCCGCTTGTTCGGCATGGCCCAAAATGCTTACCCCTACATTTCGGACACCAGTTGGGTTCTTTTCGTGAGTCCGAACGTATATTTTTACCAAACAACCTGAGTTTCTGAGAAGAATCTGAGCGACCTTCCCACTTTCTTTTATCCCCAACCTGAGCTTTCTCTTCCTTATCTCTAGCGTACATCTCCTCTATCAACTTGGCCTCTTCAATCATTTCCCTGAGCGTCACAGCCTTTGAATTCCGCACTCGGGACATCATTTCGGCCGGCAACCCTTTCAGATAGGCTTTCACTTTATCTTTCTCAGCAGGGGCCACGTGTCCTACCAAGTTCAGTTTTTCCATAAATAACTCCGTATATCTTCTCACTGACATGTTACCCTTTTTGAGATTTCTAAACTGTTCTTCTATCCGATCCATCTCATGTTCATTACAATATTCTTTCAGTATCTTCTCTTTAAATGTTCTCCAAGTCATTGCATCTAACACCGTTGTTGTTAATGAAGCTGTCAAAACATTCCACCAGTTCAAAGCATTACCTCTTAACATCTGAGAAGCAAATCTGACGTTTGATCCTTCCTGACATTCACAGGCTCGGAAAGCTTGCTCTATTTCCCGCAGCCAACTCATACACGCAACTGGACTGTCTTCTCCTTTAAATTCAGGCGGCCTGCAGCTTAGAAATGTTTTGTAAGAACAAATTCTGTCTACCCTTCGTTCCGCCTCTAACCTTGGATTACCTATCGGATTTATCACCCCAGTATCAATCACTGGACGCCTCGGTTCTATATTTCTGTCATTGAATAGCTTTGTAAACATTTCGGTTTGTCTCTCCATGGAGGCGTTCATCAAATCAGCTTGTCTTTCTACCGAAGCATTCATCATTCTTGACACGTTCTCCATTATTCTTGCCTCCATATTAGAATCTGTTGTCTGACTAACATTGCTAGTACCCACCCTCGGAGCTGAAGTATGCATACCTCCCAAAGAAAGAAAATCTCTTGGGGCATTATGCATGTTACTCACTTATGCCTCCTCGGTTCCAACTCTTTCTCTAGGTGGCGTATTCACCATTGCTCTGATCAAACACAAATAACCATATAAATGGTTAAGCAGAATTCTAACATACTTAACGTACTTTATCACTAATTAGCCCTTGCAACAATTTAGAAACAAGCATGCTTATGTAACAATATATCCATAATGACAGTAGCTAATTGAAATTGCGAACATATCATACATGAGAATTCTCGTCCTCATCGTTACAATACTAAATTAGTGTATTTCCGTCCACCCTAAGACTACCTCGTCTTAGCAATTCTACCCATCTCTCGTAGATCATAACTTAATTTCATCACAGCTTAAGTCTAGGCATATCAAATTCATACCTAGTTCGCTTAAACTAATGCTCTGATACCATACTGTAACACCCTAAAATTCAGGGCCAATTTAAACTTCAAAATACACGTGTTATGATCAACAAAATATCAGACTTTTATAAACCAAAGGATCAAAAGTATGTTTCTATATACATAAGATCATCTAACTTAAATAATCTGATCAATCTAATTATACATCACAATAAGATCAACGAGATTATCTAAGGCTTGTCCCAAAAGTCATCAAAATATCCTGATCCTTTGATATCACCAAGTCTGATTGTTCTTCAACTGTCATCTCACTTCCCCACTATTTCCCAGAGCCTGCACCTGG
The DNA here is from genome assembly GCA_033807775.1 of Saussurea involucrata. Lineage (NCBI taxonomy): Eukaryota > Viridiplantae > Streptophyta > Magnoliopsida > Asterales > Asteraceae > Saussurea > Saussurea involucrata. Next base: position 13,279,668 of record CM066327.1, on the reverse strand, counting down.
TAAGACAATTTAATTTGAAACATTAGGCTTTCGCCTAGTGAGATTATCCAAATCAAATTAAAATTAAACAACAAATTATCAACAGATATAACAAACCTGTTAACGGCCATCTTACCACACCAAGCTCTTATCAACCAAAGGAATCCACCCATTCCTTAGTTGTGACTAATTCACCTAGTCATCATCACTATCAACGAGAATTACTATAAATCCCACCTGACTTATAAATAACTCTAACTCCCAGATATTACAGTTTCCAAACCTGCATCTTTCTGATTTAAAATCAAATACTCCACAATAAAGATATCTCATCTTTCGTTTGAAATGGGAATTACAACTCCAAGTCTGCCATTCCTCATTTCGTTTCCTCCCCATCTTGAATCACTGGTCTCAAATGAGATTTCCTTCTTATCGCGATCAACAACCACCAGAGACCCTCACAGATGATTCAAGATTCACTCCAACAACTAGAAATACATCCTAACGGTCCCCAGCTAGTAAACGGTTCTCATTATACCGTACTATATGCCCACTAGACCAGATGTAGATTTCTAGCCAACGCCACACAATAAACGTGTATTATCACTCATTCTATTGTATACTAATGCTATACAATTCAACATATATTCTATATCTCTATGTACAGAGTATTAAATTCAACGATTATCCCCACTTTGCTATTTAGCATCGGGGATCAATACTTCAACAATTAACTATGGCTCCGGACTTATAATTAAGTCATTACAATTCAATATGTCATGGTTTTTACATCAACAACAGAGTTATAAACATATAACAATTAGCATATTCATATCAGATTGCATGTCACATAACAGCCTCAAAATGCTACTGGAAGTCAAAAACTTTTTGCAAGCTACTGTAGCGAAAACTACACTTTTCGCAAGCCAAGGCTGCGAAAACTTCACTTTTCGCAAGCCACAGTTGCGAAAACCCCACTTCTCGCAACCCTCTATTGCGACAACTTCACTTTTCGCAACCAACTGTTGCGAAAAGTTCTACTTTGCGCAACCCTCTATTACGAAAAGTTACTGTTCATCGTCACTTCCATTTTTGATTCAGTTCTCTACTGTTCATTAAGCTTACCATTTCTTAATCCAATCATACCAGTGTTATTAAATACAAGTATAGTATATCTATAACACTTTTAATTGCTTAATTTTAACAAGAATGAATAACTCACCTGGGTAAACTTGAACACAGTAAACTTCCAGTCCAAATGGCTTAATCAACAGCTTAATCCCAGTCACAATAATCACCAAAATGCTTTCTCTTCTTTTCTTCTTTTCTTCCTCTCGTCTACTTCTCTCGCTATTTCTCTGTTTCTTTCTATAACTTTTCTTTTTAGACAATTAAACAAAGGAAATCAGTATTTTCTAATACTGATTCCTCCTAGTATGACACCTCTTATTTAAAACATGAGTCATTAACTAGGTTTCCAAAATAAACCCCAAACTTCCAAATAATTCAATTTAACCCTCCAAGATAATTTCTTCACAATAAATTATATCAAAGTACAAATTATATCTTATTAATTTACAATAGAAATTTCGGGGTGTTACACACACCCTCCCTCTCCCTCATCCGTGACCTCCTGTCGAGACCCACCTCAAACCTTGGAACAAGAACCCTCTGATCCATATATGAAAACAAAAAATTCCCATAATTTTACCAAAAACCCAAAAGGGAACATCAAAATCAAAAATTTCTCAAGAAAAACAAGAAATCTTGGAAAGAAAGATGAAAAAAGAAAGAAAGGAAAGGAAGAGGGGGCTGAACCAGCGACGGGGAGGTCTTTGACATTTTCGTCGCCGTGAGGGATGGCGGGGTGTGGTGGCAGAGGGAGGACGAGGGCGGTGATGGTGGTTGGACGAGGGTGGTGATGGTGCTTGGACGAGGGCGATGATGGTGGTTGGACGAGGGTGGTGATGGTGCTTGGACGAGGGCGGTGTGGTGGCAGAAAGAGGACGAGGGCGGTGATGGTGGTTGGACGAGGGTGGTAATGGTGCTTGGACGAGGGCGGTGTGGTGGCAGAGGGAGGACGAGGGCGGTGATGGTGGTATTACATGATTTTGGTCGGCAAGTAGTGGTAAGGGAAGATGGGGAAGTGGGTGGCGGCGGTCGATATTTTTGGTCGGCGGTATTACATGGTTTTCGAGTCAGTTACATATTTGGTCCTTATGGTTAGAAAGAAATGGTAAAATAAAATATAAAATATAAAATGGCGTTTTTACCCCTCACGTGTCTGGCACGTGAGGGTGCTAACGGAGAAGAAATAGACGGTGTTAGTGACAGGGACCCGACATGAAACAAAATGACAACCACAGTGACGCCTGGTGTACTTATTTCAAAATAGGGACCAAATCCAGATTTGGACCTAACCACAAGGACCATTTATGTAATTTACTCTATTTCTTGAGTAAATTACACTTTTGGTTCTTGTGGTTAACATTTACTATCAACTCTAGTCCTTTTTTTAAACTAATTACAATTTTAGTCATTGTGGTTGTCATTTTGCTTTACTTATGGTCCCTCTGGCTAGCTGCCATTAAAAGTGTCCGTTTAACGCAGGGGCAATTTTGTCTTTATGTTTTCTTGTCTTTCCCTATTTCATTTTATCAAATGATTATTTTTTACAACCCAGTCCAATTATCTTCTCTAACCAAATTCATAACATCTTATCAACAAATCAAACCATAACAAAATAAACCCAACCAAATCAAAATCAAAACATCAAACCCAAAATAAAATAGATTGCTTGAAGGAAACACGGTTCTGTTGAAGAAAACGATCACACTCGCAACAAAATCAAACCCACAAAAAAGTCTTTTTTCAATGAAATCAAAATCAGATCATAGAACCCAGAGATAAAATCGATGGTTGACAGTGGGTAAAACCAATCATTAGAAACTCAAACAGCAAGATGACCACCGGTCACCGGTGGTGGTCATCAGAACAAAGATAGATTAGAGAGAGGTCATCGGAACAGAGGAGAAAGATAGCAGGGGATAAGGTTGGAGGGTGGGGCTGATGTTGTCGGAGGGGTGTTGCAGGTGGGTTGCTACAGTCACCACCACCACAACCACCGACCACCACCACCCAAACACAAATACACTAATTCTCCGACCAACAAATTCATCTCAAAAAAATCAAAAATAAACCCACAATCAAAATCCATATCAAGACGAACCAAATCAAAAAAATAAAAAATAAACCAAAAAAAGAATAAAAATGAAACCCAACGAAATATTGTTCTTCGTTACAATCACAAAGTGGAGATGAACACATAGGGAGCCCGAGTTCACGGGAAGGGAGGGGTTGGGGGTCACGTATTAGAAAGGGAAGAAAAGGAGATGTGTCTCAGATCTAGGTATCGTCGGTAAAGGAGATCAAACCCAAATCCCAGATGGATATGAGACCTTCGATGCAGATCTTCGAACCAGGGCTTTCCGGTTAGGTAATCGGAGAATATGTGGGGCCGAATGTTTAAACTTTATCTTCCATCTCAGATTTGGGTGTGAACACATCCATCTCGAAGAACACCTCCACTGCAAATGGGTTTACCATCTATATGAATACCACAATAAGTGCATCCTTCTACTTTGTTCTAGAACCCCTTCTCCATTACGTATCCATTGCTGTAAATCAGAACCAAAACCAACTACATACCCTAATTGTTCTAGTTGCTTCTTTTGACTTTGATAATTTTTTGGTTCTAAGATTTTGTATAATTAAAGAAATACTAAAACGACAAAAATACCCTCCAAATTAATAGATCTATTTAACAGAAGTTAGTTAGATGGACCAAAAGTGAAATAAAATGGCAACTATAAGGACCAAAAGTGAAGTAAAATGGCAACGATAGTGATCCAAATCATAATTAGTTTAAAATGGGGACTAGAGTGGATAGTAGGTGACAACCACAAGGACCAAAAGTGTAATTTACTCTTATTTCTTTAAGTGGTTGATTATCTTCCACATTAAACATGTCCTCATGAATCACATACAAGAAGATATTTCAGAGTTGAGTCAATGGTTGAGGTTAGAAGATTGTTTTAAGTCTGTCTTTAGCATGATTCGAACTTGAACTGTTATGAATTTATGCAAACCACTTCAAACTTTTGCCAATTGAACTATACGTCTAATAACAAATGTCTTATAATTATATACGACTAACTTACGGACACTCTTTAACATTTGGGCGGATATGAGCTTTATCATAAACCCGATTGTTGTGCCAACAATCTTTTGGTAACTTGTGTTTTTTTTTTATAAAATATACTTTTATTTTTTTTGAAACTAATAAAATATACTTTTTATATATTTCAAGATAAACTTTAAACATAAAAATATAAGTTTTTTGAGATTTATATTTAGTACGATCATGTGAAAATGGAATATTATAGATTGCATGAAAGGGAAAGTGGCGGGTGAGGATTGGGATCCCAATCAGCACAAACCAATGTACAGCTCAGATATGGATAATGACGTGTCATGTGTTTGATTTGCTTGCTTTTTCTCTTTCGGCGGAAAATAAAACATCGTTAAAAAGAATATATATTTTGCGGAGATCTGAAGCAAAACATAACTATTTAATACATCATCATCAAAATGATTAATTCGATTATTATAATAAAAATCGAACGGATCCAATGGAAAAAATGTCTCATTCCATGATATAACATATGATTTTAAAATATCATTTATGGTATTATCTACTTCATTTTAAATAATAAAATATTTAAAATAAATAAATTAATAAACTAAAGAAAATCTTAATCAAAATAATAAAGTCTTTAAGCTATTTTTCTTACAAATAAACCACCAAATTTTTAGAAATCGGTTAACTACATTCTTTTAATCCAAAGAAACATATATCTGTTTACGAATGTTTTAAAGTTTGAAAAAACTAACCAACCATACATCATTTAACCCCTCACATTCAATGGCACTGCTCTCCTCACCACCCCTCATCGTCTGCTCTTTATCATTGCAGATTACTGTTGTTGGCCTCTGCCATCGAGATTCCTCATTATAATCTGTTTATTTGTTTTTCAATTCTTTTTCTTTTTGGAATTTTCCTTATGTATTCCATTAAGTTGTTGTAAAATAAGAAGAACCAAAAAACAAACAAAAAACATATCAAAAAGAGGAGGATCGATAGCAAGGACCAACAATGATGATGGACGGTATGGAGAACGGACGATGTGGGGTGGCAAGGGGAGCAATGTCGTGCAGTGCAAGAGGTTTGAATGTCATAAGGTTCATGGACAATAAAATTGCTTAGTATTTTTTTTACATTACAAGTAGTTTTTTGGGTTGAAACGATGTAGATAACCAATTTTAAAATTTATATTGTTTAGTTATTAAAAAATGTTTTAGAACTTAATCATGAAAATGAAAAAAATTAACGTATCAAAAAAGGTTCAAAAATACAATTATTTAAAATTGGAAAGTTCATCGGTTTTTTCCAATATAATTGTTGTAAACATTTACACGGGTACTAAATAAGATATCAAATGATACCAAAGCAAGATTGATATCTTTCGGCGGTCGTTTAACTTTGGTAAGATCGTTACTTGGTAGTCTATTATTGTATTATTTCTCGCTTTTTCGTGCCCCGAGATTAGTGATTAGTGAGCTTGAGAGATTGAGAAGTCGTTTCTTTTTTTTTGGGGGGGGGGGGGGGGAATGGTGTTGGTCCCAGTTATGTAGTAGCAAAGATAAACAAGTATTGTTGAAGGGGGGTTGAATACAATACACAAATTTTTTCACTTAATTAATTCTTTATTGATTTAAAATCAAGAATTACACATAGAAACTTAAAGATTGTCTCGGAACAGAACAGATAAAATATGCTCCAACAATCTAACACAAAGTCACATAGAGAATAAGAACAATTGTAAAACACTAAGAAAACAATGAACTTCTTTGAGAGAGAAATTGTCAGCACTTGAAAGCTTTGAGAGTCTATAAACTGGTGATTTGCAAGGTTGAAGATGATCTCTTTATATAGTGCCTCATGCATTAAATGCAAGGACACTTGTCAAGCAGAGATAAGAGAGCAGCAGGTCTTCTGAAAAAGTACTGATATGCACTTTTGTCTTGAAGCGTTGACCTGCTTGTTGAAGTTGATCTTTCTTGAAAGAGATAAGAAATCCAAATAACATTTTTCTGATCCTCGGATGATGTCTCTATCATTGCAAGATATCCCAAATATATTTTGCAGATAAAGTAGAATATACCTGTTGTTTGGCAGAAGATCTTTTCAAAAGATATCTTCAAGAATTCTTTCTAAAGAATTCTTCAAGTGATCATGCCGATCATGTCTTCAACTTTTTATTTGCTTCAACATTTTCTTGTTGAATCTTCAAGTGATCCTGCCGATCATGTCTTCAAGATTTTCCTTGCTCTTCAAGTGTACTAGCCTAAGACTTTAGGAAGTCTTCAAGTAGCAGCTTAACCTTTGGTTGAGAAGTCCATCTTCAATCCGCTTTGAAGATACACTTAAACTTTGTTTCTTCGGTTAATCTTCGACTTCACCGAACATTTTTATATAATTAAGCTGCTTGTAAAGAACCTAAAAATTATTCTAAGTATGAAATGTAAAAATGAGAGACTGAGGTCATCTTAAAATCTTAAGTGACCCAACAGATGGGTCAAACACGAAGAGGGGTATGGCATGGGTAAAATGGGAGAGGGTGGTAAGGAACTTTAAAAGAGGGGGTCTAAACGTGGGAAGTCTTCAAACTTCAAATTGGGCTCTTTTGGGTAAATGGTGGTGGAGGTTTGCAACGGAACCGCATACACTTTGGGTAAATGTAGTTAAACGTTTATACGGGAAGGAAGGTGGGTTGGGAGGAAATGGTGAAGTGACTATGGGAGGAAGATCGACTTGGAGAAACATAATTAAAGTAGGAACGGAGTTGGAGAAAATGGGGATAAACTTTGCAACGTATTTTAGGAAGGAAGTGGGGAGTGGGGAAGATTCGAGCTTTTAGAGGGATAGGTGGGTAGGAGATGTGGTGCTAGGTGAAAGATTCAAGCGACTTTTTCAATTAGAGGTAAGGAATGAGGATTCAATTGCCGGTAAGGGGGTTGGGTAGATGGATCTTGGAAGTGGATGTGGAGTTGCAGAAGGGACCTGAGGGGAAGAGAGGCGGGGGAGTTAGAAGAACTTAAGGAGATGCTTCAAAATTGGAGTCCGAAGATTAATGTAAGGGATCGAGTGAAATGGGTGGGGTGAGGGAGAGGAATTCTCGGTCCAAGATTTGAAGGCCGTGATTGATGAGAGGGTGGCGACGTTGGGGGAAAATTATGAAGAAACATGGTGGTCAAAAGCGGTTCCTAAGAAGGTGTGTATATTCGTATGGAAGGCTAGGTTAGGTAGAATTCCATGTAGGGTGGTTTTGGACCGAAGGGGGGTCGATTCAGACTCGTCGTTATGTCCAAGATGCGAGAAGGAAGTAGAGTCGATAGATCATGCATTTGTGAATTGCGAAGAGGTTGCAAAGGATTCGGCGGTGGTGGGATTTAAATGATGGTCATTGGGGATCGTTACAAGAAGTATTAGAAGCTAGCCAAATCTCGTCAACAACAGGTTCAAGTGGTAAGGTTTGGAGAGAAATGGTGTGGAGTGTGATGTACTTAATTTGGGCACATCGAAATCAAATTTTCTTCAACAACGAAAAAAGAAAGTTGGAGATAAATTCTTGGAAGTGCAACCAGTTAGTTATGAATGGATAGGGAAACGTAGCAGCTCGAGCAAACTAGACTGGGCAAAGTGGTTGGTGGATCCTGCGGGCTGCTCATGAATCAGGTGGCTAAAGGGTTGGTCACTGGTCAGTCTGCTGCATCGAGGGTCTGGCCAGATACAGCAGCTGTACGAGTCTGATTCGGGTAGTGGGTGTTGCGTGTAAGAGTGGAACGATCAAGCCATTGCTGGATGGAGCGTTGTGTGCTGCGTGTTTGGTTGCTGATCCGATTAAGCCACTGTAGAGGGATGTCCTTTTAAGCCAAGGCTGTGGTCTGGTCGATTTTTTGTACCTCGTTTTATTCAGGTATTCACGGTTTGGCTCCACAGGTTTACCCCTTGCAAACTTGTGGGAACCCGAGCTAATGTGTCGTGTATTTGTATGTACATTTAGTTCAGTTTAGTGCGTTCGTTGACTGTAAGTTCGAGATCTTTGTTTAGGCCTTGTAATTGTTTGGTAATAAAATTTTTATGTTTTCTTTTCAAAAAAAAATGATACCAAAGCACCGAGACAACCCATAAGACTTTGTACATATCTCATAGTAACATACATGAAAAAAGATCCATACGTTTTATTGTTACCGGCTTGGTGGAATATTACGCTTTTTAATTACTAGTCACTTAATTTAAGTGAACACTCCTTTATGTGTTTTGACTGTTTTCTTTATTGATACAACAATCGAGCTAAACTATGACTTTATAAAATTAAAATAACATAATTAATCAATTAAAGATGATAACAACGACGAATCTATGCATATCCAAGCGGGCTTCCATGCTTCCGCTCAACTTATTTTCACAAGTATGATTTTTTTTAGGTATAAAAGGTGTACCTGCTGAACTTTGAAGGGTGTTTCGGGATATTAGAAAATATAAGAAAGCATCAATTAAAAACCGAAAAAGTACTCCACAAAATCAACCAAAAGACAGTAAAATATCTCGAAATCAATTAAAAAACTGAAAAGTACATCAAAATCGATCAAAAAACCTAGAAATCAACAAAAAAGTTAAAAGAAATCTCAAAACAATGAAATTCGATTAAAAACACATTAAACAGTTATGTGTACATTTAATTCACTTTTATAAGTGCTTATGTTCAACAATTGTTTTATTTTTTGAATTGGTCATTGGATTATAATAAAGAAAACAAATTAATGGAGGTGATTTTATTACATATTATTAGTGTCGTTATCTATTGATACTACCATGTTATTTTCCTCCTTTTGTTGCTTTCCTTTTATAGTGGGAATTCTCAACTGCCGACCCACTTCATTTATATCCATTCTTTCACGCGCAACCGCCGGCATCAATCATCCTTTTAATACCTTTACAACATCCTCAACAAATTCTCCGTAATTTCTTCAAAATGGAGAATTAAAAGCTAAAATTCTTTAAAAAAAACACATTTATCTCCAACAGCTTCTCAATTTTGGAAAATCCAACATTAATTAAAATATTAAAATATTTCATTCATATATTAAAATATTATTTCCCCTCTACATATTTATTTTCAAAGGTTTCTATTGGTTCTCTCACTTGGTAATCATTTTTGGAGTGATCTTCATATTTGAAGAAAAAACCCTCTCTCCAACTTTCTTCATTTTAGGGATAGTTTTGGGATAGCTGTTGGAGCAAAATATTAGCCCAAAATTCTTATTTTCTCTATTTTCCCCATTTTGAAAAAGCTGTCGGAGATGCTATTACCCTTACTTAATCTACAAGCAATACGTATATTTTTCTCCCCCATCTTTTTAATCATGGAAATATGGAAATCTAGATCAACTTAAATATATCTCAACTTATCCTTGATTATTTTATATTCTTAATTTTACATATAACAACACTCCAACTTTATAATATATGATAATATGAAATTGGACTTATATGTAATCCTAATGGACTTCGTGGATCATCTAAAATATATATTCACATGATATATTTATGGTTGATCATCGATTTTACAATATACCTTTTTATAAATATAAATCTGATGACTCGGTTATACTTTTTTCAAATTTTTATAAATAAGAATCTGATAAAATCTATCATTTAGATTGGGTAAAAGAACTTGCGGGCAATTATAAATTGATGTTATACAAATAATCTATTGTGAATTGTGGTTTGTGAAAAAAATGGTTTGAGACCCAAACGGCCCGCCGTCCATGCCGGCACGTTGTGCAAGGGCAGAAAATGACTTGCCGTTAAATAAACCGACGGCGAAGACGATTGAGAGTGTGCAATTTGTATACATATGCCAATCATTCTGGTTGCTCCACTTGTGAGTTGGGGGACAAACACGCCACCGTGTTGGACAAAATGGTAACAAATCAATGTTTTTCCTATTCAACCATTTTTTATTATATTAAACTACTATTAGGAAGGTTTAAATATAAAAAACTAAATATTTACATATAAATTATTATTAATTAATTTAAAAATGCTTATATGAATTTATATAAATAATTTCTAACGTTATAAATAGATTTTCTTCCTAATTTTCTTAAATTATTCATATAAAAACCCTTGTTTTTAATTGTTTCTTCTATCTACTCATACTCATGATATGTAGTCCTCTTATTTAAATCAATGTTATTATATTTTTATATTCTTTACTTAAAAAGTTTATTTGAAAAGCAGGTAACAAACATTATAAGATGACTATTTATAAAACCTCGCGAGGCACATTTTATTCGTTCAAAATGTTAATTCGTGACGTGCATCGTCGACAACGGATACCATATACTCATATAATTGTCATTTAAACAGAAAAGTTGTATGTATATACGAGCATGCATTTAACATATACAATTGGTTAGAAGTACATGATTGAATCCTTATCATTTTTACATTCCACACTACTTATGATTTATTTTGCCGGTCAATTATGTGACGTTTTATGGTCTTTAATGCCTCCTAGACCTCCTTGTGACGATACCTTAGGCTATCAGCATTCATCCCTCACTAACCCACACTTTTTTACTGCCACATCAACGTCACATCATTTTTCCCTTCCAACCCATTCTAACCCACAAACCCCCACATCCATTCCACACCACCATCCCATCTTTTATTTATTTTTATATTTATTTTTAATCTCAAATTATAACCCACAAACAACAACCAGCACTGGTTTGCAAACCAGCGCTGGTTCCGACCAGCTCCTTAGCGATGGTGTTCCAGCTCCATCCAGCAGCAACCAGCGGCCAACCAGCCACCGATGCGCATGGTCTTAGTCATGAAGACTTCATCACGTGACATGTGATTCTAGGTTGACATTAGCCCCGACAACTAACAAGACATAGATCGTATGTATGATGGTATAATATGACTGATGATAATGATATCAACGCCCCTCGTGTTTATATTCTTGACTTAGAATTAGATGTTTTTCTTTTATTTTAACTATTGTCAATCCAATAAACAAGTTAAAAACGTTACAAGGCATATTCTTCATTTTTCAACTTTCTTAATAATTATTATATAACTTTTAATAAGAAGTTATGAATTAATTGTTTTTTGTCTAAAAAGTTTTATAATTAATTCATAAAAGCATCTCCAACAACTATGTTATATATATATATATATTAAATAGAGTATCAAAAATCAAAATCTCTAAAAAAAATTGCTTCCAACTTCAACAACTATTCTATTTTAGAGATTGTAGTATTAATTAAAATATTAAAAAAATCAATACATTAATAAAATATTATTTCTCTCTTCTTAATCTCTTAATTCAAATGTCTTTTATTGGTGGAAAGAATAAAATATTTCTTTTTCATTTTTTCTCTAATTTTAGCATACAAGAAAATTTCTCCAAATATGGAGATTTTTACCTTATCTCTCATCTTTTTTCTATTTTAGCATACAAGATAGCATAGTTGTTGGAACAAAAAATTGCTAAAATCCCATTTTTTTCTATTTTAGCATAGTTGTTAGAGATGCTCTAAGGTTGTCTGATTCATATAATTTCTTTTAAAGTCTCCCCTTCACCCCCGCCTCCCCCAACCTCAACCTGTATATATATAATCGATGCCTATAAAATTAGTAGACACAAATTGTGAGACGAAGGGGTGTGTTGTACAAGCTCTTGAAATGATCATGAATTCGTAAATATAATAATAGTTTTTAATGTATAAAAAGTCGTATTTTGTCATTTCATTTTAATTTCGACATCATCTTCAGTTCCTATAGAAAGACGGTGGTTAAATAACTTTTAGGCATGCCGACTTTCCTTCGCTAGCTTATGTTATGGTATTATCATCACCATAAGCATGAGTTTGTACTAAACCTGGTCGGGAGTAATCATAAAATCAAACGAGTTCCAAGAAAATAAAAATTGGATTCATACACTAATATATATTTTTTTTATAAAAATGTAATATAAAGTAGTTCGATCAAGTCAAAAATAGTGGTTGGAGTTTGCATATATTTTGTTGGTGTTGTTATCCCATCTTTGAAGATGGGTGCGAAGTTGCTTTGATGTGAAGAAATCCCGTTGAACACTTGGCAACGATGTCAACCACAAACAAAGACTTCTCCAACCAAGTGGCTTTCGGTTGTATTTACAATCAATAATCCCATCTAGGGGTGTGCATCGGAACTGGGTATCCGTCTTTGGAACCGAAACTGCTCCGGAACTGTCGGTTCCGGAACCGGAACCGATGTGATTGGTTCCGGTTCCTAAAATACGGAACCGATTAACACTGGTTCCGGTTCTGGTTCTCATTTTTTTGATCTAATATTTTTAAAGTATTTTGGCAAAAAAATTGAACATTAAATTGCTCAACTCTGAAATAACAATAATAAATTATTGGTAACATATAGGCGAAAGATCACGTGAGAAGTTAAGGTTATCTATATAGAAGCGTGAGAAGTGGATCTGAGCCGTTGATCACTTTTAATCAAATGTCCTCCTATGAATTGCGGCTTAAAAAGAAATTGGTCCGGTGTATCTTGGTGCATCTCATTTAATGTGCATCCATTTCTCATCCAACGATTGATAAACACTTCTCACGCTTCTCACGTTAACCTAAGTTTCTCACCGAAACCCAACTCGTAACATATATATACATATATAACGATGAAAAACAATAGTAATTAAAATTATACGACATGACATGTAAACGTGATTTTTTTTTGCAAAGTTAACAGAGACTTCATTGCCTCTACTCCTGGGTGTACTCTGGTAGTCGGCTTAATGCTCAACATGTTCATTGCTTTAGGTCACTATCATAATCAACTGGTTAATCATAATCTTGTTTCCATATTATCAAATGTGAAAATCAATAATGTGTAAAAATAAACTTGTCTATATATATATATATATATTTGAAACATGAAACTCATATCAATTATGTTCATCATGCACCCGTTCAACTTGAACACAAACATTTATGAGCGCGTACGTGAACTAGTATGGTTGAGGACTTAGCTTGATAATCACGTACCAATCAAGTTTATAGGCACCTCTGACTCTCTGGATCAATTATGGTATCACACATTGTCACTATCGGTGTCCTATTAGTTATCCCCATACACAACCAGCCTAAACTTTCCAGTTTCCAGTCATAACATTCTCAATGAAACGTGTACTACAGTTAACATGCTTAAAGCTTTCAAACATTAACACATAACATCATCAAGTAATCATCATAAAACATATTTGAAAACGATCAATACGTGTGCATCCCAATTTGGGAAATCTCACGAAACTCTCGTTGACTCGAGTGTAGGCTAGATCATCCTAGCTTGCATATAACCTACACATATCATACATGCACTGTAAGTATATGTACCAACATTTAATAAAAATAAGAAGATGTATTGTCAACTCGAGTTGTGTTCAAGCTCACTTACATCTTTGCAAGCTTGGGTTAAGTCACTCGACTACTTTGGCATTGAAAGGTCAATACAATCTTCGATGCAAGCATGAGCTCGCATCCCTTAGATTGTGTAGTATCAGAGGCGAGATCTAGCAGGCCCATGTCATTCACATATGGGACCCCTAAACTAGAGTTGAGAATTGCCATCATCACACTGTTGCGATTGACCAACGTGCATATAAAATTGTTTTTAACGGGTTCACTATCAAATAAATTGTTGGGTCATCAAGATTTGAAATTGACTCACCGATATTTTTCCCTATATCTTACTTAGAATATTTTAGCATGGTTCTTTTGTAATGACTTGTACAATATATCAATTGTTCGGTGAAGTCGAAGATCAACCGAAACCAAGCTTGAAGACATTCTCATTGTGGAAATAAGAAGACTCTTCTCAACATTCATACAAGTCATTTTCCACCGATTGTGTCCTCACACATCGGTGGACATCCTCTCCACCCACCTTCTTCTCGTCGGCAGAAGCTTCCCACCGATCATGTTGATCAAATCGGTGGGATCTTTGTATCAATGGTTTTCTTTGCAGATGGTTTCAATGTCCAATATCAATTATATCGGTGGAACACCATCGGTGTGATTGTCTTGGAATACACATCAAGAAGATCATTTATTATGGGACAATATCCTTTGCCAGATAAAAGTTGACTATTTGTCGTTTTATCCATTTTCAGTTAAAGTCCCTTTCAGCATGGGTTCTATACCTAGTACCAAGAAAAAGGTGATAAAGACATATCAACTTTTCAGAAGTCAACATCTTCAAGCAAATCTCCTGATGACAAGTGTCCCAAGCATTTAATGCTTATCACACTTTTCACACTATAAAAGGAAGAAGATGTTCCCATGCAAACCACGCTTTCTGGAAATCTCTCTCAGTGCAAGAATTCTCCATATTGCTTAATAACTTTATAGCTTTGTTCTAAGTGTTCTAAGTTGTTTTGTTTAATATACTTTGTGAAAGATTGTTAGAATAGTTTATCTGTTCTTTTCCGCAACAGTCCTTAGTTTCTATGTGTAATTCTTGTTGAAAGTTTTTCAATAATAGAATTAAAATTGTGAAAATTTTGAGTTTTGTATTCAACCCCCCCCCCCCCCCCCCTTCTACAATACTTGATTAAGCCATCTAGGACTAACAAGTGGTATCAGAGCAGAAAGTTTAATTCATAAACTTGATCTGCGATGGCTGCTCTTCATCTTCAACAAATGAAAACTCTCTTCAAAACAACTTTTCAGAAAATGGCTCCATAACCAAACCTCCCAAGTTTAATTCTAACAATTTTTCTCTTTGGAAAAGCCGTATGGTGCTATTCATGGAAGGAGTGGATACTAGATATCCAACCATTCTCAAAGAGGGACCTATTATCCCTAGAGTCTGGGCTCGCTATGAAACGCAGAGGCCCGGTAAAGAAACTGCTGATAAGGAGGACTCTAGTGACTCCGATGATTTTGAGCCTTCTGACAAAGAGAAAGCCAAAGGTACCGGTCGTTATATCCTCAAAAATCCTAAGAAATATACTGATGAGGAAAAACGTTTGGTTTCTCTTGATTCTAAGCTATAAGAGCAATTATTGCACTCTCACTTCCTGATGAGGTCTATCACTCTCTGGTTAACTTTGAAACCGCTAAAGAGATGTGGACTACACTTTGTGTACTGTACGAATGTACAGATGAAGTGAAGAAAAGCAAAAAGATCTCTCTCATCAGAAAGTATGAGCTCTTCACTCATGAAAAAGGTGAAACCCTTCCTAGCTACTATAATCGTTTTAACTCTCTTCTGAATGATCTGAAGTTACTAGGCAGAGTCTATGATAATGAGGAAGTTCTAAACAAGTTCATGGATTGTCTCCCTGAATTTTGGGAGAACATGTGCACTTGTATCAAAACTTATAAGGACCTTGAGTACATGCCTTTAACTGTCTTATATGGAACTCTCTTCAACTTTGAACAAACCAAGTTACAAAGGAAATCTTTCATTAAAGAGATAAAGGGCTCTTCTATAGCCCTTGTCAGTGAGAATTCCAAGAAACTTCAAAGTGTTCCACGTATCACCTATCCTTCATCAGACTCTGACAATGAAAGTCACAACAACTCTTCGGAGGCATGTCTAAGTGATGCCGATGATGAAGGTGAAGAAATATCTGTTAAGCAGATGTCTGATGAGCTAGCCATGCTGGCTGGTTTCAAAAACAAATCTCGTTTTTCTAACAAATCCAAATCTTTCAGAAAACCCTTCTCTTCTGCAAAAACTTCCTCGTCTGACAAGACAAATGAGGAATGTTTTAATTGTGGAAAGAAAGGACATTTCGCATCTGAGTGTAGAAGTAAGCGTGTGATGAAATCTAGGAATTCATCTTCTGACAAGTTTCCCTCCAAGTATGAAAAACCCAAAAATAACTCTTTCAAATCAAATCTTGCCAAGAAAGATACTCAATCTTCTTCCCAAGATCATCAAGAAAGGGTTGATAAGTACAAAGCCAAGTACAAGAAAGAAAAGGAGAGAAATGAGGGTCTCCTTAGAAAAGGAAAGTGCCTCATGGACGAAATACATGATTGGGAAGAAGAAACATCTGACAGTGACAACAACTCTCCCAACATGTGCTTTATGGCCATCTCAGAAGATATGGAAGACTCTGAAAAAGCTACCTCTCCAATAGCTCTGGTGTCAACTGGGTGCTCGACATCATACTCTCAGGTACATCCCTTTAATGATATGACTGATAGTGAAAAGATTGATGCTTATGAATCCTTAACTAAATACTTTTATACTGTCAAGGATAGCAAGAAAAGAAAATTTGTTCAAGTTAAAAACCTCACTTCTCAACTTGAATTTTATATGTCTAAACTTGAAAAGTTTGAGGAAATCAAAGCTGAGCTTGAGGATCTTAAAACCATAAATCACATGATTTCTAAAGAGAAAAATTAGCTTTTCAAGAAACTAAAAAGAGAACAAGAGGTTGTTAGAAGGTGGACAAATTCTTCAAAAAACCTTGAGCAAATTTTTCAAGACCAAATCGGTGGTGATAGTAAATTTGGTTTAGGATTTGGAAAAACCATTTCTGAAACTTCTTACCATGCCCTTGTTCCTTCCTCTAGTGTATGGGATGATGCCTCAGAGTCAAGCTCTTGTGGCTCTATTTCTTTAAACTCTGTTGATCTAGGTGAAGCTTTAAAGTTTGGGATGTTTATAAAAGCAAAAGAATCTTCTTCAATTCAAATCATTGAGAAACAAGATTCTAATGATGTTTCAAAACCAATCCATGATCTTTGAAAGGATTTAACCATTGATAAAGCCTCATCCTCTAACTCTTCAAAAGCTAAGTTTCTCAAAAGAGCAAACTCCACCGATTTCTCCACCGATCTCCCTTTGAAAAGAAAAACCTCAGACCTTGGGAAAGATCATTTCAAAAATTCTTCCAGAAATCTTTCAAAATTTGCTTCCACCTATGCAAATGGAATTTTAAGTTTTCCTCCTCTCATCTCATCCTTTGGTCCTAAAGCTATTCAAGTAGACGTCATAGGAAAAGGAAAAGGAAAAGAGAAATTGCAAAAACCCAAGAAGACTTTTATCTACAGAAAATGTTATAACTGTGGTGATACTTTTCATCTTGCAACGGATTGTCCAAAGGAAAGAATTGATAGAACTAAACCCAAGAACTCTTCCTCTTCTAACACCAAAGGACCCATCTCCAAATAGGTACCAAAGAACTAATATGTGTGTGCATGCAGGTTTTTGAGCACCGTCAAATATGGTATCTGGATAGTGGGTGCTCACGCCACATGACGGGAAACAAATCTCTTCTTATTAACTATGTGTCTGGAAAAGGTCCTTCTGTAACTTTTGGAGACAATTCTAGAGGCTACACCAAAGGTTACGGAACTCTCACAAACGGATCTGTCACTTTCAATAAAGTGGCATTTGTTGAAGGTCTCATGCACAATCTCCTCAGTATCAGTCAATTATGTGATCTGGGATATAAAGTTATCTTCGAACTTTGTATCTGTACTTTTGTTGACAAAAACATGAAAGTGGTGTTATCCGGAAGAAGGATGGAAAATGTCAATATCATCGATATGGGACAAAGTAACAATTCATCCAATGTTTGCTTTGTGTCAGATGACACAGCCAAAAGGAACTGGCTGTGGCATACACGTCTTTCTCATCTTAATTTCAAGACTCTCCATAAAATTTCAAACAAAGAGCTGGTGACTGGCATGCCAAAGTTAAACTTTGTCAAAGAGAAGTTGTGTGATGCTTGTGAAAAAGGGAAGCTCACCAAAACTTCCTTCAAGACCAAGCAATGCTCTTCCATCACTCTTCCTCTCCAGATGCTGCACATGGATCTATGTGGACCAGTCAGCACTCCCAGTCTAGGAGGCAAAAGGTACATTCTTGTAATTGTTGATGAATTTACTAGATATACTTGGGTGTCTTTTCTCAAGTACAAAAGTGATGCAACTGAAGAAATCATCAACTTTGTCAAGAAAAATGAAGTTCTTAATGGACAACTTGTACGTTCTGTGAGAAGTGACAATGGCACTGAATTCAGAAACAGTGCTCTTGAAGACTTCTTCAATGAGAAAGGAATTTCTCAAAACTTCTCTGCAGTCAGGACTCCTCAGCAAAATGGAGTGGTGGAAAGGAAAAACAGAACTTTGTGTGAGGCTGCTAGATCCATGCTAAGTGAATCAAACCTACCTACATATTTCTGGGCTGAAGCTATTAATACTGCTTGTTTTACCCAAAATAGGTCGGTGATATCCAAAAGACATGATAAGACCCCATATGAAGTTTTCCATGGCAGAAAACCAAATATTGTCTTTCTTCATGTTTTTGGTTGTGTGTGCTTTATTCAAAATGATCGTGATAATCTTGGGAAGTTTGATCCCAAAGCTGATGAAGGAATCTTTGTTGGATACTCTCTATCCTCCAAAGCTTACCGTGTGTACAATCTCAGGAGAAAATGCATTGATGAGTCTATTCATGTCAAATTTGATGATCTAAGATCATCATCTTTTTCAAATGATGATGATGAACTACACAGATGGATCTCTTCATGCATAGGTGATGCTCCTATTGTCAATCCTACCAATGCATCCTCCATCCATTCAAATCCATCTACTTCCAATAACCAAGTTGGGTCACCTTTTATAGTTCCTGACCCTTCTTCTACCAAAATTGACCATCTTCCCACCGACATGAACTCTCCCACCGATGTACATTCTCCCACCGAAATTCATCCCTCCACAGATACACAACCTTCCACCAATCCTATACCTACCACCGATAATACAGTTTCTCACTGAACCTCTGATCCCACCACTTCAACTTACTACACACACAAAATTCCACCACTTTTACCTCCTGCCACAAAATGGACCAAAGATCACCCCATAGATCAAATCATTGGTGATCAACTAGCTGGTGTCCAAACTCGCAGAGGAGTTGGAAATATTTGTATCTATGGGAACTTTCTCTCTCTTATTGAACCCAAGAAGATTGATGAAGCTCTAGCAGATCCCTGTTGGATCACTGCCATGCAAGAAGAGCTTTCTCAATTTGAGAGAAACAAAGTTTGGAGATTGGTTCCCAGACCTCCAAATAAGACAATCATTGGAACCAAATGGATCTTCAGAAACAAGATGGATGAAGAAGGTACAGTTATCAGAAACAAGGCCAGACTGGTTGCTCAAGGATACCGACAGGAAGAGGGCATTGACTATGATGAAACATTTGCCCCTGTTGCAAGACTTGAATCCATAAGAATCTTTCTGGCTCATGCTGCCTACCGAAATTTCAGGGTCTTTCAGATGGATGTTAAAAGTGCCTTCCTCAATGGGGAACTTGCAGAGGAAGTCTATGTGAAACAACCACCTGGCTTTGAAGATCCAGCTCATCCAGACTATGTGTACAGATTAGACAAGGCTCTCTATGGTCTCAAGCAAGCTCCACGTGCTTGGTATGACACTCTTGCCGATTTTCTTCTAAAGAATGGATATTCCAGAGGTAAAATTGACAACACTCTCTTTATCAAGAAAACCTCAGATAATCTCATTCTTTTTCAAATCTATGTTGATGACATCATTTTTGGTGCCACTGATGAATCACTATGTGATAAGTTTGCTTCTCTCATGATGAGTGAATATGAGATGAGCATGATGGGAGAGCTTACATTCTTTTTGGGCCTTCAGGTCAAACAATCTTCAGAAGGGATTTTTATAAATCAAAGTAAATATATTCGTGACCTTTTGAAGAAATTCAACTTTTTAGATAGCTCTCCTATGAAGACTCCCATGGCACCACCTTTGAAACTTCATGCTGATTTGAATGGTCAATCTGTTGATGTAACAAATTATCGAGGGATAATTGGTTCTCTTCTTTATTTAACTGCTAACAGACCGGATATTATGTTTGCTACTTGTCTTTGTGCCCGTTATCAAGCCAATCCAAAAGAATCTCATTCGGCCGCTGTAAAACGGATTTTCCGGTATCTCAAAGGTACCTTGCATCTGGGTCTTTGGTATCCCAAAGACTCAGGTTTTGAACTAATTGGGTATTCAGATTCAGATTATGTAGGTTCCAAGATTGATAGAAAGAGTACCACATGTAGCTGCCAACTCCTTGGTGGAAAATTAGTCAGTTGGTCCAGCAAGAAACAAAACTCAGTTTCAACTTCAACTGCTGAAGCTGAATATGTTGCTGCTGGAAGTTGCTGTGCCCAGATCCTGTGGATGAAAAATCAACTAAGGGACTACAATCAAATCTACTCAAAGATTCCCATTCTGTGTGACAATTCAAGTGCAATAGCTATTGCAAATAATCCTGTTCTTCACTCCAGATCAAAACACATAGACATCAGATATCACTTTATCAGGGATCACATCTCAAAAGGTGACATTGAGCTGCATTTCATTCCTACTGATTTACAGCTTGCTGACTTGTTCACCAAACCTTTAGATGAAGCCAGGTTCAATTTTCTAATAAGTGAACTTGGTATGTGCAACCTTCTATGACAGTCTTCACCGATATCACATCGGTATCCTCTCTTTCTTCTCACCGACCTCACTACACCGATGACATTATCTTAAAAATGTCATCATTGCCCCAATGCTCTTATCGATTTCATCTCTGTATAAACCTTCTCTATCGACAAATCTCTCAAATAAGTGCACCGAACCTCCATCGGTGGATTTGCTCAACACCAAAGCCTACGTCGGTAGTCACCTCCATCGGTGGATTTGATCTCCACCGAAGTCACTCTCTACACCGACGATCGATTCTTCTGCACCGACCTCTACATCTGTGTTCTCCTTTATCACCGACACTTAAATCGGTGTATTCTATAAATCGGTGTGTTCTTTCTCATACGTATACTCTGAGTCCACTGACGCCTCTACCATATTCTCTACCGATACTCTTATCCTATCGGTAGAACAAGTCCACACACTCTTGTGTCGATCATACATCTCCTCCACCGATTCCTTTCAACCAATTCATACCCATCGGTGAGAATTCCCCACCGAAATCTACCACAGACTCTTCGAAGGTTATCACATACGATTCCCCATGCACCTATGATCACATCACCCCTAAAACCCTAAGTGTCAGACGTCTTTGACCCTTCCCCTTCCGTGTAAAGCCTTTTTGACCACACGTTCCAATACCCTCATCATTACTATTTTTTTAAACTATATTATTTTATTTAAACCTCTCATCTCACACCCACATAACCGTTCCCTCTCGATTTTGAATCCATAAACCCTCTCTATTTCCCATATAAATACAACACTTCATCTCCTTCACTCATCCTACTTCAACACCTACACCATCTCTCTTTCTTCTACATCCAAACCTGCAACAATGGCACCCACAAAGGTCGTCAAAGACATCCCCACTTGTTTTGAAGACCTGAAGTTCAATCCTTGCAATCACGTTGCAAGGTTTGAATCTGATCCCGCTCATCCCGAATTCAATATTGTAATCAAGTTCTTAACCCGCTCTCCTCTTCTACATGCTTTCTCATGCAATCCCAAGATGAGCAAGGTACTCATTGGTAAATTCTGGCTCACCAGCGTGTATGATCCCTCCAACAAGGCCATTCTTGCCTCCATTCTTACTGACGAGGAGGGTGATCACGATCTCACCTTCGGAGTCGACGATGTTCTCAATGCTCTAAAGATCACAGCTTTTCCTTCATATGATCTTATGCATCCAGACCATGCTTTAGACGAAGTAGTCCAGGCCATTGGCTACACTCAACAATCCAGCTCCAAATCGTCCAAGGGTCCTGGAACACTGATTCGTAGCAACATGGGAGGTATTTAGAATCTCTTCTTCGCTCACATCATCTATTGTCTATCTCGCAAAACGAGTGGGCACGATCAATCTTCTTCTTACATCACCTCTCTTGCCCATGCACTCCTATTTCAACGAAAGATAGATTTTGCTCAGTACTTCTTTACTGAGTTGGTTGAAGTGGTCCGACACCCGAAGCGTAGTCAGGTGGCCTACCCGCGCTTTATCTCTATGATTCTTCAACACAAACTTAGTGCGGCCTTGGACACTAATCGCAAATCTGCCTCACCAAAATTTGTCTTCGACTGGTCCTCTCTGGTGGTTGGACACAAAACGCTCGATATTCCACAACGTACCACCGATCTGCCACTGCGCCAAGGTATGATCTCTTTTTCTCTCTCTCCCGATCTTCACTGGGGTGACGCGGAAGCTCCCGAGGAACCCCAAGTTGTAGTGGGCCCTTCTCCCCGTCCCCGAGCAAAGTCGGGTGGTGCTAAAAGGAAACAAACGAAGGCCCCCGACACCTCTGCACCCGCTTCTAGAACTACGCCACCGAGAGATCCCTCGGAGGCTTCCCCGGTTCAAAACCCGTCTCAAAAGCGGAGGCGCTCAAAATCCCCTTCGAGATCTCCTTTAAATAGGTCTTGGAAACCTTCAGCCAAGCCATCTAAGCCAACTGACGATTCTAAAAAATCGACAGTTGTTGAAATTGTCCCATCTGGGCCACGGGAATCTGTTGTAATCCTTACCGACTCCTCCGTTGCCTCTCCACAGGCCTCGGTTGTACATTTGGAGAACCCACAACTTACCTCCTCACCTACTTCCTTGGGTGGTGGAGATGACTTCGAGGTCTCTCCCCTCGAAGGTTCTGAGTTCGCATTGCACGGCCTAACACCCGATTTTACGATCGATGATGCACAGCAAACCGAGGATTCTCCCAATACTTCAAAACCGGTTGATTTCTTTGAATTTTTGTTGGAGGACACTGGCTCTCCTAGAAATATTTCAAACGAGTCAATTGTTGCCATGATCACCGACGATCTCACCACCGATCCACCTTCTCCACCGAAAGTACCATCACCGAAACAAACATCTCCCCCACCGAAAATACCGACACCGATCAGCTCTCCTCACTGATCCCCCACCCCCCATCGATCTGACCAATCTGAAGGTAGTTCGTCTTCTTCTCAATCACCTCCTCGACGACCTCCTTCACCCCCACCGAGGTCACATTCTCCCCGACGAAGAATCCGTTACCCCGATCCTTCATGCAATCTTCCATCCTCTTCTAATTATGTTGAGGAAAGAATCCTACCTCATACCCGGGTGTCACCGAAACATCCCTGATTCCATCTACCCGAGGTTCGTGATCCTCCTATTACAGGTATTCGGCTGTCGAGTGACTTAATCGCAGAGGTCCAAGGGAGTGCCCGTCAATGTAGGATGGTGGGTACTCAGTTTGAGTCGTTCAAGCGCTCCACTATTTCTATGATTGCTCAGGCAAATGAGCGTATTTCGGCCTTGGAATCTCATCAACTTCAGTTCTTGGCCTCGACTCTTCAAGATCTTCTTCGGCCTCTCACCGATAATATGGCTACCTTCTCTACAAAGGTGGATAATTTGACCAACTCCCACAACGACTTAGCCATGTCTCTTGCCTCCATCAAAGCTTCTATTGATGTCAAAGATCCTGAGCTCTTTCGTCTTATTGATCGGGAAACTCGTCATCAAGCTCTTCGGACTTCTTTATCTCATTCACTTGAACGTCTTCATCAAAAGGTTGATCTACTTGAACGGAGCCTGGATTGGGATTTGGATCTGGGTGACTTTAACTTGACTAGTGTTGATCCTGCCAGTATCAACCTTCTTCACTCCAAACTTGATCAGGTCTTCACACTATTGGGTTTGACAGTTCGGCCTGTTGCTGAGGGGGAGAAATCTAAACCACCACCGAAAATGCCTTCGGTCAAACGAACAAACAACAATCAGCCTTCACTTTCCACCGTTCAATCACACATTCGCATCTCAAAGAAAGCCACTGTGTTAGAGCATTATTGTATTCAAGATTTACTGTAAAGTCAATGTACTGTATGAGTCTATACAGTATTGTGAATGCCTTTATACCTTGTATGTCATGGGTATAAATAGGCTTGTCTAGTTCATTTGTTAGTAAGCTTTTGTAATCTTTTAGAAACCTTTTGTAATCCTTTGAGCTCAATACATGAATGACATATTTGCTCTCTAGATTCTCTCTCACTACATTCATATCTTATTGCTAGAGATTTGGGATTTAACAATTGGTATCAGAGCTAAACAGAAGATTCAAGCAGATCGAAGACCAAATTGAAGATTTTTTACACTGTTCTTGAAGAATTCGGACCAAGTGGCTTTTACTGTTCATCTGAAGTCTTATCATTCAGACGTGGAGTTTTTCTAGATTTTGAGTTTTTGAATCATTTCTTTGCATCGTTCAACTCGGATTTGGATTCTGAACACATTTAATTCTTGCATAAACATCAAAATCTGCACAGAATTGACAGATCTGATCGATTCTTGAATATTTTTTCAAAAAACTTCAAGTTCACTGTTTTGATCTTAATCTGTTCAAATTGATCGAATTGTGAATTGCAATCAACAGAAAAAGTGTGCGGATTTCAATTACGAACAATTTGATATAAGATTCATCACAATTGATCAAGAATTGAAGAAGTTATGGCAGATTAAGTGATTTTGAAGTTCGAAGTGCAGAATTCGGATCATTCTTGGTGAATTCGGATCATTCATACTCAATTCGGATCATTCATAGAGAATTCGGATTGTTCTTGGAATCACAAGTATAGAATTCGACTCAAGAAGCATTCGAATTCATAGAATTCGAACCCTGCTACATTCGAATTGAGGTGAATTCGAACTCTGTTAAGTTCGAATTGAGGTGAATTCGAACCCTGTTAGATTCGAATTGAGTGAATTCGAACCAAGTTAAGTCCGAATTGGGTGAATTCGAACCCAGTTAAGTTCGAATTGAGTGAATTCGAACCCAGTTACATCCGAATTGAGTGAATTCGAATCCTTCTTCATCCGAATTCATTGAATTCGAACCCTTATTCATCCGAATTTATTGAATTCGAATCCTTCTTCATCCGAATTCATTGAATTCGAACCCTTATACATCCGAATTCATTGAATTCGAATCCTTATACATCCGAATTCATTGAATTCGAACCCTTATACATCCGAATTCATTGAATTCGAATCCTTATACATCCGAATTCATTGAATTCGAACCCTTATACATTCGAATTCATTGATTTAAAAAAAAAAGAGTTTTTTGAAAAAAAAAATTATCCCGAAATTTTTCCTATAGTGTATTTCATACACTGTAAGAGCTTTTCAAGAAAAAATTTTATATAATTTTTTTGTGTATTTTCATACACTGTCTGCTTGATCTTCTGAACGATCAATTTCTAGCAATATTCAAAATGGTTTTACAACAAGTTATTGTTAAAGGCAGTGGTGAAGATTTGAAGCAAACTCTGAAAAAGGAGATTCCTCCAATTGCAAAAGTTTTTGTTAAACCAAATGTAAAGTTGCAACAAGCCATTATAACAGAAACATCTGTTAATTCACATGTATCTGTTAAACCAAATAATGAAGTGTTGCAACAAGTCATAATAACAAAAACACCTCCAAAGCCACTTGAAAAAGCTAAGGCAAATAATGGAATTTTGCAACAAGTTATTTTATCAGAAACATCTCCTATATCAGAAACTCCTGTTAAAGATAATGCTTCAAATTCTTCAACTCCTATTTTAAATAAAGCATTGGAAGAAGAAAATGTTGATCTGAAAAGACAAATTTTAGACATTTCTTCTTCAAATGCTAAACTTACTAAAAGAATAACTGATCTTGAAGTTTATATTGTAGATCTTGAAGCAAAGAAAGACAACTCAAGTCTGCACGATCAAATCGAGAATCTTCAAGAGAAAGTAACAACTCTTCAAAAAGAAAATGCCGATTTGAAGAGTAGAGAAGAAAAGAGAGTGAAGTGGAACTTAAAGTTACATGCTCAATTAAAAGAAGTTAAAGATATAGGGAAAATTTTGGACAGTGAAAATGCCGATCTAAAGAGAAAACTGTCTAATTTTTCTTTTGAAGAAAAGAAAGTTTTTGAAGAAAAGAAAGAGACTGAGCTGAAATGTATAAAACTTTCAAAACAAGTTTCAGACTTTGAGAAAGTTTTATTTTTAGAAAAAGACAAGCTCGAAAAAGAAAGAGCTAAATTTGAAACTGAACGAAATTTTTTTGAGATTAAAAGTTCTGAACTTTCCATGAAAATCTCTGAATTAGAAAATCTTTTGGAAAAGGAAAGAAAAGATTTCACGGAAAAGAAAAATCTCTTTGAAAAGGAAAGTAAAACCCTTAAAAAGAAAAATATGGAAATTTTCAAAGAGATTACTGATAAAAGAAAGTTTTTGGAAAAAGATTTTGAATCGGAACGTGAATATTTTGAAGATGTGATTCTTAATCTTACCAAAAGATTATCTGGTTTATCAGCTGATATTATGAAGGATCAGTTGATCAAATCTGATCTCCAAAAGAAATTTGATCTAATTTCTAAAGACAAAAATGTTTTAATAAACAAAGTCAAAGAACTTGAAGACGTCATTTTTAAATTTGATGTCTCAAAGCAGACCGGTCATAATTCTATCTTTCAGACTCCATTTGTTGATTCAAATGATTCTGAATGCTCTTTTAAAACTGCTTCAAGTTCAAGTTTTAAAAACATTTCTTCTAAACAATTTAATAGATCAACAGATTTCTCAAAAGGTCGGATTCGTTCAACAAATCTCTTCTATAATCCTCTGTATGATAAATCAGATAACAAAACAAAAGTGCCTAAAGTTAATACTTCCAAACCTGAAGAAGTTCCAGTCTTCAAGAGGGTGAAGATGGAATGGAGAGTAAAAGGCACAACAGTTCCAAAGAAAGAAGTGCCAAAATCATCTGTATCCACATCAAATGAAAAGAAGAACAATGCGCCAAAAGGTAAATCTTATGCTAAACCTAATCCTATTTATTCTGTAAATCATCTGATTAGGTTGGCACATAAGAAAATCTGTTGTTCTTACTGTGGATCAAATGATTTTGTGCATAAAGATTATACTTCTTATTGGTATGGTTCTTACAGTATTCCTTGTAAGAAATCTACACCTAACCCACTAGGACCCAAATGCCATTGGGTACCAAAATCTGCTTAATCTGTTTTGTAGGTTTATCATGTGTTGTACTGATTTGTAAATACATACCACACACATGTCTGAAAACAGAAGATAAGCGGTGGATTTGTTTTTTGAAGAATATTTGTACCATTAAGGGGGAGACAAAGAATGATGGTTTCTAAACATATCAGTTTAGGACCCGCACTTAAAGGAGAGTTTGGATTTTGGACAAATCAGTTCAAAACCCGTTCTTCAAAGACTATGGCTTCTGAACAACTCAGTTCAGGACCCGTACTTTAAAAACTAAGACTTCTAAACAAATCAGTTTAGAACTCACACTTCTCAGGTAATATCCTTAACTGCTATATATTTTTGTTTCAAGGAACAAGTGGTAAAAGGTAACATTGGATTATATTTTGCTTCTACCACTTTGAAAACTTGAATCTTTACAAATTTATATCAATGAGATAAAATTTTCAATTTTCATTCAATGAATTAAATGTGTGCTAAAAGATGATTTTACAAGTATTTTTGTATTATCTGAGTTAGATTTGTTTAAACTTCCACCTCTGAAATAAATCGAAAGGTCAGCAAAACATGAATGAAATTATGCTGAATGCTCAAAGTTATGAGAATCTGGATATATATAGAATATAATGCTCAAAAAGCCTATATGTCAGAATGATGGATGGAAATGAAAATATGGGCAAAGCACTATGTTTTAGAACCAAGTGATTGAGATAAAATAGTTGCACTATCATTTAGTTTGAAAGTTTGTGCCTGTGGCCTTTCTGGTTTGGGAGAGTAAGTCCTAAGGGGTGCTCGACACCTAGTCCCTAAGATCAACTGGTCTGGGATCGGCTGACCCAAATCCTGCAATAGAACCAGATAGAAAGCCATGTTTTACTGGTACAAATGGGTTTAAGATATATCGATGTGGCCTTTCTGGTTTGGGAAATTAAGTTCTAAGGGGTGCTCGTCACCTAGCACCTAAGGCCAACTGGTCTGGGATCTGCTGACCCAAATCCTGCTATAGAACCAGATAGAAAGTCATGTTTAACGGTGTATCTTATTCTTACTAAACTTTTTGATCAAAAGATGTCAATGACCACAAAATCAAAAGATGCCAATGCGCACAAAATCAAAAGATGCCAATGAGCACAAAATCAAAAGATTCAAATGTGCACAAAATCAAAAGATGCCAAAGAGCACACATCTCTTGAAACTTGGGAAAATACAAAGTCGTGATAAACCCGTAAATTTATGAAATTCTGATTTTGGACAAATAGTGTGAGTAGAGCAAAATATTCTTATATGTTTTAGAATTGCATATGCTTGAAGCTAATCATATTTCCCATGCTAGCACACCAAATAGATTTAATAAAGGGGTTGAAACTGAACATTTTTTAACTTGATATACAGTGATGACTTGTTCTTGAATCCAAACACATGCATTTGATTTCATTTGATTGAAAAATCTGTTAAATTTCATTAAGTTGAATTTCTTTTGTAAAGTTTTCAAATGATCAAATGTTAGTAGTTATAAAATGAAGTTCAATGAATTTTATTTTCCTTGTGTAAATTTGTTTTAAAATTTGTGCTACAATTTCAAATACTGTACGTTATTGAAATATATGCATACTTTCAGGGGGAGAAAACAAATTGCTCCAGAATTCTTATTTTGAGGGGGAGCAAGGTTATCCACTAAGGAGGAGATTGTTAGTAATACTCAGTGACGCGACTGAAATTGAAGAAGGTTTTCGATGATAATGATGCTCACTTTCATCGAAAAAGGGGGAGAAATGTTTAATTCAATTTCATGTCAAAGATATCTCATGTCTAAGAGCTTTCAAGTCAATGATTCGTGAACAAAGACTGAAGATCAGGGGAGAAGGATCATGTGAAGTCTAAATATTGCTGAATTTGGTTATCTTAGTTCTGAGTGGTTCTCGGAATGCGCTTACACCTAAAAGTTCAAAAATATAGATGGTTTCGCATCCTTCATGATTCGAATTGCCCTGATTTCGAACCCTTCATAATTCGAATTGTCCTGATTTCGCACCCTTCATGATTCGAATTGAGTGATTTCGAATCCTTCATGATTCGAATTGCCCTGATTTCGGACCCTTCTTGTTCCAACTTACTTGAATTTGAATCCTACTTGATCTGAATTGAGCTGATTTCGCATCCTCTAGCATCCGAATTGATGGTTTCGGATCTGCCTACATCCGAATTGATGATTTCGGATTCTTAAAGTTAATATGAGAACTAAGGTTCTTGCATCAAGAAGGATACGAGAAGTTACTGTTTGTTAAAGACTGATAAAGCTGTAAAGATCTGTTTTCATGTACAAGGCTTGAAGATAGTTTGATAAAGTGTCTGTTGAAGAAGATTGACTTTACAAAGAGCTGAAGACTGCTGTCAAATTTTTTAAATCTTGAATCCAAAGGGGGAGATTGTTAGAGCATTATTGTATTCAAGATTTACTGTAAAGTCAATGTACTGTATGAGTCTATACAGTATTGTGAATGCCTTTATACCTTGTATGTCATGGGTATAAATAGGCTTGTCTAGTTCATTTGTTAGTAAGCTTTTGTAATCTTTTAGAAACCTTTTGTAATCCTTTGAGCTCAATACATGAATGACATATTTGCTCTCTAGATTCTCTCTCACTACATTCATATCTTATTGCTAGAGATTTGGGATTTAACACACTGATCTTCCAGGTACTCCACCGAAACCTTTTGGTACTTCTTCTCCTTATCCTCAACAATCAGTGGAAAGATCTTCACCGAAGTATTCACCACCACCGAATTCTTCACCACCACCAAAGTCTTCACCACCACCGAAATCTCCATCGGTGGAGAAAACCCCTGCAAAGTCTGAGGGGGAGCAAGTTAGCAAGGCTCCCAAAGACAAAGGCAAGAAAATTCTATCTACCGAAGAAGAGGCGAAAGAAGAAAAGAAAAAGAAGGAATTGGCTAAGTATGGGGCCCGACCTGAGGGTACCCAAACTCTAAAGCTCAAGCCTCCATCCCAAGTAACTACCACCGATCTCGGTCTATCTCCTCAAGAAATTGAGGAGGCTAGAATTGCTCAGAAAGCCATTCATGACTCAAAGGCTCTTTCTCTAAAAGTTGCCAAGGAGTAAGCCGCTAAAGCAAAATCCACTGACCCCATCAAGACCCAAGAATCTGTCTTGGATGCCATAACAGAAGAAAAGAATGAGGAAATTTCTTGGTACAAAAAGGCGATGCACTACCGAACCAACAAGACTCCAATCACATGTATCAAAATTGCCACCTCTAAAACCAATCCTGCCGACATAAGGTTGATCATTGAAAGAGAAGATGACATTACTAGAAGTATTAGAGATTACCACTTGAAACAATTCGGCATCTCTGAATGGTTTGAACTCTCTAAACTTCTAGTGAAGAGCGTAAATCCAAAGAAAGATGCATTCATCAAGTACATTGAAGGCTTGATGGATAAAATGAAAGAAGTGAAAAAGAAACATAACATCGTCCTCTCCACCGATGAAAGAGACAAACTTCAATCCCTCAAAGAAGACATCCGCCTACCGAAGACCAAGAACCAAAAGGTCACCGATCACATCTTCAAAGAGTTAGCCACGAAAGAAAGGATTCCCTATGTGGACAATCTCAATTTGTCTCTTCCCACTTCAACCACTTATCCCTCAACCACGATAAGTTTCTCACCGATTCCCGGACTCTACTTCAATGATGGACTCGGCCACCGACGTTTCTTCAGGTTTTCTCAAATCTCTTTGGCCGACATCATTCTTCTTGAAGGCATATCCAATCTGATGTCGTACATCCCCGAAGCACAACCTTTCTACCAGAACATCGTTGCCGAAATCCAGCGCCGTCAGAAGATGAGAAAATGATCTAAGTGTATTCATTTTCTCTGTTCAAGTACTTGTAAAATTTTCTTCATTTCCAAATGTATGAAAATTTCGGTACTGCAAGTACTCTTCTATTTGAATTTCCTTGTTGCACATAATTATTTTACTTGTAAATATTGTCTATAGTATACATACTCATACAAAGGAAAAATAGATCAAAAAGAACAAAAAGAATGGTCTATGTGAAAAGAACCCAAAAAGAGTAAAAAGGGTCAAAATGCATTTTACTTTTCAGTACTCTTTAATATTCTAAGGAAAGAGCTCAAATTCAAATAGGGGGAGATTGTTGGGTCACCAATATTTGAAATTGACTCACCGATGTTTTTCCCTATATCTTACTTAGAATATTTTAGCATGGTTCTTTTGTAATGACTTGTACAATATATCAATTGTTCGGTGAAGTCGAAAATCAACCGAAACCAAGCTTGAAGACATTCTCATTGTGGAAATAAGAAGACTCTTCTCAACATTCATACAAGTCATTTTCCACCGATTGTGTCCTCACACATCGGTGGACATCCTCTCCACCCACCTTCTTCTCGTCGGCAGAAGCTTCCCACCGATCATGTTGCTCAAATCGGTGGGATCTTTGTTTCAATGGTTTTCTTTGCAGATGGTTTCAATGTCCAATATCAATTATATCGATGGAACACCATCGGTGTGATTGTCTTGGAATACACATCAAGAAGATCATTTATTATGGGACAATATCCTTTGCCAGATAAAAGTGACTATTTTCCGTTTTATCCATTTTCAGTTAAAGTCCCTTTCAGCATGGGTTCTATACCTAGTACCAAGAAAAAGGTGATAAAGACATATCAACTTTTTAGAAGTCAACATCTTCAAGCAAATCTCCTGATGACAAGTGTCCCAAGCAATTAATGTTTATCACACTTTTCACACTATAAAAGGAAGAAGATGTTCTCATGCAAACCACGCTTTCTGGAAATCTCTCTCAGTGCAAGAATTCTCCATATTGCTTAATAACTTTATAGCTTTGTTCTAAGTGTTCTAAGTTGTTTTGTTTAATATATTTTGTGAAAGATTGTTAGAATAGTTTATCTGTTTTTTTCCGCAACAGTCTTTAGTTTCTATGTGTAATTCTTGTTGAAAGTTTTTCAATAATAGAACTAAAATTGTGAAAATTTTGAGTATTGTATTCAACCCCCCTTTCTACAATACTTGATTAAGCCATCTGGGACTAACATAAATTTATTTCTCTTGCTTCATTTTAATTTAACAAATATCTTAATACCTGTTGGTGCAAATGTGTCACCTTTTGATAATTGGATTTTCATGATTACAAACAATCGAAACAAAATAATTATTTTATGGATAAACGAGTTACTACCTCTACGTCAATTATACATTATAAACAAGTTCAGTGGTGTTCGTTAATTTAATCCATTATGACATTGCTTTCGGAATAGCGATAACGTGTCTATTCAAACATGTTTTTTGATGCATGCAACAACGAAATTAAAGACCAAGCATGAGCTTAACGTCAAGATAAACACATGATCATCTGAATTTCATTTGGAACTTGAATGGTATGTAAATATTTTTTGACAAGTTTGGTTTCTAAAATCAGAGCTTAGGGAAAGTTTAACAATTGATGAATGGTTTGATGAAGGATGATTAAGTGGTCAGAGTGATTAAAAGACTCTTACGATATAGTTCAAAATGAAATATTTTTGTTTGGTAATTGTTCGTAATGAAATTAGGGTGTTGAATGGTTAATGGAGGTCCAATGTACAAAATGATTAAGATGTTGTTTTAAAACCCTTAAGAAACATAAAAAAAAATTGCCAAACAAGATTCACCCCTTACGATTCAGATGTTGACTTTTGATGGAACTATTAAGATGTAAACAACAACCTCTTAGAAGAAATCATAAAAGTTGTTTTTAAAGAACGAATATCGATTTTATAAAGTTAATATTTTACAAAATTGTTACTTTTATATAATGTGTTTTTCATAAATAAGGTCTTCAATAAAAATGCCCAACTTACTCTTTTTATAAGCCACAGAAAAACATTTCAAAATATATGTTTCCATACATTTAAGAAAGAGTAAATTACGTTTTTCGTCCCCGTGGTTTGTTAAAAATTGCGTATTTAGTCCTTGTGGTTTCAAATTTTTGGTTTCTATCCTTATGGTTTGTAATTCATTTCTATTTTCACCCCTAATACCAAAACAATAATTTTAGGGTGCGTTTGGTACGTTGGACATGACAGAACAGAACAGAACAAAACAAGGATCACTGTCCAATGTTTGGCAGGACTTTTATGTGGAACATACAGGAACATGGTGGAACAAAGTGGAACAGACGTATTCCACCCCCACCCCATGGAACAAGGTGGAACAGACTTGTGTTTACCAATATAAGCTTAAAATAAAATCTAATTCTCTTCTAAACCATCAAATACACGTTCTATTTTATATTTTATTTATTCTTTAAATTTTGTTTTTTTCTATTTTATCTAATGTTATCTGTTTTCTATTATGTCCAGTTCTGTCTAACAAACGCTGAACATCTGTTCTGTCCTGTTATGTTCTGTACTGTCTCATCTTGTCCTATTCTATCATGTCTGTGTACCAAACGCACCTTTAAGTATGAAGGATTAAAATAGAAATGAATTGTAAACAAGAGGGATGAAAAAACTAATTAAATTTAAATCATAAGAACAAAAAATGTAATGAATTATAAACCATAGGGAGTAAAATTGCAATTTCAAAATCATAAGAACGAAAAATAGAAATTTTCAACAAACCAAGGGACTAAAAAGTAATTTACTCTTGAAGAAATAAAGGGAATTCAATCTCTTGTTTGAACAAACTCATTTTTACCATTTTAAGATAATGAATTTAAACAAATTGAGAACAAGTCAATTGTGCTTATGAAACGTACAAAAGTGATTTTTCCATTCTTTGATGTACATCTTGGTTTTGTAAACATTTTATTTATTTATTTATTTTGGGAGTCTAAATTTTAAAAAATTGTTAAAAAGGGTATTCAAATAATTTTTGAAACTTTTAAACCGAAATTAGGCACTTCAAGACGTCCCCAGGTTTCAACCTTTTGGATTTTTATGCACTATAAACGGGGTCGTTAAATATGCAAAACTCTCATAGTAGTCTAGTTGATATACATATGTATTTTGAATATTATTATTTTTCACTTTCAAGTTTAGAAAAACATAAATATGATGTAACACCTCGAATTTTCCATGATTGATGTACGTTATTATGGAGGATGTTCAGGGGCGTAGCCGAATTCATATATAGGGAGGGCTTGAAGATTTAAAAGTTAACTTGTCGATCAAAGTTATTCAAATATATGGTTAATATAAGATATGCGATTAATATTAGAGTTTGACAGAAAATTGTGAGCTGTGCAGATAAACAAATTAAAAACTATGAATAGTATTGCCTTTTGTTTGTGAATTTGTATAAGGGAGATAATATTTTATATTATTGTATTAAAACATTTTCAACCTATAGCTAAAACATATTCTTATCATTAATTGAACCATTACTTTCACTAATTTATAAGTATGTCATAAATGACGTATGTCTGTGTGTGTGTGTGATGGAAGAAAAACAAACTTTAGGAACAAAAAATAATATCATAAAATCTATAGCCCAAAAAACAATATTATAAAAGTCTTGATTTGTATATTTTAAAATTTGTTAATTTTGATTTTTTTATGTAATAATACTTTTTAGAAACAAAAGAATTTAACTAATAAAAATAGAGAATAAAAAAACTAATGTTAAATAAGAATTTAAAATATAAAATATATAAGATTGGCACTTTTAGAGATAAAAACATTTAACTAAGGCCACCCGCACCGCCTCGGGCTCGAGCTCGGGCTCGGCTGCGGGCTCCTGCGGGTAGCGCGGCGGGAGCTGCGGGCTTGGGGTGCGGGTTTGAAAACCCGAAGCATATTTTGTTTATTTTTGTTTATTTTTATTTTTTATTCAAACGGCTATTTTAAAACGGCTACTTTTTTTTAATTTTTTTTTCAATTTAATCACACTATATATATTAACCCTCAACCTCTTATTTTTTTCACACCAACAATCTCTCAAACTCTCTCAAATTCTCTCAAACTCTCTCAAATTTCATCATGAATCCAAACAAAACACCTACATCCCGTCGTAACCGACCGGATACACCACAACCGCAAGAAGACCCGGAGCTTGGTTTCCAAGCGTTTACACAACAAGGTTATCGTCCGCAATGGTCGCAACAAATTCCGCCACAATGGTCGCAACAAAATCCGCCACAATATCCGCAACAATTTCCCCAACAATTTCACCAACAATTTCCTTACCAATTTACACGTCCCGGTTTGATTGAACAAGGTTTTACTCCGGCCAACTACAATATTCCTTCACCCGCAATCAATCTCGCCGACGACATTGTTCCGGAAACCCAACATACTAGCCCGCACACACCACAATCCATCTACACACAACCATCAAACCCGGAACCATCAAACCCGAGACCATCGAGAAAAGGAAAAAGCAAACAATATGAAAATAGAGCCCCCAAACAGATGTGGACTAACGAGGATGAACTCGCGTTAGTGTCGGCGTAGGTTGACGTTTCGGAGGACCCCGTTATCGGTAACGCACAAACCCATGGTAATATTTTTATTGTTATTATTATTATTATTATTGTTATTATTAATATTATTATTATTATTATTCTTGTTAATATTCTTATACTTGAATTTACATAAATGTAGAAGGTTTTTTTACCCGAATCGGGGAAGTGTTCTATAGTTTGATGGGTAGCGCCAATTATAGAACAACTCATCAACTCAACACCAAGTTCAACGACCTGAATAAAAAAATTGCTCTTTTTGGCGGCATCTACAACAACTTGGTCAATAATAGATCAAGCGGAATGAGTGATGTCGACATTTCACGAGTGGCACACGAACGGTACCAAGCACAACAAGGGTTTGCTTTCTCTAAAGAACAAGCTTGGGAAGTCCTAAAAAAATGTCCAAAATGGGGAGCCGTTCCAACGATGACGACAACTTCATCGCGGAGTTCAAAACGTACCAACCCTTCCAATGATGACGATGACGACAACTCCATCGAGCAACTTCAACGACCCATCGGGAGAAACAAGGCAAAAAAAACATCAACGAGTAATACGTCCGGGTCGAATACGAACGAAAGTGTTACTCAGTTGTTGACGACGTTCAACGATAAGATTGATGATACAATGGAATACAAAATGAAAAAACTCAATCTCGAAATCGAACGCTCAAAACTCGAACGAGATAGGTTGGAACAAGAACTCGAAATCGAACGCTCAAAACGATTTGAGAAAGACTTCGAGTTTTTCATGACCTCGCATGATCACCTTACGGGAGACGTTTTGAGGGTTACTTTAAAGAGAAAAGAGCAAATTAAAAAATTTCATAATTGGTAGTGTTTTGTATTTTGTAATTTTTATTTTTAATGAATGATATGAATTTTTATTTTTATTATTTATCTTATTTTTATTTATTCAAAAATATATAAATATTTTTATTTTGTTAAATAATTAAATGTATAAATAAAAGAATTAAAAAAATGATGTGGCGCTGATGTGGCATTGAGGGCTTTTAGTTATGCGCTAGGGGTGTTTAGGGCTTGAGGGCTTAGCTGATGTGGCGTTGAGGGCTTGCGCTGCGGAAGGCCTAATGAAAACAGAAAACGAAAAAAATCAAAGTTAAATAAGAATTTAAAATATCAAATCTAAAATCTAAAACAATAAAAGTTGTGGAACTGAGGACAGCATGGTTTGAACCCTAGATCACGTGTGTAGAACAAAGTGGTTCAAACCAACTGGGCTAGGCTGATATATATGAATATTTTTCTATTACATTCTATTAACATGTAACAGTTAGGGGGGCTTGGTACCAGCCAGTCCCCCTACTGTCTACGCCACCGAGGATGTTAATTTCTTGTAAGTTGTGTTAATTTTTAGAAGTTGTGTTATAGTTTGATGTTGAAGGGTCGAAGGTGTAATTGGCCAAAGTTTTGGGCTAAATTGTGAAATTGAGAAATTTGAGATATAACTTCAGAAGGTCGGTTGAAAAGAGAATTATCTCACTTTCAATACTCCTGAAGTCGGTTTCCAGTCTAGGCGAAAAAGAAAGAGAAATTGAGGTCCTGATGCGGTATTGGTAAGAATCGATTGAATTCCTTCGTTAAGTCTTAGTAATCTCAAATTCAAGTTTGGAAATTGAGTCAATTGTTGATGAATTAGGATTTGGAGCAGAAGAAATTTGATTCAACCTTAATTGGAGTTGGACATCACTGTGAGTTCATCTTACTGTGTAAAATTGTGGTTATATGTTTTCAAGAGTTGGTAACCTGAATTGAAATGGTCTCAAAGTTTTACTAATGTGTTTAAGAGAATTGATGTGAACGATTTTATGGATTAAGGTGTAAATCACGAATAACCAGATGAATATCGAACGAAATCCGGAAGATAGCTTTTCTGGTATATCCGGATTTGTGTTTTCCGGATGTGTTCGGACTTGTGTTTTCGGATAGTTCCGGATTTGATTTCCGGGTGTTTTTCCGGATCATTTCCGGATTTGGTTCCAGATTGAATTTCCAGATACTTCTCCGGATGAAATCCCAGACTGGAGTTCTGGTATGTTTTTCCGGATTGTTTCCGGACTTGGAATCCGGATATATTTCCGGACTTAGGTTCCGGAATAAGTTTTTCTTGGATAGTTCTGTATGTGGTTTTCCTAATCTAGTGTTTTCCGAATATGAATCATATCTTGATCATTTTGATTTCAATTTTAGCAGTACGAACATAATTATAACTCAACTTCGAGTATGATACGATTTGATATGTGTTTTGATTTGGTACGCACGTATGCTAGTAAGTGTAATGAATCCATGGGCACTAGCATTATTTGATAAAGGTGGAATAGACAAGGTAAATTGGAATTCCCGTTTATTGTGCCGTGAAAACGTGGAATACGCAAGGTAAATTGAAATTCCCGTTTTCTATTGAGAGATAAGGGATAAACGTGGAATAGGCAAGGTAAATTGAAATTCCCGTTTATTGTGACGTGAAATCGTGGAATAGATAAGGTAAATTGGAATTCCCGTTTTCTATTGGAAGATAAGGGATATGCATGGTTTAATTGTAATCCCAACTTCCACACCAAGAAATAGGCATGGTTTAATTGTAATTTCTTGGACATGAGTTGGAATCTAGAATCATTAGTGATTCGTAGTGTTGATTTTAAACATAATACGATGACTTACTTGGTGTTCGTCATATTCATGGAATCGGGTATGATCCCCGTCATCGAACGATGTTATGTGTACGTTATGGAATTTGCGAAAATGTTACTTTTATATGCTTTGTTTATAAATTTGATTTCAACGCTTATAAATGTTTTAATCTTTAAAACTGAATGTTCTCACTAGGCGCAAGCCTAATGTTTCCAAATTAAATTTCTTACCAGGTGCTAGCACGGGAAGAGATATGAAGGGATGAGCGGAGAGTGATTCATGAGTCTTACTTTTTGGAGATGAAATGGAGAAGTTAGTTGAATCGAAGATATTTTGGGAGATCACATAGACAACCCTTATAATCTGATCGTGTATGATATGGATTAGATTAGTAGGTTGTTTATGTAGTTCAGTTGTAATTATGAATCTTCGTCACTAATTCTCCATTTATGAATGAATGTTTTGGAAGATTTAGTTGTAAACCTTGTGAATTTAAGGTTTAAATTTATTCGAATTTTTAGGGTGTTTCATATAAACACTTGTTCAATGAGAGATTTGAACATCATTTCAACTTTCATTTATGTGGGGTGAGAGATACTCAACGAAATTTGGGAAGCGTTTTAGTAATTTAAACAATTGTTTGGACAATGGCTTTTGAGAGTTCCAGATCCGTGCAACGAACAATGAAATCAACAGATAATAACAATAGTGTTTATGATTACAACCGGTCATCCCTATTAGCTTTCAATTGAGAGAGAATTACAATTAGGAGTAGGAAAGCAAAAGAGACAACTAGCATGGCTTACCTATTTTCTAAGGCAAATGCACTTTATATATAACGGGCCCGTGGTTAACAAGCCCACGGCCCGTTCACTAACTAAGCTCAAATAACGCAATTAAGGCTTTTACAATTAAGATTAATTAAACAAATTAAGCACTATATAATTATTTATATATCTTTCTAATATGTAGGACATTTATGGTCCTAACAATCTCCCCCTAAAGATATATAAA
Source organism: Saussurea involucrata (assembly GCA_033807775.1). Classification (NCBI taxonomy): domain Eukaryota; kingdom Viridiplantae; phylum Streptophyta; class Magnoliopsida; order Asterales; family Asteraceae; genus Saussurea; species Saussurea involucrata. The sequence goes on along the minus strand of CM066327.1, from coordinate 13,240,280 downwards.
TAAAAATCGGTCTTGAAACCTTCAAGTCTTGATCTTCTCTTCCTTTAGAATCTTTGAAACCCTTCGGTGTTGTTTGTCTTCATGTCTTTTCAGCGCTCCCCCTTGAATAAAGCTCTTGGTCTTCAAATCTTCAACAAATCTTTCTTTGAACCGCGAGTTGAATTTGCTTTCAGCTTCAACTTTAAGAACTTGTAGAACCAATATGCTCGATGGAGGAAAAACGTAATTGTAGCGAACACCAGTTGATAAGGAATGAGAAGAATTGATGGATTTCGGAACTGACCAAATAACTGATAAGATCAATCAACAGTTACTCCCCCTCGGCTTTTGCTAACTCCCCCTCAACTTGATATGCAGTGTCTTTGAATTTGTACTCTTTCTACCCCTCATGATGAGTAGGAGCATCCGGAGCATCATGCACGTTCAAAGACAATAGTAACGAGTAGCAAAAAAAATCCAGATCAAAACATTAAGTAACCAGAACGAGGTAATCAACTAATCACAGAAACACGTTAGTAACTGTTATCACAACAATTTAAAAAATTGTGTGGCCTATGTTCAGAGTTGGCAATGGGTTATCTCTGATAGGACTTCCAGTTATCACTGAAGTAAAATATTAAAAATTACTTCTCAAACTGTTCCGGCAATATCACGAAGATATGCAATTGGAATCACAAAGACTCGTGCATGTGTGAAAGAAATCATTTATATCGATTTGGCTCAAAAAATTGATTTAACTTGGGACGCAAGTTAAAAATCAATTGACACGGTGAATAGAGTATGAAGATCGGAGACCGGAGCTGATGTCTTCCTTTTTCAATATCTAAGACCTCCGAGTGAGGAATAGATAGATTATGTGCTATTTTCCGTGAATATATGAAACAAGCATCTTTTGTGAGATACTTGAGTGGCTAGGTGGGGTGACACGAGTTACCGACACTGGGTCCATGTATGTTTCAATATTCATCTCCAAAGAACGATAATGAATAGATTGTGTGGTTACCCGGATAACTGACTCGGTTTGGTAAGGACCAATATTTCTTTTAAGTCCTGTCACAGCCTCACCATATTCTTTTCTCTCCAAACTTATCTAACAATCTAGACCCCTCATTGTTGTCTATAAAGGATGTGTTTCTTGGGTAGGTCCTTCCGGTTCTGGATAGACCATAGAAACGATGTAAGTCCTAACTCTCCTTTCATGCAACGAGTAAATCATTTAAGTACACAGTGAAGTATGAGTTCTGAACTGGTTTGTTCAGAAGTCAAAGCCTTTAAGAACGAGTCCTGATCTGAGTTGATCAGAAGTCATTAAAAATTAAGTCCGAGTTCTGATCTGAAGTAATCAGAAGCCGTTGTTGAATTACCAGAATTTCAAGAAACAGATTCAAGCGCAAAACAGAATGACTCAGTAAGCACAGTATGTTCAAAAATCAACCAATGATTAGAAAGTTTAATTGTGAAGAACAAGTCACAATTATTATATCAGATAAGAATGGAATCATTTGCAAGAAATAGTGAACTTGGAAAACAACTAGGAATTCAAACGAGTGTATTTCCATTGAAAAATCAACAAACATTTGAGACATGGAAATAACTAAAATAAGAAAGTGTTGATCATGGCAATCATGGAAGTTAAACTTAGATAATAACAAACGCAAGTAAGTTATTCAGAATGAATTGCCATGGTTTTTGAATTCAGTTAGAGTTCACATACCTTCCATAAGATAGTACTCCCCCTCAAAATTAGCGTAACCTTTGAATGCAGTCATGTGAAAAGATTGTTCTGAACTGAGCGCACATGACGTTCGTGCAAAATTATTTAAAAGGATTTTGGTGTCCATCCATTGATGGATCCTTGACGGTTAGATGCCCTATTATAGTGAGGACCGGGGATACTATAGGTACCATACCATTGATTTGCGTACCTTCGATCAACAAAATCATTCGAACCACATGTAGAACAACAGATACAATCACGAGAAAGTTGAAGCAACTGTTGAATTGAATAAAGTCTTAAAGGAAACTTTACACATTGTTCATCAGAAGTTCGAGAATTAAACACATCATGATTGTGATTGTATGTTCTAGCATGCGAGACTGGCTTAAATGACTTTGCATTCGTTTTGCTTTCATTAGATCCCTTCACCACCCAAACTTGTTTGAACCTCTTTCTCCGACCATTATTATCTGACTTATCATTAAAGGTATGATCAGTAGAGCGTGAGTGGGAAGGACATTTATCAATCGATCGACCGGTCTTTTGCCTCGGTTGTGATTGTTTTTGCGAACAAGACTCAGTTTTAGAAACCTTATTCACAGCCGGGGTCTTCGGTTTTGTAGAACATTCGCCTTTTTGAAATTTGACCGGGCGATTTACTGCTTTTGAAAGAAAGTTGGTATGACTGGGAAGAGGTTTGTCAAATGGAAAAGATTCAAACCCTTAATCTGAATTGCCTTCGGAATTCATGAAAAAATCAACTTTGGGAATTGATGGACTAGGATTGGTCGAGGGAGGTGAGGAACACTTTGAACTTGTGTTTTGTGAAGAATCTGGTGCGGAAGCTTTTTGAAATTCAGAGTTAAGATTCTTTTGAAAACACTTTTCTTGAGACACTTTTCCTTTTCTTGAAGAGGTTTTGCCAAAGAAGGCTTTACACAAGGATGTGTCAGATGAGTTCGAGGAAGAATCGGGTGAAGTCTGCTTTTCATTTTGGAGTTGGTCAACATGCTCTTGGAGTTGACCATTTCTCGTATGCTCCTTCATCGCATCTGTTGCCAAGGCAACCAGTTTTGATGTGAGCATTTGGATTTCACACCGAAGGATTTCCTGTCCTTCATCCGACACCGTTTCGGTTTTGACGGTTTTTAGACTCTCAAGTTCCGTGATAAGCGCTTGCCTTTCTTTTTGAAAAACGGACCTTTCTTTGCTTCCAAGATGAGAGGGGGAACATAGAGCTTGTACTCATCCGTCTCAGTCTTGGTTTCGGTTGCTTGGGCCTCATCCTTCTTGGAGGAATCCTTGGGCGTTGCAACCTTGTAGCAATCGAAGTAGTCATTCAAGAGGTACTTTTTATCTTTCTTATAGGAATAATTCAATGATCCATAACTGAATGGAAGTTGCATTTTGGATGTGCGAGTGCGCTTGTATTCCTCAGTTTCCTCTTCCTTTTCAGGTTCAAGAGGACCAGTCCATTTAATTGCATATTCCGGATAATCTTTGGCTATTCCAAGACAACTAAAATCATACAATATAGGTCTCTTGGCTATACCCTTTTTCAGGTAGTGCGGGTTATCGTATCCGATTCCCCAATCCTTGTTGAAATACGTGAACTCCTTTGGTTTATTCATATGGATAGTCTGATCAGTTTGACCTCTTTTATGAAGTTTGGTTTCAAGATCAAGAATTTTAGAAACAAATTCCTTGTGTTGAATTTGAAGTGCAGAACATTGATAAACAATTTCTGCTTTCTCATTCATACACTGATCAAGCTTTAAGGTCAGTTCAGATATCTTGGCTCGAAGATCTTTTGGTGCTATCGAAAGATTAACATACTTTTCCTTTAAGTAGGTGTTGTCAGATTTAAGCTTTTCTATTATCTTTGTTTGAACATCTAACTTTTCTTTTAAAGACTTAGTTTCAAGTAGTTGTTCATTGGAAGAAAACATACATGACTCTACCTTTTGACCAAACAATTGAATCTTATCAACTAAAGCATTATGAGTTGGTAGACATACCTGACAATATTTTCCAAGAGCTGGAGGCGTGGTGTGGTTGCTTATGACAGAAGCATCTCGAGACATCTTTGATGGTTGCACTAATGTGATCGTCAGACGAATTGATTGATTCAAAGTGTAAACCTAACACAAGGCACTAAGAGTGGTATCCTAACGCAGGTTCTACGACTGATATGAACTAGGAATGAGCTTACTGGATAGGAATCCAAATAAGAGTCTGATCTGGAAGTGTCCGGATCAGATTAAGTGTAAACCGTTCAAAAAAACACAAAAGTTTCCGGATAGTATAAAGAATCCGGACAAATTAAGTTGTCCGGATAACAAAGGTTACCGGATGGCACAAGTGTCCGAATAAAAACAGATAAATGCAATACTTACCGGATGATGGATATTCTGGATAACGAACTTACCGGATAAGATAGAAAGCATAAAGCTTACCGGGTGAATAGAGAGTCTGGATAAATTGTTTTTCCGGATACTTAGTATTGTCCGGATAAAAGGATTTTTACCGGATACCTAGAGTTGTCCGGAAAAAATCTTAACCGGAAACTTTGGGTTTTCGGAACAAATTACCCGGAAAGATTGGAATTTAAGGACTTACCCGGAAAGAAGACGTACCCGGAAAAGAATAACACAAACGTCCGGAAAGTATTATAACTGTCCGAAAAGTGCGGCTGGGTTTGTCCGGGAACTGCGGCTGTGGGTTTCCAATCGATTGGGAATCGACTAGGGTTGCTAAAAAATGTTCCTGAAAGATTAGAAACACTACCAAACACAAAAATAACACTAACCCAACCGATTTTGAAGCAAAAACAACAAGTTTTGATGGTAAAAATTCGATTTTTAGTGAAGAACACACTCAAAACTTTTGAACTTTGATTTGCTTAAATACCACTCAAATGATCGAATTAGGATATGAAAATTTGCAGAAACACTATTAGCAACAATACTAACAATACCCAATAAATGAAATCGATCAATTTTACCAGAATCAGAATTTTGATATGCAATCAAGAACACAGACGTGAAAACTAGAAAACTTACCAGAATTCAATGTGAGCACTTTGAATCAATACTGTCCGTCTGCTCTGATACCAATTGAGAGTTCTAGATCCGTGCAACGAACAATGAAATCAACAGATAATAACAATAGTGTTTATGATTTCAACTGGTCATCCCTATTAGCTTTCAATTGAGAGAGAATTACAATTAGGAGTAGGAAAGCAAAAGAGACAACTAGCTTGGCTTACCTATTTTCTAAGGCAAATGCACTTTATATATAACGGGCCCGTGGATAACAAGCCCACGGCCCGTTCACTAACTAAGGTCAAATAACGCAATTAAGGCTTTTACAATTAAGATTAATTAAACAAATTAAGCAATATATAATTATTTATATATCTTTCTAATATGTAGGACATTTATGGTCCTAACAACTTTTGTAATTCCGAAGAAAACATACAGTAAGACATCGTTTGGCAAAAAAAAAAAACTAGTTTATAGCGTTTTTTGTATATGTTTGGATAACCATAAGCTAACTTATAAGCTAGTTTTTTGAAACGCTACTTGGAGTAGCTTTTGATTAGCTTTTTATAAATATTCCAATATTGCTCTTATTAATATTAACTATTATTATAAATAAATATTAATTTTTAAATTTAATTATTATTAATTAATAAAAAAATATTAATATTAACTTAAAATTATTAAATTAAATTTTAGTTATATATTAATATTACTTTTTATTTATTTAGAATTATTGTTAATCATATAAATTAATTTTATATATTTTATAATATTAATTAATGCATTTTAATTATCAATTACTACTATTTTTTTAATTATTATTTGATTTTTTCATATTATATGTAACGGTTATTTAAAATCATGAGTTAATATATTTTTTTTTCTAAAACTTGTTTTAACAAATTCAAAATTGATAGTATATACGTAATAATAAATTTTAAATTCTTTTAATTAACATGTTATATTATTTAATTTTTCTTTACTACATTGGTTGTATTAATTAACATATTATATTTTTATAAATTTGTTTCAATTATATAATTAAATATTGTAATTGATAATTATTTGAAGATGCCCTTTTTGGTTATTTTACATGTTTATAAGCTAGTTTTGCCAAACGTGATTTTTCATCAACTAGCTTATCAGTTATCAGCTAGCTTATGAGTCAACAGCTAGTTTATCAGCTAGTTTGCCAAACATAGCCTAAATCGATCTTGATAGGTGTCTTAGTGTGATGTATCTAGCTGTGGAATGTTAAACCGGTGACAAACATTTCTAACCTATAATTTTACTGGGGGCTTGTTTGATTTATACGATTTTGTGGGGTTCGGAAATGGATTTTATAACAGTCTTGTGTTTGGTTTCGATGAAAGCCTGACATTGAAATACCAACAATATGAGATTTAGGGGCTGTTTGTTTACCTCTTAATGGTTCCATTAAGAGGCAACCTCTGAATCGCTAAGAGGTAAATCCTGTTTGGCAAAAAAAATGTCTGCCTCTTAATGGTTCTAAAACTCTCTGAATGATTTAGCATCCTGAATCTCCCTTAACCATTCAGCACCCTGATTTCATTCTAAACAATTACCAAACAACCATATTTCATTTTACACTATATCATAAAAGTCTCTTAATCATTCTGACCACTTAATCATTATGCACTAAACCATTCAGCAACTACCAAACAGCCCCTTAGAAAATAAAGGTAATTGATATTTCGTGAGAGTTCATATAACTTATTTATAATAATGCTTTAAACTATGCTAAACACATTTGTTTTGTAATAATTAATTAATAAAAAATTATTTAATTATATTTATAGTTTGTTTTTATAAATAATTTTAAAGAGTTTAATCCAATCATCAATATATATATTAAAGAAGAAACCAAAGTTAATGATGTGGCATCTTCTAAGGCTATGTTTGGCAAACTAGCTGATAAGCTAGCTGTTGACTGATAAGCTAGCTGATAGCTGATGAAAAAGTCACGTTTGGCAAAACTAGCTTATAAGCGTGTAAAATGACCAAAAAGGACATCTTCAAATAATTATCAATTACAATAATTAATTATGTAATTAAAACAAATTTATAATAATATAATAAGTTAATTAATACAACCAATGTAATAAAGAAAAATTAAATAATATAACATGTTAATTAAAAGAAATTTAAAATTTATTATTACATATATACTATAAATTTTGAATTTATTAAAACAAGTTTTAGAAAGAAAAAAAATATATTAGCTTATGATTTTAAATAACCGTTACATACAATATGAAAAATAATCAAATAATAATTAAAAAATAATATTAAGTGATAGTTAAAATATATTTATTAATATTAAAAAATAAATAAAAATAATTTATATAATTTACAATAACTCTAAATAATTAAAATTCAATATCAATGTATAATTAAAATTTAATTTAATAATTTTCAGTTAATATTAATTAATCATAATTAAATTTAAAAATTAATATTTATTAATAATAATAATTAGTAAATAATAAGGGGTAATATTGGAATATTCACAAAAAACTACCAAAACGCTACTCCAAGTAGCGTTTCAAAAAGCTAGCTTATGCTCATCCAAACATGTACCTCAAAAAAAGCTAGCTTATATGTAACACCCTCAAGTTTAGAAAGAGCAACTAACTTTAATTTCAATAAAATAACCAAAATAGGATAAGATCCTTTCTACAAACCATCCTTGAAAATACCTCAAAGTTTAAACATCACAAATTTCACAACTAACAACTCAAGACGGGTGTTACCTAACACAATACAAGTTGTTAATCCCAAATAAATGCGGAAGACTTCACTAAGCAATTCACTTATCGTGCACTCTACTAGCACTCATCACTTCACAGTGTAGCTAAAGCTATTCCCAACCTGAACCTGTTGCACATGCCGACAAATAAAAAGGTTAGGCTAACGCCTAGTGAGTTCAAGAGTTTACATCATGATCAAATAATTTGTTAGACAAAATGTTTCAACGTAAATCATGATTTTCCGAAAAATGATTTGAGTAAAGTACGCCAACACCCATTTTTCAAATGCACGCAAATTCCGTGACGAAAGCTTCCAATGAAAATCATTTCCTAGCAATAGACTCAAGTCCAAAACTCACTCAAGATGTAAATAATTATTAAAACCTCAATATAACATGAATGCGAATAAAACTCCAATATTCGAAAACGTCCAACCAAGGATGAGACATAAAACGCCACTCATAGTTCATGGGAAGAACCATCCCTACGCGTATAAAACAATGCCGACACATGGATAAACAAAATACCCAAAACAACACCCTTCGGTGATGGGGGAGACCCTATTCCATCGAATGTGGCATAAACACAAGTTAAACCACAATTAATAAACACTGGTAAGCTTCATGGATGGGGCACACATGACATCAACCAAACTAGGTCTTTAGTCAATCTTAGACATCAACCATACTAGGTCTTTAGTCTATCTTAGACATCAACCATACAAAGTCTTTAGTCCCTCTTAGACATCAACCATACTAGGTCTTTAGTCCATCTTAGACATCAACCATACTAGGTCTTTAGTACCTCTTAGACATCAACCATACTAGGTCTTTAGTCAAACCACCAAGTTCAATCCTGCTAGATCTTTACCTTGGAAACCCACCATCCAAAACAAGCTTACTCGGCTTAAACATTTATACATGACCTCAGAAGAACAACAATGCATTCAAATCATGTAATTCTCAAATACAATGCAATTCATGCAAAACATAACCCAAGCCCACGTCGAGCTTATCAAAACCGGGCAACGCCCTCAAGACCCAACAGAGTCCAAGTCCGAGCCACCAGCTCAAAAGATCAAGTGATCGTTTATCAAAATCCACTCATGCAAATAAAGTGTGTCGAACCCACATTATGCAAACACATGCTCCGAGGCATGATTATCTCACAACCCCTTCATCGCCACATTCCCAATGAAGTCAAATCATATATGCATCTATATGTGTGTGTGTATACGTATACGCGACTCTTTCATAACTCAACAATGCATATAACCCACCAAGGTTCATTAGTCCCAAAGGTACTAAGAATACAAAATCATCAAACGGTCTTCACACATAAGACCAAACACTCAAACTGGCACATACTCAAATAGAACGCAATTAAGCATATAACACATCCAAGGCTCCACCTCGAGCTACTAAAACCGGCAAACACTCAAAAGACTCATTTGAGTATAAATCAAGCCTTTAAAGGCCAAAATAAACGTTTGGCTAAATACGTGTTGCTCACACGGTTACGTAAACCAAAATACATCGTTTCCCAGAATCTTTACCCTTTTAATTTCTCAATTGGCCATTGGCCCAAAATAAAAAGGTTTACAACTCCCAAAATATTCATACGATCAAGATTGACCCAAAACCCCAACTTACACGCTCACATTTTCAAAATGTAACATATCATAATTATTGCACAATCACAACAAACACTAAAAGTGTATTTTGACCAAATAACTTTCACTTATGCAATAAATTAACAAAACCTCTTTCACTCATGATTTAGTCATCAACCACTCAAAATCCCCAAATGTGGGTGTTTTACAAGATTTGTAAAGCTCAACACTTTGATTAAATCAAAACCCACTAAATAACTCCACAAGGGATAATTTCATATAAAACACATAAATACTTTAAAATAAACATTTTGGCATGTACAACGTTTTCACAAATCAACTTGAACTCACCTTGCTAGATTTAGGCTAAATCTAGATTTTCCCAAACGTAAGCTCCATTGAAGAAACACGAATCTTCAAGCTCAAATCTTCCAAAAACCTAGATCCATAATGTTCTAACCATAAATAATCATCATCAAACACTTACATACGTTTCCCCCAACATAAAACATCCAAAATCACCAAAATACCAAAACCCTAACTCCTTAAATGGAGAAAAGTAAGAAACTTACCTCAACCACCACCAAATACTCCTATATCATCCAATACACTTCAAAACTCTTTCTAGATCCTTGAAGAGCTCTCAAAAACGAAACCATGGCAACTTGAATCACTCAAATCGGAGTTGGGATGCAAAAGTTATGAATGTTTGAAGAATGAGCTGAAAATTCGCGACTTATGCGGACTCCAGAGGATTACACGGTCTGGGCCGCGGCCTAAGGTCGCGCACTAGGCCGCGCAGCTCGCGGCCTCTTTTTGGGTCAGATACTAATTCGGCCGAAACCTTTTCGTTATAGCTCCGTTTTCGCTTCGAAAAAACCGTTGGACTCGTATTCAAATTCCCCATCCAACAAGACCATAAAATCTAGGCTTTAATCCAAAATCCTATTTTTCATATTTTTTTAAAAGATCGATTCCACACTGATTCGAAATTGTACTTATCTGAAAATTATGGGTGTTACTGATAACGCCACTTTTTGGCGTTATTTCCGGTTCTCAAACCAATGAGATTGACTTGTATTCAAGTAAAAAGGCGTGTATTTTACGGTTTATCTAATGAATTTACACAGGGTATCTAAAAGGCAGCATTCCTCGAGAAAAGAAGCTAAAAAGAGCCCAAAACGAGTCCAAACGAAGCCTAACGAAAGCCCAAAAGTCAAGCCCAATACCCGCGACCGAACCAGGACCCGACCCGCGAACCAGAAATCGACCCAAGCAGCATTTAAGACACGCGCGACTTACCACGCGACTTGCAAGTCGCGTGGCAGGTCGCGTAACCCTCTGTTTCGCGACTTTCAGCTTTAAATCCGATTTTAGGTCATTGTTTTCGGGATCCAGTTTTCACGTTACGGCCAGAGCAGTCCCGAGGGCGATTTTCGAAGCCAAGTGACACCCGTTGGAGCGGAGATAGAGAGAGGATCAGATACACATTCATCGCGCGACGTAGAGACGACCACGATAGAAGGGAGTAACCATTACATTCACCGTTATCACGATTATCATGTTCACATACTTATTTTCATCTTTTTCTATTGTGTTTGAATCCACCACCGATATGAACTAACCGGTTCATGTTGGGGGTTGGAATGAATGTGGTTTGAATTTATAAACAGATGACTTGAAACTTTTATCAGTTTTCTTATTGAATGAATGAATGCAATTTGGTGTTTAATGCTTTTGTGAGATTAGCTACCTTGCAACTGTCTTATTGTTTTCAATTAATGTTCGAGAGAAGTAATTGAGAAACAGAATTAGGAATTGCATAGCTAAGGTAAGAAAGGATCGAGAGATACTGAGTAAATCTTAGTCCCGTTTGAATCTTAATCTTAATGCATTTTGAAACCTGTATGTTGAGATCGAAAGATAAAACTATTGTTTTCGAAATAGAAATTACGGTTGCTTGAAAAAGGAATTGTGCTTTAAAAATAAAACCGGTGTTACTTGAGAGAGAACAACGATTAGATAAAGATTGGGCATTCATTGATAGGAATAACTGGTAATTGAACTGAGTCAGACGTTTGTATGTAAGAACCATAGGAGTTCCAACCCTCAGCTTTTCTCTCTATCAAAGTTTTCAAAGCTGTTCTGTTTTGTCTTGTGTTGATTTGATCTCATTTATTGCAATTTAATTAGTCTATAAACCAATCTCTAATTTCGACAGTCCAGTTAATAGTAATTGTGATATTTAGTTCCTAGTTCCCCGTGATTCGATACTCGTACTTCTCCAGTACTATTACTTGACTTCGACCCGTACACTTGCGGTTAGATTCGCGGGGTGTCAAAACCCCGTGTCAAGTTTTTGGCGCCGTTGCCGGGGAGCTAGTTGTAATTAATAGCACTACCATCTATAGGAGCTATTAGATTGGGCATTTTCTTTTCTTGTTATTTTCCACCACTTTCAGTTTTGGATTATTGACTTTGTTTTCTTTATGCCAAGGACAGCCCGAAGAAAAGAGATTGAAGAATTTGATCCGGAGATCGAAAGAACCGCCCGTCGTCTGCGGAAAGAAGCTAAAGCTAAGCGAAATCTGAAATTCGAGATGTCTGACGACGAGAGACCACCTCGCCGCAACAATCCACCACCACCTCCTCCGGAGAGAGTTCCGATGCGGTCATTTGCCGATCCTAATGTGGCGGCCGCACGAATAGGCATCCAAGCGCCCACTACTGGGGCGAACTATTTCGAGCTTAAACCGAGCACCATTGTGATGGTGCAACAAAACCAATACGGAGGAACACCAACCGAGGATCCTCACGCACATCTTCGTGCATTCGAGAGGATCTGCAATACTTTTAAGATCAATGGCATGAGTGAAGACGCCATCAAGCTGCGACTATTCGGGTTTTCCCTCAAAGGCCGAGCTGAAACATGGACTGAAAGCATCTCACCTGATTCGATCACTACTTGGGCACAGTTGAAAGCCGCCTTCCTTCAGAAGTTCTTCCCACCGAGTCGGACCGCCCAACTAATGGCGGAGATCACCCATTTTTCTCAATGGGAGCAAGAAACGCTATATGAGGCGTGGGAACGTTACAAGGACATGATCAAGAAATGTCCGCACTGTTGGGTCACCAAAGATTTGAAATTGACTCACCGATGTTTTCCCTAAAATCTCTACTTAGAATATTTTAGTTTGGTTCTTTAAATGACTTGTACAAAATAGCAACTGTTCGGTGAAGTCGAAGATCAACCGAAACCAAGCTTGAAGATTCTCTACTTGTGGAAAATAGAAGATTCTTCTCAACAAAAATACAAGTCATTGTTCACCGAAATTGTGATGGACACATCTCTCCACCGAAATTCTTCTATATTTCGGCCAAGAAGTTCCCACAATTGAAAGTCTATATTTGGTGGGAACTCCTACAAAGTCTCAAAGATGTTTACTTGGAAGATGTGTCAACAAAAGTTTTCAAAGATGCTTCTTGGAAGATGTGTCATCTTTGAAAGACAAATGCTTGGAAAATATGTCATCTTTGAAAGTTTCTCAAGTTTCCATCGGTGGTGCTTTTCTTGAAAGAAAATTTGAGAAGCAAAAGAAGACAAAAATGAGAGACATAATAAGACAAAATGAGAAGCAAATTCATTTTGTCTTGGAAGAAATCTTACAACCTTTCTTCGGTGGTGCATTTGTTGAAAGAGATTTTGAGAAGCAAAAGAAGACAAAAATGAGAGACATAATAAGACAAAATGAGAAAGAAATTTGTTTTGTGACAAAACAAATTTGTCAAGATTTCTACCGAAGATATTTGTTTAAATTCGGTGGACTTGTTTGTCAAATGCTTTCTTTGAAGAAATATTTCAAGTCTCAAGAAACTTTGTCTTGGAAGACACATCAAGAAAGATCAGCTATTATGGGAAAATATCTATTGCCAGATAAAAGTGACCATCTGTCATTTTATCTATATTCAGCTAAAGTCTTCCTCAGCATGGTTTCCATACCTTATTTCAAGGAAAAGGTGATAGTGACAGATCAACTTTTCAGAAGTCAACAAATATGGTGATGACAAGTGTCCCAAGCATTTAATGCTTGGTACACCCATTATCACTATATAAAGAAGAAGAAGACTTCTTGCAAAGGAGACTTTTGGGTGATCTCTCTAAGTGCAGACGTTATACCTGGAATCCCTTGAATCTCTTGAAGACATCTATGTGTTCAAGATATTATGTTCATCGCTCTCTTTAAACTTTACAGCTTTCTATCTTTGTGTTTTAGAAGTTATTTAGTTTTCAGTATTACTTTGTGAAGATTGTTAGAATAGATTTTATCTGTTCTTTTCCGCAACAGTCTTAAGTTTCTATGTGTAATTCTTGTTGAAAGATTTTCAATATAAAGAATTAAAATTGTGAAAATTTTTGTGTATTGTATTCAACCCCCCCCCCCCCCCCTTCTACAATACCTGTTCTTGTTCTTGTAAGCCATCTGGGACTAACAAGTGGTATCAGAGCAGAAAGTTTAATCCCATAAACTTGATCTGCGATGGCTGCCTCCTCTTCTTCAACTATTGAAAACTCTTTTCAAAATAATTTTTCTGAAAATGGGTCCATTCCAAAACCTCCTAAGTTTAATGCTAACAACTTCTCTTTGTGGAAAAGCCGCATGATGCTGTTCATGGAAGGAGTGGATACTAGATATCCAACCATTCTCAAAGAGGGACCTATCATCCCCAGAGTTTGGGCTCGCTATGAAACGCAGAGGCCTGGTAAAGAAACCATGGAAAAAGATAATTCTGATGATTCCTCTGATGAAGAAAAATCTGCTGCTACTGGTCGTTACATTCTTAAAAATCCTAAGAAATATACTGATGAGGAAAAACGACTTGTGTCTCTTGATTCTAAAGTTAGAACTATCATTGCTCTCTCTCTTCCTGATGAAGTGTACCACTCTCTGGTAAATCTCTCTACTGCCAAAGAGATGTGGTCCACTCTGTGTGTTTTGTACGAAGGTACAAATGAAGTTAAAAAGAGCAGAAAAATTGGTTTTGTTAGAAAATATGAACTCTTTTCTTATGAGAAAAGAGAATCTCTCTCCAACTACTATAATCGCTTTAACAGTCTTCTTAATGACTTAAAGCTGTTAGGTAGAGTGTATGACAATGAGGAAGTCCTGTGCAAATTTATGGACTGTCTTCCCGATTTTTGGGAAAATATCTGTACTTGTATAAAGACAACCAAGGATCTTGATCATATGCCTCTTACTGTTCTTTATGGTACTCTTTTCAACTATGAGCAGACGAAACTGCAAAGGTTTTTAAAGAACTCTTCTCTAGCTCTCCTAAGTGACTCTTCCAAAAAGACTAAGTGTTTCCCAAGAATCACCTACCCATCTGACTCTGATCATGATAGTCAAGAAGATCCCAATGATCATTCGGAGGCATATCTTAGTGATGCTGAGGATGAATGTGAGGAAACTTCAATTGGTAAATTATCTGATGAAATGGCCATGTTGGATGGGTACTCTAAATCCAAATCTCATCTCCGTTCTGTAAAATCTAAGTTTGGTAGAAAATCCTCCTCTTCTCTCTCCAAACACTCTTGTTTGGACAAATCTAATGAGGAATGTTTTAACTGTGGTAAGAAGGGTCATTTTGCTTCTAAGTGTAAATGTAAACATTTTGAAAGACCCAAAACTGCTTCCTCAGGCCGACTTTCCTCAAAATCGGAAAGATCCAAATTTGATTCCCAAAAGTTCAGCCAACATCTCTCTTCTGCAAATTCTGACCGGGCTGAAAGATACAAGGAAAAATACAAGAGAGAAAAGGAAAGAAATGAAAGACTTGTCAGAAGAGAAAAGGGTCTGCCTGTTAAAACTCATGATTTGGCCGATGAACCCACATCTGAAAGCGAATGACTCCTCAACTGCTCTTGTATCAGCTACGTGCTTCTTCTACTCTTCACAGGTACATACTATGTGTTTTATCTATCTTTTATGAATTCTCTTATTTCAAACTCTTTTGCTATGTGTCCATAATTTCTGCCATCACATCTGAAAACATAAATTTTGGAAATTTTATTTGGCTAGTCTCTGGGTGTTGTTTCTTTCTTAAAAAGAAATCCTCCAAAAATAACTTTATGACTTCTCATACCGATTTTCTTCTTCAATCTGTGAGTTTCAAAATGTCCAATTCAAAAGAAAGGATTTATGTACTCCCAATTTTTGAAATAGGAATTCTATGTGATGCACCCCCATTCTTTGTTATCTCTTCAAAATCTTTGAGCAAAAGTTAGGAAAAATGTCAAGTTTCTAAAAGGAACTCTCTTTATAGAAAATGCTATATCTGTGGTGATATTTCTCATTTTGCCAAAGACTGTGAAATAAAGAATTATTCTGAGTGATATAAATTCTTTTCATTCTTTTTCTAACCCAAAAGGACCCACCTCCAAATGGGTACCTAGGAAATAAATTCTTTGTGATTGCAGATTTTAAGCTGGACAGATGGTTCTATGTGAGAAAGTTGACAAAACCTTCAAGATCTCCTTGTTTTTGAAAAGCCTCCCAGTTCTCATCTTACTGCTCTACTCACTAAAGAATAGGCGTTGGTTAGGATGCATTGGTTTAGGGTATTGAAATTATTATTATGATTATTATATTATTATTATTATTATTATTAATATTATTATAAATATGTATATATATACATACTTTCGGTTTCACCGATGTGTATATATATATATATTAAAATAATAATAATAATACTAATAATAATTTAATAAAACTAATTACTAATTTCTTCCACCAAATTGAACAATCTCCATTTCAGTGGACAATCATTTTGTGGATGAAATTGAAGGATTATTATTAATCTTATTATTTCGGTGGACAATTTGTTTCTACACCGATTACATCTTACGTCACCAACTCTCCTTACCGAAATACCAAGATTTTCTGCCCTCTTCACCTAAGCAAAACGACAGTACACCACACCATCTGCACCACCGATTTGCTTTCTGCCGCTGAAAATCACAGAAACAATTCATCGCCACCGATAAACACCCCACCGAAGCTCACATATTTTTCTTCACCACCGAAGTAGTACCTCCATCTTACCACCGACCACCAAACTACCGAACCTCATCTCTTCTTCTTTGACGGCTGCCGATCGACGACAGCAGCTGCCTACCACCGATGCCAACAAACGCCACCATCCACCGAAACGCCATACCCTACCGACGCCATACCGACGACCTACATTTCTTTTTCTACTCCCTTCTCAAAAAATCATTCACATGCAAATCACGATGACTTATATCCTAAGCATGCAAACCGTCGCATTTAATCCCAAGCAAACCCATGCAACTGTCGCATTTAAACCCATGCAACCGTCGCATTTCATTTCCATGAAAATACTTCTCACCATGCAATTTCTTTCCACCGAAAATCTCATTTAAACCCATCTCACATCCATAAACTTTTCTTTCTTTTTGTGGCCACCTTTATTTATTCACCCTCCTCTTTTTTTTTTTTAAACCCATACCTACTGACAACCTTCCCTTCTCTCTTCTAACTCACCACCGAACCCTCACACCAAATCACACACACCGAAAACACACACATGCACACACACCGAAATACACACACACCACCTTTTCTTTCATCCCAATGACTTCATCATCCACACATCTCCTAATTTCTAAACCTCTACACCGAAGTTCAAGTCTACAAAATCACTCCATTTCTTTCTTCATCTTAACAAATCATCACCCACCATCTTTTTGTCAACCACCTATTATTCATATTATATATATATATATATATATTTTAAATAACCACTTGTGGAAATTTAAATATGTATATATATAATAATAATAATAATCCTTTCTCTCTTTCTTTGTGCCGACAAAAACAAACCCAAAGCTCTTCTCTTAAAAATATCTCTTCTTTTGTCTCTAACTTTCTGTCTCCGTTTTTTAAATCACACTCACCTCCCAAAGTCTATTCATCTCTAAGGCCACCACCATATCAAAGAGCATCTCCACCGAAAATCTCTCTCCCTCCTTCTCACTGAACCTCTGATCCCACTCCATCATCAATTCTAAACACAAAATATTCCACCACCTTTCCTCCTACAACCAAATGGACCAAAGATCACCTCATAGATCAAATCATCGGTGATCAACAAGCAGGTGTCCAAAAATGTAGAGGAGTTGGAAATATTTGTCCCTATGTGAATTCTCTCTCTCTTATTGTTGGATCACTGCCATGCAAGAAGAGCTTTCTCAATTAGAGAGAAACAAAGTTTGGAGATTGGTTCCCAAATCCGAAAGAATCTTTATTGCCGACCGAAATTTCAGAGTCTTTCAAATGGATGTCAAAAGTGCCTTCCTCAATGGGAAACTTGAAGAGGAAGTCTATGTGAAACAACCTACTGGTTTTGAAGACCCAGCTCATCCAAACTATGTGTTTACTATTTTTCTTTGCATGGGATATGGTTCTTAGTTGGAAGACATCTTTTTTTTGTGTTTTTCAACACAATACCCACCGATATTCTTGTGCCACCAAATCCACCCATCATTCTTGAATGCCGAACGTAAATCTTCCACGCCGCGCTTCACCTACGATTGGTCTTCACCGCAAGTGGGCATTAAAACTCTCAGTGTCAAACCGCTCGCGACCGATCGCCCTCTACGACCAGGTATGATCTCTTTTGCCCTATCTCCCGATCTACTTTGGGGTGATGCGGAAATTCCCGTGTTTCAACACCTGGAAATTCCCGAGGTCACTCCAACAGTTGTGGTCCCTTCTCCCCGTCCTAGAGTAAAGTCGGGTGGCACCAAAAAGATACAAAGAAAGGCCCCCGACACCTCCGCACCAGATTCTAGAACCACGCCATCGAGAGAACCCTCGAAGGCTTCCCCGGTTCAACAACCATTCAAGCGGAGGCACTCCTCTTCCCCCCCCCCCCCCCCCCCGAGATCTTCTCTAAAAAGATCTCGAGTACTTTTTGCTGAGCCATCATCTCTAAATACACTAACCATACAAACCCACCATAGTTTTGTGGCCATGCCATACCACCAATCAACCCCTGTGTGTATTCTCTAGACCCTCCATGGTAGACACCTTTCTCTTTTGATGACGTCACTCCATTTATTCATTTTAAGCCACTCAAACTCCCTTTCCATTTTCTTTCTTCATTTCTCTTCCACCAATTCCAACCTCAAACCACAAACCCCCTTTCCTTTGAATTTTCTACCAAAAAAATTCTACCGAAATTAGCCAAATTTCGGTGGAACCCATTATTTTAAGGTAGAGACTTCAAAAAAAAAAAAAAAAACTCTACCGAAATTCCACCGAAAATTTAGCAATATTCGGTGGAAAACCCTTCAATTTCGGCAAAGATTTCAAAAAAAAAATGGTTATAGCAGATTTCCACTTTCTCTTGATTTTTTCCTCCGTCGGTCGCTGAGGGGGAGAATTGATCTGAGGGGGAGCAACATCAACCCTCAGTACTCGTTTTCAGCATCCAACTCGGAAAAATGAGGAAATCGGGCGGACCGGTCAAGGGGGAGCTTATCAGTCCGGACGGATCTATCTGAGGGGGAGAAACACAAAGACCGGCTGATTCAACTGAGGGGGAGCAAATCAAATAATGATGCCAAAGATGCCAAGAAAAAGAAATAAAATGCTACAGATTGACAGAAACATCCTGAGGCTCATTCACTTAATCTCAATCCTCCCTCAAAGATTATCACCATAATGGGTTTGTCTCTTTCAAAAAATCACAAACTCATTTGGCTGAAAATCTTTTGGAGTAAGTGAATGACTTGAAGATTTGGAGCATATGAAGAAAAGCAAAGGTGCCTAAAAGATAATGTTCTCCAACAAATCAACAGGCTGCTGATCAAAATGAAGAATCCTCAAGTCAGACACAAGTTTCAACTCTCCTCTTCACAGATACAAGTAACATTTGTTTTGTTCATATTGTCTATACTTCCTTCCATTTTTTCATTCATTTATACTTCCTCCGTTTTCGCTTCGAAAAAACCGTTGGACTCGTATTCAAATTCCCCATCCAACAAGACCATAAAATCTAGGCTTTAATCCAAAATCCTATTTTCATATTTTTTTAAAAGATCGATTCCACACTGATTCGAAATTGTACTTATCTGAAAATTATGGGTGTTACTGATAACGCCACTTTTTGGCGTTATTTCCGGTTCTCAAACCAATGAGATTGACTTGTATTCAAGTAAAAAGGCGTGTATTTTACGGTTTATCTAGTGAATTTACACAGGGTATCTAAAAGGCAGCATTCCTCGAGAAAAGAAGCTAAAAAGAGCCCAAAACGAGTCCAAACGAAGCCTAACGAAAGCCCAAAAGTCAAGCCCAATACCCGCGACCGAACCAGGACCCGACCCGCGAACCAGAAATCGACCCAAGCAGCATTTAAGACACACGCGACTTACCACGCGACTTGCAAGTCGCGTGGCAGGTCGCGTAACCCTCTGTTTCGCGACTTTCAGCTTTAAATCCGATTTTAGGTCATTGTTTTCGGGATCCAGTTTTCACGTTACGGCCAGAGCAGTCCCGGGGGCGATTTTCGAAGCCAAGTGACACCCGTTGGAGCGGAGATAGAGAGAGGATCAGATACACATTCATCGCGCGACGTAGAGACGACCACGATAGAAGGGAGTAACCATTACATTCACCGTTATCACGATTATCATGTTCACATACTTATTTTCATCTTTTTCTATTGTGTTTGAATCCACCACCGATATGAACTAACCGGTTCATGTTGGGGGTTGGAATGAATGTGGTTTGAATTTATAAACAGATGACTTGAAACTTTTATCAGTTTTCTTATTGAATGAATGAATGCAATTTGGTGTTTAATGCTTTTGTGAGATTAGCTACCTTGCAACTGTCTTATTGTTTTCAATTAATGTTCGAGAGAAGTAATTGAGAAACATAATTAGGAATTGCATAGCTAAGGTAAGAAAGGATCGAGAGATACTGAGTAAATCTTAGTCCCGTTTGAATCTTAATCTTAATGCATTTTGAAACCTGTATGTTGAGATCGAAAGATAAAACTATTGTTTTCGAAATAGAAATTACGGTTGCTTGAAAAAGGAATTGTGCTTTAAAAATAAAATCGGTGTTACTTGAGAGAGAACAACGATTAGATAAAGATTGGGCATTCATTGATAGGAATAACTGGTAATTGAACTGAGTCAGACGTTTGTATGTAAGAACCATAGGAGTTCCAACCCTCAGCTTTTCTCTCTATCAAAGTTTTCAAAGCTGTTCTGTTTTGTCTTGTGTTGATTTGATCTCATTTATTGCAATTTAATTAGTCTATAAACCAATCTCTAATTTCGACAGTCTAGTTAATAGAATCTATAGTAATTGTGATATTTAGTTCCTAGTTCCCCGTGATTCGATACTCGTACTTCTCCAGTACTATTACTTGACTTCGACCTGTACACTTGCGGTTAGATTCGCGGGGTGTCAAAACCCCGTGTCAAGTTTTTGGCGCCGTTGCCGGGGAGCTAGTTGTAATTAATAGCACTACCATCTATATGAGCTATTAGATTGGGCATTTTCTTTTCTTGTTATTTTCCACCACTTTCAGTTTTGGATTATTGACTTTGTTTTCTTTATGCCAAGGACAGCCCGAAGAAAAGAGATTGAAGAATTTGATCCGGAGATCGAAAGAACCGCCCGTCGTCTGCGGAAAGAAGCTAAAGCTAAGCGAAATCTGAAATTCGAGATGTCTGACGACGAGAGACCACCTCGCCGCAACAATCCACCACCACCTCCTCCGGAGAGAGTTCCGATGCGGTCATTTGCCGATCCTAATGTGGCGGCCGCACGAATAGGCATCCAAGCGCCCACTACTGGGGCGAACTATTTCGAGCTTAAACCGAGCACCATTGTGATGGTGCAACAAAACCAATACGGAGGAACACCAACCGAGGATCCTCACGCACATCTTCGTGCATTCGAGAGGATCTGCAATACTTTTAAGATCAATGGCATGAGTGAAGACGCCATCAAGCTGCGACTATTCGGGTTTTCCCTCAAAGGCCGAGCTGAAACATGGACTGAAAGCATCTCACCTGATTCGATCACTACTTGGGCACAGTTGAAAGCCGCCTTCCTTCAGAAGTTCTTCCCACCGAGTCGGACCGCCCAACTAATGGCGGAGATCACCCATTTTTCTCAATGGGAGCAAGAAACGCTATATGAGGCGTGGGAACGTTACAAGGACATGATCAAGAAATGTCCGCACTGTTGGGTCACCAAAGATTTGAAATTGACTCACCGATGTTTTCCCTAAAATCTCTACTTAGAATATTTTAGTTTGGTTCTTTAAATGACTTGTACAAAATAGCAACTGTTCGGTGAAGTCGAAGATCAACCGAAACCAAGCTTGAAGATTCTCTACTTGTGGAAAATAGAAGATTCTTCTCAACAAAAATACAAGTCATTGTTCACCGAAATTGTGATGGACACATCTCTCCACCGAAATTCTTCTATATTTCGGCCAAGAAGTTCCCACAATTGAAAGTCTATATTTGGTGGGAACTCCTACAAAGTCTCAAAGATGTTTACTTGGAAGATGTGTCAACAAAAGTTTTCAAAGATGCTTCTTGGAATATGTGTCATCTTTGAAAGACAAATGCTTGGAAAATATGTCATCTTTGAAAGTTTCTCAAGTTTCCATCGGTGGTGCTTTTCTTGAAAGAAAATTTGAGAAGCAAAAGAAGACAAAAATGAGAGACATAATAAGACAAAATGAGAAGCAAATTCATATTGTCTTGGAAGAAATCTTACAACCTTTCTTCGGTGGTGCATTTGTTGAAAGAGATTTTGAGAAGCAAAAGAAGACAAAAATGAGAGACATAATAAGACAAAATGAGAAAGAAATTTGTTTTGTGACAAAACAAATTTGTCAAGATTTCTACCGAAGATATTTGTTTAAATTCGGTGGACTTGTTTGTCTTCTTTGAAGAAATATTTCAAGTCTCAAGAAACTTTGTCTTGGAAGACACATCAAGAAAGATCAGCTATTATGGGAAAATATCTATTGCCAGATAAAAGTGACCATCTGTCATTTTATCTATATTCAGCTAAAGTCTTCCTCAGCATGGTTTCCATACCTTATTTCAAGGAAAATGTGATAGTGACAGATCAACTTTTCAGAAGTCAACAAATATGGTGATGACAAGTGTCCCAAGCATTTAATGCTTGGTACACCCATTATCACTATATAAAGAAGAAGAAGACTTCTTGCAAAGGAGACTTTTTGGGTGATCTCTCTAGTTTTCAGTATTACTTTGTGAAGATTGTTAGAATAGATTTTATCTGTTCTTTTCCGCAACAGTCTTAAGTTTCTATGTGTAATTCTTGTTGAAAGATTTTCAATATAAAGAATTAAAATTGTGAAATTTTTTGTGTATTGTATTCAACCCCCCCCCCCCCCTTCTACAATACCTGTTCTTGTTCTTGTAAGCCATCTGGGACTAACACGCACCATGGGCTACAAGGCTGGGTCATCATCCAGACCTTCTTTAGTGGGCTCCACCCACAATTCAAAAATGATATCACTGCTGCCGCGGGTGGAGCATTGATGGATAGATCATACGAGGAAGCATGCGAGCTGATTGAAAACTTGGTCGAGCGTAGTTTTTCTACACCGAGATCAGCCGTTAGAAGAGTGGCAAGTATTCAAGAGTCAGAAGAGATGAAGGAACTGAAGGCTCAACTAGCCTTTATCACAAATAGGCTGAATGGTGGAAATCTTCAAGAACCTGATCAGGTCCATTTTGTGGCAAACCGGAACCAACCGAGAAACGATCCGTTCTCGAATACGTATAACGAGGGGTGGAAAAGGCATCCCAATCTTTCATGGAATCAGCCGGGTCAACCACAGTCAGGTAATTTCCCTAACTCTTCTAATTTCTCTAATACTAACAGTGCTTATCGTCCTCCAGGTTTTCAGCAAAGAAACGAAGGACCATCCGGGGAGAAGAAGTCGGGACTCGAGGACATGATGATGAAGTTCATGTTGAAAATGGACAGCACAGTCGAGGGATTAGCAAGCACAATCAATACTGTCAAGGCGGCTATCGAGCAAAACACCGCCGCCATCAAGATTCTCGAGAGGCAAGTAGGGCAGATTTCTGAAGCCCTACAAACCCGACCTCCTGGAGCATTTCCAAGTATGGCCGAAAAGAGGAACCAAGAGAATTGCAACGCCATCTATCTGAGAGATGGCAAGGAACTGAATAAGGAGCCAGCAAAGGAAGCCGAGAATGAGGCGGAGATCATTGACATGGATGCATTAGAGGCTAATGAAGAGCGTATGAGGAGAGAAAAGAAAAAGAAAGAAGTGACACCGCCGGTCAAGCCGAAAATCCCACAAGTGCCTTACCCGAGCAGGCTGAAAGCAAATAAAGATCAGGTTAATTTTTCTAAATTTATTGAGGTGTTTAAAAAGCTAACGATTAATATTCCTTTTGCAGATGCTCTCACCCAAATGCCCTCTTACATGAAATTCATGAAAGAGATCCTTTCCAAAAAGAGGGCAATCGATCATCAGGCCACCGTTGCACTCACTGAAGAGTGCAGCGCCATCTTCCAGAATAAGCTTCCCCAAAAGCTCAACGATCCAGGGAGTTTTTCTATCCCTATCCAAATTGGGAAGTTTTCATTTAATAAAGCGTTATGTGATTTAGGGGCGAGTATTAACTTGATGCCCCTTTCTATTTTCAGGAAACTTGGATTGGGCGAGGTGAGCCCCACATTCATGACGCTTAAGCTGGCTAATCGATCGATAAGGTATCCTTACGGAGTGATAGAAGATGTGCTCGTCAAAGTCGGTAAGTTCTACTTTCCGGTAGACTTCGTGGTGATCGATATAGACGAAGATGAAGAGGTTTCACTCATATTGGGACGATCATTTTTGGCCACGAGCCGGGCTTTGATTGACATGGAGGAAGGAGAGATCACGTTCAGAGTCGGCGGTGAGAACGTGAGATTCAAGTTGCTAGAAAGAAGAGGAGGTCAGAGAGAAGAAGAAGGCGGAGCTGGTCATGGAAGACCAATTGTGAAAGAGTCCGCGGGGAATCGCAAGTGTGGGCGATTCGAGTCTGCGGATACTGAGCCGAACTGAACCCACATAGTCGTGCCACGACTTTAAATACGGCGCTGGGTGGGAGGCAACCCACCAAGGTTAATTTCCGTTTATTATTTTTCTTCTTGTGTGTGTTTTAATTCCAGAAAAACCATAAAAATCGAAAAATTGAAAAAACCAAAAATAGCTGGAACAGGGACATACGCGACTTTCCACGCGGTTTGCATACCGCGTGGTAAGCCGCGGGACCCTCTGTTTGGTTTTCTGAAACAGTGAGTTACGCGGGATGTTACGCGGCTTGCAAGCCGCGCAGCAAACCGCGGGTGTCCCATGTTCATTTTTTTCGTGCAGTTTTTGTTTCCTTTCTTGCTTTGTGTGCTTCTTGTTTTTGTTTTGTGTCTTTCCCTTGTTTTGCTTGTTCTCTCCGTCTCCCCTCCGTCTCCAAATGCTCAGTCTTTCAAGAATCTCCTATGGCCGGGCAAAACAGGTATGTTCTAATCATTTCTCTGCTAAAAGAGTGGTGTTTGATGTGTTGTTCTATTGTAATTGCACGAGATGCAACAAACCTACGTTTCACTTAGGTTTGGGGTGCCTCATTTTTGAACCATCTACACACTCACATTAGATCCTGTGCAAACCTCGGTTTTACCGAGGTTTAGGGTTGGCTTCTTTTTGGCTTTTATTTGGTAAACCTAGGCCACGGCCTAGGTTTGGGGTGCCTAGTTTTAGAAATTTTGGGTAGTCTTTTTATGCTATATATGTAATGCCTTGCTTGTTCTTTTAATAACTGCACAATGAGTCGCATCACCCACGACTTTACTTGCACATTGGGGACAATGTGTGGGTAAGGTTTGGGGTTTCCCAATCGGGCCCAAGTTATGCACGTAGATTTCCTGCACTTCTGAGTGTCTAGATCAAAGTAGCTAAAATTTTTGTTTTGAATGATTGAGACCGACCATTGTGGGAAGAATCTTGTGATAGTGACGTGACCGTTAGGGAAGGACCGGGAAAGGACATGACTAGGGACATTAGTGGAGACCACCCGATAGTGAGTTTTGAGCCTAAAAGACGTTTTTTTCATTTCGAGGGATTCATACACCAAATTCATACACACTTTTTCGAATTCCTTGTCGTGAATGTAGAATGATCTCGCTACATTATTGTTTTGAGTAGCAAAGACGAACATCGGGATTAGGTAAGGGTATAGTAGACCATATCGTGTGGACCTTAAGATATGATTCCAGGCATTGTGTGTTTTATTTAACCTGTTTTTAGCTATCGTACCTTTTACCCTTCTGCGTGTACCCTTAGCCCCTTTGCAGCCAAACACTCACCTTTTCGTTTCTAAACCCATCATTAAACCCTTAGCCATAAGCCTTAGCCAACCCAATCCGAAAGTGTGTCAATCGGAAGAAGTAATGAACTTATAAAAGACAAAGCAGAAAAGAATAGAACAGGCCAGTCAGGAGAATAAAATGGGTCAATGTAACCCAGGAAATGGAAAAGAGGACCAATGAAGTCCCAAACTCAAAAAAAAATCGAGTTAATTTAGATTTTATCTATAGCAGTAAATAAGAGAGTCAAAGCGACTCCAATAGTGACGAAGAGGGCCAAATAATAGAGCGAAAAGCTATAGAGTTCGGAACTGCAAATGATTGACACGCCAAGGATTTTTGAACCATTTTACCCTTCGTTTCATAGCCTTAACCTTAGCCACATTACAACCCTTGTAAAGACCTGGATGATCTTCTGGAAAATGTGATTAGAGTCTATGACCACCTTTACCGAGATTCCCTGTCTTGTTACTTAATTCCTTCGGAGATCAACATTTTGGACAATTGTGCGTCTTTCTTTAGAGTTGTCATGTAATTATTGCGTATTATTGTACATAACCTCCATACACATGACAACACGAGCGATAACCTAGGTTCGAGCGAAAAGAGAGTATCCTGAGAGGTAGGGTCGAGGCGAAATGTTTTCCCTAGCATGTTTGGACCTAGTCTAACCTTAGCGTAATCGGAACGATCACGAGTTCAACTCCCAATGGAAGGTCATAGATCGGACAAAATAAAAATGAGGCGAGAGTGAGATAGATATTCACGGGTATAGGAAATCACCGATGCATCACTTGGTACCGATTGGGAAGTGTGCAGTTATTAAATTTTCACTGATATGTACTTTAATTCTGTTTTATCGCTAATTTGCTTGGGGACAAGCAACGCTCGGTTTGGGGTTGTTGATAACGCCACTTTTTGGCGTTATTTCCGGTTCTCAAACCAATGAGATTGGCTTGTATTCAAGTAAAAAGGCGTGTATTTTACGGTTTATCTAGTGAATTTACACAGGGTATCTAAAAGGCAGCATTCCTCGAGAAAAGAAGCTAAAAAGAGCCCAAAACGAGTCCAAACGAAGCCTAACGAAAGCCCAAAAGTCAAGCCCAAGACCCGCGACCGAACCAGGACCCGACCCGCGAACCAGAAATCGACCCAAGCAGCATTTAAGACACGCGCGACTTACCACGCGACTTGCAAGTCGCGTGGCAGGTCGCGTAATCCTCTGTTTCGCGACTTTCAACTTTAAATCCGATTTTAGGTCATTGTTTTCGGGATCCAGTTTTCACGTTACGGCCAGAGCGGTCCCGGGGGCGATTTTCGAAGCCAAGTGACACCCGTTGGAGCGGAGATAGAGAGAGGATCAGATACACATTCATCGCGCGACGTAGAGACGACCACGATAGAAGGGAGTAACCATTACATTCACCGTTATCACGATTATCATGTTCACATACTTATTTTCATCTTTTTCTATTGTGTTTGAATCCACCACCGATATGAACTAACCGGTTCATGTTGGGGGTTGGAATGAATGTGGTTTGAATTTATAAACAGATGACTTGAAACTTTTATCAGTTTTCTTATTGAATGAATGAATGCAATTTGGTGTTTAATGCTTTTGTGAGATTAGCTACCTTGCAACTGTCTTATTGTTTTCAATTAATGTTCGAGAGAAGTAATTGAGAAACAGAATTAGGAATTGCATAGCTAAGGTAAGAAAGGATCGAGAGATACTGAGTAAATCTTAGTCCCGTTTGAATCTTAATCTTAATGCATTTTGAAACCTGTATGTTGAGATCGAAAGATAAAACTATTGTTTTCGAAATAGAAATTACGGTTGCTTGAAAAAGGAATTGTGCTTTAAAAATAAAATCGGTGTTACTTGAGAGAGAACAACGATTAGATAAAGATTGGGCATTCATTGATAGGAATAACTGGTAATTGAACTGAGTCAGACGTTTGTATGTAAGAACCATAGGAGTTCCAACCCTCGGCTTTTCTCTCTATCAAAGTTTTCAAAGCTGTTCTGTTTTGTCTTGTGTTGATTTGATCTCATTTATTGCAATTTAATTAGTCTATAAACCAATCTCTAATTTCGACAGTCCAGTTAATAGAATCTATAGTAATTGTGATATTTAGTTCCTAGTTCCCCGTGATTCGATACTCGTACTTCTCCAGTACTATTACTTGACTTCGACCCGTACACTTGCGGTTAGATTCGCGGGGTGTCAAAACCCCGTGTCAATTACATTATAAGATAGCTTTTTTTTGCCAAACAATGCCTAAGCATCATAAGACTATTTTTCTTTTTTCTAAGATTTTTGATTTTTTTAAACATTTGATATGTTAAAGACTTTTCCGTCCCTATACTAAAAAGATAAAATTCATTGAGTTAGGGTTGTTTTAGTAATTTTAAAAAGTAACCTCCTAACCTTTTCATCTTCATTTTAAAGGTTATTAATTAATCCACTTCCGGATCCCACTTTCGAAACTCACTTTCCGGATCTCACTTTCCGGAACCCACTTCTGGATCCCACTTTCCGGAACCCACTTCCGGATCCCACTTTGGAACTCACTTCCGGATTCCACTTTGGAACTCACTTCCGTACTACCCTATCCGGAAACCTGCATAGGGCTACTTTCCGGTAGGGGTGTACAGAAAACCATCAACCCGCGAAAACCGCCCAACCCAACCCGCTAACAACCTGGTTAAACCCAAACCGCCAACCCACCAAACCACCAAACCGCTAATTAGGAGGGTTGAAATTGGGTTATCATAACTCAACTCAACCCAAACCGCCAACCTGCCGCTAATATATATTTCGATAAATTATATATATATATATATATATATGTATATATATAGGTTATAAATGACGTGAGGCGTGGCGACGAGGTAATATATATTATTTTGATAAATTATATATATATATATAAAGATTATAAATGACGTGAGGCGTGACGACGAGGTCGGGCCTTACGAGTTACGGCGGCATATATATGCACACACACATACACACATTGTGTGTTATGTACTAAATAATACCGTAGAACAAGATAAATTATGTAAAGTAATAAAACAATAAAAAATGATATCAAATATATAGAGCTTACAAAAAGTGATATCGAGAGTGCAAAAGCGAGAGTAAATCTTGCATCTCTACTTACTACTATCTTTAATTATCATTGTTCGCGTCCGACTCTTCATGTACGGGAATGAGAGTAATTATTTACCAATTTAGGGTTTTTAGTTTTTAGGTTTCCTTATTATGAGTATTTAAGTCTTACGTTCCATGATAAATTATCTTTTATTCTTCAAGTTATCTACTAAAAACAATCTTACATCTTATAAAATAATGTGTCAACACATCGTAACGCACCATAACGTATCATAACGTGTTACAAAACAAGTCAACCCTTAGAGTCGAGCCATAAGGGTTAACGTGGCGGCAAACCTACGCCTTGATGCCATAATACGCCGTAACGAGGTCATAACAAGTTATTTAGAACCATGATATATATATATATATATATATATATATTTGGATGATTGTACTAATTAATAACTTTCTCAAGTATATTTTTAGTATTATTTATTGTATTTCATTCATCAAATTTATTTATATTTCTAACCCACCAACCCAACCCAACCCGCCCTAACCCGCAAGGGTTGGGTTGGGTTGGGTTACACTTTTGAATGGGTTGGGTTGGGTTGAGAATTTTCAAACCGCCATAATTGGGTTGGGTTGTAAAAACGTCAAAAACCGCCTAACCCAACCCGCGTAAACCCCTATTTTCCGGATGCGGGTCTGATGGTGTTTTTTGGGAGTGAAAACTGCTAGAAATTCTTACCCACAATGATAAAGCGATAAAGACAGAATTATAAACATACTTAGACCTTTCCTTACTAACTTTTCTGCTATTTAACGCAATGATGATCCCTAATCCACCTTTTAGAACATCATTTCCGACTTTTTAACCAAAGACTCCCAAATAATCCAAATCCAGTGACAAATCTAAACCAAGGGTTGAGAGAAGAGATTACCTGCTAAGAATCAAAGTAGAATCAGATTCCAATTCCCTTTCCTCTTCCGATTTGTAGAATGATGAGGCATTCTCTTCCAATTTGCAATTGAACAAACTTCCTTTCTCTGCTCTTTTCTCTAAGCCGCCACACACGCATACAAATGATTAGCTCCTAGGGTTTTGAGCCCAATTTGGGAGTTTTTATACCTTCTTAACAATTTACAACTCAGCCCCTGAACTTGCATATTTAAAAAACTTCCCCACAAAACTTAATCCTTTCAATTAAGACCCTGGTTATTACAACACTCCCCCCTCAAAAGAATTTTGTCCCCGGAATTCCATTGTCGAAGAGGTGAGGGTACTTGGACCTCACGTCCGCTTCTATCTCCCAGGTTGCCTCTCGTCCCTTGTGGTATCTCCACTAAACCATTACTAGTCGGACCTCTTTGTTCCTCGTTTTGCGAATCTTACTGTCCACGATTCCTATTGGTTCCTCTTCGTAAGTCAACTTCTCATCAACGCTGATATCCTCCAAAGGAATAGACACATCTGCTTCTGCCAAACACTTTTTTAAGTTCGAGACATGAAACGTTGGATGAACACCCTGTAATTCCTCTGGCAAGTCTAACCTGTAAGCCACTGCTCCAACTCGCTCAATAACGACGAAAGGTCCCACATATCTCGGTCTCAACTTCCCTTTCTTTTCGAAACGTACTACTCCCTTCCAAGGCGAGACCTTCAGCATCACTTTGTCACCCACTTGAAATTCGATAGGCTTCCTTCTTTTGTTTGCGTACTTTCTTTGCCGATCTTACGCGTTCCTCATTTTCTCACGAATTAGGTCTATCTTATTTGCCATTAATTGCACAATTTGTGGAACTGCTAACTGTCTTTCTCCCACCTCATTCCAACACAACGGCGTCCGACATTTCCGTCCGTACAAGGCTTCGAACGATGCTGCTTGGATGCTCGCGTGGTAACTGTTGTTATACGAGAACTCTATCAAGGGTAGGTGTACTTCCCAAAAACCCTTGAAATCAATTACACAAGCTCTGAGCATATCCTCTAACGTCTGAACAGTCCTTTCGCTCTGGCCATCCGTTTGGGGATGATAAGCTGTACTCAACTTCACCCGTGAACCCAACTCTCGCTGGAGACTTCTCCAAAATGACGACGTAAACTGGCTGTCACGGTCGGACACGATAAACCGTGGCACTCCGTGCCTTGACACGGTCTCATTAATGTACAACCGGGCTATCTTTTCCAACGAATCCGACTCCTTGATCGGTAGAAAATGCGCAGACTTGATGAGAATATCCACAATCACCAATATCGCATTGTTACCTCTCGGAGTCCTTGGTAACTTCGTAACAAAATCCATGGTGATGTTGTCCCATTTCCACTCTGGTATCACCGTAGACTGAAGTTCCCCATAAGGGCGCTGGTGTTCTGCTTTAACTTTCAGACACGTCACACATCGTTCCACAAAATGAGCGATGTCTTTCTTCATTCCCGGCCACCAGTAGAATTGTCTCAAGTCCCGGTACATCTTATTCGTCCCTGGGTGCATAGAATTTCGCGACTTATGCGCTTCCTCCAAAATGCTTACTCTCAAGTTCCCTAACTTAGGAACCCACACTCGACCTTTCATACACTTCAACCCACCACTGTTGACACTGAACAATGTTGTAATCCCCACGACCCTTTCGCTCTTTACATTCTCTTCTAGCAACGCCTCCTCTTGAAACTTCTTAACTTCATCTAGGAGGTTCGAAGTTGCCTCGACTCTGAAAGCCACTACTTTGGTTGATTCTCCTCGCTCCTTCCGACTCAGCGCGTCAGCTACAACATTCGCTTTACCCGGGTGGTAAAGGATTTCACAGTCATAGTCGTTCAGTAGTTCCATCCATCTCCTATGTCTCATATTCAATTCCTTCTGATAAAAAAGGTGCTTAAGACTCTTGTGATCGGTGTAAATCTGGCACTTCACTCCATACAAGTAGTATCGCCATATTTTTAAAGCGAACACCATTGCCGCTAGTTCCATGTCGTGAGTAGGGTAGTTCTTCTCGTGATCTTTCAACTGTCGAGATGCGTACGCAATTACCTTTCCGTTCTGCATCAGCACGCACCCTAACCCCAGCTTAGAAGCATCGCTGTAGATTAGAAAACCTTCTGATCCATCCGGTAACGACAAAATTAGAGCGCTGCTC
Organism: Saussurea involucrata; assembly: GCA_033807775.1. Lineage (NCBI taxonomy): Eukaryota > Viridiplantae > Streptophyta > Magnoliopsida > Asterales > Asteraceae > Saussurea > Saussurea involucrata. The sequence continues at coordinate 13,208,425 of CM066327.1, read as the reverse complement.
AGACTCTCTTTCAATCTTTCAAACGCGGCTTCTTGCGCTCCGGCCCAAACGAACTTGACGTTCTTTCTTGTCAAAGCGGTCAACGGTGTGGCTATACGAGAGAAGTCCTAGATGACGTTCCTATAATAGCCCGCTAACCCATGAAAACTTCTCACTTCCAATGGCGACTTTGGCGATTCCCAATCTTTAATAGCTTCAATCTTAGCGGGGTCCACTTTGATGCCGTTCGCCGACACAACGTGACCCAGAAACTGGACTTCCCTTAACCAGAACTCGCACTTCGAAAACTTAGCGTACAACTTCTCGCGCTTCAGCAATTCTAACGCTGCTCGGATATGCTCCTCGTGATCCTTACGGGTACGAGAGTAGATTAGGATATTGTTGGTCCCGAGAGGGTTATACAAGTTTGTAGAAGGGGGGGTTGAATACAAACACACGATTTTTACTTTTCTAAATTGTTTATTGATAAATCATAAAACAACTTATAACTTGTTGCGGAACAAGATAAGGACTAAGCCTAATCTAAACAATTTAGAAACACTAAGTTTCTTGCACTAGAAGGAGATAAGGAAATTACGAATAATAGCCTAACTCAAAGAGATAAGAAGATGGTCGAACACTTAAGATAAGTGAGCGCACTTCAAAAACTGAAGTAGGGTTCTTCTTATATACTGCATGCATTTAATGCATGGCAGTTTTACTTTACACGTGGCAGCAGCTGATTGGTTGTATGTTCTGACTTTTGTAGACAACCTTAGTAGCAGCATGGTGCACAGTGTAGAATCAGAGTTGGTGTACGACTTCAGACAATAAGGATGTATGTTCTGACATTTCGTACGGAGACGTGCGAGGGAGGTTAAGACAATAGTAACTTGTACGGAGACTTCATGATCAGCTTTCGTTGAGTCAGTGCTTTATCAGCGAATGATAAAGTTCAGCGATTGCTGAAGTCTTCTACTTGATACTTCACGTTGAGTGGACAAATCTGTGACTTCGCTGATATCCGCATCAGTTCATTAGAAGACTTGTCGCTGGTTCTTGAGCTTGATCTTCGACTTCAGCGTAGAACCTATGTTAACGTGAAACTTGTCTTCAGAGATCATAAGTAAACAACTAAGTATTCAGCGATCACCAATAGGATTGAACAGGCTCAGAGCTATATATATATATATATGGTGAACAGTTACACTGAACAAATTTATCAGCGATCATCTCAGAGACTGAACAGGCTCAGTGCTACTGGATGAACAGTGTTCGCTGAGTGTCTAAACTAAAGAGCGAGGCTTCCTATCAGCAGTACTGAAACAGTCTTAGTACTTATCAGCGATAGTGAAACTCTTATACATTGTTTACTTACAATTTTCACTAAGATGAATGGAGAGGGTCATTATAAAATCACTGAGGGTTTGGATCAACAATCTCCCCCTATTTGATATTGACATAGCAACAGAGTAAATTGCTAAGTATGAAAACATAAGGATAAAAAGAACTCATAAAATATTTGTCCCTTTTACTGTTTTCTGGGATCTTTTCAGTACTGATGGAGTAAAGTACTTTCGCTGAAATCTTTCTTTAAACTTCGTATCAGATTACAAAGGGAAATGGAAAAATTATAAGTACAGCGATTTAATTTACAAGTACAGAAGATGTTAGCTAATAAAGATAGAAGAACAAGGCGATCCTATCAGCTATAGACGTACTTCCTTAATGAGAAGTTCATCAAGGGTCTTTGTCGTAGGGATCATCCAGTTAGGGACTTTTTCTCCCTGATTTGTTCTTTCTTGGGCTTCCTTGAAAATCAAGGGTTTCATGAAGTGTCCGAGAAGGTCATCTCTTAATCCACACCAATAGATGAGATCTCTGAGCTGTTCAATTGGAGTGATGGGTAGCTCAGAGATACGTTGAAAACATTGTCGTCCATCGCAGTCAATAAAGAATATACCATAAGGATTGGTTATGACTTTACCAGGGACGAAACGTTCACCAGGTGGCAGAGATGTGTCGAGGGCAGATAGATCAGGGTCAGGACCAAGTACTTCAGCGCGAGAGAAACCAATACCTGTTTCATTTCGGATGGGAAGACCTGAATCTGATTCTTGTATCTTTTTCCTTGCAGAGGCCCTTTTTCTTTTCAGCGTTGGAGCGGCAGGAGGAGGAATATCCACAACAGATGATACCAAGTCGATCTGTCGATTTAGAAGTTTTTCGACATGATCTTTGTACTTTGAGCATGAGTTCTGAATGGCTATTCTGATCTCCAACCATTCAGAGAGACCATACTTCGTGATGGCATCAGCATAGAAGGTTTCAGTTTGGCCGTTTTCTCTGAATAGCTGAACTTCAACAATTGGTACTCTGATGGTTGTTCTTCCAGAGATGTGTACCTTGTTGATTCTTGCAGGTCGATATCGAAAATTAGTCTCTCTTTACACCATTTCAGGGTGGATTGAGATACTTCAGTTTTCTTTTCGACGATCTTCTGGGCATCTTCCCATAGCTGACGTTGAACTTCAATGGGAGCTCTTTTCAGCTTGGGGTCTTTCACTGATTCTTGGACAAGCTGTATGGCGAGGGCCTTGTCTTTTTCGTCAGCTTCCTTTCTTTCAGTGAGTAATCTTTCAGCTCTTAGATGGTCAGCAAACTCTTTCTTTGATACCCTGAACTTTGTAGGAACAGGAACTTTTATACGAGGAAGGATGATTCGCTGATCCTCAAGCTGTTTGATCATTGCTTCTCTTTTTATTTGTTCTTCTTCACTTGGCAATTGAGGAACCAAGGAAGGTCTGTTTGTATGAGAGCAGTTGTTCTTCAGGTTCTTCAGTCTCGGTGATTAAATCCAAGACTGGGATTATTTCTTCAGCGGTAGTTTTAGCTGGATCCTCAAGCAGGGGAGAGGACTAGCTGAAACACAACGATCTTTTGAGTAAGATTTGGGAAGAAAAGAGATAGAAGAATTGGGGTTAAGTGTATAGAGGTTTTATGGAGAGGAGAACAGAGATTGAGAATGGATAGAGGAGGGATGCAGTGTAAGGGAATAGGAAGTAGTGTACCTGACGAACTGGCTTTTGAAGCAAGATCATCAGATTGTCGTCATCAGCGACACCTTTGCCTTTGCCTTTGTCAGCTTCAGATGCTGCAAGCTTTGTCCGCTCCCCTGAAGGTTCTTTGATGGATATTCCTTTAAGAGTTGTAGCTTTCTTTGGTTGGACGAAGAAGAAATCATCATCATCATCAAAGTCATCATCACCATTGTTACTGGATGATGGTTCATCGTCAGAGATGTTGACAGCTTCATCGTCTTCAACTTCATCATCAGATTCTTCCTCTTCAGCGTAGGGTTCGGGCACATCAGCATCAGCGTCTTCAGTTTCCTCATCGAGTTGCTCCCCCTCAGATACAGAGGGAAGCTTCTCGGTTCCCTCAGGGTTTTCAACTCCCTGAGGTTCAGCATATGTTTCAATTTCTTTATTCTTCTCCCCCTCATTATCATCATGGGGAAGGTCTTCAGTCTTCTCCCCTTCTTCCACATGATGAGTGGGGGAGGAATGTGCAGATTCGGCAGCAACTGCATCAGAGAGTGTTGGTTCCCTGTTTTCTAGGCCAGAGATACCGAGATACGGTTCAATCGCAACTAATCTGTCTTCTAGGCCAGATATAGTAGGACTGATCTTTTGAAGAGCCTCTCGATCTACCTGAGTGAAATGTGAAGGAGCACATGTAGGGGCGTTCAGGCGTTCGAGGATCTGATGAAGTAACCCGGTGGCAGTGGTGACATCCGTCTTCAAAGAGGACACCTCTTCTTGAATGTTACCAACCGTTGTCTTCAGCGTTGTGACCTCGCTGGACAGGGTTTTAAACTTTGAGGAGAGAGAGGTGTTGTTAGTGTAGATATCAGCGAGGATAGTAGCAAGCTGACCGAGGCTACCATCAATCTTTGCTAGATCAGCACTGGTGGCCTTCTGTTCAACCACAGTAGTCAGCGTCTTGAGATTCTCTCCAGCGTTTGTTACAGCTGAAGAGTTAGCTGAGAGTGTAGTTGTGAGGGATTCCACCTTTGTTTCCAGATTCTTCAGGGAGGTGTGGACATCTCCCAAATTAGGACCTGTAACAGTTAATAACTTATGAACAGAGGAAAGCTCAGAAGTTTAGGGTTGAGAGAGAGTGTATGTGGTTTTGTGTATACCTGCAGGTGGATTGGTGAAGTCGTCAAAACTTCGATGTCCTGAGAAGTGTTCCATATCGTCAGCGAGAGTGCCTGAGCGTATGGAAGATCCTGCAGGTCCTGAATGTGCATCCATCATTCTTTGTAGAGTTTCAGCAGTTGTATCTTGTAGAATGATGGGTATAGAGTCCAAAGAGATAGAGGGAGGAGCAAAGGTTGAGAAGAGTTGTTGGGTGCGAAGTTCAGCGATGGATCCGCTGAGAATAACTTCTTCAGTCCTTAGAGGGGCTGAAGGAGGATGGTTCAGTTCCAAGTTCATAACCTCAGTGTGTAGAGACGCTGAGGTCGGTATGGAAGGGATGGCTTGTTCAGCTGTGGCAGAGCGTACCACGAAACTATTCAGCGACTCTTGTATGAAGTGAGTCGTGGAGTCTTCAGCATGTGATTGCTGGGGGGGTTGCTCCTTGGTTTTCTTGATCCTTGCGGAGTCAAGTTTGGTAGTAGAGTGTTTCCTTTTTCGAGAAGGAATGGATTTTGTGGTCTGGGTATCAGCGAGGGGTATGGTCGCTGAAGTAGCCTAAGAAGTAGAAGAAGGAGGATTAAGAATAGATAAGAGAGTAGAAAGACGTACCTCGTTTGGAAGTGGCTTGAAGTCATGTAAAGCCCGTATCCCGGTATGTAATTTCTTTGTATTAAATCTTTTTTTTAAGATTTATTTAACGTGGTTTCCGTTAACGGGGTTAGACGATTTGGACCTAATAATTAATTATGTCGAAACTTTAGTTAGTTTGCGAGGAAAAGATAGTTGGGGGACCAATGTTGTAAAGGGCCAAAAGATGATGTTTGGCCCATGCAAAACCCAAAACCGTGACCTTGTGTTTGTGTGTGTTTTTGTCGTGATTAGAAAGGAAAGAAGGAGAGAAAGAATAACCCTACGGCTCCCTTCCTCCCTCACGTTTCTCTCGATCGTAACCCATTCCCTCCCCTCCCCTTTGTTGTCGTCGGCCGGAGAAAGAAAGAAAGCCGAGAGAAAGAGAGAGTGAGCCGAGAGTAAAGATGGATAGAGAGTTCGCCGGAGAAGAGAGAGTTCGCCGGAGAAGAGAGAGTGACGCCGGAGAAGAGAGAGAGACGCCGTCGTTTGCTGCCGGAAGCGGGGAGAAGGAAGAGTCGCACCGAGGTAGGTTCGTTTTCTTCTAGTCGTTGTCATTTGCCATTTTCTGCCGTGAACCGCCGCCACCACCGCCGCAGCCACGGCTGCCGGCGGTGGGGCCGCAGCTGCACGCCGCCGGGGTGGCGGCAGAGGGGTGGGTTCAGGTGTGTGCAGGCGCGGGTGTGTGCGGGGTGAGGTTGCGGATGTGTCGTTTCGGTGGATGTTGGGAGGTTCCGCCGGAGGGTGTTACCGTAACCACCGTCGCCGCCGCCAACCACCACCACCGCCGGAGGCGGAAGTGGGTAGTGCACGGTTGTTGTCCAGCATAGTATATCCCTTTCCGGTAAGCTTGTAGGCTGTTCGGGTCTGTTTGGGTTAAGATATGTCTTAATGGGTTTATAAACAACGTTTGTCATTTAATGTGAAATTCACAGTTTCTGCCACTGTTTTGTGAAAGCCATAACTTTTTCTAGGAACATCTTATTGGGGTGAAATCGGTGCCAAAATCTCCCATCCTGAGTCTAGTAAGTTTAATATGTTTTACGGAAAAACCAGTTCGGACCATAGCTGGTGTCAAATTGTTGTTTTGTACTGAAAGGTCCTGTTTTTCACTGTTCTGCAAGTCGGTTTTGTAAAATCCATAGTAAATTGTAGAAAAATCGTTAGAGCACGTGCGATATGTCCCTGGAACCCTAAGACATGGGACTTTGTGATTATGGAATAATATTTCTGGGTTTATCAGTTTATAAGGGGTTAAACAGGTCCCGAACAGACCTGTGTTTTTAGAGTAAAAGCTGGAATTTGTAACTTGTAATCTAGTAGTTGTGATTTTGGGTTAGGACTTCGTGGTGACGTTTGATATCACTTATTTAGGTGGAAAAAGGTGAGCTGGTGTTGGCCGGTTCGTGTTGCTGTTGAGGACATAAGCTTTGCTTTTGAGGTGAGTTCTCTCACTATATAGGATGGGAATTATATTTGTGTTACTATAGCTCGAGTGTGATAGTTATGATTGTTTGTTGATATTATTGTGTTATGGGGTATATATAATTGTGTATATATATTGAACTGTGATTGATGTACTTCTTGATGGGTGTTCCAAGAAGTATATGGCTTATAATGAGTTGCGATTATATTTTCTTGATGGTCGTTCCAAGAAGTATAAGGCTTATTATTAATTGTGATATATTTTCTTGATGGTTGTTCCAAGAAGTATAAGTTTTTGTATAATGAGTTGCAATTATATTTTCTTGATGGTCGTTCCAAGAAGTATAAGGCTTATTATTAATTGTGATATATTTTCTTGATGGTTGTTCCAAGAAGTATATGTGTTTGTATAATGAGTTGCGATTATATTTTCTTGATGGTCGTTCCAAGAAGTATAAGGCTTATTATTAATTGTGATATATTTTCTTGATGGATGTTCCAAGAAATATATGTGCTGGTATATTTGGTATATATAAGGCTTAGAGTATTTGTCTCTACACATTCCATCGAGACCTGAAAAGGTCCATTTTGAGATTACCATTGACAAAACGATAAATACCAAGAGTATGGGATTTTTGCTTAAAGGTGTGAGTATTTTGTAACCGGGATTTTCTAGCGAAAAGATCGACTTCAAGTACAAGGATCACTTTTTAGGATCAGGTATTTAATATAAAATCTAGGGAAAATCTAACCTACATTCCTTCTTTTAAATCTTATGTAAACCGTTAAGGTAGCGTTTCACCAAACCAAATCAAACTATTGCTTCTTCTGGAATTGAAACTTGTAAAAGAAAGCTCATGAGAACCGTATTGTCTTGATTGTCCAGTCCCTGTGGATTCGACTATGGTATTTTACCAACTATTACTTGCTATGATGATCATAGTGGACAGTGTACACTTGCGCTTCCCACTGTGGACAGTTTGCAACCCACTGCGATTAAATCGCATATTTCGCACGTACCACTTACACGACGCAAAAGTCTTAAAGGTGCATCCCCTCACTGTCTTCGATTCAGTAGCCACAATTGGAGTTGCCATTGAGTGATCTCCCACCACAGTCGGAGGTAGGCTAGACGCCTCAATCCTCGTCTCGTTCCCACTTCTAGTTCGCCCCTCGGACGTAGTCTTAATCTGGTTCTCTAACAACGCTTGCAAGGTCTCCTGTAATTTACCCATCTCAACCGTAAACTTCTCCTCAGTAACAAAAGCCTGATCCTGGTTCCTCCTGGGGTTGTCTGACTGACTTCCTCCACCTACCGAAGTGGTACTTTCTTGGTGTAGGGGTTCACGCACTTCAGGTGCTCCCGCACTCTTAGCTCGACGGGTGGTTGGCTTCTTCTTCCCTCCGCGGGTTGCCATACCAGTCCCAACTGCCTGAGAGGTGATAGGTGGGTTTACACCCTCCTTAACTAGCCGCAAGTGTACGGTGTCGTCTCAAGTAATACGTACGTAAGTACGAGTATCGAATCCACAGGAACTTGGTGTTAAGTACCGCAATGACTGTAAAGACTATTAACTGAACGATTGGAAATTGAGGGATGGTTGGTTTTAACTAATTAATTGCAAGAAGACAAATCAAAAACAAGACAGTAAACAGCTTTGGAAACTTCCGATAGAGAAAACAGTTGAGGGTTGGAAATCCTTAGGTTTTCACATACGAATATCAGACTTAAACGATTACCAGTTATTCCCTTAATGAATATCCAATCTTTAAAAGTCACCGTTGTTCTCTTTCGAGCAACAACGGGTTTTATTTTGAAAAGGACAAGTTTTATCTTTCGATCTCAACTTATGGATTCCAAAACACATTAAGCGCAAGATTTATTGTGATCATATAGATTTAATCTCTCGATCTCAACCTAAATGGTTCAATTAGGATTAAGGCGTATTCGGTATATCTCTATCACCAAATTCTCGCCTTAGACATGTAATTCCTAGTTCTAGTTAACAGTTAATTCTCTCGAACTCAACTGGAAACAACAAAACAATTGAAAGGTAGCTAAACTCTCAAAAGCATTAAAACCAAATTACACGCATTCATTAAATAGGAAAACTGATAAATGTTCACATCATCTGTTCATATGCTTACAAACTAAATTCATTCCAACCCCCAACATGAACAGGTTAGTTCATGTCGGTGGTGGATTCAAATACGAAAGAAAAGAAAAGAACAATGGAAGAAAACATGGCAAACGTGATCGTGGTGAATGGAATGATGTACTCCCTTCTCTCGTGTTCGTATCTACTTCGCGCGATGAACGTGGCTCTGATTGATCCTCTAACGTGGCTCCGATAGGTGTAAAAAGTCACCCAATATCGCCCCCTAAACTCCTCTGGCCGTCGTGTGTGTGATGCCCCCAAAACCTAGCTGCAGAAAATAGTTTTATAAAACTGGGTGTCGGGGCCAGCGCCGGCGCGGATGGGCTGGCCCCATGACTGTCGCCAGATTCTGTTTAAAATGTTGGCGCGGATGGTGGCGCTAGTTGGCTGGCGCCAGCACTGGCGCCAGATTCTGTTTCGCGATTTCTCGATTTCTCTCGTTTTCAGCTCTGGAACTCAACTTTGCTGCTTTTTTGGACAAAAATGCTTGTACCTATACTTTCTCAACAAAAACCCATGAAATACTCGTATTTCACTTGAAGACATGCGTAAACCACCTAGTTTGAGATTCAAAATAATGTCGAAAATCGACATTATCAAGAGGCAGCTCGCAACGGTGGTCTACCCCGTCCTCTTCCTCGGGCTCCTCCCCTTCTGCGGGTGGCCGCTCGTCTCAGAGGATTCACCGGTTCCTCCTCGAAGATCTCCTCTATGTGAATCTCCTCCACAACTGGAGTTATACCCATCTCGGGCACAGATCTACTTCTTTCAGACATTCTTGATTACTGAAAATACGACAAAATGAATAACTTAAGTCTACTGCTCAAGAGTAATAAGGCAATTTAAGCACATACATGTACCTGTAAATTCGCAATTACACTGGCCAGGTGTAATCCCAAACTTACCTTACATGACTGTCTATACTCGTAATAGTGCCATCCTAACGCAATCCTGATTCTCAGTTGTGATTTCTACTTCCACAATTTAAGTCTAGGCCCGTCCGGTCACCTAAATCTCTTAAACTATGGCTCTGATACCAATTGTAACGACCCAAACTAAAATAACGCATGGCATTCATAATAATAATTAAATGCCCCAAAATCTGTCTCAAAATTTCCTTTTACAAGAGTCAACAAAACTAGGTTGGCGGAAACAACCTACTCACAACTGAGAATATCAAAATGTCTATAAATAAGTGAAACTCTATCGCTAGAAGCGTCCGCGCTCTAAACCTGCTCTTTTCCTTTGGCGGAGCTTCCTACAGCCTGCTTACCTGAAAAAGTTTATTTTGGAAAATGCGAGGGTTAGACCATGAGGTCTAGTGAGTTCCCTCAACAGTTTGATAACAAACATATAAAACAGTTTGTAACTTTCAACATAACATCTTTAAAACAAAGCGTTCAGATAACTCAACTCGTGTAAATGGCACACTGAAGTCACTCGGAAGTGACAATGTGTCAGTCTCACATTGCCTTACTGGGTCACTCCTCCCATGGCATAAACGGAACACCCCCCCCCCCCGGTATGAGCACTGGCGGGCCACACACCCCGACTTAGCCGATTTACATCTAACAACAATGTATGCATACATCTCAAATAACTTTTCGTACAATCAAAATCATGCGATAAAAACATAGCATTTCTTCTCATTTACTTACTTCAGAAAACACGTTTTAAAACACGTATTTTAGTTAGAAAAACTCACCTGTCGTCCTTGCTCAAAACTTCTCACTTAGGCTTCAGATCACTAGGTGGGACACCTATAATTTTAAAGAAAACGAGAGAGGTAAGTCTTTAGTTGACACTCAAAATTTCCTGAACAGATCCCTAAATGATCCCACTTTCCGGAACCCACTCCCGGAACTCACTTTCCGGATCCCACTCATCGGATCCCACTTTCCGGAACCCACTTCCGGATCCCACTTTCGGAACTCACTTTCCGGATCTCACATTCTGGATCCCACTTTCCGGAACCCACTTCCGGAACTCACTTCTGGAACTCACTTCCGGACTACCCTATCCGGAAACCTGCATAGGGCTACTTTCCGGATGCGGGTCTGATGGTATTTTTGGGAGTGAAAACTGCTAAAAATTCTTACTCACAGTGATAAAGCGATAAAGACATAATTATAAACATACTTAGACCTTTCCTTACTAACTCTTCTGCTATTTAACGCAAAGATGATGCCTAATCCACCTCTTAGAACATCATTTCCGACTTTTTAACCAAAGACTCCCAAATAATCCAAATCCAGTGACAAATCTAAACCAAGGGTTGAGAGAAGAGATTACCTGCTAAGAATCAATGTAGAATCAGATTCCAATTCCCTTTCCTCTTCCGATTTGTAGAATGATGAGGCCTTCTCTTCCAATTTGCAATTGAGCAAACTTCCTTTCTCTGCTCTTTTCTCTAAGCCGCCACACATACACACAAATGATTAACTCCTAGGGTTTGAGCCCAATTTGGGAGTTTTTATACCTTCTTAACAATTTACAACTCAGCCCCTGAACTTGCAACTTTAAAAAAAATCCCCACAAAACTTAATCCTTTCAATTAAGACCCTGGATATTACAACCAGCTAATCTAATCGATAAACAACAAAATCAGATTATAAAGGTTGTTCATAAAATCTCCAAAATATCTCCGATACACTAATTTCTCCATCACAATTCCAAAAGCATAACTCTGATATTTTGGAATTGTGATGGAGAAATTAGTGTATCGGAGATATTTTGGAGATTTTATGAACAACCTTTATAATCTGATTTTGTTGTTTATCGATTAGATTAGCTGGTTGTTTACGATAAATCAATTGCAAGAATGAAACTTGTCACTAATTCTCCAGTGTAAATGAAAGTTTGGAAGTTGTAGTAGTAAACTCTGATAAATTTAAGGTTTAAATTTTCTGTGATATTAGGGTGTTTCATTAAAAGATGTGAAGAAAAACAAACCTGAATCAAAATGAAGAAATTAAGGGATGAATAAAGTAAGGGTTAGAGATTATGGATGGATTAAGTGATTGAGAAAGTAAAAAGGCTTTGAGAAAAATGAAGGGTTTGGAGGTGGAAAGTTAATTAAAGTGGTTGTATGAATTACCAAAATGACCTAAATTGCAATAAAAAATACATTTGTTCATATAGGGGCATAGAAGTCTTTAACATAATTAATATTTAAAAAATTCAAAAAGAGGAGAAAATTTTTAGCCAAGAATTATACTCTAAAAATATGCCACATCATTCTTGGTGGTTTTTGTTTTAATATATATATTGATTGATTGATCATTCAATTTATTTCATTTATTCTCAAAGTAAACCTGAAAAACAAATTTGTTGAAGAATAACAGTTTATGAAATGAAAGAAGAAAATCAAGTGATCGACAGGGAGGGAGGAAAAGTGTTTACCTGGAAAACAATCTTGTTGAAGAACAATGCATAATTTGTGATATGAATAATACATCAAGTGATATGGAGAGGAAGATGAAGACATGTAGTGATGAATAAATCATGATATAAATTGAAAGGGTTTTGAGTTTTTCACATTCAAGAATGAAATTGAAAATATTTGGAGGTTTCACCTTTGAAATGAAGATGAAAAAGTTAGGAGGTTATTTTTTAAAATTATCAAAACAACCCTAACTCAATGAATTTTATCTTTTTAGTATAGGAACGGAAAAGTCTTTAACATATCAAATGTTTAAAAAATAAAAAATCTTAGAAAAAAAGAAAAATAGTCTTATGATGCTTAGAAGATGCCACATCATTAACTTTGGTTTCTTCTTTAATATATATTGATGATTGATTGATCATTCAATTTATTGCATTCATGTAAATTAACTTTTTATTTCCCTTTCTTTATGTTACTAAGTACTAACCATTCATCTTCATTTTCTTTATTTTAATTAATCATTCATTTCCCTTATTTAAGCATAAGTGTTTTTTGGTTTTTGTTGGCTATGTTATTGGTTTTTTAACTTTTTTTATCCTACAACAATTTACCTCTCAATCTCTCTATCTAACACATTTTCTCTTACTAGATTTGTATTGTTAAAAGATTAATATTAGTTTATTGTTAAGTTATTTGTTATTAGGGGCGGACCTACCCTTCCTCCGGGGGGTCACGTGCACCCGCTCACTCGAGTAACGGAAGAGGAAAAAAATGAGACGTTAAGGTGGTGCACTCGCTTAAATATAAGTGTGCTCTTAAATGTTTGGAAGACGAAATTAAAACAACAAATGTATTCTGGCGAGATGGTTCATGTAGTTTGTTTAAAGTGTGCCTCTCATCCAGGAGGTCTTGGGTTCAAGCTGCACTTGTATCATTTATCTATTTTTTATTATTTTATCTTTTAAAAAAATAGTTTTGTTATAAAATATCTAATAATATATGTATCTTTTTTCCTAAATTGTTTTAATTTTATTATTGACTATTTAACTTGTTTTTGCAAGTAGTTGTTTTAGATATGAAAGGTGCCTTGAAATCAATAAAAAAACATCCAAAAATAAAAAAAGTACCTTGAAATCAATAAAAAAACATCCAAAAATAAAAAAAGTACCTTGAAATCAATCAAAAATTAACAAAAAAGTACCTTGAAATCAAACAAAAAACCGAAAAAATCTCCCAAAATCAACCCAAAAAATCGAAAAAGTCTCTCGAAATCGACCAAAAAACTTAAAATCTCTTTAAATCCTCTATAAAATATCCTTTTAAACAGTGGAGTTCGGATAAAAACACATTGGACAACTTTGCAAGCCTGTGATTTACCTTAAATGTGCCCCCGCTCGACCAAAATCCTGGGTCCGCCACTGTTTGTTATGATATTGATTTTATATAATGCTTATGTTGTTGCTACGATCTAATGAGATCCATACCGCTGTCAACAATGTATCGAGACAATCAATTTAGAAAATGAAGCTGATGAATCACATTTACACAAAAAAAAATGAAAAATTGACTAACAATGTTATATAATCGTGTTCATGTGACCCATACATCAATACAAACTTTGACGGAACTGCAAAAAGAAAAAATCAAGGAATTGTTGATAAAGAAGAATAAAATAATGCAAGAAAACAAGTAAGTGACTAAACGAATAAAGGAGGCAAATTCTTAATAAAAACATTTCTTAAAATTTAAAGACTTATATGTCTTTTCTTATAAAATTAATATTATTGATAAAATAAACATTTCATACCATTTAGCTACGTGTTGTCGTAATTTTTAATGATTATAACTTTAGAAATAATCATATTATTGGTTTTTAATATGAAGATTATTTATGTTACTTATTTTAATGATAATATAAATATTTGATAATGTAATTTTATTCGAGGTCATTATTGATATAATTTGTATGTATGTTGTTTCTTTTAAAAAAATATAGAATATTTATTCTAAATCTAATTATGTATAATTTTTATTTATTGTAGTGTTGAGTCTTGGTAATCCGAAATCTTCCACCATGTTGGTGATTTTTAATTATTTTTCAATTTTATGTTAATTTGTATTGATTTATTTTAAATGACATTCGTTAATGTTATGTATAAATATTTAAATTATAATTATTACTAATAATTTTCATCACACATCCAACATATTTCATAACTCTATTGACTAATATATTCCAAGCCAATCTTTATATAAAATAAATTGTTGTATATAAATTTGCAACATAGTTTATAGATTATAGTTTTTTTATTAACATAAAATTTGATCATCGCGCAACGCGCGAAGTCGAACACTAGTTTCATTTTAAATCCAACAAACCAAGCATACTAGAGATTTCAATATGTCCGATTCCAAAACTTTCAACAAAAGCGAAATCCCTCAAGAACATCCTGTCCAACCAAACGGACCTTTAGGGGATATTTTGGTTTGATGAAATAGTTTTGAGAGCTTTGAATTTCGTAAAAGGATTTAGAGCTTTGATGTGTATGGTTTATCGGATTTGGGAGTGTAATTGAATTTCATTTTTTTTAAATAATTTATAAAAACAAATTATAAACAATTATAAGCAAAAAATTAATTACTTTTTTATTAATTGATTATTATAAAACAATTGTTTTCAACATACTTTAAACATTATTACACATGAATCTTACGAAATCCCACGAAATACCAACAACTCTCATATGAATTCTAAATCTCATGTTTGTGAAATTTCAATGAAATTCCGGAATTTCAAATTCAAGCAATCTTTGAAACCAACACATGAGACTGAAATGAGATTGAATGTTAAATCCTACAAATCAAACGGGACATTGGTGTATTTATTTTGTATATAAGCCTGTGTTGATTATCTTTATATACAAACAATTATCCTACAAGTTGTTTGCTTGAAATCGATGGAAATTACTCAAATTAGTGTCAAGTTTAAAATTTTCATTTTAATGGACTTACAACATCTCCCTTCTTTCCCCAAAAGCTGTAGTTACAATTCCTTATCATGCTTAAAAAACAAATTTGCTAGCATTTATGATTCGGCTTTTTAACATCTCAGATCAATTGTATCATATATTATCCGCTTTGTCTGCACACTGGACTTACAGTTTTAAAACATGTCTAATAAATAAGATATCAAGTCTCTCATAAGGCATCATTCATTCCCCTCCTCCAACTAACAGGGTCGGTCCTGAGATTTTGGATGCCCATGGCGAAAGACAAAAAAGATGTACCTATATTACGGAAACGGAAAACAATTTAACGAGGTTTGGAACCTAGTCAAGCTAGGAGACTCATCCCCACGTTGGGTCTTTATTAAATAAAACAAAAATATTACAAACGGGGGGGCATAAACCAAAACCCCGTATAATAAAACTTAAAATACATTACCTAAAACGATGCCTTCGTGCATTTTTTGAAACAAAAATATCAATTACTTTATCATAGTTAGTAAGTTACCACAGTCCACAATTCCACAAATCGGTGTTGCCTGTTGGAGATATAGAGAATGGACATTGAGTGATTGACAAATCCACAGGCCACAGCCACATGCGTTCGTTCGATTCCACATGCCACAGCCACAGCCACAGGCGTTCGTTCGATTCCACAATCCACATGCGTTCGTTCAATTGTTCGAGAGGTCAGAGGCGAGAGGCCAGAGGCGAGAGTCGAGAGATACGGATACCAGATACTGAGATACGTTCTTCGACAGAGGCGAGAATCGATTTATTGGATATTTGGATTGAACCGTTTCTTTTTTCCTTTTTTTGAAGCGGCACTGGCAGATTGGGCTTAACGGCTCTTTTTTAGGCCCAAAACATTACTGAATTGCGCCTACTATCATAAAATTGGACTTATTTTTTGATGCCCACTGAAATGTTGATGCCCTGGGTCGTCGCCGCACGGCCGACCCTGCCAACTAGGGGTGTTAACGAGACGAGTTGAGGCAGGTTATAAAAGTCGAGCTCGAAAAAAAATACCAGGCTCGAGCTCGATTAATTTTTCAAAGTCGGGGCTCGAGCCCGATGCTCGTTTATGAGCTCGGATTCGAGATCAATTAACTCGTTTATGTAGTCAAGATCGATAATTTTTATATTTTAATTATGCAATTTGTAAACATATAAATATGTCAGGCTCGAAAAGTTGTATGATCGAATGGATCAACTCGACTCGACTCGTAAAGCTTAATCGAGCTTTCGAACGAGTCGAGTCGAACATCGGTGTTATAGAGCTCGACTCGTTAATTTAAGTGAGCCTTATTTTGTGTTCGAGATCGACTCGAGCTCGAGTAGCCCGTTAAAAGTTTGACTCGTTTAGACCCCTACTGCTAACTAATACGAGACCTTACAGATTTCACACCTCTCCATGGTAATCATTACAAAGTATCTATTTAACAACTTCTAGAAAAACATGGCCCAAAGGCCTCGGCCTTGTCACATTCTCATACTAAACATATAGGTAATAAAATATGCTATTGATTATGTACTAAAAAGAAGAGGTTAATTTGAATTCTTTCTTACCTTTATTTTGCTACAAGAGATGAATGTATGGCGTATACCCTTATTCATTTTGTTACTAAACTATGCTTTCGTCAACGAAATCGGGGATGGATCGGGGACGAAATTTTGGATGGACACGTGGAATGGAAATGGATCATTACAAAGAGCCTTTCAACGTTTGTTTAGACTAGAAACCAACAAGAATGCTTTGGTTGCGGAGAGGGGAGTTTGGGTTGGAGATAGGTGGTTGTGGAAATGGGAGTGGAGGCGAGAGCCTAGAGGGAGGGAACGAGGGGATATGGATCTTCTAGAAAGAAGGCTCCTTGAAAAGATTCCAGTTAGAGAACGTAAAGATAGGATAGTGTGGAAGCTAAACCCGTTTAAGACGTTCAATGTTAAAACTCTTAAAGGTCTAGTGGAGGAAGCTAGGATGGAGGAGGAAGGAACCATCGTGGAGACGAGATGGCACACAATGATCCTGAAGAAAATATGCATTTTCATTTGGAGGGCAAGCTTGGGCCGGATTCCTTGTAACACCCCAAAAATTGAGAAAACACATTTTGGGACTCACGGACGTCCGCAAGGCACAAGGCCGGATGTCCGCGAGGTGCGGAAGTCCGCGGGTCATCCGCGGAAGCAACAGAGCTTTTTGGGGATTTCGGCCATAGCGAGTCGGACGTCCGCGATGTGCCATGCAGACGTCCGCGAAGCATCTGATGAGATATTTTTGGGTTTTAAACCATTTTCCCTCTCTCTCTTCCCTCATTCCATCTTCAACCTCAAATCATATTCTCTCTCTCTCTAAAATCGTTTTCTCCCTCAAGAAACCCTAAACCTCCCCTCTCATCTTCATCTTCTTCCCCAAATCAAACACTCACCATTGTTGGAAACCTTAACCCCTTTCAAGGAAATTATCCACTTCATCTTCTCCATCAAATTCTAGGGTTTCACCCCAATCCCTTTTCCTCCATTTAAAGATTAGGAGTTTGTGGTTCATCTTGGTGGTTCTAGAGACATTTTGGTTGGTGGATTCAAGTGTGCTTAAAGTAATCTTCTCTTCTTTTCATTTATGGAAGTTAGGGTTTTGATATAAGTGGGTATTTTGGTATGAAATGGTTGGAGACTGATTTTACATGGTTAGATCTAATCATTGTGGTTAGAAACTTATGGATCTAGGTTTTTGGAGGTTTTAGCTTGAATATGCAAGTTGCTTCAAAGGAGCTTACGTTTGGGGAAATTCTAGATTTAGCCTACATCTAGCAAGGTGAGTTCAATTTGATTTGTGAAAACTTTGTACATGCCAAAAATGTTATTTTCCAAATGTTTGTGTGTTTTACTTGAAAATTTCAATTGTTGAGTTATTTGATGAGTCTAACTCTTTTGAAATGTTTATCTTCATAAATGTTGTAAAACACCCATATTTGGGATTTTTGGATATTTTTATGTGTAGAAATCATATTATGTCCTTAAAAGATTTATTGCTCAAAATGATGTCTAGTTGATGGTTTAATCATGTTAGTGAAATTGATTTTATAAACCATTTGGGAAAATGCACAAATTAGTGTCAAGAGTCATTTTGAGGATTGTAAAGGTATGAGTCCTTTTGGGAAAACCCTTTAGTTTAACCGTGTCGGGTTTTGGGTTAATAATGATTTTGGGGTACTTGTTTACCTAATCGATATTTAAATGCATTTTATGCTACGATGACCGTTATATATGGGTCTAATGAGTTTTGAGCATTTGCTCGGGATTGACTTTGAGAAAGTCTTGGGGACATTTGTCCGGTTTTAAATGGCTCGATGTGGAGTCTAATTTATGGTTTGCTTTTATTGCACCATATTGCATTTTATTTCACATTATTGCTATTTACATGCTTGGGTGCATTAGTCATTCCGGGATAGGCATATTGTTATAGACTGTGTTGCATTGGATCCATAGGCACGTGAGTTAGTCTTTATTTGATGGTCTGCTAGGTGTCGCGAGATTTTGACCGGGCCCCATGCTAAAAGACCTTTACTTTCAAGGGTGCGATAGGAAGGCTGAGTCATGGATGAGCACAGTGGGCGAATATGACCTCCGCCATGTTGGGGCAATGCCATGGTTGTATCCCCCTTGTGCCGGGCCTTTGGCGATATTCTTAGGGATATTTCGCTAAGGTCAGTTGTCTCTTGGTCGTAACTTGAAAGGCGTCGTATGGGACACTTGGGCTTTTATGCAGTGAAGTGTCGTACGATAAACATTGTTTGAGTGGCGTACTTTTGTGTTCATCCACTCTCAATGGATACGGGTCTCCCCCGTCGTTGGCCAACCTATTTGGGATTTTATATTGTCCCTGTTTTATTATTATTGTTGGTCTTATACATTTGACTGCGGTTGGATGACTTTAATATTGGATTCCCCTCCACGTGTATTAAATTCTAAATAAAGCAGCTCACTTCCGTATTTACGGTGTTTGGACTTCATTACATTTACGTTTGCGTGAGTATTGGATCGTATTATGTTTTCAATGAAGTATGATAATTAAATGGGTGGTTTTCCATGATTTAAGGGTTGAGTATTTATTGTCAACCGTATTTGAAGGTTTTGCCTAATATAGAATTATTAACGCATTTGCGTGTGTTGGGATTGGTATTCATTTTGGAAAAACGCTTTATACCTTTTTGGGAATATTTCTCATAGATTTTGGGTGCGTTGGAAAATGAGTCATTTATATCCTTTTCGTAAACTCTCTTGGAAATCGTTATCTATATTGCAAACTTTCATTTAAAGAATTATTCAAATCATGCTTTAAACTCTTGAACTCACTAGGCGTTAGCCTAACCCTTTTTATTTGTCGGCATGTGCAACAGGTCTCAGGTTGGGAGTAGTTCTAGTGACACAGTGAAAGGCTGTGTGCTAGTAAAGTGCTCGAGAGGTGAATAGCTTAAGTGATGTTTCCGCATTCATCCTTGGGATTAGCAACTTGTACTTAGGTTAAGTATCACCCGAGGTAGTTTTAGTCTTTGTAATGAGACTTGTATTATACATTGTTTGAGGTTGTCCATAGTTTGTAATTTGAGGTATTGCACCTATTGAAGTATAGGAATAAATCCTATAGTTTCGGACGTAATTATCGAAAATTTTAATTAGTTGCTCTTTTCCAAATCGAGGGTGTTACAGGTTGGTATCAAAGCATAAGTTTGAGAGAATTAGGCGTTGATTTTGGATACCTAGGCTCAAACTAGCATTCTTTTAAGTAAATGAGAGCGAAATTCACCATTAGGCACTTTAAGATAGGATGTTTCAAGGTCAATGGAGTTGTTAGAAACGAGAATCATGTCGAGAGTAGCAGGGATAAGCATGTACGGTGCGTTCATAGTGGCACCTGGCCAGTGTCATGGTGAACCTACTAGTTACATGTGCATGCTTGAACTACTTTAATGTGATTATCGTTGGGGTAGTGAAGAAGTTTCTAAGCTAGTGGTCGTTGGAATAGATGGACGATTCTAGCATTAGTCACTTAGAGTGACGATAAGCATGATATTTGTTTTAAGTAGACCGTTTCGGGTCAAGATTGATGGTTGGATTAGAACCATAGACTTATCGAACTGACTTTGATTCGAGGAAGAACCGTAAGGTTAATTGATGTAATTCCCAACTTGCCTTAAGAGGTTTGAATATACGGATGACAATAGTGGACCGGAGGGATTTGGAGGAGCATGGGTTGAGACGTTGAGTGCCGACTAAGTATTGTAACGTCCCAAAAATTACAAGGAAATTTAAATTTTCTAAAACATATATTCCATTATAAAACAACCACAATTTAATAAACCATAACTCAATTAAAGTTAATGCCGTCAACTCAAACAGTCAAAAGAAGTTATGCAGCGGAAATATTATAAATAAATCTAAAAGTTTAAAAGTGTAAATTCAAACAATTCTCGGCGCCCGAGCTTTTTGTGTGTACCGTCAAGCCCGACTACCGCTCGCACCTGAAATCACAACATATTGGGAAAGGGTAAGCTAAACGCTTAGTGAGTCCTACCACACACGCAGATAGCAACCCCACGTATATCGCTCCTACTCGCAAGTAGGTAACACCACTATCACCACGAATATAAACCACATAATAATTAACGTATAAATACAAGCTCAGTCCCACCGAGCCCTCGGTCCCACCGAGCCCTCGGTCCCACCGAGTACACAAAAATATGTTGATACAAGCTCAGTCCCACCGAGCCCTCGGTCCCACCGAGTACACATAAATATGTTGATACAAGCTCAGTCCCACCGAGCCCTCGGTCCCACCGAGTAAGATAATATAGTTGTACTAGCTCAGTCCCACCGAGCCCTCGGTCCCACCGAGCCCCTCAGTCCCACCGAGGTGTACACAAATTACATACCATTCACATAATAATTCAACAATCACAACTATTTATCACATCCCAACTAGTCCACGTAAACACGTAATAACACGTAATAGCACGTAACACAAAATAACGTTACACATGAAATTCCTAACTACGCGGTGAGAGAACTCACCTCGAATGCGCGCCTAGCTCACAAACAATAGTCCAAGCTCCACAATCCAAAATCACTTCCCAACACCTAAACGAACGTTAAAATGTATTAACGCGAGACCCGGACCCTAAAACACGACGCACGCTTAAACTGTCACTAAAATGACTTTTCTGTCTAGCCAAACAGGTCTGTTCGGGACCTGTTCCGACCTCCCCAAACACAGAAAATCCTCAATTACATTACATCACCAGAAAGTTCTCTGAGTTAGGGTTCCAAGGACATATTATACTCCTCCTAACGATTTTTCTACAGTTTAATACGGATTTTACAAAAACGGTTCGCAGAACAGCGAAAACAGAACCTTTCAGTACAAAACGACGATTTGACCTAAGCTACGTTCCGAACTGGTTTTTGCACAAAACATAGAAAAGTTACTAGACTCAAAATGGGAACCTTTGGCACCGATTTCTCCCCAATCCGAGTTACGAGGAAAAAGTTACGGTTTAAGCAAAACAGTGGCAGATTATTAAAGTTTCACATGAAATGACACTATTGATTATTAACCCATTAAGTCGTGGCTTAATCCCAACAGACCCGAAAAGCATATGAATTACTGAATATGGGTTACCCTAGGCTGGACAACAGCCGTGCACCACCCCCTGCCGCCTCCGGCGGCGGTGGTGGTTGGCGGCGTTTCTTTGACATACGATAACAACAAACGAGAAATAGACGAACTTACCTCGACGAACCCTTCTTCCTCCTCTTTTCCGACCAAACTTGCCGGCGATCGCCTCCTACCTCCTCTCTCCTCGTCGCCGGCAGCAACCTCTATCACCCTCTCGGTTTCTCTCTCACTCTCTCGGCTTCTTTCTTTCTCTCTCTCTCTCTCTCTAGTTCTCTTCTTGGCCGAACACACAACAAAGGGGGATGGGGAAAAGGTTTTTGGGAGTTGTTTAAGTGAAAATGAAAGGGGAAGGGGGAGGGGATCGGTCATATGGCTGGTCCCTTGCACAAGTTTGGTGCATTGACCCAAATGGCCCCTCAACTTCCTTTCCTTGCAAAGACCAAAACAAGGTTGACCCCGTTAACTTTTTATCCCATTTCATCTAATTCCGTTAACGAACACCAAGCTAGGGAGAAGGTTTAAAAAGAAATTAATAAAAATAATAAAGAAAAGGCATACCGGAGTACGGACTTTACAACTCTCCCCCGCTTGAAATTAGACTTCGTCCTCGAAGTCTTGACCGATGAATAGCTCGGGATAATTCTCGCGCATCTCCGCTTCGGGCTCCCACGTCCACTCTGAACCCTTCCGGTGCTACCACTGAACTTTCACCAGTCCAATGACCTTGTTGCGCAGATTTTTCGTCTTCCTCTCAATGACAGCTATCGGCTTCTCCACGTAGTTGAGCCTCTCGTCAATCTGAATGTCCTCGAGAGGGATCACTGCAGCCTCGTCCACTACACACTTCCGCAATTGGGACACATGGAAGGTGTTGTGAATCAAACTCAGTTCTTCAGGTAACTCTAACCGGTAAGCCACTTTCCCCACACGGGCGATGACCTGGTAAGGCCCAATATAACGAGGCCCTAGCTTCCCCCGCTTACGAAACCGGATCACCCCTTTCCAGGGTGAAACCTTCAACAATACATAATCACCCACCTGAAATTCCAAGTCGGATCGCCTTTTGTCGGCGTAGCTCTTCTGCCGACTCTGTGCAGTAACCAAACGGTCCCGCACCATCTGAATCATCTCGGTCGTTCTCAACACAATGTCAGTACTCCCTAACACCCGATGACCAACCTCGCCCCAGCAAACGGGCGTCCTGCACTTCCTACCATACAACAACTCGTACGGCGGCATGCCAATACCAGAGTGAAAACTGTTGTTGTAGGAGAATTCTGCTAGAGGAAGGTGCTGATCCCAGCTACCTCCAAAATCGATAACACAAGCTCGAAGCATATCCTCGAGGGTCTGGATGGTTCGCTCACTCTGTCCGTCCGTCTGCGGGTGAAAAGTCGTGCTAATGTGTAACCGGGTACCCATCTCTGACTGGAACTTCTCCCAAAACCGGGAGGTAAAACGAGTGTCCCTGTCAGAGACAATCGAAACTGGCACCCCGTGCCTGGCCACGATCTCACGTACAAACACCTCCGCAAGTTTCTCCGCCGAGGAGCTCTCCCTGATGGCCAAGAAGTGAGCACTCTTGGTCAGACGGTCAACGATCACCCAAATAGCATCGTTCCCACGGGGAGTCCTTGGGAGTTTCGTTATGAAGTCCATAGTAATCTTTTCCCATTTCCAAACCGGGACCTCCAACGGCTGCAATTTCCCATGTGGTCGTTGATGTTCCGCTTTGACCTTCCGACAGGTCATACATACCTCAACACATCTAGCAACATCCCGTTTCATGCCGGACCACCAATAACCTTCACGCAAGTCTCTGTACATCTTTGTAGCTCCCGGGTGAATCGAGAACTTGGACTTATGTGCCTCATCCATTAGTACCTGCCGGTTCCCACCGATGAATGGAACCCAAACCCTACCATGTCGAGTTAGCAACCCCCGACTGTCACGAACAAAATTCGGGATTTCCCCCGACACTCTTTCCCGCTTTGCATTTTCCTCCAAAACAGCCACCTCCTGAGCGCTTCCTATCGACTCCAGAATCGGTGTAACCACTGTCAATCGCTGACATAAACCCCTCAGTGGCTCACCGACCGGATGTCGGCTGAGTGCGTCCGCAACCACGTTCGCTTTACCCGGGTGGTAAAGTATCTCACAGTCATAATCCTTGACCACCGAGCCACCTTCGCTGACGCATATTAAGGTTCTGCTGATCCATCAAGTACTTGAGGCTCTTATGGTCAGTGTAGATCGTACACTTGACACCATAGAGATAGTGTCTCCAAAATTTAAGGGCAACCACCACCGCTCCCAACTCCAGGTCATGAGTCGGGTAATTCGCTTCATGAGGCTTAAGCTGCCTCGAAGCGTAGACTATGACCTTGCCGCGTTGCATAAGCACGGCACCCAAACCTTGGTGTGAAGCGTCACAGTATACTACCAAATCCTCCATGCCCTCGGGCAAGGTTAACACAGGAGCCTCGCACAAACGCCTGCGTAGCTCCTCGAACGCCTTCTGTTGTTCCTCACCCCAACTGAACGCCGCAGATTTCTTCGTCAATCGCGTCATAGGCATCGCGATCTTGGAGAAATCCTGAATAAACCTTCGGTAATACCCTGCCAAACCTAGAAAGCTTCTCACCTCAGTAGGAGTCTTCGGCACTTCCCACCGCATCACTGCTGAAATCTTAGCTGGGTCGACCATAATGCCATCCTGATTCACGACATGTCCTAGGAACTGGACCTCTCGCAACCAGAACTCGCACTTGGAAAACTTAGCGTATAACTTCTCTCGCCTCAATACTTCCAACACCTCTCAAAGATGCACCTCGTGCTCCTCCTTGGACTTTGAATACACCAGAATATCGTCGATGAACACAATCACCGATCGGTCCAACATCGGACTACACACTCGGTTCATGAGGTCCATGAATGTTGCCGGTGCATTGGTGAGCCCAAAAGGCATCACCACAAACTCGTAATGACCGTACCGCGTACGGAAAGCCGTCTTCTCCGTGTCCTCACTCCTGACCCGCATCTGGTGGTACCCCGACCGTAAATCAATCTTGGAGAACCACGAGGCCCCCTGAAGCTGGTCGAACAAATCGTCAATCCTTGGCAAAGGATAACGATTCTTTACCGTAAGCTTATTCAGCTCCCGGTAGTCTATGCACATCCGCTGCGACCCGTCCTTCTTCTTCACGAATAAGATAGGTGCTCCCCACGGCGAACAACTCGATCTAATGAACTCCTTCTCGAGAAGCTCCTGCAACTGGGCGTATAGCTCTTTCATTTCTGGTGGAGCCAGGAGACAGGGTGCCTTGACCACCGGAGCAGCACCCGGAATCAGATCGATCCGAAACTCTACCTGTCGTTCGGGAGGTATCCCCGGCAAATCCTCGGGAAATACGTCGGTGAACTCCCGTACAACTGGCACGTCTTCCGCATACTCCTTCGCTTCCCCAACACTCGTGTCTATCACGTATGCCAAATACCCCTGACTACTATGCTGAAGGTCCCTCCGAGCTCTCGCAGCCGAACATATGGCCGTAGTCCGTCTAAACGAATCTCCCTGCACTAACAGTTCTCCCCCGCTTGGGGTTCGAACTCGCACTTGTTTGTGACGACAAACAATCTCCGCGTCGAACTTATCCATCCAACCCATGCCCACAATCACACAAAGTTCCCGCATAGCGATCGGGATCAGGTCAATGGGAGACCGCACTCCTGAGATCTCTAAAGTGCACCCGCGAAACACGTCCGTGACCGTCAAGGTCCTATCATCAGCCACCTCAACAACAAGAGGATGACTCAAACGTCCTACCACTCGGCCCAAACCCTCGCTAAAAGTGCGAGACACAAAAGAGTGAGTAGCCCCGCTATCAAACATCACAACCGCAGGCACCGAGTTAACTAGGAACGTACCTGTAACCACTTTAGGCGTCGCCTGCGCCTCATCCACCGTCAACTAGTGAACTCTACCTCGAGCCGCTCCCGCCCCCGGCAGACCTGCTCGACCATCGGTAATACGTAACGGGGCATTCCCAGGCGCCCTCTATGCTCCACCCCCAATAGCTACCCCTGCTCTAGGACAGTTGGCCTTTACATTGCCGTCTGATTACAGTTGAAACAGACCACTAGCGGTACCTTACAATCCCGGCTAAGGTGACCGAGTTGGCCACACTTAAAACACCCCTACTACACTCACGCTCCACTCCTTGGTTTCCTCGTGACTCTCCCCGACTCGAGTATGGATCCTGTGCTTCAGATAGTAGGAGCTCTGCTACTACCCTTCACACCTATTCTTACTCGTTTCGAGTCCTGTCCCGGGACGTCCAAGTAGTTGCTTACCACAAACAAACACATATGTCCACTCCGGCATATGTAAACACTTTTCCTAGCTCCCTAGAAAAGTCGTAACAACCCACTACCCTTGCTAGAACGGGACCCCCACTAACCCTGACGAGTCGCCTCGTAAACACACAGTCGTATACAGTGAAACCAGATAGACATTCGAATATAGGATTCTATCCTACAACGGTTGGACTCAAACAAGAGCTGCGCAATAGAACTAAATCCAACATTCTAAGGCTATTCGGTTCCTACCGCATACAACCTATAGTGCATTCGCTTAACAACCTATCAAAGTTAGCATAAGTCCCTAATAGCAAGCAACAACCATACAATACAGTGTATTAAGCACCAAGCAATCTAGTATACATACTCCTATGTTCTAGAAAGCAATTTTGCATACGTACTCATATGTAAACGCTATTCCCAGCTCACTAGGAATTTCATCTCATCCCACTACCCTTGCTACAACGGAATCCCTGTTAGCAATAACGAGTTGCCTCGCGAATACCCAGTCGCATGCAGCGTGAATCAAATAGACATTCGAATACAAGATTCTATCCTAGAACGGTTGGACTCAAACAAGAGCTGCGCAATAGAACTAAATCAAATATTCTGAGGCTATATGATTCTGACTGCATACAACCTATAGGGCCTTCACTTAACAACCTACTATAACTAGCATTGATTCCTACTAGCAAGCAGTCATTATACAGTACAGTGTAAACAACATAGACAATCTAGCATGCATACCATATGCCTAGAAAGCAATAAATACACTAAGCAATGTACCTTCCCACATAGCGTCGGCTGACTGTACACACTGCGCCCCCGATCACCGTTTCCCAAACGGGTTTTCCTTTTTCCTTTATTCTCAAAGATTTTAGTAAAAGAGTTTAAAACTTCATAGCCGCAACTTGAGACCAAACACACCGAGATGTGTTTGATTCACTCAAGCTGTGCTCTGATACCAAGTTGTAACGTCCCAAAAATTACAAGGAAATTTAAATTTTCTAAAACATATATTCCATTATAAAACAACCACAATTTAATAAACCGTAACTCAATTAAAGTTAATGCCGTCAACTCAAACAGTCAAAAGAAGTTATGCAGTGGAAATATTATAAATAAATCTAAAAGTTTAAAAGTGTAAATTCCAACAATTCTCGGCGCCCGCGCTTTGTGTGTGTACCGTCAAGCCCGACTGCCGCTCGCACCTGAAATCACAACATATTGGGAAAGGGTAAGCTAAACGCTTAGTGAGTCCTACCACACACGCAGGTAGCAACCCCACGTATATCGCTCCTACTCGCAAGTAGGTAACACCACTATCACCACGAATATAAACCACATAATAATTAACGTATAAATACAAGCTCAGTCCCACCGAGCCCTCGGTCCCACCGAGCCCTCGGTCCCACCGAGTACACAAAAATATGTTGATACAAGCTCAGTCCCACCGAGCCCTCGGTCCCACCGAGTACACATAAATATGTTGATACAAGCTCAGTCCCACCGAGCCCTCGGTCCCACCGAGTAAGATAATATAGTTGTACTAGCTCAGTCCCACCGAGCCCTCGGTCCCACCGAGCCCCTCAGTCCCACCGAGGTGTACACAAATTACATACCATTCACATAATAATTCAACAATCACAACTATTTATCACATCCCAACTAGTCCACGTAAACACGTAATAACACGTAATAGCACGTAACACAAAATAACGTTACACATGAAATTCCTAACTACGCGGTGAGAGAACTCACCTCGAATGCGCGCCTAGCTCACAAACAATAGTCCAAGCTCCACAATCCAAAATCACTTCCCAACACCTAAACGAACGTTAAAATGTATTAACGCGAGACCCGGACCCTAAAACACGACGCACGCTTAAACTGTCACTAAAATGACTTTTCTGTCTAGCCAAACAGGTCTGTTCGGGACCTGTTCCGACCTCCCCAAACACAGAAAATCCTCAATTACATTACATCACCAGAAAGTTCTCTGAGTTAGGGTTCCAAGGACATATTATACTCCTCCTAACGATTTTTCTACAGTTTAATACGGATTTTACAAAAACGGTTCGCAGAACAGCGAAAACAGAACCTTTCAGTACAAAACGACGATTTGACCTAAGCTACGTTCCGAACTGGTTTTTGCACAAAACATAGAAAAGTTACTAGACTCAAAATGGGAACCTTTGGCACCGATTTCTCCCCAATCCGAGTTACGAGGAAAAAGTTACGGTTTAAGCAAAACAGTGGCAGATTATTAAAGTTTCACATGAAATGACACTATTGATTATTAACCCATTAAGTCGTGGCTTAATCCCAACAGACCCGAAAAGCATATGAATTACTGAATATGGGTTACCCTAGGCTGGACAACAGCCGTGCACCACCCCCTGCCGCCTCCGGCGGCGGTGGTGGTTGGCGGCGTTTCTTTGACATACGATAACAACAAACGAGAAATAGACGAACTTACCTCGACGAACCCTTCTTCCTCCTCTTTTCCGACCAAACTTGCCGGCGATCGCCTCCTTCCTCCTCTCTCCTCGTCGCCGGCAGCAACCTCTATCACCCTCTCGGTTTCTCTCTCACTCTCTCGGCTTCTTTCTTTCTCTCTCTCTCTATAGTTCTCTTCTTGGCCGAACACACAACAAAGGGGGATGGGGAAAAGGTTTTTGGGAGTTGTTTAAGTGAAAATGAAAGGGGAAGGGGGAGGGGATCGGTCATATGGTTGGTCCCTTGCACAAGTTTGGTGCATTGACCCAAATGGCCCCTCAACTTCCTTTCCTTGCAAAGACCAAAACAAGGTTGACCCCGTTAACTTTTTATCCCATTTCATCTAATTCCGTTAACGAACACCAAGCTAGGGAGAAGGTTTAAAAAGAAATTAATAAAAATAATAAAGAAAAGGCATACCGGAGTACGGACTTTACAAGTATGCACAAAATTTATTTTGAAAATAAATTGCATCAATTATTTCTTGTGTTTCAAATCCTTATATGGATTGTGTTACAAATTTTGGAAAATGTTTAGCACACACACAAGATTTCAAATCATGGGTTTTGAACCTGCATTAAATTATTTTATTACGGGAGTTGCAAACTCCGTCGGGACTTGCTTTATTTTATTATTGTTCAACGTTACTTTCGGATACTGTGATATCCATATTTTTATGATGTTTAAGACGTTGGGCAAGTAACTACGGCTTATGACTTTAAAATTGGATCTCCTCCACATATGTTAAAGTTTTGACGGAAAGTTATCTTCCATTATGTGTACGTAAAGCTATTTTGGAGAATTTGTTTAATGTGAGTTTGTTAAACAATGTTGTTTATATAGTATTACAACAAGAAGGAGATTTTGGAATTTTGGCGTTCTAGTCATGATTTTGCTTATTGCAATTTGACTTTTGGAAGCATAATGTTTGGTGCCATTTTATTGACTTGAGATCATTGGGACCATTGAATTTCATGGAGTTTTGTTTTACGACGTTTTGAGTCGTGTGAGTGTAATTTCACAATAGCATACTCCATTTACTTATGTGAGAATTTATGAGTTATGTTGGGCATTTTGTCCCACTCGAGCTTTGTTGAGAAATATTAATTTTATGCCATAAGGCGACCAAAGAGATAAGTTTTGGAACTTTAGTGTCGCGTAATTTCTCTTTCAAAAATTTGTGCTAGCACAGCTTGTTGCAACTTGTTCGGTATATGGATTGATTTATACGTGACGTAAGTAATGCATAAAAGAACACTTTGATAGTATTTCATAACAATTTGCTTAATGCGCTTTCGGTCAGTCAAATGTTTTATTATCATTTTCATGTAAATGCATTATATCGACTTAGGGGTATGCATAGCTTGGTAACCATTGTTTCTCGACACTTTGATAAACGAGTCGTGCATGAAAACGTTTTGTTAACTCATTGTATAAATGAAGGCATTTTGGTCAAAGTACGCGTTAGTGTCGTGGAGATCATGCATACTTCACAATACGTTATATTTTGAAAACATGAATGTGTGAGTCATTGACATTCGGTCAACTTTTGGTTCGAGGAACATTTTGGGAAATTGTAAACCTTTTTGGTTTTGGAGAAAATGTGTATTTTGGGGAATTTTAACGAATAAACTTTTAAACTTTGACGTTTTAACATTTTACGTTACGAGTGTGAAACTTTTGATGTTAATGCTCCGAGATGGGGATTTTGGAAATTATTTGCCAAACCTAGAGTGCGTGGAATTTCTTATGTTTTGAACATTGATGCGCACTGTTAGTGCAATTCGAGATTTAAAGTCGGTATGAACCCTTTTTGGTGTCAACCATTTACTAACACTTACTTTCTCCTAAGTTTTGGGAAAATACATTGATGTGTGCGAACCTTGTCAGAAATGTTTTACTCATGTGTCATTATATGACCAAATGATAAAATTTTGGAAATTGATTTAAAGGATTTCATATTTTGAAATTTGTCGTGAGCTATTGGATGCATGTAATCTCATTTCAAGAAAACTACTAGTAAAGTGTTACAAGCTTGCATGACTACCCCAATTTGAGGTTCCCTCATGATGTTTTAGTTGATATCTTCAAATGATGGAAACGTATTGGTTCTGTCTGTAAATTTGGAACTTACACAACTCATTTTATGTTTTGACCAAAGTGTAATTATGAATTATTTCATCGATTTTGTAAAAATAAACTGACACGCGCAAATTTTGTTGGTGAACCTTGTTCCATGCCATTTTATGGTTAGAAAGGAATTTTAGAGTCAAAAACCGTTTGAACTTCTCTTGAAGTACGTGCAAAACTTTTTGTTGCACACCATTTAAAGTGGGTAGTACTCTACGTGCATGTCATGAGTCAATCCATACTAAGACCGTAGCGGTTCATTTAAAACAAAGTTGTTTATTACGCTTTTGGTGTTTTGCTAATAATCTGAACTGCAATGAAATGATTTTAAATATGATTTTCGTATATGGGACGAGCGTGTCCATTTTTTTGCGCAACTACCGAACCGATAGTAGTAGTTTTTATGCGTGCGTTTAATTTGATATGAAAATCCTTGTGTTG
Source organism: Saussurea involucrata (assembly GCA_033807775.1). Lineage (NCBI taxonomy): Eukaryota > Viridiplantae > Streptophyta > Magnoliopsida > Asterales > Asteraceae > Saussurea > Saussurea involucrata. The sequence continues at coordinate 13,177,538 of CM066327.1, read as the reverse complement.
AAAATTTCTATGAAAAGTTTTGTTGATTGGCATATTTGTTAAATGATTCACTTGAAAGCCTTGAACTCATTAGGACCTTGGAAAGGTTAAGTAACCCCGGTTAGGAGTAAGTTTGTATAGAACCTCGACTATGAAAAATTGGGCGTTTAGGCACGTGATGTGACTATGGGCCGGATGATATCGGTAGCAGAGTCGATGTGCTTGTGGTAATTGGAGGGTTAGATTTGCGGTAACTGATAGGCAGGTTCACACCCCCTAAATCTAACCGCAAATGTACGGGTCGAAATCAAGTAATAGTACAAAAGTACGAGTATCGAACACAGGGAACTAGGAACTAAGTATCACAATGACTATAAGATCTATTAACTGAACGACTGCAAATTGAGTTGTGGATATGAAAATAATAATTGCAAATAAGTAAATCACGAACGAGACAGTAAACTACTTAGGAAACTTTGATAGAGAAAACAGTTGAGGGTTGGAAATCCTAAGGTTTTCACATACGAACATTTGACTTAAAACAAGTACCAGTTAATCCCCTTAATGAATACCCAATCTTTAAAATCATCGTTGTTCTCTTTCGAGCAACAACGGGTTTTATTTTGAAAGCACAAGTTTTATCTCTCGATCTCAACTCATGAAACTCAAAACACATTAAAAGCAAGATTTAACGGGACTAAGCTTACTTGGTATATCTCTATCCAATTTCTCACCTTAGGCATGCAATTCTAGTTTTAATTAACAATTAATTCTCTCGAACTTAATTGTTCACAACAAATCAAATGTAAATTGGCCAAATTCACAAAAGCATTAAAAACTAAATCACATGCTTCATTAAATTAGGAAAACTGATAAATGTCTCAAATCATCTATTCATATGCTAAACCAAATTCATTCCAACCCCCAACATCTAAAGATTAGTTCATGTTGGTGGTGGATTCAAACATAAGAAAAAGGGATGAAAAGTGTGTGTAAACATGATGATCGTGAACGTGAAAGATGTAATGGTGAACTCCCTTTTCTCGGCTCTAATCCGCTTCGCGTGATGAATGTCTCCTCGATCGATCCTCTATCGTGGCTCCAAAAGCTCCGAAAAACCTCTGAAAATCGCCCCCAAGTCGTCTGTCGTCGTCATGTGCGAGATGCTTCGATGACAACCTAAAATCCGGAAAACGCCAAAATATAAAAGCTGGAACAGGGACACCCGCGGTTTATGCCGCGGTTTGCAAACCGCGCAGGAAACCGCGCGGTTTCCTGAAAAGCTTCGGGTCAGATTCGGGCACGGGTCTTAGGCTTGGATCTCGGGCTTCCGTTGGGCTTCGTTTTGCCTCTCTTTTGGACTCTTTTTCGTTCCTTTTCCTCAATGTTTGCCTCCTTTTAGATTACCTGCACATTCCACTCGATAAACCATAAAATTCCGCCTTTTTGCTAGAACACAAGCCAATCTCATTGGTTTGAGGACCGAAAATAACGCCAAAAAGTGGCGTTATCAACAACCCCAAACCGAGCGTTGTTTGTCCTCAAGCAAATTAGTGATAAAAACAGAATAAAAGCATATATCAGCAAAATAATAACTGCACAACTCCCAATTGGTATCACGTAATGCACTGGTGATTTCCCATACCCGTAAATGCCTATCTCACTCTCGCCTCATTCTTATTCTGTTTGGTCTATGGCCTTCCATTGTGAGTTGAACTCGTGACTGCTCCGATTACATTAAGGTCGTACTAGGTCCAAACATACTAGGGAAAACATTTCGCCTCGACCCTACCTCACGGGATACTCTCATGTCACTCGAACCTAGGTTGTCGCACATGTTGTCATGTATAAGGAAGTTATGTACAAGAATACTCGAAAGATTACATGACAACTCTAATGAAAGACGCACAAATGTCCAAAAAGTTGATCTCAGAAAGGAATCAAGTAGCAAGACAGGGAATATCGGTAAAGGTGGTCGCATACCCTAATCACATTTTCCAGAAGATCATCCAGGTCTTTACAAGGGTTGTAACGGGGCTAAGGTTATGGCTAAGAAACGAAGGGTAAACGGATCAAAGATCCTTGGTGTGTCAATTTTTAGCAGTTGTGACTTCTTGACTTTGTTTACTATTATTTGGCCCTCTTTGTCATTGCTGGAGTCTCTTTGACTCTCTTATTATCTGTTGTGCATACTATTTAAACTAACTGTTTTTTTTTGTGGGGCATCATTGGCCCTCTTTATTTTATTTGGGGCTGCATTGGCCTCTTTTCTAACTTTGGGTTAAACTACCCCAATTTCTTCTCATGACTGGCCTGTACTTTTTCTTTTCTACTCTATCTTTCGCTCTTCATTACTGCTTCTGATTGACACACTTTCGGATAAGGGTTGGCTAAGGTTTTTGGCTAGGGTTTAATGGTGGGTCTGAAATGAACAAGTGGTAAGTGTTTGGCTTCAAAAGGGGTTTTGGGTACACACATAATGGGTAAAAAGGAACGATACATAAAAACAGGGTTAAACATACACACAATGCCTGGAATCATCTCTTAAGGTCCACGCGATATGGTCTACTACACCCTTACCCAATCTTCTGATGGTTGTCTTTGCTACTAAATGCAATATTATAGCGAGATCACTCTATAATCACGACAAGGAATTCGAAAAAGTGTATATGAATTTCGTGTTTATCCCTCGAAATGAATAACGTCTTTTAGGCTCAAATCTCGCTATTGGGTGGTCTCCACTAATGTCCCTAGTCATGCCTTTTCCCGGTCCTTCCCTAATGGTCACGTTACTATCACAAGATTCTCCCCACAATGGTCGGTCTTAATCATTCAAAACAAAAATTTAGCTAAACTGGTCTAACCATTCATAGGTGTGGGACATCAACGTGCATAAACGTGGGCCCGATTGGGCAACCCCAAACCTTACCCACACATTGTCCCCAATGTGTAAGTGTCGGCGTAGGCGATACAAAATGTGACATGTATCATTGTGCAGTTATCGCAGTTATCATACAAGAAAGACAAAGTATTCACATGAAACATCAAAGAGCTAGTCTACTTTTTCAAACAAAATGGCCACCCCAAACCTAGGTCGTGGCCTAGGTTTGTCAACTAAAGCCAACCCCAAACCTCGGTGAAACCGAGGTTTGCACAGGGGTAAAAGTGAGTGCGTAGATGTTGAAAGGTGAGGCACCCCAAACCTAAATGAAATTTAGGTTTGTTGCATCTCGCTTAACTAATAAGGAAACACAACATCATACACCACTCGTTACATACAGAGTTAGAGCATACCTGGTTGCCCGGACGGAGGAGATTCTCTTGAAAAGGTGGAGCCACCAGTTGGGAGACATCGGAGGAGAAGGAGAGAGAAAGCTAAAACAAAGCAAAAGACGAAAGGAAGCAAACAAACGAAACATACAAAGCAGGAAAGGAACAAAAACTGCACGAAAAAAAACACAACTAGAAGCAGTCATGGGGCCCGCGCGGTTTGGCGCGCGGTTTGCAAGCCGCGGCACAAACCGCGTAAGTCTTTGTTTCAGAAGACCACCAGAGCACCTCGCGGCTTGGCGCGCGGTTTTAAAGTTGCGGCCTATACCGCGGGCCCCATTGTTCCAGTTTTAGTTTTTTTTAAATCACTCCAAAACATAAATTAAAAACAAAACACGCAAATCAAACTAAAAGAGATCAAACCTTGGTGGGTTGCCTCCCACCCAGCGCCTTGGTTTTGGTCGTGGCTCGACCTTTCTTCCGATCACTCCTTAGGCTTTCCGTGATTACCAGGTTCCTCTTCAACTTGACCTCGTACCCTCTCGAACATCTTGAATGTCGCCTTTTCGCCACCAACTCTTAACGTCATCTCACCTTCTTCCATATCGATAAGCGCTTTGCTCGTGGACAGAAAAGGTCTTCCCAGTATCAGCAGGACTTCTTCGTCTTCATCTATGTCGATCACCACGAAGTCCACCGGAAAGTAGAACTTGTCGACTTTAATCAACACATCCTCCACCACTCCATACGGGTACATTATTGAACGATCAGCAAGTTGAATTGTCATGTACGTTGGCTTCACTTCCCCCAAGCCGAGTTTCCTAAAAATAGAGAGAGGCATTAAATTAATACTTGATCCTAAATCGCATAACACCTTATCAAAACAAAGATTCCCAATTTTAATAGGGATCGAAAAACTCCCTGGATCCTTAAGCTTCGGGGGAAGCTTGTTCTGGATGATCGCGCTACACTCTTCAGTAAGTGCCACCGTTGCATGCTCCTCAATCTTCCTCTTTTTGGAGAGGATTTCTTTCAAGAATCTCGCATATGAGGGCATTTGTGCCAAGGCATCTGCAAAAGGGATGTTAATACGCAACTTTTTAAATACTTCAAGAAATTTAGAAAAATTAACATCATCCTTATGTGATTTAAGCCTGCTCGGATAGGGCACTTTTGGAGTTACCGGCTTGACCGGTGGTTGCTTTGGCTTTTTATCTTCACTCTTCTTGTTCTCTTCAATCACAATATCTTCATATGCCTCCAACTCATCCACATCTACGATCTCCACATCTTGCCTTTTGGGCTCGGCTTCCTTTGATGACGGTTCTCGTGTAGGCTCCTGGATCAGCTCCTTGCCACTTCTCAGATAAATGGCTTTACATTCTTCTCTTGGCTTTCTCTCAGTCTGGCTCAGAAATGTTCCTGGGGCTCGGTTTTGTAAGACTTCAGAAATTTGCCCCACTTGTCTTTCAAGGATCTTGATGGATGCGGTGTTCTGATCAGTTGCAGCTTTCACTGTACTCACCGTGCTTGCTAATTCTCCAACTGTTTTGTCCATCTTTGTCATAAACTTCATCATCATGTCCTCTAGCCCCGGTTTCTTCTCCCCGGATGGTCCTTCATCAAATCTCCGTTGGTTGTAACCTGTAGGACGATAGACATTGTTAGTATTAGAAGAATTAGAGAAGTTGGAGTTATTACCTTGTGGTTGTTGACCGGGTTGACTCCATGAAAAGTTAGGGTGTTTCTTCCACCCCTCATTGTACGTGTTCGAGAAAGGGTCGTTCCTCGGCTGGTTATTTCGGTTCTGTAAAAACTGAACTTGTTCGGGTTCTTCCGGACTACCTCCTTTCAAATGGTTCGTGATCGCAGCTAGCTGAGCTTTTATCACCTTCAACTCATCCGATTCTTGAACACTTGCTACCGGTCTGATAGAAGATCGTGGAGTGGCATAGCTATGTTCGGCTAGATTCTCGATCAAATCGACTGCTTCTTCATAAGTCTTATTCATGAGAGCTCCACCCGCTGCAGCAGTGATGTCATTCTTGAACTGCGGGTGAAGTCCTCCAAAGAACGTCTGGATAATCACCCAGCCGTGTAACCCATGATGAGGGCATTTCTTCAACATATCTTTATATCGCTCCCATGCCTCGTATAGAGTCTCTTGGTCCCATTGAGCGAAGTGAGTAATGTCGGCCATCAGTTGAGCGGTTCTTCCCGGTGGGAAGAATTTCTGAAGGAACGCAGCTTTCAGGTCTGCCCATGTAGTGATCTGATCCGCTGGTAGGCCCTCTATCCATACTTCAGCTCTAACCTTGAGTGAAAAGCTGAATAGTCTTAGCTTGATGGCGTCCTTGTTCACCCCATTGATCTTGAAAGTGTTGCATATCCTCTAAAATGCATGGAGATGTGCATGTGGATCTTCTGTTGGGGCCCCTCCGAACTGATTCTGCTATACCATGACAATGGTACTCGGTTTATTCTCGAAGTAGTTCGCCCCAGTCGTGGGTGGTTGGACGCCTATCCGTGCGGCTGCCACATTAGGATTGGCAAACAACCGCATAGGACGTCTCTCGGGAGGAGCTTCGTCACCCATCTTTAGTTGTCTTTTAGCTTTAGTCTCTTTGCGTAGTCGATGGGCGGTTTTTTCAATTTCCGGATCGATTGGTTCGATTTCCTTCCCTCGGGTTTTCCTTGGCATAAACCAATTAGTACCTGAATTGGGGAGTAAACAAAATTAGCAATCCACAAACTGAAAGAGATAAATAAAATAACAAAAATAAAAATGTTCAATGTAATAGCGCTTATAGCTGGTAGTGCTATCAGTTGCAACTAGTTCCCCGGCAACGGCGCCAAAAACTTGATAGGCAGGTTCACACCCCCTAAATCTAACCGCAAGTGTACTGGTCGAAATCAAGTAATAGTACAAAAGTACGAGTATCGAACACAGGGAACTAGGAACTAAGTATCATAATGACTATAAGATCTATTAACTGAACGATTGCAAATTGAGTTGTGGATATGAAAATAATAATTGCAAATAAGTAAATCACGAACGAGACAGTAAACTACTTAGGAAACTTTGATAGAGAAAACAGTTGAGGGTTGGAAATCCTAAGGTTTTCACATACGAACATTTGACTTAAAACAAGTACCAGTTAATCCCCTTAATGAATACCCAATCTTTAAAATCACCGTTGTTCTCTTTCGAGCAACAACGGGTTTTATTTTGAAAGCACAAGTTTTATCTCTCGATCTCAACTCATGAAACTCAAAACACATTAAAAGCAAGATTTAACGGGACTAAGGCTTACTTGGTATATCTCTATCCAATTTCTCACCTTAGGCATGCAATTTCTAGTTCTAATTAACAATTAATTCTCTCGAACTTAATTGTTCACAACAAATCAAATGTAAATTGGCCAAATTCACAAAAGCATTAAAAACTAAATCACATGCTTCATTAAATTAGGAAAACTGATAAATGTCTCAAATCATCTATTCATATTCTAAACCAAATTCATTCCAACCCCCAACATCTAAAGATTAGTTCATGTTGGTGGTGGATTCAAACATAAGAAAAAAGGATGAAAAAGTGTGTGTAAACATGATGATCGTGAACGTGAAAGATGTAATGGTGAACTCCCTTTTCTCGGCTCTAATCCGCTTCGCGTGATGAATGTCTCCTCGATCGATCCTCTATCGTGGCTCCAAAAGCTCCAAAAAACCTCTGAAAATCGCCCCCAAGTCGTTTGCCGTCGTCGTGTGCGAGATGCTTCGATGATAACCTAAAATCCGGAAAACGCCAAAATATAAAAGCTGGAACAGGGACACCCACGGTTTATGCCGTGGTTTGCAAACCGCGCAGGAAACCGCGCGGTTTCCTGAAGAGCTTCGGGTCAGATTCGGGCACGGGTCTTAGGCTTGGATCTCGGGCTTTCGTTGGGCTTCGTTTTGGCTCTCTTTTGGACTCTTTTTCGTTCATTTTCCTCAATGTTTGCCTCCTTTTAGATTACCTGCACATTCCACTCGATAAACCATAAAATTCCGCCTTTTTGCTAGAACACAAGCCAATCTCATTGGTTTGAGGACCGAAAATAACGCCAAAAAGTGGCGTTATCAGTAACGAATTTTGAGGTTGGTATAACCGTTTTGTCGGCAACCCTGTTTTGGGTCTTGGACAATTTTCGCATGAAGAACCCTTTAGACACCGTATTGATAGCCCTAGTTTTGTGGCAATGCTCGGTGAACGAAACGCGTAGGTGGAGTTCTGTTAGAGTTCAAAGCTTGGCGGTATGACTAGGTGTCAACCTTTTTGGATTCGAGGTCGGAAACTGTTAGCATATTCGGAGGGTGTAGTCCGATTTTAAAAGAAATGATGGTAACGGTTGTAGTAATCCTAAGATACGCAGGTGTGATAAGTAGATTTGTTAGGGATGATTTCCTTGTGTGGTAAAGGAACCTGCATGTACGATGATTAATGTTGGGTTGGATTCTTGGAGTCTGTTAGGGCTCGTTGGAATTAAATGACAGTTAATGGTAGGAACAGTCGGAATTGGAGGTTCTGTTGGGTTCGTTAGTGGACAAACCTTGGATTGATTTAGAGCCTGAAACCGAAATCGGGAAGTATGGAACATCTAAGGTTGGGAGACAACCGAAGTTGTCTGATCTGGAGTTTTTCCAGCAGGTGGAATGTTCCCCCGGACATATGTACAGTGTATATAGGAGGACATTGTTAGTAAGAGTCTGCTTGAGGTTTGTCTTAGCAGCTCGTGTGGGGAAAATTTAGATTTCAGTTGGGAGTTGATGGATTATGGTCGGCGTTGAGTCGGTTAGCCTTTGATTATAAGGGATCTAGATTTTGAGGACGAAATCATTCTAAGGTTGGGAGGATTGTAACACCCCAAAAATTGAGAAAACACATTTTGGGACTCACGGACAGTAACATCTCGATTTTTGTACAAAATATTAAGATGGGTCTTAGTGATAAATTATAATTTATTATGTGATAAATTAATTTTAGAGTTTAACCCTGAATAAGTTACGTTATTTGTTTTATGGAGTTATAAAGTTAAGGGGTAAACTTTAATTTTAATTTATAAGCTAAAGGGTATAAATTGGCAAGTGTTGATAGTTGAGGGGGTGTTTGGTTAAGTGATGAAACCTACACCAACACCACCGCCTCATCTATTGAAATAGGAACAAAAGTAGAAAATATCTTCTACTTTTCATTTTGGTTAGTATGGTGTGTGTGTGTGTATTGTGTACGGCAAAGAGAGAAAAGAGAGAAAGAGAGCCAAAAAGAAAGAGAAGAAGCAAGAAGAAACTGAACTCCAGCTGGGATTTTAGGAGCAATCTGAGGAATCAAAAGCGCTGCTGGATTGAAGATTGAGTGTAGAAAATTGGGTTAAAAACCAAAGGTGAGTTCATTCTACTTTCCTTATGTAAACTGTTTTAAGCATAAAATTAATGTTTGGAATATGTTAGAAAACGCATTTACAAAGTAATGGTATGTTTGGTGTGGAATGATCGGATTTAAATCGATATCTGGATAGAAATTTTAGGTAACAGATCGAAGTTACCGGACAGACATGAATGTGTCAGGTAATTCCTCTTTGCTGGTGTCCGGAAGATGATGTATCCGGAAACCCCTGTGCTAAGGTATCCGGACGAGACAAATATCCGGTAAGTTTCTTTTTGTAGTTTCCGGATGAAATTAGATACCGGATGGTATCCGGATTTCTTTGGTTTCCGGATGTCGTCCGGATTGAGTATGTTTCAGGTAAGTATCCGGACAGTATTAATATCCGGTAAATATTAGTGTCCGGAAAGATTTATACATCCGGTAAGCTATGTGTATCCGAAAAGTTATGTTGTCCGGATAGTTTCATGGTGTCCGAAAACTTTGGTTGTCCGGTCACTTTTGAGGTTCCTGATACTTTTGAGTATCCGGTAACTTTGTGTTTTGTCGACTCTTGGATAGAGTATGATTGAGGAATGGAAATACAATCCTAGTAGCTTGAACATACATACTGTTGGATGGTAGCGTGTTAGGTTTAAAGGTTGCTTTAGTTTGATGCTAAGTAAGTGTGTAGTATATGTTTTATATATGAGATTTGCTCATACTGAATGCTATGAGGAATTTATAATAAATAATAACCTGCGCGAATACGGTTAAAGGTAATGAATCCATATACACTAGTTTTATTGGATAGTGTAGGATCGGTAAGGTATCATTGCTATTACTGTTTATAGCGAAACGTAAGGAATAGACAAATGTTATTCCCGTGTGCTCTTGAGATGATGGAATAGACGTAGATTTATTCGGAATTCCTGATACGATTGAGTGTAATGGATCCATAGGCACTAGTGGTTATGAACACGTGGAATAGATGAGGATTATTCATTATTCCGATGTGTGTGAGAAATCGCGGAATAAACGTAATTTCCGATTTTTAAGGAAAAGAAGGGATGGACATGTGTATATTGCGATCTCTATTTCCTTTCCAAGAAATGGGCATGTGTATATTGCGATTTCTTGGATATGAGCATTAATCTAGAATCCGTGGAGATTCGTAGTGCGGCTCAGGAACATGAGAAATGACTGACTTAGTGTCAGGTCGTAGTCATGGAATCGGGTTTAACCCCGTTATCGAAAAATGGTTACGCGTGTGGTAAGAAAAAGAGTAAACCAGGTTTGTTATGCCTTGTTTACATTGATCTGTATAAATATTATTTTGAAACTGAATGTTCTCACTAGGCGTTAGCCTAATCGTTTCAAATGATGTTTTCTTATCAGGTACTAGCTTCGGAAAATAAAAGGGATGTGGGACGAGTGCTTTTGGATTAGCAGAGGAGTTATTGAATACTGAGGTTTTGAATAGATTGCTTAGCTAATCTAGTTAATCTGAGTATAGTGACATAATTAGATTAATAGGTTATTTGAAAAATTCTATATATGTAAATACGATCCTCAAGGTTAAATCTCTGTTTATGTATAAAGGTTTAGAAAGTTTATGTTTAAATCTTGTTATAAATTGAGGGTTAAATTAGCCCTGATTTTAGGGTGTTACAATATGGTATCAGAGCATTAGTTTAAGCAAACTAGGTATGATAGTGAGATACCTAGACTTAAGCTGAGATGAATTAAGTTATGATTTGTGAGAAACGGGTAGAAGCACTAAGACGGGATAGTCTTAGAGTCGACTGAAATACGTGAAATTAGTACTGTAGCGATGGTAACGAGAATTCTCATGTATAATATATTCACAATCTCAATTAGCTACTGTTATTATGAATATATTACTACACGAGTATACTTGTTTATAAATTGTTACAGTGACTATAGATTGGTAATGTATGTTTCGTATGTTTAGATATGTGTAACCATATCCTATGGTTATCGGTGAGATTCCACATCGGCTAGGAAGGGGAACGAAGTCCTCCTTATAAGAGTGAATGGATATTTTCCTTGCATGAGGCCTTTTGCCTGTCACTGGGTGCGATCTGGGTGCGTCCCGCGTATGCCTGTGCGGGCAGAAACAAAACCGTGAGCGGTATCGGCATGCTGTTATGCAGAGGGTATGCGCAAAGCGGACAATATCGTGTACGGTGGGCTGGGAATGTTACATTATCTTGTTGTCTCTCTCTTGCAAACATGTAAGAAGTTGTTCGGAGAAAGGTGTGTATCCGACATGACGATGGACTACCTTGTGTAAGTGTTACAAGAGTGAAAGATCGTGGTTGCATAAGTGATTTCTTATGGAGTTTGATGATCCATATAAGAACGAAGTGTTAGGGTAATCGAAGCGAGTGTGCTTTGAATAGTTGACCTTGATATGTGGTGCATCTAGGCCCGGGAAGGACAAAGTCCGGAAACGATTTTACTTAAATGAATGGTGTTATGGGTAGCATAAAGGAAGTAGTATCTTTTGTGTGTGTAAAGGTATCATGAAAACTTGTTTACAATGTGTTCGTGTGTTGCGATGGTGGTGTGAGGAAGTAGTAGCACTTTGTACCAAAGGAATAGGTAAGTCATAGATGTAATGATGGTTTGCCGTATCATTGAAGTATTCAAAAGAGGTGAGTATGCTCAACTTAAGTGTGTGGATTTTCATGCAGTATACATTAATGCTATTTTGAGATCTGGAGGTTGAGTTGCGGTTGGTGACAGGATGAAAGTAGAACCCTTGTTCTTCTCGATTCCAGTGGATTTTAAGTGAGTTTTTATACTTCACTTGATTGTCGAAGAGAATATTGTAATCGTTAAGCTGTGGTGCTTCGTTATGAAGTTCAGTCGAGAGTGTTAGAATATTCCGTGGAGGTACAGAAATGTAATGAGTGGGTCGACGGTGTTGGAAAGTTAAGAGCTCGTGGTAGTTCTTGGTGCTAAGTACTTTACGAGGACTTGGCTAAAGGTCTTGGCTGATAATTTTGGAGAAACCGTTCTTTTAGATTGTAGCGGCGTGTGATGGGCGTTCCGTGTAGGCATGAGAGAAAATGATGACGGTATGTTATATCAATTATAGACAGGCTTGAGGTGAGAAGATGTTAGGAGACACTGGAAAGGTGGACTATAATTTAGGAACTGTTTTTTGTAAGGCATAAGAAAAGGGGAAGGTCGATCGGAATTCTCGCATGGGTTGAAGCCCTTATTAATAACACTTATTGTGGACCTAGTCAAGAACTGATATGGTGTCCAAAATGTAAAAGTAAACATTATGGTTCGTGTAGGGTGACTTGGCTAGACTGTTTCAAGTGTAGTAAGAGTGGTCACATTATTGGGAATTGTTTTATCCAAGGACCAACTTGCTATGAATGTAAGAAACCTGGTCATTTTCGGAGGGATTGCCCGAAGTTGAAAAATATTGGGAATCAAGAAAAGAAATCCAACATCTCAAGATCAATAGGATGAATGTTTGTCGGACGGTGGAGAACGTTAAGGAATGAGTGGGTGTAGTTTATGATACATTCCTTGTTTAAGAATATATAAGTGTGTGTATTATGAAATGATAATACTAACTTGTCTTTTGTACTACAATCTCTTGTCAGAAAGTTAGCTATACTAGTTACTATTTTGGAAGATATTTTGTAAGTCGAGCTAACAAATGAAAGTTTACAACCTTTGGAAATTTCTGAGTGAAAAGGGGAATAACTTAACCATTTTCCACTTATTTCGTTTAGTTAGTTGAATGTGTACAATTGGGTTGACTATTGGAGTTTAAGTTATTAAATTAACTTTGAATAGACTCAATACTCGGGGCACGGGTGTTGTGATAATCAAAATGGTCAAACCAGTAGATGATGATGTTATGCACATAAAAGAATTTTGAGTATTGCACAATGAATTCGTGGCATTTGGTTAATAAGTTGAAATCCTCAGACGGAATTTACTAGTATTATGATGTGTTCATGGCAAAAAACCAATATTAAATGGAAGATATTACGGGTAGTCAAATCCCATTATTGATTTAAGTCATAAGCTTAATTTCAATGGTAATAGTGACTTAATCCGATTCGAGGTAAATTTGTCTCCTAATAGCCATGTTTTAATTAATTTGCGGATAACTTTGTTCGGTAATAGGATTTGGATTAATAACCAAGGGAGACTGATAGAATTTTAGGTCGTTTTCAAGTTGGGGAGCGGGTAATGTTGAAGGATATGAGATCCAGAAAATGTGGAAAGTTGAGTCCTTGTTCTTCCTAAACTTTTACCTATGATTAAGTATGTAATGGTTGGGAATCACAAAAAGCTAGTAAGAAACTCGTGAGTTATGGTTCAACTAGAATTGGGGAGGGATAAAGTAGCGAAATAGACTCGGTTAATTATGCGGGAGATCGTGAAGGTAAGTTTGAGTTGTGTACAAATGACTATGAGAGACCGGGTCTATCGTGAGATGTTATGGGTGGAGAATGTACGGACAAGTAATGGCATCAATTGCCAAAATAAATATATCAACCAGTGTGTAATGTGATGTTAGAAAGAAGAAGCATCAAATGGAAGTCTTTTCGGGGATTTCAGATGAAGTGTACGATTTGTCAATAAAATTGTGGGAGCATGTGATTTGTAAGATGGCATTGTGATATGGCAAATATAGGAATAGAATGTCGGAGCGATAGTGGATGTTTATTCAAATGAGGAACCAAGTGTTTCTGGTTGTGTGAGTCGCTAAGTAAGTATATTATGGAATCATTGGAAGTTTAAAGGGGATTATGGGTGTGTTAGTCAAAATGTGGTGTAGTAGATGCAAAATTCTTAAGGAATGTGAGTTGTTTCTTATAAAAAAGAATTGTCCGAGAAAGTATTAATTAAAGATCAAAGAATGTGTAAAAACTTTGAACACTAATGTCGGTTTAAGATGACTTGGTTGAATGCCTTAAGTTAAATTTTGGTGCAAATGTTTGGTTATGTATAGTAAATAAGAAAATGTTATCAGTATGTGGAAGAGGTCGGGAAAAAGAGACAAGTAATGTTTGGAGGGTGGTGCTCCACGCTAACGTGGGGAAACGATGTTAGACCGGACCCAAGAATGTAGTCATACTACAGGTTTAATGGAAACATCATCGAGGTGCTAATGTAACTTTAGAGTCGGAAGAGGATATGAAGGTTAGATATCCTCATTTGTTTACCTAGCTTTGATTTCGAGGACGAAATCATTCTCAAGTTGGGGAGTATTGTAACATCTCGATTTTTGTATAAAATATTAAGATGGGTCTTAGTGATAAATTATAATTTATTATGTGATAAATTAATTTTAGAGTTTAACCCTGAATAAGTTACGTTATTTGTTTTATGAAGTTATAAAGTTAAAGGGTAAACTTTAATTTTAATTTATAAGCTAAAGGGTATAAATTGCCAAGTGTTGATAGTTGAGGGGGTGTTTGGTTAAGTGATGAAACCTACACCAACACCACCGCCTCATCTATTGAAATAGGAACAAAAGTAGAAAATATCTTCTACTTTTCATTTTGGTTAGTATGGTGTGTGTGTGTGTGTGTGTATTGTGTACGACAATGAGAGAAAAGAGAGAAAGAGAGCCAAAAAGAAAGAGAAGAAGCAAGAAGAAACTGAACTCCAACTAGGATTTTAGGAGCAATATGAGGAATCAAAAGTGCTGCTGGATTGAAGATTGAGTGTAGAAAATTGGGTTAAAAACCAAAGGTGAGTTCATTCTACTTTCCTTATGTAAACTGTTTTAAGCATAAAATTAATGTTTGGAATATGTTAGAAAACTCATTTACAAAGTACTGTATGTTTGGTGTGGAAGGATTGGGTTTAAATCGATATCTGGATAGAAATTTTAGGTAACAGATCGAAGTTACCGGACAGTTTTTAATGTGTCCGGTAATTCCTCTTTGTTGGTGTCCGGAAGATGATGTATCCGGAAACCCCTGTGCTAAGGTATCCGGACGGGACAAATATCCGGTAAGTTTCTTTTTGTAGTTTTCGGATGAAATTAGATACCGGATGGTATCCGGATTTCTTTGGTTTCCGGATGTCGTCCGGATTGAGTATGTTTCTGGTAAGTATCCGGTAAATATTAGTGTCCGGAAAGATTTATACATCCGGTAAGCTATGTGTATCCGAAAAGTTATGTTGTCCGGATAGTTTCATGGTGTCCGAAAACTTTGGTTGTCCGGTCACTTTTGAGGTTCCTGATACTTTTGAGTATCCGGTAACTTTGTGTTTTGTCGACTCTTGGATAGAGTATGATTGAGGAATGGAAATACAATCCTAGTAGCTTGAACATACATACTGTTGGATGGTAGCGTGTTAGGTTTAAAGGTTGCTTTAGTTTGATGTTAAGTAAGTGTGTAGTATATGTTTTATATATGAGATTTGCTCATACTGAATGCTATGAGGAATTTATAATAAATAATAACCTGCACGAATACGGTTAAAGGTAATGAATCCATATACACTAGTTTTATTGGATAGTGTAGGATCGGTAAGGTATCATTGCTATTACTGTTTATAGCGAAACGTAAGGAATAGACAAATGTTATTCCCGTGTGCCCTTGAGATGATGGAATAGACGTAGATTTATTCGGAATTCCTGATACGATTGAGTGTAATGGATCCATAGGCACTAGTGGTTATGAACATGTGGAATAGATGAGGATTATTCATTATTCCGATGTGTGTGAGAAATCGCGGAATAAACGTAATTTTCGATTTCTAAGGAAAAGAAGGGATAGGCATGTGTATATTGCGATCTCTATTTCCTTTCCAAGAAATGGGCATGTGTATATTGTGATTTCTTGGATATGAGCATTAATCTAGAATCCGTGGAGATTCGTAGTACGTCTCAGTAACATGAGAAATGACCGACTTAGTGTCAGGTCGTAGTCATGGAATCAGGTTTAACCCCGTTATCGAAAAATGGTTACGCGTGTGGTAAGAAAAAGAGTAAACCAGGTTTGTTATGCCTTGTTTACATTGATCTGTATAAATATTATTTTAAAACTGAATGTTCTCACTAGGCGTTAGCCTAATCGTTTCAAATGATGTTTTCTTATCAGGTACTAGCTTCGGAAAATAAAAGGGATGTGGGACGAGATCTTTTGGATTAGCAGAGGAGTTATTGAATACTGAGGTTTTGAATAGATTGCTTAGTGACATAATTAGATTAATAGGTTATTTGAAAAATTCTATATATGTAAGTACGATCCTCAAGGTTAAATCTCTGCTTATGTATAAAGGTTTAGAAAGTTTATGTTTAAATCTTGTTATAAATTGAGGTTTAAATTAGCCCTGATTTTAGGGTGTTACACGGACGTCCGCAAGGCACAAGGCCGGACGTCCGCGAGGTGCGGAAGTCCGCGGGTCATTCGCGGAAGCAACAGAGCTTTTTGGGGATTTCGGCCATAGCGAGCCGGACGTCCGCGAAGTGCAATGCGGACGTCCGCGAAGCATCTGATGAGATATTTTTGGGTTTTAAACCCTTTTCCCCCTCTCTCTCTCTCTCTTCCCTCATTCCATCTTCAAACTCAAATCATATTCTCTCTCTCTCTAAAATCGTTTTCTCCCTTAATAAACCCTACACCTACCCTATCCTCTTCATCTTCTTCCACAAATCAGCCCTCACCATTGTTGGAAACCTTAACCCCTTTCAAGGAAATCTTCCATTTCATCTTCTCCATCAAATTCTAGGGTTTCACCCAATCCCTTTTCCTCCATTTGAAGATTAGGAGTTTGTGGTTCATCTTGGTGGTTCTAGAGACATTTTGGTTGATGGATTCAACTGTGGTTAAGGTAATCTTCTCTTCTTTTCATTTATGGAAGTTAGAGTTTTGATATAAGTGGGTATTTTGGTATGAAATGGTTGGAGGCTGATTTTACATGGTTAGATCTAATCATTGTGGTTGAAAACTTATGGATCTAGGTTTTTTGAGGTTTTAGCTTGAAGATGCAAGTTGCTTCAAAGGAGCTTACGTTTGGGGAAATTCTAGATTTAGCCTAAATCTAGCAAGGCGAGTTCAAGTTTATTTGTGAAAACTTTGTACATGCCAAAAATGTTATTTTCCAAATGTTTGTGTTTTTTTACTTGAAAATATCAATTGTTGAGTTATTTGACGAGTCTAACTCTTTTGAAATGTTTATTTTTCATAAATGTTGTAAAACACCCATATTTGGGATTTTTGGATATTTTTATGTGTAGAAATCATATTACGTCCTTAAAAGATTTATTGCTCAAAATGATGTCTAGTTGATGGTTTAATCATGTTAGTGAAATTGATTTTATAAACCATTTGGGAAAATGCACAAATTAGTGTCAAGAGTCATTTTGAGGATTGTAAAGGTATGAGTCCTTTTGGGAAAACCCTTTTGTTTAACCGTGTCGGGTTTTGGGTTAATAATGATTTTGGGGTACTTGTTTACCTAATCGATATTTAAATGCATTTTATGCTACGATGACCGTTATATATGGGTCTAATGAGTTTTGAGCATTTGCTCGGGTTTGACTTTGAGAAAGTCTTGGGGGCATTTGTCCGGTTTTAAATGGCTCGATGTGGAGTCTTATTTATGGTTTGCTTTTATTGCACCATATTGCATTTTATTTCACATTATTGATATTTACATGCTTGGGTGCATTAGTCATTCTGGGATAGGCATATAGGCTGTGTTGCATTGGATCCATAGGCACGTGAGTCAGTCTTTATTTGATAGTCTGCTGGGTGTCGCGGAATTTGACCGGGCCCCATGCTAAAAGACCTTTACTTTCAAGGGTGCGATAGGAGGGCTGAGTCATGGATGAGCACGGTGGGTGAATATGACCTCCGCCATGTTGGGGCAATGCCATGGTTGTATCCCCATTGTGCTGGGCCTTTGGCGGTATTCTTAGGGATATTTCGCTAAGGTCAGCTGTCTCTTGGTCGTAACTTGAAAGGCGTCGTATGGGACACTAGGGCTTTTATGCAGTGAAGTGTCGTACGATAAACATTGTTTGAGTGGCGTACTTTTGTGTTCATCCACTCTCAATGGATACGGGTCTCCCCCGTCGTTGGCCAACCTATTTGGGATTGCGGTTGGATGACTTTAATATTGGATTCCCCTCCACGTGTATTAAAGTCTAAATAAAGCAGCTCACTTCTGTATTTACGGTGTTTGGACTTCATTACATTTACGTTCGCGTGAGTATTGGTTCGTATTATGTTTTCAATGAAGTATGATAATTAAATGGGTGGTTTTCCATGATTTAAGGGTTGAGTATTTATTGTCAACCGTATTTGAAGGTTTTGCCTAATATAGAATTATTCACGCATTTGCGTGTGTTGGGATTGGTATTCATTTTGGAAAAACACTTTATACCTTTTTGGGAACATTTCTCATAGATTTTGGGTGCGTTTTGAAGATGAGTCATTTATATCCTTTTTGTAAACTCTCTTGGAAATCGTTATCTATATTGCAAACTTTCATTTAAAGAATTATTTAAATCATGCTTTAAACTCTTGAACTCACTAGTCGTTAGCCTAACCCTTTTTATTTGTCGGCATGTGCAACAGGTCTCAGGTTGGGAGTAGTTTTAGTGACACAGTGAAAGGTTGTGTGCTAGTAAAGTGCTCGAGAGGTGAATAGTTTAAGTGATGTTTCCACATTCATCCTTGGGGTTAGCAACTTGTACTTGGGTTAAGTATCACCCGAGGTAGTTTTAGTCTTTGTAATGAGACTTGTATTATACATTGTTTGAGGTTGTCCATAGTTTGTAATATGAGGTATTGCACCTATTGGAGTATAGGAATAAATTCTATTGTTTCGGATGTAATTATCGAAAATTTTAATTAGTTGCTATTTCCCAATTCGAGGGTGTTACATTCCTTGCCGATTGGTATTAGAGAGGATGGGAATAGACTTGGATTCGGTTCTTTGCCCAAGATGTGGTGACACACCCGAGTCGGTCGACCATGCACTAGTTGGGTGTAAGGATTTAAAGAATTTTTGGATCAAGACGGGGAGATGGTGGAGAAGGAATGTCGACAACGTGGACTCGCTACATTCACTTTTGCAAGAGGATCAATCGGTGGCGGTGTGTTGGACCTTCCTCTATTTTATTTGGTCGCTTCGAAATAAAATAGTGTTCGAACGGGAGAAAGGATTGATAGACGATTTGTTCTTCGAATACCAAAGGAAATCGTTCGAGTGGATCAAGAGAAGAAATAAAAAAGGACACGTTAGACTGGGCGACGTGGCTGTCGAGCCCGACCGCGCAAGGTATATAGTCGTATCAAGATTAACTTTCTTTCGTTTGGGTGACGTCGGGCAGCTGTGCGGGGGCTTTTAAGTAGGAAGGCATGCTTGGTTGGGAGCTACTTATTAGTTTATTCACTGGTTGATAATACTGTTTGCTCCTTGCAAACTATTGTATTTAGCACAAAACCAAGAATATAAACCTTTTCGAATTCAAGAAGACGAAAAGTTCATTAGGCCAATCATATTCGGATTATTTGTAAACATTTATGTTAATAAATCAAAGGTTTAGATAAACGTACTTTAATCCGTTCCAACTTGGTCTGTCCTCACTCCCCATTTGCTAGCTATTCATATCATATCATATCACTCCCTGAACATGACCACACCATAACCTGAACCCGCCGCACTCGCACCACTACCTGACACCTGTCAGACTTATTACCCTCAGGCTATTCTTGTCTTTTTACCATTCTCCCATGAGGGTATAACCGTCAACCCACCAATTTCGCATTTCACACCCGGACCCAATTGGCCCTTTCAAAGTTCAACAATTTCCAAAATACCCCCTTATAAATAATGCAAAACAACACACAACTCACTAGCTTTGTAATCTCATTCAAACAATGACACTTTATATCTTATATACATCTGTTACTCCCCCCTCTAAAAAATACAAAATTTATTTTATTAATAATTTATAAAATATATTTTTAACTTTTTTATTTGGTTAAAATATTATAAGATGGTGTGATTGTGATTTATGGCGAAGTATGAGGGGTGTAACTGACATTGCTTACATGCAAAGCATAACTGCCACGTGTAGTCAAGTCGTGGAGACGCACTGCAGAAACGGAAGCGGCGACGTGGCCCCCACTTGCCTTCCATTCTCACGAACCCTGCAACAAAAACGGCCGTACAACCATAAAAACGGGGACTTTTGGTCCCACCCCCCACCTCAAATGCAACTACTCTCATTTCTCTCCATCTAACACAAAATTTCTATGCTATTCATACAAATCACACAAATTTTGTTAAACAAATTTTATTTATTATGTAATCAATTAGGTATTATCTCAAAATTTTATTCATATAAAAAAATGTTATAAATTAATTGTAACAATATCCTTAAATAAATAAATGGGATAAGATAGATATAAGATAATGACAATGACGTGTAGCTCAGTTGGTAATGGATGAAGCATATTTGTACAAAAAACAGAAGGTTTTGGATTCGAATCCAAGACACCCTCATAGCCACAACCGCTGAGTGAGTCAGGTATGCCCCCTACATTATGGATAGTCAGAGCATCTCCAACAGTTTCCCCATAATTTCTCCAAAATAGGGAACCAAAAGCCAAAATCTCTAAAAAATATACATTCATCTCCAACACCTTCCCCATTTTGGAGAATTCAACATTAATTATATATTAAAATATTCTATTTATCTATTAAAATATTATTTATCTCTCTACATATTTATTTTCAAAGTTTTCTATTGGTTCTCTCACTTGGTAATCATTTTTAGAGTGATCTCTATATTTGGAGAAAAAAATCTTCTCTCTCCAACTTTCTCTATTTTAGAGATAGTTTTGAAGAAGCTGTTGGAGCACAATTTTAGCTCAAAATCCCTATTTTAAAGAAGCTGTTGGAGATGCTCTCAATTTTTTATAAACCGATTGGGATTGCCTGAATCAACCTTTCGTACAAAAAGATAGCACATGGTAATTTCACATGCAAGTAGGGTGACCATTCACATAGTAGGACCCATGTACAGCACCCACCCGACCCGTATATCCAATGGCCTTTAACCTGCATACAATACCCTCAGCAAAAGCAAAAAAAAGAGAGGGAAAAACTCCATTGTTCCCCCACTTTCTCTTGTAGGCGCGTGGTTTTCACTCACATTCCCACCACTCTTCTCCATATTTATATATCCCACCCCAACACTCCTTCCTCCCGCATTAAATATCTCTGCATCTTCAACATCTCGACGGACGGCGTGAAACCCTTTAATTAACCTAACCCCCTTTTAAGATAAGAAGCAGAAGCAGCAGCAGCAGCGAAATCTCTGCTTCTATCACTTAGCTTATTTATTAACAAATTCTTCCATGGCGCAAGAGTTGGCCGACGGGGAGTTTTGGCTGCCACCGGAGTTCCTTAACGACGAAGACATACTCATGGATTTCTTGCCGGAGAAACCCAACACCGGAACTCGCAACAACAAGGGCTCCTCTGGGTTTTATGGTTTCGGGCCATACGGCCCAAACTCGGATCTGAGTTCTCCGGTGGAATCTGTTATGGGCTCTACTGAGACAGAGAGCGATGAAGAAGATTATCTTACCGGGTTGACCCGAAAGTTTGCTTGCACCACTCTTCAAGAGGATTTCTGGAAATCAGATTCCAATTTTAACTTCGAAAACAACCTCTCGAAGGTATCGTTTTCACACTTTTTTGTTTTTTGGGGCTTTTTTTGTATATTATTCCGTTTATCGTGATTTCTAATTTGGGATAATTTGTGTGCAAAAAATAGTCGGCTAGGGTTATGGCTGGCTCGCCACAATCGACTCTGTGTGGCTGCAAACAAGGTTCAAGCAGGGGAAGCCCTAATTGCTCTTCACCGCCAGGCACGGCTCTGCCGCCGCTTAAACGCCACGACCGTTCTTTGGATCTTCTACACGCGGCGGCCGGTGAAGTTGCTCGGATGCGAATGGTTGAAGAAGCTGCAACTCGGTATTACAACGCAAACAAAAATTTCCTAACTCAACAACCACCTCGAAGAACGCCAAACCCTAGCCTGCATTACCAACAACTTCAAGTTGCTCAAGTGAGTTCTCACAATTTACCTCAACGATTACAGCGGATTTTGAGAAAAAAAACCCTCTAATATATTTTATCCATTTTCTGTTTGTAGTTTCAGCAGTTGAGACAGCAACAATTGGCGAAGCAACAGTATCTTGAAATGATGCAACAGAACAGAGGAAGGAGTGAGGTTGGGAACTGCCGGCCGGTGGCTCCGCCGTTATCTGCTTGGCCTACACCTCAACAATCTCAGCAGCAACCACAGACCCGTCAACCCGGGTCGGGTATGCGAGCAGTGTTCCTTGGAAACCCTAACGCCAAACGAGAATCCACCGGTACCGGAGTTTTCTTACCTCGCCACATTGGAGCGCCGACTGAACCCCTCAAGAAAAGAGGTGCGTTCTTATTTTACCTCTATTTTAAAAATTCTAATTGTATTTTTTAAAAATTAATTTAAAATTTGTGTTTCTAGATCTGACATTTTAGGGGGTTTTTTGGTCTAATCTCTGCAGGATGTTCGACTGTTCTACTTCCAGATAGAGTTGTGAAGGCTCTTAACTTGAACTTGGAAGCCATGGAAGCTGAATCCAAGCTTCAATCTCGTTGCAATGGCGGTCCACTTGCCCCCGACTACGGTAAATTTCATCATCTTTCATTTTCCCCCCTTTTTTTATGATTTCGTAAATTAATTCTTACAATCTCCAAAACTTAAAATGTTACAGATGCTGAAATGATGTACCGGAGCAATGGTCTAATAGGTCAACAGAGGCGAAACAACCACCGTCAACCGGCGGCGGAGTTCCGGCTACCACAAGAATGGACGTATTAAAGAATGGAATTAGGAATTTTAGGAAAGATAATATAATAATAGTGGTAGTAATAGTAATAGTAATAGTATAGAAGAAGAATTGAAGATGGGTTTTTTGTTTTTGTTTGAATGGATGAATGAATAAAGCAATTGTTGGTGGGAGAAGGCAGGCAGCAAAATGCTCCGTTTTGGGTTAGGAGGAGGATTTGTGTTTGGATTTGTTTCAGAGAATAAGTTTTTTAGGGTTAGTAGTGGAAACAGTCCCTTAACGTACAAGTGTTTAATGCAGCAGCAGTCGGGTTTAAAGGTACTACTGTTTTGGTTTTTGGATATGGGTCCTGCTTTTACAGCTTTTTAGTTTGGTGATTTTTATTTTTGTTTTGGCTCCAAAAGTTTGTAGGAATGACAATTCCAACCCAGGCAATGCAAAATTTATAATAAAATAACTTTTAACTTTCTTCTATTTTTATGCTCTTTTAATTGTCGGAATTTTTAGGTAATAATTTTAAGAACGTGGTGAAGTTCATTATGTTTAATGATATGCTCATGTGCATTGCAAAATTAAATATGCACAAAGAAGTAAACGAACACGACAAGGGCTTGTTTTTGTTCGTTCGTTTAACTTGGCTAAACAAATAAATAAGCAAACACACATGAATGGTAGTGAATGTGTTCTTGTTCGTTCGTTTAACTTGGCACAAACAGGGCCAACCCTAACCCTGTTAGTGATTATAAAATTGTAGCTTCCAAATAAATCGGTAGGAACTTATTTATAGTCCAAACAAATTATAATAGGATTCTGAACTACATATTACATACTCTAAAAATTATTTAAGCTTGGGGACAACCGCACAAAATGGAAATTAAGTGTGTGAGACATGAATTAGTTTTTATTTTAGAGTTTAGAGTAGACAACTAAATGTAAAAGGCTTCAAAGATGATACCCTCACTTTTGATTTGGGTTGATAATTGATGAAGGTCAAGCTGAGAGATGGTTTGAACCATAATTTGATAATTCAAAACGGTATATCACATCACAAAAATATGGTTTAATAAAATACAAATCACAATTTGGATTAGGTTCCGGTGAGAATATGAGATTAACGTGATAAGCGTGTAAAAGGGTTATCAACCGTTGGATGAGAAATGAACATGCATTAGGACGAGATGCACCGGATCAACTTTTCTTCTAAGCCCCAATTCATGACAAGACCTTTGATTAAAGGTGATCAACTATTCAGATAAACTTATCACAATTCTCACGGTAACCTCAACTGCTTGCACGAGCCTTCGTCATACAACTTGTATCGCTAAAGTACTAAACCGAGCTTTGCAGTACGAACAATTTGGCGGTTTAATGATTGCTCATTGTTAGGATAAATAATTTACTCGTTTCAAATTTAAACTCTATACCTTTCATATTATCTGCTTGTCTCACTCTCGTGCATCTAGTATTATCGAGTAAAATCTCTTACACATGTCAAGCACACTAAAGATGCTAGTTAGACATTTTTGTTATTTTAGAAAAAACTATTCAATTCAAGAAAATGAAAGATTATATTACCATAGGACATGAAGGAAAGGTTGATAAATGTCTCTTATCGAGCAGAATTGACACCATTAAGCATTGACGTCATCGAATTCTAAGAATGGTAAAACGACTAATAACATGTAAAATAATATATAAGTGATTTTACATTAACGGTCTACACAAAGGTGTGCGTGAGCTGACTGACCCACAACCTGAGGTCACAACCAAAGTCGTGTGATTTACATGTGATTTTACGCATGATTTTTTTTTGTGTAAAATCACATGTGATTTAACCGTTTACGCCTTCACTTATTTGGTAACTACTCTCGTTTAAACCTGCCCCATTTTTGCTAAAACTTAGTATTTTATATATTCCACGAATTATAAAATTATTTACTAATGAACATCGGACAATAAGATCACCTAAAACGACTACCTTTGTCATGTCCAATATTTGTTGTCTTGCTCGTTCAACTACCAAATCTACCACCCTTAGTTTTTAATTACCAATATTTAATATTTAAGTTTGTAAAGACAAATTCTAAAAAATAAACTAATAACATTTGGAATAAGTTGTTATTGCAACATTACGACATTGTTTGGTTTATACCGAGTAAATGAAAAATGAAAAAATGGCAGAGAATGGTAACGAATATGAATTTTCATTTCCTCGGTTTAACTAAAATGAAAATTTGGGATTAGATGAGTTAACTCAATTTATTATATAAAACTAAATTGTGTCTTTTTTTTTATCATTCACATCGATTACCGATTAATATCACTAACTAGATACCCCCTTAGGTCTGCTCCATCGTTCTTAGGCAGTAGGGAATCTAAGAAACAGAAGTTTGTGGATGATCATTCATGGATGAGGGTGAGTCTCTTTCGTTAAGACCTATTTTTAGGGCGTCTCTCGTGTGGTCCTTGGTGGATTGCGTTTTGGTATCGTTGGACGTGATGGTAATGTTGAAGCTCGTTAGCGTGCGAACAAAGTTGGATGCCGTTCTTATCTCAAAGGCCGGTGTTGTGTGTCAAGGTGGAGTGTTGAATACTTGGATTTTTAGGTGACACGCAACACACACACACACGAAGGCCAAGCAAAGTAGGCTGTAAACGAACCGGACAAACACGAATGAAGACTTGTTCATGTTTGT
Source organism: Saussurea involucrata (assembly GCA_033807775.1). Classification (NCBI taxonomy): domain Eukaryota; kingdom Viridiplantae; phylum Streptophyta; class Magnoliopsida; order Asterales; family Asteraceae; genus Saussurea; species Saussurea involucrata. The sequence continues at coordinate 13,152,306 of CM066327.1, read as the reverse complement.
TCGTTTAACTTAACCGAATAAAAAATGAATTACATAATTGGATTTTTGTTCGTTCCAAAAAATAACATAATAAACTGAAAAACGGGATTAATTTTGGAGGGATAAGCAAGGGGTTCTGAAAGTTTAATTTAATTAACGGTTCGACATATTTAATGTCTTAATATATAAATATATTAATGTATACAAATAAATGTAAACGAAAATAAGTGATCGCACATTAACGAATATAAATGAATGAATGTTAACGAATGTAAATGAAATAACGAGACCATTGTTCATTTTCATTCATTCAACTAAACGAACAAAAATGTGCTCGTTCATCAACTAAATAAATGAACATAAACGAACTTCCCGTTCAATGGTTCACAAACAGTTCGTTGAACGTTCAGTTTGTTTACACAGGAGTTGCTCTGCACGACCCCGGTTGAATTAGTCCCCATAGTGCAAATGTGAGTTTGGGAGTAGAGATGGCCAAATGGGCCCGACTCGGGACCAACGGAGAACCGGGACCGACATGGGACCGGTTTGGGCACGCCGTTTAAGGCCTGATTACGATTTTCCACAAAAAACAAGGTCCGGTCTGGTACAAGCCCGATTTTTTATTTTAATTTTATTTTTACATGTATTTTTTAAGTATATTTGATTGAAGACCTTAAGTGTATTTATTAACTGTATTGTATTAAAAACGTTATTTTTAGTGTATTTGGTTGACCCAATTAATATTCAAAAGTATATTTGATTAACGATAACAAAACCTATTTTTTAGTGTATTTGATTGACCATATTATAATTTAAATGTATTTGTTAGTGTCTTTGATATATCAAATTATTCAAAAAATATATTTTATATGTTAAAACTCAATTAAAAAAAAGTCGTAGCAATTTGGGCCCAACATGAGACTAGGATTGGTGCTAATAACCAAACCTCATACACCTTAACCGGGTCTTCGTAATTGGGTCGGGACCGAGACTGATATAGACACGACCCAAGACATTTGGCCACCTCTATATGGGAGTTATCCGGTCAAGAATCATTGTTTGGACAGGATAAATTGGGTTTTAGGGCTCATTTGTTGTTTGCGGATCACATAACATTTGGGCAAAAAATCTTAGGCGATTTTCCCTTTCAATTTCGAAGTAGATGGGTGTTTTGAGTTTACATTCCTTAATTGTAATTGCTCACGTAAGATGTAACACCCAAAACTTTTGGTGTGCATAGTTCCAATATTTTTAGCTGATCATTAAAAATTAAATTGTCCCAAGATTTATCGCGTTGGTAAATAGTGGCTCATTTAGACGAAAAACCCAACGTAAATAGTTGTACCCTTCGTGCGATTATGCCCGGCGACAATGCCAAAGGGCAAAGTCTCGGGTCCCGATCGCGGGGCTGAAAACCCCTCTCGATACATTATGTGTGGAAGTGACCGCGAGAGTGACAGTGACACTTTCGCCACGTGCCATGAACTATCGGTACATTCTCAGCAAGAGTGCCCGACGATAATGACATGGTCACAATCGCACACAGGGTACAGTGACTTTTAAACCCATTTTTCCTATCCTTTCTCATTTACTACTTCATCTGCCTCACTCTTTCTCTCCCAAAAAAACCGAACCCTACTTATGTATTGAAATCTTTGACCATTCATCTCACCAAATCTTAAGAGTTTGAAGGGATTCTTCATCAACAAGCTAGTATTTGAAGACTTGGGTCAAAAGTTCTTCACCTCACCATCTTCTTCAACAAGGAAATTTCTAGGTTTTCACCAAAAACCTAAGTTGTGAGTTCATCCAACCTTTTCTAAACTTTATATATGTTAAAACTCAATATTTTGAACTCCTAAACATAGGGATGGCAACAGGGCGTGGAATGCAATCCCTGGCCCCGACCACGGTTCATACATCCCACCTCGGCCCCGGTCCCTCGCGGGTACGGGGAATCAAATCCCGTTCCCGTTTTTTCTTGGGCAAATCCCCGGTCAATCCTCGGCCCATACCCGGTCAATCCCCGGTCCATTAATTTTTATTAATAAAATCAAGTTTTTTTGAAAAATAAATTTGTAAAACTTGATTCCGTTAAGATAACGAAATAGTTTTTTTTAAATAACACATATGGTAGATAATCTAAGAAAAAATGTATAAAATATAATACTAAAAAAATAGGATTAAGGAAATATTAAAAAATAATATATTAAATATATACAGGGACGGGGCTGGTTGGGGAATGCATTACCCGGTCCCGGCCCCGGTCCCGGTTTTACGGAGAATCCCTGCCCCGATCGGGACGGGTGAACCGGGTACCCAAAGGGACGGGTACAATCACCATGCCTACCTAAACATCTCCTTGTTTACATTCCCTTATTTGAAAGACTTTGACCTAACTTGATTTTGTTGGAGATTTTAGATATGATGATGATTTTCATGTTTTGGGTTGTAAAATGTGATCTATTTACGTATTTGTGGTTAAATACCTAGATGAAACCATTTTGGTCAGATTTACGGCTTTTACCATATTTAAAGTTCATTTGGAAAACAAATATTTTGATGGTAGTATTGACAAAGGTTATTCTAAGAGGGTTTTATAATTCATGGAAAACCTCGTTTGGAGACACATTATGTGGGAAATGGAAATGGTCACTCAATGGCCTATAATTGGAAATAATGCATGAAATGTTATTTATGTATGGAAATCATTTGCTGGAGAATACTTATGAAAACTATATGTGTGATTATAGTTTTATCACAAATGTAAATGTGACAAGTCTTATACTACTACTAATGGATACATAGGTATATGAGTCGGCTTATTTTGGGATGTTTTCCCATTTGTAACTAGTTGAGAAGTTGGGTCCTCAGAGGCAACTTTGTACGGTTATGTGGGACCAAATACTAGTTATAGGTCGTAAATGTAATCCTAGGATCATCAGGTGCCCTCCTCCACATCCATGTACGAGTCGGTGAACTCGTGGCCATTGATCCTGGTGTGAGCTCACTAACTTGGAAATCGGGTCTCCCCCATCATCGTAAGATTCTTTTTGGACCGTATGGTTCCTACGTGGTTTATATGAAAACAAAACTTACTTCATATTATTGGAAAACAATTATTGTTGATTTATGATTCCTTTTATATATATATATATATATATATATATATATATATATATATATATATATATATAGGCTGGGTATCAAATACAAACTAGTTAGTTTGTACAAACTCGTACAAACCATACCTAGCTTCATGATTTTGTAAATTTGGCTTCATGAATATATATATATATATATATTTTGGCTTCATGAATATATCGTTTGGCATTTTTAACTAATTTTTTTTACAAAAATACCCTAAAATACCCTTATTTTTGTAAAAATATTGTTAAAAATACCAATTGATATATTCATGAAGCCAAATTTACAAAATCATGAAGCTAGGTATGGTTTGTACGAGTTTGTACAAACTAACTGGTTTGTATCCGATACCACCCCTATATATATATATATATATATATATATATATATATATATATATATAAATGTTTGTTCTCACTAGACGTAAAGATAAACACTTTTTTCTTAAATGACATGTATATCAGATTCCGTTGGCGGCGAGCCTCAACTTTTGGAGATAGTCTTTTAGGAAATTGCGTACAGAAATAGATAGATATCTTTTGGGAATTTGTGTTGACAATTGTTTTAATCTAGACGGAAATAGTTTTGATTAGTGAGTTGTCATTTATAATTTTCATTTATAGATTTGTAAACAGTAATACTATTTCCCCTTTTGGGGTGATTTGTTTATATATATAGAGAGAGAGAGAGAGAGACCCACTATTTTGTAAAAAAAATTGTGTAAACTTTGGATTTTATAAGTTTTTTCTTGATGAAATTGTTTATTTTGATGAAATTGTTTCATATCATTCATTTCTTGATGAAATTGTTTCATATATTTGTGTTTTTTTATCTAGTTTCATATATTTTTTTCATTCATATGAAACTGTTTCATATATTTTCTCAGCTTGATGAAACTTTGTCGTTTTTACATAAAAAACACAAATTTAAGAAACAATTTCATCAAGAAATGAATGATATGAAACACTTTCATCAAAATAAACAATTTCATCAAAAAACCTATGAAATCCAAAGTTTACACACATTTAAAGGTTTACAAATTGTTACATCATTGTTTAGGTTTAAATTTATCGTTGTTTTTAGGGTGTCACATAAGATTTCTTATAATCTATCCAAACACTCAGTTGAATATACATCAATTATGGCTTGTTTGGATGACGTCTACGATTGTAAGATCGTGGAATCTCGTTATATATTTGTGTTTTGTTTTGATGTCGAATGTTTTTCATTGATCGTATTATTTCCACATTTCGGTTCTTGGGTGTTCTGTACATATTTTGACCTAGCGTCTGAGAAACGTGTGTCTTTTGCCTTATAAATTCCAACATATGATAAAGACAATATTTCCGAAAAACATACAAAATAACCTAAATTTGTCGTAAATGCATAAAAAAGGTAATTTTAAAATTTATTTTTTACATCATTTTATGGGCATGTTTGTTAGTAGCTTAAAGAGTTTGATGAAAGTTACAACTTATTCGGCCAGCCATAAATGATTGTTTAGTAATGGCATAATGATATACAAGGGACTTATTCAGTAAACTTGTAAGGGGGGATTTATGCAGAAAAACAACTTTTTTTTTCAAACCTACCCTTCCAAATTAAAAAACACACTCCTTACATCTATGACAATACCCTCCCTAACAAAACTCTTGCAATCTATACAAACATATTAATCTATACAGACAACTTTATCCATACAAGAGTATATACTCACACCTTAATAAGCTTAATGGTCGGGACGATTTATTCGCTTAGCCATACATTAATACTTCTTTACAGCTTAATCATTAATACATTAAACTAAAATGGATATATAGAAAAAGTTAATACCTCTCAATTGTCTCCATTAAACCACTTCTAAAAATTAATACCAGAAATACTGAGAAATGCCCACAAATAATCAAACATTTTTCTCTTTTATCTCATTCAAAACCATTGATTTTATGTCACTCAAACAGATAAATATCTCCAAACAAACAATTTAACTGTCTAGAAATTAATATAAAATAAAATAAACAACCACCTGTAAAAACCCTCTTTTTATGTTACTATTAAATAATTGATTTAAATATATATAAAAAATAATTGGTTTAACTAAAAACTTGGTTAGATGTGTTTTGGAAGTAGAAGATGCTTTGACGACTTTTTCCTTTGTTTTCTTGGTATCCGGCCGGACCGTTTCGTTTCGTATTTGTCTTCGTCGTTATTGCCCAAATCAGACAACCAAATAATACACACAAACCGTCTTTCAATGTTAATTAATTATAACCTATTATTATTATTATTATTATTATTATTTATATACAATATATAAATTCCGACGTATAATAACGAGTTTACGATAAACATTCATTTTTTATTTATTACGTGCTCATTCTATTTGATGAATTGGGTTTTAGACTATGTCGAATCGGTTGATTTTGGTATTTTTTTATATAATTTAAAATTGTAGTATAACTTTGACAACATAGTATCGTGTTTCCGTTGTTGCTTACCATAGTCACATGACCTATTTATTATCAATTATTGGTTAAAGTGGGTACAGGGTAAAAAGAAATTATTGAGTTTTTTTTAAAGTAATTAAGGAAAAAATCTATAATTACAATAAATAGGATATGATACAAACCTCTTTGCATTTTGGTCTTTTGAAAAACAATGATTTGTTTCTCAAAATGACAACCGTGTTTGAAAAAATTTACATATGGAGAAAAAGTTAACCGGCGATCTCAACAAATGACATCCTTTGTTTTTGTTCTAGTGATGAAAATGCGAGAGGAAAATGCCATTGAGGAGGACGAAGATCAAATGCAATTCGTTAAAACCATTGACATTGTCATTGGCTATGGTTGTCGATGGTTAGAAGGTCGTTCGATGATACTATTTAGGATGCATCGACTCGAACTATTAAAGTATGATTTGGTCCTCTGTGTTTACTAGTAAACGTAAATGTAATGATCTCATGAAGTAGGTATGTAAAGGATGCGACTTTACATCTAAGATTCTTTTAGATGGTTACATTTGTCTATTCTCATGTATATTGTGTTTAAAAAGTTGTGGCCCATAAACGTTATACATGTGGGACATTTTGCATATTTTGTTTCGTATTGTTATAATGTAACTGAGATTTTTTATACGAAAATAAGTATTTTGATTCATTTAGGGGATGATACAAGTAACTAAAGACTCTATAGAAAGTGTGGTACATAGTTAAATATACGGGTTCAAATATGGGTGAATTGAGAAGTTGAGATTAACGTGAGAAGTGATATGAACTGTTGATCACTTTTAATCAAATGTCTCCCATTAATTGCGTCTTACAATAGAATTGATCCGGTACACTTCGGTGCATCTTAACTATCTCAGTACATCTCATCCTTATGTGCATCCATTTATCACAATTCTCACGTTAAGCTCAATTTCTCACCGGAACTCATCCCTCAAATAAGAGGTGATATAAATATCAGAATTGTATAATTAATCGATTTCCTTCATTTATCAACCACCCATTCTAATCGAAGGTTCGATGGATTGCCCTATCAACTATCCTTCATTAAATGCAAGATTAGTTCAATCTCCTTGACATATTAACGACAAACTCAAAACTTAACGAGTTGGTTTAAACTATTTTAACTTTAACTTATTTTTGTCGAACGAAGTTTACATTTATGACCTATGAGCAATGTGAAGAAAGAGAGTTGTTCATGAATGCGGTGGTGCGTTACATCAAGAATAATTACTTTTAACTTACCAACTTTAATCGACGGTTAATAATTCAACTCGTAATCATTTGCATAAAGTGTCTTAAAATATTAATCATAGTACCTTATTTATTCATTTAGAGTATCTCCAACAGATTCTCCATAATTTCTTCAAAATGGAGAACCCAAAGCCACCCCCCCAAAATACATTCATCTCTAACAGCTTTCACATTTTTGAGAATCCAACTTTAATTAAAATATTAAAATATTATTTCTCTCTCTACATATTTATTTTCAAAGTTTTCTATTAGTCCACTCACTTGTTAATCATTTTTGGAGTGATCTTCATATTTGGAGAAAAAAACCTTCTTCTCCAACTTTCTCAATTTTGGGATAGTTTGGAGAAGCTGTTGGAGCAAAATATTAGCTCAAAATCCTCATTTTCACCATTTTCCCCGTTTTGAAGAAGCTGTTGGAGATGCTCTTAGAAACTTAGATAATTAAAAGGGGAGGCTAATTGCATGCGTACTTAACTATTAATTTCATTTTTACATATATAAATATCAAAACTTAATTTTTATATTTTTAATTTTTAATTTAACCTGATTTTGATATTAAAGTGGATGCAAATAACATTATTTTTTATTTTTTAATTATTATTAAATTTGTGAGATCTAAATCCATTTGTACCTTAATCAAAAGGGGTTGTGAAGCGTGAGAGATTTGGGGAATGTCCCATTTGCCATTAGCTGTCGATGCGTGTGTAGATGTCCATAAAGCATTCAACTCAATCACGCCTTTGATCATGCATATGCCTATATTTACACTTCACCACATATACTTTTACTTATTGTAACATTCCCCCCTATAAATTCCAACTAACTAATACTCCCCTTCAACTACCACATTAATCATTGTTATGCATACGTGAATACAAGGCGTTTTAAATGAATCTCACGTATTCAATTTTGCTTACACTAGTTGGTGAAAATTAGAAACCTATGGTGATGGATTTTTTCTATAAGAATTTTTGTGGTTGTACAAAGAAGAACAAGAATGTGAGGATCCCTGCGTTGTTCTAAAGACGGTAAATGAATCTAAGATAAGATAAAGGTGTCCGATCCATGTGTGAGACTCTTGCGCTCTTTGGAGCTATATCATGGGCTGTCGACTTCGAGTTTCAACGGGTAATCTTCGAATCAGATGCTAAGCAGGTGGTTGATGCTATAAACTCCTCTGAAGACGACTCAGAATTTGGTGATCTTATCTCTTAGTGTCGCATGATTCTTCTTCAAAATGACTTCTACTCCGTCAAGTTACTTAGGACACAAGCAAATGGGATTGCTCATGCTTTAGCGAAGAAATCCGATTTCTCTTATTGTCCTATTACGTACTTTGAGATGCTTAACTTTTTAGCTAATTCCTTGTACATTGTTTGCGTTGTTGAGACTCATTTATCTATTGTTTTTATTTCAAAAATAAACATCGGTTTTTATCTTAACGTTGGTGTAAAGTGACAAATTCGTTACTCTATATTTTATTTTATTATTTTGTAATTAATCTTTATTTATAAATAAAGATTATTAAAGTTGAATAAACATATAATATTCTAAAAAGGGAGATTTTTATAAAAGTTGTTACCGTAGATTTTTTATGAATTCTTATTTTAATGAGTTAGAAACAATAGAAACAATGTTCTAAAAAACTCGTCGCACAACCACTATGACGTGTCGTATCACCAAGGCTTGTGTGTCACGTCTCGTTAATTCCATGACACACAATGTCATAATGTGCAATTATAGTAATGAAATGTTTGATTTTTCTTCATGTTTTAATGTCTTATTTGCAACTTGTTGGTATATAACCTAATTTAATTTGCTTATCACTATTGAATCATTGAGTAATATTATAAAACATATGTTTTATATATAAATTAGAAATTTGACGTCATAAGCCACGTCTCGAATACATCATAATTTCATCGTGGCTCTTAAGATTTAAGGTTTGGTCTGTCTACCACACCACGTCTCATGCTATTTAGAAAATGTAAAACAAGAAAAAGGAGAGGTGGTTATATTGAAGATGCTCTAAATTCTGATAGTTATGATATTTGGTGTTGTTATTCTTGGGAGGATATAACCAAGGTGCGTGAGGCGTGGCGGCAAGGCCAAGCCTCAAGCCTTAGGAGCCATGGCGAGGCCACGGCGTTTATCAAGGCGTGACTTATGGCGGCAAATGTCTATATCATATATAATATTATACATAAAAACATATGTTTTGTACTATTACTCGATGATTCAACGATAATAAACAAGTTAAATTAGGTTATATATTAAAAACTAGGAAATATAACATTAAAACGTAAATAAAAATCAAATATCGCGTCACAGAAGACCACACATTAGGCCATGGCGTGCCACATACGTAACGTGGCGTGAGACACAAGCCTTAAGCCACGGCACGTCATGACGGCTGTTGCGACGAGCCTTTTAGAACGGTGGATATAACTACATGGACAAGACGACATGAATGAACCTTGGAACTCAAAGGGAGGGAGGGAGGGAAGATTGAGTGGGTGAGGTTCCATGTGATGTATGGTGGGGAAAGGTGAAGATTTTAAATTAGGTGTGTGCGGTCCCATGTTGTTGATGTGTTTATCGAGAAAGTGGGTTTGACCAGTCCTACATACCAGCTATACTATTACTATCTTTATTGCTACTCTCTTCTCTTCTCTAGTTCTCTTCTCTTCTCTTCTCTTTGGATGTGTCCTGTAAATCGATACGATGTTTGACAACCCGGATCTTCTAAAACCCCCATTTAATAAATTAAATTATTTTCGAAAAAAAATATGATTTTATAGATTATTTAGAACAATAACACATAATTGAGTAACATTTTGATAGTCATTTAAGTGTACCGTATGTAAATATGCTGTTACAAATTACTTATATGCATTAGTGCACGTTAAGCCCTTAAGGGCTGAATCTAGAGGCTGTTACGGGTTTGGCTACTGTATGGCTGATTTGGGTGCTGTTTGGTCTGTTTGCTCTTGTTGCAGTGTCCGTTTGGCTCTCGTTTTGTTTTTTGTTTGTTGTGTCTGATTCGGTTTGGTTCGTTGGTTTTGACGGTTGGCCCCCCTTGTATATTTGTGCATTTGTGAGTATTGGTAATAAAAGTTGTTGTCTTTCAAAAAAAAAATGCATATCGTCTCGATATAGGGCTACCAGGGTGTCCCTTAGTTTTTTTAACTTTTTGAGGTTTTCCTCATATATATGTATAGGGTTGGATTTCGGTTATAAGTTGAGATTTGTTTGAGAAGTGTTAGAGCATCTTCAATGCAAAGTTTTTATAAACAAAAGGTGGTGTGTCTTGTAGAAATTACCATTTTGAAGAGTTCTTATAAAAACCCCATCCTCTTTCAGTTCTTATTTAAGAACCTTGGTTCTTAGAGCATCTCCAATGCAAGGTTCTTAGAGCATCTCCAATGCAAAATTCTTACAAGCAAAAAGTGTAGTGACTTGTAAGAATTACCATTGTGGAGAGTTTTATAAGAACTCAACCTTCTCTAGGTTCTTAAATAAGAACCTTAGTTCTTACTTTGATTTTTGGTGTGAATGACATATTTCTCATTTCTATCGGTATTTAATTTAAATACTTGATATTTATTTATAAATATATAATAGTTTTTTATGTTGATAAATATATGGGACCCATAAAAATGAGGTTCTTATAAGAACTACCATTGTGGATTTTTTATATAAACTTTCAATTTAATGAGTTCTTAAGGAAGTGTTACAAGCTGGCATGCCTACCCCAATTTGAGGTTTTATGACACTAGTACAAAAAAGGTCTTTTATGACGGTTAAAAACCGTTACCGTAGGTATACGGTAACGGTTTTCGTGGACATAAAAGTCGTCACCTATCTTGCCGTCACTTTTGATACACTTTTGGTTACGTTCAGAAAACGTTACCAAATCACATCAAAAACCGTTACCATAGGCTAAAAACCGTCACCTTAAGTGTATAAAAAATTGTTTATTTTTCTAAAACCGTTACCATAACACAACATACAGTGACATTTATTTTTAAAAACCGTCACCGTAGCATAACATACGGTAACGCTATTTTATAAAAATCGTCATCGTAGCATGACATGCTTTGACGTTTATATTCAAAAACCGTCACCAGAGCATGGCATATGGTGACGTTTATCAAAATCGTGACCATAGCATGACATACAATGACATTCATTATTCAAAATCGTCACCATAGCATAACGTACAGTGACATTTATTTCTCGAAATAGTCACTAAAACATTACATATGTTGACATTTCTATTTAAAAACCGTGACTGTAATGTGAAGTACAGTGACGTTTATTTTTAAAGCAGTCACCATAGCATGACCTACGTTGACGTTTACATTTAAAAAACATGATTGTAGCATGGCATAAGGTGACGCTTATTTTTCATAATCGTCGTTGTAACATGATATATGGTGGCGTTTATTATTCAAAATCGTCGCAATAGCATGATATATGATGACATTTATTTGTTGGAAATGTTACCATAGCATGACAGACGGTGACGTTTATTTTTTCAGACCCGTCATTGTAATAGGACATATTGTGACGTTTATTTTTAAAAATTGTTACTATAGTAGGACGTATGGTGACGTTTATTTTCGAAAATGTCACCATAGTCATACGTATGGTGATGGTTTTGAAAACAAAACCGTCAACGTACCACGACATAATGTGACGTATATTTTCAAAAGTGTCACCATACCACGACATACAACGTTTATTTTCAAAACCATCACCGTAGAGTGACATACAATGACATTTATTATTCTAAACCGTCACCATAGTTGGACCTAAGGTGATGTTTTTAAAAAAAAATCGTCATTATAGCACAACATAAGGTGAGATTTATATTTCAAAACCGTCACTGTAGAATGACGTAAAGTGACGTTTGTTTGTCGAAACCGTCATTATAGTATGACCTATAGTGACGTTTATTTGTCAAAAAATCATCACTGTAAAGTGACGTATAATGATGTATATTTGTCAAAATCGTCACTGTAAAGTGACTATGGTGACGTTTATTTGCCAAAAGCGTAAGCGTAACATGACCTACAGTGACTTATAATTCAAATCCGTCACCATAACATAATGTATGGTGACGTTTGTTTTCAAACAAACGTCACCATAGCATGACATACATGGACATTTATTTTCAAAAACCGTTGTCGTAGCATGACATTTAGTGACATTTTTTTTAAATCGTTGCCGTAGTATGACATACGGTAATGTGTATTTGTCAAAACCATCACCGTAACATAACATACGATAACGTTTATTTTTAAAAAATCGTCACTGTAACATGACAAAGGTGACGTTTATTTTTTCAAATCGCTACTATAACTTGACATAAAGTGACGTTTTTTATTGAAAAACATCACTGTAACATGTTTATTATTCAAAACAGTCACCATAGCATAATATACAATGACGTTATACTGAAAGAAGTTTTATTAATATCTATCGAATAATGTATCCAAAACAAAAAAATAAACAAATATATTGTGTCTAAAAGTTTGTTCCTAAACCATCTTAAACTTATGCATCATCTAAACCAATATTTTTCTTGTTAGACGTACTCCTTGTATGCTTTGACATCTTTAACTGATTAACAGTTGTGAAACTCCTTTTTGTCTTCTTATTTTGCTTATCTTTATGCTCATCAGAAGTTGTTTGTGGTACCTGCAAAAAGATACAACTTGAACCAACACATAAGTGTATAAAATATAATGGTAATAAGGTCTTTGCAGATAATGGTCATTCTAAAGGCTCAAACCTTTGCATGAAAGTGCATAAGATACTTAGGTAATCAAATATTTAATATCTGAATACCATTGACGTATACATAAAAACATGCAAGATTATCCAAAACAAATGAAGAGCTAAATAGATAAACAATTGACCTTTGGGTCCGGGATCACGAGGCTTTTTGGCCAAGCGACAAAACTTTCAAAGGCGTCTTCTACAGTCTTGTGCTCACCCGATTGGATGGGTAAAAATGCAGCTGGTTTTACTGTTTTGTCAACCGAGACTTTGTAGCAATCAGCCTGAAGTGGAACTCCATGAAGGGTCTGTGGTGAAGATGAGTACATGATAGTCCCATGTGCAACAATGTTTCTTCGATCTGGATTTGCCAATTTGCATTTCATAGTCTACAAAAAAACGTATTCCATGTGAACATCGTAAAGTTCAACGTTGACAAAATTATAATACATGTAAAGAACATACCAGTGGGCCTTCATTTTTCAACACTTGAGATGGCGCAGTCTTAGATTGTTGTGAATTTATGGCAACAGTAGCGTCCTTCCGAGATACTGGGATATGATCTACCTCTAAAGATTGTCGAGGTCTCTTTGACGACTTAGCAATAGCACTGTCATCAGTAGATCTATCAGAGTGGTTGCTTGTTGCCGGAGTTTCGTGTGAAGCTGGGAGACCACTTGTCAAAGATTTCTGGAAAGTGTTTATTCAAATATTAGATATTGCACGACAGTTTACTAAAAAATTAAATCAAGTATATCGAACGTATTTTGTAATCTATTTACTTACTTGTCCTTCCAAACTCTTGTTTAATGAAGTTTTCAGATCAGTTAATCCGATTCCATTAGAAGACAGATGAGCTAATATAGCTTGCATTAGCTCACCTTGTTGTTTCATTAAATGATCTTGATCTTTGAGCTTCTGACCTTGTTCTTTAATCACATGATCTTGGTCCTGGAGTTGTTTCTGCAAACCCCCAACTTTTTCAGCATTCTCTCGTTTTTCATCGTCCAACTGTCTTTGTAGAGTGCATTTTCTGGATGACCCTTTACGTCTAGGAATGTTCCAGTAGCGTGTTGGAGTCACTCCCTTGCCGACCCCTCTTACACGCCCAGAATGCTCTTTACCAAACACAAGTGTAAGAGCATCTGTGCCATGTTCAAGCTTTAGGGATCCCTCCTGAATCTCCTTTTCATGGTGTACCTGTGCACAACATATATCAATGATACGTCGATGGATGGAAAGAGGAATGCATTTCAATAAAGTATGGATTCTTACAATTTCATTTGCCTTGTCTTTCAGCTCGTCATTTTCATAACCTCTGTCCTTGGTTTGACGTGCCTTGCACCACATCAAAGACCGTGGAACTTCATCTTCAAGAATTTCTTCACTTTTTACCTATTAATTATCAAATAAACATATTGTTATTAAAACTTCAGTCTTGGATGTTCGCTTATAAGCAAAAGCAAAAGGGTAATAAATTCAACAATTTAAAAAGATAATTACCATTTTTTCTCTGAGTCCCACATATCCGGATCGTCCCAACCGATGTGGGTACTTGTGCTTTGCACGTGATGCTTTTGCCGACTCAGATACACCCTTAGAACGACGAAAAAAATGAAAAAAAAAATTATTGCAATATAAGAAATACATAGAAAATTACAATAAATATAACATTATTTTGTATCACCTTGAATTGATCTGAAAGTGTATGTTCAACAAACTTGTCCCAATCAGCTTGCTCCACATTCCCGTATTGTTCTGGGACAACTTTCAACTTTGAAGGTTTGCCGATGTTTGGCAGTATAAAATGTTTGTACAATTTTGATCGAAAATTGCGCAAGGCATCAGCAAGATGGTGCATCATGCGTTCTTTCATCACCGCATCGATTACATAGAATTTCTACCATAATATCAAATCATATATAGTTACATATGTTTAATACACAAATAAACATTGAAGATGATAATTACATTTAATAGATAAACAAGGAGAACATACCGTAACTTTCTCCCACATTATATCTTTCACTGCTTTGGACACTTTCTTCCAACGTAATTCTGTAAGCCCAACCTCTTTTCGAACCAAGCTACCCAAAAAGCTAGAGATTTCTGATCTATACTTCCCCTTAAAGTTACCCATGCTATCAAATTCTATGATGTGTTTCACCCCTTTAGTGTCTTCAAAATCTTTATGTAGTTTGACACACCGTGTGAGACCTCTAACCCGTTTATTTTTACTCGATACTTCTCCTGATCTGTCGTCTTGTGGAATTTCCATTGTTTGGTCTTGTTCATTCCCCACAATGCCAGTGCCTTCAACATAATATATATACCATAAACACAAAGTGTAAAAATAATAGTTTTGCAAAAAAGAAGTTATGTACACTGGATGCTAAAATAAGTTATTACAAGACAAAATAAAAGTATTGAGCAATAATAAGAATCCTCAATGCTCAACACAGGTTATTAACTGCTTATGTAAAATATTTAGCATCGGTTAGTTGTACTATTGACGGAATAATATCACAAATAGTTTGTACGACTGGCTGAAACATTTAAAAAGAATATCATAACAAAGGTTGCGTAGTATGCCGAAAAGAAACCCAGTGTGTTAGACTTCCTTTCTCATGTAAACAAAGTTACATTGGTCATAGAAGATATCTACCATATGATCACCCGTTTAGAAGGCAAAGGAAGGCATTCAATGGAAAACAAGAGTTGGACATTGCTGTGACACCTATGAGTGGGGAAGAAATATATGAGGAGGTAAAATCCATAGAGAATTCATGGGGAAAAGGAGTAAAGGATACAAAAGTGGAATTCTCGCAGGGAAGAGGTGGAAAGATGAAGAGAATCAAGACAAGGTCAAATGGGGGAAACAAGGAAACCACTTATTGGAAGAAATACAACATATGGCAACGACGACTTAGGTATTGGCGTTACAATTATGTTCAACATTGCTTAGACTTTATGCACATAGAAAAGAATGTGTGTGAGAGTCTTATTGGAACATTGCTAAACATGCCAGGGAAGACGAAAGATGGATTGGAGGCTCGAATGGACTTGGTGCATTTTGGGTTAAGACCGGAATTGGAACCTAAGACACAAGGCAGTGGAGCAATACTCCCTGCAGCATGTTACACATTAACCAAGGAGGAAAAAGACAAGTTCTGTGAAACATTATATGAGTTAAGGGTTCCACAAGGGTATTGTTCAAATTTTGCTAGCCTGGTGAGTCGAAAAGATCGCAAGTTGATAGGACTTAAATCACATGACTATCACATGTTGATGCAACAATTTTTGCCAATTGAGATACGATCAATTATGCCAAAAGCCACGAGATACGCTATTATCAGGTTTTGTTTCTTTTTCAGATCAATATCTAGCAAAGAAGTCAATGTGGAAGAGCTAGATAAATTGCAGGAAGAACTTTGTGTGACATTATGTTTGCTTGAGAAATACTTTCCTCCATCATTTTTTGATATCATGGTTCATTTAACTGTACATCTTACGAGGGAAGTGAAGTTATGCGGTCCTGTATGCTTTCGATGGATGTATCCTTTCGAAAGATGTATGAAGGTTATTAAAGGGCATGTGCGAAACAAAAACAAACCGGAAGGATGCATTGCTGAAGAGAATGTGGCAGAGGAGACAATTGAGTGTTTGGGTAAGTACAAAAGAAGCATGACGACAATTGGTATTCCACCAGACAAGCATAACACATTTGACAATGGTGAAGTTGATAATTCTGTTAATGAAGGAAAACCACTGTCAGCCGGTAAATTGATGCAAGTATGTCCTGAACTATTGTCGAAAGCACATTTTTATGTAATGCAGAATACATCTGAAGTTGAGCCTTATATCGAGTAAGTTTTAGTTATTCATTTACCTTTTCATTTTTCTAACATTTTTGTATAAGTATTATGACATTCTTATATCATTGTATTTTTCAGTCGACACATGACCTTTTTGAAAGAACAACATCCTGCACAACAACAAGCATGGCTGGAGAAAGAGCATAGTAAAACGTTTGGCAAATGGTTAAGAAATCAGGTAAAGAGTTTCCACTAAATGTTTTTTTGCTATATTATTTTTCTTTAAAACATAAGTCTAATTCTTATGATGAATTCCAGGTTGAGAGAGAGTTGGCAGTCGCTAAAGAAAGTACCAAAGAGATCTTAAGGTGGATATCACGTGGCCCAGACATCAAGGTGATGAAATACGATGCATACCACATCAATGGATACCTGTTTCGCACAAAATCTCGTGAAGGTAGAATTTACCAGAATAGTGGGGTTAGTGTAGAGGCGTCTGACATGCACATCTGTAAAGATGGTGTAAGTTATGCTCAAGCGTTTTATTATGGTGTTCTACAAGAGATATGGGTTCTAGATTATCATACAAGAAAGATTCCTATTTTCAATTGTGATTGGGTTGACAATAGACACGGGGTCAAAAAGGATGGTTTTGGCTACACCATGGTTGAGCTTAATAGATTAGGACACAAGGACGATCCTTTTATTTTGGCGTCACAAGCTAGGCAGGTATTTTATGTGAAGGATCAACTTGATAAGAAAAAGTCTATTGTTTTTATGACACCACCCAAAAATTATAGAGATGCCTATGCTGATGTTGACGAGGAATTCAGTACAGTGATACTTCCCTAGAATGATAATATATTGCCACGCGTAGATCCACTTAATTTGGGTAAGGAATCTCGGGATGATTACTTTCGGACAGACTGTATAGGTATAACTGTGCGCAAAGCAAATTGACCCGCTCTACCTCTTTGAATTTGTTGTTGATGTTGTAGCTGCCAAGGTGTTAAGTGCTTAAAGATGAACTAACCATGGTTAGTAACTTTTTTCTCTTCCTAGGAATTGACTTATTAAATAATATGCATAATTTAGTGTAGTTCTTTAATTTTTCTTGTATCTACCATATTGCCAAATTAAATGTTTTTTGCTCAATGAACGGTTACTTGCATAGTTTTGGTTTTGTTAACTCATACTTCATAATTCTTCTTTTACAGTTACAGATTATAAGAATCACGACAACAAAGAATAAACGTGTTATGCCCTTGTTGTTACTCATTTGCAACCTCCTCTTATCATTCAGTAAGTCAGATTTTTTTAGGTTTTAGTCGATCTTTTTCTTAGCCCTTGTTGTTACTCATTTGCATGTTAAATATGATCATACTATGTTTGCATTAATTCTCACATTATTTACCTTCCTACTTTTGAGCAGGCATGGAAAGAATCGAATATTAGCGCACAGAAGACGATCCTACAATATTTGACGACATCTTCAACTCAGTTCAGAATATTTGAAAAACCTTTTGGAAAATAACTTTATCTAGCATATATGTTTGTTATATTTATATATTTGTTTTGTTTGATTCACTTTGTGCCATAGTTTTTTTTTCTCAATTGGTTGGCGTTTTGTGCTATTATACAGGTTTTGGAAATGTTTAATTTACAGCAGTTATGCCGCCGAAATTTTCAAAAAATACTTTCTACTTTGTTTGTCATTGTTTGTGCTACAAAATATTACATAAACGTTTGTTTTTTTTATACTTAAATACCATTGTCATGTAAAATAAAACTTAGTAACATTCAACTGTTACTGTATCATGAGAACTGATGAGAACCGTTAGTGAATCATGACATTTGGTGACGTAACTTTATCAAAACCGTCACTATAAAATAACATACACTGACATTTATCATTCAAAACCGTCACCCTAACATTACATTTACCGTGAGTAAATTTCTCAAAATCATCATCGCTTAATGATATACAGTGACGTAACATGACATACGGTAACATCTAGATTTCAAAACGTCACTGTAACATAACATAGTGCGACAATTTATTTTTTAAAACCATCACCATAGGATGACATAAGGTGACGGTCATTATTTAAAATCATCATTTTAACATGACATACATAACGTTGATTATTTGAAAACGTCACGATAACATGACATAGGGTGACATTGTTTTTTGGTCAAAACTGTCATCGTTGCATAACGTACATAACGTTTATTTTCGAAACAGTCACCATAGCATGACTTAAGGTGACATTTTTTTTCTAAACCGTGACAGTAGCATGACATACGGTGACGTAATTTTTTCGAAGCTGTTATTGTAGCATAACATGCGGTGACGTTTATATTTTAAATACCGTCACCATAGCATGACGTACGGTGACTTTCATTTTTCTAAACCGTCAATGTAGCATGACATAACGTGACGTAAAGTTTCCGAAACCGTTCATGTAACACGACGTACGATAACGTTTATTGTTCAAAACCGTCACTATAGCATGACGTACACTGACGTTTATTTTTTAAAATCATCACCATAACATTACATATGGTCACGTTTATTATACAAAATCGTCATCGTAGCATGACTTACGTTGACGTTTATTATTCTAACCGTCTCCACAACATGATATATAATGACATTTATTATACAAAACCGTCACCATTGTGACAAATTTGGTTTTAAAACCGTCACCATAACATAATATATGATGATTTTTATTTTTTTTAAATCGTTACCGTAGAATGACATGTGGTAACGTACTCAAAACCGTCACCATAAGATGACATATGGTGACATAAATTATTCAAAAACGTCAATGTAGCTTAAGATACTGTGATGTAAATGTTTTAATACCATTACCAAAGCATGACATATGGTGACATATAATTTTTAAAAAGCATTGCCATACACTTACTTTTGGTGACGCAAATTTTGCAAAATCGTTGCCACAAAACTTGGTGACTTTTGGAAACGGTTTTCAAATAAGCGTTGTTACACATATTTTAGTTTTTGGTAACGATTTTTTAAAACCGTTACTACATAAAGCAACGATTTTGAAAAAAATCGTCACTAAAAGTCTTATATTGCAACGGTTTGTAAAAACCGTCACAACATAAGGCAACGGTTTTTCAAAACCGTTACCTTAGGGTACCTTTTATTGACGTTTTTATCTAAAATGTTACTTTATGGTTCAATTGCTTTTGTAATAGTAACGTTTTTTTATAAAAATTGTTACTAAAACAATTCTCTAACTTTTTATTTGACTTTTTGTAACGTTTTTTTAGTAAACCGTTACAAATCTGTTTTTTAAAACCGTCACAAAAAGTGATTTTTGTACTAGTGTGATGTTTCAAGTCGATATTTTCAAATAATGGAAACGGATTGGTTTTGTCTTTAAACTTGGAACCTGCACAAGTCGATTTTGTGTTTTGACTGAGGTGTAATTAGGAATCGTTTCCTAGTTTTGTATAATAAACTGGCGCGCGCAAATTTTGTTGGCGAACTTTATTCCATACCAATTGTTTGGTCAGAAAAGAATTTGAGTCAACTACCGTTTGGGCTTCTTTTGAAATACGTGTGAAAATTGTGCACATCGTTAAAATGGGCAGTTACCTTGAGTGCACGTCATGAGTCAATCCATACTAGAACTGTGTTGTTACTTTTTAAAGAACTTGTTTATTACGCTTTTGCGTTTTGTGGTTAAACTGAATTGCAATGAAATGGTTTTCAGCATGATTTTCATATGTGGGACGAGCGTGTCCAGTTTTACGTAACTACCGAGCTGATAGTAGTAGTTTTGTGCGTACGGTGTATTCGATATGAAAATCTTAGTATTGAAAATACTTTGTGAATGGTTTTGCTTAATTGGCATATTTATTGAATAACGCACTTGAAAACCTTGAACTCGTTAGGACCTTGGAAAGAGTAAGTAACCCAGCTAAGGGTAAGTGCGTGTAGCACTTGACGGTGGAAGGTTGCGTATTCCACGCGTGTTCGTAGTTTGGGCCGGATGATTTCGGTATTTAAGTAAATGTGGTTGCGATAATTGGAGGCTTAGACTTGCGATAACACATTTTGAGGTTTGTTTAGCCGTTTTGTTGACAACCTTAGTTTTGGTGGAAACCCTCGGTAAACGGAAATCATGTGGGGAGTCCCATTAGAGTTCAAGCATGGTGGTATAACTAAGTGTCAACCTTTGTGGGTTGGAGATTGGGAACCGTTAGCATATTCGGAGGGTGTAGTCCGATTTTAAACGAAACGAGGATAGCGGTTGCAGCAAATCCTAAGATACTCAAGCGTAATGAGTAGATTTTGTAGTGATGATTTTCCTTGGGCGGTAAAGGAACCTGCCGGATGACTGATGTTGTGACGAGTCCTTGGAGTCTTTTAGAACTCGTGGAGTTATGTGACAGTAAATGGTAAGGATGATCGGAGTTGATGATTTTGTTGGGTTCATTAGTGAACAAACCTTGGGGTGATTTAGAATCCGAAACTGGAACGAGATGTATGGAACATCTAAGGTTGGGAGACGACCGGAGTCGTTTAACTAGGAGTTATCCTAGTGGTTGGAATGTTGTTACGGACAGGTAACGTGTACCTGAAGGAGTTTTGTTGGTAAGAAATTATTCGAGGAATTGTCTTTGTAAGACTGTGTGGGGGAAAATTAGATTTCAGTAGGAATTATTTAATTTTGGCCGGCATTGAGTCGGTTAGCCGTGATTTGTAAAGGATGTAGATTTCGAGGACGAAATCTTTCAAGGTTGGGAGAATTGTAACACCCGTGATTTTCGGGTAAGTACGACTTTGATTCAGGAGGAATCGATCTTGTAAGAAAATTATGGAAAATAGGATTTGGAGTTAAATCCTAGTTTTTATTGTCTTGTTGGATGGAGAATTCGAATACGAGTCCACGGTCCTTTCCGGAGCAAAAACGGAGCTATAACGAAGAAGTTATGGCCGAAACCGCATTTTAGAAGGGAACCAAACAGAAGCTGGCGCCGAGCACCTGGACGAAATAAATTCGGGTTTTAACCCCTTTTCTCCCTTTCTTTTTCATTCCCTCATCCCTCTCTCGATTTTCTTCACTTCCCTCACCCTCTCTCAGCCGATTTCTCTCAAGAAACACCATCCCCTCCCCTCTCCTTCCTCATTTCTTCACGAAATCGAACCCTTTACCACCATTGACGATCGTTTTAGGAGTTTGAAGCTTTTGGGAGTTTTGGAGTTCTTCCTTGACGGATTCAAGTGATTAAGGTTTTTGGAAGATTTGGCTTGAAGATGTAAACCTCATCAAAGGAGCATACGTTGGAGAAACCCTAGATTTAACTTAAATCTAGCAAGGTGAGTTCAAGTTACTTTGCGAAAACCTTGTACATGCCAAAATGAGTATTTTACAAATATTTGTGTGTTTTACTTGAAAATGTATATGGTTGAGTTATTTGGATAGTTTAACTCTCTTGAAGTGTTGATCTTCATAAATGTGTAAAACACCATATTTGGGGCTTTTGAATATTTGGATGGTTAAAAACCATAAATTGTCTTTAAAAGATTAATTGCTCAAAATGAGGTTTGTTTGATGGTTTAATCATGTTAGTGTAAATGATTTTAATAAACCATTTGGGAAAATGCACTTTTAGTGTTATGAGTCATTTTGAGAATATTAAGGGTGTGAGTCCTTTAGGAAAACCCTTTTGTTTAACCAGTGTTGAGTTTTGGGGTTAATGATGATTTTGGGATACGTGTTTTCTTAAACAATGTTTAAACGTGTTTATACGATGATGACCGACATTATGGGTCTAGCAAGTTTGGAGCACTTTGCTCGGTTTTGACTTTGAGATAGTCTTGGGACATTTGTCCGGTTTAAATGGCTCGATGTGTAGTCTTATTTACGGGTTGATTTTATTGCACCGTGTTGCATATCATTGCACGTTGTTGACATTTACATGCTCGGGGTGGAGTCTAGGATGTGTTATATTCTTAATTTGCATTTCATTTGCATGATTTGACGTTGGTTAATGATCATTAGATCTTTGAGCAGAGGGCTCAGTTTTGGACTCGATTGAGTCTTGAGGGCATTCGCCCGGTTTTAATAAGCTCGACGTGGGCTTGGGGTTTGCATTGCATGAGTTGCATCATATTTGGTGTTTACATGATTTGAATGCATTAGTTATTCTTTTGAGTCATGTATGAATTTTAAGTTAAGTAAGCTTATTTTGGATGGTGGGTTTTTCCAAGGTAAAGACCTAGTATGGTTGAACTTGAGGGCTTGGACTAAAGACCTAGTATGGTTGATGTCTAAGAGGGGCTAAAGACCTAGTATGGTTGATGCCGAAGACGGACTAAAGACCTAGTATGGTTGATGTCTGAGATGGACTAAAGACCTAGTATGGTTGATGTCTAAGATGGCTAAAGATCTAGTATGATTGATGCCAAGGATTGACTAAAGACCTAGTATGGTTGATGTCATCCGTTTTCCACATCCAAGAAGCTTACCTACATTTATTTAATCGTGGTTTAATTTATGTGTTGCCACATTCGATGAGATCGGGTCTCCCCCGTCACCGAAGGGTGTTGATTTCGGGTAATGTTATTTATTCGCATTTTTGGAGGTTATATTTATGCATATGGATTGTTTTCCATGGTTGATGGACGGGTTTATGCTACATTTGCTTCGTATTACGTTTTAATAAAGTGTTATATCAATGGATGGTTTCCATGTTTTACGGGTCGAGTATGTATCGTCAACCGTATTTGAAGGTTTGCCAAAACTAGACTTATTCACGTATTTGAGTGAGTTGGAAACGTAATTCATTTTGGAAAAACGTATTTACCCTTCGGGAACCTTCCCATGGAAATGTGTGAGTTGGAAAATGGATGATTTGCAATTAAAGTAAACTCTTTCGAAATCATGACTAAACTACTACCTTTTGATTTATGATTTTATATAGTCATGATAAAATGCTTGAACTCACTAGGCGTAATCCTAACCCTTTTTATTTGTCGGCATGTGCAACAGGCTCAGGTTGGGATAACTCTAGCTACATTATGAAGTGGCGGGTGCTAGTAGTGTGCACGAGAGGTGAAGTGTTTAGTGAAGTCTTCCGCACTTGTTTGGACTAGCAACTTGTGTTGTGTTAAGTGACACCCGTTTAGGTTGTTTTAGTTGGAGAATTATAATGTTTTTAATTCCAAGGTATTTTGAGGAATAAATTGTAGAAATGAATTTATCTATTTTGGTTGATTATTGAATTTTAAAGTTAGTTGCTCGTTCCAAATTTGAGGGTGTTACATAAATATAAAATAATTATTGATGTAGACAAATACATGAGACCCACAAAAATGAGGTTCTTATAAGAACTATCATTGTGGACTTTTATTTGAATTTTTAAATTAATGAGATGACAATTAGATGACATCAAAGAGAACAAAAAGAAGGTTCTTACCATGAAGATGCTCTTACCATGGAGTTTGTGTGAATTGTCAATGTCTTATTTTTATTGGTAATTAAATTTAATATTTGATATTTATTTATAGATATAAAATAATTATTAATGTAGAAAAATATATGAGACCCACAAAAATGAGTTTCTTATAATAATTACCATTGTGAACTTTTATGTGAATTTCTAAATTATTGATGCGGAAAGTGACACCAAAAAGTACAAAAAAGTACAAAATGAAGGTTCTTATAAGAAACTCCATTAGGCCGTGCGTACCGCCATCGGGTACCACGGCCGGGTTCACATCGGGTTGGGGCGGGTAGCCCGGGTACACGGTACGGGTACCGCGGGTTCGGTGGGTGCGGGTAAGAGTGGGTTCGGGAACCCGGTCCTAATTTTTATTTTTTTTAAATATAACCGTTTACCAACGGCTATTTTTTTTCAAATTATTAACACTATATATATTAACCTCTACCACCTTCATTTTTTCACACCAAAAAATATCTCAAATTCCATACTTTCTTCCATTTCTTTCAAATTCAATACTTTCAATACTTTCTTCCATCATGAATTCAAACACCACACCTACATCCCGTCGTAACCCATCGGGAGAAACAAGGCAAAAAGGGCATCAACGAGTAATACGACCGGGTCGAATCCAGACGAAAACGTTACTCAGTTGTTGAGTCAAATAAGCTCTTTCAACCATCGGGCTGACAATACAATGGATTACAAAATGAAAAAACTTGAACTCGAAGAAAAACAGTTGCAACTCGAGTTAGAAAAACGATTTGATAAAGACTTCGAGTTTTTCATAGCCCCGCATGATCACCTTACGGGAGATATTTTGAGGGCTACTTTGGCGAAGAAAGAGAGAATTAGAAAATTACTTAATTTTTAATATTAGTTTTTAGTGTTTTGTATTTTGTAATTTTTAAATTTTTAATGAATGTTATGAATTTTTATTTTTATTATTTATCTTATTTTTATTTATTAAAAAATATATGAATATTTTTATTTTATTAAATAATTAAATGTATTAATAAAAGAATTAAAAAAGTTGATGTGGCGCTGAGGTGGCATCAGGGTTCAGAGGGTATGATAGGAAGCGGTACTCCACTTTAGGGTAAGGAGGGTAGGAAAAAGAAAAACTGATGTGGCGCTGAGTTGGCATCAGGGTTCAGAGAGTATGATAGGAAGCGGTACTCATGGTCTTAGAGATGCTCTTAGGGCATCTCCAATAGGTCACACTATATTTTACACCAAATTTAAAAAATAGTGTAAAAAATGGTGTAAATTTTAGTGTTAAAAGTAAATATTCTTCAATGAGTAACACTATTTTTTACACCAAAGTTAAAAGTAGTGTAAATGAATAGTGTTACACCAAATGTAGTGTAATACTATTCATTACATTAAATTTAGTGTGAAAAATAGAGACCTCATTGGAGATATGAATAGTGTTATTTACACCAAATTCAGTGCTTAGTGTAAGATTTAGTGACCTCATTGGAGATGGTCTTAGAAGTGGTTGTCAACTGTGCAGATCCACTTCCCGCAGTTCTCTCGTTACCTTAAATTCTGACACGATACTTCGTAGTATATACAAGTTTTTGGCTTAATTTTAGGGATTTTAAAGTTTTTTTATTGATTTCGAGAGACTTTTTTCGGTATTTTTGATTGGTTTTCGGAGATTTTTTTGGTGTTTTTGGTTGATTTCAAGAGGTTTTTTGGTTTTCTGGTTGATTACGAGTTGCAATTGCATTTCCAAAAGAATACGGTAGCACCTTCTAAAACGATACGGTTGCATTTTCCATGAAACCAATATTTTTTATTCTTCGTCGAAGTAATAATACGGTGGCACTTGCCACCGTGTGCCTTGATTAGGTCCGTCCATGATGTCGTTTATTTTTTAAAAAGTGTAAATTATTCTTATGATTAAATGTCATTTATACTGTGAATATTTATTTTGATTTTAACAAAACGAATTCAGATAACAACGCCCGCCGATTAACTCGTAATAACTTCTTTAATTTTAAAGAAGTTAAATATATAAAACAAGTAATAAAAGTAATTAATAAGAATGTAGTTATTGATGATGAGTAATAACTAGAAAATTATGTCGTTTTAATAAACAATAATTTAATTATCAATTAATGATCATAATTTTTGAGTAACGATAATTATTTAAAAAATGCATGTCTATATGTCTCTCCTTGTAATTCGGTGGACAAGTTCACGAGACGCATTTAATATATTTATACCATGAACTAAAATAATGGCGTTTAAATTTATTAATTATTAAAGATCTTTTATTGCTTTCATACCAACAAAAGAAAATCTAGTACCATCTCATTGACTATTAGTCTTTACTTATATTAATTTTTATTATAATATAATTTTATATCTAAAATCGATTGTATACTTAACTTCCTAATGCTAGTGGAGGTCCTGCGATCAATATAAATAGTTATTCCAAGATTTTCCATCTTTTGGACTGCCTCACTCATATTGAATATTTTAATATTATAAGTAATTGTGTAATCTTCAAAGTAAAGAATCCATTAGAGACGAAGACAATGTCTTTTAGAGATTTCAATTTTTTACTTTTTAATTTTAAAAAAGCTATTGAATATGCTCTAAAAGTAACAAAAGATAAAAGAGTAAACACAAAGTGAGCCTCAATTGTCAATCAGGTTGTAGCGCAGTGGTTGATCGCTCTGTGTGATGTGGTGGAATATCTCATCTATCCAGGGTTCGATCTCAGGCGTCCTCAACATTGATAAGACATCTTTAAATTTCAAAATTGCCAGAGATTAGTTTAAAAAAAAAAGTGAACCTCAATTTGTAATTTACTGGAGACAAATTTTTATTAAAAACAGCCTTATGGGCTTTTGGAAGAAAAATCGACATTTGGGCCAGACGGGTCTTGGATGGTATCGTTTCCAATTTTAGTTTTATTTTAAAATAGGTTTTGGTCCATAAGTTTTGATGAAGTGCCTATTACATTTTTTGAATCTAATCGAATGGAACACATCCACATATTCTACTTCCACTTTCAGATTATGTATCAACAATGAACATTACTCTTCTCATTAGGAAGACTCTAACCAAGTGCAAAACATTCGTATCATATTATCCATCACAAACACCACCAAAATTCTCTTGTCCAACGATATCCCAGGAGTAAAATCAAATCTTTCCAATATACATCGAAAAGCTGGTGCTACTTTTATAATAACGCAAGTTCTCAACATAGGAGGTTAAGAAAGTCAAGGATAATGATCTTTTTATCTTGGGAAATGTCCATATTTCAGTTTGACCAAACGTCCATAATAAAAAAAATAGGCATGATCATGTAACCTTGCTCAAGTTTAGGTGAGAAATGAGTTCTTAAGATAGTTAACGACATTGATATTACAAGTGTAACAATCCATCAACCACGAGCCCATGATCAGGTATGGTGCTCGAATATCGAACTTTACACGTATTATGTAAATATTTTATTTAGTTTTTAGTTTGGCTAAATGATTTTATGTGATCCCTAAGGGAGTAAATGGATAACCAAACATAACTTACCTATGGCGCATCTCTGGACTCCAAGAGTCAAAGTCCTATTCTTGTTAGTTGATTTCTACTTTCTCGACTAAATAGAAAACCCAACACGATTTGAATTCTGAACATATGGGAACACGATCTAAACATTTGGGAGGCTTGTGAGGATAAGGCTTCGACAATCTGTGGCCCTGGAAACTGTCCATTTATCAATACCCTTTGCACCCACAAATCAATCAACATTTCCTTTAGTATCTTCATTACACTAAACTTCTAAACAAAACCCTAAATCACAAATTTAAACAAAGTTGTGAGTATTTACAGATAAACAAAACCTAATGAACAACAAAGATAAACCCATACTTGGTATAATCATATATTTGGAGTAAAAATTTAGAGATGTTAAGAAATTGTGAAAAAATGGTTACAAAAAAAATATCAAATTGTGGTTCAAAAACCTCCAGAATTAAACAAAAAATCGACTCCAGTAATTCAAATTGCAAATAAAATTAGGGTACAAACAATAGTCACAAAGATAATAGGGTTCTAGGTCAGTACTTTGAAGAAAGAGACAATTGAACAAAACGAGTTTGAGAGATGCAAAAAGCATAAAGATTGAATATGTAACGACCCAATTTCCATAAAATAACATTAAACAATATTACAACCCAAAACGGTCCCAACACAAGTAATTTACATAAGTTCTACTCTAAACTCGCAGCGAAAACACCTTCACAACCGAGATACTACAGGAAGCCCGACGTTAATCTACAAGTCTTCACTAGCCTCTAGCTCTTCTACCTTGACACGACCTTCCATCATCATCAGATGAAACTCCATACACGACTAACACCTGAAAATGGTTTTAGTTTTTGAAAAGCGGGGGTTAGACCATGAGGTCTAGTGAATTCTGTAACACCCTAAAAACATGGCTAATTTAAACCTTTAAAACTCCACAAGTTATGATCATAAAACTTCAAACTTATATAACAAGAGAATCATCAGTAAGGTTTCTATATACAACAAACGTCTAATTCAAATAACCTATTAATCTAATCATACATCATAATCAGATTAACTAGGTTATCTAATCATCTGTCCCAAAATATCCAAAAGAACAACTAGATTCTCTGTCATCTCCAAGTTTGATTCCTTCAAAAGTTCTCGTCCCTCATCCCCGCTTACTTCCCGGAGCTTGTACCTGGTAAGAAGATTCGACTTGAAACATTAGGCTTTCGCCTAGTGAGAATATTCAAATCAAATTAAAATTTAACAATCAAAAATCTCAACAGATAAATCAAACCTGTTCTCGCCCATCTTACCGTACATGTGCTTAATCTCAACAACGGAAACCTACCCAAAACTCAAAACTATGACTAACCTTCAGTAAGTCATATTATCACAAACCAGAGCCAACTACGAATCAATCCCAGATTCTAGATCTATGCTCTAACATAATAAATCGCAATTACACATACTTAATTATTAGAAAGGAAGTAGGGATTACAATTACTCATGTCAATCTCTATTCTTCCTTAGAAATCAGGAATTACGATTACTCACATCAATCCCATGATTTCTCAATAATGCAAAATAGGAATTACAATTACTCACATCAATTCCATATTTATCATACACTCATGAATTATGATTACTCACATCAATTCCTTAATTCATATAAATAGGAATTACGATTACTCACATCAATTCCACATTTAACATATATACTGGAATTATGATTACTCACGTCAATTCCACATTTAACATACACACATTGGAATTACGATTACTCACGTCAATTCCATGTTTAACATACACTCAGGAATTATGATTACTCACATCAATTCCTTAGTTCATATAAATGGGAATTACGATTACTCACATCAATTCCACATTTAACATACACACATTGGAATTACGATTACTCACGTCAATTCCATGTTTAACATACACTCAGGAATTATGATTACTCACATCAATTCCTTAGTTCATATAAATGGGAATTACGATTACTCACATCAATTCCACATTTAACATATTCTATATACATCTATAAAATATTAATCTCGACATCTCGGCTTCTCAACTATCCCCGCTTTGCTATTTAGCACGGGGATCAATATCTCAAATGTAAACCACATGATCGGACTCATAAATAAGTCTTTACAATTTATCATAACATGACTTTCATATCAAAATCTAAGTTATAATCATATAACAAATAGCATATAAATATCAGATTGTATTCCACATAAAAGCCTCAAACTGCTACTGAAAGTCCACAAAAGTCGCACGCCACTGTAGCGAAAAGCTACAATTTTCGCAAGCCAAAGCTGCGAATTTCTCAATTCTCGCAAGCCAAAGCTGCGAATTTCTTAATTCTCGCAAGCCAAAACTGCGAATTTCTTAATTCTCGCTACCCACTGTTGCGAGTTTCTCCAAAATTCGCAAGACATGCTTGCGAATTTTATCTCTTTCGCAGTACTGTTCATCGTCTTCTTCATTTATCCAGTTCACAAATACTCCTAAATAAGCCTACTATTTATCAATTAAGTCGTACTAAAGCATTCAGACACATATTTAACCATCTATTTCAACTTCAATGGCTTAATTTTAAAGAGAGTTGAATAACTCACCTGGATGTTTTCTGAACACTGTGTTATTCACCAACTTCACTTTCTCAGCTTAAACCATTTCTGAACAGATGAAATGCAAGCTTAATTTCTATCCATAAGAAGAATTCAGTGGTATAAAACAGAATTTCTTACCACAATTTCAATAATCCTTCTTTCTCTTCTTCCTCCCTTTCGTTCTTTCTCTCGATCTCTTTCTCTGCTTACCGAAATCCTCCCACAAACACACAATTAGTCATTAAATGACTAATTGTGTGACACCTCATCCTTTTAAAATCAGATGAGTCATAACTCATTTCCCAAATACCCTCCTACTTTAAAGAAATGACATAATGAACCCTCAAGTTAATATCTCCAATTAACTTTACTTTAACCAAATTACAAACTTAACCCTTATAGTTAATATTCTTCACAAATT
The DNA here is from genome assembly GCA_033807775.1 of Saussurea involucrata. Lineage (NCBI taxonomy): Eukaryota > Viridiplantae > Streptophyta > Magnoliopsida > Asterales > Asteraceae > Saussurea > Saussurea involucrata. The sequence goes on along the minus strand of CM066327.1, from coordinate 13,121,757 downwards.
AATACAACGAAAATTCGAGATGTTACAATACTCCCCAACTTGAAAATGATTTCGTCCCCGAAATCAAACCAAGCAAACAAATGGGGATATCTCTTCCTCATGACTTCCTCCGTTTCTAAAGTCACATAAGCACTTTGACATATCCACTTCTTATTAATTCATCACTTTCTAATTGATCTTTCTTCAATCACTTAATCACAATCAAAGATCCCGAAAGAATAGGAACTCATTTCTTCATTAATAAATCTCATATCTTTTCAACATTACTCGCTCCCCAACTTGAAAATTTTGCAAAATTCCTTGAGTAATTATATAATTATCAAATCTTTATCCTCTTATCAAAATCGTAACTGATATAACCAACTAGAAATCAAATGATTTGGACATAACCAACAGTTAACATGTGCGTAGGAATGGAGTTAACGAGGAATGTACCAAAAACGATATCCCTTGATTCATTAACTTCTTCAGCTGTCATGTGATACGCTCGGCCCATCGGCTTTGGGATGTTTGTTTTCTTACTTTGATCTCCCTCTTTCTTCAACTTTGGGCAATCCCGACGGTAATGGCCAGGTTGTTTGTATTCATAGCACGTAGATCCTCGAATATGACAATTATTCATAGAATGCCCACTCTTCCCACACTTATAACATTCAAACGTGGTCCTCTGACATGGACCAAAATGCCTAATTCGACATTTCGAACACCAATTCGGTTCTTGACGCGGCTCTAAATGCGGGCCATCAGAAAAGGGCTTTGATACATACGATGATCCCGATCGAACTTCCCCTTTTCTTTTCTCTCCCACCTGTGCTTTCTCTTCATTGTCCTTTACATACATTTCTTCTATTACTTTCGCTTCTTCAATAGTTTCTCTTAACGTAGAAGCTCTCGAACTTCGGACCCTTGTCATCATATCTGCCGGTAGACCCTTCAAATAAGCCTTAACTTTATCTTTTTCATTTGGAGCCACATGCCCCACCAAGTTAAGCTTTTCCATAAAAGATTCTGTATACTTTCTCACAGTCATATTGCCTTTCTTGAGATTCCGGAATTCTTCCTCGATTCGATCCATTTCAGTCTCGTTACAGTATTCCTCCAGAATCTTTGCTTTAAACTGTTCCCAAGTCATGGCATTCAGAACTGAAGCTGACATGGAAGATGATAACACGTTCCACCAAGACAATGCATTACCGCGTAGCATTTGCGACCCAAATCTAACTTAACAACAATAGTTTCCCATTGTGCAACCCGACTCCTCACATAACAACATCATCACAAGCATATGCAATCAACATTTACGTATAAATGAACGTATAAACAACTTGCATGCAATTGTAAACATTTCCATGTCATGTACAATAAAACCTTTCAAAAAGTTTAATCATGTCATCATGCTCGTAACCATAATCAGTTATGAAAACTTTTCGCAAAACATTTCATTCACACAAAGAAGGTAAGGGAACTCACCTTAGCCTTAGCACCTCGACACACGCTCCGGGACACATTTTAGCTCAAACCGAACACCTGAATTGGCGCCACAAAAATGGTGTTAAACCATCTAGTTACATCCCAAAACATTCCAAATAATCTCTAAGACCAAACCCCCAATCGACGCCTCGATCTTAGACCCGAACGAACAGCGAAACAGAAACAAGGTTTGGGGGACAGGGCTTGGCGCCCCTGGTGGCGCGCCTCCACACGAGCAGCCAGGCGCGCAGAGCACTGGTTTGCCCCCTTCACGATTTTTCCTTCCCAAACCCAAGGGTTCTCATCCCCAAACTTCCCCAAATCAGTTCTAAGTCTCCCAAATCGATATTTTAGACACCATAACCATTAAGAATCATAAACCAACATTTAAAACAATGCAAAAATCCATCAAATCCATCTATTGATTCAAGAATTCAAACCCCAAAACTCAAGAACTCAAACCATAGAAAAATGGAGATTACTAAGCTAACAAGATGAAGTTCCTTACTGAAATGGTCAAAACTCATAGGGAATCAACCCCAAAATCACTTGCCTTATTTCTTATTGATTAAGACTCAACCAACAAATGGATTATCAATTTCCCCAAACCAATTGCTAGACTAGCCAAACATAGAGAAGAAAAATAAGAAGAAATGAGAGATCATACCTTGAAGATGATAACTCAAATCATTTGCTGCAACTCTTTCCACCACTCTTCCAATTGGGGTTCTCCTCCTATCTCCATTCTCCTCCCAAATCGTATGAACCAAAAGAAATGAAGTAAATTAGGGTTTTTCATCTTATTTTAGCTTCCTCAAATCACCCCCTTGGCACATAAGTTTCAAGTTTCACCCTTTGGCCACCAAATTCCCATTTATTCTAAAAGAAACAACAAGAAATAATATGGGGTGTTACATCACCTCCCCCTTATTAGAATTCCGTCCTCGGAATTCCATTGCCGGACACATGCTGCAAGTTGGAGTTAACTTCTGACTTCCAATACTTACATTGCCCAAAATTTTCTTAAGGAGTTGCAACTACATCTCTACAAGATCGGTCTCTTTGCCTTTCAGATTCTCGACCATCCAGCCCCAAAGATTGTTTCTGACGATATGACAAAATCTGACTCCTCAAATATTCACATTGCTAGCGATGATACACCATACTGCTTTCCAACCCATACTCGCTACAAAGGTTAAAACACACCAAAATGTTCCAGATTTTCACCGAGTGCAATTAACTCATCCATTAACTCTCCAAATCTTTCTATAACCGCCATAATACATTACAATGTGGCCCAACTCAACATCTTCTTGGAACACACTACTCCAATCCCTAGGAAAGATTTTCCCGCTTTGAGATCGAAATTACTCATACTTTCCAATCCAATCCTCTTAGTCCCAATTACTTATCCATCCCTCTTTGACCAGAACTGACAACGTACAACATTCCTTGAAATCGTTCCTCAGCCGACTACAACGCTCTTTGGTCGGTATCATGCCAACCATACACACTTGCAATTTCTTCTATCAATCATACTACTCACACCAAAATACTCTCTTGAGAGAAAACGACTCTACTTGAGTCAACGCCGCAATAACCTGAATCTCTAAACGGACACTGATCACTCACTTCATCGACATTACACAAGATCACCCTCATATCGTTACCGCATTCTCACCTCTGTATAACATTCTTATCAAAAGGAAGAACACCATCCCACCAATACAGCTTTCACCTGGCACTATTTACGTTTCCTCAAAATCACACCGATCACACGTGCCACAACAGTTACCAATCAACGGTCCAAACTCACAACAATTACTAAGCCATAACTCGTTCCTATACACAATTATATTCCTCGCCAAATCCACCGAATGGTTCCACTAAATAGGAACTACCACCAAAATTCACTTGCCCTCCTACAAAGAGGAGTGACCAAGCTCACTCAAACTATCTCAATTAATCGAGTACTGAACGACACGCTCACGAGGAGCATTCTCCCCGACAATACCGAATCTAATCCAAAGGTCTCTCAACCAGGGCACTCCATCCGACCACTTGTTTCCATTCTAACTTAATACACTAAAGATGCCTCAAAAGAATGTCTCGCTAATATGAGCCCGCTTTTAGACCTGTCGCACGAACTTAGCTTCCTCAACCCTTTAACCATGACATACACAACGATCCCTTTTTCTTATGCCTTACAAATAACAGTTCCTTAATTGTAGTCCACCTTTCCAGTGTCTCCTGACATCTTCTCACCGCAAGCCTGTCTATACTTGATCTACCATACCGTCATCATTTTCTCTCGTGCCTACACAGAACGCCATCACACACCGCTACAGCCTAAAAGAACGGTTTCTCCAAAATCATCAATCAAGACCTTTAGCCAAGTCCTCATAAAGTACTTAGCACCGAGAACTACCACGAGCTCCTAACTTCCCAACACAGTCGACCCACTCATTGCATTTCTTTACATCCACAGAATACTCCAACGCTCCTGACTAACTTCTTAACGAAGCACCACAACTTACAGTATCCTCCTCGACAATCAAGTGAAGTATGAAAATTCACTTAAATTCCAATGGGATTGAGAAGAACAAGGGTTCTCCTTTCCTCCCGTCACCAACCGCAACTCAACCTCCAGCTCTCAAAATAGCATTAATGTATACTGCCTGAAAATCTACACACTTCAATCGAGCATGCTCACCACCTTTGACTATTCCAATATTATGGCAAACCATCATTACATCTATGACTTACACGTTCCTTCGGTACAAAGTACTACCACTCCCTCATACCACTATCGTGCCACGCGACCACATTGCAAACAAGCCTTCACGATGCCATTACACACCCAAAAGATACTACTTCCTTCATGCTACGCACAACCCCATTTCATTTGAAGTATAAACGTTTCCCGACCTTACCTTTCCCGGGTCTCGACGAATCACATGTCAATATCATCTCATCAAAGCGCACCCGCTTCGATTACACTAATTATTTCGTTCTTAAATAGCTCGTCCAACCCCATAGAAAATCACTTATGCTACCACAATCTTTCACTTCTGAAGCACTCACTCAAGGTGGTCCAGTGTCATGCCGGATGCACACCTTTCTCCAAACAACCTCTCACATCTTTGCAAGGAAACTCAACAAAATAACCATACTAGAGATACTTCTCCAATACCAACCTCCTGACAACTATCGAACAGAACGGTCACCGATTCAATTTCGACAGTCGACATGCAATTGTCCATTCGCCTCACGACAGACAAGGATTCCCGAAGGAATCTACTTCTCCTAACTCCCGAACAAGTTCTCGCTTTTCGTCAACTCTACGCGATCTATCTCCGCTGTGCTAGACACCTTACGCATAAGCTAATCATCAAAACCTCAAAGGGCATCACAGCCACGATGGTGATCTTTCGTTCTCCCAATGCCCTCACTAGGTGTTCCTATACCATACCATTTACACAATTCGAACGACCTCACCCGTTCACACCCAACGGGTTCATTCTCACGTTTTAATCTCCTGACATCACCCCTAACTTGAGACATGCTAAGCAGTCGAAAACCTCCACATCAATGGACTACATGACGATGATTCCATTCCTTCCTGCCAATCTAGGATTCCTAACAGAACCCACTTTTTCCTACGCATTATAACCAACTTATACCCCACCGTTCTCACTTGAGAGAGAACCAACACAAGATCTTTCTTAGCGCAAGATCTAATTACCAAACCATCTCAGTACTCCAACTCAAAACCGAAAACATTACATCAAGTAACGTAACGCTACTGATTACTATTCCACCAACAGAAACACTTTGACCATTTCAACTTCACCGCGATTAAAACTATTCTCACATAACCAAGCAATAGCTCAAACCACACTCATACCAACATTCCGAATTCACTGCCCAAGACTCCCGGTATTCACCCACTTCCTCTAACGGAAACACTAAGGTCATAACTCGACCACATCTTATTCAACTAACAATTCCACTCCCCAAAGCCTTTCCTCAACCTCAATCGTAATACCCTTCCCGACCTAGCGAGTTCATAGCCTTCATGCACGGTGACAACGATTAAAATCATTTTGCATTCTTTTTAAAACGCAATAGATACAAAATCATAAAGCAAGTTTGAGTATGCGTGAAACAACATCACTCAAGATGAATAGTGAAACACAACGATCACAAGGATCGCTCACAGGCACTCTTACGATAATTCGTAACCTTGTCCATCCAAATCGATGCCGATACAACGGTTGTCTCCAATGAAATCCTTTCACATACGACTGGAAAATTTTCGAACGAAATCACTTACCCAAAGTGGGTCTGTCAACTCCAACACTCGTTCATATAATAATAACGAGTCAATACTCATTTTGTTTATACAACAAAACCTCGCAATAAAACGTTTCCAATATTTTCGTAACGAAGGTTCCCTTTTATAGATAAAAGCGTGAAATAATTCGTAGAGCATTAGGTTCAAAGCTTTATCGTATAGTAAAACAAGTTTATCCTTTACTTTAAAGAAAACACACGCTCGCATGCATCGACTTATTTCCCAAAACAAGAAAACCTGTCATGTCCGTACATGCTTTCAACATGAAAGTGTTGGAACCACCTTAAAAGTGACCGTCACTGATCGTTTATCATTCCTGATATGATAATTGACAATAACTGAAATCCCTATGTCTGGTAAATATATGATGGGCGTATTTACTATTATTGACATACTATAGGGTTTCCCATTAGGTGATTGGAACTATGGGGAATTATACTGCACATAATAAACACCAGAGGGTTAAAAGTGTAAGATACTCTTATTATAAATAGAGTACCCTAATCCTTCTTTTAACCCTAATGAGATATCGGCTAATTACATCCAGCCGTGTGCCTCCCCACGATCGACTATCTCAAAAGAATCGATCATCATCCCATCATAATACGATCACCTCGTTCTGGGAACCCGACAATCAATGGCAAATATGTTTAATGCTTTCACTGGATCCTCAGGATCATCGGGTATGTTTTCTTGTCATCTTATTATCTATCAAATACAAATCATGATTATTCCAACATGTGGTATCAGAGCCCCAGGTTCAAAATTGATTCATGATTTGTATTAGTTTTGATGGCTTTAATTTATCGGTTTACTTCGTGTTTATGTATGCCGCCGCAAACATCAAAACTGCATTGAATTGCAATTTTATCATCTGCGATTATAATGCTATTTTTCCATCGTATTAAACCCTAATTATGCCATGTTAATTGATCAATGTTATTTATCCCGAATTGATCAATGTATAGAATTTTTTTTTCGGTTGAACCTTACTTTTCGCTACTGTACATTGCGAAAACCTTACTTTTCGCTACTGTACATAGCGAAAACCTTACTTTTCGCTACTGTACATAGCGAAAACCTTACTTTTCGCTTCTGAACATAGCGAAAACCTTACTTTTCGCTTCTGTACATAGCGAAAACCTTACTTTTCGCTTCTGTACATAGCGAAAACCTTACTTTTCGCTACTGTACATAGCGAAAACCTTGCACTAATATTTATGGTCTCATCATTTGTGCCCAAAGGTCAAATATGATTCTCATAATGCATTTTTTTTCCTTTTGCATAATGAACACTGAGTATACTAATTCTGCCCATAGGTGATTTAATATACCTGTGTGTCAAAAGAACTTTCTACATGCATAATTCACACGATGCTCTATTTTGTGCCCAAAGGTCAAAAGATAAGCATTGCGTTGCATAACCCTAACGCTCATGTTTGCTTAGATATTAGTTATTTCTGCCCAAAGGTGATGTAACATCTAAGTAGAGCCTTACTTTGACTTATTGTTTTGGTGTTTACAATAGGTATACTCATCACTAGCTTCATCACTAAAATGGTCATAGTTTCATTACTCTAAGGAATATTACTGTTAGGCCTGCTTACTTTAACATTACTTTGATTCCATTACTTTAAGAAACATTACTTTGTCCGCCTTTTATAGCTAACTACGTCACTATGATAGTCTTCTATAACCTATATCCTCCTCCTTTCCTAATCAGTACCTAACTTTGGCATTGAGCCACTTACTGGTGCGAACTTTGCGTCATGGAAGGATCAATTACTTCTTACTCTGGGGATGCTAGACCTTGACCATGCTATTCGCCATGATGAACCCACTGCTATTACTGCTGCGTCCACTGCAGCTCAGAAAGCGGATTTTGAAAAGTAGGAAAGGGCAAATCGCTTGTCACTAATGATGGTCAAGAACTCCATTAACCTCAGTATCCGAGGAGCTATCCCTGACTCTGATAAAGTTAAAACTTACCTCAAATCTGTTGAGGATCACTTCAAGGGATCGTCTAAGGCTCATGCAAGTAGCTTAATGCTACAGATGCTCACGGTGAAATATGAAGGAAATAGCAGTGTCCGTGAACACATTATGAAAATGATTGATATGGCTCATAAGCTTAAGAGTCTTGAGATGGAAGTCTCTGATAATTTTCTTGTGCATTTCATAATGACCTCTTTGCCTGCTCGGTTCGACACCTTCAAAGTTAACTATAATGCTATGAAGGATAAATGGTCGATAAGTGAACTGATTGCAATGTGTGTGCAAGAGGAGGATCGCCTAAAGCTGGTACAACCTGAAGCTGTTCACCTGACAACCACTGGTAATTCTAAGAAAAGGAAGGGTAACCACAGTAATCAGACTGGAAATAAAGTCCAAAAGGATAATAATCATGGTGCCGTTGCCTCTGGCTCTAAATCCTTGTCCAACAAACCTAGCTGCAAATTCTGTCGTGCCAAAGGGCACGGACAGAAAGATTGCCCTAAGTTCAAGGAATGGCTAGCTAAGAAAAGTAACATTCTTTATGTAATATTTGATTCCTTTACTACTGATGTCCCTATTAATACATGGTGGGGTGACTCTGGTTCTATGGTCCATGTGACAAACTCAATGCAGGGATTCCTTACAATCCAGAAGCTACCAAAGGGCCAAAGAAAACTTAGAGTTGGAAGTGGTGATCTCTTAGATGTCGAAGCCATGGGAACTTTAAATTTACATATGAGTACCGGAAAGTGTATTAGACTAGTGGATACCTTATATGTACCGAGAATTACTCGGAACCTTGTATCCATATCTAGACTAGACCTTGAAGGTTATGTAATAATTCATGGTTGCGGCAAGATTGCTATTACTCATAATAATGAATTACTTGGTCGAGGTTTCTTGGATGGATTACTGTATAAATTGGAACTAGATCATAATTTCTCACAGTCTTTGTTGTCACTTAATATTGATGACGTAACTAAAACAACAAAATCACCTAAACAATTAGAGAATTCCTCCATGTTGTGGCATAAACGTCTCGGCCACATCTCACGAGATCGAATGACTCGACTCGTAAAGGATGGAATCTTACATTCTCTTGATTTTAGTGATTTTGAAACATGTATTAAATGCCTCAAAGGCAAAATGGCGAAAGGGAATAAGAAAGGAGCTACTAGAAGTTCCAACTTGTTGGAAATAATTCACACTGATATTAGTGGTCCTTATCCCGCATCAATCACAGGACATACATCATTTATTACATTCATTGACGATTATTCGCGTTATATGCACCTATATCTGATTAAGGAAAAATCTGAATCCTTACAAACTTTTATTGATTTTAAAACTTTGGTTGAAAACCAACTTGATCATAAAATAAAAGTTGTGAGATCAGATAGAGGAGGTGAGTATTATGGTAGACATACTAATATTGGTCAAGCTCCTGGTCCTTTCTATAACTTTTGCAAGGAACAAGGCATAATTAACCAATACACCATGCCTGGTTCTCCTCAACAAAATGGTGTTGCTGAAAGGAGAAACAGAACCTTAATGGACATGGTGAGAAGTATGCTTGCTAACACTAACTTACCTACTTTCCTATGGACTGAGGCATTAAAAACAGCCGTTCATATACTCAATAGGGTTCCATCAAAATCTGTCCCTAAAACTCCTTATGAAATCTGGACAGGTAGGAAACCGAGTCTAAAATATATGAAAGTATGGGGCTGTCCTGCCGAAGCAAAAGTCTATAACCCTAACTTAAAGAAACTGGATCCTAAAACCCTTACATGTTTCTTTATCGGTTATCCTGATAACTCAAAAGGTTATCAGTTTTACTGTCCTTCCCACACTACGAGCATCATTGACACGCAGCATGCCACATTTCTTGAGAACTCAAAGATCAGTGGGAGCACGACAAATCATGACTCAGATTTGCAAGAAGTACAAGAAGCGGGGGGAAACCATTCTTCCGGTATACTTATTCCTCCGATAATTCCTCTTGTACCCACCGCTGCTCCTAATATCACTGATCCTGCTCCTCCTAAACAAAACGCCGAGGGAACATCATCATCGCCTCTTGTGCCTAACGCTGATCCTAATATCACTGATCCTACTCCTCCCGCTACTGAACCGGAAAATCAACTCAGGAGATCATCTAGGGCACGCAGGGCCACAAATTTTGATGATTTCGTAACCTTTTTATCTGAAGTTGAGGACATTGGAAAGCTTACTGATCCTACCTCTTATCGAGAAGCCATTAATAGTGATCAGGCCACTCAGTGGAATGAAGCCATGATTGAAGAGCTTAATTCCATGCAACACAATGATGTTTGGGACTTGGTTGAACTTCCTGAAGGATCCAAAACTATCGGTTGTAAATGGGTCTTCAAAACCAAATTAGACCCGAAAGGAAACATCGAACGCTATAAGGCCAGACTGGTTGCAAAAGGCTTTACTCAAAAGGAAGGAATCGATTATCAAGAGACCTTCTCTCCTGTCTCTCGTAAAGATTCTTTAAGGATTGTTATGGCACTTGTAGCTCATTATGATTTAGAGTTACATCAGATGGATGTCAAGACCGCATTCTTAAATGGAGACTTGCAAGAAAACGTATACATGCGACAACCTGAAGGATTCATTCCAGAAGGTAAAGAGCATATGGTCTGCAAGATGAAGAAATCCATTTATGGGTTGAAGCAGGCATCACGACAATGGTACCTCAAGTTCGATAAAATCATAAAAGGGTAAGGTTTTCTAAAGAATCAAGTGGATCAATGCACCTATCTCAAGATCAGTGGGAGTATCTTTATAATCCTTGTCTTGTACGTAGATGACATTCTACTAGCAAGTAACAACTTGGATATGCTGCATGAGTCGAAGCGGATGCTTTCGCAAAATTTCGACATGAAAGATCTCGGTGATGCCTCTTATGTCATTGGTATCGAAATACATCGAGATAGGCATAATGGTGTTTTGGGACTTTCTCAAAACGCATATATTGAGCGTATCTTAAAACGCTATAACATGCAACACTGTACACCCACTGTAGCTCCAGTAGTTAAAGGGGACGTGTTTGGTTCTTTCCAAGCTCCGAGCACTGAGATTGAAAAGGAAGAAATGAAGATGATACCTTATTCGTCTGTAGTAGGGAGCATTATGTATGCTCAGGTCTGTACTCGTCCGGATATCGCTTATATCGCTGGTATGCTGGGACGTTACTTATCTAATCCCGGAATAGCACACAGGAAAGCGGCTAAAAAGGTTCTACGATATCTGCAAGGGACCAAAGACTACAAATTAACTTATAGAAGAAGTGACAACTTAGAAGTAGTAGGATATTCTGATTCCGATTTTGCTAAATGCAAGGAAGATAAGAAATCTACTTCTGGGTACATATTTATGTTAGCTGGTGGACCTATCTCCTGGCGGAGTCATAAACAGAAGCTGACTACAACGTCCACCATGATGGCTGAATACGTTGCCGATTATAATGCCTCTTGTCATGGGATGTTGTTAAGGAACCTGGTCAGTGGACTCAAAATCGTCAACTCCATTTCTAGACCATTGAAGCTTTACTGTGATAACTCAGCTGCCGTAACTTTCTCGAACAGTAACAGTTCAACTGGCGCTGGGCTGTATCTTGATACAAAGTATCTGTTTGTGCGCGAATGGGTTGAGGAAAATGTCCTTTGTATCGAGTACATAAGTACAAAGAATATGCTAGCGGATCCGATGACCAAAGGTCTTCCTCCTAATGTCTTCGTAGGACACGTGTCGAAGATGGGGCTTGCAAAAGACTTAATTTAATAGCATATTGTACTTATTGGTCATTACTATTATCTTAATAAAATTTTCCTCTATATTCAGATTTTGTTTGTCTATTAGTTACGCTTTGAGCTGATAATGGTGTATGGACATTATTATAACGAAATCTGTCTCAGTCAATTGATCATTGCTTATTCAGTTTTAAATTTGAGTCATAGTTTGACTAGTGGGGGTCCTGAGTTGATATTCTTCTCTACGGCTGTACTTATTAGCTATGATTTCAGTTTAAAACAAAATGAGTATTATCCCGGCCGGACTTATTGGTACTCATAGATAAAAGATCGCTTGGTCAAGTGGGAGAATGTTGGAACCACCTTAAAAGTGACCGTCACTGATCGTTTATCATTCCTGATATGATAATTGACAATAACTGAAATCCCTATGTCTGGTAAATATATGATGGGCGTATTTACTATTATTGACATACTATAGGGTTTCCCATTAGGTGATTGGAACTATGGGGAATTATACTGCACATAATAAACACCAGAGGGTTAAAAGTGTAAGATACTCTTATTATAAATAGAGTACCCTAATCCTTCTTTTAACCCTAATGAGATATCGGCTAATTACATCCAGCCGTGTGCCTCCCCACGATCGACTATCTCAAAAGAATCGATCATCATCCCATCATAATACGATCACCTCGTTCTGGGAACCCGACAATCAATGGCAAATATGTTTAATGCTTTCACTGGATCCTCAGGATCATCGGGTATGTTTTCTTGTCATCTTATTATCTATCAAATACAAATCATGATTATTCCAACAGAAAGAACTCGTCTAATACGTTTAATGACATAATGCATGAGATTCAATATGCAATTGAAGGCTATTCACTCTAACCAAGTCAACCGTTGCACTCACTTCAACTCTTCACTGATACCATACTATGACCAACAACCGCTTTCTTACTTTTACTACAACTTGTAGTACAAGTGCTTCACAGCCCACCTGACCGACTACTCAACATGGTTTAACAATTGACCACTTATCTCACCTTCTACTCTTATACTTACCTCAAAACAACACTGATCTCTTTCATTCATTAACCTTGCCACTAAACCGTTTGACTAAGGAATCCAAGACTAGATTCCCTCACTCGATCTTGAATTGAAGGTTTTCAAGTTGCCAACATAATTCTCACTTCCTATCCCAGAGAGTTTACCTCTAGACAACTCATTGACATTCCAGACAACACTTCTTCTAGAAGTTACAAACATCACAAGGGATCTCCCATGACACATCGACTCTTTGCTAACAAATACAAGGTTAGAACCTTCTACATACTGCCACACTCACCACTCATCCCGACAATAGCGATTGATTACACCCATGCACCTGTAAATCCATAATAGCATTGGCCAGATGCGATTTGAATTTACCTTACATGAGGGTTCTCACTACCATTGTCAAGATATCTTACGATTAAGGTCTTTCCTAATGGCTTCCTATATCTCAGTTGTGACTCACTCTACCCCAGAGTTTAAGTTTAGGCCCATCCGGTCACCTAAATCCCTTAAAATATGGCTATGATACCATTTGTAACGACCCAATTTCCACAAAACAACATTAAACAATATTACAACCCAAAACGGTCCCAACACAAGTAATTTACATAAGTTCTACTCTAAACTCGCAGCGGAAACACCTTCACAACCGAGATACTACAGGAAGCCCGACGGTAAATTACAAGTCTTCACTAGCCTCTAGCTCTTCTACCTTGACACGACCTTCCATCATCATCAGATGAAACTCCATACACGACTAACACCTGAAAATGGTTTTAGTTTTTGAAAAGCGAGGGTTAGACCACGAGGTCTAGTGAATTCCCTCTTTAAAACAATTTCACACGCATAGCAGTATAAAACATTTAACCATTAAAAATGATCGGAAACCCAATTTAAATACTCGACTCCACATAAGGGGATAGCACAGTGGTCGCAACTTTCATCACCTTACTAAGCCAGGTACGTCATTCACCTTACAAAGCCAGGTACGACATTCACCTTACAAAGCCAGGCACGACATTCATCACCTTACAAAGTCAGGCACGCCATTCGGGCATCAATCATAGTTTCCCAATGTGCAACCCGACTCCTCACATAACAACATCATCACAAGCATATGCAATCAACATTTACGTATAAATGAACGTATAAACAACTTGCATGCAATTGTAAACATTTCCATGTCATGTACAATAAAACCTTTCAAAAAGTTTAATCATGTCATCATGCTCGTAACCATAATCAGTTATGAAAACTTTTCGCAAAACATTTCATTCACACAAAGAAGGTAAGGGAACTCACCTTAGCCTTAGCACCTCGACACACGCTCCGGGACACATTTTAGCTCAAACCGAACACCTGAATTGGCGCCACAAAAATGGTGTTAAACCATCTAGTTACATCCCAAAAACATTCCCAATAATCTCTAAGACCAAACCCCCAATCGACGCCTCGATCCTAGACCCGAACGAACAGCGAAACAGAAACAAGGTTTGGGGGACAGGGCTTGGCGCCCCTGGTGGCGCGCCTCCACACGAGCAGCCAGGCGCGCAGAGCACTGGTCTGCCCCCTTCACGATTTTTCCTTCCCAAACCCAAGGGTTCTCATCCCCAAACTTCCCCAAATCAGTTATAAGTCTCCCAAATCGATATTTTAGACACCATAACCATTAAGAATCATAAACCAACATTTAAAACAATGCAAAAATCCATCAAATCCATCTATTGATTCAAGAATTCAAACCCCAAAACTCAAGAACTCAAACCATAGAAAAATGGAGATTACTAAGCAAACAAGATGAAGTTCCTTACTGAAATGGTCAAAACTCATAGGGAATCAATCCCAAAATCACTTGCCTTCTTTCTTATTGATTAAGACTCAACCAACAAATGGATTATCAATTTTCCCAAACCAATTGCTAGACTAGCCAAACATAGAGAAGAAGAAGAAGAAGAAGAAATGAGAGATCATACCTTAAAGATGATAACTCAAATCATTTGCTGCAACTCTTTCCACCACTCTTCCAATTGGGGTTCTCCTCCTATCTCCATTCTCCTCCCAAATCGTATGAACCAAAAGAAATGAAGTAAATTAGGGTTTTTCATTTTATTTTAGCTTCCTCAAATCACCCCCTTGGCACATAAGTTTCAAGTTTCACCCTTTGGCCACCAAATTCCCATTTATTCTAAAAGAAACAACAAGAAATAATATGGGGTGTTACAGAATATAAGGCAGAGCGTGAGTGGGAATCAACGTTCTAGGGAGCGAAACCATCATCCTTGGTTCGGAAAGACCTTGGGAGCAGAAATTGATAACTAGGGGTGAGCAAAACCTGACGAACCCGAGAAACCCGGCCGGCCCGAAACCCGACCGGGCCGATTTTGGCTCACCCGACACCCCGAAACCCGAAGTAACCCGCCCCCGACATGTAACCTCGGATAATGCGGATCGGGTTGGGTTGGGTTATTTCAAACCCGAACCCGAATTAATTAAAAAAATATTATTTTTTTAAAAATTTAATAAATCGTAAAGACCACTTTTTCAGTTTCTCTTTTCTAATTTCATTCAGTACCACTTCTTTCTGCCCTAATTTCAGGGGGTGTTTGGGATTGCTTATTTTTTTGAATTATTTGCTTATTGCTTTTTCTAACCGCAAATAAGCTATTTTTAGTGTTTGGATTGGAAAAAAGAAAAATGCTTATGACTTTTCTCCACCACAAATAAGTTGTCTTTAATAAGCTAATCTATTCTAACTTATTTGTCTAAATTACATTTTTACCCCCAACTCTTTTTTAGCCTGACATAAGTTGATAAGCACTTTTATAAGCTTATGTTGTTTAAATAAGCAATCCCAAACACCCCGCCATTCATCAAACATCGAAAACGAAGGGGACGAAGGTGAGACTGTGAGTGGTGACGATTTGGAGCTTTGGACGAAGGGGACGAAGCCACGAAGGTCGAAGGGGACGATTTTTCAGTGATTCAACTCTCAAACCATCGAACGTTTCTTCCCTCTCTCAAACCATCGAAAGTTTCTGATTTGTAACTTGTAAGTTCTTCTTGTTTTGTGTTTACTTGTTTCTGTTTCTTGATTTGTGTTTCTGTTCTTCTTGTAAGTTCTTCTTGATTTTATATCCCCAAAATTAGCTCATCCCCCTTTGTGCCTAACGATTTCTAAATCAAAAAACCCAACAGTTCGTCAAGCTTTTATTGTTGTTTTTAGAGTTCTTGAAGCAAAAACAAGTCAAAAAGGGTGATAACAGGTTTCAGAAAGAATTGGTAAGTTAGGAATCTTTATATATATAAAAGGAAAACCAAATAGGAATGAGGTGGCATCATGAGAATTGAGTATTCTCAAATGGTGGATTGTGGTTGAGTTATAGCTATCCCACATTGGTGAGGAGTTGAAATATTAGAACAAATATGTGTGTATAAGAAAGTTAGATGTGATGACTTTGTTTTCATTCTCATAGAGTTATCTTATTTTGGATAACCTTATTTTGCATCATGAGAGTATTCTCAAATGATAGATTATGGTTGAGCTTTAGCTCTCCCACATTGGTGAAAAGTTGAAAATTTTGAATAAAAAGGTGGATGTGATGCTTTTGTGTCCATTCTCATAGGGTTGTCTTATTTTGGATGACCTTTTTTTTGCATCATAAAAATTGAGTATTCTCAAATGCTCAATTGTAGTTTACTTTTAGCTATCTCACATTGGTGACAAGTTGAAAAATAGAATAGAGATGTGTAAGAAAGGTGAATGTAATGCATATGTATATTCATCTGTTTTGACACATAAGATTTTAATATTTTAGATGACATTTTTTACAAAAAATATCATCAATTATCAATATTATATATATATATATATATATATATGAGTCCTACTGAATTGTAACCGCTAAATGTGTGTAACCCGTCGATTTCATAGGTTTTTTTGATGAATTTTTTTTATGGAATTGTTTATTTTGATGAAATTGTTTCATATCATTCATTTCTTGATGAATTTTTTTTATGAAATTTGTAGTTTCATAGGTTTTTTTCATTTTTATGAAACTATTCATATATTTTCGTTTTCACATATGAAACTACAAATTTCGTAAAACAATTCATCAAGAAATGAATGATATGAACTACTTTAATCAAAATAAACAATTTCATAAAAAAATTCATCAAAAAAACCTATGAAATCGACGGGTTACACGGGTTACACACATTTAGCAGTTACAATTTATTATCTCTCATATATATATATATATATATATATGTAAATATTAAAAAAAAAGGTTATGAGATGACACCATGAGATATGAGTATTCTCAAGTGGTAAATTGTGTGGTTGAGTTATTGTCTATCCCACATCGATGAAAAGTTGAAAAAGTTTGAATAAATATGTGAATAGTAAATGTGAATGTGGTACCTTTGTGTCCATCCATTATCTATAGGGCCATGATTCATAGATTGTGTTTATTTTGGATGATTTTTTTTGGAAAACAAATAAAAATTATTATTATATAAAAAATCAGTCGATTAATACATCAATCAATAAAAATGTTAAAAAAAACCAATAATTGAACTAAAGGTCATGATGTGACACCATGAAATTTGAGTATTTTACAAATAGTGGGGTGGTTGATTGTTGGGAAATTAAAAAAAATGAATTAATTAAATTTATAGATAAAAGAAGAAATAATAATATATAATAATGTGACAGTGTGAGATCTGTGTATTTCGAAATCTAGCATTGTGGTGGTGTTTTACTCTTCCCATAATAATAACTAATATAAGATTGGAGAATGAAAGTAACTATAATAAACGAGGAGGCTTGACTTTTGATTAATTAAAGGATTGCTTGGCTAGATATTCTTTTTGGCCAACCTTATTTTTTTTTAAATTATTTATTTAAGTAAATAAATTGATAGATAAATGTATAGAAATCATTATCTTTCATCAAATTATATAATATTATCAAATGTTGAACCGTGATGTTTTTTTACTATCTCACAAGTCACAAGAAGATGTAAGTATTATTAAATCTTGAATTAAGATGTTATCCACATTGATTGAAAGACGATAACTTTGGAAGAATTAGTGAGTATATAAAGTAAATAAGAGTCTTATTTAATTATCACACATCGACGGAAAGACAATAGATTTGGAAGAGGGTGTTAGTATATAAAAGTTGGAAGAGATGTCTTATTTTTTTATCCCACATCGGTGAAAAACGATAGATTTGAAAGAAGATATTAGTATATAAAAGGTGGATGAGATGTCTTATTTGGTTAGTCCACATCCACGGATTGGTAACAAATTTAGAACAATAGGCAAGCAAAGGAAAATGTGGATAAGATGCCTTACAAGTTTAAAAGAGATTGTAATAACTTATTTGGTTGTCTTTTTTAGTCGACCTATTTTGCTAAAAATCAATTTTTATTAAATATTAATCTTTATATAACTTCATTTATATAAAAGAACAACCATTATTATGGGTCGCAATGTGAGATTTCAGTATTCTCAAATATTGCATCAGTTATCTCACGTTGATGAGAGGCATAAGATTGGAGAATGAAGGTAATTATAAGAAATAAGAGATATTTTGATAGTCAAAAATTTAGTTGATGTTTTAGCTCACGATTTGAATCCCATAATAAATTAGCAAGAATGAAGGATCTCGAAGAGAAGGTTGATACTATATGAAAATGTACCACTTATGAAAATACATTCTATTTTTAAAATTGTATCTCATTAACTATTAACGGAGAAACTACGTTTTATCTTAACTCGGTCAAATACTTAAAATATTCCGCGCAACGCGCGGGGTGGACACTAGTTATTTCTACATAGATCTTTTGGTGTAATAATTTTTTGTATTTGGTTTTCTTAAACAAATAACAAAAGTTACTTTGAATGGACGGCTCTCAGCGGGATCAGGCCAATCCGGCGGGACCCGACCGGCCACCCGAAACCCGATTTTACCCGAGACCCGAACATTAGTTTGGACTTTGAACGGGTTTCAGGGTCTGTTTTGTCCACCCAAAATCCGATCGAAGGGGACGATTGAATTAGACACTTTTTGCAAAATTGTAAACAAAACTGACCGAAATGCCCACTAAAACTAAATTGGGGGCTTGAGAAATTACGGGTGTAACTGAATTGTTGAGAAAACGACTACGCTGACTCTCCCTCTGACCCTCTCTTTTCAATTATCTTCCTCCTTCACCTAATACGTTGCTAGCTCCCAACCGTCTCTGCAAATTTCAACCTAGGGTTTTCCGTCAATTACAATCTCCAATGGCTGTGGTCAAAGATGCGGAACAAGATTTCAAGCCAAACAAGAAGAAAACATCTTCTGATGAGGATGATAAGAGGTAGTAGTAGTTAGATTATGTGAATTTCATCATTTGTGCTTTGTTTCTTAAGATCGTGTGTATAGCAATGTCTGAACTTCTGATTATTTATCATTTTGTTTAGGAGAAAGAAGATGATTCCGGGAGGCTTGATGAAGGCTGTGATCAGACCAGGAGGTGGTGATGCTACGCCTTCTGATGGTGATCAGGTTTTAAATTGACTCCTAGTTGCATACTATGTTTTTGTTGCATTATGCTCTAGTTGAAGTTAGTACATAGATATTTTAACTCTTAATTCATACATCCAAGTGACAGTAGTAGCGATCTATCCAGAAAACAGAGGCACACCTCTAGTGTCCTGGATGAATACCTAGTGAGTCAAGTACACAATAAAATCCGTATGGATATTGTTACTCTTTTGACACTGTACTATATGTTAAGAAGTTAATGTATCATTTCAGTTGAAAGTACAAAAGTTGTCAATTCCACCTGAAAAGGCAAATGGTTGGATGATTTAAACCAGTGTTTTCCAGTAATAGAAGTATATTTAGTAGTAATTGAACTACTTTCTTCCTAATTCTGCTTTTGTATGAGCCAAAGCATGTAAGGTGTAACAGTTGAAAGAGCACATCACAGATTGATGAGGTTCATTGTGCAGGTCATATATCATTCTACTGTGCGTACTCTAGATGGGGTGGTTGTTGAGTCTACTCGCTTGGAATTTGGTGGTGCGCTCGACTTTATGTTTTTTTTATGGTTTATTTATTCAGTGACATATTAGTTTCTGCTAATCATATGTGTGAACCAAATTGCTAGTTTTGATGAAAATCATTAAAAGTGCATAAATGTTCCCATTCATTTCATGTGTAAATGAATTCACGTGTACTTTGGGTATGGAGGTAAAGATTGCTGTTTGAAACTTGTTTTCCTGTGGAAATATAATCTGACTTCAACCTTTGATTGTCATAGGATATATTACGATTGAAAGTTAACTTGTGTTCAAGACAAATTTATATATGATGTGGACGAGACAAATCTATGTATGATCTGCTCCCCATCCCCAAATTAACTTGTATTCGATATTACAATAATATTACGATTATAGGCATCACATAGTCTGAAAGCAACAACTTAATTTCCATGTTGCTCAAGAGAAATAAATCGCTTTATCTTTTCAGTCTTCTCAGAAGCCCTGGTTCATTGAATTTTTTAGATGCTTCTTTTATATCTTCAAAATAAGTTTTATTTTTCTCTGAAGAAATTTTAGAACACAGAAGCAGTCATGCCATTTTCTCTAGCCAGTATATTTTATTCTACTACTGTCTTAAAGTTCTTCCACTATGTTTCTTCTTCTTCATCCAGTAACAAATAATTTGAAAATTTTATTCCTAGTACCTTTATGTATAAATTTCTACGAGGTTGCAGTTTCAGCCAATCTCAAGAATCCAAGCAAATAGGCTTTATAAAATCTGATTGGGTGTCGAACAGTCTGATTTTTGGTGACTTCTGCTATGGTTCAGAATTTTCTAGTTAATCCCCTATTTGAGTAATATTGTTTTATTTGGTTTCAGTCTCTGTGTTCATGTGGGTGTGTGATACCTTCTTTTATTTTCTTGTTATAGGTAAAGGCACCCCAATAAGGCAGGTTTTGGGTAAGAGCAAGATGATATTAGGGCTACTAGAAGGAATCCCAACAATGTTGAAGGGTGAAATTGCAGTGGTAAGTATTTGGTAGTAGCAATGTATTTGAATATGGTTTATATTATATAATTTATTGATGGAAGGGTACATTCTTTACATTGAACTGCTTCGTAGTATTCATGTTAGTGTTTGTAAGATAGGCATTGTTCACCAACATAGTTGGATCTTGATCTGATTAGGTACTTATCTTTTCGACATTTTCTTAGATAATTTGTGATTTGTTATGCCAACCACATGAAAAAGAGAGTTTTTATCTATTTGCAGAAAACCATGGATGCTCCTTTGGTCTTTTGTTTGCCTGAATGATTTTCGGTTCACATGTGTAAAAGAATTCTTGTCTTTTTATCCATTCATATTTACTTATATTACAAACTACAGCGAGTAAAGCTTGAACCTGGGTCAAGGTTGGAGTGTATTCACTGAATTAACACACAGGGTGTGAACAAGTATACATGCTTAGCACAAATGATTTCTGAAGATTTTAATGAATACAAATTTGTGACCACGTATAACAGTAACTTATATAATGTTCTTGTTAAGAAACCATGATATGAAGTAATGAAAGTAGCATCTGCAATACATTTGCAAACTTAACAGTTAATACTATTACTATGTTAGTGAAGATCTATGATTCTGCCCATGGGAATGAATTTGGCCATCTTTATGTTACTTGTTTGCCACCACTAGTGAAAGATGAAGACCTTGAAAATATGTTTAACATTTCCTACGCTTAGTGGTAATAGCTTATTGAGAACTTGAAGATCTAATTGCATGATGGGTTGCCATTAATCTCTAACACATGTTGTGGTGCTAACTATTTCAGTTAAAAATGAAGCCCGAATTGCACTATGGCGAGGATGACTGTCCAGTTTCTGTTTCCGATAGCTTTCCGAAGGATGCTGAACTTAATTTTGAGATTGAGCTGATAGAGTTTTCTAAAATCAAGGCAAGAACTACAAATTGTGTTTTATACACTAAATTGACTATAAAAATCTCACTTTGATGTGACACTGCTATTTCTGCATGCACTTACAAGTTGTCAACTATAGAGCTCACATCGGTGCATAAAATTCCTTACATCTCTTGTTGATGTATTTTCATTCTTAGGCCCTTATATCTAGCTTCATAAATTACTTGCACAAGTAACCTAGTCTTGGTCCTACAGGCTACACATCTCAGCTTCATTTATATATTTTTTGCTTTATGCTTCATTAACCTCATTTTGCTTCATACCACCAATACAAACCTTGATAGTTAAGAGATGTTCATTATGTAAAGGATTTAGATTGAAGTTTATACTAGAGTGCTATTCTTAGTGATGTGTACTTTTGAGACATGAAGTAGCTAATGCTGCTTATGCTAGGTTTAATGGTTTTTATTATATTTTATTATACTTGATGTCACATCTCAGTTTTTTTTGCTTTGTAAATATTCTTTAGGTTGTAACTGAAGATTTGGGAGTCTTGAAGAAGGTATGTATTACCATGAAAAAAAATATATCATGACTTGCAATAAATATGTAATTTACTTGCCGAGTCAATTCCCTTTTCTTGTAAAAAAGTGAGTTGGGGGGGGGGGGGCATCTGAAAGGCCAGGGAGCGAAAGAAGTCCTTACCATGCCCCAAGGCATAAATTAAGAGAGGAGAGACAAAGCTTTTCTTCCCTAATCTACTTGGCTCATAAATGGGTAAGGGAGAATATTGACTATAATGGGCTTGTTAATTTGAGAATCCAACAGTTGAACTTGCTCAACTGCTTTTAGTTGCAAAAAGGAAATGAAGTACATGTGTTACCTTCTTCTGTTGTAATCATTGCGGTGGAATACTTATCATATAGTGAAAAAGAGGTTTGGATTTACAAAGCATGGTTAAACAGAAAATGACTAAACATCTAAAAGAAGGATAGGAACCGATCACATGCTTCTAACAAAAATGTATGAAAAGAAAATAGGTGAACATGTTTATAAGTTGGCATAAAACAATTCTTTTATTTACTAACAACTTATTTTTTATCCCTTTAAAATTTGAAATGCGTTCTTTAACAGTTGGGATGTGGTGAGCCACAATGCAAGGGGTGACCTACTTGTATAAAGGTGTCATTTGTGTGTCAGGATCAAATCCAATTTGACTCTAAAGGATTTGAATTAATCAATTTTTTTTTATTTTTTATGATGAATGTATCATCCTTTTGATGGAGGTACCAAGCCGAAATCTCTTCCTTGTGTGTTTTTAAATCATTTTATTATGTGACCTCCTAAGTCCTAACATTTTCTTTTTTACAAATGATTTTATGTAATAACCAGTCTCTTGTTTGCACTATCAATTCACAGCAAAAATGATATAGTTGGGTTTAGGACTGCATTAGTAATATGTTTGAATGTAAATGATTTAACTTAGTATGCCATTCACTTGACAGGTTATACATGAAGCACAGAGTTGGGAAAATCCGAGAGATCTGTATGAAGTAAAAGCCAGGTTCATTTGTTGTCATTTTCTCCATCTCTTCTGTTTTGAAGGAATTCTGATTATTTGAGAAATAGATGCAATATTAATATACTTGTGGTCTGTTGCTGATTATAGGATTTCTGCCAAGTTGGGGGATGGACAACCACTTAAATCACATATGATAGGGGAACCAATTCTCTTTACTTTTGGAAAATCCGAGGTCTCTTTATTGGCTATACATATCTATTTGCTCAAAATTTTATTTGCTTTCTATTTTCCATTTCATGTTTAATCTGCTTTTTCTGTCCAATAAGGTCCCTAATTCTACTACCATTTTTGTTTTTTAGGATTGTTTGATTTACTTGGCCTATATAAGCACTGATCTAAGGTGCTAGGCTTGACGCATTAGCTGCAGCTATGCACAAAATAAGATAAACTAAGATCCATGTATACTTGTTACAATGTTCATTGTGTTTCTATATCAGGTACCTAAAGGTCTTGAAATGGGTATAGGAACGATGTCACGGGGAGAGAAAGCAGTCATCTATGTCACAAGTCGGTACTTAAGCCAAAACCCTCTGATGCCCTCTGTAGCAGGTATTGAAGAAGTTCACTTCGAAGTGGAGCTCATTCATTTTATTCAGGTATGGAAATGTATTTTATTCATAAATAAATATGTATGTGTGTGTGTATATATATGGTTTTTTGCCTTGCATGCCATTTCTGGTGCAAATTTTCTAGACTTGAAGATATTTGCTTTGATTAGTTCTAGATAAAAGGTTTCTTGTTGTTTGAGCTAATTTCCCTGGATATTATCATTTAAGATTTTTTCTTTGTTAAAAGCTTAGATTGATTGGGTACCTATTTATTGTTTGAACCTGCAATTTCAGCACATTAAATTATTTTAATTTACATTGACATCATATCCTAAAGCAACAATTTATCACTCTCCATCTTCTCTATAGGTTTTTATTTATTTATATTTAATAACAACAAATAACGAAGACAGAGAGATTATTTGTCGCCATTTTGTAACATCTTTTAGAAGTAAACCACTTTAAAGGCTATAATTCCCCAAGACATGCTGCATGACTCTGGACGTTTTCTCCTGAGTTGCTGGCTTAGCTATCAGGGAATTGTGTGAGGTTTTAATTGCCATTCCAAAGGGATGTGCATTCTTTTTAACCAAGCAGATACCCTACATTCTGTTTTCTGTCACAGTACTTCCATTTCTTTCTTTTAATAGGAGACAACTTTTTCCATCTGTTGATCATTGTACAGGTGCGGGATGTGCTAGGAGATGGCCGTTTAATAAAACGTCGCATAAAAGATGGAAAAGGTGCTGTTTTTTGTCCTTAAACTAACCTTTATATGACACTACATAATTACATCTTAGTCCTTGACTTATAGTGATAATGACACATTTGATTCTTTAACACCAAAACTTTTGGCAACCTGTGATTTAACTATTCAATTCGTTACAAGTTCGGTCCAAATTAAATATCAATGAGATCATGTGATACATTTTTGTCTTTGCACTATATTGGTGATAACACATTTGATGCCTTATGGACAAAAACTGGACAATTTACATTCTTAACTATTCAATCTGTAAAACATAATCCAAGATTCAATACCTAGCATTTTCGACCATGTGTTTCGCATGTTTTGGTTCTTTTAACAAAAACCTCTAGCAGGATCTTCTTGGTTTAACAATTTTTTGACTTTTTATCATTTTTATTTCTTCTGTAAACTGTTTCCATCTCTCTGTTTACATTATATACATTCAGTTTTATGTAACACGTAATGCACAACATCACACACCTGTAGTGAGATCAGTGCTCTCTTTTTCTGCTTTTCACCTACATGGAGCGAATCTCTTGCAACAACCGTCCTCTCATCCATAGTTGTGGTCTTGCCTTATCATCCCAGTGCTGAGCAACTGGTATCGTGGCCTCACTTTGATGTGGGTTTAATAGCTGTTGCGTTGTTATTCTTAGTGATGCCATGTCTGATCTTGGTCAAAATGACGGTTTTCTAACGTTGCTGTTAGGAAAAGTTTACCCCAATTAAAAAGTGAAACGGAGAAACAAAAGCCCCTTGTAGAGATTCAAAGAGTTGGGTTAGCGGTCATCCTTAACATAGTCGGGAAAGGGATAGATAAACAGAGTCTAAATCAATTTCATAATCCTACTTAAATCCCCAATCAATTGTGCAACGAAGAGTGAATTGTTGAGATGAATTATAAGATGAGTTCTTATTCGACACAAATTAGGAAACTCAAAAGTGGCATCCAACAGTGGAATATATCGTCTCCTTTCATCATCCAAAGAGCATCTCTAGTCTTTTCTCATTAGTTAAGCGATGCAACTCTTTTTTTTTCAGTGTGCGGTCCCTACTTTTTCTCTTTCTTTTTTTTCCTCTGGAGTAATATACAAGAACATAACATGTGCATTTAGGTGCCTCGCAATAGGTGCCCAGGGGTCGATTCTATGAAGTTATGTATTTCTATAGCTGCTAAGCTTTTTGTACTTGCATATAATTTTTAGAGGACCTTATTGTGTTAGTGATACACATTTTATGTCATAGTGATGTACACCTTGTTGGTAAATGCAATTTGCATGTATTTTTTTATTTAATGTTTTAACATAATTTTCTGCATGGCATTTATCCTAGTACTGCTTTATTTGAAAATTAGGTGGGTGCTGACAGTGCTGTTATAGCTCATGTTTGCTAACAATTATCAGCTCCATAAGCCATCTAATTTTAGTGGCGATCTTAGCCTGTGATGCTATTTTGCTTCATGTTCTTTTTGAAACTACTAGGTGAATTTCCTATGGACTGCCCTCTTCAAGACAGTCGACTACGTGTGCATTACAAGGCCATGCTTATGGATGAAGAAAAGACGGTTTTCTATGATACAAGAGTTGATAATCATGGTCAGCCATTGGAATTTTCCTCAGGGGAAGGGCTTGTAAGTTAATAGTAACCATGAACCAGAATTTGATTGCTTTTTGTTTTTTAATTCCAGTTTGTGATCATCATTAAATTGATTTATCTACCACCATTATTCATACCCTTAAAATGCAGACAGTGATTTTTAAAGTCTAACTAATTTTCAGTGTCTCAAGCTGTTTATTTGGGAAATAGTTATGTGGAGTTGAATTTGTTTAAAATTGAGTAGGTTTATTTAATAGAATTGTTAACATGCTGTACACTAGTGATTCAAAAGCATGACAAGGGTTCATGCATGGATTTATTATGGAATTAAGTTTACTAAATTAGTTCATCAATTGATAAATGTCGTAATTTGGGACTGCTTGTGTAAAAAAAATCTGTGTCAAATGCATATAAAATGGACTCCTCTGTATTTGAACTTGTTTGCATTAAAAACCAGTAACTTATCTAAAATTTTAAGTTTGTACATGGAGGGACCAACTATTATATATAGAGAAAGTTCATTTAAATCTGCTTATTAACAAGTTGATTTTAAGAACACATTGTGAATTCATTAAGGAATTAAGTTTACAACATGCTAAATCCCCCCAACTCAACTTCCGACTCAGCCTCCTAATCACAAGATGATGAAATTTGGCAAAATATGTTCAATTATTTTTCTCTCTCATAATCTCTTCCCTTGGGGTTTGCCTTATGCCAGAATCTTGTTGTTAGGACGGTCAGCTAACAGACTTTGCCATTACTCTTAGATTTACTAAATTAATTCATCAATGGACACTTTCCATATTTTTACAACTGCTTGTGTACATTTCTTTTACACTGCCACTGTATACAAAATGACTATATTCAAGCATTTCTTTGTTTATGTTGAACTATCAACTTATCCAAAATTGAACAATTAATATAAAGAAGACTTAATCCTCAGACCTTGTTTAAATTTAAGCTCCAGTTGAATGCTTAGGCTTTTTTGAAGGCACATCATTTTTATCTAGCTTCAGCAGTTCACCTATCTATTTGACAAGTCTACCATTGTTTCAAGTCCAACATAGAGATGGCTGGTTTAATCTCATCGTGTTTCTTTTTTGGAGGATAATATATCCAAGAGCTTTTCTTTTGGATGGTAGGTGCCTGAAGGTTTCGAGATGTGTGTTCGGTTGATGTTGCCTGATGAGATATCACTAGTTACCTGCCCCCCTGATTACGCATATGACAAGTTTACCAGGTTATTTTCATTTGACTCTATATTTATTACAGTTTTACATGCAAAAAAATGAAGGCTACCGCTCATAAACTTCTTTCATTATGCAATTATGAGATTAACTAATCATGATGTTTGCTTGTTTGTCTATTTTTCTTCTTTATTCTGTGACTAGGCCAGCTAGTGTTCCTGAGGGCGCTCATGTTCAATGGGAAATTGAGCTGCTTGGTTTTGAAATGCAAAAGGTAAACCAATATATAGTTTACATGCATGAAATAGAAGTGAGGATATGCTAATTTTTGCTAGTTAAAGTTGGATGTGTGGTATGTAAAAGTTCATTTGTATGTGCATCTAAGCTGTTGATTGATGAAGTGGATATGACATATGCTGTTTAGACAATTTTACTCAAGTTTTATGCTGTACAATATGTATGTTAAGAAATGACTTATAATGATAGAAATAGTGCTGTTATATCAATTGTATTTCTTTTATATGATTAGGAGTTGGTAGGAATTTCTGGACATCAATCATCATTGTTATAAGTGAAGCCTGTATTACTGCACAGAGAGAAAGGAGATGATAAAAGTGAAGTCTATTTCTTGGGAACTTATATCATAGTTCAAAGAATAATTTGATTCACATAATATAGCATAGTAAAGGCCTGTGCTTTCTTTTAGCAATATATTAGTCTCAGTAAAGCCTATATATCAAGCTTTTCTTTTTATTGTGTTACTTGTGTAATGGTTGAAATAATAATTTGAATCACATAATAGTTGAGTACTAAAGGCTTGTGTGTGTGTGTTTTTTTTCGTTTTCTCATTAGGGTTTCTGTCTTGTGCTCATAGGATGTGACTTCTGACGCTAGTTTTGATTTAACATTCCGTACGCAAACTTTGGTCCAAATGAAATTTTGTTTTTTCGTCTCCCTCTTTGTATTAGAGATAGTTGTATCATGTTTTGGCTTAATCTATAGGTTTACGCTATGTTCTCGAGTTTTGGAAGGAAAGAAAAGAAAAGAAAGGGAAGAAAAAGAAAAGAAAAGAATGGGAAGGAAAGAAATATTTGTATTTGTGTTCTTGAGATTGAAGGAAAAGAAAGGGAAGGGAAGGAAAGAAAATAAATTTTCATGTTCTTGAGTAGGAGAGAAAGGAAAGGAAATATGTCACTTTTACCAATATACCCTTATTTATTTCATAGTGAAATGTAATTAATGGGTATATGTGTAATTTTATAAATATTTATAATTCTTTCTAAGGTCCCCTCTTTCCTTCCCTTCCCTTTCCTCCCACATTTGGGAGGAAAGTTTTGGTAGGAAAATCAACAATATTTTCCTTCCCTTTCCTTTCCTTCCCCTCCTTAAAAAAACTCGAGAACACAACATTTTTCCTTTCTCTCTTACTTTCCTTCCCTTTCCCTTTCTCCAGAACACAGCGTTAGTGTTTGGTTTTTTTAGTGTTTTAGTATCAGCCCATGAGCATGTTATTGTACTACATACCCACATAATCCTCAGTATTGACATAAGACAACTTTGGGTTCCTGGCATTTGCGCTCTAGGTTAGGTCCTGGGAAAGAGCCTCCTCTACTGAGGTGACACTTTGCTTTTGATGGATGGATGTCATTGTCTTCCATTTTCTAATTACGTTTTGGCTCTTTGTTTTGTTTTGTTGTTCTGGCTGACTGGCTCTTTGTATTTGGTTATGCATGTATTTTTGCGGATCATTTGATTAGCTTTATGGTCTCTGCTACAGGACTGGACTGGCATGGATTTTAGAGCTATTATGGATGATGTTGAGAAGACCAAAGGCACGGTATATATTTTATGATTTATGGATCTGATCCTGTTATCTATTATGGTATTTTAATTTTGGATCAGGGGGATTAATGTTGAGTAAGGGTACATTTTGAGGGTGCGTTTGGTACGCGGGACAGGATAGAACATAAACTTCTTGTCCTTGTGCGACTCCTCTCAAATCGAATTTATGTCCTACTTCATGCTAGCTTAGCCTCTCATCTTCAAAGGTGTTCCTGACTAGCACTCACTTTAAGGTTTTCAAGTTTAGATCTTTAGTTGGTCTAAACTCAGTACCTTTCTAACTTCATTGAAGGGTGAATGACACAAGTCTTCCAGAAACTCTTAGTAAAGTTTCAGTTGAAGTTCACATACCATTTGTGTGGGTTTTGCTTTGTGTTGCTGGAATGGGAACATTAATGAAAAATATGCCAGCATTTGATGTATAAGTTATGGACAATAAAATAGTTAGCAACATAAGACATGCATTGTAAACATTTTCATTTTCTTGTCCTCTTTTTTTTGACTTCTTTTAGATGGTAGGTGGTCACTAGGACCTTTCGTTTCACTGCCCCTTTACATATGAATAAATTTGGAAATGTTGCAAATAAATAGATGTCAATCTCTGCATGTAGAAAGATAGGCTGTTGGGGGAAGTTATTCACAAGGTCCTGTTTCTTATCCAGGGTAACAGGCTATTCAAAGAAGGAAAATTTGCACTTGCTAAAGCAAAGTACGAGAAGGTAAGTACTCTGCACCATTATTACCTTTGGCATCATGGTGAGCGTGTTCTTAGAAAGCGCTTTCAGTAGATTTAGGTGTTTGGTGACCAACCAGAGTGGTAAGGAGCAGTAGTTATTCTTCTGCTCAAGAAAATTTGAGAATCAGTTGACCCCCAAATTTACCTACTTGTCCTCACTTTTATTTCATGGTTTCATGTTACCTCTTTTGCTTTAAACTTAAACCATTAATACTACAATACTATTATTTTATAGTTCTAAATAATAGGTTAAAGAATTATTGTATTACTATCATTTCCTCACTGTTTTTCTATCTACAAATAGTGCGCTAACAATTTAGTGAACTGTTTGCTATCTTCCTATAAAAGTAACTCAGTTTGTTTCTAATTACCAAACATATCATGTTATTGTTTTTTTTATTCTCATGATTTATGTGCAACTACTTTATTACAATTTTTTTTAATCTTCATAAATATTAATTTGCGATTTGTGTTTGGGACTATGTGTAATTAACTTATTTAGACAGAGAGGCTTTAGGGTGAGTGCTGTCTTCACTAGAATCAAGCAAACAAATAAGGATTTTAACAATGTTCTAAAAAACACGCCGCACAGCCGCCATGGCACCAAGGCTTGTGTCTCACGCCACGTTAAGCCCGTGGCACGCCATGGCCTAATGCGCAGTTTTCGTAATGCGATATTTGATTTTTCTTTACGTTTTTAATGTCTTATTTGCAAGTTTTTTAATATATAGCCTAATTTAACTTGCTTATTCCTATTGAATCATTGAGTAACACTACAAAACATATGTTTTTTATACATAATATTATATATGAATTAGAATTTTGACGCCACAAGTCACGCCTTGAAAACGCCATGGCTTCGTCGTGGCTCCTAAGGCGTGAGGCTTGGCCTCGCCGCCACGCCACGCCTCACGCCATTTAGAACCTTGGATTTTAATTATTGAACCTTTAAAATACCATTTAGGTCATTTTCACATGAAAACCAATTTATTTTTGTTGAACATTCTTAGTGGCTCTAAACAACGTTTGAGGAGATGGTCACCAAAAATCCAACACACCATCAACTTTTATCACCATTGTAGTTTTGTGTTGATATGAAATATGTAAGAAAGCAAGGGGGATGTTATCAAAATTTGGTGTTTCGTATTATTGTTTAGTTCCTGGTTGTAAGGTGTAATGCTTATGCATCTTGTTGCAGATTCTACGTGAATTCAATCATGTCAATCCACAAGATGACGAGGAGGGAAAAGAGTTTGGGAATACAAGAGTACGAGGCTTTATATTCCTCTCAAGATTCTGTGACTAATTTCAACTTTTTATTTTTATTTACTAAGACAAGATATATGGCGTAAGACTATTATGTAGTTCTATTTAGCACACACTTTTAAGTCTTAACTAGACTGGCAATTATAGCATTATACTAATCATACGTTGATTTCACTTTTTGGCACAAAAAGAGTCTGCTGAATCTGAATGTGGCTGCCTGCTACCTGAAGATGGGGGATTTCCGAAAGTCAATTGAGACATGTAATAAAGTAAGCTCTTATATTTAAGATCTGGTTTTTTTATGGTCACACACACAATATGAGTAAATAACAGGCAATGTTAAAGACATGCGTTGTTGTGTTGTTTATTTACTCTTTTACAATCATAATGTTCTACCGCAAAACACATTTAGCTATCATAATATTTTTATGATATCTTCTTTAATATCATCTACCTTGAAAATTGAAGGAAGACTACATCTTCCCAATTTCTCTCTTATTGTGCATTACTTTGGGTCTCGACCCCTTGGTATGCAAGAGGGAAGTTTCTGAATATAAGATATGATGGCAAAATCTGTTTTTTTTAAGTTAATGAGATAGTTAGCCATGCCAAATTTCAGTATTAGATTTCTTCTGGAAAAGGTATTTTTATCTGAAAATATTGGTAGAATTGAGAAACGGTTTTATGCGAACTTGCCTGTTATGACTGCGGAAGTACACATAAGTGCTTTCAGTGTGCGTGTGCATTTTCGTTAATGAAAATACAACTGGTTCTTGATGACCACAATCTATATCATTACTTGGGGACTGGCCGACCTTTTCTTCTAGTGGGTTTCTGAAAGATCAAGAGCCTGGTTTCACTATATCGTCGTTTAATCTGTTTCAAAGTCTAGGGCCGGTTTGTTTTAAATATACTCTTCTTGATACTGTGTGGTCCTTGATATTGAGGAACAGTAACAAAAGCAACCTGCATGCTTGTTTTTTGTTTGTGCAGGTATTAGATGCAAATCCTGTTCATGTGAAAGCACTTTATAGACGAGGAATGGCTTACATGTCGGCTGGCGATTTTGAGGAAGCAAGGAGAGATTTTAACAAGGTTAGTTTTTAAGTTGAGTTTGATTCACTAAAAGATGTACATGAAATGTTTGATGGGACTGTGAAATGATCATTTTCCATGTTGCTTAAAAATAGATGATGACCATTGACAAATCCTCCGAAGTCAATGCAAAGGCAGCTCTTCTTAAACTGAAGCAGACAGAGCAGGTTAGTTTGAAAAATATTTAACTTATTTACTCTCTCCATCCAATAAGAATTGCAATATTATTAGACATTTTGACCACTAGTCAAAAGGGTAAAGTATCCTTTCATAATATTTTTCAGAAAGAAAATAACGTAGTTTGTATGAGACGAGGTGTCTCAAAACTGAAATTTTGAGGAAAAAAGTTCTTTTGGCTGCATAAATCCAAACAGTTGCTTGAACATTCATATCTGCTACATGATAACAGGAAGTAGAGAAGAAAGCTCGGAAGCAATTTAAGGGACTATTTGACAAGAAACCCGGGGAAATATCAGAGGTTGGTGTAGATGATAAAGGAAAGGAGAGTATGACGGAAAATCACGATGATGCACAAGAACCCTTCATTTCTAGCCAGGAAGAGAAGGATGGTGATGCACCACAGGCTCCAGCTCCTGCTCCTGCTCCTGCTCGTATGGGGTCTTTTTCGAGATTGTTGACCAGTGGTATGAATCTATTCAAGTCTCTTGGGGTAAACAGATGTTCCATATTGTAAAAATAAAAATCTTCAAAACCCGAAGCAAGTTGGGATTATAATACGCTACATAACGAAAGACAGGCACCAACTAGTAAGAATCCTTTTTTTCTGGGAGTTAGAATGATTGATGGGATCTTCTTTTAAAGCATGTGTTGTTTATTTTATCTGCAAATCAGGGTGAGCTTTAAGTTGAAGATAGATAACAATACACAACATCCGTTTAATAAACTCTGCCCACCCACCTTTCATTGCTTCCATCCTTGGTAAGTTTCAAAATGTTATCTCTTTATTATACAAAATGTTTATGTTGTGAATGGTGTTATCGATTTGGTACTTCTTAGTGATTCTTGTTCTTTCTCAAGATTTTTTGTTGAAAGAATTATACATCAATAGTTGGCAAAAGTTTAACATCTAATAAAATATTGTATGTTCACCTCAAATTTCTTGTTTTAAAACAAGTACTAGATGCTAACCTTCAAAATCTACAATTACAATATATATATATATATATATAGAGAGAGAGGAAGGTTCAAACGAGAATGCTAACTATTTAAGAAAACAGCAAATCATGTACAAAATCACATGTGATTTTACATTAACTGCAAAAATTGGATTTTGGCCGCGACTTAATGTGGCGGGAAAAGTCGCGTAATTATATATGATTTTGTACGTGAATCATATGATTTTGTACATAGCGACTGTTTTCTTGTTTTCTTAAATAGTTAGCGTTCTCGTATGAACCCATCTCTCTCTCTCTATATATATATATATATTTTAAATCATGAAAAATATAATTATGTCATCAACATCTAATCACTTCCACCATTAAAATGATAATAAGAAAAAAAATTATCGACTCAAAACACTTGATAAACAGTATTTTTTTAATAAACATTTACCCCGATCAAAACCTCTTACTCGTTACTCAAAAATGTTGGTAAACCATGCTTAAGAGGTTGTTTGATTTTTTCATCTATTAACCATCAAATCATTAAGTTGTATGTAAGTATTAATCTGTCAAGATAAATTGTTTGATAAAGTGACAAAAAATTAACAAGAATAATATGAGTTCAATGAGAATGAGTAAAATGAGTTCATAGCACAATACTTACTAACTTAAATATATATTTAAAAAGTATCATTGTTTGATTACAATCTTGAGTTTATGCATTTTTTTCATAATCTATTTCTTGTTTGATGAGAGGTGTGAAATAAAAATCGTTAGGTAAGGGTAATTTTAAAAAATCCGAACTTATTGCATTAAGTTAGGATGGGCTGACTTCATATTAAGCTCATCTCTTAATATTAAGTCCAAATTAACCATCTTAATAAATAGTTGATCAATTTAAGTTGAAAACAAACAGCCGTAAACTGAAATAGTAATTTATAAAACATTAGGGCTCCCTTAAATTAATATGAAGAAACAGAAGTTTAGGGACTGGGGTTGCCAAACCCCTAAACCACTTCCAAACAAAACGCGGATTCTTATTGGATCCCACTCATAGTATAAACCCGATTATAAAATTGTGACCGCCCCAACCCCAACCTTGGACGAAAAACGTAGATTCGAAGCATCACGAAGCCATATCCACTACTGATTCAGAGTTCTACTCATCAAAATTCTTCAGTCACATTGCGTATTACTTGTTCAACTACTAGACCGGCTCACAAGGTTGGTGGAAGTAAATTGATAGGTTAGATTGTAATCAATGAATCCATATATTATGTTATTACTCTGTATTATACAGGTTTGATTGTAGTATTGCGAACATATGGACTTGATTGCAAATTGTACAATGATTATTGATTTATATACTGTATATTCCGTATTCAATGTTCCATTTAATCAACTGCACTTCTACTGTAGTTCTGAATCCTGATTTTATTGTTCCTCTGATTTCAATATACTGAATGCCAGATGTTTTTAGGGTTGGAACTTAGTTAAGATAACAGAAACCCTGTCGAGCCAAGATCTAAAATATAGCACTTAATAAATTCCAACCAATGACCATTAAATCTCTAATTGCTTAGGGGTTAAATCATGTGAGAACCAAAAAATGATTGAGAATCGTGAGAACCGTTCTAAGCCGTAATTTGGTTTTGATCACATGGTTATAATTAAAAGATTGAGAACCATGAGAACCGATCTAACCGGTAATAGATTCCATCAATTAATGGTTTAGATCGGTTTTCACGGTTCTCAACCTTTTTACGGTTCTCATTTGATTACCGTCCTATATATACATATATATAAATATATATATATATATATATATGCTCCTTAAAATGCAAACTTTCCATTTGTTGCACACCTTATAAACCACAGTGTGCATATGTGAAAAACTATGTGAACAATGTGCATATACATATGCATATGCATACGTGCAAGAATATACATATAATGGACGTACATTTATACGGGATAATGCATGTATGCATCTCAGATTATGCATATATGCACATTGGTTTGTAAGGGGTGCAACAAATACATGGTTTGTATTTGATTTGTATCCTATATATATAGAAAATGTCAAAGATTGGGCATTGGGTCTCAATGGGGTCGATATTCATTGATTGTGGAATATGTGGTGCAGCCGTGCAGGCAAGTCAGAAGGTATTCAATGATTTACCTGAGCTTCTGAAATTTCAATGGCAGAAACTAGGAATGTTATCATATAATTCATTTTACAAAATGCGTTCTCAACATGTATTGTTTTTAGATGTACAACGTAATTGTATCTGTGGTTTTGTGCGACATTGACTCATGATTATTGGATTGAAAGGTGTTAGATGAATTTCTCCACGGAACACTATTTGGAACTGCAATTCCATAACCTTTGAATCGTTATCTTTTGGCGCAGTTTCCTTAAAAAGTTCAATCACAATAGGAATCAAATGGATAGCATTGTAGATGCTTTAAACAATGCATATCAAGAATTCTTGGGTGCAGTAGCTACCACACTTGAAGCCAAGGAGGCATCGGGTGGCCAGGTTACTGTCGCCACAGATGCTGCCTTGGAGAACCTCAAGCAGAGGTGGGAGTTGTTTCGAGTGGCCTGTGATCAGGCTGAGGAGTTTGTAGAGTCTTTGAAACTGAGAATAGGTTCTGAATGCTTGGTGGATGAGGCCACTGGCTCGGTTGCTGGGCAACCGGTCACACCTGGCCTTCCACCTATTAGTGCGGTCCGGTTGGAACAGATGAGTAAAGCTGTGCGCTGGTTAGTAATTGAACTTCAACAAGGTTCAGGATCTGCAGCCAACTTATCGATGCCACAACACTCTTCTGCACCTTTTGATGCTCGGTTTCACGAAGATTCAGCTCAATAGGTACTTCAATAAATGGGGTCAGTGTTTTCTGTGTTTATTTGTTATGTCCCAATATAAAGTTTCAGTTTCACTTAGAATGTGACCTAACCAACTGTTCTCCAGATCCCATTGGAATTATTGTTTTACAGGTTATAGACTGATGAGTTGCCTCTGCCTTTCAAGGGCACATACATGATACATTGATATTGAATTCCCAGGTTATATAGTGTAATATTACAGTTTCAAGATCTTAAAATTTTATAGACCATACTTTATAGTGTATCTATAACTATATAATTTATATATTATAGGTATTCTATATATTTGCGGAGGGTGGGTTGGGTTGGGTTGAGTTGTGCCTAACCCAATTTCAACCCTATCTATTGGCGGTTTGGCGTGTTGCGTTGGGTTATTTACGTGTTGGTCGGGCTTTTGGGTGGTCCTATGTCAGGCCCTCTCTTCTTTCTCGGGTAGTTTGTTTCGGTTTTATTTAAACGCAGTTCTTGTAACAAAATGATGACCCATGAAATGAAAGACAAAACGTACGCCTGTTTGAAATTTCTCGCTAGATTATTTTCCTAAAAAGTAATTGATTATAACACAAGATTAATATATGACTAAAACCAAAACCCATGATCCAAAAACCAAACAAAAGTGTAAGGTTTGGTTCAAATATTCATTCATCTTACAGTTTGAAATTGCACTGAATAGAAGCCATAGGATAGGAATTCTAACATCACAACCATCAATCATACAGGATCCATTCGTGATTTACGAGCCGCCTTCGAAATCACCTGATACTTCACTATAAAACACCCGATAACATGTCCAGCCACCACGAAAACAAAAACGCCAACGTTATACGACATCACACACAACATAATCATGTAGACAAGAGCCATCCGGAGCCCATAAAACAAAGCATGAATCAGTCCACCGACAAACGGACTACTTCCCGGCTTAATGACCGGAAAAATCGACAAGAACTCGACGATAACCGCAAGGAAAAAGACAAAGGCTAAAGCCAATATGTACATACCTAGTTGCCCATTAGGCCAGCCATTGAATAACATGACTACATCTTTGCTCCAGAAGAAAGTCATGTGCATGACCATGCTATTGCCATCCATGGTGTCATCATGAGACATCTTCTTTATGTATATGAAGAATTTAGAGTTTTGTGGAACTTGGGGCTGTGTTTATAAAGGAAAGAAACCCAATGGAATAGAAAGTCTTGATCATTAAAATAACTTTTTAGTTTGGTTCTTGTTTCGGTTAAATTGTCTCGGTGGAAAGGGGGTGAAGTTTCCATAACGTCTTGGGCAATAGCGGATCCAGAAATATAGGTGACACACATAGGATTGTCAAAGAAATCCGAAATCAAATAACCCCTTTGAACCGAATGAGATTCAAGTTATTCGATTTTTGAATTAAACGGTTCATTTAGCCTTGCCTATCCTGTTTTAGGACATTATTGATTTACCTGTCCATGATGATCGTAGAACCAGTAAAGTGAGAAAACAAACTCTTTTTTTCCACAAGTTAAGTTGGCTTGTTATTCGATAATAGTGGTTTGTGATATTAACGTGAAAGTAGGTTGGATGGGAGTCCTTTTGAGGTCAAGTTTGCACTCGGGGGAAACTAAAGGTGGTTGCAAAGCAAAAGTGATGATGTCAATATACCATTTTCATCCCTTAAAACTTAATCAAATAAGCTATAATAGATGGATGTGACTAGGGATTGGAGTATCATGCTGTTCGAATCAAGCTAGAGCTTAATTAGAGCTCGATTAACCTTTTCTAAGTCGGGCTCGAGCTCGAGTTTGGATTTTTTTTTCAATGTTTGAGTTCGATGCTCATTTACGCATTTGAATTCATGATCGATTAACTCGTTTATTTACTTAAGCCCAATATATATTTTTATCATATAATTTGTAAGAATATAAGAATGTTTGGCTCGAAAAAGTGTATGCTCCAATGGCTCGACTCGGCTCGAATCGACTCGTGAAATTTAATCAAGTTTTCGAACGAGTCGAGTCGAACATTGGTGTTATGGAGCTCAACTCGATCGTTAAGTTATAA
This sequence comes from Saussurea involucrata, assembly GCA_033807775.1. Classification (NCBI taxonomy): domain Eukaryota; kingdom Viridiplantae; phylum Streptophyta; class Magnoliopsida; order Asterales; family Asteraceae; genus Saussurea; species Saussurea involucrata. The sequence goes on along the minus strand of CM066327.1, from coordinate 13,083,476 downwards.
ATCAAAATTTATTTTGAGATCGAGATTGATTTGAGATCTAGTAGCTCGTTAAAAGTTCGACTAGTTTACATCCCTAGATGTGACCCGCAATACACATAGGTAGCGTAATAGTAAAAGTGGGGGTGTCAATTTTGTACCAAGACAAATTAACCAATTCACGTACCAACTAATAAATTAATCAAGTATGTTTTGATTACTTTATCACCAACCATACCAATTTAGTTGGTTGGTAGTACCGTACCAACTATCTAAACTTGGTTGGTACGTGGTATTAGAAGTCGTGTACCATAATAAGATAGATTGTACCGTACCGACATATTTTTTTATCATTTATTAATTAAAATTTAATTAATAATACAACATATTTTTTTATATATGTAAAATTATCTTGTTTTAAGTTTTGCTAAATTGTAATATTGATTGTTATATAGAATTTCATTGAATTCATTTGTCTGACCTTAACAACTTTAGTAACTCGTTCATACTTTCATGATCCATTTTTCTTTATCAGTTGTCGCTTTTAATCGACTATTAGTGAACGTTTGTGCTATTATTTTTCAAGGCCGTATTAGTTGTGGTTAAGTCAGACCTAAGGAATTTGTTATGGCGAAATCAACTCAAAATCTTCAAACATTGACTCATTATTATTTGCAATGGGCCATAAATAATAATCAATGGGTCCAATGGTTTAGGTGAGAAACCCTTTTTCCCAAGTCAAATTTATAGTTTGACTTTGGGGTCTTCCAAAATTCTTAACCTTAATTGTTAAATTGCAAATCATTGGTCTTAAAAATGTATATATAAATTATGATTTGATGATATAAACTTTTATTAATTATGAAATATTTAAAAACATCTTTTAATAAAGAAGTATTTAAAGACAAAGGACTAGGATAACATACTTGGGGGTGTTTGGGATGTGCTTATTCAAAACAAGTTATGTTTTTATGTAGAAATGCTTATTAACTTATGTGGTGTTAAGATGGAGTTTTATAAAACGTGTTTGGATTAACTTATGGTGGTACAAAAATGTAATAAGGCAATAAGTTGTTATTTAAGGGTGTTTAGCATTGCTTATACATGTAAAATAACCAAAAAACTAATAAGTTGTTTCAAATAAAGGGTCCTTTACCAAACGCTTACCCGGGTAAGCGCTTACCGGTAACATTCAAAGTTATCACTAACTTACCGGGTAAGATTTTAATCCTTCATAACGGTATCGTATGTAACAATTTTTCCGGTAAGTGCTAACCGTGGTAAGAGTCTTCGCCATCTCTTACCGAGTAATACTCTCGATCTTTGCCTTAGCTCTTACCGGGTAAGATTTTTGGTCCTTGTCATATTCATCCGGTAAAGTAATGTGTCTTGGTAAGTATTTACCCGAGTAGTGTTTTTCAAGGAAAAAAAAAGTTGTTTCATACTTGAAGGTGACGTGTATTGTCTTGAAAAATGGGGCCACATTATAGACCCTCTGCAACTGTGTCTTGAGCATAAGAAGGATGCACCATGAAACTCTTTTAGTGACACTTTTAACCCTCCGCAAGTGACAACTTGAGAAGTTATGGGAGTGGGCCATTTTATTATTTAGGGCCGTTTGCCAAGGTAAGTGTTGAGTGAGTAAGAGTGCTGTTTCCAGTAAGTATTGTCCGGATAAGATTGTTTACCATGTGGTTTTTGGCAAGTGCTTACCAACCATTTTAACTCCTTTGTAATTATATAACTTTCCTATCCTAATTTTGAAAAGCATGCACCAAGAAACTCTACATGCAAATATGTTACTTGTGAACCCATTAAAAAAGTTTCTTTTTATTTTATTTTTTGCCCATTCGTAAGTTGAGGATGTGTTACTTGTTGAGGTAGTAATTTTGTTAAAGTACCGGGAGTATGGGTGTTCACCTAAACCGCATAAATCATCCATAACGCACCACACTACCACAAAATGTGGTTTAGAACTTTCACGGTGCCCTTTACGGTTTGCATTTTTATCAAATTTGAGTCATTAACTGCGGTTCAAACCACACCACACCACACCACATGTTTTTAAAAAAATATAATAATTTAACAAAATAAAAACGGTTAATACATTTTTTATTATCTATTAATTTTTTAGTAAGTTGAATTTTTACGTTACAAATTTCTTAATAGAAATCTTGTGCAATGAATTGCAAGTAGATGATCTATATAAAAACAGTTTACATATAAATTAATAATTATATAATTGTATATTATTATTAATCACGAGGCGAGGAAACTAAACATATGGCATTGATTAAAGTATTAAATTAAATATAATTATTTGTACCAACTTTTCATTTTTTATTTTTTTAAATCAAAAACACATCACTCTTTTGCAAAGAAAATTAGGGGCCACGTTCACATTAATTTTGTAAATTAGGCACTTTTATTTGGTTTGTATAATATTAAATATTTTACTTTACAATGGGGTTTTTCTTTACTTTTTAATAGTTTTACTATGAGGCAAACTCTAATTCAGTCAGGAAAAAAAAAAAAAAAAAAGTTAATCTCTTAACTGTTTCAAAAGAAACTGAAGGATTTTGCATATGGAGCAAGCCCAAATCATTTAACGGCCTTTTTTATTCCTATATTGCCCTTCAAAATCTTTCATCCTCTTATGTCATTGCTCGATTTAAGCTTCTCGATGGTATCTCGTGGCTTATGTTCTCTTGATTCCTTGCTCAATCTCCTCTCCACTGCTTGTATTTCTTACTTCCCTACCCGATTCATCTTTGTTTTGATCTATTCTCGTTTGTTTCGTCTCGATTTATCTAATGGTAATTTTGTTCCAAAAAACGACTCCATTCACAACTTTTACACTCTAGAAAAGAAATATCACTTTATAGGAAAGAATAAGGGGTGTTGTACTCTCTCTTACCACAACTTTTACATTTGTTGAGAAGAAGAAAAAAAAACAATGTTAAAAGAAAAAGAAATATATTGTTGTGATAAACACCTAGTTTGCTCGAATGATGTAACGACCCAATCTAAATAAAGCATATGTAGCATTATTAATAAACAACTCTCAAAGCTGGGTCCATAAAATTTTATTACATCTGTCAAAATAACTTAGGTTGGCGGAAACAACCTATACACAACTGAGAATAACTACCACTAAAAGTATGAATGACACTGTCTCTATCTGCATCCGTACTCTATCATGCGCCTGTTCACTTACCGGAGCCTCCTACTATCTGTTTACCTGAAAAGGTTTAGTTTGGAAAATGCGAGGGTTAGACCATAAGCTCTAGTGAGTCCCTCCTAACAATTCTCAAAAACATTTAAAAACAGTTTATAACTTTCAAATATCTTTGCATAAAACTTTCTCATAACTTTGCATAAACTTTCACATAGTTGTACATTTAAAATATCATACATGGGATAGGCCCGCCCCATAAATCATACACTGGATAGGCCAGCCCCATACATCATACACGGGATAGGCCCGCCCCATAAATCATACACTGGATAGGCCAGCCCCATAAATCATACACTGGATAGGCCAGCCCCATAAATCATACACAAATCTCATTTAAAACTGTAAACAACTTTCATGTAGTCAAAAGCATAAGAATAAAACATGGCATTTCTCATCATGTACTCGTTTTAGAAAACATGTTAAAATAACACGTATTTTAGTTAGAAAACTCACCTGGTGCTCTTACTTCTCTTTTCCTATTCTGATCCGCACTTCCAAACGATTTACCTGAGTGAAAGGATAAAACTCATAAGCTGACTAACCCACTGTCCGGATACTAACTTACCGGACACCATTACTTTCCGGGTATTTCTACTTTCCGGACACCACAACTGTCCGAACACCTCTGCTTTCCGGACAACACTACTTCCCGGATAACTCTACATTCCGGGTAACTTCTACTTACCGGACACTTAAACTTACCGGATACTTAAGCTTACCGGATACTTTTCCCGGTAACCTATATCATCCGAAGCTTACCGGAAAAACTCCCGGACACCTGCGTCGCAAGAGACTTTCCGGACAAAACGCTGTTCGAGTTTAATGCTCGAAATCTTGCTAAATGCTCTATAAACAGAAAGATAAAGCGACGATTAACTACATACAGTTCCAATACCAAAACCCACAAGGTTTTACTGACTAAACACAATCCAAAGGTGCTTAAATCTCCCCTAATGGTCTTAAACAACTTTTAGCAAGAAAACTCTCAAAACCACAAATCATCAGACGAATCTTAAATGAAGTTATGGATTAAGGATTACCTGATAGATTACTTGCACGAAACGAAATCCAATCTTATTCCTTCTTCTGATTCAAGACTTGATGATTCCTCCCTTCAATTTCACAAAAACCCTCAAAACTCTAATACCCCTTTCTCTCAACAAAACTCAGCCGACAAACACCATAAAAATCAGGAAATTGCAAAGTTGTCTAGGGTTTTGTGCCTTTTTATACCCCAACTCCTATTTACCAACTAGCCCCTCAACTTCTACTTTTGCTTAAAACTCCACACCAAACGCAAAACATTTCGAAAAAGGTCTGGGTCGTTACAACACTCCCCCCTCAAACGAATTCCGTCCCCGGAATTCCATTCTCGAAAAGGTGAGGGTATCTGGACATCATATCTGATTTTACTTCCCACGTTGTCTCTCGTCCCTTATGATATCTCCATTGAACTTTTACTAGACAAACTTCTATGTTCCTCATTTAGCAAACCTTACCGCTCACGATTTATATCGGTTCTTCTACGTAAGTCAACCTCTCATCTATACTGATGTCCCCTCAAAGGAACAACCACAACGACCTCTGACAAACACTTCTTTAAGTCTGAGACATGAAATGTCGGATGAACACTCTTTAATTCTTCTGACTAGTCTAACTTGTATGCTGCTGCTCTAACTCGCTCACTAATGACAAGGTCAACTTCTTATCGCCTGCATCTCTTGCAAGGTCGCCATCATCTCATTTCTCACATCGGCTCTCCACAAAAGAGACGTGCATCACACTACGAATTTCTTCTCAAATTCACATCGAGTACCTCAAGATCGCGAACTATCTATTCAACTTTCATGCTTCGACGGATCCGCAGACTTAGTCCACCTTACCTTTCTCTCAAACTTCAAGGCTCAAAGCCTTATGTTTTTCAATCCAACCACTCAGTTCTACTCGGTTGCCTCAGACCGTTCAGATGGGAAACATAACCGCACCCCATACTTTGAAACCGCCCTCGGCGAGACACCACTTGCTATATCGTGCCATCTTGCACTACTTACTTGTACTCTCTTCGATCACTATACCCGCTTAAAACTACCTGATAAAACCAAGGCCAACCGCGCCTCCATTTGCTCGCCTCCGTCCACACATCGGGACTCACGGTTTTAAACACGTCTAAATAAGGTCTCTCATACATTTATACTTCCTTAAGAGAAAGAACTTGGCGGAAATTCCTGCCACAACAACGAGGATCTTCCACCAGGAAAACTCACTTACTGACAACTTGGCACAAGGCCAACCTTGTACATCCCGACAAGCTCACCCCCAGGAGTCCCCTCCTCGGTATACCTGAATTTCTAGGTTACTTCTTCCAACCGACATTCGTCTATGCAGATCATACTCCTTTCCCGAATCACATCGGCTACAACTCGACAACTAATTCATACGTTCTCACCACTTCATCATTTCTCGCTGCTTTGCCACAAGCGTCCAGTCATATAACATAACTTCGGTTACTCCCACTCAACTAGGAGGGGTAACCACGATCACACCCTACTATTCTCAATAGCTTACACTGAACGATCAGTTCGTTTGAACGTTTCTCACAAAGTCACTAACTTAACTCATTCAGTTGTCTTATCCACTTCTTTCCTGCACAAAATCATACACAATTTCCTTCCTCAATACTCTTTCCAAAAGTTCGCACACTTATCAAGGACAATCTACACAACACTGCGCCTATCGGCATTACTGTCAAGTTTACTACTTCCGATTTACTTACTTATTCCGACATACTGTCTTCACCTCCCCACGTTAGCGTAGAGCACTGACCATCAACATTACTCGCCCCTCTCTTCCGACAATTCTCAAGCTGCAAATGTTGTCTCATTACTATACATAACCAAACGGTTGCACTAAAATTCTAACTTAAGGCTTTCGACTAAATCACCTCGAACTGACACCAGAGTTCGACGTCACTATACATTCTTTAAACCCCAACTTTTACTTTCTCAGACAATTCGTTCACACATAAGCAACACTCACATTCTTTAAGGATTTCACATCTATTCCACCACATTTTGACTAATACATCCATCATCTTCTTTAAACTTCCAATGATCCCAAAATATGCTTACTTAGCGACTCTTACAACTAAAAACACTTGGTTTCTCCTTTGGGTAACTACCCACCACCACTCCGTGATGCTATCTCGAACATAATCATGTCACCACGTCAACTTACACCCTACGTGCTCCAACAACCTGGTTAACACTCGAACACCTCATCCGAAACTCCCAAAAAGGCTTCTATCTGATGCTTCCTCTTTCTCTAACATCACATCACTACGACGCTAGCTGGCACATTTAACTTGGCAATTATTGCCACTACATAACTGTACATTCCTCACTCATAACATCACATTGCAGACCAAAACTCTCATGGCCATTCATACACAACTCAAACTTATCTTCAAGACTTCACGCATACATAACCGAGTCTATCTCGCTACATTGTCTCTCCCCAGCTCTAGTTGAACCACAACACCCGAGTTTCTGATTAATTCTAACATACTCATTTCTTGCTAGCTCTTTGCAATACCAAACCATTACATCGACAGGGCACGTTTCCTCACAGATCGACATAATCTATACCCTCACTTCGTTTGTGCTAAATACTTCATTCTTTACGAACCATCCATCTCGTAAGTAAAACGCTTATCTAAAACAGCAGCCTTTCACTATCTTAACACACCTACAAAGTGGTCCTTCAACTTTCAACCTTCTGATACAAGTCTTCGGTCTCATACAGCTTACACAACTGCTGACTTTAACGTCCATAGTTGACCTGTTGATACTTCCTTAACCTATTATTCAACAAGGGTCCCTTACTGAACCTAATCCTTCCAACATGTCATAATCAAATTCACATCCCGTCGTCCTCATTTCAAACTCACTCGTGAAACGTCAATATTACAAGATCACTTTAAAACTCTTATTCGGCGTCGAGGATATTTCCTTCCTACTTCACCACACTACTCATAACGAGTTGCTAATACCAACACCTTGATGACTTCTAGTCCTTCCCTGAACACAACCGTCCCTCGGCAACTGTATTTCCAGTCACCGCACGAGGGTACAGACCCTCATACAACCGACATTAAAGTCCACCTCCGACTCTTCCACTGCTCGCCTCTCTTCTAGAACGCAATTACCAAAGCTACAAACATTCTCCCCTGATTTGTCCAACACCTCTCCACTCTAGGAGTTCTTCCTTAGCTTAAAATGTAATACTCTACGACCTATTGAGTTCATAGCCTTCATGTCTGACAACGCGATAAATGAATCATTTCACACTTTTGATCATTTTAAAGAAACAACACTTGAAAACAACTTGGGTACACACGACCCCAACATTCTCATAACTCCAATGCCCTGTACAACGATCTTGAGGATCGTTTGCATGCAATCTTTCTGTAAAACTTAATCTTACTCAACCAAAAATATATTGTTACGACAGAAATAAATATTGGATGAAAATCTTCCCATACGACAAAATTTTGAAAGAAATTTACCGACACGAAGTAGGCCAGTCGGTCCTCACACTCATTTATATAACTTCGACATGTCAATACTCATTTTGGTTATAAAAGTTGTGCATTCAAACGTTTTCTTGGCTTATCATGAAAATAGTGGAATATTTTGCAAATCGTAAACCTCAAGACTTCATTGTACGATGTAAATGGATTTGTATTTTTCTTTAAACATACGCTTGCACACGCCGACTCATATCCGATCAAATTTGATATTTACACGTTTACTTTTCTTATGAAAAATCTCATGTACACATATACGAACTCAATGCATGAAACTCTACTTGCAATTGAAGGCTACTCACTCAAACAAGGTCAACCGCTTTATTCACGCAACTTATCATTGACACTCTACTTTCGACCAGTGGTCGCCCTCTCGGCCTTGCAACGATTTGCTATACATACATTCAACAGTCCACTTACTCAACCATTTCATACTATTTCGTTTTGATCAACTATCTCACTTTCCACTTCTACATGGTTTCATTTCACTATAGGTATCTTATTTCATTTATCCTGCTAATGGAAAGCTCGACCAAGAACCCAAGGCTCCATTGATACCTTTAAGGTTTTGACACTGTCTTTCCTTACCATCCTGACTGATCTATCCCATGATTTCTAGAAATGGGACTCTCCTGAAACAGGAGTCTTACTCAAACTCAAGCATTCTTCCTCTCCGAATCCACGAAGAGCTACCTCTAGACGACTCGTAATACTCTATACAACATTTCTTCTCTACGATGTATACGTATATCACATCACCATGATTTCTCATGAAACTTCCCCAACAAGGGGTCTCAGTCTACCCCTCAGGGATCTTGCTGACATTCTAAAGTACTGGAACACGACATAAACACTAGCTTCTGATTACCACTTCGGAATAATAAGGCAGGTTAAGCACATACATGTACCTGTAAGTTCGCAATTACACTGGCTAGGTGGAATCTCAAACTTACCTTACATGACAGTCCTCAGTACCCTATTAGTCCTATCTCTATATGTAACATCCTGAATTTTCTATTTAATACTTTAATGAGGATTGGGATGTATTTGTATTTTGTGTAAACCTTGAGTTATATGGAAATTTTATAATTCAATAGGGTTATAATACAAGAGATTAAAGTTGGGTGTTACTTTTGGAAATATTGGAACTAGAAGGTATATTTGGTCATTTATGGAAAGTGTGTATGGATAAATAGCAGAAATCAGATATTTATGGTATTCTTTTTGTTTGGGTCGGTTTAGAAGGCAGAGAGAAAGAGATAGAGAAAAAGAGGAAAAAGGAAGAAAGCTAGATTTGTCTTCAAATTGGTAAGGAATTTATCACGTGTTTTGATGAAAATTGTTGTAGATATAGAGTTGTAAACGAATCTATGTTGTGATTAGGTTTTCAAAATCGTTTACAGCAGATTTGGATTGAATTTGTGCAGCAAAGTGGGTTTTACATCAAAAAGGTGAGTTCATTTGTTGTTTGCTTAAATCAGTGTTTTCATGTTAAATTAAACCTTGAAATAGCTGTATAAATTGGTTATGAACTGTATGGGATGGTTTAGAATGAGCTTAATAGAACAGAAACGAATCTGGATCGATTTTGGGCTGCAGGCCGTGGTTTCCGGATAAAACCACGTATCCGGAAACCTGTGTGTTGAATGTTTCCGGACGCAGCAAAGTATCCGGTAAGTGTGGTTTTATTGTAAGTTTCCGGATGAATATAGTATCCGGATTATTTGTAGTCTCCGGGTGTTGTCCGGATTAGATAAGTATCCGGATTAGTGAAATACCCGGTAAGTTGATGTATCCGGAAAGATGAGAGTATCCGGAAAGTCGGTGTATCCGGTAAGTCTTGGGTATCCGGAAAACTTGTGTTGTCCGGATAGTTTAAAGTGTCCGGAAACTGGTACTGTCCGGTCACTTTTGGAGTACTTAGTAACTTTAGGACTTGCTGACTTCTAAACAGGTACGGTTTAGGAATTGAAATGCAGTTCTAGTGGCCTGAACATACTTACAGCTGAATGGTAGGCTGTTAGGCTTAATGATTGTTCTAGTTTGATACTAGGCAGGTGTGTAGTAAGTGTAATGGATCCATAGGCACTAGTGTTTGGTAATCACATGGAATAGGCGTGTGGTAATAATCGTTATTCCAGTGTGTGTGTGGAAATTGTGGAATAGGCGTGTGGTAATAATCGTTATTTCCAATTTCTAAGGAAGAAATTTGGATTGACATAAGTGCTTGTAATCTCTACTTCCTTTCCGATAAATGGGCATGTGTAATTGCGATTTATTGGATAAGAGCATTAATCTAAAATCATTAAAGATTCGTAGTGTGGCTCTGAGGCATGATATGCTGATAGAATTATTGCCAGTCATATTCGTGGTATTGGATGAAATAGTGTAATGGAATAGAGTTACACGTACGGTAAGAAAAAGGAGTAATCAGGTTGTTGTAACTTGTTTACATTGATTTTGCAAGTATTATTATCGAAACGAATGTTCTCACTAGGCGTTAGCCTAATCGTTTCATATGATGTTTTCTTACCAGGTACCAGCTCGGGAAAGTAAAGGGTTGTGGGACGAGCGTTTTGGAATAGCGGAAAAGTCAATTAACAGAAGGAGTTTTTGAAGGATTGCTTAGATAATTTAGTTAATCTGATTATAGTGACATAATTAGATTAATAGGTTATTTGGAGAATTCTGTACTTGTAAATATACTCCTAGTGGTTAATTCACTTGCTATATATATATATATATATATGAAAGTTGAAGTTTATTTTATCATAACTTGTGGAAATTTGAGGTTCAATTTAGCCCTGATTTTAGGGTGTTACAATATGGTATCAGAGCATTAGTTTAAGTGAACTAAGTATGTTGATGAGATACTTAGACTTAAGCTGTGATAAATTAAGTTATGATTCGTGAGAATGGGTAGAAATACTAAGACGGGATAGTCTTAGAGTCGACGGAAATACGTGAAATTAGTACTGTAACGATGGTAACGAGGATTCTCCTGTATGATATATTCACAATTTCAATTAGCTACTGTTATTTATGAATATATTGTTACATAAGCATGCTTGTTTCTAAATGGTTACGGTGACTAATGATCGGCATAGTATGTTTCGTATGTTTGTATGTGTATAACCATTTCTTATGGTTATTTCCTTGTGTTCTATCAGAACGATGGTAAATACGCCGCCATTATCTCCTATTTCTGCGATGGATAGGTGCATGATTGATGGGATACGAGAAAGGCAAACTGGATTAGGCGAAATTCATGAGACTCCGCTGGGGTTTCTTTCTCTTGGAGGAGTGCAAAGTCAAGTACATAGAGTGGGTACTAGTACAGCTGACCAAGAAACGTCGGGGTCAAATATGGAAGTCCGAATGATGGAAAACATGACAAGAATGATGACGAACGCAATGGATCAACAAACCGAAATGTTTATGAAAGCATTGAACGATCGAAGTACAGAGTTGCAGCGAACGGGAACCAATACTGGAGTAATTAATCCACTTCCTACTCCAGTAACGGAAACAGAAAGGAGAGTGGAAAGAGTTTGCTCGTACAAAACATTCCTAAGTTGTAAGCCGCCAGAGTTTAAAGGAACCGATAGTCCAGTAACCTGTATGAACTGGATCAGGGAAATGGAACAAGCTTTCAGAGCCTGTGAATGTGATGAAAAGTCAAAGGTTAGATTTGCATCTCAAATGTTAAAAGGTAATGCACTGACATGGTGGAACATAGTGACAGCTTCAATATCGGCTTCAGTATTGACTGCTATGACTTGGGAGTCATTCAAGAAGAAGGTTTTGGAGGAGTACTGTAATGAGAACGAGATGGATAGAATCGAAGAAGAGTTTCGGACTCTCAAGAAGGGTAACATGTCTGTGAGAAAGTATACGGAAACATTTTTGGAGAAGCTGAATTTGGTAGGGCATGTGGCTCCTAATGAAAAAGAAAAGATTAAAGCTTACTTGAAGGGTTTGCCAGCGGATATGATGTCCCGGGTAAGAAACGCTAAAGCTTCAACACTGAGGGAAACTATTGAAAAAGCTAAGGTAATGGAAGAAGTTTACGCAAAGGATAAAGAAGAAAAGACCCAAGTTGGGGAGAAGCGGAAATGGGAAGGCCGAGCTGAATTTTCTTAGAAGTCAAAGACAACTGGTAAGGGTATTCATTATGAACCACGTCGTGAACCAAATTGGTGTTCAAAGTGCAAGAGTAAACATTATGGGCCGTGCCGAGTGACAGCGCTGGAGTGTTTCAAGTGTGGTAAAAGTGGGCATATGATGAACAATTGTCCGGTACAAGGAATTACATGCTACGAGTGTAAGCAACCGGGTCACTTCCACCGGGATTGCCCAAGGTGGAAAAAGAGTGTAGATGAAAGTAAGAAATCAAATATCCCAAAGCCAACGGGTCGGGCGTTTCAGATGACCGCTGATGAAGCTAAAGAATCGAAAGATGTCGTCTCGGGTACTTTCCTTGTTAATTCTTGTCCTGTGCGTATTTTATTCGACTGTGGTGCAAATTTGTCATTTGTGTCCAAGTCGTTCTTTCACAAGTTAGCTATGCCTGTTATTACTCTGGAAGATGCCTTAGTAGTTGAGGTGGCTAATGGGGGTCAGGTCTTGGTTCGTGAAAGACTTTATAGTTGTTTTATTTCAATAGAAGAGACAAAATTTCCGATCGACTTGTTGTTGATGGAAATTGGGGGATTTGATGTGATTGTGGGTATGGACTGGCTGACAGTCAACCAGGCAGAGATACTTTGTGCAAAGAAATTAATCCGGATTCCAATGGCTGATAGGGATGATGTACTCATCTTTGGGGAAAAGCAAAAAGGGGAAGTTCCGTTAAGTTCCGTTAAGTTCTGTTGCAAAAGCGCGTAAATGTTTAATGAAAGGATGTTCATCCTATATAGCTTATGTTTTAGATGTAAAGTCAGAAAAGAAGCGAGTGGAAGATATCAATGTAGTACGTGATTTTCTAGACGTATTTCCCGATGATCTTCCTGGTCTACCAACTGAACGGCAGGTAGAATTTCGTATTGATCTTGTCCCTGTATCGGCACCTATTGCGCGAGCACCGTATCGTCTAGCGCCGACCGAAATGAAAGAGATGATGACTCAACTTCAAGAGTTGTTAGATAAAGGTTTTGTTAGACCGAGTTCTTCGCCGTGGGGAGCTCCGGTGTTGTTTGTTAAGAAGAAAGATGGTACTATGAGAATGTGTATAGATTATCGTGAGCTGAATAAGGTGACTATTAAGAATAAGTATCCGCTTCCAAGGATTGATGACCTGTTCGATCAACTCCAAGGTGCGGGATGTTTTTCTAAGATTGATTTAAGGTCTGGGTATCATCAGGTTCGGGTAAGAAATGAAGATATTCCTAAGACGGCTTTTAGAACAAGGTATGGGCATTATGAATTTCTTGTAATGCCATTTGGTTTGACAAATGCTCCAGCAGTGTTCATGGATCTGATGAACAGAGTGTGTCGACCATTTTTAGATAAGTTTGTCATTGTTTTCATTGATGACATACTTGTCTATTCGAAGACAGAAGAAGATCACGCACACCATTTACGCGAAGTCTTAGAAGTGTTGAGAAGAGAGAAATTGTATGCGAAGTTCTCAAAATTTGAAATTTGGTTAAAAGAGGTACAATTTCTAGGGCATGTGATCACTTCAGAAGGAGTTAAGGTAGACCCAGCAAAGATAGAAGCTATGACGAATTGGGAGACACCCAAAAGTGCATCTGAAATCAGAAGTTTCTTAGGCCTAGCCGGTTACTACCGAAGGTTTATTAAAGACTTCTCGAAGATTGCTTCTACTTTGACTTTATTGACTAGAAAGAATGTGAAGTTTATCTGGACAGAGAAACAAGAATCGGCTTTCAGAACTTTACGTCAAAAGTTGTGTGAAGCCCCTATTCTTGCCTTACCAGAAGGAACGGAAGATTTTGTTGTTTACAGTGATGCTTCCAAGATGGGCCTGTGATGTGTATTGATGCAATGAGGCAAGGTAATTGCTTATGCGTCAAGACAACTTAAGGAGCATGAGAAGAACTATCCAACGCATGATTTGGAATTAGCAGCGGTTGTTTTTGCTTTGAAACTGTGGAGGCATTATTTGTATGGGACGAAGTGTACTCTTTATACTGATCACAAGAGTTTGAAGCATGTCTTTGATCAGAAAGAGTTAAATATGAGACAACGATGATGGTTAGAGTTACTTAAGGATTATGATTGTGAATTACATTACCACCCTGGTAAAGCAAATGTAGTAGCCAATGCTTTAAGTAGAAAAGAGTATAGTGGGTGTTTGAAGACGACCAATGCTAGGATTGATGTAATGTCCAGTCTGATTGAAAGGATAAAAGAGGCACAAGCGGAGGCCTTACTGGAGGAGAATCTAAAAGATGAAGTAATGAGCAAACAACATCTTCAACTGACTGAAGATGGCCGTGGAATTAAGTTGTTTCAAGGCCGTGTTTGGGTACCAAAGATTGGAGGAAATCGAGAGTTGATTCTAGAAGATGCTCATAGATCTAAGCATTCTATACATACTGGAAGTACTAAGATGTATAGAGATTTGAAGTTACACTATTGGTGGCCAGCTATGAAAGTAGATGTGGCACGAATTGTGGAAAAGTGTACAACATGTTCTTTAGTGAAAGCTGAACATCAGAAGCCTTATGGAAGTTTCCAATCTTTGGAGATTCCAGAATGGAAGTGGGAGAAGATTACTATGGATTTCGTGACGAAGTTACCAAAGACACAAAAGGGTAACGACACTATTTGGGTGATTGTGGATCGTTTGACTAAGAGTGCTCATTTTCTAGCTATGAAAGAAGCGTCACCAATAGAGAAATTAGCAAAACTGTATATTGATGAAGTAGTGTCAAGGCATGGTATACCGGTGTCGATAGTGTCAGATCGTGATAGTCGGTTTACCTCGAGATTTTGGCAGTCACTTCAAGAAGAATTAGGTACAAAGGTAAATCTGAGCACTGTTTATCATCCGCAAACTGATGGGCAAAGTGAAAGAACCATTCAAACTTTGGAAGATATGCTCAGGTGTTGTGTGTTAGATTTTGGAGGTAACTGGGATACGCATTTACCTTTAGTGGAATTTGCGTATAACAATAGTTATCATTCCAGTATCAGAAGAGCACCTTTCGAAGCTTTGTATGGTCGGAAATGTAGAACTCCGGTGTGTTGGTTAGAAGCCGGAGAAAAGCAGTTTGCTGGTCCGGAGTTACTACAACAAACGGCAGATAAAGTGAAAGAAATTCGGCAGCATATGAAAGCAGCTCAAGATAGACAAAAGAGTTATGCTGATCCAAAAAGAAGACCAAAAGAATTCCAAGTTGGGGAGCGCGTGATGCTTAAGGTATCCCCATGGAAAGGTGTGATAAGGTTTGGTAAACGTGGGAAGTTAAGTCCTCGTTTTCTAGGACCTTTCACTATAACCAAAAGAGTTGGTTTACAAGCATATCAGTTGGATCTTCCACCGGAGTTGGAAGAGATCCATAACACTTTTCATGTGTGTTATCTTCGGAAATGTCTAGCCGAAGAGGAAGATGTGATTCCACTTACTGATGTAAGAGTGGATGAGAAGAGCCGTTGTGTGGAAGAACCAGAGGAAATTTTGGAAAGATCGGTTAGGAAGCTACGTAATGGCAAGGAAGTAGCTATGTTGAAAGTACAGTGGAAACACCATCGAGGTGCTAATGTGACTTTAGAGTCGGAAGAAAATATGAAGGATAGGTATCCCCATCTGTTTACCTGATTCTGATTTCGAGGACGAAATCATTTTCAAGTTGGGGAGTATTATAACATCCTGAATTTTCTATTTAATACTTTAATGAGGATTGGGATGCATTTGTATTTTGTGTAAACCTTGAGTTATATGGAAATTTTATAATTCAATAGGGTTATAATACAAGAGATTAAAGTTGGGTGTTACTTTTGGAAATATTGGAACTCGAAGGTATATTTGGTCATTTATGGAAAGTGTGTATGGATATTATGGAAAGTGTGTATGGATAAATAGCAGAAATCAGATATTTATGGTATTCTTTTTGTTTGGGTCGGTTTAGAAGGCAGAGAGAAAGAGATAGAGAAAAAGAGGAAAAAGGAAGAAAGCTAGATTTGTCTTCAAATTGGTAAGGAATTTATCATGTGTTTTGATGAAAATTGTTGTAGCTATAGAGTTGTAAACGAATCTATGTTGTGATTAGGTTTTCAAAATCGTTTACAGCAGATTTGGATTGAATTTGTGCAGCAAAGTGGGTTTTACATCAAAAAGGTGAGTTCATTTGTTGTTTGCTTAAATAAGTGTTTTCATGTTAAATTAAACCTTGAAATAGCTGTATAAATTGGTTATGAACTGTATGGGATGGTTTAGAATGAGCTTAATAGAACAGAAACGAATCTGGATCAATTTTTGGGCTGCAGGCCGTGGTTTCCGGATAAAACCACGTATCCGGAAACCTGTGTGTTGAATGTTTCCGGACGCAACAAAGTATCCGGTAAGTGTGGTTTTATTGTAAGTTTCCGGATGAATATAGTATCCGGATTATTTGTAGTCTCCGGGTGTTGTCCGGATTAGATAAGTATCCGGATTAGTGAAATACCCGGTAAGTTGATGTATCCGGAAAGATGAGAGTATCCGGAAAGTTGGTGTATCCGGTAAGTCTTGGGTATCCGGAAAACTTGTGTTGTCCGGATAGTTTAAAGTGTCCGGAAACTGGTACTATCCGGTCACTTTTGGAGTACTTAGTAACTTTAGGACTTACTGACTTCTAAACAGATACGGTTTAGGAATTGAAATGCAGTTCTAGTGGCCTGAACATACTTACAGCTGAATGGTAGGCTGTTAGGCTTAATGATTGTTCTAGTTTGATACTAGGCAGGTGTGTAGTAAGTGTAATGGATCCATAGGCACTAGTGTTTGGTAATCACATGAAATAGGCGTGTGGTAATAATCGTTATTCCAGTGTGTGTGTGGAAATTGTGGAATAGGCGTGTGGTAATAATCGTTATATCTAATTTCTAAGGAAGAAATTTGGATTGACATAAGTGCTTGTAATCTCTACTTCCTTTCCGATAAATGGGCATGTGTAATTGCGATTTATTGGATAAGAGCATTAATCTAGAATCATTAAAGATTCGTAATGTGACTCTGAGGCATGATATGCTGATAGAATTATTGTCAGTCATATTCGTGGTATTGGATGAAATAGTGTAATGGAATAGAGTTACACGTACGGTAAGAAAAGGAGTAATCAGGTTGTTGTAACTTGTTTACATTGATTTTGCAAGTATTATTATCGAAACGAATGTTCTCACTAGGCGTTAGCCTAATCGTTTCATATGATGTTTTCTTACCAGGTACCAGCTCGGGAAAGTAAAGGGTTGTGGGACGAGCGTTTTGGAATAGCGGAAAAGTCAATTAACAGAAGGAGTTTTTGAAGGATTGCTTAGATAACTTAGTTAATCTGATTATAGTGACATAATTAGATTAATAGGTTATTTGGAGAATCCTGTACTTGTAAATATACTCCTAGTGGTTAATTCACTTGCTATATATATATATATATATGAAAGTTGAAGTTTATTTTATCATAACTTGTGGAAATTTGAGGTTCAATTTAGCCCTGATTTTAGGGTGTTACACTATAATAGTGTCCAACTAACGCATTTTCTGTATCTACAATAGTGCCCTCCTAACGCATTTCCTGTATCTACAATAGTGCCCTCCTAACGCATTTCCTTATTCTCAGTTGTGATTTCTACTCCCAAGTTTAAGTTTAGGTCCGTCCGGTCACCTAAATCCCTTAAACTATGGCTCTGATACCAACTGTAACGACCCAATCTAAATAAAGCATACATAGCATTATTAATAAACAACTCTTAAAACTGGGTCCATAAAATTTTATTACATCTGTCAAAATAACTTAGGTTGGCGGAAACAACCTATACACAACTGAGAATAACTACCACTAAAAGTATGAGTGGCACTGTCTCTATCTGCATCCGTACTCTATCATACGCCTGTTCACTTTCCGGAGCCTTCTACTATCTGTTTACCTGAAAAGGTTTAGTTTGGAAAATGCGAGGGTTAGACCATAAGGTCTAGTGAGTCCCTCCTAACAGTTCTCAAAAACATTTAAAAACAGTTTATAGCTTTCAAATATCTTTGCATAAAACTTTCTCATAACTTTGCATAAACTTTCACATAGTTGTACATTTAAAATCTTTCACATAAAATCATACACTGGATAGGCCAGCCCCATACATCATACACTGGATAGGCCAGCCCCATAAATCATACACGGGATAGGCCAGCCCCATAAATCATACACGGGATAGGCCAGCCCCATAAATCATACACTGGATAGGCCAGCCCCATAAATCATACACAAATCTCATTTAAAACTGTAAACAACTTTCATGTAGTCAAAAGCATAAGAATAAAACCTGGCATTTCTCATCATGTACTCGTTTTAGAAAACATGTTAAAATAACACGTATTTTAGTTAGAAAACTCACCTGGTGCTCTTACTTCTCTTTTCCTATTCTGATCCGCACTTCCAAACGATCTACTTGAGTGAAAGGATAAAACTCATAAGCTGACTAACCCACTGTTCGGATACTAACTTACCGGACACCATTACTTTCCGAGTATTTCTACTTTCCGGACACCACAACTGTCCGAACACCTCTGCTTTCCGGGCAACACTACTTCCCGGATAACTCTACATTCCGGGTAACTTCTACTTACCGGACACTTAAACTTACCGGATACTTAAGCTTACCGGATACTTTTCCCGGTAACCTATATCATCCGAAGCTTACCGGACAAACTCCCGGACACCTGCGTCGCAAGAGACTTTCCGGACAAAACGCTGTTCGAGTTTAATGCTCGAAATCTTGCTAAATGCTCTATAAACAGAAAGATAAAGCGACGATTAACTACATACAATTCCAATACCAAAACCCACAAGGTTTTACTGACTAAACACAATCCAAATGTGCTTAAATCTCCCCTAATGGTCTTAAACAACTTTTAGCAAGAAAACTCTCAAAACCACAAATCATCAGACGAATCTTAAATGAAGTTATGGATTAAGGATTACCTGATAGATTACTTGCACGAAACGAAATCCAATCTTATTCCTTCTTCTGATTCAAGACTTGATGATTCTTCCCTTCAATTTCACAAAAACCCTCAAAACTCTAATACCCCTTTCTCTCAACAAAACTCAGCCGACAAACACCATAAAAATCAGGAAATTGCAAAGTTGTCTAGGGTTTTGTGCCTTTTTATACCCCAACTCCTATTTACCAACTAGCCCCTCAACTTCTACTTTTGCTTAAAACTCCACACCAAACGCAAAACATTTCGAAAAAGGTCTGGGTCGTTACAAATGATGTCGTCTAATATGAGTTAGCATGTTAAGAAAGTTCGAGAATTTGTTATGAGGATACTGGATCAAGCTTGATTTTTGATATGTAATAAAGCAAAAGGTCTTCTATTTTTGATACGTATCTGTATTCTAGAAAACCTAATGTTAAAAAATATATATATAGTATACGAATTTGTAACATCGTCTCGTATTAATTATTAATAGTTGGTTGATTATAATTCATCTATATATACTAATGTTTTTAAAGATTATTAGATTAGTCTTTTATTTTGAGGTTATTATACCATAAATAACTTGCTCATAAAATAAAAAAGTATTTTAATAAAAAATATATACAAATAACAGAGTATGCAACGCTTAAAAATGCCATGATTTGTTGCTTCTAATTTTTGTAAGATGACACAATAAATTATTCATTTATGAAATAACTGAAAATGAACATTTGTTGAAAATAATTTTAAATCCTTGTAATATTATTCTGTTATTGAAAGAAAAATCAACAACATATCACGTATTTCGATATACCTTTTTAAATTAAATAATTGAATAATTGTTTATTAGTGGCATATAAATAACTAACCAAGTAATTGTATTCTTTTTATTTAAATTTTAATATCAATATTCATTAATAGTAATAGTTATTCTATTCAAGTCAAATGTTCTCCTAAACCTTTCTTTCTCATTTTTTTAAAATACCACTACTTTCACAATAAATAGGTCCGTAATTGTGGACATAACTCAAAAACATAAAAAATACGAATTTGATCGATTTTTCTTTAATTTTATTTTTGTGGATATGTGTCCTAATTTTTGCAGACCGTAATTACGAATCTATATATTGCGGAAGTCATGACATTTGTGCAAAACCGAGATAGAAATGGCTAAGAGCATCTCTAGCATTGTTTTGCTCTAAAAGATTTCCCAAAATCTTCTCTAAAATAGAAAAAATCTAAGAGATACGATGAAAATCTCCAAACTTGGAGAAATTTCTAATTTTATAGATGTCTCCAAAAAATGATTACTTTATGAGAGATAAATGATTTTTTTATTAATTCTACGAATAAAAATGTTTAAAGTTAAGGGGGTGTATGCGGTTGCTTATTTAAATGACTTATATGCTTATTTCATTTTGTCACCGTAGATAATTATTTATAGTGTTTGGATTGGGAAAAGAAAAAAATGCTTATGATTTTTCGTCACCGTAGATAAATTGTTTTTGATAAGTTTGTCCTTACTGACATATCAACTTATTTGAAACAACTTATAACTTTTTTTGGTTATTTTACATGTATAAACAATCTCAAACATCCATAAATAACAACTTATTAGCTTATTACATTTTTGTACCACATTAGTCTAATCCAAATACTTTTTATAAAACTTTCTTTTGTCACCACATAAGTTGTTTTAAATAAGAAATTCCAAACACCTTCTAAATATTTAAGAAAGATAAATAATATTTTATAAATTGTATTCAATATTTTAATAATATAATTAATTATATAATGCTATTTTACTAAGGGTAATAACAAAAATGATTACTCTCGACAAATTTCATTTAATATTCGGTTTGACCGCTGACAAGTCAAAAAAGTCACGTTTTCTTTTATCATTCAAGTTTCAACAAGAGGCCCAGTGCATTTAACAAGAACCCAGTGCACCCTATTTTCATCATTGTTTTTGTTTCCTGTTTTTTTTCTTTTTTCTTTTTCATATATGCATATTAATCCATATACAAAGAGAGAGAAAATTAAATAAGAATATGATTAAAATAAAAGAACAAGTAATAATAATACATACGATTATAGGATACGGTCAAAGGTGAGTGGGTGACCAGACCTGCAACTTAGGTCGCAATCAAAGTCGCGTAAATCATATTGTATTTTACACGTGATTTCAATATAAAATCATATGTGATTCGACATGTTATTTTATTTGGTTATTGTTCTCGTATGAACCTGATATACACACACACACACACACACTCTCTCTCTCTCCCTATATATATATAGGTGGAGGTTCAAACGAGAACACCTTCATTATACGAAAACACGAGAACACTCTTATCACAAATGATAATAGACGTGAGGACACCCGGTGTGTAATAACCCGATTTTCTTGTTGGCATTAAAAGTTGGTGGCCAAAGTGAGAAGATTGAAACTTTAGTGCTCAAGGGTGAAATGAGAGAGAGTTAAATAAGAGAAAACCCTATGTTCTTCATTTCTTTTGTGTTGGTTCTGTGGATCGATAGAAGAAAAAGGGAGAAGAGAGTTTGAGAGCCAAAACCCTAATGTGGGGGTGTGGAAGAAGGAAGGCTTCAAGGATTGATGGTAGCATCTTCAAGGTATAATTTCTCCTTCTACATCTTCTTTCTCTTTGTGGTGATGTTTAGTTAGAAGTATTAATGGAGTATTTTAGAGTTAGATTATGGGTTTTGTTACCTTCTTTGAGAATCCTTCACCAATTCAATGGTGGAAGTTGATTCTAGCAAGGTTTTGGGCTTTAATGAAGTTTTGAGTTTTTGAGGATAAAAGTGGTGAAACATTAGATGGATTTAATGGATTAGATATTGTTTTAATTGTTGGTAATTGGTTCTTAATGTTGTTTATATCCATGATGTCGATTTGGGAGAATTAGAACTGAGTTGGGGGAATTTAGAGATGAGAAACCCTTGGCTTTTGGAAGAAAATTCGTGCAGGGAAAACAAACCAGAGATCCGCGCCGATCTCGGCGCCGATGGACCGGCGCCACCATCGGCGCCAGGCTCTGTTTCTTTGTTTTCCGTTTTTGCTTCGTTGGTCGTTTGGGCTTGGGTCCGAGGCTTGGTTTAGGGGATTGTCTTAGGACATTATGGGGAATGTTTTAGAGCATAATTGGGGAGTCTAATACCTCATTTGTTAACCCCAATTCAGGTGATCATTTGGTGTTTAAGTGAGCTCCAAGTAGTGAGTCGTTTAGCCGAGCATCAGGTGAGTTCCCTTATGCATTACTTCTATCTTTTAAACTGAATTGCGAAGAATTGATATGACTGAAAATGAGTTTACTTGTTCATCATGAATCTTATGTTTTCGCATGCATGAAAAGTGTTATTTCACACGTGGAAGGAGGATATTCCTCAAGTAAGTTTTAATGCATGTTTTAAATGTTTATGCGTGTGGTAGAGTCGGGTTGCACAGTGGAGGACCCCCGAGTTTCCGTGCCTGGCTTTGTTAGGTGTTGAGTTGTCGTGCCTGGCTTTGTAAGGTGTCGAGTTGCCGTGCCTGGCTTTGTAAGGTGTTGAGTTGTCGTGCCTGGCTTTGTAAGGTGTTGAGTTGTCGTGCCTGGCTTTGTAAGGTGTTATTGGTCCATGCTACTGTGTATACCCTTGTTTGAGCTCAGACGTGTCAAGTATTGTTTGCAAGAAAACGTGTTTCGTAAAATGTTTTGTGGTTACGCTTTTAGGAGGGAATTCACTAGACCTTATGGTCTAACCCTCGCTTTTCAAAAATAAAAACCATTTTCAGGTATTAACCGTGTATGGAGTTTCATCTGATGATATTGGAAGGTTGGGTCGTGGCAAAGGGGCGAGAGGTAGTGAAGACTTGTAGAGTACCGCCGAGCTTCTTGTAGTAACTCAGTTGTGAAGGTAGTTTCCGCTGCGAGTTTAGAGTAATTTAGATGCATTGTAGACTTTGGGACCGTTTTTGATTGAAATGTTAAGTCTTATATTTTATTAAATTTCTGGGTTGTTACAAATGGTATCAGAGCCATAGTTTAAGGGATTTAGGCGACCGGATGGGCCTAAACTTAAACTGTGGAGTAGAGTGGGACACAACTGAGATATAGGAAGCCATTAGGAATGACCGTGATCGTAGGATATCTTGACAATACTAGTGAGAACCCTCATGTAAGGTAAATTCAAGTAGCATCTGGCCAATGCTATTATGGGTTTACAGGTGCATGGGTGTAATCAATCGCTAATGTCGGGATGGGTGGTGAGAGTGGCAGTATGTAGAAGGTTCTAACCTTGTGCTTGATAGCAAAGAGTTGATGTGTCATGGGAGACCCCTTGTAATGTGGTGTTTGTAACTTCTAGAAGGAGTGTGGTCTAGAATGTTGATGAGCTGTCTGGAGGTAAACTCTCTGGGATATGAAGTGAGAAGTATGTTGGCATCTTGAAAACCTTCAATTCAAGATCGAGTGAGGGAATCTAGTCTTGGATTCCTTAGTCAAACGGTTTAGTGGCAAGGTTAATGATTGTAAGACATCGGTGTTGATTTGAGGTATGTATGAGAATAGAAGGTGAGCTAAGTGGTCGATTGTTAAACCATGTAAGAGTGGTCAGTCAGGAGGGTTATGAAGCACTTGTGCTACAAGTTGTAGCATAAGTAAGGAAGCGGTTGTTGGTTGTAGTATGGTACCAGTGAAGAGTTAAAGTGAGTGCAACGATTGACTTAGTTAGAGTGAATAGCCTTCCTTTTGCATATTGAATTCCATGCATTTTGCTGCTAAAAGTATTATACAAGACTCTTTCATGTTAAAAAGCATGTGCGTGCATGATACGTTTTCTTGTTTTGGGGAAATGAGTTGACGCGTGCGAGCGTGTTTTCTTTAAAGTAAAAGACAAACTTGTTTTCATTATACGATAAAGCTTTGAACTTAGTGATTTACGAATTATTTCACGTTTGTCTTGTGGAGAGAATCTTCGTTACGAGAATATTGAAAACATTTTATTGCGAGGTTTGTTTTACAAACAAAATGAGTGCTGACTCGTTATTTTCATGTAAGCGAGTGTTGGAGTTAACTGACCCACTTTGGGTAAGTAATTTCGTTCTGAATTCTCTAGCCGTATTGGAAAAGGTTTCGTTGGAGATGACCGTTGTGTCGGCATCGAGTTGGATAGACAAGGGTACGAAGTATCGTAAGAGTGCCTGTGAGCGATCCTTGCGATCGTTGTGTTTTTACTAATCGTCTTGAGTGGTGTTGGTTCATACATACTCAAGCTTGTGTTATGATTTTGTGTCTACTGTTTTTTTTAAAAAAAAAAAGTGTTCAAAACGATTTCAATCGTTGTGTCATTATGCATGAAGGCTATGAACTCGCTAGGTCGGGAAGGGTATTACGATTGAGGTTGAAGAAAGGCTTTGGGTGAGGAAAATTTTCAGTTGGATAAGATGTGGTCGAGTTATGACCTTAGTGTTTCCGTTAGAGGAAGTGGGTGATTACCGGGAGTCTCAGGCAGTGAATTTGGGAATGTCGGTATGATTGTAGTTCTAGCTATCGCTTGGCTATGTGAGAATAGTTTTAACTGCGGTAAAAAGTTGAATGGTTAGAGTGTTTCTGTTGGTGAAATGGTAATAAGTAGCGTTACGTTACTTGATGTAATGTTATCGGCTTTGAGTCGGAGTACTAAGATGTTTGGGTAATTAAAATTTTTACGCTAAGAAAGGTCTTGTGTTTCCTCAAGTGAGAGCAGTGGGGTATAAGTTGGTTATGATGAGTTGGACGACGTAGATTCTGTTAGGAATCCTAGGTGGTCTAGGAGGATTGGAATCTTCACATGTAGTCCATTGATATGGAGGTTTGCGACTGTTTATCAGGTCTTAAGATAGAGGCATTATCAAGAAACTGAATCGTGAGAATGAACCCGTTGTGGGCGAGCGAAGGAGGTCGCCCAAGAATGTGTAAATGATATGGTGTAGGAACACCTAGTGAGAGCATTAGGAGAACGGAAGATCACCAATGTGGATGTGATGTCCATTGAGGTTTTGATGATTCGCTTGTGCGTAAAGTGTCTAGCACAGCAGAAATAAATCGCGATGAGTTGGCGAGGAACGAGAAATTGTTCGGGGAGTTAGGAGAAATAGATCCCTTCAGGAATCCCTGACTGTCGTGATGCGACTGGACAATTGCATGTCGGTTGCCGTTGTTGAATCAGCGACCGTTCTGTTGGATAGTTGTCAGGAGGTTGGTATTGGAGAAGTAGCTATAGTGTGGTTATCTTGTGAGTGTTCGTGCTAGGATGTGAGGAGTTGTTCGGAGAAAGTTGTGTATCCGGCATGACGCTGGACCACCTTGTGTGAGTGTTTCAAAGGTGATAGATCGTGGTTGCATAAGTAATTTCTTATGGGGTTCGATGAGCCATATAAGAACGAAATGATTAGCGTAATCGAAGCGGGCGTGCTTTGGGAGTTGACCTGAACATGTGGTTCGTCTAGACCCAGGATAGGTAAGGTCGGGAAGCGTTTATACTTCAAATGAAAAGGGGTTGTGCGTAGCATGAAGGGAGTAGTATCTTTTGGGTGTGTAATGGCATCGTGAAGGCTTGTTTGCAATGAGTGGGTCGACTGTGTTGGAAAGTTAGGAGCTCGTGGTAGTTCTCGGTACTAAGTACTTTATGAGGACTTGGCTAAAGGTCTTGATGGATGATCTTGGAGAAACCGTTCTTTTGGGCTGTAGCGGTGTGTGATGGGCGTTCTGTGTAGGCACGAGAGAAAATGAGGACGGTGTGGTAGATCAAGTATAGACAGGCTTGCGGTGAGAAGATGTCAGGAGACACTGGAAGGGTGGACTATAATTAAGGAACTGTTATTTGTAAGGCATAAGAAAAAGAGATCATTGTGTACGTCATGGTTAAAGGGTTGAGGAAGCTAAGTTCGTGCGGCAGGTCTAAAAGTGGACTCATTTTAGCGAGACACTCTTTTGAGGCATCTTTAGCGTATTAAGTTAGAATGGAAACAAGTGGTCGGATGGAGTGCCCTGGTTGAGAGACCTTTGGATTAGATTCGGTATTGTTGGGGAGAATGCTCCTCGTGAGCGTGTCGATAAGGTAGTGAGTACGTTTGAGTTATGTGGGAACTCGGGAGTTAAAGTTCGACAAGTTGGAAAAGGACTAAGTAGCGAGATAGACTCGATTGTGTATACGGGAGGATGTGAAGGCAAGTTCGAATTGTGTGAATGATCATGAGAGATTTGGTCTGCAGGGTGATGTTATGGGCCAAGAGCGCTCGGATGTGTAGTGACCGTAGTTGTCAAGCTAAGTGTGCCAGCTAGTGTCGTAGTAATGTGATGTTAGAGAGAGAGGAAACATCAAATAGAAACCTTTTGGGGGTTTCAGATGAGGTGTTCGATTTGTTAACCAGATTGTTGGAGCACGTGGGAGTAAGTTGACGTCGTGGTATGAGTATGTTAGGAATAGAATGACGGAGTGGTGGTGGGTGGTTACCCAAAATAGAAACCAAGTGTTTCTAGTTGTAAGAGTCGCTAAGTAAGCATGTTTCTGGGATCATTGGAAGTTTGAAGAAGATGATGAGATGTTAGTCAAAATGGGGTGTAGTAGATGCGAAATCCTTAAGGAATGTGAGTGGTTCCTCATGTGTGAAAGGATTGTTCGAGGAAGTAAAGGTTGGAGATCAAGAATGTATAGTGACGTCGAACACTGGTGTCGTTTCGAGACGAATTGGTTGGATGCCCTAAGTTAGGATCTTGGTGCAACTGTTTGGTTAGGCGAGTAATAGGAAAGTGGTATCACCATGTGGAAAGGTCGAGAGAGAGGGGCAAGTAATGATTGGTGGGTTGTGCTCCACGCCAACGTGGGGAGGTGAAGTTAGTATGTCGGATTAAGTGAGTAAATTTAGAAGTAATAAACTTGACAGCAATGCCAAAAGGTGCAGCGTTGTGTAGATTGTCTTTCATAAGTGTGCGAACCATTGGGAAGAGTATTGAGGAAGGAAATTGTGTATGAGTTGAGTTAGTGACTCTGTGAGAAATATTTAAACGAATTGGTCGTGCAGTGATTAATCTAGTGAGAATAGTATGGTGTGACCATGGTTACTCCTCTTGGTTGAGTGAGGGTAATCGAAGTTATATTTTGTGTATGAACGCTTGTGGCAAGTAGTGAGAAATCGATGTGCTTGCAGGATAAGTGGAATTCGGATAAGTGATCGCACCAAGGAGGGAGTATGGAGGTTCCTACTCCTAGTTGCGTATAAGTCGGGAGTGGTGTTGTAGTCGACGGACTGTGGTTGAGGTGGCCCAAGAAAGGGAAATATCACTCTGCATTGACGATTGTTTCGTTGGGAGAAGTAATCTAGAATTGCTTGTATTGCAATGAAGGAATTTCGGGTAGTGAGTTGTCGGGACGTACAGGTTTGGTCTTGTGTCAAGCTGTCTAAGGTGTGTTTGTCTCCGGTAGGTGAATCTCGTGTTGTGGCGGAGGATTTAACCGAGTCCCTCCTTAAAGGAAGTATAGATGCATGATAAGTCTTAGTTAATCTTATGTTGTCAAGGCCGATCGGGTAGGAGCGGTAGCCTACGAGTTAGGGTACCGTAAGAACTGAAGGGAATGCACCCATGGTTCCGGGTTTCGAATTTAGTGAGGTGGTTGACTGAGTCAGAATGTGGTTGTACTCTGGAGAAGTGTCAGTTTTGATGTGGGCAAGGCACCCGCATCTTTTCAATGAGGAATTCCGGGGACGGAATTCTTTTAAGGGGGGAGTGTTGTAATAACCCGATTTTCTTGTTGGCATTAAAAGTTGGTGGCCAAAGTGAGAAGATTGAAACTTTAGTGCTCAAGGGTGAAATGAGAGAGAGTTAAATAAGAGGAAACCCTATGTTCTTCATTTCTTTTGTGTTGGTTCTGTGGATCGATAGAAGAAAAAGGGAGAAGAGAGTTTGAGAGCCAAAACCCTAATGTGGGGGTGTGGAAGAAGGAAGGCTTCAAGGATTGATGGTAGCATCTTCAAGGTATAATTTCTCCTTCTACATCTTCTTTCTCTTTGTGGTGATGTTTAGTTAGAAGTATTAATGGAGTATTCTAGAGTTAGATTATGGGTTTTGTTACCTTCTTTGAGAATCCTTCACCAATTCAATGGTGGAAGTTGATTCTAGCAAGGTTTTGGGCTTTAACGAAGTTTTGAGTTTTTGAGGATAAAAGTGGTGAATCATTAGATGGATTTAATGGATTAGATATTGTTTTAATTGTTGGTAATTGGTTCTTAATGTTGTTTATATCCATGATGTCGATTTGGGAGAATTAGAACTGAGTTGGGGGAATTTAGAGATGAGAAACCCTTGGCTTTTGGAAGAAAATTCGTGCAGGGAAAACAAACCAGAGATCCGCGCCGATCTCGGCGCCGATGGATCGGCGCCACCATCGGCGCCAGGCTCTGTTTCTTTGTTTTCCGTTTTTGCTTCGTTGGTCGTTTGGGCTTGGGTCCGAGGCTTGGTTTAGGGGATTGTCTTAGGACATTATGGGGAATGTTTTAGAGCATAATTGGGGAGTCTAATACCTCATTTGTTAACCCCAATTCAGGTGATCATTTGGTGTTTAAGTGAGCTCCAAGTAGTGAGTCGTTTAGCCGAGCATCAGGTGAGTTCCCTTATGCATTACTTCTATCTTTTAAACTGAATTGCGAAGAATTGATATGACTGAAAATGAGTTTACTTGTTCATCATGAATCTTATGTTTTCGCATGCATGAAAAGTGTTATTTCACACGTGGAAGGAGGATATTCCTCAAGTAAGTTTTAATGCATGTTTTAAATGTTTATGCGTGTGGTAGAGTCGGGTTGCACAGTGGAGGACCCCCGAGTTGCCGTGCCTGGCTTTGTTAGGTGTTGAGTTGCCGTGCCTGGCTTTGTAAGGTGTCGAGTTGCCGTGCCTGGCTTTGTAAGGTGTTGAGTTGCCGTGCCTGGATTTGTAAGGTGTTGAGTTGTCGTGCCTGGCTTTGTAAGGTGTTATTGGTCCATGCCACTGTGTATACCCTTGTTTGAGCTCAGACGTGTCAAGTATTGTTTGCAAGAAAACGTGTTTCGTAAAATGTTTTGTGGTTACGCTTTTAGGAGGGAATTCACTAGACCTTATGGTCTAACCCTCGCTTTTCAAAAATAAAAACCATTTTCAGGTATTAACCGTGTATGGAGTTTCATCTGATGATATTGGAAGGTTGGGTCGTGGCAAAGGGGCGAGAGGTAGTGAAGACTTGTAGAGTACCGCCGAGCTTCTTGTAGTAACTCAGTTGTGAAAGTAGTTTCCGCTGCGAGTTTAGAGTAATTTAGATGCATTGTAGACTTTGGGACCGTTTTTTATTGAAATGTTAAGTCTTATATTTTATTAAATTTCTGGGTTGTTACACGGTGGTTGAGGACGACTTGACCCATGACCTAAAGTCGCACCAAAGGTCGTTCACGATACTGATCTAGTATCACATTGAAAATACCTTATCACATGTGATAATACACGTGAGGGCACTGGTGGTGTGCAGTCGACTTGGCCTGCAACATAGGTCTCGTTGAACATCGTCCCCATCTCCGATTTAATATCACATGTTTATAAAATGTGATTGACTATAGCAAAAAGATGTTATCGTATTTTTATAAAATGAATGTGTTCTTGTCTAAACCATTTCTTATATATAACTTGAATTGTATAAATTTTATCAACTAAAAATCAAATACTATCGAGTTATTAGTTATTAACGGGTCTTCACACTTAAAAAATGGAAGCCTTGTATTAATAAAATATAGGGAAATTAATTAAAATACCCTAAGTCAAACTATCTTTTACTGAAATACCCAAAATATCTCACACTTTGCAAAAATACCCCAAAAATCCGCGATGGGAGCCCGCGATCGCGGGCCAGGGACCTTTTCTGACACTTTTTTAAACTTGCAGGGACCATTTTTGAAAAATGGAATCCCACGATCGCGGGCTCATCCCGCGATGGGGTACTTTTTGTGACTTTTCAATTGCAAGGGACCATTTTTGAAAAATTCCAGGGACCATTTATGAAAATTTTGATATTTTGGCACTGTTCACCCCATTTCGTCCATTTTACGAATTTAAAATGAAATGTTACACTTTCAACCCCTATACTTATTTACTAAATTTACTTTATACCTTTTAATTTCATTATTTTAATTTTACATTTAACACATATAATCGTTTATTAACTAAAATACGTTAAAAAAATACGTTTTAATTTTAACAAATTACACCATTATAATCGTCTCTTCGATATGTTCGAAATGAGCCCAATCTTGAATTTTTTTGGATTTATATATTTTAATATATATCATATACAGTTATACACTACATAAAAAAATATTTTTTATATTTAAAATTCATACACTTATAATTAATTATTTAATTTATGGTACATCTCTTATTTTTTTTTTCAATTTTTTTACACTCCTATCGCATTAACATAATAATCATATATTAACTAATTCATTAAATCGTTTTAAATTATTATTATTTGAATGTGTTTATAGATTTCGTTTGAAAAAGTTGCCTGCATGATTCCACTGAAAAAGTAACTGCAATATTCGTCTGCTCTTGAATAAAGGTCTTTCATTAGGCAGAAAATTAGTCTTTAAGTAGTCAAACATAGCTAATTGATGAGAATTTAGACCAGATTTATATGGTACTATCAAATGCAAGTTTCTATAATATAGATATTGTTCTACATTACATGATACCAATTTTTGCATCATATGAATCACTTCCAGACAACAAGAACCAATACCCCAATAATCAAGAAATAAATGCTTGTTCATCCAATAATTTCTGTATTAGGATTATCGCAAGTTTCATAAACCTACTTACTAGGTGTTGGAAATATGGGTTTTACTAAACTTTGGACGCATTTAAATTTATATATATGTGTTATATATAACTAACTTTTAGTAGGTTTATGTTCTTCTATATGAGATCTTCGAAATGATATATAATGCGTCCAAAATAGAGTATGTGTGAAAGAGATATCGATACTCAAAGTTGAGTAAATGGATGAAATTAGCAAAAACCAAATGAAGTAAACAGTAAGTCAATCACAATACTTTAACAAAATAAGTTAATACTAAAAATAACAATTATTTAATGTTACATAAACAACCTAACGTGGCCCTATTAGACAATGCGCATAAATTGACTCCGCCATATGTCGGCGGAAATCCATTGCCTCATCGTCGGTTTCGTTAGGGGGTACCCATATCTCCTCGTTATTTATCAACTTTTGGACATTACGGCATACCCATACACCGCAATCCGCATATAACCCGGTCTGCTGGGGTACTTGGCCGGCCATCTTTGTGCGAAAGATACTTGACACTTCGCGACGTCTATGATCCCCGATCAATGAAAAGAACGTATATAGTTTTGTTTTAAACGATTGCATCTGCTCTGTCAATTGTTGTTTGCAGAGACCGTCCTTTTCGCTGTCATATAGGGTCATGACCATAGTGTCTAGTTCAAACACTCCAAGCAGCCAATGTCTGGGATGCAAGCATATGGGGATGTACACCTGAAATATTACAATATATGTCATATATGTTATTAAATAAAATAACAGTAAAACGATTTGCATACCATATCGAGGAGAGTCCAAGAGGTCCCTTCCGAGCCATTGCATATTTCGATCACGGAGGCGGGACCTTGATGCTCCATCAGTATACACTGAAAGAACATAGTGTGCATGATGGTCCACCTCGTGTCTACGCCACGATGTTTTTGCAACAGGCTAACCCAAGAATCGACGTGCTATGCATAAAAAATAGATGGTTAGACATGTAATATAAATATATTTGATTATATATGACTATAATTTAACTTCATACTAACCGTATCGTCTAAGTCAGAGTTCACAGGGTCATCCGCAAGCAATTTTTCAAAAAACGATGGGTTGATTTCTAAGCCCCCGTAAGGGGTGAATGTCAAGTTGGGGAGGCGACCAGTCCGGCACATCCTCAATATTTCTGATGCCGGTTGAGGCTCCGGTGAAGGCACCTTTCTCCTTTTCTTTCCTCCCTTCCTTCCCCCCGCTTTCTTTGCTTGTTTTTTAGCGGGCGGTGGTGTCGTAGATCCTTGTTGGCCAAACGGGTGACGAAACCATTGTGAAATTTTATGCGACCGCTTTAGAGGGAGCGGGGGTCACCTGTGGTGGTGGATCTACAACATCCATCGAGTCATCGTCAGGCTCCGAGAAGTGCTCCGAGAAGTGATCCTGGATAATAGGAGACCCCGTCTGAAAATTACGTTACTCAATGTTTTAAGTACAATTTAGGAAATGTTCACAATTAAACCAAAACTACCAAAATAACTTACAGTATGCATTTCCGGCCTGTAATAGTCATCGGCCGAACCGCCAAAGATGTTTGTGATTGATGTGGTGGCGAACGGCGGCGGCATCTGCGAGGTGTATGCCCCCGACATCCCGGCCTGCGTGACATTGATCATTAAAATAGTTACAAAATTAGGATTATCGATATATAACTATAATGGTTACTCAGTGTCACTAACACTCTCCGGGATAGTCGAATATGATGTGGTGGCGAACGGCGGCGGCATCTGCGAGGTGTATGCCCCCGACATCCCGACCTGCGTGACATTGATCATTAAAATAGTTACAAAATTAGGAACAAACATATAACTATAATGGTTACTCAATGTCACTTACACTCTCCGGGATAGTAGAATAGGATGTGGTGGTGAACGGCGTTTGGGACATCCCGGCCCCCGACATCCCGGCCTGCGTGACATTGATCATTATAAGAGTTACAAACTTAGGAACAAACATATAACTATAATGGTTACTCAATGTCACTTACATTTTCGGGGAATGACGGATGGGATGTGGTGGCAAACGTCGCATGTGCCCCCTGTCCGAACGGAGCGGGGATCGGTGTCGTACTCGACAGCTAAAACAAATTTAGAACGTAATATTAATATACAAACTAAATAAACGTGGCCAACAAATTAAGTTAAACACTAACATTGACAGCGCTAAACTGTCTGTAGACTTCCTCCAGATAGTGTACACGTGTCTCTAGCGGCCCGTGGACGTAGTCCCACAGGACTTCATGTTAGCCACGCTGTGGCTCGTAGGAAGGGGCCGCCTGATATGGATTGTAGGAGGAGGAAGGGGGCGCCTGGTAGGAGGAGGAACGGGGCGCCTGGTAGGAGGAGGAACGTGTCGGCTGGTAGGAGGAGGAAGGGGGCGGCTGGTATCCACCGGAAGGGGGCCTGTTGTCGTCTTCCTCATCTTCGGAAGTAGGGGGACGTCGAGCCCTTTCCGCCTCTGCGTCAATAAAGGCCACGCTGTCTCTGTACCAATATGTGCCCATCTCGTCGACAGTAGGCACAAGGCGATCGGCGGGCAAGAGTGGCTGCTAAATATATGATAAAACATAAAAGAAATTAATAAGCGGGACTAACGTATGCAAATTGTAAACATAGTAAAAGAACTTACATTTCTAGACGCTTTGAAGAACTCAATCCAAAGCGACCTACTTAGGGTAACACGCTTGTCCCAACGGGTTCCCCTAAGTACTCGATCGTCGCGCTTGACGAAATATCGGATTGATGCGGGAAACATCTCCAAGATCCATATCTGGAATTAGACAAGAAGAGCAAGTATGTAAAAAGAAAAGCCAAACAGTTTGTATGTATTATTAACAATTGTTATACTACGTATCTAACCTTGAAGGCGTATGTAAAACCACAAAGATTCATCTTTGCATGTCGATCGGCGCGTCTGCCTATGGCTCGGTGCAGATTAGAGTAGCAATGTGTCCAGATATGGCTACCCCACGAGTAGCTGTTAAACAGCTCAAGGTCCTCGACGGCCTTAAGGACCGTCGATGAAGCATGCTGGCTATACTCACGGCCCAGGAAGCCCATATCCACGATCACCACCAAGCATACACGGACAGCATCGTCGTCGGTTAGGGCACTAAGGCCCTCTTTCATCTTTTCCCGGGCTGCCTTCAGCTTCAAACGAGATGCTGAAATGCCGAAAACCCTAGGAACGAAGGAGCAGTCTTCTAAGGGAGGAAGGGGGGAGCCTCTCCAAAACGTAGTCCTGTAATTAGACAGAACTCCCGACGCCCAAAATGCAATTGAGAGCCGAAGAAATCAAAATGCATCTCCTCCGGCTCAGCGTTGGCGTCCTCGACCTCCAACTGTAGAAACATGTGTACTAGCGTAGGGTCGCCACCAGAGTAAGACACATCCATCCATGGCCCGAACGGTGTCCCTCTATAGATGGTCTCAAGGGTATCTGCGCGATCACCTAATCCCCTAAACAGCGCTCCTAATTCCTCGATGTATGAAACTTTGCACCTTACCGTCAAGTCGATGTTAAAGAAATCCTTCTACATAGTCATTCACAGATGTTATAGTTAGTGTTATATATAGATGTTGCAGTTTATTTTATTTTATATAGATGTTGCGGTTTATTTTATTTCAACGTATAATAGTGTTATATATAGATAAAGTGCGGTTGTATTTTATTTCAACGTATAATAGTGTTATATATAGATAAAGTGCGGTTTATTTTATTTCAACGTATAATAGTGTTATATATAGATAAAGTGCGGTTTATTTTATTTCAACGTATCATATTGTTATATATAGATAAAGTGCGGTTGTATTTTATTTCAACGTATAATAGTGTTATACATAGATAAAGTGCGGTTTATTTTATTTCAACGTATAATAGTGTTATATATAGATAAAGTGCGGTTTATTTTATTTCAACGTATAATAGTGTTATATATAGATAAAGTGCGGTTTATTTTATTTCAACGTATAATAGTGTTATATATAGATAAAGTGCGGTTTATTTTATTTCAACGTATAATAGTGTTATATATAGATAAAGTGCGGTTGTATTTTATTTCAACGTATAATAGTGTTATATAAAGATAAAGTGCGGTTGTATTTTATTTCAACGTATAATAGTGTTATACATAGATAAAGTGCGGTTTATTTTATTTCAACGTATAATAGTGTTATATATAGATAAAGTGCGGTTTATTTTATTTCAACGTATAATAGTGTTATATATAGATAAAGTGCGGTTGTATTTTATTTCAACGTATAATAGTGTTATATAAAGATAAAGTGCGGTTGTATTTTATTTCAACGTATAATAGTGTTATACATAGATAAAGTGCGGTTTATTTTATTTCAACGTATAATAGTGTTATATATAGATAAAGTGCGGTTTATTTTATTTCAACGTATAATAGTGTTATATATAGATAAAGTGCGGTTTATTTTATTTCAACGTATAATAGTGTTATATATAGATAAAGTGCGGTTTATTTTATTTCAACGTATCATATTGTTATATATAGATAAAGTGCGGTTGTATTTTATTTCAACGTATAATAGTGTTATACATAGATAAAATGCGGTTTATTTTATTTCAACGTATAATAGTGTTATATATAGATAAAGTGCGGTTTATTTTATTTCAACGTATAATAGTGTTATATATAAATAAAGTGCGGTTTATTTTATTTCAACGTATAATAGTGTTATATATAGATAAAGTGCGGTTTATTTTATTTCAACGTATCATATTGTTATATATAGATAAAGTGCCGTTGTATTTTATTTCAACGTATAATAGTGTTATATAAAGATAAAGTGCGGTTGTATTTTATTTCAACGTATAATAGTGTTATATATAGATAAATTGCGGTTTATTTTATTTCAACGTATAATAGTGTTATATATAGATAAAGTGCGGTTTATTTTATTTCAACGTATCATATTGTTATATAGAGATAAAGTGCGGTTTAGGGACCCTTGTTGTCATTCTTAAAAGTTTAGGACCTAATTGGCATTCTTAAAAGTTTAGGGACCTAAGTTGTCATTCTTAAAACCGTAGGGACCTAAGTTGTCATTCTTAACATTTTTTTATAAAAAACACATATTTAACAATTTTTTTATAAAATGTGTTTTTTATAAAAAATTGTTAAGAGTGTGTTTTTATAAAAAAATTGTTATAGTTTTATGGTTTTATGTTTGAATGTGATATTTGTATGTTATAATGTGTATGTTGTTATAGTGTGTTTTTTCATATAAAAATTGTTAAAAATGTGTTTTTTTTCATAAAAACACACCCTTAACAATTTTTTATAAAAACACACTCTTAACAATTTTTTTATAAAAAAACCTGTTTTTATAAAAAATTGTTAAGGGTGTGTTTTTATAAAAAAAATTGTTAAGAGTGTGTTTTTATAAAAAAAACATTGTTAACAATTTTTTTTATAAAAACACACTCTTAACAATTTTTTTTATAAAAAAACTCTTAACAATTTTTATATGAAAAAACACACTATAACAACATACACATTATAACATACAAATATCACATTCAAACATAAAACCATAAAACTATAACAATTTTTTTATAAAAACACACTCTTAACAATTTTTTATAAAAAAAACACATTTTTAACATTTTTTTTATAAAAACTGTTTTTATAAAAAAAAATTAACAATTTTTTTTATAAAAAAACACATTATAAAAACCATAAAACTATAACAATTTTTTATAAAAACACACTATTAAACATTTTTTATAAAAAAACTGTTTTTATAAAAAATTGTTAAGGGTGTGTTTTTATAAAAAAAATTGTTAAGAGTGTGTTTTTATAAAAAAAAACACATTGTTAACAATTTGTTTATAAAAACACACTCTTAACAATTTTTTTATAAAAAAACACTCTTAACAATTTTTATATGAAAAAACACACTATAACAACATACACATTATAACATACAAATATCACATTCAAACATAAAACCATACATATCATGTTAAACATAGAACATATTCAAACATAAGTTATAAACACTATAACAACCTACAAATCATATATCTTAACTTAAAATAACATACAAAAAATAACAAATAACATAAGGAAAACATACCAAAGAGGTAATACGAGACATCTTCACAAAACCCGAACGCGTATTCCACACGACAAAATTGAGAGAGTGGGAGAAAATTGAGAGAGTTTGATTAAAAATTGAGAGAGTGATTAAAAAAATTGAGAATGGCCGTGTCTTGGTCCCCCCCCCCCCCCCCTATATAGTGCGGCCGAAGGAACAAGGGAATTAGGGTTTAGGGTTTAGGGTTCGTCAAAGGGATTTTAGGGTTAACCCTGTGCCGACACGTGGCACAGGAGCCCGCGATCGCGGGAGGTCAAAGAAAGTCAATCGCGGGCAGAGACCAAAAAGGCACACGCGGGCATTCTTGAGGGGGGAAAGCTGTACCGCGGGTATTCTTGAGGGACCAACGCGGGCAAAGTAGGCAAACTTTGGTGACACGTGTAGCCCGCGATCACGGGGGTCAATGAGTCAAACGCGGGCAGGGACCAAAACTGCACACGCGGGCATTCTTGAGGGGGGAAAGCTGTACCGCGGGCATTCTTGAGGGACCAACGCGGGCAAAGTGGGTAAACATTGGTGACACGTGGCATGGAGCCCGCGATCGTGGGCTCCATCGCGGATTTTTAGGGCATTTTTGCAAAATGAGAGAGATTTTGGGTATTTCAGTAAAAGATGGTCAAACTTAGGGTATTTTAATTAATTTCCCTAAAATATATATGAAATTAATTAAGAATGATTACATGCTCAATACAAGCTAGATAACAAGTAACTCAAAAGTCAAAAAGGCAGCTATATAAAACATTGCACGCCTGTGTTTCCAAAGGAATCATACTTTCATCTACTTATCACCCTCCGTGCATGTGTGAACATATACATGGAGAAGAGAATGATTAAACGAGAATCCTAACTATTTAAGAAAAAAAGACGACAACGGTTAAATTACGTATAAAATTACATGCGATTTTACATTAACGGTCAAAATATCACATATGATCAAGCAGTGTGAATCATATGTGATTTTGTACGTGATGTTAGTATAAAATCACATGTGATTCGGCTGTTCTCGTGTTTTTTTAAAATATATATCGTTCTCGTTTGAACCCGACTCTTATATATATATATATATATAGCCATAGGTTCAAATGAGAAATTTCATCTGTGTGAGAAATAGAGAAGTAATCATAGTCATTCATACGGTCAAGATCGGATTTGACTGGTCAAGAACTTTGGCTTTGACTAGTCAAGAATTGCGGCTTTGACTGCTCAAAAATTGCGGCTAGTCCTAAAATAGAAAGACAATTTCGTACCTTTTACAAATACGCAGGGACGAGTTCATATGTTAATCTGTGTGATTCACATATGAACTTTTGTGATTCATATATGAACTAATTAACTGATTCACATACGAATTAATTAACGGTAGGTTCATATGTGAATCGGTTAAACTAATTAACAGATTCACATATGAACCTTTGTGATTCACATATGAACTAATTAACTGATTCTCACATGATCTAATTAACTGATTTACATATGAACACATAGTTCATATGTGAATCACACATGTTCACATATGAACTCGTTTCGCGTATTTTACAAAACTATCCATCTATCTTATGCAGACCACGCGAGGAATTATCCGGTGTTTCACAGTCAAAGCCGTAAATATTGACTAGGTGAAGGGCTATGATCATTTCTCTATTTCTAACACAATTACTATTTCTCATTTAAACTTCTCTCTCTCTCTCTCTCTCACACACACACACACACACACACACACACATATATATATATATAAGAGTAGGGTTCAAATGGATGATCATAGCCGGATTTAGGAAAAATGCTGAATAAATGAAAAATCATGAAAAAGGGACGAGAGTGAGAGTTCGATGCAAACAAGGACCCTGAGGGTGCGTTTGGTACATTGGACAGGACAGAACAGAACAGAGATCAATGTCCCATGTTTGGCAGAACTTTTATGTGGAACAGACAGGAACAAAGTGGAACAAGCTGGAACAGGCCTGTTCCACCCCCAACCCATGGAACAAGGTGGAACAAACTTATGTTTTACCAATATAACCTCAAAATAAAATATAATTCTCTTCTAAAACATCAAATACACATTTTATTTTATATTTTATTCATTATTTAATTTTTATTTATTTTTATTTTATATAATGTTATCTGTTCTGTTCTGTTCTGTCCAGTTCTGCCTACCAAACGTTGAACAACTGTTCTGTTCTGTTCTGTCATGTCCCGTCCTGTTCTATCTTGTCTGCGTACCAAACGCACCCTGAAAGAATAGAGAGCCTTAATACGGCGATCACATCTTTCTATAACCAATTCCTCATTTGCTCGTTTATAAAGATGGTTATATTTGAACCTATATCATCTACTTTTTAGATCAAACGCTTGATTGTGGTACCTTGCAGGGATGGACTATGAAATTTTTTCATACGGTGACACCGTATAATATAGATTAAAAATAATTATAAAAAACATGGTTTTTATCGAAGTGTTACCAACGTTCAATATCGTCAGATGTGTTTTTAGCCTAATTCTACCGAATGATTTTTTAAGTTTTTTTTATCGATTTCGAGGGAATTTTTTGGTTTCTGAGTTGATTTCAAGAGTTTTTTCCCTGTTTTTTGGGTTAATTTCAAGAGTTTTTTTTTTGTGTTTTGGTTGATTACAAGGTAAGGTTGCAACTTCTTGAATTTTTGAATATAATACGATGACACTTTCTAAAACGATTCGGTTGCACATTTCATAAACGTAAAAAAATTTAACCTTTCGGCGAAGAGATAATACTATACGGTGGCACGTGTCACCGGTGGCCCTTCTTTGGGTCCATCCCTAGGCCCTTGTTCTCCATTTTTTGGGTTCTCTCTTGAACCTCCATTATATATAAATGGAAAATTAATCGAAACTACAAAAAATATTGAGGATTATGAAAACCAATGAAATACACATTGTTTCATCAATACACGTGAAACATACAAAGTTGTTCATTGTGAAACAAACAATACACGTCCATAAGTTTCACATTGTGAAACAATACCTTAACATAACCTTACATTGATAATGGTTCTTACTGGTTCGGTTCTCATTTTGGATTACGTGAGAACGCCCATTTTAATGGAACCTACAAGTTGCTTCTATTGAACTTACAATGCATATATTCATAGGAATAACACAAAACCTTTATAACCTTACATTGCTTTTATGAGTAACAAAAAATAGTTGATTTCACTATAACCTAACCCTATATATATAATTAATGTGTCTTTTGTGTTATAGCTAACATCAAAGATGAAACTTACCGATTGAACCATTTCCTTTCCCAAAAACATCAAAGAAGTATAAATACAAGTAATTCAGGCAAATGGGTTTTTGAATGATGTTTAAATATATGTAATTTTTATTTGCTTATGTGATTATATTTTCTTATGATAAGTAGTAGAACCTTCAAGTGATATATGATTAGGATAAGATTTATTTTGTTATTTAATCCATTTAAAATAACAAGATGTCACGTCCAACCTCTAATAAACCTTGAAAAGTTTTGTAGATTATAATGAAAATTAAACAAATAATATTTCCTTTAAAGTGAATGATAAAATAAACAAGTATTCTATGTAACACCCTCAAGTTAGTAAAGAGCAACTAAATAAAATTTTCAATAAGACATCAAAGAGAATAGAATTTCTTCCTATAAGCCAACACGGGAAATACCTTAAATTAAAACCTATGATTAACCTCAAACAATTTATAACCAGTCTTATTACAAGGACTAAATTCACATCGGGTGTTACTTAACTCAAGTATAAATTGATATTCCCAAAATAAATGCGGAAGACTTCACTTAATCAATTCACTTCTCGAGCACACTACTAGCACTCGACCCTTCGCAGTATCACTAGAACTACTCCCAACCTAAACCTGTTGCACATGCCGACAAATAAAAAGGTTAGGCTAACACCTAGTGAGTTCACGAGTTTACAACATGATTTAAATAATTTGTTGAATGAAAGATTGTAACTAAAATCATGATTTCCAAAAGAGTTTAGGATAAGAATGTAAACGACTCATTTTCCAACGCACACGAAATCTATGAGGAAAGTTTCCAAAATGTACATAGCGTTTTCCAAAATGAATTCCAATCCAAACTCACTCAAAACGTGAATAAATCTATATTATGCAAAACCTTCAAATACGGATGATCACATAATACTCAACCTATAAAATAATGGAAGAACAATTCATATAAGTATAATACTTCATCGAAAGCGTGATACAAAATCCAATACTCACACAAGCATAAAATGGAATGAAGTCCAAATACCCAAAATATAGAAGTGACATGCTTCATTCAAACTTTAATATACATGGAGGGAATTCCAATATTAAAGTCGTCAATTGCAGTCAATCGCACAAGACCAACGATAATAAAGCAAGGGCATTATAATATCCCAAAATAATGTTGGCCGACAACGGGGGAGACCTGTATTCATTGAGAGTGGAAGAACACAAAAGTATGTCACTCATACAACGTTAATCGTATGACAATTCACGACATGAAAGCCCAAGTGTCCCTACGACTCCTTTCAAGACACACCCAAAGAGACAGCTGACCTTAGCGGATATTACCATTAATACCACCAAAGGCTCGGCACAAGCGGGGTTACAACCATGTCATTGCCCCGACATGGCGAAGGTCATAAATGCCCATCAATCATGATAGCACAACCGGACTCAGCCCTCCTAGTGTACCCTTGAAAAGTAAAGGTCATAAAATGTAACACCCCGAAAATTGAAATGCGAGATTTGGGACTTACGGACGTCCGCAGGGCACAAGGCCGGACGTCCGCGATGTGCGGAAGTCCGCGGGTCAT
This sequence comes from Saussurea involucrata, assembly GCA_033807775.1. Taxonomy (NCBI): domain Eukaryota; kingdom Viridiplantae; phylum Streptophyta; class Magnoliopsida; order Asterales; family Asteraceae; genus Saussurea; species Saussurea involucrata. The sequence goes on along the minus strand of CM066327.1, from coordinate 13,041,682 downwards.
CCGAGGAAGCAACAGAGAGAAAATGGGAATTCGGATCAGGTTGAGCCGGACGTCCGCATGGCTTCTAGCCGGACGTCCGCGACACGTCTGATGAGATATTTTGTATTTTAAGCCCTCTTCCTCTCTCACTCTGTTGATCCAAACCCTCAGTGATTTGATAATGACCCTCTCTTATATACTTAGTGAAAATTGTAAGTAAACAATATGTATCATAGTTTCACTATCGCTGATAAGTACTAAGATCTTACAGTACCGCTGATAGGAACTCTCGCTCTTTTAAGTTAAACATTCAGCGAACACTGTTCATCATTAATTCTCTGAGTCTGTTCAGTCATTATGATGATCGCTGATAAGTTAGTTGTTTACTTATGATCCCTGAAGACAAGTTTCACGTCAACATAGGTTCTATGCTGAAGTCGAAGATCAAGCTCAAGAACCAGCCACAAGTCTCCTAATGAACTGATGCGGATCAGCGAAGACTCAGATTTGTCCACTCAACGTGAAGTATCAAGTACAAGACTTCAGCTATCGCTGGACTTTATCATTCGCTGAAGAGAAAATGATAATCGCTGAATCAACGAAAGCTGATCATGAAGTCCTCCGTACAAAGTACTTTTGTCTTAACCCCCCTTGCACGACTCCGTACGAAATGTCAGAAAAGAACCTCCGACTGTCTGAAATCGTACAACCACTCTGATACTACACTGTTCATCCATGCGGCTACTAAGGTTGTCAACCAAGGTCAATGACATGCAACCAACCAGCTGATGACACGTGTAAAGTGTATACTGACTTGCATTAAATGCATGCAGTATATAAAGAGATGAACCCACTTCTTTTGAAGTAACTTGCTAACTCTGGACAAGTTCAATCTCTTATCTCAAGATAGGTTATTATTAGTAATTTCCTTTTCTCTCTTAGTGCAAGAAACCTTAGTGTTCCAACTTGTTTAGATTTAGGTTTATCCTTAATCTTGTTTCCGCAACAAGCTGTAAATTGTTAATGATTTATCAATAAACAATTTAGAAAAGTAAAATCTGTGTGTTTGTATTCAACCCCCCCTTCTACAAACTTGTATAGGCCTTCGGGACCAACACACTCCCCTCATTTTCATCTTCAACCTCAAATCAAATTCTCTCTCTCTCTCTCTCTCTCTAAAATTGAATTCTCTCAAGAAACCCTAAATCTCCCATCTCCTCTTCATCCTTCTTCCCCAACACAAACCCTCACCATAGTTATAAACGTTAACCATTCTAGAAACCCGTCACTTCATCTCCTTCAATCTGTGTGTTTGTATTCAACCCCCCATTCTACAAACTTGTATAGGCCTTCGGGACCAACAAGTGGTATCAGAGCGGATTTGTTTAATCTCATAAAGAAGATCTAATCTAAGATATTTCTCTTCCTTGCTATTATCTGAAAATGGCCACCAACACAAACACAAATTATATAGACAATGGTTCTCTTGCTAAACCCCCTAGATTTTCCAAAGATAACTTCAACTTATGGAAAAATAGGATGACACTCTTCTTAGAAGGTGTAGACCCTACTATGCCTTACTATCTTGAAAATTGTCCATTCATCCCTGTAAGAATTGATGCTGCTGTTCCAGCCGCTGAGAATAGACCTGCTATTCCAGAAAGGCTGGTACCTAAGGAAATCTTTCAATGGACTGACGAAGATAAGAAGAAAGTGGCTATAGATACAAAAGCCAGATCCATACTATCCATGGCTCTTCCTGACGAAGTCTACCATTCCATCATGAATCTGAAAACATCAAAGGCCATGTGGGACACAATATGTGTTCAGTATGAAGGAATGTCTGAAGTCCAGGATTCAAGAAAGATCAACCTGGTAAGACAATACGAAAGCTTCATTTCTGGTAAGAATGAATCTCTCTCTGAAGTTCACCAACGTTTTAATTGTTTAATTATAGATCTGAAAACTGTTGGTAAGGAATATTCTAACTTTGAAGTGCTGACAAAGTTTCTAGAATGTTTACCTGAAAGCTGGGACAATTATGCTATGTGTCTCAAGCTATCAAAGGATCTAAAATCAATGACCCTTTCAACCTTATATGGCACGTTGCTGAATCATGAGCAATCGAGCAATCTTAAGAAGAATCTTGTAAAAGATTCCAAAAGCACCCCTGTTGCTTTAATCTCAGAGGAACCTTCTACTCAGCGACCCTCGATCACTATCACTGAGTTAGAAAGTAACTCTGAAAGGTCATCAGATTCTGATTATTCAGATAATGATGAATCTTTGGCTCTCCTAACTAAGAAGTTCAGGAGATTTGCCAAAAAGAAAATGTTTAGAAAGAACAAACCTCTTTCCATAACTGACAAGCCTAGATCATCAGCTTTTGTTGATAAGGCTACTGCTACTTGTTTTAACTGCGAAAAGACAGGACATTTCGCTAACGAGTGCAGGTCTAAGAAAGTTTCTAGACCCTCAGCTTTTACAAAGAAACCCTTTGTTCCAAGGAATAAAGATGACAAATATTCAAAGCTGAAAGAAAAATATGCAAAGCTGAAAAGCTTTAAGAAGAAGAATAAAGGCCTGATGGCTGACTATGATTGGGCTGCTTCTGATGAAGAAGCATCATCATCTGACTCTGAAGATGATGAAGCAAATCTATGTCTCATGGCCAAGATTGAAGAAGAGGAAGAAAGTTCAGACATTCCCTCCACTTCAACATCTGCTATTCAGGTATCACCTTCTTTCTTTACCAATATTGCAAATATTGATGAAGCTGATAGTCTCCGTAAGATCGATCTCTTGACTAGAAGTTTATACGAAGCCATGAACGGCAAAACTGTGGTTGAAAACCAAAACCTTGATCTCGCTGAAAAGCTTAAAAATTGCCACCTTCAAATAGAAAAGCTTTCTAAAATTAAAGAAGACTTTAAAGATCAAGTATATTTAAATCAGCTAGTCAAAATCGAACGAGCAGAAGCTATCGCTGCATTAAAGGCTGAAAAAGCTACTGTTGAAGGATGGTGTAATTCTTCAACAAAGATCACTGAGATAATAAAGTCTCACATTCCCCTGAGTGATAAACGTGGTTTGGGTTACAAATATGATACTCCAAAACCAACCACTGAGCGTTCAATGCTTAAATTTGGAACGTTCGTATCCTCAGTCGCTGATACTTCATCTTCTCAGTGCTCCTCGTCCGTTACACCAATCCCTGAGAAAACTCCTACCTCCTCAAAAGGCAAGGAGAAAATGGTTTATTCAAAACCTACCTCTGTCTCTAAAGACAAAGGTAAAGGAATTGTTATTTACCAGAATCCTCAGAAGGGTACCTTAGTACCAAAGCTGAATGCTTCTAAAGCTTCAGTGGCTCATCCCTCTGGATCAAGGAAGCAGATCTCTGGATCTATTCAGCGATCTACTCCTAGACTCAGATTGGATGTCCTTGGTAAGAAATCTGAAGAACTGAATGTCCGTCCCATTTCTAAAGCCAATAGTTTACTTGGTGCTGGCACTTCTAATTCGAAATTAAAAGCTCAGCATTCAAATGGTCCTAGAACTACTTTTAGTTATAGGAAATGTTATCACTGTGGACTTATCGATCATATTGCTAGTAAGTGCCCCACAGCCACCAAAGCTGAAAAGATAGCTAAGGTGAAGATTTCCCCCAAGGCAAAGAAGACCAACCCTGGTGCAAATCAGGTCAAGGTGAATCCTACCACTGAATTTAAGAAATTAACCAAAGTGAAGAAAGACAGAGCTGAATCTTCAAATGCTGCGAAGACTGCTGAATCTTCCATTCCAACTACTTCCACTGACAAACGTGTATACATGGTCAAGTGGGTACCCAAGAAAAACTAATCTTCCTTTGTATTGCAGGTTAAGAAGGGTATCTGGTATCTCGATAGCGGATGCTCTAGACACATGACTGGAAAGAAAAGCCTGCTCGCTGAATACAAGGAAGAGAAGGGTCCCTATGTGACTTTCGGTGGAAATGGAAAAGGACATACCCGAGGGTATGGTGTACTTTCAAATGGTACAACCTCCTTCAGAAGAGTCGCATATGTTGAAGGGCTGAAGCATAATCTTCTAAGCATCAGTCAGCTTTGCGACATGGATAACAAAGTAATCTTTACTAAGGAATCCTGCTTTGTCACTGACAAAAAGGAGAAGATAGCTCTCAGCGGTTATCGTTTGGAAAATGTTTATGTAATAAACATGGACTCAACAACCACTGAGAACTCCTGTTTTTCTCAAAGGCCTCATCTGATGTCAACTGGCTATGGCATAAGCGGCTATCTCATCTAAATTTCAAGACACTGAACACTCTTTCATCAAAAGAGTTAGTCACTGGTCTACCTCAGCATTCATACGCCAAAGAATCTTTATGTTCAGCGTGTGAAAAAGGGAAGCAGACCAAAGCAAGCTTTAAGTCAAAGCAAGTTTCTTCAGTGTCATCTCCTCTACAACTACTCCATACGGATTTGTTTGGCCCTGTTAACAAACAATCCATCGCTGGAAAGAAATATACGCTGGTCATAGTTGATGAATTCTCTCGCTTCACTTGGGTAATGTTTCTCCGTTCTAAGAGTGACACCCCTGAAGAACTCATCACCTTTGTTCGGAAGATGGAAACCCTGAACAATCTGACCGTTCGCTCAATAAGGAGTGATCATGGAACTAAATTCAAAAATAGTTCTCTTGATTCCTTTCTTGAGAGTAAGGGTATTTCTCACAACTTTTCTTCAGTGAGAACACCGCAACAAAATGGAGTCGCTGAAAGAAGAAATAGAACAATTATTGAAGCTGCACGTTCAATGCTCAGCGATTCTCACCTGCCTACTCAGTTTTGGGCAGAAGCTGTCAACACTGCTTGTTTTAAGCAAAACAGGTCGCTGATAGTCAAAAGATTCAAAAAGACAGCCTATGAACTCTTTCATGGGAGAAAGCCTTCAATCAGCTTTCTTCACATCTTTGGATGTCAGTGTTTTATACTGAACAACAGAGATGCTCTTGGAAAGTTTGATCCTAAGGCTGATGATGGAATCTTTCTTGGATACTCCTCAGTTTCCAAAGCCTTCAGAGTCTTCAATCGTAGAAGACAAACTGTAGAAGAAACTATTCACGTCACGTTTGACGAATCCCGTTCAGCGAACTCTAAACCGTCCGCTGATACTGAAGAACTGAATCAATGGATGTTTTCTCATCTTGGTGATTCAGAAGATATTCCCACTACTCATGCTCATCCAGTAGAAGATGATAGTCCTCCTATCATTCCAAATATGCAGAACAATGAAGCTGAAACTTCTTGGGTCTCAGCTGTTCCTATGAATACTATACCTAACGCTGAACCAAATGTCTCAGATATTCCATCTACTTCTCAGCAATCAGTGAATATAATGACAACTGCATCCATTTCTCTCTTGGCTGATACTCCCGACGTCGCTGAAGCTTCATCTTCAGCTCCTCCAGTTCAAGTTGAGTCAGCGTCTCACGCTCCGGCTCAGCGATGGACTATAAATCACCCAATTGATCAAATTCTTGGTGATCCAAACGCTGGGATTCAGACTCGACGAAGTGCAGGTAATATTTGTTTATTGTAAATTTTATTTCACTAACTGAACCAAAGAAAGTAGATGATGCCCTCAAAGATCCAAACTGGGTCAGCGCCATGCAAGAAGAGCTGACTGAATTCGAAAGAAACAAAGTTTGGAAACTTGTTCAGAGACCAACTGATAAAACTGTGATAGGCACTAAATGGGTCTATCGAAATAAGTTGGACGAACATGGTACTGTAACCCGCAACAAAGCATGACTTGTTGCTCAGGGATACAGACAAGAGGAAGGTATAGATTATGACGAAACATTTGCTCCAGTAGCAAGACTTGAATCTATTCGTCTATTCTTAGCATATGCTATACACAAAAACTTTAAAGTACATCAGATGGATGTTAAGTCAGCGTTTCTAAATGGAAAGCTGAATGAAGAAGTGTATGTGGAACAACCTCCAGGATTCTCAGATTCTAAGCGTCCAGGTTATGTTTATAAACTGGATAAGGCACTTTATGGCTTGAAGCAAGCTCCACGTGCATGGTATGACACTCTTTCTACTTATCTCCATATTGAAAAATTTGAGCGAGGTAAGATTGACAAAACTCTATTTTTTAGAAAAGTGAAAGGTCATATCATTCTAGTTCAAATATATGTTGATGACATTATATTTGGTTCTACTAACCCTGAGCTTTGTACTCGTTTCGCTGATAGAAGGAAAGATGAGTATAAAATGAGCATGATGGGTGAACTAACATATTTCCTTGGTCTTCAGATTAAGCAAACTGAAAAAGGAACTTTTATTAATCAGGGAAAGTATGTTAAAGATATGCTGAATAAATTCGACTTAACTGAAAGTTCAGCTATGAAAACCCCTATGGCACCACCGCTGACACTTGATAAGGACACTAAGGGTGTTCTTGTCAATGTCACGTTGTACCGTGGGATGATCGGCTCACTATTGTATCTTACAGCTAGCCGACCCGATATTATGTTTGCAACATGCTTGTGTGCACGATATCAAGCTGAACCTAAGATATCTCATATGAAAGCTGTAAAGCGAATCTTTCGATATCTTAAGGGTACAGCGAATCTAGGTCTTTGGTATCCCAAAGATTCAGGATTCGATCTAACCGCCTATTCAGATAGTGATTTTGCAGGTTGCAAAATGGATAGAAAAAGCACCACAGGAGGATGTCAGCTCCTGGGTGGAAAGCTGGTAAGTTGGACAAGTAAAAACCAGAATTCAGTGTCCACTTCCACAGCTGAAGCTGAATATGTAGCTGCTGGAAGCTGTTGTTCTCAAGTCTTGTGGATGAGAAATCAGCTACTAGACTATGATCTTCAGCTCTCCAAAATTCCAATCTATTGCGACAGCACAAGTGCCATCGCTATAGCAAACAATCCAGTACTACATTCAAAGACCAAACATATAGAAATCAGATATCATTTTATCAGAGATCATGTGATGAATGGTGATATAGAACTTCATTTTATCCCAACTGATTATCAGTTAGCTGACTTATTTACCAAACCTCTTGATGAGACAAGATTCAACTTTCTCATCAGCGAGCTTGGAATGCTGAACTTTGAAGGATAAAATCTTCAGCGGTTCACATTAATCAGCGATAGGATAAAATCAACTCGTATAACCTATTCAATCATCTTCTCTCTGAATAAAACTTGGTTAAACTGATATCAAGGTATGTTTTCTCTCTCTAACAATCGCATGAAAATGCAAGATTTCAAAACAAAATGCATCGCTGAATATCTCTTCCTTAACAGCGATATTTTGAAATTTCTTAAAACCATCGCTGAATATCTTCATTCAGTGCTTCATGTTTTCAAAAGTATCCCTGAGTTTTTCAAAACCTCAGAGACAACCAAGAATATGAAAGGACAGTTGTGACGTCATTGCAACGGATAAAACCCCGGCACGTTTTCTCTTCCTGACACACGTTTGCACGTCTCGTTCAAACTTCCAATCAAATGCAAACACGTGTCCGTGTCATGATGAAAATCTTTTCCCGCTCAAGATTTTCTCTTTCTAAAAATCTCTATATAAACAAATTCTTTGTTTATATTTCTCTTTTACGCGATCAATCTTCCTCCGCAAGAAAGAATTCACTGTTGCATTTGTGATTTCAAAAACTTCAAGAACTGTTCATCATCTTCTTCATCAAACATCAAGGTTAATATGTTCTTATTATTTACCGAATGCAAATAACTTGTTTCTGATCTACTCTTTGTTTTAACAAGATCAAACAAAAGATCTTCTTAAAATGAAATCATTTTCTTTCATGATTTTATGAACACAACCATTTCATGGTCGTTCTTCAAGTTGAAATGCAAAAATCTTAAACTTGTTCTTCATTCGTTTCCAGAATCTAATTCTTCATAGAAAACTGGATAACAAGAATAAATGGGTTTTATATTTCATTTCTTAAAGTCAAGAAAAACCCTAATCTTCATTAAGACATTTGTGTCTAAATGAAATGGATAAAATTTGAACCATCTTAATGGAAATTCTTTCCACATTAAGATTATTCTTATTTGTTAACATCTTTGGTTGAACTGATAATACAGAGAAATGGCTTCATCTGACATTCCTGCTACCGCTGAGAACATCTCCGCTGATACTGAGGAAGTGGACATCCTCAAGGCTCCTCAAGTCAAGTTTGCCCTTGACAAACTGGATTGGACTAAGGTGAACAACCTCTATGCGCTTTTCGAGTTTCCTCCTCGAAAGCAAGTCACACATCTAGATGATGCTGTGAATTTCCTAAAGAATTGCTGCATCTCCACAGCCCTGACCATAACACCTCCTGCACATCAGCTTTTGCTCTCACAATTCTGGTACTCAGCCAGACACTCTCAACTTCCTTCAGCCAAAGACCCCTCCAAAACAATCGATTGCATCCTCTGCGACATCGAATATGGCACGATGAAGATCACCCCTGCCATTATTCGCAAAGCTCTCAGCCTTCCAATAGCTACCAAGGAAAAACCGTTCGTTCCCCTCCCTGACCCCAAGAAAAATTCAGACAGGGAAGCCATCATTGCATTTTTCGATGCAATGGGCTATGTATTGGAAATCGGCAGAGACATGAAGGCCGAGAAGAAGCTGACGATTATCAAGAAATCGAAAATGCCCAGCGAGATGAATTTCATCTTCGCTCATCTTATCAGCTGTATGACTGCAAAGAGCGGCTCCTCTGACCAAGCCGCTAAACCTCAGCAAGCAATGGGGTATGCACTGCTGAAAGGTCTCAACATAGACTGGGCATCGATTATCTATGATGACCTAGTTCTAAGGGTGGACACCGTCGCTGACAGACCTCCATGGGTTCCCTTACCCCGATTCATCAGCGCCATCTTCCAACATGGCCCGAAGGAGAGCTACCCAACTGAAGGTGACCTGAAACTCTCTCAGGTCGGCCCAAAGATACTCGACTTCAAACCGATGGTGAATGAGGTACGTCTTTCTACACTCTTGTCTCTTCTCAACCCTTCTTCTTCTCATTATGTGGCTCCTTCAGCGACAATACACATCGCTGATACCCTGGCCACAAAATCCTCTCCTAAGAAAAGGAAACATTCTTCAACCCCACTTGGTTCTAAAAGGATCAAGAAAACAAAGGAGCAACCCCAGCAATCTCATGCTGAAGACTCCTCAGCTCTTTCTGCAGAGCTGAAGGAACGTTCAGTGGTACGCTCTGCCACACCTGAACAAGCCATCCCTTTAATCCCAACTTCAGCGTCTCTAAACGTCGAGGTTACAAACTTGGAACCTACCCAACCTCCTTCAGTCTCTCAAAAGACTGATGAAGTGATTGTCAGCGAATCCAACGCTGAACTCAAAACCCAACCCCCATTCTTATCCTTCGCTCCTCCCTCTACTCATTTGGTCTCTACTCCAGATCTCACTGGAGATGCCATCATTTCCTCGGAACCTAAAGCTGATTCTCCAGGAATGATGAAGACATGACCTGCAGAACAATCCATGGTCACTTTTGAAGATGACATGGAACTTTACTCAAGAACCCGTGATTTCGATGAATTCACCAATCCTCCTGCAGGTAAACAACAACCCATAAACACTGTGACTAAACCCCAAACTTCTGAGCTTTCCTCTGTTCACAAGTTTTTATATGTTACATGTCCTAATTTGGGAGATATCAACGCCTCTCTGAAGTCCGTGGAGACAAAGCTGACAGGTTTCACCACTACTCTCTCCAATAACTCTACAGCTGTAACAAACGCTGGAGAGAATCTAAACAAGCTGACAACGGTGGTGGAGAAGAAGGCTTCCACAGATGACATGAAGCAGGTTGATAAAACTCTCAGCGACTTCGCCAAGGTGCTCGCTGACATCTACACAGACTACACCTCTCTCAAAAACTCAGTTTTGTCCATGTCCAGCGAATTTACATCGCTGAAGACATCGGTTGGACATCTAGAGGGGGATATGTCTACTATGAAGACTGACTTAGGCTCTGTTAAGACCGATGTTGGTTCGATGAAAACGATGATCGAGCAGCCGCTACACAAAGAGAATACTCCTGATCCTGCTCCTGCCCCCGTCCCTGCATCTGACAACTTCACAGCGGCGGATCGCACTGAGCTGAAGAAAATCAATCCTGCTATTTCTGGCCTTGAAGACAGATTAGCAAAGATTGAAGTTTGTGTAGGTCTCTCTGGCCAAGAAGACAGAGAACCTACCAACGCCGTTAAGTCTACCCATTCCTCCCCCAGTCATCATGAAAAAGAGGGGGAGAAGAGCGCTGAAGACCTCGCCAAGAGCGCTGAAGACCTTTCCCATGATGAATCTATCAGGGGAGAGAAGGCGAATACTGAAGAAACCACCGCTGGACCTCAGGGAGATGAAAAACCTGAGGAAACCGAGAAGCTCGCCTCTGTATCTGAGGGGGAGCAACTCGAAGAAGAAGCTGGGAAAACTGAATTTGAAGCAGAAGATGATGAAGCCGTCGACATCCCTGATGATGAACCATCTTCTTCTCCAAAGAATGATGATGATGATGACGAAGATGACGATGACTTCTTTATCGTCAAACCTGCTCCGAAGATCAAAGCTCTTAAGGGAATCTCGATAAATGAACCTTCAGGGGAGCGGACAAAGACAAAGCCCTCAGCCTCTGGAGCTGAGAAAGGCAAAGGCAAAAGCGTCGCTGAAGATGGTAATCTGACGATCTTGCTTGAAAAGCCGTTTTGTCAGGTACACTAAACATCTCTCACTCCATCCCTCCTCTTTCATACACTATCAGTTCCTCTACCCAAGCCTATACACTTGAACCAATTCTCTCTATCTGATTCTACCCAAGTTCTTACTGGTAAGATCGCTGTGTTTCAGCTAGTCCTCTCCCCTGTTTGAGGATATCGCTGAAGGCTCCACAACTGCGACTTCACCAATAATACCAGCTGCTGCTGAAGAAATAATCCCAGTCTTAGATTTGATCTCTGAGACTGATGAACCAGAAGAACAGCTACTCTCGCACAATCGCAGACCTTACTTAGCTCCTTAAAAGCTAAGTGAAGAGGATCAGAAAAGAAGAGAGGAAATAATAAAGCGATTCGAGGATCAACGAATCATTCTGAGGCGTGATCAACTTCCTTCAGTTCCTCTAAAATTTAGAATTTCCAAAAAGGATTACAAGGAACACCTCAGAGCTGAACGTCTAATCGCTGAAAGAAAAGAAGCTGAAGAAAAAGACAGAGAATACGCCATCCAGCTTTCTAAACGATCAATAAAAGACCCCAAGCTGAAAAGAGTTCCCATTGATGTTCAACATCAGCTCTGGGAAAACGCCAAGAAGATAACTGAAGAAAAGAGAACTGTGTCTCAGTCCACTTTAGCCTGGTGCAAAGAAAAGGTCAACTACAGAGACTCTCCTGCCAAAATCAACAAGGTATTCATCTCTGGAAGAACAACCCTTGTTTCAATCGCTGAAATCGAGATATTCAGAGAAGATAAGAAGTACGAAAAATTCTATACTGAAGCCATAACGAAGTACGGTCTCTCTGAATGGTTGGAGATCAGGTTAGCCATCCAGAAGTCCAAGTCGAAATACAAGGAACATGTTGAAAAGCTGATCAACAAACAAATCGACTTAGTCTACTCCTGTGTGGATATTCCTTCTCCTCCTCCTCTCGAAAGTCAGAAAAGAAAGGCCTCAGCGAAGAAGAAGAAATCTATATCTTCAATTGATGGCCCTGTCATTCGAAATGAAACAGGTATTGGTTTTTCACGTGTTGAAGTCCTTGGTCCTGATCCTGATCTTTCCATGCTTGACACATCTCTTCCTCCTGGTGAGACTTTCATCCCTGGCAAAGTCATAAGCGAACCCTACGGGATATTTTTTCATGACTACGATGGTGGAAAGCATTTTCAACGCATCTCTGAACTTCACATCACTCCCATCGAACAGCTGAGAGATCTCATCTACTGGTGTGACTTCAGGAATGACCCTCAGGCACGACATCTGAAACCCTTGATTTTTGAAGAAGCGCTGATCAAAAGAAAACAAGGTGTAACCGTTCCTGACTGGATGATTCCCACCACATCAATGACCCTTGATGAACTTCTCATTAAGGAAGAACCTTTATAAGATGATATGATCGCCTTTTCTCTATTGTATCAGTTATACTTCTGTACTTGTAATTTATTTCGCTCGTACTTGTAATCTTTCCATTTCTCTTTGTAACCTGATTCAAAGTTTTAAAGAAAGATTTCAACGAATGTACTTTACTCCATCAGTACTGAAAAGATCCCAGAAAATAGTAAAAGGGACAAATATTTTATGAGTTCTTTTTATCCTTATGTTTTCATTAAATAGCAATTTTCTTTGTTGCTATGTCATAATCAAATAGGGGGAGATTGTTGATCCAAACCTCAGTGATTTGATAATGACCCTCTCTTATATACTTAGTGAAAATTGTAAGTAAACAATATGTATCAGAGTTTCACTATCGCTGATAAGTACTAAGATCTTACAGTACCGCTGATAGGAACTCTCGCTCTTTTAAGTTAAACATTCAGCGAACACTGTTCATCATTAATGCTCTGAGTCTGTTCAGTCATTATGATGATCGCTGATAAGTTAGTTCTTTACTTATAATCCCTGAAGACAAGTTTCACGTCAACATAGGTTCTATGCTGAAGTCGAAGATCAAGCTCAAGAACCAGCCACAAGTCTCCTAATGAACTGATGCGGATCAGCGAAGACTCAGATTTGTCCACTCAACGTGAAGTATCAAGTACAAGACTTCAGCTATCGCTGAACTTTATCATTCGCTGAAGAGAAAATGATAATCGCTGAATCAACGAAAGCTGATCATGAAGTCCTCCGTACAAAGTACTTTTGTCTTAACCCCCCTTGCACGACTCCGTACGAAATGTCAGAAAAGAACCTCCGACTGTCTGAAATCGTACAACCACTCTGATACTACACTGTTCATCCATGCGGCTACTAAGGTTGTCAACCAAAGTCAATGACATGCAACTAACCAGCTGATGACACGTGTAAAGTGTATACTGACTTGCATTAAATGCATGCAGTATATAAAGAGATGAACCCACTTCTTTTGAAGTAACTTGCTAACTCTGGACAAGTTCAATCTCTTATCTCAAGATAGGTTATTATTAGTAATTTCCTTATCTCTCTTAGTGCAAGAAACCTTAGTGTTCCAACTTGTTTAGATTTAGGTTTATCCTTAATCTTGTTTCCGCAACAAGCTGTAAATTGTTAATGATTTATCAATAAACAATTTAGAAAAGTAAAATCTGTGTGTTTGTATTCAACCCCCCTTCTACAAACTTGTATAGGCCTTCGGGACCAACACACTCCCCTCATTTTCATCTTCAACCTCAAATCAAATTCTCTCTCTCTCTCTCTCTCTCTCTCTCTCTTTCTCTCTAAAATTGAATTCTCTCAAGAAACCCTAAATCTCCCATCTCCTCTTCATCCTTCTTCCCCAACACAAACCCTCACCATAGTTATAAACGTTAACCATTCTAGAAACCCGTCACTTCATCTCCTTCATCAAGTTTCTAGGGTTTCACCCAACCCTTTTCACTCCACTTTGAAGATTGGGAGTTTGTGGTTCATCTTGGTGGTTATAAAGATATTTTGGTTGGTGGATTCAAGTTGTGGTTAAGGTAATCTTCTCTTTTCTTCATTTATGGAAGTTAGGGTTTTGGTATAAGTTGAGATCTTGATGTAAAATGTATGGGGAATGATTCTTTATGGTTAGATCTGATTATTGATGGTTGGAAACTTATGGATCTAGGTTTTTGGAAGATTTGGCTTGAAGGTTCAAGTTTCTTCAAGGGAGCTTACGTTTGGGGAAAATCTAGATTTAGCCTAAATCTAGCAAGGTGAGTTTAAGTTGATTTGTGAAAACTTTGTACATGCCAAAAATGTTATTTCCAAATACTTGTGTGTTTTACTTGAAATGATCAATTGTTGAGTTATTTGATGAGTTTAACTCTTTTGAAGCATTTAACTTCATTAATGTTGTAAAACACCCATGTTTGGGATTTTTGGATATCTTGATGTGTTGAGATCATAAATATGTCCTTAAAAGATTTATTGCTCAAAATGAAGTTTATTTGATGGTTTAATCATATTGGTGAAATTGATTTTATAAACCATTTGGGAAAATGCACAATTTAGTGTCAAGAGTCATTTTGAAGATTATAAGGGTATGAGTCCTTTTGGAAAAACCCCTTTTGTTTAACCCGTGTCGAGTTTTGGGTTAATGATGATTTTGTGGTACTTGTTTACCTAAACGATGTTTAAATGCATTTTATGCTATGATGACCGTTATTTATGGGTCTAATGAGTTTTGAGCATTTGCTCGGTTTTGACTTTGAGGAAGTCTTGGGGGCATTTGTCCGGTTTTAATGGCTCGATGTGGAATCTTATTTATGGTTTGCTTTTCATTGCACCATATTGCATATTATTGCACGTTATTGATATTTACATGCTTGGGTGCGTTAGTCATTCCGGGATAGGCGGGTTATTATAGTGATAAGTGTCATTTTATATATATTTTTATATCAAATTTCCCTAAACTTACTGTTGGTTAGATGCTTAAAATACCCCAATTTGTTAAGTTTAGTATTTTATTATTTGTGATTAAATTGAGTTGATAAAGAAGCAATCCAGGTGTAATCCATGTGAGGAAGAAACAACGCAACAGAATTGGGTTCCGGAGCTGAAAAACGAGGAAAATCGAGAATTTGAGAACAGAGGTTGGCGCCGATCTCGACGCCAGTCCATCAGCGCCAAGATCGGCGCGGAATATAAACTTGCAAACGAACAGAAGCCCGCGCGGATCCATCGGCGCCGGCATCCGCGCCGACAACCAGTGCATTTTGCACATTCTTGAGTTGTTTGGATTTGCTTTTGTGTGCTGTTTGGATCTGCTTTTGTGTGGTGTTTGAGAGCTGGCTTGGATCTACTTTTGGATCCAATCTCATTATAAATGAAGCTCCATGGGTGTAGTGATAGCGGAAAAATGTATAGTTCCAATCAGTGGCCACAGAGTGCCCACAGTGGGGGTGCAAGTATACACCACAACTATGATCGCTATAAGTAATAAAATGGCAAGTATTTACCAAGTATCGTACCCACAAGGACTGAACTACTGAGAATCAGAGAATGTCACGAACTTCTTGCACAAGTCTCGGTTTGAAAATATTGTTGGTTTGTTTGGAAAATGATTAAACTTTTGAATAATTAAAAATGGGTATGGATGTGAGTTCCCTTGAGATTTTTGTAGTAACAAGATGGTTAATTGCTTTGTAGGAAGAAAAGTTCATAAAAAGCCCGATCTCTCGAAATGATGCAATTTATAAGTCGGTCCTACAAAGTTTCCATAAAGTGTCCATTGTTACCGACTCCCGATCTTGCCGATTTAATTAAGTTTGACTCTAAACGTCAAGTTCTACCAATATGGAGATTTACACCCAAATCTCTTTGTGATATAAATCTCGACCGGCGTTTGAACCTTAATAAATTATACAAAACCCGCCTCTCGACGTGGTTATCAAAGACTCTCTCAAATCTTTGTGCATCACTTAAGCCGTATGTCAAATCCGCCCCTCTCGAGGTCTAAGATCTAATATTAACACATCAAAGTGATCGACTTATCCGCGTTGAGTTTAAGTCTCGACTCAAGTGACCAATCTCGAGAGTTAGTAACAAATGGCCACACCCAAGTGTTGCCTACTAGTCTCAAGTTTGTTCACATCCACACCCAAGGGGTGCTTAGCTCATAATGAAATTAAAAGACATAACAATATAGAAGAAAGGCATAAAAGTTACTTGCATAAAATTAAAGACGCGCCCACAGTGGGTACACTGCTGGAAATTACAAACAAGGAATTAAAATGCTACAACTCTTCAAGTTTTTAAGAAACAAGAAGAAGAATTAATTACTGGAAAACAAGTAAAATAAAGCTCAAAATTAGATGATTTTGAAGTGATCCAAGCTCTTTCTTTTATAGCTCCCAAGTTGTGTAATACCCAATAGGCAAAAGGTGTAACACCCAATGGGCAAAACTTCTTTTATCCAATGGGTAAGAGCCCATACCACCATCCAATGCACCTAGTTTACTAAGATACCCAGATCTTGCAAATCTTCATCATTGCTAACATTCTTTATCCAGATAATTGCATTATCCGTTAGGTAATAGGAATATCCGTCCGTGCTCACAGTGAGCAGCCTTGTGCCCACAGTCGAAAGTGCAGATTTTTCCAAGAAAATAAACTTTTGAAACGTCATCATCTTTTTATCACATTTTAGACCAAATAAAGGGGAAATGAGCTAAGTGGGTTTAAAAACAATATAAAATCCTAGAAAAAGAGTAATAATAAACTTTCAAAAATGAGAGTTATCACACCCCCAAACTTAAGGTTTTGCTTGTCCTCAAGTAAAAGAAATGAAGGAAAAAGAATTTTTACGGAGGGAAAGAAGACGAAACTTACAAACATGCTTGAATGATTCCTTGGAGTGTGCACTTCTTCCTTTCTTGACTATTTGTTGGAACTTTGATCGGTAGGACTTTTCGGGTTAGTGTTTGTGGCTAAAAAAAATTTCTTTCCCCCAAACTTGAACTAAACTACAAAAGGAATTTGGATATATCTTTATTGCTTTTCCTTTGAGTTCTATTTCAGTCACAAAACCCAATCTTCTTGATTTTTCAATTTCTACGAGCTTTTTGGGTTATGTTTTTCCTTCCAATTTTTCGAAGACATTTATTTATTTATTTGTTTTTCTATTTTTTTTTTGGATCATACAAGTAATGATCATTTATTTCCCCACCCCCAAACTTAAAGATGGACAATGTCCACATTGTCGTATGGAACGGCTCGGTTGTGGGAACGAAGGGAGACGTGTTTAGGCCACACAAGAGGGCCTACGTCCTCTCAAAGTTACCTAAAAATAGTCAACAAAGTTAAAGTACCTGAAAATGAAAGGAATTCACAAAAAAATTCAAGCAAAAAAAAATGATTAGCACACAACAACCATAACCCACAAATGTTACACAAAAGGCGGGTACGCACAGTTACGATTGTTTAAACAAACCCAAAAGATAGATAAGAGTAAGAATGTTCGAAAGGATGATGATGAACCAAAAGTCATTTTTTCTCCGGAGGAGGCACCGGCTGTGTCCTGGACGGCCATGGTGGAAGATGCGGTGCGGTGACATTCATGGAGGTCGGAGTGTCGACAGCGGTGTCGGTAGTAGCGGCAGTGGTGTTGGGTTGAGTAGCGACGGCGTCGGCGACGGTGATGGTGGCGACCGACGATTGTGGTGAAGGGGGTTCATCCGACGGAGCACTTTCGACGGCCGGCCGACGAGGTGGTTGGTTGTGCAAGGAGACTAGCTTCTTCTTTCTAGCCATGGAAGAGAACTTTGGAGAAGATGGGTGGTTTCTAGGAGTTTGATGGTTTTGTGTTTAGAAAGGAAGTGGGTTTTGACTTTTGGGGTCAAGGGATTTCTTTTAGCCATGGGGGAAGAATTTTCTGCTGGGTTTTTCTTGGGGTGGTTTGGTGGAGAAGAAGACCCAAAAAGGGTTTTTGCTTTTTGAAAAGAAATCCAAGGGTTTTTGTTTCCAACAAAACCAAGATACTTTTAGGAAATGTTATATGCTTCAAAAATTTAATATCTCTTGGATAAAGGCTTTGACCATTGGTTAACAAAAAATTGAAAGAGCACATAGCCAATGGTTTTAGTCATTTACAGCTGGGTTTTTGGCCTTGAAACCCCAAACAAGTACCACCATATCCTTAAAAAAATATTCTCTTGAAACAAGTGAGTACTTGTTGTACTAGAGAAGTTTCTCTTTTCTGCATGCTCCCCAACAACTTGTTTTCTTAAAAACTTGCCCCACATTTTGCTGAAAAATACACTTTCCTCCCCCCAAGACAGTATTGTTCGAAAATTAAGGTCTGTGGGCACGGAGTACCCACAGTGAGCAACCTGCACTATTAATTCTAGAAATAAAATACAACAAAGGGTAAGCAATAATATATACACTATATACACAATGGTTCATTAAAAATCACTCGTCACCTCCAGCGGGTATGGGCACTTCATTTGGAATAAAATGCTTGACCCGGTGACCATTAACCCGGAAGATGCTTTCGTCTTGTGGGTTAATTAAATCGATTGTTCCAAACTTACCCATATCCGCAATGGTAAAAGGTCCTGACCAACGTGATTTTAATTTTTCGGGAAACAACTTCAACCTAGAGTTAAAAAGGAGCACTTGTTGATTTTTTTCAAAATTCCTTTGGTTGATACGACGATCATGCCACACTTTTGTTTTTTCTTTATAAATTTTGGCGTTCTCGTAGGCATGATGACGTATCTCCTCTAACTCATTTAGTTGAAGTTTTCTCTTCTTTCCGGCCACTTCTTCATTGAGGTTTAATTCTTTTACGGCCCAAAATGCTTTGTACTCAAGTTCCAAGGGTAAATGACATGCTTTGCCGAAAACCAGTTTATATGGCGACAGTCCTAGTGGTGTTTTAAAAGCTGTTCGATATGCCCAAAGTGCGTCATCCAACTTAAGGGACCAATCCTTTCTATCGAGTTTTACCACTTTTTCCAAAATCGACTTTATTTCCCGATTTGAAAGTTCGGCAAGCCCGTTTGTTTGAGGATGGTATGCCGTTGATACCTTATGATAGATGTTGTATTTGCTCAAAACTGTGCTTAACATTTTGTTGACAAAATGAGTTCCTTCGTCACTAATTAAAGCGCGAGGTGTTCCAAAACGAACAAAAATGTTTTTATGAAGAAAGTTAATCACAGTTTTAGCATCATTTCTTGGACAAGCGATAGCTTCTATCCATTTTAAGACATAATCTACGGCCACCAAAATATACTGGTTATTAAAAGACATAGGAAATGGTCCCATAAAATCGATGCCCTAAACATCAAAAAGTTCAACTTCCAAAATATTATTTAAGGGCATCTCATTTCGTTGGGACAAATTCCCGGTCCTTTGGCATTGGTCACAACTCTTCACGAACTCAAATGAATATTTAAAAATGGTAGGCCAAAAGAAACCACTTTGAAGAATTTTTGCGGCTGTACGTTGACTACCGAAATGGCCTCCGTAAGGTGAAGCGTGACAATCCCGCAAAATATTTTTCATTTCAAAATCCAGGACACATTTCCTCAAAATTTGGTCCGATCCCAATTTATACAAAAAAGGATCATCCCAAAAATAGTGTTAACAATCATGAAGAAACTTTTTAAACTTTTGTGCGTTCATGTGATATCTGGTACGGTTGGCCTGGGATGTTACAGATGGTATCAGAGCCGGGAACCGGACTGGTGTGGCAGCGAGGACGTTGGGCTCCCTAGGGGGGTGGATTGTAAGATCCCACATTGGTTGGGGAGGGGAACAAAGGTTGCCTTATAAGGGACTTGATACCTCCTCTATCAGACGCGTTTTAAAACCGTGAGTCCAGGTGTGTGGACAAAGCGGACAATATCTGGTACGGTTGGACTGGGTTGTTACACGGCATACCATGGCAATTCCTTTTCAACATGGTGTATGGCTAAAATATGCTCATCTGGAAAAACTTCTTTGATTTCATGATTTCTCCCACTTGACACGTTCTTTTCGATTCTTGAAAGATGATCGGCAACTTGATTATTGACTCCTTTTCTATCAACTATCTCTATGTCAAATTCTTGTAAAAGAAGGACCCACCGAATAAGCCTTGGCTTAGCGTCGGTTTTGTTAAAAAGATATTTGATAGCAGAGTGGTCTGTATGAACAATGACTTTAGTACCGATCAAATAAGAACGAAAACGGTCAAAAGCAAATACTACGGCAAGTAACTCTTTTTCAGTTGTTGTATAATTTATTTGAGCTTCGATAAGAGTTTTACTTGCGTAGTAAATGGGGTGAAAAATATTTTCTTTCTTTTGTCCCAAAACGGCACCTACCGCCCAATCACTAGCATCGCACATTACCTCGAAAGGTTTTGTCCAATCCGGTGCTATTACAATAGGTGCAGAGACAAGAGCTTCTTTGATTTTTGAAAAAGCCATTTTGCATTTGGAAGTAAAATCAAAAGTTTGGTCAACATGCAGTAAATTACACAACGGTTTTGCAATTTTTGAAAAATCTTTTATGAAGCGTCGGTAAAATCCCGCATGTCCCAAAAAACTTCTAATGCCTTTAACCGAAGTGGGTTCGGGTAATTGCATTATTACTTCTAACTTAGCCTTATCAACTTCCAAACCCTTTTTAGAAACCATGTGACCCAACACAATTCCCTCTTGAACCATAAAATGACATTTTTCCCAATTCAAGATTAAATCGTGTGTTTCACATCTTTCTAAACTTTTCCTCAAATTATCAAGACAATTATCAAAATACGTCCCAATTACCGAAAAATCATCCATGAAAACTTCCATGGTATCCTCAATCATGTCCGAGAAAATAGGCATCATGCAACGTTGAAAAGTTGCGGGAGCATTGCACAACCCAAATGGCATTCGCCGAAAAGCAAAAGTTCCGAAAGGACATGTGAAAGTTGTTTTTCTTGATCCTCGGGAGCTATGTGAATTTTATTATAGCCCGGGTATCCATCCAAAAAGCAATAAAATTCTTTTCCGGCCAATCGGTCTAGCATTTGGTCTATAAAAGGTAAAGGAAAATGGTCTTTTTTCGTCGCTAGGTTCAATTGTCTATAATCCATGCATATTCTCCACCCGGTGACGGTCCTAGTAGGGATGAGTTCATTTTTCTCGTTTGTTATAACCGTGGTACCTCCCTTTTTAGGCACATATTGCACCGGGCTAACCCAACCACTACTTGAAATGGGGTAAATAATACCCGCATCAAGCCATTTTAAAATCTCTTTCTTAACGACCTCTTTCATGATGGGATTTAATCGCCTTTGTGGTTGCACTTTGCCAATACTATTTTCTTCCAAAATAATCTTATGTTGGCAAATGGATGGACTAATCCCCTTAATGTCCGCTAAGGTCCAACCTATGGCTTTCTTGTGACTTTTCAACAATTCTAACAATTTCTCCTCTTGGCCATCACTTAACTTGGAAGAGATGATTACGGATAATTTTTCTTCTTCCATGAGATAAGCATACTTAAGGTGACTAGGGAGAGGTTTTACGTCCAATTCCGGAGCTTTAAGAATTGATGGCATTTGTGGAGGTCGATCATTAAAATCTAAATGTTTAAAAGCATCTATAACCTCCATCAAATCCTCTTCCGAAACATCGTTTTCAAAGCCTATAATGGGTTCTTCATGAAAGTCTTCTAAAAGGCTAGGCTCAAAATCATCTCCTAAAGTGTCGATGGCGGAACAATCTTCTAAATCACCGGTGAATTTTAGTGATTTAAAGACGTTGAAGGTTATTTGTTGGTCATTCACTCGCATAGTTAGCTCACCTTTTTGAACATCAATTAAGGTTCGGCCGGTCGCAAGAAAAGGTCTTCCTAGAATGATGAGAATATTCTTATCCGCCTCAAAGTCCAAAACTAGAAAATCGGCCGGAAAAATGAATTTATCAACTTTGACCAAAATATCTTCAATTTTTCCTTTCGGATAAGCAATAGATCTATCCGCGAGTTGCAAAGTGATAGTAGTGGGTCTAATTTCACCAATTCCTAACTTGTAAAAAATGACAAGGGCATGAGATTTATGCTTGCACTCAAGTCACATAGTGCATTTCCGACCTCTTGACCACCAATGGAACATGGGATGGTAAAACTTCCCGGGTCTTTGAGTTTCAGAGGTATTTTACATGTAAGAATTGCACTACATTCCTTGGTTAAAGCAACCGTCTCAAATTCTCCTAGTCTCCTCTTTTTGTTGAGAATGTCTTTTAAAAACTTAACATAGTTTGGCATTTGCTCGAGAGCTTCTACCAAAGGAATGTTAATATGGAGTTGTTTGAAAACGTCTAAAAGCTTCTTAAACTGAACATCCATCTTTTTATCTTTAAATCTTTCAGGAAAAGGCAACTCACGTAGATCCAAGCTTGTTTGCTTTTTGCTGGGTGTGGGCATGGGCTGCCCACTGTGAGCACGTTGCTTCGCATTTTTGACAATATCGGAAGAATCTGCTGTTTTAGACACAAAAACAGGGTCTTGCGTGTTTTCAACAGCAGGGAACAATCCAGGAAAATTCTCCCTATCGAAGAGATGTGAATCTTTTTGCACGTTAGATGTGGTAGAAGATTTATCGTTTTCACGCGAATCCTCTATGTTACCTATTTCCATTATGCTTATGGCCTTGACATGTTCCTTGTGTGGCTCTTTTGGGTTCTCGGTGTCACTAGGCAAAGGCCCTTGTGGTCTATTTTTGAGCTCGGTCGCAAATTGACCAAGTTGGGTCTCAAACCCTCTCAAGGTTGCATTGGTTTGGTTAATTAAACCTTTAAGCAACGATTCGAGTGAACCGTTACCTTCCGATGCATTGTATTGCCTAAGTGCATGTGATTGTGAAGATTGACCATGTTGGTACGTGGATTGTTGATTTTGATAAAATCCCGGGGGATTTTGTGGTTGACTCACCCCGGGGGGTTGAAGTCCTTGATTTCCCGACCAAGAAAAATTCGGGTGATTCCGCCAATTCGGGTTATAAGTTTGAGAAAAGGGCTATTCCTAGCATTTCCCAAATAATTTACCGAAGCGGGATTTCCCGGACAATTCTCATAATTATGACTTTCCCCACAAAATGCACACGACTCATTAATAGCTTGAGCTTGGTTTTTCTCTCCATTGATGTTTAAATTATTTTTTACCAAGTTAGTCAAAGCTACAATTTGTGCATTTAAAGAAGTGATGGCATCAATTTCATGAACTCCTGATGCATTTGGTGTGGTGATGGCACGAGTATTTTGCCATTCGGTGTTATTGTTGGCAACTTTTTCTAAAATATCAAATGCCTCGTTGAAACAAAAGCACCACCGGTCGTAGCATCGAGAATAATTTTAGCAGCATTCGAAAGACCATTATAAAATGTTTCTAATTGGATGCAATAGGGAATTCCATGATGAGGACATTTTCGAATTAAATCTTTAAATCTTTCCCATGCATCCGAGACTGCCTCGTCATTCTCTTGCCGAAAGTTCATGATATCGTGCCTAAGTTTTACGTTTCTTGTTGGAGGAAAATATTTTTTAAGAAACTTTTCAGCTAGACCCGCCCAAGTATCGATGGATTCCGGTGGTTGTGAATTTAGCCATGCTTTAGCTCTATCCCTTAACGTGTAAGTGAAGAGTGTCAAACGTAAGGCTTCCGGTGTTACTCCGGGAAAACGAAAATGATCCGTCATTTCTATAAATGATTTCAAGTGTGAATGCGGATCCTCCGAAGGTAATCCCCCATATTGACCCATTGCTTGGATCATTTGGAACATTACTGGTTCGGGTTTAAAAGCTTGTGTATTCATGTTGGGCCTAATAATTCCCGATTTTAATTGTTCAAACTCGGGTGTTGCATAGTCCCTTATTTTCCTATCTTTACTATCGGCAATACCTACCGTTGTTTCAACCAGTGGAGGTGGCGGCGGAGTTGCCATGTTTCGGTTTAAAGGTGGGTTTTGCTGATTACCTCTTCTTCGTCTAGCAATAGTTCTTTCGATTTCGTTATCAAGAGGTAAAAGTTCTCCGCGTTGCAACCGTGGCATACAACACGAAGATTTTGTTTTTGAAACAAGTGACACAGGCTCAAGTGATTATTCAATATCTCAGGATGTAAAATCACGCCAGTCCTCGACAACAACGCTAAAAACTTGATAGCGGAAAAACGTATAGTTCCAATCAGTGGCCACAGAGTGCCCACAGTGGGGGTGCAAGTATACACTACAACTATGATCGCTATAAGTAATAAAATGGCAAGTATTTACCAAGTATCGTACCCACAAGGACTGAACTACTGAGAATCAGAGAATGTCACGAACTTCTTGCACAAGTCTCGGTTTGAAAATATTGTTGGTTTGTTTGGAAAATGATTAAACTTTTGAATAATTAAAAATGGGTATGGATGTGAGTTCCCTTGAGATTTTTGTAGTAACAAGATGGTTAGTTGCTTTGTAGGAAGAAAAGTTCATAAAAAGCCCGATCTCTCAAAATGATGCGATTTATAAGCCGGTCCTACAAAGTTTCCATAAAGTGTCAATTGTTACCGACTCCCGATCTTGCCGATTTAATTAAGTTTGACTCTAAACGTCAAGTTCTACCAATATGGAGATTTACACCCAAATCTCTTTGTGATATAAATCTCGACCGGCGTTTGAACCTTAATAAATCATACAAAACCCGCCTCTCGACGTGGTTATCAAAGACTCTCTCAAATCTTTGTGCATCACTTAAGCCGTATATCAAATCCGCCCCTCTCGAGGTCTAAGATCTAATATTAACACATCAAAGTGATCGGCTTATCCGCGTTGAGTTTAAGTCTCGACTCAAGTGACCAATCTCGAGAGTTAGTAACAAATGGCCACACCCAAGTGTTGCCTACTAGTCTCAAGTTTGTTCACATCCACACCCAAGGGTTGCTTAGCTCATAATGAAATTAAAAGACATAACAATATAGAAGAAAGGCATAAAAGTTACTTGCATAAAATTAAAGACGCGCCCACAGTGGGTACACTGCTGGAAATTACAAACAAGGAATTAAAATGCTATAACTCTTCAAGTTTTTAAGAAACAAGAAGAAGAATTAACTACTGGAAAGCAAGTAAAATAAAGCTCAAAGTTAGATGATTTTGAAGTGATCCAAGCCTTTTCTTTTATAGCTCCCAAGTTGTGTAATACCCAATGGGCAAAAGGTGTAACACCCAATGGGAAAAACTTCTTTTATCCAAAGGGTAAGAGCCAATACCACCTTCCAATGCCCCTAGTTTACTCAGATACCCAGATCTTGCAAATCTTCATCATTGCTAATATTCTTTATCCAGATAATTGCATTATCCGTTGGGTAATAGGAATATCCGTCCGTGCTCACAGTGAGCAGCCTTGTGCCCACAGTCGAAAGTGCAGATTTTCCCAAGAAAATAAACTTTTGAAACGTCATCATTTTTTTATCACATTTTATACCAAATAAAGGGTAAAGGAGCAAAGTGGGTTTAAAAACAATATAAAATCCTAGAAAAAGAGTAATAATAAACTCTCAAAAATGAGAGTTATCATGTAGTTAAAAAACAATCAACCAATACAACACAACTTGGAAGAAACGATTTTGAAGAGAAACCAACAAGATGATCGATTGGGGAGCAATTTCTCATCTCTTTGGTAATTTCTTTTTAGTTGTAACCCTAGTTTTCATTCCAACACTAGTTTGATTAGATTTTGATGTTTGCACTTTGAGATTCCATTGTAATCATTTGGAACAAACCTATTTGCTTGATTTCTATTTTAATCGTTAATTTTGTTTGGGTTTTCAATTAGTCTGATCAATTAGTTGAATCTCTCATGGAAGATTGTTAGTCAAAACCTTGATACGTAATAGTCTTGGATTTTTGATAAAGTAACAATAGATTTCATTCGGTTTCAATAAGGTTTTCGAATCGAAATCTTGAAATCTCGCAATCAAAGCAATTATAAGCCGAGCTTACGAGCTTATAGCTTTGAGTTGGTGTTTTTCTAGTCCGATAAAGCTAATCACATCTAAGAACTTAAGAGCTTATTTAATTTATATTTGTGATTAAGATCCGGTTAAAGATCTTATTTTAACCGGTGTAGATTAAGGAAAAATGGAGGTCGTTAGAGCTTGTTAACGACTATAATCAACTTAGGTTCGTTCTTTTTGTTTACGTCTTTGGAATCAATGATAAGTGTCATCATCTTAATCGAAGTCAAACTATTGTTGGATTTTATTTCATTGTTTATAATTAATTTTAGTCGTATGTTTAGTTTTCTTAATCAAATCCAACCCCCCCCCCCTTTTTACGTAACGTGTAGAAGTAAAATAATTGACACAACCAATCCCTGTGGATTCAACCTGACTTACCACTATTACAATTTATATTGTATTTTGGGACGGTTAGAAATTTAATACTTATTATTTAACGGTCTCGACACCCGTCATATAGACTGTGTTGCATTGGATCCATAGGCACGTGAGTCAGTCTTTACTTGATGGTCTACTGGGTGTCGCGGGATTTGAATGGGACCCATGTTTTATGACCTTTACTTTTCAAGGATACGATAGGAGGGTTGAGTCCGGTTGAGCTGTCAGAATGATTGACAGGCGTTTATGACCTTCGCCATGTCGGGGCAATGCCATGGTTGTATGCCCGCTTGTGCCGAGCCTTTGGCGGTATTCTTAGTAATATTTTGCTAAGGTCAGCTGTCTCTTTGGGCGTAACTTGAAAGGCGTCGTATGGGACACTTGAGCTTTTATGCAGTGAAGTGTCGTACGATTAACGTTGTATGAGTGGCATACTTTTGTGTTCCTCCACTCTCAACGGATACGGGTCTCCCCCGTCGTCGGCCAACCTTACCTGGGATTTTATAATGTCCATGTTTTATTATTGTTGGTCTTATACATTTGACTGCGATTGGATGACTTTAGTATTGGATTCCCCTCCATGTATATTAGAGTTTAAATGAAGAAGGTCATTTCCATATTTATGGTATTTGGACTTCATTACATTTTACGTTCGCGTGAGTATTGGTTCGTGTCATATTTTCAATTAAGTATTATATTTAAATGGATTGTTCTTCCATGATTATTGGGTTGAGTATTTTGTCGTCAACCGTATTTGAAGGTTTTGCATAATATAGAGTTATTCTCGTGTTAAGTGAGTTTGGATTGGAATTCATTTTGGAAAATGCTTTATACCTTTTGGGAACTTTTCTCATAGACTTTGGGTGCGTTGGAAAATGAGTCGTTTATATCCATTTTGGTAAACTCTTTTGGTAATCATAATCTATGTTGCAAATTTTCATTTAAAGAATTATTTAAATCATGCTATAAACTCTTGAACTCACTAGGCGTTAGCCTAACCCTTTTTATTTGTCGGCATGTGCATCAGGTTCAGGTTGGGAGTAGTTCTAGTGACACTGCGAAAGGTTGTGTGCTAGTAATGTGCTCGTGAGGTGGATTGTTTAAGTGAAGTATTCCGCGTTGAATTTTGGGAATAACAATTGTACTTGAGATAAGTAACACCGATGTGAACTCAGCCTTTGTATTTAAGATTTGAGTTATATGTGTTGATTGAGGAATTCCCCGTATTAGTTTATAGGGAGAAATTCTGTTATTTTGGATGTATTATCGAAATTTTTTCTTAGTTGCTCTTTCCCAAATCAAGGGTGTTACAAGTTGGTATCAGAGCATAAGTTTGAGAGAATTAGGTGTTGATTTTGGATACCTAGACTCAAACTAGCGTTCTTTTACGTAAATGAGAGTGAAGTTTCACCAATAAGCACTTTAAGATAGGATGTTTTGAGGTCGATAGAGTCATTAGAAACGAGAATCACGTCGAGAGTAGCAAGAATAATCATGTACGGTACGTTCATAATTACACCTGACCAGTGAGTGTTATGGTGAACCTACTAGTTACATGTGCATACTTGATCTACTTTAATGTGATGACGTTGGGGTAGTGAAGAAGCTTCTAAGCGAATAGTCGTTGGAAAAGATTGACGATTTTAGTATTAGTCACTTAGGGTGACAGTAAGCATGATATTTGCTTTAAGTGGACCGTTTCGTGTCGAGATTGATGGTTGGATTAGAACCATAGACTTATTGAACCGACTTTGATTCGAGGAAAAATCGTAAGGTTAATCGATATAATTCCCAACTTTGCCTTAAGAGGTTTGAGCATCCGGATGACGGTAGTGTGACCGGAGGGATTTGGAGGAGTATGGTTTGGGACGTTGAGTGCCGACTAAGTTATGCACAAAATTTATTTTAAAAATAAATTGCATCAATTATCTCTTGTGTTTCAAATCCTTATATGGATTGTGTTACAAAATCTTGGAAAATGTTTAGCACATACAAGATTTTAAATTATGGTTTTTGAACCTGCATGAAATTATTTTATTGCGGGAGTTGCAAACTCCATCGGGACTTGTTTCATTTTGTTGTTGTCCAACGTTACTTTCGGATACAATGATATCCATATTTTATGATGTTTAAGATGTTGGGCAAGTAACTACGACTTATGACTTTAACATTGGATCTCCTCCACATATGTTAAGGTTTGGACGGAAAGTTATCTTCCATTATGTCTATGTAAAGCTATTTTGGAGACTTTGTTTAATGTAAGTTTGTTGATCAATGTTGTTTATATGATATTACAACAAAAGGGGGATTTTTGGAATTTTGACGTTTTAGTCATGATTTTGCTTATTGCAGTCCGATTTTTAGAAGCGAAGGGTTTGGTGTCATTTTGTTGACTTGAGATCATTGAGTCCCGTTGAGTTTCATGGAGTTTTGGTCTTACGACGTTTTGTGTCGCGTGAGTGCGATTTCCTAATGTGCATACTCTATTTATTATGTGGGAATTTATGAGTCATGTTGGCCATTTTGTCCCACTCGGGTTTTGTTGAGAAGTATTATTTTATGCCATAAGACGACCAAAATGGATGAGTTTTGGAACTTTGGTGCCGCGTAATTTCTCTTTCAAAGATTTGTGTTAACACATATTTTGTTGCAACTTGTTCAGTGTATGAATTGATTTATATGTGACGTAAGTAATGCATGAAAGAATATTTTGATAATATTTCATAACAATTTGCGTATTGCGCTTTCGGTTAATTGATTGTTTCATTATCATTTCATGCAAATGCATTATTTTGACCTAGGGATATGCATAGCTTGGTAACCATTACCTCTCGACATTTTGATAAATGGATCGTAAATGAAAATGTTTTATTAACTCATTGCATAAATGAAGACCATTTGGTCAAAGTATGTTTCAGTGTTGTGGGGATCATGCATGATTTACGATACGTTACATTTTGAAAACACGAATGTGTGAGTCGTTGACATTTGGTCAATTTTGGTTCGATGAGCATTTTGGAAATTTGTAAACCTTTTTGGTTTTAAAGAAAAAGTGTATTTTGAGTGTTTAATAAGCACATTTTAAACATCGACATTTTGACGTTTCGAATTACAAGTGAAAATACTTTTTAGTGAAAATGCTCCGTGATGGGGATTTTGGAAAAATCATTTGTCTCAACCTAGAGTGCGTGAAATTGTTTAAATTTGTGGAACATTAATGCGCAATGTTTGCATGATTCGAAATTGGAAGTCGATCTAAAACCTTTTTGGTGTCAATCATTTACAAGCACTGATTTTCTCCTAAGCTTTGGGAAAATACATTAATGTGTGAGACTTGTAAAAAATGTTTTATTCTTATGTCATTATATGACTAAGTGAGAAATTTTTGAAAATTGATTTAGAGAATTTCATCTTTTGAAATTTTGTCGTGAACTATTTGATGCATGTTATTTCATTTCAAGAAAAACTACTAAGAGAGTGTTACAGGTTTGCATGTATACTCAAATTTGAGATTTCTCCATGATGTTTTAGTCGATATCTTCAAATCATGAAAACGTATTGATTTTGTCTTTAAACTTGGAACTGACACAAGTCATTTTATGTTTTGACCAAAGTGTACTTATGAATCGTTTCATCGCTTTTGTGAAATAAACTGACGCACGCACATTTTGTTGGCAAACCTTATTCCATGCCATTTTATGGTTTAAAAAAAAAGAATTTTGGAGTCGAATGCCGTTTAAACTTCTTTCGAAGTACGTACAAGCCTGTTGTTGCACGCTAATTGAAGTAGGCAGTTACTTTACGTGCATGACATGAATCAATCCATACTAGGGCCGTAGCGGTTCATTTCAAAGAAGTTGTTTATTACACTTTTGCGTTTTGTTAATAATTTAAACTACGATGAAATAGTTTTCAATATGATTTTTATATGTGGGACGAGCGTGTCCATTTTTGCGCAACTACCAAATTGATAGCAGTAGTTTTTATGCGTACGGTTAATTTGATATGGAAATCATTGTGTTGAAAATTTCTATAAAAAGTTTTTGATTGGCATATTTGTTAAATAATTCACTTGAGAACTTTGAACTCATTAGGACCTTGGAAAGGTTAAGTAACCCCGATTAAGAGTAAGTGTGAGTAGGACCTCGACTATGAAAAGTTGGGTGTTTCGTCGCGTAAAGGTGCTATAGGCCGAATGGTATCGATGGCAGAGTCGATGTATTTGTCGTAACTGAAGGGTTAGATTCGTGGTATCGTATTTGGAGGTTAGTGTAACCGTTTTGTCGGCAACCCTGTTTTGGGTCTTGGATAATTTTCGCATGAAGGACCCTTTAGACATCGTATTGATAACCCTAGTTTTGTGGGAATGCTTGGCGAACAGAACTCGGGTGTGGAGTCCTGTTAGAGTTCAAAGCTTGGTGGTATGGCTAGGTGTCAACCTTTTTGGGTTCGAGGTCGGGAACCGTTGGCGTATTTAGAGGGTGTAGTCCGATTTTAAAAGAAATAATGATAACGGTTGTAGTGATCTTAAGATGCTCAATTGTGATGAGTAGATTTGGTGGGATAACTTTCGTGTGTGGCAAAAGAACCTGTCGGTCTGATGATTAAGGTTGGGACGGATTCTTGGAGTTGTATAGTTGATGGGTCAGTGACGACCGCAGGTTTTGGAGTCTTTTGGGGCTCATTGGAATTAAACGGTAGTTAGCAGTAGGAACAATCGGAATTGGAGATTCTGTTGGGTTTGTTAGTGAACAAACCTTGGATTGATTTAGAGTCTGGAACCGAAATCGGGGAAGTATGGAACATCTAAGGTTGGGAGACAACCGAAGTTGTCTGATCTGGAGTTACTCCAGTGGATGAAGTGTTCCCCCAGACACAAGTACAGCGTACCTGAGAGGACATTGTTGGTAAAAGTTTACTTGAGGTTGTCTTAGCAATCGGTGTGGGGAAAATTTAGATTTCAGTTGAAAGCTATTAGAACATGGTCGGGGTGGAGTTGGTTAGCCTTTAGTTGTAAAGGACCAAGATTTCGAGGACGAAATCATTCTAAGGTTGGGAGGATTGTAACACCCCGAAAATTGAAATGCGGGATTTGGGACTTACGGACGTCCACAGGGCACAAGGCCGGACGTCCGTGATGTGCGGAAGTCCGCGGGTCATCCGCGGAAGCAACAGAGAGAAAATGGGAATTCGGATGAGGTTGAGCCGGACGTCCGCATGGCTTCTAGCCGGACGTCCGCGACACGTCTGATGAGATATTTTGTGTTTTAAGCCCTCTTCCTCTCTCACTCCCCTCATTTTCATCTTCAACCTAAAATCAGATTCTCTCTCTCTCTCTCTCTAAAATCGATTTCTCTCAAGAAACCCTATATCTCCCCTCTCCTCTTCATCCTTCTTCCCCAACACAAACCCTCACCATTGTTATAAACGTTAACCATTCTAGAAACCCGTCACTTCATCTCCTTCATCAAGTTTCTAGGGTTTCACCCAACCCTTTTCACTCCACTTTGAAGATTGGGAGTTTGTGGTTCATCTTGGTGGTTATAGAGATATTTTGGTTGGTGGATTCAAGTTGTGGTTAAGGTAATCTTCTCTTCTCTTCATTTATGGAAGTTAGGGTTTTGGTATAAGTTGAGATCTTGATGTAAAATGTATGGGGAATGATTCTTTATGGTTAGATCTGATTATTGATGGTTGGAAACTTATGGATCTAGGTTTTTGGAAGATTTGGCTTGAAGGTTCAAGTTTCTTCAAGGGAGCTTACGTTTGGGGAAAATCTAGATTTAGCCTAAATCTAGCAAGGTGAGTTCAAGTTGATTTGTGAAAACTTTTTACATGTCAAAAATGTTATTTCCAAATACTTGTGTGTTTTACTTGAAATTATCAACTGTTGAGTTATTTGATGAGTTTAACTATTTTGAAGCATTTAACTTCATAAATGTTGTAAAACACCCATGTTTGGGATTTTTGGATATCTTGATGTGTTGAGATCATAAATATGTCCTTAAAAGATTTATTGCTCAAAATGAAGTTTATTTTATGGTTTAATCATATTGGTGAAATTGATTTTATAAACCATTTGGGAAAATGCACAATTTAGTGTCAAGAGTCATTTTGAGGATTATAAGGGTATGAGTCCTTTTGGGAAAACCCCTTTTGTTTAACCCGTGTCGAGTTTTGGGTTAATGATATTTTGTGGTACTTGTTTACCTAAACGATGTTTAAATGCATTTTATGCTATGATGACCGTTATTTATGGGTCTAATGAGTTCTGAGCATTTGCTTGGTTTTGACTTTGAGGAAGTCTTGGGGACATTTGTCCGGTTTTAATGGCTCGATGTGGAGTCTTATTTATGGTTTGATTTTCATTGCACCATATTGCATATTATTGCACGTTATTGATATTTACATGCTTGGCTGCGTTAGTCATTCCGGGATAGGCAGGTTATTATAGACTGTGTTGCATTGAATCCATAGGCACGTGAGTCAGTCTTTACTTGATGGTCTACTGGGTATCGCGGGATTTGACCGGGACCCATGTTTTATGACCTTTACTTTTCAAGGATACGATAGGAGGCTGAGTCCGGTTGAGCTGTCAGATTGATTGACGGACGTTTATGACCTTCGCCATGTCGGGGCAATGCCATGGTTGTATCCCCGCTTGTGCCGAGCCTTTGGCGGTATTCTTAGTAATATTTCGCTAAGGTCAGCTGTCTCTTTGGGCGTAACTTGAAAGGCGTTGTATGGGACATTTGGGCTTTTATGCAGTGAAGTGTCGTACGATTAACGTTGTATGAGTGGCATACTTTTGTGTTCCTCTACTCTCAACGGATACGGGTCTCCCCCGTCGTCGGCCAACCTTACTTGGGATTTTATAATGTCCATGTTTTATTATTGTTGGTCTTATACATTTGACTGCGATTGGATGACTTTAATATTGGATTCCCCTCCATGTATATTAAAGTTTAAATGAAGCAGGTAATTTCCATATTTATGGTATTTGGACTTCATTACATTTTACGTTCGCGTGAGTATTGGTTTGTGTCATGTTTTCAATGAAGTATTATATTTAAATGGATTGTTCTTCCATGATTATTGGGTTGAGTATTTTGTCGTCAACCGTATTTGAAGGTTTTGCATAATATAGAGTTATTCTCGTGTTGAGTGAGTTTGGATTGGAATTCATTTTGGAAAACGCTTTATACCTTTTGGGAACTTTTCTCATAGACTTTGGGTGCGTTGGAAAATGAGTCGTTTATATCCATTTTGGTAAACTCTTTTGGAAATCATAATCTATGTTGCAAATTTTCATTTAAAGAATTATTTAAATCATGCTATAAACTCTTGAACTCACTAGGCGTTAGCCTAACCCTTTTTATTTGTCGGCATGTGCATCAGGTTCAGGTTGGGAGTAGTTCTAGTGACACTGCGAAAGGTTGTGTGCTAGTAATGTGCTCGTGAGGTGGATTGTTTAAGTGAAGTATTCCGCGTTGAATTTTGGGAATAGCAATTGTACTTGAGATAAGTAACATCGATGTGAACTCAACCATTGTATTTAAGATTTGAGTTATATGTGTTGATTGAGGAATTCCCCGTATTAGTTTATAGGGAGAAATTCTGTTATTTTGGATGTATTATCGAAAAAAATTCTTAGTTGCTCTTTCCCAAATCGAGGGTGTTACATAAAACATGGGGTCCGGTCAAATCTCGCAACACCTAGTAGACCATCAAATAAAGACTGACTTACGTGCCTATGGATCCAATGCAACACAGTCTACAATTACATGCGTATCCCGAAAATGACTAAAGCATTCGAGCATGTAAATATCGATAATATGCAATAAAATGCAATAAGTTGCAATAAATGCAAACCATAGATAGGACTCCACATTGAGCCATCAAAATCGGACAAAACGTCCCCAAAGACTCCCATAAAGTCAAAATCGAGCAAAATGCTGAAAACCCATTAGACCAATAAATAACGGTCCTCGTAATATAAAATGCATTTAAACATCGCTTAGGTAAACGTATACCACAAAATCATCATTAACCCAAAACTCGTCACGGGTTAAAACGAATGGTTTCCCAAATGGACTCATACTCTTATAATTCTCAAAATGACTCATGACACGAAAATGTGCATTTTTCCAAATGGTTTACAAAATCAATTACACTCACATGTTTAAACCATTTAATAAACTTAATTTGAGAAATAATTCACTTAATGACATATTTGTGGTTTCTACGCCTCAAAATATCCGAAAATCCCAAATGTGGGTGTTTTACAAAGTTTAATAAGTTAAACACTTCAAAAGATTAAACTTACCAAATAACTCAACAATTGATAATTTTAAGTAAAACACACAAATACTTGGAAAATAACATTTTTGGCATATACAACGTTTTCACAAATCAACTTGAACTCACCTTGCTAGATTAGGCTAAATCTAGATTTTCCACAAACGTAAGCTCATTTGAAGAAACACGTATCTTCAAGCCCAAATCTTCCAAAAACCTAGATCTATAAGTTTCCAATCATAAATGATCATCCCCAAACACTTAGATACGTTTTCCCCAACATAAAACGTCCAAAACCACCAAAATACCAAAACCCTAATTTATTAGATGGAGAAAAGAGAGAAGCTTACCTCAACCACCACCACATACTCTTGGATCTTTCAATAAACTTCAATACTCTTTCTAGATCCTTGAAGAGATCTCAAAAAACGAAACCATAGCAACTTGAATCACTAAAATCGGAGTTGAAATGAGAGAGATATGAAGAAATGAAGTTTAGGGGTTGAAAATCGCGTTTTATGCTGATCAGATACTCCGTGCGGTTCTCCGTGCGGGTACATCAGCGCCAAAACCCACACGAGACTCTGGTCGCCCGGTTTCTTCCTAAACACTGTTTTGGCCATAATTTATTCGTTTTAGCTTCGTTTTCGCTCCGAAAAGAACCGTTAGACTCGTATTCGGGTTCCCCATCCAACAAGACCATAAAATCTAGGATTTAATCCAAAATCTTATTTTTCATATTTATCTTAAAAGATCGATTTCTTCACTGACTCGAAATTGTACTTATCTAAAAATTGCGGGTGTTACATTCTATACGTCTTGAACGACAATGATTGTCAATAAAGTGACAAGTGCTACTAATTTAGCAAATATGTCGACTAAATCCGTTCTCACCAACAAATTTACTAAGAAGTCAATTTCCGTCAAGTTATTTTCCTTTTCTCTTCTCCCAAATTGCTCATGTCCCTAATCTAATTGAACCTTAGGGACCAAAGACTTGTTCAAATTCATTTCAACGCTTATGATCTGAGAAGTGCTAATTCGGTTAAGATAGACATCTTTCAAGAACGCCGCCGTCCCTGGAATCAATAAGAAAACAAGTAGCTAATATGTAAGTTAGATAATAATAATAATAATAAAACATTATCATACTTTTAAGTTTTGTAATTAATACAATTATACTTGAAAAACAACTATCAGTTTTGATAATCGTATTGATATAAATATCATTTTACTTAATCAAAATATATTAGTATTAATATATGATTAATAAATGTTTTCACTCAAATATATAATTGAAATTTTGTAACATTGTTTTTCTTATCTGTTTGACAGTAATTAATTCGATTTAATCATATAAAATTATTAGTATTTGATATGATCACAAAATTAAAAACCTTATTCACCATTATTATTTTGAATATAAATTATTTGAAAATTAAAGGAAATTGTATATGTTTGGGAAATTATGCAACGTGGCATAATGTGATTGGGTAAGAGAGCCCAACCACAATATGATTGGGAGAATAGGGTGCGAGCACAAAGACAAATATGAAGTCGCTGCTCGCCTGCGAAATTGTCCCTACAGACCACTGTAACATTCACATTTCACGGGAAACCCGTATGACGTCACGCATCGTGAGGGTCCCACCAGCACGCAACCTCTGGGCCCCACCTCTCGATTCCATTCATTCGCCTTTTAACCGTTCGATTGAAAGCGAACCCCCTCCTTGCTCTCTCTATCATCATCTTCACAGTTCACACACACACACACACACACACACACACTCTGTGACTCAAGTGGAGCAGATTTCGCGGGGTTTTCTTCCCTCTGATTCAACGTTACCTTCTCGATTTCTTCATTTCCGCCATTGATGACCACAAACACTCATCGTATTATTGCTGAAACCAACAATAATCATCAACAACAGAGTAAGATTTCGTTAATTCCTTTTTTCTTTCGTGATTCCTTTCTTCTTGTTTAATTCTTGAAATGCATATGTGTTCTTGAAGTATCTAATGAAGGTAGGCTCTAGATTTGTGGTTTATCTCCCTTCTTTCTCTGCATCCTATATCCTTTCTATATGACTAATGACTTTGTCCTGTTTATCTGATAAATACTTCTAATGTGTGTGTGATTTTCTTCGTTTTTAGCTATTTGATACCTTGGATCTGTGAATTCGCATACAAACTTGTATTTAATCTTGAAGATTTATGGAGGATTCGTTTTATTTCAGGCACATTTTTGGCTTCCAGATTCGTTGGCTCTACCTCTTTACTATTCAATATCCAGTAGAACTGTTTTCTGACACTTTTAGAAAATTCCAAGCGTGCTCGCCAAAAAAGCATAAAAAATGTAAGTTTTGTTCACACAGCTTTTTGATGCTCTTTCCATCGGTGTTAGATTCTGTTGGAGTCTAAGTCTACTAATACCTGCACCATAAGCAAGATGATTAGGAACAGTGATGGAGGATGCCTTATCCATTTGTCTCTGTGTATTCTCATAATTTTTACTGCTATAAGCATACAATAATTTTGGGTTTTAGTGTGATTTTATATGCCATCTGCTTCTAGTCTCTAGATCCAATCATATTGTAAGGTACAACTTTGTTATGCATTTTTATCCGTAAATTGAAATTAAGCAATGTGGCTAACTGTGGACCATCTAATACCTGTGCAGTCCTATTGCTAGAAATATCAAATAAATATAGAGAAGATGGCCTGACCTCAGAGTACAAGTAATGGGGGATGGCCTAATCCCATGGAAAAGGAAACTGTTGCAAAAGAAGTAAGTAGTCAATATAGATGCACTTTGAAGGTGAGTTCTAGAGGCATGCTAGTCTGCTGGTTAATGGTTATTGTGTTCCCAGTAATATGACTAATCTGACAATCGTAGGCAACAAGGTTAGGAGCATAACAGCATTTCTATTATCAAAGCAAATTATAGTTTACGGAATGCAATGGTTTAGGAGTATTCTTTATAATATTATGGTTCTTAAGGGTATACACAATGGGTTTTTGTTTGATGCAATAGGTCACACAGTCTTTTTACCATGGTGCATTGTTAGGTTGAATAATGCAAGGGAATACGTGTTGGAAATATTTAATGGACATTTATGGAGGACATCTTTGACCTTCCGTATGCTGTGGTTACAATCAAATGGAATTATGTTCCATTATGATTGGTCCTTATATAAAGAACCGACAATTGAGTTTTCTAATGGATTGAAATACAAGAAAAGATATAGCAAAAGGGGAATACCATAACAGCAAGTTCACAGACAAGAGGGTCTCGAGCTTGATCAATTGGAAGGTAAAGTCCAGACGGTTATTCCGTTTGCATGTGTTGTATCCTAGGAAACACGCATCATATGGGGCAAATATATTTTAAGGAAATTGTGCCTAGGATATGTTTATGGTTCTCCATCGCGTTTTATTTTTCTATTCTGGATTAGTTACTTACAAATTTAAAAAGAGAGGAAAACATTGGGACAAAATAGGATTCATAACATTGTTAGGTTTGATGCAAATTGATGTGAATTCTCTTGGTTTCTTGAAGGTAGCATGATGGATGGAACCAATATAATATCTATGTGCACCTTTAATTGCCCCACAAAGTACATGTCTAATTGGTAGCGACAGATTAGTTTTTAGCTTCCACACAGACTGAGCAATTGATAGAATGCCATTAACTGTGGATGCAGTCAGTGATGTTATATTTACACCCCTAAAAAGGTGGCATAGTGAGTAACATAGGAAAATTAAAGAAAGCTGCTGATGAAATTGGATGAATATTGAAGTACCCTCAACAAAAAGCTAAACTTTGATATGTGCTTTAAGAAGCTGGCATTGGATGTAAATCTGTAATCCAGATATA
This sequence comes from Saussurea involucrata, assembly GCA_033807775.1. Classification (NCBI taxonomy): domain Eukaryota; kingdom Viridiplantae; phylum Streptophyta; class Magnoliopsida; order Asterales; family Asteraceae; genus Saussurea; species Saussurea involucrata. Next base: position 13,003,441 of record CM066327.1, on the reverse strand, counting down.
GTTGTAGCCATGTAGTAATGGTATATAATGAAAGTTTTTTTTTTCCAGGATATCCTTTCCATTTAGCTTTTCTTTCCTCTCTTTTCACCTTCATGTTCTCTTTGCAAATTAATAGACATTGCAATTATATTTTGTTTCCCTTAGGCATCTGTCGTCCATTAACTCTCATGTTTTTGATGAAATGAAAGAACATACATATAATGGATATAGGATTTTGAGTATGCAATATATTGACTGAGACCCTCTCTTGTTCCTTGCCTTGCCAGCTAGCATGGAGGAATGAGGCATCAGATACAGTGCATATAGCTCAGAATGGGCTCAAGAGAACAACAAACCTCAAAAGCGCTGCAGGAGAAAGTTGTCACATTGCGAGCAAATAAGATCAGAAAAGCTTTAGATTACAATAAACTGGAAAACCCATTATTTGTTGGTCAAGATAATGAGCTGAGACAACCCGTGATAGACCACAAAGAACAGTCGTTAAGAAGTATGGGAGATAAAGATGACGGCCTTGTGAAGCACATGAGAAATTTGCCTGGCTATCTCCAGCGCGTGGAAAAGGGTGACAATATCCAAGGGAAAGCTTTAAATTTTGGAGTTCTTGACTGGGGTCGTCTAGAAAACTGGAAGTCCAATGAAAAACGCATTCCACCAAGATATAACATGAAGACATCATCACTCTCTAGCAATAATCCCATACTTGTGGAAAGTGGATCAGCAAGGTTATCGAGAAGTAGGAAAAAGATTCATCCACCTCGGAAGGATCAACTCAATTCTTCTTGCAGAGAAAGACTTCCCCCAGGTGTTAGATGGCCTAGAGGGAAGGCAGTAAAAGTGCAAATTTCTGAAACTTCTCCTGGAGAAACATCCGATGGGACTCAAACTCCTTGTTGGAAGGATCTGACACCTACCAACAAATATCGTGCGGTAGAGTTTGACAGTAGAAAAGGGAAACAAACAGATCGAATGACATCAGAAAAGGAAACTCAGAGTCCATGTCATTCTCCATGTTATACAATGAGGTCTCAGAATCAGGGTATCAATCCTGCTGATGATCCTTGCCCCGGTGGCAACCATAATGCTGTACTGTCTTCACCTCGAGATGAGACCAAAATCAATTCTTCTTCTCAAGATCTTTGGCTTTCAGACTCTAGAAGTTCATGTGATGGTCATTTGATAGAAGCAAACGAGAGTAGACTGTCCAATTGCTTTTCTCCAACAGAGTTTTATTCACCAAACCCCTTTACTCAAGTTCCTCACTCTTGCCCTTTCCCTTTACCTCTCAGCACCGAGACCTACCCTGATCCGGAATGTTCTACTGAGATACCAGTTACGTTTGAAGAAAACGAGTCAGTGATACAAGATTTAACCAGCGCGAAGGCTTCCAAGAAATGTGATGTGGACATAGATGCACATTCTGCTCTAAAAGGGAGACAGCCATCTCCCAATAGGAGGTTTAGCTTTAGCCTTGGGAAGATGACCAGAAGTTTTAGCTTTAAGGAGAGTTCATCTGTTGTTCCACAACTAAGCTCAACACATTCATCCGTCAAATCTGGGCCTGTAAATTTTGAAGCCTCTCCTGATTTGGTCAATCACAACTGGAAGAAGGGAAATGCTACTCACACATCGAGGTCTAGTCCCTTGAGGAGATTGCTAGACCCGTTGTTGAAGCTCAAAGGAGCCCATTCAGCTGAGAAGGTTCCGAAATCAAAACTAGACCTAAATTCTACTAGTTTGGCCCCTGTAAATGAGAACGAAATGCTTAAGTACAGATCAACTAATGTACAGGCTCTCCTACAGCTAACAATGAAGAATGGAATCCCTTTTTTCAAACTTGTGGTGGAGAGCAGCAGCGACATTTTAGCTGCTGCTGTCAAAAAGTTACCATCTGGGAAGGATGATTCAAGCTTGATTTACGCATTCTACTCGGTACACGAGAACAAGAAGAAGAATGGAGGTTGGATATACCAAGGTTCGAAAGAAAAAAGTTTCGGGTTTGGGTATAATATCATTGGACAGATGAAGATTTGTAGCTCATACCATGCTGAGTTTAATGGTTCAGAGAAAGACCTATATGTGGTGCGAGAATCGGTCTTGTATAGTAGTGATAGTGTGCAAGCAGATGAGAAAACAGTTGATCACAAGCTAGATGGGGAGTTAGCTGCTATAATAGTGAAGAATCCAAGTGATGAAATCTGTGGAGATATAGGGAACTCGAAAAACATGGTGGTTATTCTCCCTGAAGGTGCTCATACCTTGCCAAACGGTGGAGGACCTTCTCCATTGATAAACCGATGGAGATCTGGTGGAGTATGCGACTGTGGAGGATGGGATATTGGTTGCCAGTTTCACGTTCTCAGTCATCAAAATGAAATTGTCAAGACTCCAACTCCCTCAAATCGTCTCGACCTTTGTTACCAGGTATTTACTAGTTGTTTTTAGTAGACTATACTATATATATTGATGGTAAAAATTAAAGTTGTGCGAAAATGGAATGTGGTATGCAGCAGCAGCAGCAGCAGCAGGTAGGGGGGAAGAAGAAGAAGAAGTGCTGCAACTTTAGCTTGGTTTCACTTGAAGATGGACTTTACTCGCTTGAATATGATCCATCAATGTCTTTGCTTCAAGCATTCTCGATGTGTGTAGCAGTTGTAAGTAGCCAGAAGCTAACTCACATCTTCCAAGTGAGTTATGTTGCAGCAGATGAGAGAGTCAAAAGTTGGGAGGAAATCCCTGGGAAATATGTTTCAAAGCCACCGGCGTCACCTGTTGGGAGGGTATAGTTTTTGTTTACTTTAGTAAGTAATAGAGAGATAGCATGGTATACTATTACTGTACTGTAGTAGTAATATTGTAACGGGAATACAACAGTTTCGTGTTACAAGGTTAAAAGCTACCAACATGTATGATGGATGATTGATTGCTATTGCTAGTTCTACTCCCCCTTCACTTTCACAAAAAAAGGATGTATATGAGAAGCATGGTAAATCTACATGAACCATTGACCATCAATCTTCTCAAACCGAAACTGTCATTTACCTGTCATCCTAACGCACCCAAAATCCCCTCTCAAGTTAAACAAACACGCTATCTAGGTTAACTATTAGATCTGCAAAATTAGGCTTCTATTTCATTCTATGTATTACAATCTGTGTGTTATTGTGAGTTTAGGTATTGTCTTGGTCACACTTGGTTCTGTTAAGGTTCCAAACAACAGATGAATCTATACATGTAAACTTAAATTCTGATACTGATCAACAACATATAAAGGCAAACTCACAAACATAATGGAAACAAACTATCTATAGTTTATAATTAGATAAGCATGCAACCATATTAACATAATCATGCTACATGTTCTATAAATTGTAACGTATGATGTGACTTGATTCTGACATAAATAGTCGTGCTGTGCATATACCAACACCCTACACTTTAAGTTCAAACTGATTGATCATGGAAATCAAAATGTACATCTTTCTTCGAAAGAAGGCTAACCCAAAGTTTTATCAACTCAAATATCCCGATCTTCAATACGTATCTTGAAGTTGAAATTTAGTCGGTTGCCTCAAAATTCAATATAATAAAAAAGGTAATATTTCGGTTGATCATGGATACGATCCACTTGTTATATCTTAGAATTGGTACACAGAAATTCGTAAACAACAATGCTTAGAATCAAGAAATTGAATAAAATTTTGCACAAGTCAAACTATATATTACATATGCAATTCATGTATATAGATTATATATATACACATACGTGTGTGTATACAGAAATTGAAAATACAATAAGAATTGAATCACTAACTCAACTATTGTAACCAATCTTGATGAAGATTGATGTGTTGATGGAGGCCTATGTTGTGCAACGTCCTCATACATCAATTTGTCCCATGGACGGACCCAAAATCTTTTTCAACGGTGACACCATATTTTTTTCATACGGTTTTTATCGACGTGTCTTCATCTTTTTAGTTTTTACCAACGTTCAATATCACCAGATGTGTTTGTAGCCTAATTCCACCGTTTCGAGAGATTTTTAAGTTTTTTTGTATCAATTTCGAGAGACTTTTCGGTTTTTTTTTTGTTGATTTCAAAAAGTTTTTTTTTTAGTTTTTTGGTTGATTAGGAGATACGGTTGCACTTCTAAAATGATACGGTTGCACATTTCACAAAACTAATTTTTTTTACAAAAGCGGCAAAGAAACAATACGGCAGCAAGTGCCACCGTTGGCACCTCTTGAGGTCCGTCCCTGCCATGTTTCGTAGTATTGAATGTCTATCTAGAGAATTCAACAAAGGAAAGCCCCAAAATTATGTAGTAGAACAAAGGAAAGCCCAAGATCGTTAGTTGATTTGGGTTGAGAGTGTGTTGTAGAACAAAGGATAGCCCAAAAATTATGTGAAAAAATCTCTACCAAATCAAGATCAAATGAGGTTTGTCTCAACCGAAATCAATGAGTTAAGCAGGTATGCATCTTTCTGTGTCCTCACTTAGTTTTTTATGATGCATCTAAGGCCCATCTTCACCATTAATAATAATATGTGTTAAACCCAACTTAAGAGCAGGGCCGTCCCTAGGGAGGGCGGGCTGGGCGTACGTCCAGGGCCCAAAAAATGTAGGGGCCCAATTATTTTTAGTATATATCATATAATAGTAGTTCAAAATGTTAGTAAATACAACAACAACAAAAATAGTATTAGTAGGGCTCAAAAAAAATTTGCATTATATTAATGGGTCGAAATATGTATTAGGCCATGCGTAGCGGGAGGGTACCCGCTCTCGGGTAAGCCCTCGGGTTCAGCGGGCTCCGGTACGGGGGTCTGCGGGTAGGGGGAGGGTTCGGGGTATCGGGTTCCCCAACCCGATGAACCCGTGCCATTTTATTTTAATTTTTAATTTTATTTTTTAATTTTTAAAAAAAATGCCGTTGAACGGCTAGTTTGTTTAAAAAATATTTTTTTTAATTTTTTTTTTCAAATTAATCACACTATATATATTAATCAAAACATCTTATTTTTTTCACACCAAATTCTCTCAAATTCTCTCAAATTCAATACCTTCTTCCATTTATCTCAAATTCAATACCTTCTTCCATTTCTCTCAAATTTCATCATGAATCCAAACACCACACCTACAAACCGTCGTAACCGACCGGATACACCGCAACAAGACCCGGAGCTTGGCTTCCAACCGTTTTCTCAACAAGGTTATGTTCCGCAACAAGCGTTTTCTCAACAAGGTTATGTTCCGCAACAACCGTTTTCTCAACAAGGTTATGTTCCGCAACCGCCCCCAAACGTTGGTTTCCAACAATTTCCGCAACACCCGTATGCTCATCAATTTACATATCCTGCTTTGATTCAACAAGGTTTTACTCCCGCCAATTACTAACTTACTTTATTTTTATTATTTATCTTATTTTTATTTATTAAAAAATATATAAATATTTTTATTTTGTTAAATAATTAAATGTATAAATAAAAGAATTAAAAGGGATGAGGTGGCAAGGGTTCAAAGGGTACTGGTACTCCACTTTTAGGGTTGAAATGGTAAGAGAGAAAAGCTGATGTGGCGTTGAGGTGAGAAGGGTTCAAAGGGTATGGGTACTCATGGCCTAATATGTAACTACATTGGACAAGAACATTTGTAAAAAGTTAATTGATCTTCTATTTTATAGTGTTGATTATTGTTTCTATAAAGTTTTTTTTTTATCTAGCACTAATATCTAAAACTATTTTTCCTAGAAACCTTGATACTCTTTTGATTATTTCACCCGTGTGAATTCTAATTTTGTGTTAGAATATTGTAGATTTCTTGTTATTAACTAAGAAAACTCATAAGAAAAAAATTACCAACTATATTTGACGATCCAACTTATATAAAAATTGTAAGTACTCTCCTATATCTAAAATAAGAATAAGATCTATAGCTATAGTCAACACTGACTTTTGATTCTAAGATTGATGGTTCTTAAAAAGTTTGTTTCAACCCTAAGACCATCTCCATCCCACCACTAAAAACACAAAAATGAAGATGTTTTCATCTCCAATCCAACACTAAATACAACAAAAATGGAGGTCAATTAAGTAGACCTATATATTTGAAGGCTAATAAAATAAGTCTCTATAATCACATACTAATATTTTAATCAACTTTTATAATTACATACACATAGATTAATAACTTAATACATTAAGTAATACTTTATATCAACTTTATAATTTAGCTATATTATTATAATATTAAATCTGTTTTTAGTGTTTTTTTTAGTGTGTTGATGGAGTTGTACATTTTTTAGTGTTCAAGAGACTCATCATTTTTAGTGTTTTAAGTGTTATTTTTCCAGTGGTTGGGTTGGGATGCCCTAGAAGTTTAAAATGATGATGAAAAACATTAACATTTGGTGACATGAAAAACTCAAATGATATGGATTTTTTCAACCCAAATGATTTCAACATAGTGACATCAAATGATGTCAATCAATATATTAAAGGTATATCATAAGATATCTTTATGCCTATTCAGGGCCGGCCCTGGCCACGTGTAGCCTGTGCGATCGCACAGGGCATCAAAGCTGAAGGGGGCATCAAGTTGTCATATATTAGTAGTTTTTGGGTTTAATAATTTGGGAATTGGACAACTAGGATAAGAACATATCAAAGCTTGGTAGTGATTGATACTAAATGTGCATCGTGAACCGGTGAACACCTAACATATCAACAACTCAAGCCGAATTCTATTTAGCATCTTAACGAATAAACACAAATAAACAAATTTTCTTAATGATCACAAAGAGTTTCGTTTGTTCGTTTAGCATCTTAACGAACATATTTCTTTACGAATGAACCAGAATACAAAAAGTTTTCTTTGATTACCGTTTTTTTTTAATTTAAGTTAAGCAACAAAGAAGAACACAAAAACTTTCGCTCATTTATCATTCGTGTTCATTTGTTTGTTCGGTAGAGTTAATCAATGAACAAGAACAAGCCTCCATCCATGTTTGTTCGATTCATTTTGCCTACTAGAATTTGCAATGCACACGAGGACATCATGGTATCAGCACAATTGGAATACGCTGCACAACAATAGTAACCTATTGTGATATTACCTTACTTGGCACTAGCTCTTTGCAATGCATAGTGTCGTATATGAATTTTACAATTTATCATTGTGAGGAATAGGCATAAAGTAAATTGTAATTCTCATTTCGTGTGGTGATGAGAAATGAGGAATAGGCATAAAGTAAATTGTAATTCCCATTTCGTATTGTGATGTGAAACGTGGAATAGACATAAAGTAAATTGTAATTCTCGTTGACGTGAAATGAGGAATAGGCACAGTGCCGGTCCTATGGTTTTTGATGCCCTGTGCGAAAATGCTAAAACAATGCCCCTACACCTATTTTTTAAGGAAATGAAACAACGGAACATGCGATTTTTAAAGGGTTTGAAACCTGGTCATACTAGGTGGTTCATCTTCACTTTTGATTTTTATCAACTATAATTAAAAAAATATAAAGGGGAACATAAAAACCAAACCCTCGAATTACAAAATATAGAATGATTAAAAGATACAACTTGAATTAAGATCATGCTTCCTTCTTTTCTGGTTTTGCTTTTTTCAAAATGAAATTAGAACAATAGAAAATATACTTCAATATATGGAAATTAAAACTAAAACATACGGAAAACTATAATTAGTTTTAACTAAAATAGTAAATTACATCGAAGTTAATATCATTGTAAGCAAAGATCAAAACTCAAAAAGTTACAATTCTAAAAACTAAAGTATAAATCCAATGTGGTAATGCCAAATCTCAAAGTCAACAAAAACGAGAATTACAATTTACTTTATGCTTATTCCACGTTTCAATTAATGTCAGTGCCTATAGATCCATTACACTTACTAGCATACGTGCATATTTACTTAACATACAAAACATTTCATATCATATTCTTAAAGCTAAGAATCACAAATAATCTATCATACCCTTATTCTCATTTGTCCCTCTTCGGCGACTTAGCACGGGGGTTCCAAATCCGGAACTATCCGAAAAAATCTCTTATCCGAAACCCAAATCCGGAACTATCCGGAAAACCTATCCGAAAAAGCCAAATCCGGACTATCATCCGGAATCCGGTAAAAACATCCGGACACTCATCTAGAATCCGGTACATTCCGGACAACCATCCGGAATCCGGACTTATTCCAGTATCCGGTACCAATCCGATACTTTTATCCGGAAATCGTAACTTTCTGGGAAAATCAACATCCGGACTATTCGAACTGGGTATCGATTTTTAGTCTTAAAACTCACCTAAATCCAATTATCAACCAACTTCTTACCGGTACAGAATTACCAAGACATTTTATCACTTTGCAACCAAATATTTCATTCAGTTTCAACTATAATTAATTAAGAAAGAAGATGAACTCACCGGGAATAAACTTGTTTTCAAAGTGTTATGCAAATCGATTCAGCTCATAACAACAACTTCAAACTTGATTCTCCAAGGATTCAGTAACCTAATCATACCAATTTGGGCTTATGAATATCCATTCTTAAATAATTTACTGAAAAACAAAGTGGAATTCCTTACCGATAGTAGGATTAGAACTCGACTCTTCTTCTGCCCTGAACCGCCTTCCAACACTTTCCAAAATCAGATATTTCTTTAAATGGGTGGTTCCCATGACTTATACCTCAATCTTTCCAAGATTGGCATAAAACCACCTCAAGTTCCCTTTTTCCACAAACTACCCCAAAAGTATGATCAATTATAATAACAACCCTACCTCATCAATTATAACATACCGATTAAATACACCTTTCAATATTTTAAACATTCCCAAAATACTTGTACAATAAATATAAAATTTTGAGATGTTACAGGGGGACCCATTTTACCTCTCGCCCAAGGCCTAAAAAATGTCAGGAACGGACCTGCTTAAGAGCAACATGTATATAAGGCCCATCTTGAAGTGCTAACCCACCTTGACCTTTAACATGTGCTAAACTGAAAGAGCAAAAAGAATAGAGTTACACACCTATTCCATGAGTTACGTTGGTATTCCATATTTCTGTCTCCACATTTTCAACATGCATCTCCTTCCAAGGCCCATCGGACTACTAAATCTTAAAAAAACTGCTAAAAAGAAATCACATATTAACAAGGAGGAGAAACCAAGGGGTCGTTTACCAAATACTTACCCGGTAAGTGTCTAAGTGATTATCGGCAAGAGAAATTATCCTTACTTACCTAATCATGTAACATTCTTAGGCGAATTATTGGTAAGCGTCTTAAAGCCAGTAAGCGCTTACCAAGTAAGAGTCGTGTTCCTCACTTACCGGGTAAGACTCTCAGTCCTTGTTACGCTTCTTACCGGGTAAGATTCTTGGTAAATGATATCGTTACGTTCTCACCATAACAGAGTGAAAATTAGTGATGCCTCCATGATTGTAAGGTCAAAAGTCAAAACATCTATAACAGTAGTCGATAATTGGCAAAGACCTTATTCTCAATTTCTAGGGTTTCGGTATAATCGAATTATGCGCTCGTTCTTGGAATGGAGGCAGTGGAGCACACTTGAAAAGTTGTAGGGTTGTCACTTCTTTGAAATCGACCCTTATACAAAAAAATGTAGGGTTGTTCATCGGTTGACATCCAATGGATGTGAATGGAACCGAACCGAACCGATCCAATCATCCATTGGATGTTGGCTTTCCAATCCAATGGATGATTGGATTGGTTTGGTTCTATCCGTTGGATATTCTTATTGGATATCAATTGGATCGGATTGGATATCCATTTGATCGGATTGTATCCATATGACATCCGAATGGATGATCAGATCGAATTCATTCAATGTGTTAACTTACTCCAATTTTCTAAAAATGAAACAAATTGATGAATCATAAATATGTGTTAATTTTTTTGCAAGGCATAAATATGTGTTAATACCAACATAAGTGAGACTACAAATTCAAAAACCATCACAAAACAAATTCAAATTTAAACAAATTGCAAACAAATTAATTGGATGATAGTGGGATGATAAGCAAATGGGTAATTGGATGTTGGTCGGTTCGGTTCAGACGGTTTTGGTCGGTTCTGGACTCATCCAAGAACCGACCGATCCAAATTAAATGTTGAAATTTTCAATCTGATCCGATTCAATTACAACTGAATATCCAATTATGGTCGGTCAGTTCTAATTGCCCCAGACAATTTTTATTGGATTACTTGACTTCCTATACACCCTATAAAAATGGGTAAACAAGGAATATTACAATATTTGATAATTTTTGTATTTATTACTGATTTATATATAATACTTTAATATTTATGTTTTCACAAAAATTAGATGATAATTTTTTATATATCTCATTTGTCCATATAACATATTTATTAATCATTTAATTTCAAAACGTGTATATAAACACCCCTTAAAGTGATTGTTGGTATTGTTGATTTCCATCACCAAAATAGTTTTGGTCGGTTCTGGACTCATCCAAGAACCGACCGATCCAAATTAAATGTTGAAATTTTCAATCTGATCCGATTCAATTACAACTGAATATCCAATTATGGTCGGTCAGTTCTAATTGCCCCAGACAATTTTTATTGGATTACTTGACTTCCTATACACCCTATAAAAATGGGTAAACAAGGAATATTACAATATTTGATAATTTTTGTATTTATTACTGATTTATATATAATACTTTAATATTTATGTTTTCACAAAAATTAGATGATAATTTTTTATATATCTCATTTGTCCATATAACATATTTATTAATCATTTAATTTCAAAACGTGTATATAAACACCCCTTAAAGTGATTGTTGGTATTGTTGATTTCCATCACCAAAATAGTTATTTTTCTTATTAAACTTTAAAGTAAGAATAATTCACTAGAGTATATTTCCAACTCTCATATTATATGTTTATTGTATAAATCACTGTGAATAGAAATAGGGATGACATTTTCTTACAACATTTTAGCAATTTAGTAGTCATACAATAATAGCCAATTGCAAAGATCGAAACCTTTTGACATTTTTTTAGTAATTGTAACTATTCGGGTTAGCTTGTACATACTTGGACTAATTACATAATATCCTGAAATTAACAACCAAAAACCTCTAGTAGCGCATAGGGGACTCGACATGTGACGAATGAGAAATAAACCCAAGGTGAGACACCCCTCATTCATTATTCAATAAATGCTCTAAGGTGGGGTGCAGGGTACGAGCATGTGATTTGTTTATGTTCATATCTTCTTTATGTTCTGTAGGTGTTTATGATCGTATTTGAGGTTTTTTGGAAATGAATTTTGTGATTATTGTATTGTGTTTGGATATTTGGCGATCGTGGTGATGGTCCCGACAGTGGAGGTGTGATCAAAAATAATATTTGAGAATAATAGCGATCTACGTCATTGTCATATCACATTTCAAAGATAAAATTACCATATTGTCCTCATATAATGGGACTTGACAACTGAAAGTTAAGAAACATTAGTAAGAAGAACAAAAAACAAACATAAACTAATTCTATAGGGGTTTTGGTTCCTTTTTAACTTTTGGGCGGGTGGTTGGTGTTGGTGTTTTATCTCTATTTAGGTTGATAAACGGATAGCAGATTTAGGCTTTGTGATAAGTTTCCTAGACTCTTTAGCTTATAAAGTCTTAAGGAGGCGGTGGTGAAAAATCAGATTGTGTGGCAGAGTTAGGGTGTCTTTAGAGTTGGGTAGTTAAGAGATCTTATAGTTAAGAGTTTTGAGTAACTTGGAATAGGTCAATGGTTTGACCTATGTAACACCCTAAAATCAGGGCTAATTTAAACCTCAATTTTATAGTAAGATTTCAACATAAACCTTTTAAACTTTATACATAAGCAGAGAATTACTATGAGGGTCATATTTACAAACATGAAATTCTTCAAATAACCTATTAATCTAATCATGTCACTATAATCAGATTAGCAACCCACTGTTGCGACATCCTTTTCTTATCGCAACCAACTGTTGCGACAAGCCTCTTATCACAACCATCTTGTTGCGATACACATCTCATCGCAACCAACTGTTGCGATACAACTTACTTGTCGCAACCCAAGGTTGCGACATTCATACTTATCGCAATCTATCATAACTATCGCAACTTACTATTGCGATGTTCATAACTATCTCAACTAACTGAAAACGTAATTTAACCCAGAATCTATATTTTTAAGCCATGAATGATTCTGTAAATTTCCAGATATGATTAAGACCATCAATAAAACATAATCATAAACCCAGATTTCTCATAACATTCAAAAATATCAAGACACATTTCTAAATTACTAAATAACTCAATACACATAAGAAGATAAATTTATGTGTAATCATACCTTTAGCTTCCACATATTTCTTCTTAATTTCCAACTGAAAATTCAGCTTCTTCTTGCTTCTTCTCTTTCTTTTGTTTCTCTCTCTCTCTCTTTGCCGTACACAACACAACACAACACACACACACTTAAGATATCACAAATGCTAAAAATGGGACACCTCATCCCTCTTAATCAAATGAGGCGGTGATGGTGATTATCTTTAATCACCTTAACCAAACAGCCCCTCATACTTTCCTCACTTGGCAAGATTAACCCCCAAACTTCTAAATTAAAAATAAAGTTTACCCCTTAACTTATAACTTCGTAAAACAAATAACATAACTTAATCGGGGATAAACTCTAAAATTAATCTATCAAATAACCGATCATAACTTATCAAATAATTATACTCAAATTATTTAATAAACTAAACGAGATCCTTTATATAGAAAAATCGAGATGTTACAATACTCCCCAACTTGAAAATGATTTCGTCCTCGAAATCAAAGCTAGGTAAATAAGTGAGGATATCTAGTCCTCATATCCTCTTCCGACTCTAAAGTCACATTTGCACCTCGATGATGTTTCCACTGTACCTTTAACATAACCACTTCCTTATTATTACGTAACTTTCTAACCGATCTTTCTAAAATTGCCTCCGGTTCATCCACACAACGACTCTTTTCATCCACTCTTACGTCAGTAAGTGGAATCACATCATCCTCTTCGGCTAAGCATTTCCGAAGATAGCAAACATGAAAAGTATTGTGGATTCCTTCCAATTCAGGTGGAAGATCCAACTGATATGCTTGCAATCCAACTCTCATAGTGATGGTGAAAGGTCCTAGAAAACGAGGACTCAACTTCCCACGTTTACCAAACCTTATCACACCTTTCCATGGGGATACTTTAAGCATTACGCGCTCCCCAACTTGGAATTCTTTTGGTCTTCTTTTCGGATCAGCATAACTCTTTTGTCTATCTTGAGATGCTTTCATATGCTTTCGAATTTCTTTCACTTTGTCAGCTGTTTGTTGCACCAGTTCCGGACCAGCAAATTGCTTTTCTCCGGCTTCTAACCACCACACAGGTGTTCTACATTTCTGTTCGTACAAAGCTTCGAAAGGTGCTCTTCCAATACTGGAATGATAACTATTGTTATACGCAAACTCCACTAAAGGTAAATGCGCATCCCAGTTACCTCCAAAATCTAATACACACGACCTGAGCATATCTTCCAAAGTTTGAATGGTCCTTTCGCTTTGCCCGTCCGTTTGTGGATGATAAGCCGTGCTCAAATTAACTTTTGTACCCAATTCTTCTTGTAGTGACTGCCAAAACCTCGAGGTAAACCGACTATCACGATCCGACACTATAGACACCGGTATACCATGCCTTGACACCACTTCATCAATATACAGCTTCGCCAATTTACCTATTGGTGATGCTTCTTTCATAGCCAGAAAATGAGCACTCTTAGTCAATCGATCCACGATTACCCATATAGTATCGTTACCCTTTTGCGTCCTTGGTAACTTCGTCACGAAATCCATGGTAATCTTTTCCCACTTCTATTCCGGAATCTCCAAAGATTGGAAACTTCCGTAAGGCTTTTGATGTTCCGCTTTTACTAACGAACATGTTCTACACTTTTCTACTATGTGTGCCACATCTACTTTCATAGCTGGCCACCAATAGTGTAACTTCAAATCTCTATACATCTTAGTACTCCCAGGGTGTATAGAATATTTAGATTTATGGGCATCTTCGAGAATTAACTCTCGATTTCCTCCAATATTTGGTACCCAAACACGACCTTGGAACAGTTTAATTCCACGGCTATCTTCAGTCAGTTGAAGATGCTGCTTACTCATGAATTCATCTTTCATATTCTCATCCAATGAGGCCTCCGCTTGTGCCTCTTTTATCTTTTCAATTAAACTTGATGTTACATCAATTCTGGCGTTGGTCGCTTTCAAACACCCACTATATTCTTTTCTACTTAAAGCATCAGCTACGATATTTGCTTTACCGGGATGGTAATGTAATTCGCAATCATAATCTTTAAGTAACTCTAACCAGCGCCGTTGTCTCATGTTCAACTCTTTCTGATCAAAGACATGTTTCAAGCTCTTGTGATCAGTATAAAGAGTACACTTCGTTCCATACAGATAATGTCGCCACAGCTTCAATGCAAATATAACCGCTGCTAATTCCAAATCATGAGTAGGGTAAATCTTCTCGTGCTCTTTAAGTTGTCTTGATGCGTAAGCAATCACCTTGCCTCGTTGCATCAACACACATCCCAGACCCATCTTTGATGCGTCGCTATATACAACCAAATCTTCTGTTCCTTCTGGTAAGGCAAGAATGGGAGCTTCACATAACTTTTGACGTAAAGTTCTAAAAGCCGATTCTTGTTTTTCAGTCCAAACAAACTTCACGTTCTTTCGAGTCAATAAAGTCAAAGCAGAAGCAATCTTGGAGAAGTCTTTAATAAATCTCCGATAATAACCTGCTAGACCCAGAAAACTTCTTATTTCAGACGCTCTTTTTGGTGTCTCCCAATTCGTCATTGCTTCTATCTTTACTGGGTCTACCTTGACTCCTTCCGAAGTAATTGCATGGCCTAGAAATTGTACTTCTTTTAACCAGAATTCACATTTCGAAAACTTTGCGTACAATTTCTCTTTTCTCAACACTTCTAAGACTTCATGAAGATGGCGTTCATGATCTTCTTCATTCTTCGAATAAATAAGTATGTCATCAATGAATACAATGACAGATTTATCCAAGAATGGTCGACATAATCTGTTCATCAGATCCATGAACGCAGCTGGAGCATTAGTCAATCCAAATGGCATTACAAGAAATTCATAATGCCCGTACCTCGTTCTGAACGTTGTCTTAGGGATATCTTCATCTCTTACTCGAACTTGATGGTACCCCGACCTCAAATCAATCTTGGAAAAGCATCCCGCACCTTGGAGTTGATCGAACAGGTCATCAATCCTTGGAAGCGGATACTTGTTCTTAATAGTCACCTTATTCAGCTCGCGATAATCGATGCACATTCTCATAGTGCCATCCTTCTTCTTAACAAACAAAACCGGAGCTCCCCAAGGTGAAGAACTTGGTCTAACAAAACCTTTATCCAATAGCTCTTGAAGTTGAGTCATCATCTCTTTCATTTCGGCCGACGCTAGGCAATACGGTGCACGCGCTATTAGTGCCGATCCAGGGATAAGATCAATACGAAACTCTACCTGTCGTTCAGTCGGTAGGCCGGGAAGATCATCAGGAAATACGTCCGGGAATTCACGTACCACCTTAATATCCTCCACTTGTTTCTTTTCTGACTTTATATCTAAAACATACGCTAGATAGGATGAACATCCTTTTATCAAGCATTTACGCGCTTTTGCAACAGAAATTAACGGAACTTCCCCTTTTTGCTTTTCCCCAAAGATGAGTACATCATCCTTATCGGCCATCGGAATCCAGATTAATTTCTTTGCACAAAGTATCTCGTCCTGGTTGACTGTCAGCCAGTCCATACCCACAATCACATCGAATCCTCCAATTTCCATCAACAACAAATCGATCGGAAATTTCGTTTCTCCTACTGAAATAAGACAACCCTCAAGTCTTTCGCGAACCAAGACTTGACCCCCGTTAGCTACCCCAACTACTAAGGCATCTTCCAAGGTAGTGACATGCATAGCTAACTTGAGAAAGAACGACTTGGACACAAACGATAAATTTGCACCACAGTCAAATAAAATGCGCGCAGGAATGGAATTAACGAGAAATGTACCCGAAACGACGTCTTTAGATTCTTTAGCCTCATCAGCTGTCATATGGAATGCCCGACCCGTTGGCTTGGGGACATTCGGTTTCTTGCTTTGATCTTCACTCTTTTTCAACTTTGGGCAATCCCGACGGAAGTGACCTGGTTGTTTACACGCGTAGCACGTTGATCCTTGTACAGGACAATTACTCATAATATGCCCACTTTTACCACACTTAAAACATTCCAACGTTGTCACCCGACACGGTCCATAGTGCTTACTCCTACACTTCGGACACCAATTCGGCTCACGACGAGATTCATATTGAGCACTTTTACCAGATGTTTTGGATTTCTGAGAAGACTCTGACCGGCCCTCCCATTTTCGTTTCTCTCCTACTTGAGTCTTTTCTTCCTTATCTTTAACATAGACCTGTTCCATAACCTTAGCTTCCTCAATTGTCTCCCTTAGCGTTGAAGCTTTAGCATTTCGTACACGGGACATCATGTCCGCTGGCAAACCCTTCAAATACGCTTTAATCTTATCTTTCTCAGTTGGAGCCACATGCCCCACCAAATTCAGCTTCTCCATAAAGGATTCAGTATACTTCCTAACAGTAGAAGTACCCTTCTTCAGATTCCGAAATTCTTCCTCAATCCTATTAATTTCATTTTCATTGCAGTATTCTTCCAGAATCTTTTTCTTGAATGACTCTCATGTCATAGCCGCTAAGACTGGAGCCGGAACAGTAGACGTCACTACGTTCCACCAAGTCAACGCGTTACCTCGTAACATTTGAGACCCAAATCTGACCTTCGACTTTTCATCACATTCACAAGCTCGGAAAGCTTGTTCCATTTCTCTGAGCCAATTCATGCATGCCAGTGGATTGTCTGCTCCGGTAAACTCTGGCGATTTACAACTTAGAAATGTTTTATTGAGCAGACTCTTTCCACCCTTCTTTCTGCATCTATCACAGGATTACGAATTGGGTTTATTATGCCAGTATCAGTCTCCGTTCTTCGTAATTCCGAACTTCGATCGTTCAGCGCTTTCATAAACATTTCGGCTTGTTTTTCCATCGTTGTATTCATCATTCTTGTCATGTTTTCCATCATACGAGACTCCACTATCGATTCCGGCATTTCCGGATTAGAAGTACCAGTACTCGTTCTATGCGTTTGACTTTCCAATCCACCTATTAGAGGTGGCCTCGACGGACTTTCATGAGTTCCGCCAGTTCCAGGTTGTCCCTCTAACCCCCAATCAGTTACTGCTATGTCCTCCAAAGAATTAGAGGACCTCAGTGGCGTATTCACCATCGTTCTGATATAACACAAAGAAATAACCATAAGAAATGGTTATACATAACTAGACATACGAAACGTACTTTACCGATCATTAGTCACTGTAACAATTTAGATACAAGTATGCTTATGTAACAATATATCCATAATGACAGTAGCTAATTGAAATTGCGAACATACTATACATGAGAATCCTCGTTACCATCGTTACAGTACTAATTTCACGTATTTCCGTTAACTCTAAAACTATCCCGTCTTAGTACTTCTACCCATATCTCACGAATCATAACTTAATTCATCTCAGCTTAAGTCTAAGTATCTCATTAGCATACCTAATTCACTTAAACTATTGCTCTGATACCATATTGTAACACCCTAAAATCAGGGCTAATTTAAACCTCAATTTTATAGTAAGATTTCAACATAAACCTTTTAAACTTTATACATAAGCAGAGAATTACTATGAAGGTTATATTTACAAACATGAGATTCTACAAATAACCTATTAATCTAATCATGTCACTATAATCAGATTAACTAGGTTATCTAAGGAATCCATCAAAACCTCATTGTTCATTAACTTCTTCGCTAATCCAAAAGCTCTCGTCCCACATCCCTTTATTTCCCCGAGCTAGTACCTGGTAAGAAAATATCATTTGAAACGATTAGGCTAACGCCTAGTGAGAACATTCAGTTTCAAAATAATACTTTTAAAATCAATGTAAACAAGGCATAACAAACATGGTTTACCCTTTTCTTACCACACGCGTAAACATCTTTCGACGACGGGGTTATACCCGATTCCATGAATACGACCGACACCAAGTCAGTCATTGTATCATGTTCCAGAGCCCACACTACGAATCTCCACGGATTCTAGATTAATGCTCATATCCAAGAAATCACAATTACACATGCCACTTTCTTGGAAAGGAAGTAGAGATTACAATTACACATGTCAATCCCTTCTCTTCCTTAGAAATCGGGAATTACGATTAATCCACGCCTATTCCACGATTTCTCACACATACTGGAATTACGATTAATCCACGCCTATTCCATGTGTTCATAACAGCTAGTGCCTATGGATCCATTACACTTATTTGTACTCGTGCATTCTATTGCTTAATATAAGTCATTTTCAAATAACATTAATAAATTTAAGCAAAACCATCAATTTAAGATAATCGATTTTATTTCATAAAATCATTCTTCCAAAAATCCATCCAAACAGTTCAATATAAAAATGTACCTTACCATAATTTAAAACGTTATGAAAAGGGTAAGGTAAGAATGAACTCACCTGATAGTAGTCGCGTCACTCTTACTTTACTTTCTCAAAGTCGTAAGAATTTCTGTCACCAACTTCACAAAGATCTGAAATACCCAAATACATATTGTACTGGTATTAACCTACTGTACAGAACCCTTAAAGACTAAGAATCCAAAATATCCAAAATTATCGACTCTTATCGCAACCCACTAGCTGCGATAACCCTTGTCGCAACACACAGTACTTGTCGCAACCCACTATTGTGACATCCTCTTCTTATCGCAACCAACTGTTGCGATACATGTTAATGCCAAAAATCGTCTAGAAGGATAACTTAAGGTTGATTGTGGAGCTTAACAACTAAAGAAAAGAATCTAGCGACAAATCGTGCGACAAAGACAGAAAACGTAAAACTGACAAAGATTTTGGTGACGCGGGATAAACCTCAACGAGGAAAAAACCCGCAGACGACTTTGGGAGTCGTCGCTGCACTATGATCGCCAAACAGGGGATATATCCTTATGTTTCGCATGTCGATCGTACAGAGATTACAATACAAATGAAAGAAGAGACTTTAAATGTAAAGTAACAAGTGTTTCCAATGTAAAAACGAGTGTGTCGTGTGTGAAAACTATATTTATTGTATGAAAGTTATGCGTCGGGCGTGGGAGTCGTGCGTCGAGAGCGAACTGTTGAGAGAGATTTCTTTGCTTCGGGTGTTCTTCGGAAAGCAGATGTCCTCAAATGGGTTTGTAATCTTCATATTTATAGTCTTTGTGGCTTTAATTGACCATCATGTTTGTAGGAGTAACGGTCGCAACGGTCACTGCTGTAAATGCCCATAATTACTTCTGTCGGTTACGTCTGTTGACCATAAAGGACATTGACCCTGCATTGAATGAGAAAAACATAACAGAAATGTCGCATGTTAGTCGGTCGAAGTCGTGAGCTATGTCACGACGGTCGAGGTCGAGGGGTAATTTTAACTTCAGCTTTGGTTAAAGGATCAAGTGTTCATGATTTGACTTGGTTATGAGGGAAGTGCAATAAATGTTGTTAGTGTCTTGGTCGTGGTCGAGACTGGTGATTTTTTGCTTAAACAGTTTCCCCCAAAATTTAAAAAGTGGAATAGCAAATCCAAGTTTCAAAAGTTTTTAAATTTTGCTAGTCGGACGTCTAGGGTCGTGACACGTGTTTAAAAAATCTTTTCAGCTGCCTTGGAACTGGATCAGTCCAATTCCAACTAGTGTAAAATTGTACTCACACGACTCAACATGTCGTAAAACCAAACTCCATGAACCTCCATGGACTCAATGACTCCAAGTCAATAAAACGGCGCAAAACACCATGCTTCCAAAGCCAAATTGCTAAAAGCAAAATCATAGATGAGACGCCAAAATCCCAAAAATCCCCTTCTAGGGTAATACCACATAAACGACATTGTTTAACAACTCTCATTAAACAAAATCCCCAAAATAATCTCACATAGACATAATGGAAAAATAACTTTCCGTCCAAACTCTAACATATGTGGAGGAGATCCAATGTTAAAGTCACAAGTCGTAGTTATTGCCCAACATCTCAAACATCATTTATATATGATTATCATTACGTCCAAAACAAATGTTGAACAACGATGAAATAAGGCAAAACAAATCCCAACGGAGTTCGCAACTCCCGCGATAAAACGGTTTCATGCACTTTTAAAACCATAATTTGAAATCTTGTGTGCGTGCCAAACATTTCTCAAAATTTATAACACAGTCCACATAAGGATTGGAAACACAAGAAACAGTTGATGCAATTTATTTCCAAAATAAATTTCGTGCATGATTTAGTCGGCATACAACGTCTCTACTCATACTCCTCCAAAATCCTCCGGTCTACTATTTTCATCCGGATATTCAAACCTCTTAAGGTAAGTTGGGAAATACATCAATTAACTTTACGGTTTTTCCTCAAATCAAAATCGGCTCAAAAGCCTATGGTTCTAGTCCGACCATCAATCTTGACCCGAAACGGCCTACATAAAGCAAACATCATGCTTATCGTCACTCCAAGTGACTAATACTAGAATCGTCCATCCATTCCAACAACTACTAGTTCAGAACCTCCTTCACTACCCCAACGATCACCACATGAAAGCAATTCGAGCATGCACATGTACTAGTAGGTTCACCATGACACTGGCCAGGTGTCACTATGAACGCACTGCATATGATTATCCTTGTTGCTCTCGACGTGATTCTCGTTTCTAAAAGCTCCATCAACTTCAAAACATCTTATCTTAAAGTGCCTAAAAGTGAATTTCACTCTCATTTACTTAAACAAACACTAGTTTGAGTCTAGGTATCCAAAATCAACACCTAATTCTCTCAAACTTATGCTCTGATACCAACTTGTAACACCCTCAAATTTGGAAAGAGCAACTAATTTAAAATTTTCGATATTACATCCGAAACAATAGGTAAAATACCTCCAATTACAAACAATGGTTATCTCCAAGTAATACATACTACACAAGTCTCATTACCAAGACTAAACCCACTTCGGACATCACCTAATCCAAATACAAGTGCTACTTCCCAAGGGTAAATGCGGAAAACATAACTTAAGCTATTCACCTCTCGTGCACATTACTAGCACTCACCACTTCACAATGTAGCTAGAGCTACCCCAACCTGAGCCTGTTGCACATGCCGACAAATAAAAAGGGTTAGGCTTACGCCTAGTGAGTTCAAGCATTTTATCATGACTATATAAAATCATAAATCGGAAGTTAGTAGTTATAGTCATGATTTAAATAAATTTTTAAATGAAAGCTTGCGACAAAGACGATCATTTCCAAAAAGATTTCTCAAACGGCATAAACGACTCACTTTCCAACACACTCAAAATCCATGGAAAACCATTCCCGAAAAGTGTAAAGCATTTTCCAATATGAGTTACAAATCCTAATTCACCCAATTACGTGAATAATTCTAGTTTAGGCAAAACTTTCAAATACGGTTGACAAATCATACTCAACCCATAAAACATGGAAACCATCCATTCAAATATAACCTTTATTAAAACATAATACGAAGCTAAACTCACGCAAACGTAAAATGTATTAAAATCCCAATACCAGTTAAAACATTCAATAAGAATGTAACATAAATCCGTCCATCAATCCTGGAAAAACAATCCATATACAGGTAATATAACCTCAACAATGTGAATAGATAAAATACCCGAAATCAACACCCTTCGGTGACGGGGGAGACCCGATCTCATCGAATGTGTCAACCACATAAATTAAACCACAATTAAATAAATACAAGTAAGCTTCTTGGATGTGGAAAACGGATGACATCAACCATACTAGGTCTATAGTCAATCCTCGGCATCAATCATACTAGATCTTTAGCCCATCTTAGACATCAACCATACTAGGTCTTTAGTCCGTCTTTGGCATCAACCATACTAGGTCTTCAGCCCATCTTAGACATCAACCATACTAGGTCTTTAGTCCGTCTTTGGCATCAACCATACTAGGTCTTTAGCCCCTCTTAGACATCAACCATACTAGGTCTTTAGTCCATTTAAACCACCAAGTTCAACCATACTAGGTCTTTACCTTGGCAAACCCACCATCCAAAACAAGCTTACTTAACTTAAAAACTTATACATGACCTCAAAAGAATAACCAATGCATTCAAATCATGTAAGCCTCAAATATGATGCAACTCATGCAATGCAAACCCCAAGCCCACGTCGAGCTTATTAAAACCGGGCGAATGCCCCCAAGACTCAATTGAGCCCAAAACCGAGCCCTCTGCTCAAAGATCTAATGATCATTTATTGACGTCAAATCATGCAAATAAAAATGCAATTAAGCATATAACACATCCTAGACTCCACCCTGAGCATGTAAAATATCAACAACGTGCAATAATATGCAACACGGTGCAATAAAAGCGACCCGTAAATAAGACTCCACATCGAGCCATTTAAACCGGACAAATGTCCCAAGACTAACTCAAAGTCAAACCGAGCAAAGTGCTCCAAGCTTTCTAGACCCATAATGTCGGTCAAAAACGCGTTTAAACATTGTTTAGGCAAGCCATACTACAAATTCATCATTAACCCCAAAACTCTTTACGGGTTAAACAAAAGGGTTTTCCCAAAGGACTCACACCCTTATAATTCTCAAAATGACACATAACACTTAAAAGTGTATTTCCCAATTGGTTTTCAAAATCATTTACACATATATGATTAAACCATCAATTAAACCTCATTTTGAGCAAATAATCTTTTAAAGACAATTTATGGTTTCTAACCATCCAAACATCCAAAAGCCCCAAATATGGGTGTTTTACACATTTATGAAGATAAACACTTCAAAAGAGTTAAATCAATCAAATAACTCAACCACATATATTTTCAATTAAAACACACACATATTTGTAAAATATTCATTTTGGCATGTACAACGTTTTCGCAAAGTAACTTGAACTCACCTTGCTAGATTTAAGCTAAATCTAGAGTTCTCCAAACGTATGCTCCTTTGATGAAGTTTGCATCCTCAAGCCAAAACTTCCAAAACCTAGATTTATGAATTCCCAACCATCAATAATACGATCCAACCATTAATATCCAAGTCTAACCATAAGAAAATATCATCCATCCAATATACACCAAAATACCCATCTATACCAAACCCTAGTTTCATACATGAAGGGGATAACGAGATTTCTTTTACAAATCATCACCAAAATCGTCCCACAACAACCCAAGGTAAAAAGAAGATGAAATCAACAACAATAACATCTTTGGGTAGGAATAGATTACCTTATCCACTTGAATCCTCCAAGAGATAGCTTCCTAAACTCCCAAAAGCTTCAAACCTTCAAGATGGTCAACAATGGTGGAGTGGGTTTAATTTAGGTGGAGAAGATGAAGAGGAGGGGAGAGGGGTTCTAGGGTTTCTAGTGAGAGAAACCGATTTTTAGAGAGAGAGAGTTTGGGAGAGATGAGTGAAATGGGGAAGAAGAAAGGAGAAAAGGGATTTAAAACACCTTGGAGCCCGTCGGCTATAGTGACATGACGATAGTGACAGTGTCACTATCGCCAGGCATCCCTCAACTCTCGGTACCTCTTGGGCGATAGTGACACGGCGCTTGTGACAGTGTCACTATCGCCGGACACAATAGCTCAGAGTGTACCGAAACTCGTTTTGGCCATAACTCTCTCGTTCTAGCTCCGTTTTCGCTCCGGAAAGGACCGTTGGACTCGTATTTGAATTCCTCATCCAACAAGACCATAAAATCTAAGATTTGACTCAAATCTTATTTTCCATATTTTTCTTAGAAGATCGATTCCTCACTGAATCGAAGTTGTACTTATCCGAAAATCACGGGTGTTACAATCCTCCCAACCTTGGAATGATTTCGTCCTCGAAATCTACATCCTTTACAATAATGCTAACCGACTCAACTCCGACCATAAATTATCAATTCCTAACTGGAATACAAATTTCCCACATAGTCTATAAGGACAATTCCTCGAACAATTTCTTATCAACAGCACCCCTTCAAGTATACCGTACTTATGTCTGGAAGAACATTCCAACCACTGGTAACACTCCTAGTTAAACGACTCCGGTTGTCTCCCAACCTTAAAGTGTTCCATATTCCTCAATTTTAGTTTTCAACTCTAAATCATTTCACGATTTAATCACTAACGAACCCAACGGAATTATCAATTCCGATCATCCCTACCATTAATTGTCAAATAACTCCACGAGTTCTAATAACTCCAAGAATCCATTCCAAAAAGAACAGTCATAAAACCGACAAGTCCTTTAACCGTACACTAAGATTATTCCACCAAAACTACTCATCACAATTGAGCATCTTACGGTTACCACTACCATAGTCGTCATCCTTCAAACTTGGCTACAAACCCCCGTTTACACTAACGGTTTCCGATTTCAAGACCACAAAGGTTGACACCTAGTTTTTACCACCTACTCGGAACTCTAATAGGACCCCACACACGAGTTCCATTTACCGAGGTTTCCATACAACTAAGGTTGCCACCAAAACGGCTGTATCAACCTCGAAATACGTTACCGCAAGTCTAATTATGCAATTACCACAAACACAATTACTTTGCTACCGCTATCCTCCGATCCATAATACCAACACGCGTGGAATACCCAACCTTCCACCGTCGAAGTGCTACACGCACTTACCCTTAATTGAGGTACATACCCTTTTTCAAGGTCCTAACGAGTTCAAGGTTTTCAAATGCGTTATTCAATAAATATGCCAATTAATCAAAACCACTCACAAAATATTTTCAACACCAAGATTTTCATCTCAAATAACTCGTGCGAAATAAAACTACTACTATCAGCTCGTTAGTTACGCAAAACTGGACACGCTCGTCCCATATAGGAAAATCATGTTGAAAATCATTTCATTGCAGTTCAGTTTACCCACAAAACGCAAAAGCGTAGTAAACAATTTCTTTTAGATGAAACACCACAGTTCTAGTATGAATTGACTCATGACATGCATGTAAAGTGACTGCTCGACCTTAAACGGGGTGCGACACCAGGTGTGCACGTATTTCAAAAGAGGTCTAAACAACATTGACTCCAACATTTCCTCATCAACCATAAAACGACATGAGGCAAGGTTTACCAACAAAATTTTGCGCGCATCAGTTTATTACACAAAACGATGGAGCGGTTCACCAACATTCTTAGTCAAAACATAAAATGACTTGTGCAAATTCCCTAGTTAATACAAAAACCCATACGTCTCCATCACTTGAAAATATCGACTAAAACATCATACAACTTCACATTGGGGTAGGCATGCAAGCTTGTAACACTTCTAATAGAAATTTTCTTGTAACTAAATAACGTGCATCAAATGGTTCGTGACCAAATTTCGACAAATGAAACTCTTTAAATCAATTTCTCGAAATCTCTCATCCGGTCCTATAATGCCATTTGAGTAAAACGTTTCTGGTAAAACTTGCACACAACAATGCGTTATTCCAAAACATATGAGGAAATAGGTGTTAATAATTATTTGACATCGAAAGGGTTCAACTTATTTTCAAATCCCAAATTGTACTAACGGTGCGTATCAATGTCCAAAACATAAGAAATCCCGCATACTATAATTTTATACAAAAAATTTCTAAAATCTTCCTCACGAAGCATTTTCTCAAGGTTTCGTACTTGGGACACAAAACGTCAAAACGTAATTGCTAAAAATATATTTGTCCAAATACTCCCAACACACATTTCTCCGGAAACCAAAAAGGTTTTCAATTCTTCCAAAATAATCGGCAATTCAAAGTTCACCAAATATCAACGAATAACACATTTTCATTTTCAAAATGCAAAGCATTGCGAACTGTGCATGATTTCTACAACACCAAAACACCCTTTGACCGAATGGTCATCATTTAAACAAGAGTCTATAAAACATTTTCACTCACAATTCGTTCAACAAAGTGACGAGAAACAATGGTTACCAAACTATGCATACCCCTAAGTCGATATAATACGTTTCACATAAAAACGGTAATAAACATTTAACTGACCAAAAGCGCACCAAGCAATTTATTATAAAATGTCACCAAAATGTTCTTTCATGCATTACTTAAGCCACGTATAAATCAACCCATACACCGAACTATTTGCAATGAAATACTTAGTAACACAAACTTTTTGAAAGAAAAGTTACGCGACACTAGAGTTCCAAACTCATCTTTTCTTAGTCGCCTTATGGCATAAAATTAACTTTTCTCAACAAAACTCGAGTGGGACCAAATGCCCAACCAAAACTCGTAAACTTTTCACATAAGCAATTAGAGTATGCACATTGTAAAATTGTACTCACACGACTCAACATGTCGTAAAACCAAACTCCATGAACCTCCATGGACTCAATGACTCCAAGTCAATAAAACGGCGCTAAACACCATGCTTCCAAAGCCAAATTGCTAAAAGAAAAATCATAGATGAGACGCCAAAATCCCAAAAATCCCCTTCTAGGGTAATACCACATAAACGACATTGTTTAACAACTCTCATTAAACAAAATCCCCAAAATAATCTCACATAGACATAATGGAAAAATAACTTTCCGTCCAAACTCTAACATATGTGGAGGAGATCCAATGTTAAAGTCACAAGCCGTAGTTATTGCCCAACATCTCAAACATCATTTATATATGATTATCATTACGTCCAAAACAAATGTTGAACAACGATGAAATAAGGCAAAACAAATCCCGGCGGAGTTCGCAACTCCCGCGATAAAACGGTTTCATTCACTTTTAAAACCATAATTTGAAATCTTGTGTGCGTGCCAAACATTTCTCAAAATTTATAACACAGTCCACATAAGGATTGGAAACACAAGAAACAGTTGATGCAATTTATTTCCAAAATAAATTTCGTGCATGATTTAGTCGGCATACAACGTCTCCACTCATACTCCTCCAAAATCCTCCGGTCTACTATTTTCATCCGGATATTCAAACCTCTTAAGGTAAGTTGGGAAATACATCAATTAACTTTATGGTTTTTCCTCAAATCAAAATCGGCTCAAAAGCCTATGGTTCTAGTCCGACCATCAATCTTGACCCGAAACGGCCTACATAAAGCAAACATAATGCTTATCGTCACTCCAAGTGACTAATACTAGAATCGTCCATCCATTCCAACAACTACTAGTTCAGAACCTCCTTCACTACCCCAACGATCACCACATGAAAGCAATTCGAGCATGCACATGTACTAGTAGGTTCACCATGACACTGGCCAGGTGTCACTATGAACGCATTGCATATGATTATCCTTGTTGCTCTCGACGTGATTCTCGTTTCTAAAAGCTCCATCAACTTCAAAACATCTTATCTTAAAGTGCCTAAAGGTGAATTTCACTCTCATTTACTTAAACAAACACTAGTTTGAGTCTAGGTATCCAAAATCAACACCTAATTCTCTCAAACTTATGCTCTGATACCAACTTGTAACACCCTCAAATTTGGAAAGAGCAACTAATTTAAAATTTTCGATATTACATCCGAAACAATAGGTAAAATACCTCCAATTACAAACAATGGTTATCTCCAAGTAATACATACTACACAAGTCTCATTACCAAGACTAAACCCACTTCGGACATCACCTAATCCAAATATAAGTGCTACTTCCCAAGGGTAAATGCGGAAAACATAACTTAGGCTATTCACCTCTCGTGCACATTACTAGCACTCGCCACTTCACAATGTAGCTAGAGCTACCCCAACCTGAGCCTGTTGCACATGCTGACAAATAAAAAGGGTTAGGCTTACGCCTAGTGAGTTCAAGCATTTTATCATGACTATATAAAATCATAAATCGGAAGTTAGTAGTTATAGTCATGATTTAAATAAATTTTTAAATGAAAGCTTGCGACAAAGACGATCATTTCCAAAAAGATTTCTCAAACGGCATAAACGACTCACTTTCCAACACACTCAAAATCCATGGAAAACCATTCCCGAAAAGTGTAAAGCATTTTCCAATATGAGTTACAAATCCTATTTCACCCAATTACGTGAATAATTCTAGTTTAGGCAAAACTTTCAAATACGGTTGACAAATCATACTCACCCCATAAAACATGGAAACCATCCATTCAAATATAACCTTTATTAAAACATAATACGAAGCTAAACTCACGCAAACGTAAAATGTATTAAAATCCCAATACCAGTTAAAACATGCAATAACAATGTAACATAAATCCGTCCATCAATCCTGGAAAAACAATCCATATACAGGTAATATAACCTCAACAATGTGAATAGATAAAATACCCGAAATCAACACCCTTCGGTGACGGGGGAGACCCGATCTCATCGAATGTGGCAACCACATAAATTAAACCACAATTAAATAAATACAAGTAAGCTTCTTGGATGTGGAAAACGGATGACATCAACCATACTAGGTCTTTAGTCAATCCTCGACATCAATCATACTAGATCTTTAGCCCATCTTAGACATCAACCATACTAGGTCTTTAGTCCGTCTTTGGCATCAACCATACTAGGTCTTCAGCCCATCTTAGACATCAACCATACTAGGTCTTTAGTTCGTCTTTGGCATCAACCATACTAGGTCTTTAGCCCCTCTTAGACATCAACCATACTAGGTCTTTAGTCCATTTAAACCACCAAGTTCAACCATACTAGGTCTTTACCTTGGCAAACCCACCATCCAAAACAAGCTTACTTAACTTAAAAACTTATACATGACCTCAAAAGAATAACCAATGCATTCAAATCATGTAAGCCTCAAATATGATGCAACTTATGCAATGCAAACCCCAAGCCCACGTCGAGCTTATTAAAACCGGGCGAATGCCCCCAAGACTCAATTGAGCCCAAAACCGAGCCCTCTGCTCAAAGATCTAATGATCATTTATTGACGTCAAATCATGCAAATAAAAATGCAATTAAGCATATAACACATCCTAGACTCCACCCTGAGCATGTAAAATATCAACAACGTGCAATAATATGCAACACAGTGCAATAAAAGCGACCCGTAAATAAGACTCCACATCGAGCCATTTAAACCAGACAAATGTCCCAAGACTAACTCAAAGTCAAACCGAGCAAAGTGCTCCGAGCTTGCTAGACCCATAATGTCGGTCAAAAACGCGTTTAAACATTGTTTAGGCAAGCCATACTACAAATTCATCATTAACCCCAAAACTCTTTAAGGGTTAAACAAAAGGGTTTTCCCAAAGGACTCACACCCTTATAATTCTCAAAATGACACATAACACTTAAAAGTGTATTTCCCAATTGGTTTTCAAAATCATTTACACATATATGATTAAACCATCAATTAAACCTCATTTTGAGCAAATAATCTTTTAAATACAATTTATGGTTTCTAACCATCCAAACATCCAAAAGCCCCAAATATGGGTGTTTTACACATTTATGAAGATAAACACTTCAAAAAAGTTAAATCAATCAAATAACTCAACCACATATATTTTCAATTAAAACACACACATATTTGTAAAATATTCATTTTGGCATGTACAACGTTTTCGCAAAGTAACTTGAACTCACCTTGCTAGATTTAAGCTAAATCTAGAGTTCTCCAAACGTATGCTCCTTTGATGAAGTTTGCATCCTCAAGCCAAAACTTCCAAAACCTAGATTTATGAATTCCCAACCATCAATAATACGATCCAACCATTAATATCCAAGTCTAACCATAAGAAAATATCATCCATCCAATATACACCAAAATACCCATCTATACCAAACCCTAGTTTCATACATGAAGGGGATAACGAGATTTCTTTTACAAATCATCACCAAAATCGTCCCACAACAACCCAAGGTAAAAAGAAGATGAAATCAACAACAATAACATCTTTGGGTAGGAATAGATTACCTTATCCACTTGAATCCCCCAAGAGATAGCTTCCTAAACTCCCAAAAGCTTCAAACCTTCAAGATGGTCAACAATGGTGGAGTGGGTTTAATTTAGGTGGAGA
Source organism: Saussurea involucrata (assembly GCA_033807775.1). Classification (NCBI taxonomy): domain Eukaryota; kingdom Viridiplantae; phylum Streptophyta; class Magnoliopsida; order Asterales; family Asteraceae; genus Saussurea; species Saussurea involucrata. The sequence continues at coordinate 12,973,098 of CM066327.1, read as the reverse complement.
AGATGAAGAGGAGGGGAGAGGGGTTGTAGGGTTTCTAGTGAGAGAAACCGATTTTTAGAGAGAGAGAGTTTGGGAGAGATGAGTGAAATGGGGAAGAAGAAAGGAGAAAAGGGATTTAAAACACCTTGGAGCCCGTCGGCTATAGTGACACGGCGATAGTGACAGTGTCACTATCGCCAGGCATCCCTCAACTCTCGGTACCTCTTGGGCGATAGTGACACGGCGATTGTGACAGTGTTACTATCGCCGGGCACAATAGCTCAGAGTGTACCGAAACTCGTTTTGGCCATAACTCTCTCGTTCTAGCTCTGTTTTCGCTCCGGAAAGGACCGTTGGACTCGTATTTGAATTCCTCATCCAACAAGACCATAAAATCTAAGATTTGACTCAAAGTATTATTTTCCATATTTTTCTTAGAAGATCGATTCCTCACTGAATCGAAGTTGTACTTATCCGAAAATCACGGGTGTTACAGTCTTTAAGAGAAAAGAGGCTCTGACTACTGGTTCGGGAGTTCTCAAGAGGACGAGGATGTCCATCCTAAAGGAACCGTCTTTGAAGACGGGCGGCTCATCGAGAGTCGTCTCCCAAGAGAAGGCGAAGGTGTCGTCCGTATCTGTCGAGAAGACTTCCGACACGGTTGACACGACACCTGTCGATCCTGCGCATCCGGCGAAATCAACGGTGTCTCCTAATGCCACGTCAAGCCCCTCGTTGGCCGACAAGGGCAAGGGTACGCAGACGGGCTTTGGAGAGGAAACGACGGTAAACTTCACGTTGACGTCGGATTTCATGGAGGACAATGTCCTGGACGGGACGAGCTTGTTTCCCCACTTGGATAAGTTTCAACTCCCCTCTTTCATGGAGCGCTTCAACGGGGTCTTCATTGATAGTGTGGGGTCCTATGTTGCCGGACTGGCCTTTATGGTAAGTCTATCTTTCAAGACTTTGTTTTTCGTTTGTCGTTGTCATTGTCGTTGTCGGGTATTTTACTAACGTGTTTTCATATGTTTCAGACGTTTCAGTCTTCCTTGGCTCTGCATGCCGAGACGTTGAAGATTGAGGGTCTAGTATCCTCTGCTATTAAGAGAGAGGATGCGGCATTGGCGAGGGAGAAGTCCGCCCTAGCGCGTGTCGAGGGTATGTCGAAACGACTCGATGAAGCCCTGGACGAGCTGGAAGACGTCGAACATGCGAGGACCGACGTGAACGCTCGTCTGAAGCAATCCTGCTCTATAATCGCCGACCAGAGAGAGGAGTTGGACAAGAGGCAGGCGTCCTTGGACATGAAGGAGAAGGATGTCGAGGAGTCCAAGTCCAAGGTGGCGGACCTGGAGAAGTGGAATACCCCGGGTAAGTTCGTTAGTTAAAAACCCTTTTTGTTAAGAATTGTTAACCTTATTAAAAGCGTACTTTAGGGTAAAAGTTGGTTAAATTATAAGTAGATAGAGTTTTGGTCATTAGTGAAGAGTTAAAGGGTTAAATTGGTAAATTAAGTTGATAATATCTGAATTTGGAGTCCAGATGTCTTCATTTCAATAAAACTCAGATTAGTGTGTGTGTGTGTTGGGAGCAAAAGGAGAAGAAGAAAAGAAGAGATTTGCTTCAAGTTTGACTCATTAGAAGTGATTTGAGGTAAGTACCTTTACAAATTATGTTTATAAGAGTTAGTATACAGTTTCTATCGGTTTAGAATTAGCAGAATCGAACTAGTATAAACTTCAGTCGGATTCTGGGCAAAAATGGCAAAATCGACAGAGGTGTCCGGACACAGCAAGAACGTGTCCGGGTAGTTTTGTTGATGGTGTCCGGATGATGTTATAGTGGTGTCCGGACGGTGTTTTTATCCGGGTAAGTTCTCTTTTCCTTGACTGTCCGGATGAAATATGATACCGGATAGCGTCCGGATTACTTATATTGTCCGGAAATGGCATGTTGTCCGGATTAATGGTGTCGTCCGGAAAACTCTGTTTATGTCCGGATACTTGAGTTGTTGATCATTTCTGATATTTCTAAACACTGTTAGGGGTCTGATAACAATGTATATTATTGAACTATGATTATTTGATGAATAAGGACTAGAAAATATTATAGACTCGACTTAAGTTCGGGTTTGGGGGAGATGTTTGAGGAATTAAACTACTTTAAGTTCCTAAGCTTTATGTGTGTGCTTTTGGTAAAGTGGTATATGTATTTGACTTGTTCAGATACTGTGAAATTGAAGTGAAGCTGAATTGTTTTGAGAAAAGCTTGGAGAACGTTTTGATAAATCAAACAGGTGAGTTTTACTTCAAAATGTTTTTACACTGGAATACATATACGTGTAGATTGAAAAGGTGATAGATAATGTGATTAGATTTTCATAAATTACAATATGATATATTGAGATATATATTGTATTTATATGTGCATTACACTACACGAGTATATGTTAGCCGAAACTATAGTCGGCGGTGTTTGCTGTAGTTGTTGTACAACGGTGTTGCTGTAGTTGTTGTACAGCGGTGTTAGCTGTAGTTGTTGTACAGTGGATTAGTTGGCTCGCAACCAACTAACATGGCCAGGAGAAATGAGAATGAGAAAGAGGATGAGTTGAACACAGTGCACGAGTCTTGATTGGTATTTAATTAAGTGTGATATATGTGTGTTTATATAAAGGAATTTATATAAATGGGTTTTATAATGATTGTGAAATGACAGGGATTTTCTCACTTAGACCGCTAGGTCTAACCCTCATTTTGTTTTAAAAATATGTATTCCAGGTCGTGGATCAAGTAAGGGCAAATAAGAAGGATAGTCGTTGCTTAGCTTTTGGGAAGACTTGTGTTATGAAGATCATGAAGTGTTTTTGTACTTATGGCTTTGTTGTTAGTCATAATGTAAATTATTTAGTCAAAAAGTTTGTACTGAATTACGTATTATGTTTAGTAAGACTATGGGACCGAATATGAAATATGATGTATCTTTTTGATGAAATTATGTTGTGAAATGTATGTTATTTGGATATATGGAAATCGGGATGTTACAGATGGTATCAGAGCCCTAGTTTAAGGGATTTAGGTATTAGTATCTGTACGTAGACTTAAACTGCATGTGAAGTAGGATGTCCCTATTATTGTAGAACCTTGGGATGTTAAAATATAAAAAGGTAGAAGGAACATCATGTAAGGTAATTTCATTATTACACCTGGCCAGTGTAATTGTGATCTTACAGGTACATGTTTGAACTGGAATACCTTGTTATATGGGGTATGTGCTTATGTGTATATTAACCTTGTCTGAATCAACAGAATGGCAAGTGGTACTAGACAAACGAATCGGGAAGGAGGAGGAAATCCGAATAGAACAAACCCAACAGCCGGAGGAAGGGGAAGAGGGGGAGAAAGAGGTAGAGGTAGAACTGGAGGCAGAGTCCAGGGGAGTGGCACGGAATTTGTTACAAGAGACGACTTAGCAGCGGAAATGGGAAGATTACAAGCAAATATTCAAGCCATGTTTAACCAAACTCATCACCATGAAACCGAAATACCAGATCCTGGTTTGGAAGGAGAGATGCCCATTACACCTACTGTCGCACCAGTGCTTAAAAAGTGTGACTATAAAATGTTTCTCAGTTGTAAGCCTCCTACTTACTCAGGAGACCGGGACCCAGTGAAAGCGATGAGATGGCTGAAGGAAATAGAAGCTATCTTCAAAACTAGTAAGTGTGCTGAGGAAGACAGAGTACTTTATGGAACCGCGATGTTGAAGGGCGGTGCTTTATACTGGTGGGAAGCTCATACGTCATCAGGAGAGCCTGACATATACTCTACCTTCTCTTGGGAGGAATTTGTTATAGCTTTCAGGAAATAATTTTGTCCTCATGCAGCGATTAAACAATTGGAAGGGGAATTCATGAACTTACAGCAGGGGAACTTATCAGTTCGGGACTACACCGCTAGTTTTTTAGAAAAATCTCGTTTTGCGGGATACTACGTTGCCACGGAGGCAATGAAGACGGAAAGGTTTATCTTCAGGTTAAATTCAGATGTCAGAAAGCTAGTAACTGCAAAAGGACCCGTTACCTTCTCAGCCGCAGTAGATGCCGCGGAAGATGTGGAGCGGGATAATAGGAGGGATGCTGGTGATAAAGGTATGGGGAAGAGAAAGTGGGAAGGACCACAGTATGACCCGAAGAAGTCCAGGTTTCAGAGATACGATAACCACCCGCCGTTTCGACCAACAGAAAAACCTTGTCCGAAGTGCAACCGTGTTCACCAAGGAAATTGTCAAGTTGACCCTTGGATTTGTTATAAGTGTGGGAAGACCGGGCATATTGCTAAAAAAATGTCCAGTAACGCGGCTTTGTTTCTTGTGTAATTCTCCGGATCACATTCAGTCGAATTGTCCGCGGGGAAGAATACAGCAGGGTGGTACATCAGGGAGACCAGCGGTTGTTAGACCAGTAGTGCCAAGACTAGAACCACCAAGAATAAGAGGTCGTTCATTTCAGATGACAGCAAAGGAAGCGGAGGAAGCCCCATATGTGGTTACAGTTACATTCTTAATAAACTCTACACGTGCTAAGGTGTTATTTGACTCTGGTGCAAACCGATCGTTTGTGTCTCCTTCATTTGCTGCTTATATGCATTTAAAGCCCAAAGTGTTAGATCATGCTTTAATGGTAGATACTGCAAATGATAATCAAGTGTCGGTTAAAGAAGTCTTTGATAGCTGTGTGATAAATATAGAAGGGTGTGGAGTACGGATACAATTATTTCCTATAGCTTTGATCGAATTCGATGTGGTAGTGGGGATGGATTGGTTAGCTGAGAATCAGGATAACATAGTTTGTGATAAGAAAATGATTAATGTTGTCTTACCTGAAAGAGGATCGGTAGTAATTTATGGTGATCGTAGCAATCACCAGTCTTGCCTTATGTCTATGATAAAAGCCCGTAAGTGTGTTAGTAAGGGTTTCCCGAGTTACTTAGCTTATGTGATAGAGATTAAACCAGAAAAGAATAAGCTGGAAGATATTCCAATTGTTAATGAATTTCCTGAAGTGTTCCCTGAAGACTTGAATAGTCTTCCGCCTGTTAGACAAGTAGAGTTTGGTATAGATCTGATTCCGGGAGCCGCTCCTGTAGCCCGTGCACCGTATCGTCTAGCACCTCCAGAGATGAAAGAAATGTTGGCACAACTGCAAGACCTATCCGATAAAGGTTTCACCAGACCTAGTTCTTTGTCGTGGGGAACACCAGTTTTGTTTGTGAAAAAGAAGGATGGTTCGATGAGAATGTGTATTGACTACCGGGAACTGAATAAGCGACGATCAAGAACAAGTATCCACTACCCAGAATTGATGACCTCTTCGATCAGTTAGTTGGAGCATGTTATTTCTCCAAAATTGATCTAAGATTTGGTTCTCACTAGTTGAAGGTTAAAGAAGAAGACGTTCTGAAGACTGTTTTTCGAACAAGGTATGGTCATTACGAATTCTTAGTGATGCCGTTTGGACTGACGAACGCTCCAGTTGCCTTTATAGATTTAATGAATCGGGTATGTAAGCTGTATCTCGATAAATTCGTTATTGTATTTATTGATGATATCCTTATCTATTCCCGATCCAAAGAGGATCACGCACAACATCTTCGTCTGATTCTGGAGTTACTAAAGAAAGAAAAGTTGTATGCTAAATTTTCGAAATGTGAATTCTGGCTACGAGAAGTTCAGTTTCTAGGACATGTAGTTTCCGAGAAAGGCATTCAAGTAGATCCGATGAAAGTGGAAGCGATTGAAAAGTGGGAACCGCCGAGGACGCCAACCGAAGTACGTAGTTTTCTGGGTTTAGCCGGCTATTATCGAAAGTTTATAAAAGACTTCTCTCGTATCGCAACGCCTTTGACTAAGCTGACCCGAAAGAATTTAAAGTTCGAATGGAAAGCAGAACAGGATGAAGCATTCCGGATATTGAAAGAGAAACTTTGTAGCGCGCCGATTTTGTCATTACCTGAAGGTTCCGAAGACTTTGTTGTTTACAGTGATGCTTCCAAACTGGGATTGGGTTGTGTACTTATGCAACATGGAAAGGTTATTGCTTATGCTTCTCGTCAACTAAAAGATCATGAAAGACAGTATCCTACGCACGACATGGAGCTTACAGCAGTTGTCTTCGCATTGAAGATTTGGAGACATTATCTTTATGGTTCCAAATGTCAAATTTATACCGATCATAAGAGTCTCCAACACCTCTTCGATCAGAAGGAACTAAATATGAGGCAAAGAAGATGGCTAGAACTGGTGAATGATTACGACTGTGAAATTCTTTATCATCCGGGAAAGGCAAACGTGGTAGCTGATGCATTGAGTCGTCAAGAAAGAAGCGGGACAATAAAAGCCATTGCACTACGAACTGAACTTCTACCTAACATCTTTGATGAATTGCTGAAGTGTCAAATAGAAGCCTATCAGGAAGAACATTTGAAATCAGAACGGTTAGTGGGGCTGTCAGCATTGCTAGTAAAAGATGACTGTGGGTTGTTGTGTCTAGGGGACAGAATTTGGGTGTCTCGTATGGGTGGATTACGTGATCGTGTACTACAAGAAGCTCATCAATCTCGTTTCTCTATCCATCCAGGTACGAATAAGATGTACAAGGATCTAAAACATCTTTATTGGTGGCTGGGAATAAAAAGAAGTATTGCTAAGCATGTGGAAGATTGTACTACTTGCAAGAAGGTAAAGATTGAACATCAAAAGCCGTTTGGTCAGTTACAACGATTGGAAATACCGATGTGGAAATGGGATCAGATTACTACAGATTTCATCACGAAGCTACCAAGGACCCCGAAGGGATTTGATGATATTTGGGTGATTGTCGATAGATTGGCGAAGTCTGCTCACTTCTTACCAATAAAGGAAGCTGATTCGATGGAGCGATTAGCTAAGTTGTACATTGACGAAATAGTAACTCGACATGGAGTTCCAATCTCGATCATTTCTGATCGTGATAGTCTTTTTACTTCAAGATTCTGGAGAAGTTTTCAGAAGGAAATGGGGACGCAGATAAATCTAAGTACATCATATCATCCTCAAACTGACGGTCAGAGTGAACGGACGATTCAGACTTTAGAAGACATGCTCCGGGCTTGCATTGTTGATTTTGGGGGATCGTGGGATAAGCACTTACCATTGATTGAATTTGCCTACAACAACAGTTATCATTCCAACATTCAAGCGGCACCGTTTGAAGTTCTGTATGGTAGAAAATGCCGAACGCCTCTGTGTTGGAACGAAGTGGGAGAGAAACAGTTAGCAGGACCAGATATAGTTCAGTTGACCACGGATAAGATTTCTCAGATTCGGGAACGTTTGAAAGTAGCACAAGACAGACAGAAAAGCTATGCCGACCGACGCCGAAAACCATTAGAGTTCCAAGTTAGAGATTTTGTGATGTTAAAAGTCTCACCTTGGAAAGGAGTCATTCGATTTGGAAAGCAAGGTAAACTTAGTCCAAGGTACATCGGGTCGTTTGCAATTACGGAAAGGATCGGTGAAGTAGCATACAGGTTGGATCTTTCGCCAGAGTTAAGCAGGATTCATAACGCGTTTCATGTTTCAAATTTTCGGAAGTGTTTGGTTACGCCAGATCAGGCCGTCTCTCTACCAGATATATAAGTGGATGAAAAGCTGAATTATGTGGAGGAACCGGAAGCAATAGTTGACCACAAAGTTAAAGTGTTGCGGAATAAAGAGATCAGACAAGTTAAAGTTCAGTGGAGACATCATAGAGGTCAGGATGCTACTTGGGAATCAGAATCAGAAATGAGAACTAAGTACCCGCACCTTTTTGCCTAAACGAATTCCGGGACAGAATTCTTTTGAGGGGGAGATGATGTAATACCCCGGGTAAATTCGTTAGTTAAAAACCCTTTTTGTTAAGAATTGTTAACCTTATTAAAAGTGTACTTTAGGGTAAAAGTTGGTTAAATTATAAGTAGATAGAGTTTTGGTCATTAGTGAAGAGTTAAAGGGTTAAATTGGTAAATTAAGTTGATAATATCTGAATTTGGAGTCCAGATGTCTTCATTTCAATAAAACTCATATTAGTGTGTATGTGTGTGTGTTGGGAGCAAAAGGAGAAGAAGAAAAGAAGAGATTTGCTTCAAGTTTGACTCATTAGAAGTGATTTGAGGTAAGTACCTTTACAAATTATGTTTATAAGAGTTAGTATACAGTTTCTATCGGTTTAGAATTAGCAGAATCGAACTAGTATAAACTTCAGTCGGATTCTGGGCAAAAATGGCAAAATCGACAGAGGTGTCCGGACACAGCAAGAACGTGTCCGGGTAGTTTTGTTGATGGTGTCCGGATGATGTTATAGTGGTGTCCGGACGGTGTTTTTATCCGGGTAAGTTCTCTTTTCCTTGACTGTCCGGATGAAATATGATACCGGATAGCGTCCGGATTACTTATATTGTCCGGAAATGGCATGCTGTCCGGATTAATGGTGTCGTCCGGAAAACTCTGTTTATGTCCGGATACTTGAGCTGTTGATCATTTCTAAGATTTCTAAACACTGTTAGGGGTCTGATAACAATGTATATTATTGAACTATGATTAGTTGATGAATAAGGACTGGAAAATATTATAGACTCGACTTAAGTTCGGGTTTGGGGGAGATGTTTGAGGAATTAAACTACTTTAAGTTCCTAAGCTTTATGTGTGTGCTTTTGGTAAAGTGGTATATGTATTTGACTTGTACAGATACTGTGAAATTGAAGTGAAGCTGAATTGTTTTGAGAAAAGCTTGGAGAACGTTTTGATAAATCAAACAGGTGTGTTTTACTTCAAAATGTTTTTAAACTGGAATACATATACGTGTAGATTGAAAAGGTGATAGATAATGTGATTAGATGTTCATAAATGACAATATGATATATTGAGATATATATTGTATTTATATGTGCATTACACTACACGAGTATACGTTAGCCGAAACTATAGTCGGCGGTGTTTGTTGTAGTTGTTGTACAGCGGTGTTGCTGTAGTTGTTGTACATCGGTGTTAGCTGTAGTTGTTGTACAGTGGATTAGTTGGCTCGCAACCAACTAACATGGCCAGGAGAAATGAGAATGAGAAAGAGGATGAGTTGAACACAGTGCACGAGTCTTGATTGGTATTTAATTAAGAGTGATATATGTGTGTTTATATAAAGGAATTTATATAAATGGGTTTTATAATGATTGTGAAATGACAGGGATTTTCTCACTTAGACCGCTAGGTCTAACCCTCATTTTGTTTTAAAAATATGTATTCCAGGTCGTGGATCAAGTAAGGGCAAATAAGAAGGATAGTCGTTGCTTAGCTTTTGGGAAGACTTGTGTTATGAAGATCATGAAGTGTTTTTGTACTTATGGCTTTGTTGTTAGTCATAATGTAAATTATTTAGTCAAAAAGTTTGTACTGAATTACGTATTATGTTTAGTAAGACTATGGGACCGAATATGAAATATGATGTATCTTTTTGATGAAATTATGTTGTGAAATGTATGTTATTTGGATATATGGAAACCGGGATGTTACAAGAAGAAGGTGAAAGAGCTAAAGGACGAGGCTGCATCGACCTTTGCCTTAGGTCGATTGACTGCACGGGCGGCGATTATGCGGCAGCATTTTTCGGGGAAAAATCTTCTTGCCTTTGCCTCGAACGAACTTGCTTACTTCCTGAGTGAGGTCGGGTCCACAAGGGATCTTGACTCTGATGACGAGAAAGAGGTTGAGGAAGAAGAGGTTGTAGACGAGGGCCCCCAAAGTGAAGTTTCGGGCAAGGATGCTCCCGGCGCTCCTTCTAATCTTTAGAGAATTTTTCCTTTTGTCTTAGTTTCGAATGCTCGACCGTTGGTGGTTGAGCTGTTTCGATGTAATCGTATATTTTATGAATGAAATTTTACTTTTTTGTATGTACGATGTCGATTTACACATGTCGTAGATAGATATAACATCAGCTGTGAAACTCGTTAAGTATAGAACAAACAAGTAATCGTGCGACTTAGGCATCCATTGTAATTACCAAGACTAGCACATAAGTCATAAGATTTTCATACTTTAAGATTATGTTGTCATACATAAGTACATGCGATCAAAGCATTCATTCAGAACATGAAATTTGTCTAAGTTAAGAAACTTAGATCATGGGTCGCTAGACCAGACGATCGTACGAATAGATCGTACGACGAAACTTGAGTCGAATGCCCCTGTGATAGAATATTCAAGTTATAGACCCGAACACTTATGTCATGCGACCTTGCGAAATTAAAGTCGTCTAGTAGACTTTGCAATCTTATGTCGTGCGATCTACGATAAAACAATGTCAGATGTTGCCAACGACCCTCCGATGCTTAAGTCAGTAATCGTCGTAAAAAATCGTATGAAAGAAGGAAAAGAATTTCAGGCAAAATTACCTTCTCAGATTTTTCTCGTCTAGGGGGGGGGATATTTGCCCCTCGTCATTTAACACCTTATTCCCTTTAGGAGCAAATAGGTTTAAATGACGGGTTCGACCCTGAGTTGTTGTGAATTGATGCCAAGGTCTATGTCGACCATGCGGTCGGGCGAAGCAATCGGTATGTTCCCGTAGGAAAGATACTAGTTTGTTTTTAGAGTAGGGATCGAGATACGAACCTGTCGAGACTTTCTGGTCGTGCTTGCTTTGATCTAGGATGCATGTGTCGATCTGTGACTGCAAGATGGCCTACTTTCACGGTTTCAGGGTGGTCTTATAACAGTCGCGGGCGACTTTCGGATCATTTTTGATCTCCTGGATTCCCCACGGCGTAGGAAACTTCATGGTCTGATGGTACGTCGAGGGGACTGCTTTCATTTCATGGATCCATGGTCGGCCTAAGATGACGTTATAGGCCGACGAGCAGTCAATAACACTGAACTTGGTCTGCTTATTGATTCCACCTGCATAGACAGGAAAGGTAATCTCTCCAAAGGTACTCGTCGCTTCTCCATTAAAACCGACCAAGGTCGTCGAGCGTCGGATGATTTCCGATCGATCGATTCCCATGGCTTTGATGGTATCAAGGAAGATGACGTTCGCTGAACTGCCTCCATCGACCAAGACTCGCCTGGTTAAACAGTTACCAATCGTGAGTTGAATGATCAACCCGTCATGATGCTTCTGATACGAGTCGCCGAGGTCGTCTTGGTCGAATGAAATCTTCATGGCTTCCAACTCCAGATCTCCTTTTGGTCTTGACGAACGCGGGATAGGTCGATCGTCAGGTGCTTGACTGGCATGACGTTTGGCTGAGACCGCACACGTCGAAACCACCAGTGATGCAGTTGACGACCTATGTGTAACGTCCCGGTTTCCATATATACAAATAACATACATTTCACAACATAATTTCATCAAAAGATACATCATATTTCATATTCGGTCCCATAGTCTTACTAAACATAATAAGTAATTCAGTACAAACTTTTTGACTAAATAATTTACATTATGACTAACAACAAAGTCATAAGTACAAAAACACTTCATGATCTTCATAACACAAGTCTTCCCAAAAGCTAAGCAACGACTATCCTTCTTAATTGCCCTTACTTGATCCACGACCTAGAATACATATTTTTAAAACAAAATAAGGGTTAGACCTAGCGGTCTAAGTGAGAAAATCTCTGTCATTTCACAATCATTATAAAACCCATTTATATAAAATCCTTTATATAAACACACATATATCATACGTAATTAAATACCAATCAAGACTCGTGCACTGTGTTCAACTCATCCTCTTTCTCATTCTCATTTCTCCTGGCCATGTTAGTTGGTTGCGAGCCAACTAATGCATGATAGGATTTATATAAACCCTAAACCGGATCTTTAAGCTCAAGAATGATTAGTTCTAGATCATGGAATAAACATATACAAATCACAACATGAACAGCGGAATTAAACGACAGATTTGTATAGCTAACAAGGTTCATTAATTTAAACATACTGATTACATACTCACGCCCCAATTTGTTGACCTAAGTTATCAACAAACGAATACTTCTTCTCAAGTATTAGGATTAAGAACCTTGGGGCTCATGCACACACATCTACACGTTTTTGTTTAAACGTGGCAGTACTAATACTGGGAGCAGCAGTATTGTTAGCAGCAGTATTAACCTCAGAGGTACTAACAGAGGTAGCAGTATTAACAGAGTTAACACTGCTAGAAGCAGTATTAACAGAGTTAATACTGCTAGCAGCAGTACTATCTGAAGAAGAAGCACTAAAAGTATTAGCAGCACTAACATTGGACTGATTACTAGCAGTATTAACACTGCTAGCAGCACTAACTTTGGAATGATTACTAGCAGTATTAACACTGCTAGCAGCACTAACTTTTGAAGCAGTACTAACAGTGTTAGCAGTACTAACACTGCTAGCAGCAGTATTGTTTTTAGTGCTTTTTGGAACCCACATAGTATCACATTCCTTTTCAGTCGTTTTCTTTATGTGGCTTTTGGGTTTATCTTGTTTCTTTGCCACATTTTTCTTTGCAGACTTTTTATAGCCATCATTCTTTCTGTAACCACCAGGTTTTTGAAAAGATCTTTGAGCATTAAACCTTTGGTTAACTGGATTGAAATAACAGTGTTTGGCTAAGTGATTTAGCTTACCACAGATGAAACAAGGTTTTGGCCTGTTGATTCTGTTCAGGTCAACTCCTTGTCTCATAGCCCACTGGTTATTCCAGTTCCTTTGATTTCCCCTCTGATTATCATGTTTTTGGGGCTTGTTCTCTTTAGATTTCCTGCAGGAACACTGTTTACAAGTATTAGAGTTCACAACTTTGGGCTGTGTGGAATGAACTCCCTTTTCCCTTTCAGTCCTTTTGATCTCAGTGTTCTTATCACATGGACTCTCAGATTCCTCATCAGAGTCTACTTTGTCAGTCTCATTCTCAACCACTACTTCTTTTTCACAAGGATCTATATTAATCTTTAATTCAGGATCCTTCCTATCCTTGGTCTCTAACAAATCAGACTTAGGAGGTATGTAGTTGTTATTGTAGGGTGGAGGTGTGGCATTGTACCCTATCCCTACTTTCATCTTGTCATGGATTTGAGCCTTAATGATGGTATCCATGGTTTTAGAAGCACAGGTAAACTTTTCAACATCAAGTTTAACCTTCTTAAGCTCTTCTTTTAATTTCTCATTCTCCTCCCCAGACACTTTCAGCTTAATCTCATACTCATTCTTCTCCCACTTCCAATAGTTAGTATCATAGTGGTGTTGAAGTTCATTAGCTTGAAAAGCTCTAATCTGTTCCTCAAACCTTTCTACAATCCTAACATAATCTTTCACATCTTTCTCTAGCCTCTTAAGGTCATCACACATACCCTGATTGTGATCCCTATATCTTTTAACAGCATCAATGCAAGCTTGAGAACAGAGTTTAGATTGTACCTCAGTGGGAATATCAGATACTTCTGCCATAAGAGCTTGATTCTGACAGGCTTCCTCAGCATGATCACTCCAATCAAATCCCATTCCTTGTTGAGAAACAAGGGCTTGAGAGGAGCTTCTGTTTTGGTTTCCATTTGGAGTCTGTTGATGTGATCCTCCACTTCTGCATTCTCTAGCAAAGTGTCCCATCTTGTGACACTTATAACACTCAACCTTGGACTTGTCAAAGCCTGCACCATCTTCTCTTCTCTGGGAGAAGTTGTTTCTCCCAGTCCTTTTGATGAATTTCTTCACCCTCATTGATAGCATAGCCATCTGCCACTTGATGTCCATCTCTTCCAGATCATCAGCATTAATCTGCTCTAAATCATCATTGATTAGAGAAGAGTGAACATGACTAGAAAAGAATGCTTCTAGTACAGAATCTGTAGTCTTCTCTTGATTAGTTCCACCACCAGCATTAATAGAACCTGCAGTATTAACAGAATCAGGATTAGCAGCATTATCAGAGGATGAAGATAATAAAGCAGCATTATAAACAAATCCAGATGGCCTTTTCTTGGCTTCAACTTCAGCCTCAAATACTCTCAGATCATTGTAGAGGTCATCTAGCTCTTTGTCCTCCAATTGGTCATTCTGTCTGAATGAGACTGTGTACATGGTCCATTCTTCTCCCAATGATCTAAGGAACTTTCTATTGACATCATCAGCATCCATGTGTACACCCACAGTTGCTAATTCTCCAATCAACTTGTTAAATCTGTCAAAAGTTTGAGTCATAGACTCATTCTTTGCAGACATGAAGTTCTCATATTGTTGCCTGAGAATAGCCTTTTGATTTCTCTTTGTGCTCTTTGTGCCAGTAAATCTTTTCTCCAGAGCATTCCACAACATCTGTGCATCTGTGCAGTGTTGGAATTGATGTTGGTACTCATTAGGAATAGCCAAAAGCAGAGTGCTTAAGGCCTTCATCTCTGTTTGTCTGACTTTCTTTTCAGCATTTGTCTTGGGAGGAGGTCTCTTTCCATCTGCTCCAATCTTTCCTTCATTACATGGGCCATTTTCTATGATGTCCCATATTGCATAATCAGTAAGAAGAATGTACTGCTTGATTCTCAGTTTCCACATGTCAAATTCATTGGGTTTGAGCATGGGAACCTTTGAAACAAGAGTACTGTGAGAATCCATTGAATTGTCCATAGCTTCTAAGATACCAATGCTCTGATACCACTTGACAGGATCGATTCTTAACAAGAATTAAACTTCTTAGAAACAGAATTTAGAGAATCTTGCGGAATAGAACTCTAAATCAATTAAAGAACAATCAATAGAAATTCAATACACTGTATATATATCAAACAGTATTACTCACAAGCTTTACACCAAACCTCAATCTTGTTGAACAGGCTCAACAAGACGATTTCTACTTCTCTAGAAATAGGATCTATGATCTTGAGGTTAATTCACTCTTGAATGAATATCAAATTCTATTTCATACGTATATTTTCGTATATTTCTAAAAGCTATCTATCAATACTATTTATACAAAAGTAATTACAAGATAACTATCAAAAGTAAATTGATCTTCTGAATCTTCGTTAAACATATCTTGATCAATTCCTTCTTTGTCTCCAACAGTATCGCATACCAAACTTATCAAGTCAGCAGCATTAACGATGATTTGGCTCAGCAGCATTAACGACCTTCAGCAGTATTAACCTTCACAGTCTTCAAGCAGTAGTAACTCAGCTCAGCAGTACTAACCATGTCTAGCAGTAGTAACTTCTTCTAGCAGTAGTAACTTCTTCTAGCAGTAGTAACTTCTTCTAGCAGTAGTAACTTCGTCTAGCAGTAGTAACTTCTTCTAGCAGTAGTAACCTTGACTAGCAGTACTAACTTCGTCTAGCAGTAGTAATCTTGCCCAGCAGTAGTAACGAAGAACTGGCAGTAGTAATGTAGACTTAGCAGTACTAACCATACTTAGCATATCTTCAGTTCCCAACAATCTCCCCCTAACTTGACTTTTAGGAAAAGAAGTCAAGTTCTTCAGATGATGCTTCCAAAACTTAGTCATCATATACGCACAGATTAGGACTTAAACCTAGACTCTGATTGAGAATCCTTTTTACCAAGAATCTACCCATTGCTGAATCCTTGTTGCAGGTCAGCTTAGTATGTAACATTCCTTGCAGCCTCTTCATGCTGTGATTGTATATTTCATCCACCAGATAGTATATAAACCCTAAACCGGATCTTTAAGCTCAAGAATGATTAGTTCTAGATCATGGAATAAACATATACAAATCACAACATGAACAGCGGAATTAAACGACAGATTTGTATAGCTAACAAGGTTCATTAATTTAAACATACTGATTACATACTCACGCCCCAATTTGTTGACCTAAGTTATCAACAAACGAATACTTCTTCTCAAGTATTAGGATTAAGAACCTTGGGGCTCATGCACACACATCTACACGTTTTTGTTTAAACGTGGGTTTCAAGAACATCTAATTCTATATCTCTAGGTTTCTTTATATACTAGAAACCTAGATAAACTAGAAACTAGATAAATACCAATCCTAGATAAACTAGGAATCCTAGATAAACTAGGAATCCTAGATAAACTAGAATTTACAAGGATAACTATAAAATAAACATATTACAATTCGAACCCTTGTAAGTTGAAGTTTTGACACATCAAATCTATATGAAATATTCCTAACAATCTTCCCCTATTTGATGATGACAAAACTTAGCATCAGAATCTTCAAGTAGCTCTTCCCCTTTTTGACATAATCAAATCCAAAACTTATCAAACTTGAATCTTCCCCTTGAATGATCAACACTTCTTCTTCCCCTGAATTTATGCTAACCATCATTGTGTCTTCGAGGTTATATCAATTACGTTGTAAAGAAAATCAACCATTATCTATTTGAAGTTGAAGTAAAAAACCAAACCTTGAGTCTTATATCCCGTAGAAACCAAGTGAACAACAACGTCATTCTCATGAATGAGGGGATCCCTGTCCTTCGACCAATCTTCTTCTCTAAGATTTCGTCAAATTGAAGTCACATTCTTCGAACAATTACGTTAATAATCTTCATAATATCACGGGTTATCTTTAACAGGTGAAGGATACCTTTAAAGATATGATAAGAACACAAACTCTAACTTTCACTTCTTCTTCAAACAAACTCTAATTAATCTTCCTTTTTGTAATCAACTGATGACGATCAAAGGGTAGTCATTTAAGCATTCTTCCTCTATCGTTCATCAAACCTTCATACCTTGTGTGTGTGAATTTTCTTGAAACAAACAAAAATCATCCTCCTTTTGTCGAGCATGATCCTAACATGGTGTGTGACATGTATTCTCCATTGCATCGCGGCTTTGATTTCATGGCTTTGAGGAATTCTGAGTGAAGAACAATTTTTATCAAGAAAAAAAAAACTGCTGGATTTCGAGAATTTCTGGGAGCGTTCTGGACGTCGTACGGCCAATCCAACCAGACATAATGTTAAACAATGTGTCCCGAAGCTTCTGTCCAAATATCGCGACGATCCGACGGTTCAATCTCCGGGAATAGGCGAAACGGCCGACTGTGATTTTCCAGAAAATTTCTGCGAAAAATCTGATTTTTCTTTATTTCGTTCGTCTTCTTTCGTCTCTTCAAATCTTCCATTAAACCTTGTTTTTCTTCCAGATCAGAGAGCACCATGTGCTCTGATACCACCTGATAGGATTTATATAAACCCTAAACCGGATCTTTAAGCTCAAGAATGATTAGTTCTAGATCATGGAATAAACATATACAAATCACAACATGAACAGCGGAATTAAACGACAGATTTGTATAGCTAACAAGGTTCATTAATTTAAACATACTGATTACATACTCACGCCCCAATTTGTTGACCTAAGTTATCAACAAACGAATACTTCTTCTCAAGTATTAGGATTAAGAACCTTGGGGCTCATGCACACACATCTACACGTTTTTGTTTAAACGTGGGTTTCAAGAACATCTAATTCTATATCTCTAGGTTTCTTTATATACTAGAAACCTAGATAAACTAGAAACTAGATAAATACCAATCCTAGATAAACTAGGAATCCTAGATAAACTAGAATTTACAAGGATAACTATAAAATAAACATATTACAATTCGAACCCTTGTAAGTTGAAGTTTTGACACATCAAATCTATATGAAATATTCCTAACAATGCACTGTACAACAACTACATCAACACCGATGTACAACAACTACAGCAACACCGCTGTACAACAACTACAGCAAACTCCGCCGACTATAGTTTCGTCTAACATATACTCGTGTAATGTAATGCACGTATAAATACAATATATATCTCAATACATCATATTGTCATTTATGAACATCTAATCACATTATCTATCACCCTTTTCAATCTACACGTATATGTATTCTAGTTTAAAAACATTTTGAAGTAAAACTCACATGTTTGTCTTATCAAAACGTTCTCCAAGCTTTTCTCAACAGGTTCAGTCCTTTACCCAGAATTCACAGGATCTGTAACAAATAGATACATATATCTCTTTACCATATAAAACACATAAGTCTTCCTAAGGCGAAGAACTCTAAAGAACTCAAATCCTCAAATGTTGCCCCCAAACCCGTACTCAAGTCAAGACCACAGAATAGTCAGTTCTCATTCATTCCTTATCTAAGGGTTAACAAAATACAGGTTACTGGATACCCGACAGCATCTAAACTCTCAATATTGGCCAAACAGCAAAAGTATCCGAACACCTCAAATTATCCGGACAACACAACTTTTCCGGACAGCGTGACGTTTCCGGACAACATGGACTATCCGGACAACATCGCAACCCGGACACATCACAATCCGGATAATACCCGGACACTTATGGAAAAGAGGAACTTACCGGGTAGAAGACCTGTCCGGATACCACTATAATACTTTCGGACACCATCATAAAAATCTATCCGGATACCTTCATTCTATCCTGAAACTACTGTCGGTTTACCCATTTTTTGCCCAGATTTGACAGATTTTAACCTCAGGCCCAGATTAAATGATTCTACTCCGATAGAAACTATTAACTAGCAATTATAGACATAATTTACAAAGGAAACATACCTCAATTCACTTCCAAGTACCCAATTGATGCCTCAACCTAGCTTTCTCCTCTTTTCTCCTTCTTGCTCTCAAAACACACACTACACACTGAATTTTTTTGGATAATACTGAATTAGGAAATATCTAAATCCATTAAGGGTAATATCTAATCCAATTTACCACTTTAGTCCTTAAGTTATTCATTAATGACCAAATACACCCTTTACTTATAAATCTACCCAAACTTACCTTTAACTTCACATTTTAAAGTTAACAAAATTTAACGGAACTAACATTTAACTAACGAACTTACCCGGGGTATTACACTTTGCATGCTCGGGGGTTGGCGACCGATTGTCGTTACCTGGAGTAACGACATCATCGATGATATCTTTGAGATTGCCCTTCGGAACATGATATGCTAACTCCTTTTTGAGAGTTATGCAATCATCTGTCGCATGACCATGGTCGACATGGAAGTCGCACCATTTCGATTTATCCTTCTTATCATCGCTTTGGTCGGACTTCTTTGGCCATCGGATGGTCGCCTGGACAGTCTTCAAAGCCTCGACCAAGTCCTTAGTGGTCCTTTTGAATCCGTAGGAGGATATCTTAGGGTACTGAGGGAATTTGGTCGCGGTCTTGAACTATGCTTTTGTCTTGAATCGGACGTTCGAGATTTGTCGCGAGGGCTCTGCCTTGGACACTGCCTTTACCTTGAATTCTGGCTTCTTCACGCTTAGCAATCTTTTGTCGTCAGTATGCTTACGACGAAAGGCATCATCATCCTCTACCCTCATATAAGCGAGGGTCCTGGCTCGGACGTCTTCGAAATTCTCCAGTGGGTATTTGGTCAGATCGGTGTATAAACCTGAACTGTCGTCTAGACCACGCTTGTAGGCTTCAATCGCGGTCTTGACGTCACAGTTGCGGACACTGATCATCTCTGCATTTAATCTATTGAAGTAGCTTCGGATCGACTCCCCAGCTTTTTGCACGACGTAGTACAAATCGTTGGTCTGCTTCTCGATCTTGCGACTACTGGCGAATTGCTGGGAGAACTGGTTGACCAACTCGGCGAACGACCCGATGGATTTGGGTTTGAGATTGATCAACCATTGGAGGGCAGGACCTGTGAGGGTCGCCCAAAAACTCTTGCACATACATACTTCTTGATACATGTGCGGGATCGAGACCGTCCATATGAGCTGTTTATACTGCGCGATGTGCTCCGTTGGATCGGTCACCCCCGAATACTTGGGCGTGAAGGCGGGGATATTATATTTCTTTGGGACGTCGACGGTCGCGATCTTGTCTACGAAAGGCGGCGCCTGATACCCTGAACGAGGCTCGACGTCGACGGGCACGGCTGCCCCTGGTAGCTTAGCGACCAGAGACAGGACGCGCTCATCCTGGTCTTCTAGCATCTTTAGTCGATGGGCGACAGGGTCACTGGGGTCTGGATTCGCACCTACCAACGGATCAACTCCTGAACTGGTGCCATTGCCATATGACGAGTCGTTGGCGTCCCCGTTGAAAGGGACAAAATACGGTTGCGACCCATTCTGAAACGGCTGCGATCCATTCGGAAACGACTGTGATCCATTCTGAAACGGCTGCGACCCATTCTGAAACGGCTGCGACCCATTCTGAAATGGTTGAGATCCATTCTGCATGGGTGGTGGCCTTATGTACTGGGGAAGAACTGTCCCGGCCTGAGGATTTGGGTTGAACGCCCCCGGTTGTTGGTTCTGCATGAACGGACCTGGTCCTGGATTGCGGACGAACGGAGCCAAACCAGGGTAATGGATGAATGGAGCGGTTCCCGGGTTCTGACCGAACGATCCTTGACCCGGATTCTGGACGAATGGTCTTGGACAGTTCTGTGGTCCGAAGGGATTCCTCAGTCGCGCGATTTTCTCAACTGCTCTTCGACTCTGCTCAGCCATGACATTAATTTGATTTCGCCCAACTTCCAATTCTTGATACATCTGGGCAATGATATGCTCTTGATTTCCAGGGGCTGCCATTTTCCTGAAACAGAAAACAGAAGAAACTCCCAGAAACCGTTAGTAAAATGCACGTTTGTCGAAAATTTTCTCTAGATGGGGCCCTACGGTGGGCGCCAAACTGTTAATGCCAAAAATCGTCCAGAAGGATAACTCAAGGTTGATTGTGGAGCTTAACAACTAAAGAAAAGAATCTAGCGACAAATCGTGCGATAAAGACAGAAAATGTAAAAGGGACAAAGATTTTGGTGACGCGGGAAAAACCTCAACGAGGAAAAAACCCGCGGACGACTTTGGGGGTCGTCGCTGCACTATGATCGCCAAACAGGGCGATATCCTTATGTTTCGGATGTCGATCGTACAGAGATTACAATACAAATGAAAGAAGATACTTTAAATGTAAAGTAACAAGTGTTTCCAATGTAAAAACGAGTGTGTCGTGTGTGAAAACTATATGTCGTGTATGAAAGTTATGCGTCGGGCGTGGGAGTCGTGCGTCGAGAGCGAACTGTTGAGAGAGATTTCTTTGCTTCGGGTGTTCTTCAGAAAGCAGATGTCCTCAAATGGGTTTGTAATCTTCGTATTTATAGTCTTCGTGGCTTTAATTGACCATCATGTTTGTAGGAGTAACGGTCGCAACGGTCACTGCTGTAAATGCCCATAATTACTTCTGTCGGTTACGTCTGTTGGCCATAAAGGACATTGACCCTGCATTGAATGAG
Source organism: Saussurea involucrata (assembly GCA_033807775.1). NCBI lineage: Eukaryota > Viridiplantae > Streptophyta > Magnoliopsida > Asterales > Asteraceae > Saussurea > Saussurea involucrata. The sequence continues at coordinate 12,951,782 of CM066327.1, read as the reverse complement.
AAAAACATAACAGAAATATCGCATGTTAGTCGGTCGAAGTCGTGAGCTATGTCACGACGGTCGAGGTCGAGGGGTATTTTTAACTTCAACTTTGGTTTAAGGATCAAGTGTTCATGATTTGACTTGGTTATGAGGGAAGTGCAATAAATGTTCTTAGTGTCTTGGTCGTGGTCGAGACTGGTGATTTTTTGACTAAACAATACACTTATCATCGCAACCAACTATTGCGATACAACCTACTTGTCGCAACCCAAGGTTGCGACATTCATACTTATCGCAATCTATCATAACTATTGCAACTTACTACTGCGATGTTCATAACTATCTCAACTAACTGAAAACGTAATTTAACCTAGAATCTATATTTTTAAGCCATGAATGGTTCTGTAAATTTCCAGATATTATTAAGACCATCAATAAAACATAATCATAAACCCAGATTTCTCATAACATTCAAAAATATCAAGACCCATTTCTAAATTACTAAATAACTCAATACACATAAGAAGATAAATTTATGTGTAATCATACCTTTAGCTTCCACAGATTTCTTCTTAATTTCCAACTGAAAATTCAGCTTCTTCTTGCTTCTTCTCTTTCTTTTGTTTCTCTCTCTCTCTTTGCCGTACACAACACAACACACACACACACACTTAAGATATCACAAATGCTAAAAATGGGACACCTCATCCCTCTTAATCAAATGAGGCGGTGATGGTGATTATCTTTAATCGCCTTAACCAAACAGCCCCTCATACTTTCCTCACTTGGCAAGATTAACCCTCAAACTTCCAAATTAAAAATAAAGTTTACCCCTTAACTTATAACTTCGTAAAACAAATAACATAACTTAATCGGGGATAAACTCTAAAATTAATCTATCATATAACCAATCACAACTTATCAAATAATTATACTCAAATTATTTAATAAACTAAACAAGATCCTTTATATAGAAAAATCGAGATGTTACAACCTATAACATTCACCCTACCTTAAATGTTAAGAATAAATGGGTCTGGTTACTCTGATGTTGATGGGGGTAGATTAGAGTTTAAATGTGTTGATTGACTTAAAACATTTAAAGAACACAAACCATGTAAAAGAAACAAGCCGGAATAAGGTTGTCTCAATGAAGGTTTGGATATTTTGTGGCAACTCAGACAAGGTCAACTACCGGTTTATTCCAAGTTTGATAATCTTAGGTTCAATCGTCTTTCTTCCTTATGTCTGAGATGTGGAGACACTATGGAAACTATTGGCTATTGTTTCGTTCAATGCAAGGAGGTGTACCGTCTTGTTAACATATTTCAGGTGACGGGGTCTTCAACCGTCAATCATGGATTACATATCAGACGTGGTTGCTTTTCAAGGTTCTGTGGCCCTTTCCAATTAAAAACATGCATGGCAGGTCATTTTATGAAATGGCTTCCCTATCTATGGTGGAACTCTCACTCTTTCTATCGGTAGTGTTTTTTATTTTCTCTTTGGTCGTCCATTAGTTCGTAAGCCGATTGTATACCACCACTTATAAACACGAGAATAGGTCGGTTTGTATGTGATTCAGAGGGTTTTCCAGCAAAGTTATATTCTCTAGAAAAGTCCAATCTCATCCCGATTTAGCCTTTGAAACTCAATTACTTGCATACACTTGGACATCGAATCACTCTTAGAAATTTAAGATGGATTAGGTGGATTGGTGTTGATGTGTAAAAGGCCTCAACTAGTTTCCATATTTGATTTGACTCCATAGTCTTGCTATATTGGGGATATGTTTTTTTGATTTCTGCTTTTTTGATTTCTCAGCAACTCAACTCGTTGTCACCTCTGGTCTATGTCATTTGGTTTTATTTTTCTGTTGCAGCCGATTCATTTATCACGTTGTTTCTCGGATAGGTGTGGCACCTACAACACTCTTTCAGTTTTGCTTCATGTGTTTCAACTGGTGTCTCTTGCTTTGTGCATGGTTTGGTTTCAAATTTTATTTAATTAATTTGTTCATCATATTTAAAAGATAAACGATTTAAGGGAGAGACGTCCTAAAAATGAGAGTTGAAAGAGGAACCAAATCTTAAAATGAAAGTTGAGGGAACGACCAAATATGTTACAAAAATAAAAATAGTTTAAGGGACCAAGTCCATTATAAAATGAAAGTTGAAGGAGAGGAGTGTCAATGGACAAAATTGTCCCTCACTAACGGAATTTAATTGACAGCATTAGTAGATGGGATCATATCCGTTATAAAAATGAAATTATATAGACGTCCCTCGTTAAAATTCTTTTAAAAAATCTTACTCAGTTTATGTAATCTATAGGGACCAAATTTTCATGTAACTCTTAAATGAATTATCTTATAAACACATTAAACTTCATTAATCCAAAATCAAACACCCTTTACTTTCATTTCACAAAACATCTCTTTTTCTAGTCATTTAATATATTAATTATTTAAATAATCAAAATTTATCAAACATTCAAGTAACTAATTATCTTATTACGATAACCTTAAATAAAATATGTTAAATAATTGGATGATTTGATTATAGTTGCTTTAGATTAGGCATTGTTTGGAAGAACAAAAAAAAGCTAGCTTACTATTTTTGAGGTAAATGTTTGGATGACATAAACTAGCTTTTTAAAAAGTTACTTGGAGTAGCTTATGAATAGTTTTTGTAAATATTCCAATTATGTTCTCATTAATATTAATTATTATTTATTAACTATTTTTTTATTATGTCATTTTTTGTCATTTAAATGCCTATAAGCTACTTTTTGTTAAACGTAACTTTTTCATCAACTAGTTTATCAGTCAACAGCTAACTTATCAGCTAGTTTGCCAAACATAGCCTAAATACTCAATTTCAAAATACATTTTTAGAATTATTTTATTTTATTTTAACAAATACCGTATCACGTACTCGTAACTTTTTAATGAAAGTGTAAAAGGGGAGGGAGGTTATGGTGTAGCGCGAATATGGCACGACACGTCGTGGTCAGTTGGTCACGTTCAAGTACATGTCCCCACAAGTCAAACCCATGAGCCGTCTCACGTGACCGCAATAAAAACACCTACCAATACCCTATCAAATATATTTATAACTATATTAAATAAAGAGAAATTAATTAAAATGCTCTTAGTTGACTCAAAATTAATGGAAATGCCCCTTCTCTCTCCAAAATGGCTAAAATGCCCAGGAAATCCGTGGCCCATCCCGTGGCCCACGGACATATGCCGAAAAGCGGAATCTGACCGAAAATCCGTGGCCCACGGACCCTTGACCCGTGGCCCACGGACATTTGACCCGTGGCCCACGGAAATCAGCTGGATTTGGATTTTTGCAGATTTTGGCATGCATTCCACAAGATAAAGGGTACGATTTTTTGGCATGCATTCCACAATTGTATGGTTAAAATCACATCCTTTTATATCTATAAAATCAGTAAGCCATTTCAATTACTTCTCATTTCATCTCTTCACCATTTAAATCACATCTCTGAATGTTTTCATCATTTGAATCATTTTCTTTCTACTGAAAATGAGTTCACATGTTGAAAAAGCTAAGCTATATTGTTGTTTCGATGGTGAATGGGTGCAACATAACGATGTGTGGGATTTTGCTTATAAATCTAAGCATGGTGTGAAACTGAAAGTAAACATTACACATCAAAAGTTGCTTGCTTATGCCATTGAAAAATGTGGTATTGACTCGGCTGTTGGTGAAACCAAGTTAGTGTACATGAATGATGGCTCAATCTTCGAGTTAACCAACGATGAACATGTTTCTGATTTTATGCAATTTGCAGTCGAGTCAGACAGACCTCCAGCTCTTTTTGTGTATGTCGTTCCATCGATGTGCAACGAAGGTGATGACGAAGGTGAGGATGAAGGTGATGACGAAGGTGAGGATGAAGGTGATGACGAAACCCATGTCGGTGAGTGTTCTCAATTTGAGGCGTCATATGACGAAACAAATAATCCGGATCATACATATGGTCTTAATGACTGTTATACCGAATTTGTTCCGGAGACGCAAGGATTAGAAGAAGAAGAAGAAGTAGAAGACGAAGGAAGACGGTTTTTTGGAGTTGCTGATGACGAAGCCCATGTTTTCACAGTGGGTATATCTGATTTTGACCACTCAGATACCGATAATGATGAGGAATATGTCCCTAGTAATAAATCATTTGGTGAATTAAATGATTATTTTGATATGCCTTCTACCCTTCGAACCTCAGAGACCTCTACACCAACCTACGAACCTGCACCTTATAATCGTAGTTCAAGGATACGTGAAGGTCAGATGTTTGAAACAAAGGATGAAATGGTTATACAGCTCGGCATTAAGTGCATTGAAGAGGGTTTTGAGAGAAAAGTTAAGAAATCTGACAAAGAAAGATATGTGGCTGTATGTGCAATAAAGAATTGTAATTGGCGTTTTACAGCGAGATTCGTGGGCGCTAAAGGAGGGATGTTTCACGTTACAAAGTTGCACGACGTACACACTTGTTCCAGGACGCAACTGAATCCCAACCACCGACAAGCCGACAAAAAGACTTTGGGCCATATGCTCAAAGGAAATTTTCTTGATGCTAGTAGGGCATTTCGGCCAAAGGACATCATGAACGATATAAACGACCAGTACGAGATCACTATCGGTTACCACCAAAGTTGGCGTGCGCGATGTAGGGCTCTACTACTGGTGAGGGGCACTCCTGAGGAGTCGTATGAACGACTCCCTACATATTTATATAATCTGGAGTTGAATAATCCAGGTACACGCACCAGAATACGGACAAATTCAAATGGACGTTTTGAGTTGTGTTTTGCTGCCCTTGGAGTTGCGGTACATATATAAATACGTCATATGTAATAATATTATAAACTATAGCATTTACTGATGGAAACCACCAACATTTTTGCAGATCATAACCTTTTTGACAAATCTTCGCCGTGTCGTTGTGATAGACGCTGCCCATTTAAAGGGACGTTACTTGGGTATGATGTTTTTGGCTGTTGCCATGGACGGAAATCAAAACATTGTGCCCATTGGTTTCGGAGTAGGAAAGTCCGAGACCGGGGAGGAGTGGGGTTGGTTTTTGTCCATGTTGAGAGAATGTATCGGAGAGCCGACAGGGTTAGTGTTTATGTCCGACGGGGCTCCGGCCATAAGCGCTGCAATTTCCGCCGTGTACCCAAATACCCCTCATGCCCTATGTTGTCGGCATTTGGAGATGAACGTGAAGAGCAAGGACAAACGTATTACGACGTACAACACGACCTACTGGAAGACATGCAAGGCGTACACGGTTTGGGAGTTTGACCGTTACATGAATGCATTACGAATTAGTGTACCAAATGGAGTTAAAGTTATGGACGATGCTGGTAAGGAGAGGTGGTCAAGGGCCCATTTTCCTGGTGCACGATATAACATTATGACCTCCAACAGTGTAGAGTCGGTGAATGCACTCTCTCGTTTTGCTCGTAGATTACCGATTGTGCAGCTTATGGAGTACTTTCGCACCTTTCAACAAGAGTGGTACTATCTTCGACGACTAAAGGGAGGTTGATAAAGTCTAAAAATTGGAACCTATATGTATATGTATATATATATATATATATAAGTTTTGTGATGTTTATAAATCTTAACATAATTAACACATATAATTGTAGATCAAATGCGCAGCAGAGTCACACCAGAGGCGGAGAATGTGCTTCTCAGAAGGGCCGGAAAGTCTGCCACTTGGAGGGTTTTCGGCATTGGACATGACAAGTACCAGGTTCGGGATCACCGTTTGGACGCGACTGTCGATATGATCAACCATGAATGTACATGCCTGCAATGGCAAGGTTCTGGGTTGCCGTGCGGTCATGCCATCGCTGCTGCAAGACAAATGGGTCGCAGAGATTGCAGTGATTTAGCTATAAGTTACTTCACGTCCGAAAATTACCGAGCTACATATCGGGAGTTAATTCATCCAGCTGGACCCCCTGAATCATGGGTAGTGCCACACCACCCCCTTCCGCCATGCTATCCACCGTTAATAACAAAGAAACGTGCTGGGAGACCATCAAAGAATGATCGACGTCCATCTCGGGGGGAAGGTCCGATACAGAGAAATTGTGCTAGGTGTGGATTAGTAGGACATACTCGTGCAGATTGTCCAAATCCTGCACCTTCAAGCGTGCCCCATAATAGAAGTTCAAGTAGCCAAAGCTATTGGTCGCGGGGCCCATCGGAGCTAGAACCACATGGAACGCTTAGATCTGATACTCTTGACTTGAACATTGATTTCCATTGATTGTAACGACTTTTGTAATTATGTTCACGCGCTGAAGAATGATTTCCATTGATTGTAACGACTTTTGTTATTATTTCACGCGCTGAAGATTGATTTTCATTGATTGAACATTGATTTCCATTGATTTCCATTTAAGGTAAAGAAACAACAGTTGGGATAAATCTGATGATCTAATGCATGAAAACAAAAGAAGCAACAAAAAAGAAATCTGATGATCTAATGCATGGAAACAAAAGAAGCAACAAAAGAGAAATCTGATGATCTAATGCATGACAACAAAAGAAGCAACACTTGGGAGAAATCTGATGACCTAGTGCGGGTAGATTTCCTGGCATCGGATGATCCGCTCAGACTTTTCGTTGATCATCTGCTCCAGGCCGGTGTAGTTCTCTTTGATCTCTCTCACCGTAATCGCCTCTTCAGAGATCTCTTGTTGGAGGAATGCAATCTGGGCCTCCAACTCTTTTAGCTCCCGCTTCCTTTGAGCTATCAACTTCTCTTTCTCTAGTTGGATTTCCCTGTTTTTCCGCCATATCTCTTTGACCCTGTCGATGTCGGCGTTCGCTTCCTGACAGGACTTGCACCTTATGAAGTCGTCGTTCGCATCCAGCTTGGGAGACCACATTGGTGGTTCAGCGAAGTGATGTGTGTAAATGTATGACTCCAATGCATACTCCCATTGTTCTACCTCCTCATCTGTTATTGGCCAATCAGCCTGGGTTCTCCCAAACTGTGACCATTCTTCCGTTGTTTCTGGGACCTTCCAGTTTCTTCTTTGACTTCCATCATTCAACTCTTGCTGCTCGGCGGAACGTGAAGTTCCGGCCCCATTCGCTGACTTCTTCTTGTTAGACCTGGAACCTCCAACCATTGTGTTGAACGAAAGCTATCAAATGTTTGTAAACGGTGTAAGTTGTAGGAAGTTGTGAATTACTTCTTCAACATACCACTTATTTATATTCGTCTGAAAAGCAAAAAGCTGTTGACAGTCTGAAAAGTTGATGACAATATTCGTCTGAAAAGCTGCTGACAAGATTCGTCTGAAAAGCATCTCTGCATTGACAAGCCTGAAAGCTGCTGACAGTCTGAAAAGTTGATGAAAGGATTCGTATAAAAAGCAAACACGTTTACACGGGGTTGTTCGAAAAGTTGATGACAGGATTCACAACACCACACAACATTAAAAATAGTCTGAAAAGTGGTTCATATTAAAAATACAACCCATACATGTTATACAAGAAATAAAAAAAATAAACTACTCATCGTTTACAGGGGGTTGTCCGAAAAAATAAAAGGTTTCCGCCATATGGTGTCGCCACTTCATGGCCTCATCTGCGACGGCATCTGGAGCACATGCTGGGAGTCGCTCGTCAATCAACGCTGATAGGTTACTACATACTCACACACCGCAATCCCCAAGGAGTCCAGAATGTTGTGGTGCATTATCTGCATGCACCCATTTGAAGTTGTGGCTCATGTCCTTTCGCCGTGTGTCGTGGATGAGCTGAAATAACTTTCTCAACCGCTTTGTAAAGATTGACAAGGTTTGTTTCAATATTAACTCGAATAGGGAAATCTTAAGGCTGTCGTATATAACCATGACCATTTCATTAAGCTCAAAAACCCCGAGCACCCAATGATGGGGTGGAATGCAGATAGGGATGTACACCTGAAATATTACAATAACAAGCAAATAGTTAGCAATAAACAAGTTAAATAAAATAGATGTAAATTCATTTCCATACCCGGTCAAGGTTCCTCCAATGCGGGTCAATGGGATTTAACTTAGAATTGCACATCTTGTACACGGCCCTCACATCTTGTTTCTCCTGCACCATCAGTTCGAAGAAATTTGATGTCATCACCCCCCACCTCGCTGATGTAGAGCGACTTTCTTGGATCATTCTGACCCAAGCATCGATGTGCTATACACAAAAATTAGATGGTTAGACCTATAACTAAAAAATATTTTATTATATTACTTTATGGATAGGTTAAACAAGTTAAATACTAACCGTGTCCTCAAAATTCCCATCGCTCTCTAACCCCAACAGAGTTGCAAAAAAGTCATTTCCGACGGGGAGTACCTGATAGAATGGTAATACCATTACGGGGATTTGCTTATTTATACATTGGATGACGATTTCGCTAGCCGGAATGCGCCTTTCGATATTGGAAGAAGGCACGTAAGACCCAAGCACGGTGGACTTCATCTTACCTTTTCCAATTGCCTGAGTCCGTGCCTTCGTCTTTTTGACAGGGATTGGTGTGGTCGGCCCCTGTTCTGTATATGGATGACGCTTAAATATTCCAAATAACTTGGTCCTTTTCCGTTGTGGTGAAGCCGCGACCATCGTGGGTCGCGGTATGTTTGTTTGTGCATCCACCTCCATCGCGTCATCACTCGAACTCGATGGATCACTGAAGTGATCTCCAATCATATCAGACCCGCGAATTCCTGACCCCATTGCCTGGAAGGGCTCAACCCGCGAATACTCCACATTTTGACCAAAAATTTGGTCCATCAAACCGCTGCCCAACTGGGTTTGATGGATGGGCTAAAAATATTACTATTGTTAATTTTAAGTATACTTTTGTCAAGTATGTAATTAAACCAAAACTATTAAAAAAACTTACATTTTGAATGTACCCCGACGACCCTGGCATCATGTAGGCTGGCGGTGTATCGTAGCTCGTCGCTAGTTGAGGTACGTAACAGTCCGCCCCTGACGTCCGAAACTGGGTGACATTGTTCATTATAAGATTATTTCAAACATAATAAGGAAAAAAATATAATGAGAAGTGGTGGTTATTTACATTCTGCGGGGTAAACGTCGACGTAGTGGCAAACGTCTCCGGTGCAGCCTGCGTGTGTACAGTTGGGACGTAGGCCGGTTGAGGGATCGACATCTAATACAAGTATAGAACATAATATCAATACACAAAGTAAAACATCTATGGGGAAAAATTATGTTAAACACTAACGTGAACGGCGTTAAACTGTGAACAAATATCCTCGACAGCTTTTAGTCGTTTCTCGTGTTTCTCGTGCTCCTCGCGTACGTAGCGGCCATGCGCTGACAGCTCCTCGCGTACATAGCGGCCCAGCGCTGTCAGCTCGTCCCACTTCGCTTGATATGGGTCAGGATGTGACATACCATCATGGGAGTAGCAAGGGGGCGGGGGCGCCTCATATGGGTCGTTAACCCCAACATGATGTTGAGGTTGCGCGTCATATTGGTCGTTAACCCCAACATGATGTTGAGGTTGCGCGTCATCTTCATCATCTTCGTCATCTTCGTCATCCTCGACGGGAGAGGACCGTCGTGACCTCTTCGTCGACCTTTCCACAGATCTCCGAATGAAGGCGAGACTCTCGCTAAACCAGGGTTGAGCCAGCTCGGCATCCGTAGGCTCAAGCTCACCAAGCGGCGGACGCGATGACTAAATAAATTGAAAACCATGATAGAATTAATATGCAGGACTAAAATTATAAAATAGTAAAATAACTTACATTTACTGAGTTGAACACGGCAAGGCAAGTAGTCTTGTTCATTGATGCAACCCGGTCCCAACGGGTTCCTCTAATAAACCTATCGCTACGCAGAATAAAATTTCCTTGGGCAACAGGAAACATCTCTACGATCCATATCTGGAATTACACAACAAGTACGTATAAAAAGGCAACCTCAAACGAATTATAATTTATGTTATACTACTTATCTAACCTTAAAAGCGTATACAAAGCCGGACAAAGTCATCTTGGAATGCTTGTCTTTGCGTCGCACGATGGCAAGGTGCAATTGTTTAAATGTATGGGTCCAGATGTAGCTACCCCACGGAAAACTGCTACATGTATCCAAGTCCTCGACGGCTCTAAGGACTGTCTCAGAAACGATCGAATATAGCTCACGACCCATAAACATGACCTCTACCATCAGCACTATACACACACGGATAATATCGTCGTCTGAATAATCTCCAAGACCTCGCTTAACCCGCTGAACCACCATGTCAATCTTCAAGTCCTCCGGATTGGTTCCGGGCCAAACCCTACTAACGAACCCGTCAGTTGGTAGGGGAGGAAGAGAGGGTTCTGGTCCGAAACGGAGTCCTGTCAGAAGACAGAACTCAGCACTCCCAAAGTGCATGTGACGTCCATACACATCAAAATACATCACGTAATGATCTGCGTTTCGCACAATGACCTCCCTTTGCAAAAACATGTGAACCAGCGTCGGGTGGCCATCAGTCATGGTAACGTGGAGCCATGGACCGAAAGGTGTGAGCTGAAATCTTGAGATCAATTCCCGTCCAATTAGATTGCCCATATGGGTTTTAATTTCTTTTGCAAATGACAGGCGACACTTGAGCGTCAAGTCCGTATAGTAAAAATCCTCCTACATGGTAATGAAAAGGTAAGGGACCAAATCGTATTTATGCAAACTTAAGGGACCTCATTTGTCATTATGAAAAGTTGAAGGACCTAAGTTGTGTTTTGGGCAAACTTAAAAGGCCTAATTCGTAATTATGCAAACTTCACGGACCTAAGTTGTAATTTGGGCAAACTTAAGGGACCTAAATTATAAATAACATCATATATCTAACAAACATTTTTTTAAAAATCATCATATATCTAACAAACATTTTTATAAAAAAAACAGGCTCTAATCTAACATTTTTATAAAAAATACATTTTTGCAGAAAAAACAATTTTATAAAAAAACAGGCTCTAATCTAACAAACATTTTTTGAAAATCATCATATGTCTAACAAACAGGCTCTAATCTAACAAACATTTTTTAAAAAATCATCATATATCTAACAAACATTTTTATAAAAAAAACAGGCTCTAATCTAACATTTTTATAAAAAAATACATTTTTGCAGAAAAAACAATTTTATAAAAAAAACAGGCTCTAATCTAACAAGCATTTTTTGAAAATCATCATATGTCTAACAAACAGGCTCTAATCTAACAAGCATTTTTTTCAAAATAATCATATGTCTAACAAACAGGCTCTAATCTAACAAACATTTTTTAAAAAATTATCATATATCTAACAAACAGGCTCTAATATAACAAACATTTTTTAAAAAATCATCATACCTAACAAACATTTTTATAAAAAAAAAACAGGCTCTAATCTAATATTTTTATAAAAAAATACATTTTTGCAGAAAAAACAATTTTATAAAAAAACAGGCTCTGATCTAACAAACATTTTTTTAAAAATCATCATATATCTAACAAACATTTCTATAAAAAAAAACAGTCTCTAATCTAACAAATATATAACACAGTTTAAACATATTTTAATAAAAACACCCTATATATAACACAATGACGTTATGAAACTTAACTTATATATTCGAATAAATATATCAAACACATTTTATTATTATAACACATAAATACAACAACGAGGTTTCAAAACTTACCTTACGAGCCATCACGTTACGAGCCATCACGTTCACGTTGTTTAAATGCGTGCACCACACGACTATGATGAGAGAGTGAGAGTGAGAGTGAGTGAGAATGAGAGTTGTGTGTTTTTTTCTAGTGGTCACATCTTCATTTTATAATGGCCACGGATGATTTAATGGTGTGGGTGGGGTAGGTGGGCCGAACACGGATTAGGGTTTCCAGCCCCAATCCCGTGGGCCACGGACTGCATCTTTGGCCACGGATTAGGTTTGCCAGCTGATTTCCGTGGGCCACGGGTCAAATGTCCGTGGGCCACGGGTCAAGGGTCCGTGGGCCACGGATTGTCGGTCAGAATCCGCTTTTCAGCTTATGTCCGTGGGCCACGGGATGGGCCACGGATTTTCAGGGCATTTTAGCCATTTTGGAGAGAGAAGAGGCATTTCCATTAATTTTGAGTCAACTAAGGGCATTTTAATTAATTTCCCTTAAATAAATTACATCATATGATCTAATATTTATAAATAAAAAAATACGAGGATATTTATTTATCATAGTTTAATAGAACATTTTAGTAATGAATGCGTCTTTGCAATCTTTTAATTAGAGATAATTTCTAAAAAACCATGTGGGTTATAATTAAATTTGCTAATATGTTATAATAAGATATAGAATAAAGTACGGATTTGGTCTTTAAGGTATGTCAAAAATTACAGATTTGATTCTTTAACTTCATTTATTACATGATATGATGATACTCCTTTAGTTATGCAATTTGTTACGGATTTGGTCTCTCGAGCAAACGGCCGTTTAATTTATCCGTTAAGCACCATGGGTAAGTTAGGAGCTGTTTACCAAATGCTTACTCGGGTAAACGTTTACCAGTCAAGTTTAACACTATCACTTACTTATCGGGTAAGATTTTAGTCTGTTAAATCGGTTTCGTATGCAATAATTCATCCGGTAAGCGCTAACCATGGTAAGAGTCGTCGCCAGCACTTACCGGGGTAAGACTCTCGATCTTTTCATTCGATCTTACCGGGTAAGATTTTTGGGCCTTGCCATATCAATCCGGTAGATAATGTGATTTGGTAAGCGCTTACCCGGGTAAGTGTTTGGTGAACGGCCCCTTAGTCTTTTTTAATTTTGTAACAACCCACTTTCAAAACATGCCAAAACAAGACATATAATATTAAATCGCCAAAACTTGGCCCAAGGTTCACACCATCAAAATTCAAAACTTTGGGTTTGCGGAACAACCCTAATTACAACTGAGAGTTTCTAATAACAAAAATGTAAAGGAAGTCCACTAATGCCAAGCCATGCCTGCTCTCACGCCTTCTCTTTACCACTAGAGGAACTGCCCTTAACCTGCTTACCTGAAAAGGGTTCAGTTTTAAAAATGCGAGGGTTAGACCACAAGGTCTAGTAAGGTCCCTCAGTTACAATCACACCACATTTATCATTTAAGACTTTGCGAAACATAAATCAATGTAAAGTTTGGCAAACAACATATGGGACACCCCCCCCCCATAAACATCACACTATAACATATGGGCCACACCCCCCCATAAGCCTCATGCCATAACATATGGGACACACCCCCCATAGGCATCACACCATAACGTATGGGACACACCCCCCATATACAGCACACTATGCATAAGTAATTTATATGCGACATTCATTAAGCGAACACACAAGTACAAGTAATTGAACAAGTACCATCAAGCTTTAATTAGAAAAACTCACCTGATATGCTTACGTCCCTTTCCTACTCTGACCTGCACTTCCAAACGACCTACCTGAGCGAAAGGATGAAAACGCATAAGTTGGCTGCATCACTTATCCGGACATATACACTCTCCGGACAACACCCTTTTCCGGACAACACGCTCTCCGGACGACACATCCTATCCGGACGTCTCCTATCCGGACAACTCCTATCCGATCAACTCCTATCCGGACAACTCCTATCCGGACAACTCCTGTCCGGACACACACATCCGATTATCGGACACTTACCCGGAAATATTCATATGAACAACGTGTCCGGACGTCAGGGAGTTTTCCGGACGTCGGCCTGCTCCCTTTTTGGAGCTGAAATTAACTAAATAGTTCGAATCTCTCGGAACGAAGATTAGCAGCAATACCAAGGTCATTAACCTAAAAAATTCCTGGAATCCTAGCAACTCAATCACACTACAGGGCCCAAATTCTCCCATTTAGTCTCATAACACACTTTCAACCCCAAAACCCCAAAATAACCATTATGATAATCAAACCACAGATTCGAGATTAAATGAGAGTTTACCTAGTGATTTCTTGCTGCGAATTCGAATCCCAAACACACCCTGGCTTTAGATTTCCAAGCACCAAGCTCCTTCTTCTCCAAAATCCACAAGAGCTCCAAACCCTTCTCCCTTCTCTTTCTCCAAAACACAGCCGTCACACACACTGATTCAGCCAAAAATGGAATGTTTCTAGAGTTTTGTGTCCAATATACACCTTGACCCATATTTACAAAATACACCCCTCAACTTCCATTTTATTAAATTCCACCACAAGACTTGGAACCCTCCCTTTTTTTGGACACGGTTACTACAACACTCCCTCCTCAAAAGAATTCCGTCCCCGGAATTCCATTCTCGAAAAGGTGGGGGTACCTGGACATCATGTCCGATTCCAGTTCCCACGTAGCCTCTCTTCCTTTATGATATTTCCACTGGACTTTAACCAGACGAACCTCCTTATTCCTTGTTTTCCGAATCTTACTGTCCACAATCTCTATTGGTTCTTCTTCGTATCTCAATTTCTCGTCTATACGGACATCTTCCAACGGGATAGCCACATCAGCCTCGGCCAAACATTTCTTCAGGTTTGACACATGAAACGTCGGGTGAATTCTGCTCAACGCTTCCGGCAATTCCAACATGTACGCCACCTCTCCCACACGTTTGGTGATGGCGAAAGGTCCCACATACCTCGGCTTTAGCTTCCCCCTTTTTCCAAATCGGACAACTCCCTTCCACGGAGATACCTTGAGCATCACTTTATCCCCTTCCCTGAACTCAATTGGTTTTCTTCTTTTATTCGCGTACGCTCTTTGACGATCATGAGCCACCTTCAATCTTTCCCTGATCACACTGATCTTATCGGCAGTTAGTTGCACGACTTCCGGTCCTGCCAACTGCTTTTCTCCCACTTGATTCCAACACAACAGCGTCCTACATTTACGCCCATACAACGCTTCAAACGGAGCCGCTTGAAGACTGGCGTGATAGCTGTTGTTATACGAGAACTCAATCAACGGTAGGTGGGATTCCCACGAACCCTTGAAATCCATCACACATGCACACAACATGTCCTCCAAGGTCTGGATAGTCCTCTCGCTTTGTCCATCCGTCTGAGGGTGATAGGCGATGCTCAAACAAAGTTGCGTGCCTAACTCCCTTTGTAGACTCTTCCAAAACGACGACGTGAAGCGACTATCACGATCGGAGACAATGGACGACGGCATTCCATGCCTCGTCACTATCTCATTGACGTACAATCTGGCCAACCTCTCCAACGAGTCGCTCTCCCGAATAGGTAGAAAGTGAGCCGACTTGGTGAGACGGTCAACTATCACCCATATGGCATCATGCCCCTTCGGGGTCCTTGGTAACTTTGTTACAAAGTCCATGGTAATACAGTCCCACTTCCACACCGGTATCTCTAAAGGCTGCATTTCTCCATACGGCCTTTGGTGCTCTGCCTTGACCTTCAAACAGGTTACACAACGCTCCACAAAGTACGCGACATCTCTCTTCAACCCCGACCACCAATAAAGTTGCCTCAGGTCTCGGTACATCTTATTCGTCCCCGGATGGACCGAATATCGCGACTTATGCGCTTCTAATAATATTCGATCACGCAAACCTCCCACCTTAGGAACCCACACCCGGTCCTCAAAACACTTCACCCCACTCTTGCTACACTTTAAGGATGTCACATAGCCGACGATCCTCTCACCTTTCCACTTTCCTTCCACTAGAGCTTCCTCTTGAAACTTCTTGATCTCGTCCAGCAGGTTAGGAACCACATCTACTCGAAAGGCCACCACTTTCGTCGCTTCTCTCCTTTCTTTCTGACTCAAGGCGTCGGCCACGACATTCGTTTTACCTGGATGGTAAAGGATCTCGCAATCATAATCACTCAACAACTCCACCCAACGACGCTGTCTCATATTCAGCTTCTTTTGATCAAACAAATGTTGGAGACTCTTATGATCAGAGTAAATCTGACACTTGACCCCGTACAAGTAGTGTCTCCAAATCTTTAGCGCGAAAATCACCGCCGCTAACTCCATATCATGCGTAGGATAACTCTTCCCGTGCTCTTTCAACTGACGGGACGCATAGGCAATCACCTTTCCGTCTTGCATCAGAACGCACCCTAGCCCCAACCTGGACGCATCACTGTAGATTACAAATCCTTCGGTTCCATTGGGCAAGGATAGAACCGGAGCACTACTCAACTTGTCTTTCAATTTGCTGAATGCTTCCTCCTGGGCCTTTATCCATTCAAACTTAGAATTCTTCTTGGTTAAAGCAGTCAACGGCGTGGCTATCCGAGAAAAGTCCTGAATGAACTTCCGGTAGTAGCCTGCTAACCCAAGAAAACTCCTGACCTCGGATGGCGATCTCGGGGTTTCCCACCCTCTAATGGCCTCCACCTTGGCCGGGTCTACCTTGACACCATATTCCGACACCACGTGTCCTAAGAATTGAACTTCTTTGAGCCAAAACTCACACTTAGAGAATTTAGCAAACAACTTCTCTCGCCGCAACAGATCCAGCACCAAGCGGAGATGTTCCTTGTGCTCACTCCGAGATTTGGAATAAATGAGGATGTCGTCGATGAACACAATTAAACATTTGTCTAACAGCACACTGCACACCCGATTCATCAGATCCATGAATACCGCCGGAGCATTAGTCAACCCAAAAGGCATGACCAGGAATTCATAGTGTCCGTACCTTGTGCGAAAAGCCGTCTTCGGCACATCCTCATCCCTTACTTTCAACTGATGATAGCCAGACCTCAAGTCTATCTTCGAGAAGAATTTCGCCCCTTGCAACTGATCAAACAAATCATCGATCCTCGGAAGCGGATACTTATTCTTGATCGTTAGCTTGTTGAGCTCACGATAATCAATGCACATTCGCATCGATCCATCTTTCTTCTTGACGAACAGCACCGACGCTCCCCAGGGTGATGAACTAGGGCGTATGAACCCCTTGTCCAACAACTCCTGCAACTGCATCATCATTTCCTTCATCTCTGCCGGCACCAACCGATACGGCGCACGCGCTATCGGTGTCGCGTCGGGCATCAAATCAATTCTAAACTCGACCTGGCGATCCGGGGGTAAACCCGTCAGGTCATCCGGAAATACCTCCGGAAACTCACTCACCACAGGGACGTCCTCCAATCCCTTCTTCTCCTTCTTGGCGTCTAATACATACGCTAGAAAACCCTGACACCCCTTTTCTAAACAATGCCTCGCCTTCATTACCGTGATAAGGCAGGACTTACGTTCCCGCCTATCCCCGTAGATCACTACTTCGGACTTATCCGGCAAGGCGATACAAATCATCTTCTTATTGCACACGATGTTAGCATCATTACTAGCCAACCAATCCATCCCCACCACGACATCAAATTCTCCCATACCCATTGGGTATAAACGCAAGGGAAAAGTATGACCCTCTACTTCTATACTACACCCCTCGAACACCTCCCGCACCATGACACATATGTCATTTGCAATCTCAACCTCAATACCACACTCTAACTGCTTAGGCGTCACAGACAGACACCGAGCAAAGATCGGTGATACAAACGAACGGTTTACACCCGAATCAAACAACACTTTAGCAAGCTTCGAATTAACCAGAAAAGTACCTGATACCACGTCGGGCTCATCAACCGCCTCTTCCGCTGACATGTGAAAAGCTCTAGCCCTCACTCGGCCTGGTTCCACTTTCTTTTCTCCACCTCTTCCTCCTTGACCCCCTCCAGAACCACCAGAAGATCCCTTCCTCAATTGCGGGCAATCAGGTTTGATATGATCTGGAGAGCCACACTGATAACACATTCTCGGGCTAGAACATTCCCGCGCTATGTGCCCCAGTTTTCCACACTTATAACAACCATCAGGTTCAAAGCAATCTCCACGGTGCACTTTGTTACACTTCCCACACGGTTTGTCACTGAACCTCGGTCCCCCCCGCAACTCGGGTCTAGAGGTCTTGGATCTCTTCACATCCCGAACGGGTCCATCCCACCTCCTCTTATCCACACTCCTTTCTGACAACTGTCGGTTCTTTTCCTTCTCAGTTAACTCTGCCACATCGACCGCCGCTTGAAACGTCGCGGGGCCACGATTCTGCACTAGCTCCCTTATACTGCTCTTCAGACGCCACACATACCTTTCAACTCGTCTTTCCTCAGTAGGTACATATACTTCAGCGAAACGTGCCTTTTCAATGAACTTAGAAGTGTATTCTTGCACGGACATCGACCCCTGTTCAAGTCCCATAAACTCCTCTTCCAATCTCTTTCTTGCCGCCAACGGGCAAAACTGGGCTTGGAACCTTCTAGTGAAAGTTTCCCACGATGTCGTCTTTGCCACTTTCGAACCTTTACCTCCTGTTTCCACATCCCACCAAAAGATAGCATTTGCCTTCAGCATTGACATGGCAAACAGCACCTTATCTCCTTCATCACACTTACTTGTGTCAAACACCAGCTCCATTTCCCGAACCCACCTCATTGCCAAAACTGGGTCACGTTCCCCACTGAAAGAAGGAGGCTTGCAAGACACAAAGGTTTTGAAGGTACAACCCTTTACCAACTTTGACTCTCCCGCCACAAAAGGGGTCACGTGAGAGTGACTTCCCATCTCAGCTATAGGTGACTTGGATGCCTCCGTCTCAGATTCTTTCACACTATCAGTCCGCTTTTCCGATGTCGACCCAGTACGATGCTTCAGCAAAGCCTGCAAAGTTTCTTGATGTTTACCCATTTCAGCAGTAAACTTTTCTTCCGTCATAAAAGCCTGATTGCGGTCCGGACTCGGACTCCCTCTCTCTGAAGCGGTACTCTCAGATTGGGTCGGCTTGTACACTTTCGGCGCTCCCGCACTCTTAGTCCGACGGACGGTCGGCGCCTTTTTCTTACCTCTGGTCACCATCCCGGTTCCCCCAGTCTGGGTGGCAGCTCGTCGGTGTGCTCTTCCCCGACCCCTTCCACGGACTCCGCCTCTCCCGCGGGTAGCCGGTTGTCTCGGAGAATCCACCGATCCACCCTCCAAAATCTCCTCCACGCGGATTTCCCTCGCTGAAGGCACAGTTTCCACAAACGGCACAGACTTACTCCTCAAACTTCGTTCTGACATTTTCAACTACTGAAACATTTCACAAAAATATAGATTAACAACCGCCCCAAAACAACAAGGCAAGGGTGATCCCCGTCATGTACCTGTAAATTCACAATTACACTGGCCAGGTGTAATCCCGAACTTACCTTACATGATAGTTTTCACCACCCTACTATGCACGCATCCCAGTGAGGTCTCCCTAGGCCTTCCTATTCTCATTTGTACTCTACAGTTTAAGTTTAGGCCCATCCGGTCACCTAAATCCCTTAAACTACGGCTCTGATACCAACTGTAACAACCCACTTTCAAAACATGCCAAAACAAGACATATAATATTAAATCGCCAAAACTTGGCCCAAGGTTCACACCATCAAAATTCAAAACTTTGGGTTTGCGGAACAACCCTAATTACAACTAAAAGTTTCTAATAACAAAAATGTAAAGGAAGTCCACTAATGCCAAGCCATGCCTGCTCTCACGCCTTCTCTTTACCACTAGAGGAACTGCCCTCAACCTGCTTACCTGAAAAGGGTTCAGTTTTGAAAATGCGAGGGTTAGACCACAAGGTCTAGTGAGGTCCCTCAGTTACAATCACACCACATTTATCATTTAAGACTTTGTGAAACATAAATCAATGTAAAGTTTGGCAAACAACATATGGGACACCCCCCTCATAAACATCACACTATAACATATGGGCCACACCCCCCATAAGCCTCATGCCATAACATATGGGACACCCCCCCCCATAGACATCACACCATAACGTATGGGACACACCCCCCATATACAACACACCATGCATAAGTAATTTATTTGCGACATTCATTAAATGAACACACAAGTACAAGTAATTGAACAAGTACCATCAAGCTTTAATTAGAAAAACTCACCTGATATGCTTACGTCCCTTTCCTACTCTGACCTGCACTTCCAAACGACCTACCTGAGCGAAAGGATGAAAACGCATAAGCTGGCTGCATCACTTATCCGGACATATACACTCTCCGGACAACACCCTTTTCCGGACAACACGCTCTCCGGACGACACATCCTATCTGGACGTCTCCTATCCGGACAACTCCTATCCGATCAACTCCTATCCGGACAACTCCTGTCCGGACACACACATCCGATTATCGGACACTTACCCGGAAATATTCATATGAACAACGTGTCCGGACGTCAGGGAGTTTTCCGGACGTCGACCTGCTCCCTTTTTTGAGCTGAAATTAACTAAATAGTTCGAATCTCTCGGAACGAAGATTAGCAGCAATACCAAGGTCATTAACCTCAAAAATTCCTGGAATCCTAGCAACTCAATCACACTACAGGGCCCAAACTCTCCCATTTAGTCTCATAACCCACTTTCAACCCCAAAACCCCAAAATAACCATTCTGATAATCAAACCACAGATTCGAAATTAAATGAGAGTTTACCTGGTGATTTCTTGTTGCGAATTCGAATCCCAAACACACCCTGGCTTTAGATTTCCAAGCACCAAGCTCCTTCTTCTCCAAAATCCACAAGAGCTCCAAACCCTTCTCCCTTCTCTTTCTCCAAAACACAGCCGTCACACACACTGATTCAGCCAAAAATGGAATGTTTCTAGGGTTTTGTGTCCAATATACACCTTGACCCATATTTACAAAATACACCCCTCAACTTCCATTTTATTAAATTCCACCACAAGACTTGGAACCCTCCCTTTTTTTGGACACGGTTACTACAAATTTTTATTTATTTTACAATTTTCTTAAACAACATGTAACAAATTTGTAAAGTCAAACTAATGTATAACCTTGAAACCCAGATACCGATCGATTGTGTTTTCCCTCAAGTTGTTCCCCCGCTGGCGTGATCCCCTCTGGCGCCATTTGCACCAGTTCCCCCCCTGAAAAATGCGGGACCCCCCCTGAAAAATGGTCGGCCACCTCTCCGAAACCCACGATTGTGAACACCCAAACCCACGAAGCAAAGACCATAGAGATGAAGCACAGACCACAGGGACGATGCACTGGAACTCCAATGATCTGGTTTCAACTCCGACGAAGCACAAACCATAGGGATGAAGCATTGGTTCGATTTTAGACAGGTTATGATTTCAGAGGGGTTTTCAGACGGGTTCCCTCGCCCTCACTCTGTGATAATCCCCCCTGAAACTCCGATGAACCCGACGCTTCAGGTCTGCTCCGACGCTTCAAGCCTACTTCGGAGCTTCACGTCAGCTCGAGCTTCATCATCTTCTCCGATGACCTCATCCTCTTTTCCGACGATTGATTTTGTCCAAGTTTTGTCTTATTTAGGTTTGCGTCGCTGATGTGTTACTGTAACACCCTAAAATGAGGGTAAATTTAAACCTTAATTCTAACAAGGTTAAACATAATATCTGTCAAACTTTTATACATAACAGATAATTGACCTTGAGGATTCATATATACATCAATGCAAATTCAGAATAACCTATTAATCTAACCCTGTCAACTAAGATCAGATTAAACTGGTTATCTAGGATTTACCAAAAACTCCTCACTAAAGCTACCTTCTCCATTTTCCACAAAAGTATGTACTCGAATGCACTCGTCCCACAACCCTTTACTTTCCCGAGCTAGTACCTGGTAAGAAAATATAATTTGAAATGATTAGGCTAACGCCTAGTGAGAACATTCGGTTTCAAAATAATACTTTTAAAATCAATGTAAACAAGGCATAACAAACTTGATTTACTCTTTTCTTACCATATGTTTCAATATCTTACGATAACGGGGTTTAACCCGATTCCATGAATATGACAGACACCAAGTCAGTCATGATATCATGTTCAAGAGCCCACTACGAATCTCCACGGATTCTAGATTATTGCTCATATCCAAGAAATCACAATTACACATGTCAATTTCTTGGAAAGGAAGTAGAGATTACAACTAAGTCATGCCTATCTCTTTTCTTCCTTAGAAATCGGGAATTACGATTAGCGCCCCGCCTATTCCACGATTTCACATCATAAAACGAAATGGGATTTACCATTAAGCGCCCGGTCTAATCCTCATTTCAACCAACGAGAATTACCATTAAGAGTCCGGTCTATTCCACGTTTATTACATCATAACACAAAATGGGAATTACCTTTAGAGCCCGGCCTATTCCACATTTATCCAAATCACGGGAATTACGATTTGCGCCACGCCTATTCCACATAATTACAAAACACTAGTGCCTATGGATCCATTACACTTATTCGTACTCGTGCAGGTTATTACTTAATATAGATTCCTCATAGCATTCAGTATGAGCAAATCATATTTATACCACATATATTCCTCATATCATTTAGTATGAGCAAATCTCCTTTATAGATCTCTCATATCATTCAATATGAGCAAATCATATTTAATATGTCAATTTCTCATAACATAAGTCTAACAATTAATATCATCACTCACGGTCCTTAATGTAAATTTATATACACATTTGCCCATTTAGAACAAATAGTTAAAACTCGTATAATCGTCCATCCAAAATTCATTCAGGAAATATCTCTTTATAAAAATATACTTTACCGTAATTTAAATACGTTATAAAAGGGTAAGGTAAGAATGAACTCACCTGATAGCAATAGCGTCACTCCTTAAGTTTATAATGATTTCCGCCACCAAACTTCCACGATCTGAAATATCCAAATACATAATATACTTGTATTAATCTACTGATTAGGACTCTTAAAAATCCTAAATAACCCAAAATCTTGTCACTTATCGCAACCCAAAGGAATGCATCTTCACTTGTCGCAACCCACTACTTGCGACATCACACTTATCGCAACCCATTATTGCGATATCACCATATTATCGAAACCAACCATTGCGACATAACATCTTATCGCAACCAACTGGTTGCGATACACTCTTTTATCGCAACTTACTGTTGCGACAATCATCTTTGTCGCAACTTGCATTCTTATCGCAACTAACTACGTTCATCTTTGTCTCAACTAACTGTAAACGTAAATAAGTCAAAATTGATACTTTTAAGCTATGCATGCACCTATAAATTTGCAGATATGCATAAAACTACCAGTATAAGAGACTTATAAACCCAGATATTCCATATCTTACAAAAAATCATCAAAACCCAATTCTAAACCATTAGAAAGCTTGGTAAACATGCTAGGAAGAATTCTTGTGAAAATCATACCTTTAATTTCACCACTTGAACCTCCAATCTACTGTTGAGAATCTGTTTTTCTTCCTTTCTCTTCTTCTTTCTCGGCTCTCTCTCTCTTTCTTGTACGATACACACACACACACATATATATAAACTAGAAAAATGAAGAAGTGTTTCACTTTTCTTCTTTTTAAAACATAGAGGCGGTGGTGGTGATGCACTTTCACCATCCTAACCAAACCAACCTTTCACTTTCAACTCTTAGCTACTTCCACCCTTCAACTTATAAATTAAAATTAAAGTTTACCCCTTAACTTATAAATCCAATAATACCAATAATGTAACTTACTCGGAGATAAACTCTAAAATTAATCTATCAAATAATTATACTTAAATTATCAACAAAACTAAACCTAACACTTTTTATAGAAAATCGAGATGTTACAGTTACTGCTGCAGATATGATTTTCATCGAATTTGATTTTGGGGATGGGGTGGGTTTCATCGGATTTGTTGCAGATTTGAGTTTCATTCGACGATTCAGGTTTGACTTTCTCTTTATTTCGTAAAAAAATTATTTAAATATTCTGGAATAATTAAAATAGAAGAAAATGGTATAATGGTCATTTTGCCTTAGTACTTAACGGATTTGTAGACAACGATTAGTTCTGAGGGACCAAATCCGTAACAAACTGCATACGAGGGTTGTTATGTAATAGATGAAGTTAAAGAAGCAAATCCATAATTTTTGACATACCTTAGGGACCAAATCCGTAATTTACTCTAAGATATAAATAAACAAAGTTAAAATTTAAATTACACACACATATATATATATATATTTAGAGAAAACCTTTAAACAATGGAAAACTGAATCAAGTAGCTTTTCATCTGGATGATATACATTTGTGTGTATAAGTAATTTGTAATATACATACATATACACATATATATATATATATATATATATATATATATATATATATATGTATAATGCATACGTGCATAAAAACCAATAAAACAACATAAAATATTTATATGCACAAGTGCATAAAGTCGAAATGAAAGATTACCAAAATGTTCTTTAATTTTTTAAGAATTTTCTATAACCTCTTATCTATATTATTTATATTAGAATTAAAATTTGAAGCAAATGACAAGTGGTAGGGGTGGGACTCAGTGGGAGTCCCTTCGTTGGCATCAACGACCGCTGACCAGCTCCCCCAACGAATTCAACTGGCACTGCATTACAAATATGAAAAGTATTCTAAAAAGTCAAATAATTCTTAACTTTTGTATGAATTTTAATTAAAAAAGTAAAAGATGCTCATTAACCATATATAATTATTATACAGGACGATGTAGAATAACGTTATCTTAAATTATGTTCACTTTTTCAAAATTTTAAATAATTATATTATGATGTATACCAAATTAAAAAAAAAAGATCTTTACTGATAAAATTTCAAAATTTAGAGAATTGTCTCCTTAATAAAAATATTATTTAAAAAAAAATATTTTATTAAATGTATTAATATGCTAATAATACAATTAATGTTGAAACCTCTAAAATATAATTAATCTTGGAGTTGGAGTTTTTCTTTTGAGATTTTAATTTTTAATACTATATTTTAGAAAAATTATAGAGTAATTGTTTGAAATAATTTAATACAATATCATCTTTATCTATTAAAAATATAATTTCAGTGTCTCATACCGATGGGCATTTGGATCTCGCCATTGAAATCCAGGGGCTGTTTGTTTACCTCTTAATGGTTCCATTAAGAGGCAATCTCTGAATCACTAAGAGGTAAATCCTGTTTGGCAAAAAAAAATGTCCGTCTCTTAATGATTCTAAAACCCTCTGAATGATTTAGCATCTTGGGCCTTCCTTAACCATTCAGCACACTGATTTCATTCTAAACAATTACCAAACAACCATGTTTCATTTTGCACTATATCGTAAAAGCCTCTTAATCATTATGACCACTTAATCATTCAACCACAAGGGTGGTGGCGTGTTGGCAAGGGCTTGGGGGATGTGGTGGAATATCCCATCCACCCCGGGTTCGAGTCCAGGCATCAGCATTCTGTGGACAGGCTTAGTCTCAGACGGCCGCTTTGTTTGTTTGTTTCCAAATTGCCAAGGATATAGTCTAGGCAAAGCCTAGATGAACCTTATCAAAAAAAAAATCATTCTGCCCTAAACCATTCAGCAACTGCCAAACAACCCCCGTTTCTCTTGCATTTATGGTTTTCCACTCGTGCAAGGAACTTTTCTTTTCTTGTAAGTTCAACGGTGTAGCAATCATTTGTCGTGGGCATGGTTTTTTGTCTAGAAAGTAGAAACTACCTTATAAGTTAATTTATAAAATCACTTTTAGACAGTTCAATTCTAGAAACCAATTCTTTTCATCAAACAAGCCAATAAATAAATTAAATGAAGTCAAACAAATTGGCAATACAATTTTTCTAAACAAGCCAATAAATAAATTAAATGAAGTCAAACGAATTGGCAATACAATTTTTCTAGATTCAATCAAATGTTTGGATTTGAAAAATTAGGTCCTGTATTCACCTTTTAACTTGTTTTTTGAGTAAATTACATTTTTGGCCCCAGTGGTTGCCACTTAGTATCAAGTCTAGTCCCTATTTTAAACTAATTACAATTTTGGTCATTATGGTTGACAATCTATTACACTTTTGGTCATTGTGGTTGTCACTTGATTTTAATTTTGGTCCTTTTGACTAACTTCAGTTAAAAAAATTTGTTAACTAAGGGGTATTATGGTCCTTTTACTTTGTTTTGTGTTATTTTAATTTAAAAATAAAAATATATATTTGTGTACTAATTTAATATATTATTAATATTTAATATATATGAAGTACCACCATCCTCATTTCTTCCTCGTCAACTCCTTCACCCTCCTGCTTGGTTCTACTCCTTCAACCCCTCTCCCCCTCATCAATGGTGGTTGCCACGGTGACAGTGGTGGTTAAACATCTACACAAAAAATCTGCTCAGTTCCACCCCTTAAGTGACCAATCTGTAGTTTCTGATCTTGTCAAGAGAACGAGAGAAATGATTTCGCAGGGTGTTTTATTCGATTCTCTCTCCCATAAATCTGGGTTGTTCTCTTCAGCTCTCTCTCCCCATAAAAGATCTCTAGCGCCTTCTTTGTATCTCCTTATTTGTTGAAAGAATTTTTTTTCATATTAAGGTTTATCAGATTTTAAGCTTTTGATTTACAGATTTGGGTTTGATGATTTGAAGTTTTTCGATTTATACATTTGGGAATTCAAATTTAACGATTTTGATTTACAGATTTGGGATCGAATGATTGTGACATGGAGGTCGTTCCAAGAGCCATAAAGGCAAAACCTCAGAAAATGGCGATGACTAAAGCTTGAGAAGTTTCAAACTAAAACTCTAACTCCAAAATCAGCTAAATCCTTTCAAACCCAAAGTTTCGAGGGACAAGATAGAGAATTCTAGAAACCCAAGATTTCAGAGTCTTCTAGAAGGCCATTGGAGTCAAACGCTGCTAAGAATGTCAAAAGTCAGCAATCTTGAGAGCCGAAAAAGTCAATTTCTTTAGCTCTTCAGGCAAAGACTAACGCTTAAAAACGTGAAGGTCTGAATCATCGAGCGCAATTAGTCAGAACTCAGCAGAATATCGACCAAGAGACATACAGATGAATAGAGAAGGAGTTCTCATACGGTTGTTGATGGGTTTAGGTCATGGCAGGGGTTTGATTTGGGATCTGATTTTGGGTTTGGTTTGGGGGTTGTTTTGCCGAAGAGTGACCGGAGGGGGAGGGGTGGTCAGGTGCAGTGTGATCGGCAATGAAGGAAGAAGATGGGTGAGGTGGGTGTATTATTTCGACATAAAAGACAAAAAGGTTTAATAAAACAAAAAGGGTAAGAGAATAATTGAAAAGACCAAAACACCCCTAAGTTAACATACTCTTTTAACAGAAGTTATCTTGAGGGACCAACATTGAAAAGAAATGGCAACCACAATGACTAAAATTGTAATTAGTTTGAAATAAGGACCACTCTTGATAGTAGGTGACAACCACAAGGACCAAAAGTGTAATTTACTCTTATTTTTATCAGCTTCAAGTAGTGTTTTGTACACCCTTTAACTTATTTTTTATAAGTAGAACTTCTTCTGAGGTACGAAATGTGCATTTGCTGATTTTTGAAGACTATTCCATAATGTTAGAAAATATTAAAAATATCAACTATAAAGCGAGAAAAAGTTTCTTTTGAAATTAACCAAAAAAAAATTTTATAGGTCAACCAAAAAACCCAAAAGAGTCCCTAAAAACTCTTTCAAATCAAGTACAAAACCAAAAAAAACACATTACAACGATGAAATTCCGTTAAAAACACATTATACTTTATGATGTTCTTTGATCCATCTTAAAGATGCACCATTCAACAAAATCCTAATTTTACCACTATCCATTCATATATTACTTATCCATTTTTTGTGTCATCCCCGTTTTCAAATATAACACATTTCTTTGGTTGATGTGTTTGAAAACCAATAACATAAAGGCTATGTTTGGCAAACTAGCTGATAAGGTAACTGTTGACTCATAAGCTAGCTGATAGCTGATAAGTTAGCTGATGAAGAAGTCACGTTTAGCAAAACTAGCTTATAAACATGTAAAATAACAAAAAAAACATATTAAAAAACTATCAATTACAATATTTAATTATATAATTAAAACAAGTTTATAACAATATAATATGTTAATTAATATAACCAATGTAGTAAAGAAAAGTTAAATAATATAACATGTTAATTAAAAGAATTTAAAATTTATTATTAAAAGAAAAATTGTAACTTGTTAAAATTAAAACGTATTTTTTTAACGTATTTTAGTTAATACACGATTATATGTATTAATATGATGAAAGTGTAAAATTAAAATTAAAAAAGTAAAAAATATAACGTAAACTAAGTAAATAATTATAGGGGCATGAAACGTAACATTGAAATCAATATATAACAATTAGAGCGGCCTCGCGGGGTATTGTTCCCATCACGACCTCCCAATCGCGGGCCAATTGGCCATGTCCGCGATCGCGGGCCCAATCACAAAAAAATAGGGTATTTTTGCAAAACTAAAGAGATTTGAGTCATTTTGGCAACCGATTTTTGGACTTGGGGCATTTTAATAAATTTTCCTTTTTTTTTCAAACGATGCCAAACTAAAATAACACAGTATACCGATATTAAATTAAAAATAAAAAGTAAAGCAAATCATCAATATATATATATATATATATATAAAGAAAAATGTAGGACATAGAGTTAAGGAGAAGCCTCCATTGAGGCTTTTAAATTTTTTAGAGTTTTGAATTTTTTTTAAATCAAAGATAGTATTAAATGGGTTAATCTTTTCATTTTCTTTACTAATTTTTATTATTTTATATATTCAATATTAATATTTTTAACAAAACAAAATATTATTTACATCACATTTTTAACAACAATATATATAATTATACCATGTATTCGCATTAAATTTTTATTATTATTTAACATATATTTTTATTTTGTTTTCTCACATAACCAAAACTTAGATGGAATGCAACAATGGTTATAAATGAAAACTTATTTTAATGAAATATATTTTTGTTATTTAATTTTATTATTTTTTGAAGTAAGCTAACAATGTTTATAAATAAAATTTATTTTAAAAGTGTATATTTTTAGCGATTGAGTATTTTTTTCTTATTAATCTAACATATATATTTTTATTTGAATTTATTTTCTTTTCTACATAACCAAAACTTAAATGAAATGCAACAATGGTTATAAATGATAACTTATTTTAATGGAATATATTTTTTTGTTATTTAATTTTATTATTTTTTGTAGTAAGTTAACAATTATTATAAATAAAATCTTATTTTAAAAGTGTATATTTTTAGCGATTGAGTCTTTTTTTATATTAATTTAAGAGTAAATTACATAAATCGTCCCATGTGGTATGGTCATATTTTGGATATGGTCCCTAAAACGCATTAATTACACTGAGCGTTCCTGTGGTTCGACTAACCGCACGCTGAAGGTTTCTCCCTCTAACGGAATCTGTTAACCCAGTTAACTCAAATGGTATTTTTGTCTTTTTACACCTATTTTTGTCTTTTTCCTAATAAAAAAATTAATTAACAAATAAACCGTACCCACCCACCTGCCCCCACTTTACAACCTCACCCTACCCCCACTTTCTTCTTCCTCTCCACATCCTCCCGTTTCTTCTCCATCCTTCCATTTGCAATTCTAAGAGCTTTGGCAGAGGAAACTTTTGGTGCCTGGGCAGCAGGTATTATAACCAGCAGAATTGCATCATTGTGTTGAGCATACTCACTCTGCAAGAATATCGGGTTACTAGGTCTCTCTCCACAAAACAAAAACAAGATAAACAAGAATATCTAAATGTGATGATGAAAATTTAAGTTACCTAGTTATTTCGAAATTGCATGATTTTGTGATGAATCGATCAGAATAGGTTGATTTGCCCTCGTGATGACGAGGGGCTTTTGAGATCGAATTTGAAATGATGAGATTTACATACCAATTTGATTCAACCAAGTACTGAAATTTTGGTAATTTTGTAATGGATTGATTAGAAGGGAGTGAAGAGTTACCCTCATGGTGATTTCGGGTTTTTGAGGTCTAGCAGCGCCCCACAAAACGAGAGCGAAGAACGTGAAAAGTACAAAGAAGCCGACGACGAAGGCCAAAAAATAACACCGGCGAGGAATCCCCCTCCAACCATTTTCATCGTTGAACCCTTCTTCCTCAATCGCATCGAATCCCTTTTCTCCTTTCCGATGATGTTGATGTTGGCTGCCTTTCCTGGATCCGGGTCGTAACAACCCGGAATATCTGGTGGATGAAGAGTTCCGGGATTGCCGGTCGGGTGACCCGCTGGGGCTGAGCACTGGCGTGGAGTGAAAGAAGTTGTCTATTGAGAAAAATTAGAGCATGTCCAATGGCATTTGAACATGACTTGATCAAAGACTTGAAAATGGGTTGATAAAGACTTTACCATTGGAGGAAAGACTTGAAAATGGGTTTACTTCTCAACCACTTGAGAAACCTCAAGCGTTTGAAGAAAATTCTGTGAGAGGCAAAGAGAGAGAATGGAACTAAAAGGTGGGACCCACATTTTTTTAGTATTATTTTAATTTTGATCAAGTCTTTCAAGTGGTTGACCATTGTGGATGCCCTTAGAAGGATGAAGAAGCTGTGAATCAGATTGTGCAACGAAGAAGTCAGCACCCCCAAACAAGTCTTTTCGCTGTCTTTTCTCGCTCTGTTTCTCTCTAAGACCACCTACAACCACCGGCCACCACCTGCGGCCAACACCTCTTGCCACCTCCACCGTTCTACTTCTCCGATGAACCACCCTTAGCTACCACATCTTCCTTCCCCACCTAGCTCCGTCTAGAGAGAGAGAGAGAGACTGAGAGAGAAAGTGAGTGAGAGAGAAAGAGAGTTGCATGTCTTAAAGGAGGTGAAGGAGGTAGATATTAAGATGGGTCTCCATGGTGTAATCGTCAGAGGATGTGGAGAGGAAAAAGAGAGTAGGGGTGGGGGTTGTAAAGTGGGGGTAGGTGGGTGGGTATGGTTTATTTGTTAATTATTTTTTTTATTAGGAAAAAGACAAAAATAGGTGTAAAAAGACAAAAATACCCTTTGAGTTAACTGGGTTAACAGATTTCGTTTGAGGGAGGGACCCTCCGCATGCGGTTAGTCGAACCACAGGGACGCTCAGTGTAATTAATGCGTTTTAGGGACCATATCCAAAATATGACCATACCACAGGGACGATTTATGTAATTTACTCTTAGGTTTTGTTTGGCAAACTAGCTGATAAGCTAGCTGGTAGCTGATAAGCTAGCTGATAAAGAAGTCACGTTTGGCAAAAGTAGCTTATAAACATGTAAAATGACCAAAAAGGGCATCTTCAAAAAAATTAATATTTAATAATAATAATAGTTAGTAAATAATAATAAGGGGTAATATTGGAATATTCACAAAAAGCTACTGAACGCTACTCCAAGTAGCGTTTCAAAAAGCTAGCTTATGGTAATTCAAACATGTATCCCAGAAAAAAGCTAGCTTTTTTTTGCCAAACAATGCTAATCTAACATATATTTTTATTTGATTTTTTTACATAACCAAAACTCTAATGAAATGGAACAATGGTTATAAATGAAAACTTATTTTGATGGAATATATTTTTTATTATTTAATTTTATTATTTTTTATAGTAAGCTAACAATGCTTATAAATAAAAACTTATTTTAAAAATGTATATTTTTTAGCGTCTGAGTATTTTTTTTCTTATTATTATAACAATCAATCATCAATATATATATATCAATATATAAAGCAAAGTTAAAACTTTAAATAAATGAAAAGTCACGATTAGCCTTTATTTAAATATTTTATCGTACTTATATTCATATACATTGTTAGTATAAACCGTGCAACGATGCAGTTACCTAGTATATATATATATAAAAAAAATGATAGGACAGACATGCCAAAAAGCAACTGCATGATGCCATGTGCTTTCCACACTTCCATTATCTTTTAAAATAAACAAATCCACCGCTTTGATATGCTAATCTCCTAGTTTTGACCGTCCACGTGGAGCCATCTGATTCAACGCTACAACGATTGAAATTTTGAAAACGAAGAGAAGTTGAGGGGTGTCGGTTGTAAGTATGGATGTCCGTGATCGTCACATTCGATGCTCCGCCCAAACGGTTTTAAAATAGAAAAATCTTACTTACATTTTTGGTACCTAATTGTTTATGATATTTTCCTTCAGACCCCTCTATGCAATTTATTATTTCATGTTTAGTAGGGTTATACATGGGTTGGGTTTGCGGTTAAAAACATTAGAACAATCCAATCTAATGTTTACGGTTTAAATCCAACCTAAACCATGCCAGTTGGCTTGGGTTTTGTTTGAGTTGAAACTTTCGTATGTTATTTTACAATCTAGCTAAGCATTTATGTTTAAACGAGGTAAAATAAAAATGAGAACATACCAAAAAGGTTAACACTAAAAAAAAGTTACTTGTGAATAAAAAATTACGGTTGAATTTGTAATATAATTTTGAACATAACTAAATACGACAACCATATTAAATTCATAGTATAGAAAGACAATAGGTTCATTGGTTGAGTTGAGTTCAAACTACCTTAACCTAATTCCAACCCAATAGATGTGGTTTGATCTAATTTTGTATCAACTATGTGTCGGGTTATCTCAGGCTGAGTTTTTTTTATTGAGTTTTTTTCGGGTTGGGCTGGTCGGAATTTTGAGCACCCTTAATGATTAGGGTTAATTGGGCATTTTTTTCCGCCAAAATATATGACCATTTTTTTCCGCCAAAATATATGACCATTTTTTTAAGGCTGAACTAGATATATATTAACAAGTAAGAGACAAAAAGAGTTCAAACCACAACTTTTTGCAAGACGCGAAAAAAAGTAGGACAGAGAGCAAAAACAAAACACATAAAAAGACTACAAGGCCAACAAACGAGAATACATCGAAAATAAACGTAAAAATGACAAACTTCGAATTCAATAATAACCAAAATTGATAGCAAACTACCAAGTATCCTTGAGATAAATGCTTTTGGAGATTGCACCAACGATGCCGACTACTAAAGAAGTCTCGAATCATCTATCTTTTTGAAACCTCGAGCCGCAAACAGTTGCATCAAAACAAAACAATGCAATGCGAAGATGATCGACGAAACAACTTTAGACCGGAACATAATTTCAGATACAAACTCGAGGATTGCAACACCAATCCACCCAATTCACTTGAGAAATCTTTGAGCGATTCGACACCTAACTGAAAGATAGGAGTTGTATTTCAAAAGTCAAGTCCTTGTTCAATTGATATTGAATTACTTAGTATTAGTAAATTATTACGACTACTCCATACTACTACAGCATAAGCCATAAATTTGTGATCCATTGATTATTTAGGCAAAAAGTTGATTATAGGTAACATCAACCAATTTCACACAGACAGCACCAACCGGTTTCACACGGAATTCGCCTTCAAAGACACCAATGTGATAAAATGTTTTTTGGTTCACTTAACAACTGGAGCTAACGAGGGGTATGAGATCAAACCCATAACTTGTCTTGCATCTGTGATCCATCAATGATTACGGAACAGGTTTTTCCAATGTTTTTTATTGGCATCAACCATGTATATAAAAGTTCAAAAATGTTAGTATGTTATATCCTATTATTATTGTTTTTTTATGAGCAGTTTGATGAAATTATAATACTTTGTTACGTTATAATTTTAAATAATTAATTTTTAAAAACTCAATTTTGATGTTTACAATAAGACGTCTAAAACAAAAAAGTTTTAATCATTTTTAGTATCAAAAAATATAATACATTTCCCTTTTTTTAAATCAAATAAAGCTTTTAATTAATGAACCTCCAAAAGACAAACATTACATAAAGAGTGAGTAAAAAACTCGGAATATCAAAATAAGAGACGGGACAAGAAGAGTAACGAGAAGCCTGTGCTAAAGCATGAGCCGCCTCATTAGCTTGTCTCCTAGTAAGACAGACAGAGTAGGAGTCTTGTTGTAGAAGTAGCATGCGACACCTTGAGATAATATCACCAAATTCTGAATTGTCGTTTTCGAGGGAGTTGATAGCTGTAACAACTTGTTTGGCATCCGATTCAAAAACAACTCTTTGATATCCTAGATCGGTTACCCATGACATAGCTTCCAAAAGTGCAAGGGCCTCACATTCTTTAACAAGCGGGAAACTGACTAACGTAGAGGTTCGACCAGCCACAAAAGCTCCATTGGCGTCCCAAAGAACTGCAGCTAGTCTGATAGAGGAGGTGTTAATGAAAGTTTTTGTTCACAACTAATGTTACTACAACATCTTAATTGCATCAAATATATGTATCCTCGTTTTACTGTTTAAAAAATATAATATAATATAAAATGTAGTTTTTGAAAGTAAATACAAAATACGTCACTTATTTAACCAGTAATTGAATATTTTTTTTAATTAAGTTATATGTTTTAACTTATTTATATTATTTTAAAGATAAAAAAATTATAATATAGTTTTTTAATTAACGTATTTGGAAGATCTTTCTCCCACTGTTGACATGTCTTGACTTTTCACAAGGAAATTGCTATCCATAGAATAAATAAAATATCCCAAAAGTTTTTAAAAAGTTATTGCTATTTTTCTAAAAAGAATTTAATAACACCTTATAATATTCATTTTTATAAGCTATTTTGGCAAACGCTCTACAAAATGGCTTTGAATCAATGGTATGTGATGGTGCAATCAACATAATAAATCTTGAAAATATTTTCAGTATATTTTTATACAAAACAAAGAAATTTTACATATTAATATTTTGCTCTCCGAGATCCAGGTTCGTGTTTATGATTGGATCTCGAGATGCTCTCGATTTTTTTTTTAATTTCTTGGGATAGTTGGCTCACGACTCCGCTCCAAAAGCCCCGTTGATACTTTTGCTGCTAGTGGGTTCTTTTTTGTTTCTTTATCGGTGTAGCGGTCATTGGCTCGTTTTATTCATCTCTTAGCTAGTTTGTATTTTCCTTGTTCGGGGTGATCTTTTTGTGGCTGCATTTCGCCGCTCCTGACCCCCTTACTGTGTACTTTTCACTGTTTCTTTTAATATAATTTGCTGCCTTTCAAAAAATCTATACTTGTTTAAAATATTTATGACAATTCCAGATAACTAGCCGTAAATTATTATGAAAAAGATACAAGTATCTGGAGGGTTTTAGATGAAATACTTGTAAAGCTGGGGTAAGAGGAAGTCCATCCTTTTTTTTTTCTTTTCTTTTTGTTATTTTCAAAATCTGGAGGGTTTTAGATGAAATACTTGTAAAGCTGGGGGTGGTGTAATGGATTACCGTAGAACTAAAGCCCCCATATTAATCTCTTATTTCTCTCTCAACGGTCGCTCCGTGTTCAACTCGCGTTTCGGCGAAATTACACAAGAGAATTTTCGTCGCCAGCAGCCATTCGTGAAATTGAACTTCTGATCCTTAAGTTCTAAGTATTTTGATACTTTCACTTCGATCGATTTCCTCCAATTTTGTTTGATTTGTTGGAAGGCTCTGGTTTGCTGTGATTTCACCGTATTCGTCTCGATTTTAAGGGATTTGGGAATTGATTTGGTAATCGTGCAACTGGAAAATTAAAACCGAAGTTGGAGAGATTTGATTTATCGATTTTGTGTTCGGAGGAGAAAAGGTTTGGTTTTGTTGATTTTGTGAAGAGCGATGTTAACGTTAACTGTTAGGTTTGTGATGTAATATGGCATTAGATTTCTCACACTCATATCATGTCGCTTTACATAGGTCGCGAGGCTTCCAAGGTATCATTTGTTTTACACTGTAGTTCCTTAGAATCATCCCTTTTTGAACAAGTAATTTGTTAAACTAATTTTAATCATCTGTTCTTGTTGATCTGGTCTTCGAAAAGCTATGGAAAAGAATTTGTGCAGAAACTACAACAGAAATCAACCTTCTACTGGAGAATTGGAAGTATATTCTCGGCGGTTTAATTTGCCAGGTTTTTCTTCTTAATCTCGTTGTTTTGTTACTTCTTATTTATTTGTTTGTGAAAAGAATTAAATTAGTTTTGATGAGGATTCTTGATCCATGGATGAAGTTGAGAGTGAGGATGCACGATATATTCATCCGGAGCCTTTTGCCCTCATCAGTTTATTTCTTCCTTGAATTAAGGCTTTATTACTAAGACTATGCAAAGATGATGCCTCTTTTGGTTTTGAAAAGTTGTTGTTTGTACTCCATTAATTTGCACTTTTCTGGTCAATTAAATGTCAAAAGGTGCTTACCAAACTCAACAAGGATGTTCTAATATTGGTGATATACTCATGTATGTGATTGTCATTTGCTTTGCTAAATTTTATGATTTTTTTTGGCTAAGTGGTTCAGTATTTCACCCTGATCACTGGCTACTTTTTCTTGGCTTCTATTGCTTGAAACCGCTCTACTAAGATGGTGTTTTTCTTATATTTCATTTTGGTATATTTTCTTCAGTACATTCATGGCCTGGCAGCTCGAGGAGTTCACTATTTTCATCGTCCAGGACCAATTCTTCAAGACGCTGGGTTCTTTCTGCTTCCTGTATGTATAATTTAAAGCTCAATTCTTTTGCTTATGTCTATAGGTGGTAATGATAATAACCCCTAGGGGTTCGCCTAGTGTCAAATCACTTGAATTTGGTGCCTCTTGAAGCATTGGGTCTTCAAATCCCATTGGGTGCTATCAACTCATTGGGGGCCATGCTTGTGGGCCAGAAGGCTTGAAAATTTCTTGAGTTATGCGGAGGGGTGCTTTGCATGAGTCCCATCGGACTAGATGTGTTACAGAAACAAAAAAAGGTTGATTATATTCCAAATTCTGTGGTTTTTTCAGGAACTTGGGCAGGAGAGAGCGTACGTCAGTGAGACCGTATTCACTTTTGTTTTTCTATCCTTCGTCTTGGTAATTATGCTCTCTATTTAATGTGTTGTAATCTGCAAACTCCAATTGGTTATAGTAATTTATTGGGTTCTGCTTCACTCCCTCCTTTTTCTGCATTTATTACTGTTATGTACATTTTGTCCTCATCCATTGTTTTGTACTGTGTGACTTTTTTTCTGGTACAGTGGACCTTCCATCCTTTCATATTCAAGAGCAAAAAGATCTACACAGTCTTAATATGGTGCAGGGTCCTCGCGTTTTTATTTGTAAGTGGCAATTTGTACCATCATATATATACAGTGTCACAATAAATGCTTATGTTTTTGTGCTTTTGGGTAAAAATGAGCTTAAGGTGTATTAATTTCTTGGACTTCTCGTCAAGAACATGGGCCCCATCACATTGTCATGTCTGGTATTGGTTTTGACTTTTGAGACACACACATGTACATGTATATGTATATGCATGTGTACATTATGTATATATACAAACACAATGATTAGTTTTTGTTGCAACCTTATCCCCCACATATAAAACATGTAGGAATGGTGTAATATATGGAATCCCATGCGATGTGTAGTTTCTGTGATAGACTGATAGTACTATCCCCCACACACTATGTATTACTCTCATTATTATTACAGGCTAAAATAGTCATTTAGTCTATTGCGAAGTTCAATAATTACATATTTGTAAAAATGCATGCCTTTTTCATCGTAGACATTTATTTTGGGACGGAGAGAGTACAAAACTATGTAGTATGTACCCCTTGAAACATTGTGGTTTCATGGGATGGAGGATAACATCTATTTGATAATTGGGCTGGATATAATACATTAGCAAGTAGATATCTAATGCAGTATTGTGTTTCTTGCTTAATTCTATGCGCTGCAGGCTTGTCAAATTCTTCGTATCATTACCTTCTATTCAACTCAACTGCCTGGTCCAAACTACCATTGCCGTGAGGTATTTGACTTGTATCTTATATATTTCTTTATTTGTTTACTTTATAAGCGTCAGAGTCTTCAATGATCAAATTGAGTCTTAACTTTACTCATATGGTTAAATATATTTGTGCATGATTGCAGGGTTCACGGCTTGCAACATTACCTCGTCCAGATAATGCTCTTGAAGTTTTATTAATCCGTGAGTTTTATTTTCTCTGCCGCATTTTCTCTCCCTTGCTGTTGCACTTTAGTTAGTTACTCAAGTTATCTATCTAAACTTGCAGTTCCTCGGGGCGTTCTTTATGGTTGTGGTGATCTGATATTTTCGTCTCATATGATCTTTACTCTAGTATTTGTTCGAACATATCATAAATATGGTACTCGGAGGTAATTTTGTCAACTTAACATAGCTTTATCCACATTAGAACTACATATAAGTTTTTGTGAGTGGAGTAGGTTTTTGAACCAGTGATTATGGGTTAACAGGAGTGTGTATTTGACCGTTTCATAAAAGAATTCTTATTGTTCCTAATTTGTAGACACCTTTTCGTTCTCTTGCAGATTTATAAAGCAGTGTGCGTGGCTAATTGCTGTGGTTCAGAGTTTGTTGATAATTGCATCTCGAAAGCATTACACAGTTGATGTCATTGTGGCCTGGTAAAATAATGTTTCATCACAGCTTCCATACTTGTTCAGCACACTTGTAACGATTTCGTTATGTAAGTTTACAAATTTGTTATTGCAGGTACACGGTTAATTTGGTCGTGTTCTTTGTTGATCACAAGTTGGCAGGTTAGTATGATACGGAACTATTAACTATATAACATCTGCTACTTTTTGATCGTTGTGTACAGAATGTTGCATATACTGATACATTTAACAATCAATTCGCAGAGATGCCTGATCGCAGTCTAGGTACACTTCTGATACCGTTGAGCAAAGATGGCAGGATGAAAGAAGAAGGCATTAAACTTGTAAATGGCAACTCCGGAGATCCTATAGATCGGGTATTATGACTACTATATTCCCTCGTATTCCTATTTCTTCATTTCATTGCCACCTAGGGCTAGGGGTAATCTGTTGTCCCAAAATTCCACGTCCCACCAAGAAACCAAGACACATCAGATTTTTATATATTTTTAATTTATTTAATTTTAGTTTACATTCTTTCGGTTATGTGTATTCATGTGATTAGTGGACGGGAATGGGACGTGAGAATTTGGGACAAGAGATTTTTATCCGACATATATTCCTCCATCTCAAAATAAATGTCCATAGTGAAAACACATAATTTTATAAATGTCATTTTTACACTCTTTTTAAGAGCATGTCCAACAGATTCCCCAAAATTTCTCCAAAATGAAGAATCAAAAGTCAAAATCTCCAAAAAAAATTACATTCATCTCCAACAGATTCCTCATTTTGGAAAAACAAACATTGATGTTAATATTAAAATATTTCATTCATCTATTAAAATATTATTTCTCTCTCTAAATATTTATTTTCAAAGATTTCTATTTGTGCTCTCATCTAGTAATCATTTTTGGGGTTCTCTCCATATTTGAAGAAAAACTCCTCTCTCCTACTTTCTCCATTTTGGAGATAGTTTTGGGGAAGCTATTGGAGCAAAATTATAACTCAAAATCCCCATATTCTCCATTTTCTCCAAAATGGTGAAGCTGTTAAATATGCTCTAATGAACTATATGATATTTTTACCCGTAAGAAGAGAGGGAGGGAGTAATGGATCTCTCTCTCTTAATGAAGGGGTAGAATTGGAAAGCATACTTGCTTTTGGAAACATGCACTTATTTAATAGAAATGTCAATAAATGGACCTATTTGTTGAGCAATCTCCCTCCATCATGTGGAAAATGGTAACTTAATAGAAACTTAAGAAAAAAAACTTGGCCAAAAAAAAACTTGGTACTAATTTCAACATTGATTGTGATAGATAGATGGAAATGTGTGTTAGTAGTTTAGTTGGGTAAGCTTCAAAATTAAGGATTATGTTGTTAGGAATAGTGATTATAGTTGAATTTATAGTTAATGATGTTGGTGATACAGAGGTCAAGAATTCAAGCCAATGGGAAGGTGAACGAAGATAGCGACAACGTACACGTTGATGTATTGGATGATGCATAGTTTGATGAAAGCTCGATAATTACCTCTGCAAATTCGAAGACAGCTAAACCCTAATTTGTGTATCTTCTAAAGTAAGAAACTTTGAATTGGGTGGTTATGTTTTTCAGTGAAAGAGGGTCTTGTTGCTGTCTGTATTCATTTTGATTTTGATTTTGATTTTGATTTTGATTTTGATTTTGATTTTGATTTTGATTTTAGAGTAAGTTGTATTATGGACTTCAACTTTCCTTTATTACTTACCAATTTTCATTTTCCAAACTTTTGCTTTTCTTATTTCAGGCAATACCAATTGTGTGTGTGTGTGTGTGTCTATATATCTATATATATGTTGTTGAATCTCTAAGCTTCTTTAAACCATTAAGTTGGTTTAAAAAATAGTTTTGATGTATATTTTAATAATTTTTTTTACTATAAATTATGACAGAACTAACACATCTATCTAGCAAGATAAAAGAGTTTAAAAAAGGGAAATTAATTAAAATACCCCAAGTTTGACTTTGACTTACCAATATACCACAAATCTCGTTCAGTTTACCGAAATGCCACAAAATTCCGCGGTGGGCCCCGCGATCGCGGGCCCCCGCCCACGTGTCATACGAGTTTGGCTAAACAGCCCGCGTAGGTCCCTCAAGAATGCCCGCGGTACAGGTTTGGCCCCTGCCCATGGAGGATGCCCGCGATCGCGGGATACCCCGCTACGTGTCAGCATGGGGTTAACCCTACAAAATTTTGTGAGACACAAACCCTAATCTCTTTCTTATCGCCGCAACTATATAAGAGAGGTGGGGGGACCAAACCGGCCACACCTCATTTTTTTAATCAAATTCTCTCTTCTCCTCTCCCAAACTCTCTCAATTTTGTCGTGTGGAATACGCACCCGGGTTTTTTGAAGATGGCTCGTATTACTCAGTTGGTAAGTTTTTCTTAAGTTTTTTGTTCTTTTTTATATGTTGTTATTTTAAGTTAAAATATATGATATGTATGTTGTTAGAGTGTTTATAACTTGTTATATGTTTGAATATGATATTTGTTCTATGTTTAAATTTTAAAATATATGATATGTATGTTTTTATGTTTGAATGTGATATTTCTATGTTATAATGTGTATGTTGTTATAGATGTTAGAGTATTTTTATAAAAAAAATGTTAAGAGTGTTTTTATAAAAAAAAATGTTAAGAGTGTGTTTTTATAAAAATAATTCTTAAGAGTGCGTTTTTATAAAAAAATGTTAAGAATGTGTTTTTTATAAAAAAAAACGTGAAGATAGTGTTTTTTATAAAAATAATTATTAAGAGTGTTTTTATAAAAAAAAATGTGAAGATGGTGTTTTTTATAAAAATATTTCTTAAAAGTATGTTTTTATAAAAAAAATGTTAAGATGATGTTTTTTTATAAAAAATTGTTAAGAATGTGTTTTTTATAAAAAAAATTGTTAAGATGGTGTTTTTTATAAAAATAATTATTAAGAGTGTGTTTTTATAAAAATGTTACGAATGACAACTTAGGTCCCTAGGGTTTTAAGAATGATAACTTAGGTCCCTAAACTTTTAAGAATGACAATTTAGGTCCCTAAACTTTTAAGAATGACAACTAGGGTCCCTAAACTTTTAAGAATGACAACTAGGGTCCCTAACCTTTTAAGAATGACAATTAGGTCCCTAAACTTTTAAGAATGACAACTTAGGTCCCTAAACTTCACATGCCACACTCAAAAACATCTATATATAACACTATTATATGTTGAAATAAAATAAACCGCAACATCTATATATAACACTATGATATGTTGAAATAAAATAAACCGCAACCTATCTATTTATAACACTATTATATGTTGAAATAAAATAAACCGCAACATATCTATTTATAACACTATTATATGTTAAAATAAAATAAACCGCAACATCTATATATAACACTATTATATATTGAAATAAAATAAACCGCAACATATCTATTTGGATTTTGTCAAACGGGTGTAAATAGCCCTAAGGTATGTCGGGATTTAAGCAATCCTTGTGATTCCCCTGCTACCTGGAAGTCCAATAGATTGAGTGGTTTCTTTTCTAAAACTAAAACAAACGAATAATTATCAACACAATAAACCAAACAAGCAAAAGCATCTATATATAACACTAACTATAACATCTGTGAATGACTATGTAGAGGGATTTCTTTAACATTGACTTGACGCTAAAGTGCAAAGTTGGCTACATCGTGGAGTTAAGAGAGCGCTTTAGGGGATTAGGTGATCGTGCAGATACCGTTGAGGCCATCTTTAGAGGGACACCTTTCGGGCCATGGATGGATGTGTCTTACTCTGGTGGCGACCCTACGCTAGTGCACATGTTTCTACACTTGGAGGTCGAGAACTCCAACGCTGAGCCGGAGCAGATGTATTTTGATTTCTTCGGCCATCGATTGTATTTTGGGCATCGTGAGTTCTGTCTAATTACAGGACTACGTTTTGGAGAGGCTCCCCCTTCCTCCCTTAGCAGACTGCTCCTTCGTTCCTAGGGTTTGGGGCATTTCAGCATCTCGTTTGAAGCTGAAGGCAGCCCGGGACATGATGAAAGAGGGCCTTAGTGCCCTAAGCGACGCCGATGCTGTCCGTGTATGCTTGGTGGTGATCGTGGATATGGGCTTCATGGGCCGTGAGTATAGCCAGACTGCTACCGAGACGGTCATTAGGGCCGTCGAGGACTTTGATGTGTTTAACAGGTACCCGTGGGGTAGCCATATCTGGACACATTGCTACTCTATTCTGCACCGAGCCATAGCCAGA
The DNA here is from genome assembly GCA_033807775.1 of Saussurea involucrata. Taxonomy (NCBI): domain Eukaryota; kingdom Viridiplantae; phylum Streptophyta; class Magnoliopsida; order Asterales; family Asteraceae; genus Saussurea; species Saussurea involucrata. The sequence goes on along the minus strand of CM066327.1, from coordinate 12,909,013 downwards.
CGCGCCGATCGACATGCAAAGATGAATCTTTGTGGTTTTACATACGCCTTCAAGGTTAGATACGTAGTATAACATAAATAATAATACATACAAACTGTTTGGCTTTCCTTTTTACGTACTTGCTCTTCTTGTGTAATTCCAGATATGGATCTTGGAGATGTTTCCTGCAGCCGTCCAATATTTCGTCAAGCGCGACGACATATTACTTAGGGGAACCCGTTGGGACAAGGGCCCTATTTCCCTAAATAGGGCACTTTGGCTTCAGTTCTTCAGTCAATCTAGACATGTAAGTTCTTTTACTATGTTTACAATGTTGCATACGTTAGTCCCGCTTATTAAATTTTTTATGTTTTATCATATATTTAGCCGCCGCATGCGCCTTTCGCTCACCTTGAGCCTACTGCCGACGAGAGGGAAACGCATTGGTACAGAAACAACGTGGCCTTTATTGACGCAGAGGCGGCAAGGGCTCGACGTCCCTCTCCTTACACATCTGACGAAGATGAGGAAGACGACGCGAGGCCCTCCTATCAGCCGACCCGTTCCTCCTCCTATCAGCCGGCCCGTTCCTCCTCCTATCAGCCGCCCCCTTCCTCCTCCCATCAAGATCCGACTTCCACCGAGCCATCTTATGGCACCTTACACGACCTGTGGGACTACGTTCGGGGGCCAATACACACGCGTATTGATAATCTGGAGGGCCTCTACAAACAGTTTCGCGCTGTAAATGTTAGTGTGTAACTTAATTTGTCGGCCATGATCTTTTTGTTTGTATACTAATATTACGTTCTAAATTTGTTTTAGCTGTCGAGTACGACGCCGATCCCCGCTCCGTTCGGACAGGGGGCACAGGAGACGTATGCCACCACATCCTATCCGTCATTCCCTGAGAATGTAAGTGACACTGAGTAACCAATATAGTTATATGTTAGTTACTAAGCTTGTAACTCTTATAATGATCAATGTCACGCTGGCCGGGATGTCGGGGGCATACATCTCCCAAACGACGTTCGCCACCACATTCTATTCTACTATCCCGGAGAGTGTAAGTGACACTGAGTAACCATTATAGTTATATGTTAGTTCGTAATTTTGTAACTCTTATAATGATCAATGTCACGCAGGCCGGGATGTCGGGGACCGGGATGTCGGGGGCATACACCTCCCAAACGACGTTCGCCACCACAACATTCATGGACATCTTTGGTGGTTCGGCCGGAGAGTATTACAGGCCGAAAATGTCGGGGTCGTCGTACGTCACACCGCCAGCATCCATGCATACTGTAAGTTATTTTGGTAGTTTTGGTTTAATTGTGAACATTTCCTAAATTGTACTTAAAACATCTAATAACTTAATTTTCAGACGATGGGGTCTCCTATTCTCGAGGAGCACTTCTCGGAGCCGGAAGATGACCCGATGGATGTTGTAGATCCACAAGTGACCCCGCTCCCTCAAAAGCGGCAGCATAAACTTTCAAAATGGTTGAGTTACCCGTTTAGACAACAAGAATCTACGACACCACTACCCCCTAAAAAGCAAGCAAAGAAAGCGGGGGAAACAAGGGAGGAAAGAAGGCGGGAAAGAGAAAGGAAAAGGTGCCTTCACCGGAGCGTCAATCGGCATCGGATATATTGAGGATGTGCCGGACTGGTGGCCTCCCCCACTTGAAGTTCATCCCTTACTTGAACCTGGAAATCACCCCCCCGTTTTTCAAAGTATTGCTGGCGGATGACCCTTTGGAGTCTGACTTACAGGATGTGGTTAGTATGAAGTTTAACTATAGTCATATAATCAAATATATTTATATTACATGTCTAACCATCTATTTTTTTATGTATAGCACATCGATTGTTGGGTCTCGCTGCTGCAAAAATATCGTGGAACAGACACGAGGTGGACCATGATGCTCAGTATTTTCTTTCACTACATGGTGCTTGAGCATCAAGATCCCGTCTCCGTGGCTAGCTCATGCAATGGCGTGGAAGGGGTTTCTTGGGCTCTCCTCGATGTGGTATGTAAATCGTTTTACTCTTATTTTATTTAAGTTGTTTTGTTGCTAACTAAGTTGTCTAATATTGTAATATTTCAGGTGTACATCCCTATATGCATTCATCCCAAACATTGGCTGCTCGGAGTGTTTGAGCTTGACGCTATGACCATGACCATATATGACAGCGACAGTGCCAGTCTCTTCAGAGACCAATTGGATGACCAGATGAGAAGGTTTAAAGCTGTGCTATATGACTTCTTTTGCCGGGTCAAGGACACGAGGCGTCGCGATAGGACACATGTCTTTCGCCATAAGTTCGCCAACAATACACCCCAACAGGCCGGGATTAATGCGGATTGCGGTGTCTGGGTATGCCGTAATGCCAGGATGTTGATAAATAACGATGTGGTATGGGTACACCCCGACCACACCGAGGACGAGGCCAATAAATTTCGCCAACATATGGCGGAGTCCATTTATGAGCATTGTCAAATAGTGCAACGTTAGGTTTTTCCAACACCTAGTAAGTAGGTTTATGAAACTTGCGATAATCCTAATACATAGATTATTGGATGAACAAGCATTTATTTCTTGATTATTGGTGTATTGGTTCTTGTTGTCTGGAAGTGATTCATATGATGCAAAAATTGGTATTATGTAATGTAGAACAATATCTATATTATAGAAACTTGCATTTGACAGTACCATATAAATCTGATCTAAATTCTCATTAATTAGCTATGTTTGACTACTTAAAGACTAATTTTTTGCCTAATGAAAGACCTTTATTCAAGAGCAGACGAATATTGCAGTTACTTTTTCAGTCGAATCTTACAGGCTCTTTTCAAACGAATCTTGCAGTGAACTATTGAGACGAATCATGCAGGCAACTTTTTCAGACGAAATCTTTGACCATATCTGATGAAGAACATACATTTTCACGGCTATAAGTAGATGGCATGATGAGGTAGTAATTCACAACTTCCTATCTATCTTTTATACATTCTCTCCTCACCGTTTACAAACACACTCTCGCTTTTCTTAACACCATGGCTGGAGGTTCAAGATCAAGGGGTAACAGGTCGGCGAATGTGGCTGGAACTTCACGTTCAGGAGCCTACCAACCACTGAACGATGGAGCTCGCCGGAGTACCTCGAAGGTACCGGAAACAGACGAGGAGTGGACAAACTGTGGGCGAACCGCGGCCGATTTTCCATTCACGCCTGAGGAGGAAGCAGACTGGGAGATGGCATCCGACAATTACTACTTCGATAATGGCATGAGAACCCCACCAATGTATGATTTTATGCCGACGGGTCTTCGACAAAGTCAACGAATTACTCCCGCAGTGCAAAAAGCCATTGATGAGGCGAACGCCGATATCGAAAAGGTAAAGGGTGTGTGGAACCATAACAGGGGGATTCAGCAGGGGAAAATGGAGTATCTAGCGGAGAATAAACGAGAACTGGCCATGACTAGGGCTCACGTTCGGCAGCTGCAACGAGAGATTAAGGAAGATGAAGAGGAACTAGAAGAACTCGAATCGGACTACATGGGAATGGAGGACGTGATCAAGGAAAAGGTTAACTTGATCACTGGACTCCAGGACGCCTTCCAGTAATAGATTTCTTTGTTTACCTGTACTGTATCCGTTTCAGTTGGGAAGATGATTTGCAATAATTTCTAGATGATCTTGTTAATTAATTTCCTTGTTAAATAACTTAAAATAGGGAAAACATTTTCTTAAGTTAATTTCTATATTAAAAACATTAAAATGGAAAGGAAACAATACATTAAAAACCACATAAAATGATAACCTAAATACTATAGGGACCATTAATGTTTTTTTAATATTGCCACAAACTTCAGGGGCCAAAACTGTAATTTCGGCATATCACGGGACCACCGCGGGGTACCCTCGCGGGACAGGGGCCAAAAGTGTAAACGCGGGCATTCTTGAGGGGCCAAACCTGTACCGCGAGCATTCTTGATGGACCTCCGCGGGACTTTTTGGCCAAAACCGTATGACACGTGGGCTGGGGCCCGCGATCGCGGGGCCCATCGCGGAATTTTGTGGCATTTCGGTAAACTGAGCGAGATTTGTGGGTATATTGGTAAGTCAAAGTCAAACTTAGGGTATTTTAATTAATTTCCCTTTCAAAAATATCTAGACAATATTTGATAAACAAATTATCACAAGGTGGTAGACAAGATGGAGGATCAAAGTGCCGGCTAATTTGTGAGAGAAGTGCAAAAAGGGTCAAATTAAATGTGATTATAGAGTAAAATCACATGTGTATACGTCCAAAAAAATGCGAGCGACTTGGTTAACGCATCTAAGGTCAACGTGTCGTTTGATTTAACTATTCACACATTTATTGGATGTGATTATAGAGTAAAATCACATGTGATACAATACGTCCAAAAGGATGCGAATGACTTGGTTAACGCATCCAAGGTCAATGTGACTAACTTCGTATATTCACACATTTTAAACATACAAGTTGAATCATTTCTTTTGGTTTTTCCTAGAAGTATGATATCCGACTTATACATAATTTAATAAAATTAAAAAATATTAAAAAATATTGTAATCACATACATAAACCTCATCAAAATAGAGGTTAAAACTCAAGATCACTTTACTTTATAAATTGTAACGAAGTCGAGTACTCATTTCATCAAAGGTTAAACTTAAACATATAGATGTACATAAATTGTAGATATTATATTTAGAGTAAACTACAAATTTCGCCCACGGTCTTTACCACTTTCTTTGAAAGTAGTCCATATGCTTTAATAACTGCAATTATCGTCAGTTGTCTTTGAAAATCGCTTTGAAAGTGGTCCCTCGTCGTTAACTCCGTTAAAAAACTCAGTTAAATAAAGGGTATTTTTGTCTTTTTACACTTTTTTTGTTTTTTTCTGTTAAAATAAAATAGAAATAAAATATTTTATATTTTATATGTATGTATATGTATATGTATATGTATAATATAAATATATAAAATATAAAATATTTTATTTTAACAGAAAAAGACAAAAAAAAGTGTAAAAGACCATTTTACCCTCGAGCTTAACTGAGTTTTTTAATGCAGTTAACGACGAGGGAAGACTTTCAAAGCGATTTTTAAAGACCAGTGACGATAATTGCAGTTATTGAAACATAGAGACTACTTTTAAAGAAAGTGGACGAAATTTGTAGTTTAGTCTTATATTTATATCTACAAGTGAAGTGAAGATCATGAACAAACGAGTGGTGGAAAACTGGGACCCATGTTGATACTAGCCTTACATTTTCCATAACCCAATCTCCACTTAATAAAACTTTTTATAAAATCAAAACCCAAATATCTTTTTCCTTTGGAATCAATCAGGCATCAGCCATGGCATTGGCAGCAACCACATCTTCAAACCTCCTTCACTTCTCCAGTTCTCACTCCGTCTCCCGCCTTACCCCTCTCAAAACCACCGCCCTCTTTTCATGCTCCAAGAGACGCCCATTCACGCCGCCCGCCGGTGGTGGTGCCGGAGTGCGGTGCATGGCGGTGGCAGCCTCCGAGCCAGGATCCGTAAAGAAGACGAGTTCTTATCAGATCATGACATTGACAAACTGGTTGTTGCAGCAAGAGCAATCGGGAGCGATAGATGCCGAGCTTACCATCGTGTTGTCCAGCATTTCGATGGCGTGTAAGCAGATTGCTTCGTTGGTGCAACGAGCCAGCATCTCCAACCTCACCGGAGTCCAGGGGGCCGTAAATATTCAGGGCGAGGATCAGAAGAAGCTCGATGTTATTTCCAATGAGGTCCGTTATTTCAATTGTACAATAGTCAATACTTCAAAACTAATACAATCATTCAAATATATAATATATATATATATATATATATACACACACACATGTATGTCAATATATTCCAAACGGGTGATTTAGTAATAACTTTAAATGAGATTTGAATTAAATTCATAATCTCCTACTCTATTAAAGAAAAATGGTTTCATAATTGAAAGATGTGTTGGATTGAATTGAACAGGTGTTTTCAAATTGTTTGAGGTCGAGTGGAAGAACCGGTATCATCGCATCGGAGGAGGAGGATGTGCCGGTGGCGGTGGAAGAGAGTTACTCCGGAAACTACATTGTCGTGTTTGATCCTCTTGATGGATCATCTAACATCGATGCTGCTGTTTCAACCGGTTCTATTTTCGGAATCTACAGCCCAAACGACGAGTGTCTCGCTCCTGATATCGATGATGACTCCACGGTAAATTCCCAATTTTACCCTAAATGTCTACTTTGACTTCTAAGGTCAAACAGAATGATTTTCAAAATCAAAACACGATTTACCCTCATGTGTAACTCACGTGGTTGCCCCTAACGTCTGACATTGGACGGACGTTTGTCAGAGGGACCAAATCCGGACCGAATGGCAAACTGCAGTGGCTAAAGTGTAATTTTTACCCTCATGTGTGTGTGTGTGTGTATTAAGTGTGTTTAAGTAGGTTTGTGTGTGTGTTTATTAAGTGGGTTTAGGGTTTAGGCCATCAGTACCCCATCCCTCACTCTTTCAAAGATTCCAGCTCCACAACAGCGCCACATCAGCTTTTCTCAATCCCTCACTCAATCCCTAAGGCCATCAGTACCCATCCCTCTATCTTTCAAAGATTCCATCTCCACATCAGCGCCACATCAGTTTTTTTCAATCCCTCACTCAATCCCTAAACACCCTTACCCCAATCCCTCAAACCCTTTTGCCACCTCATTTATTTTAATTCTTTTATTTATACATTTAATTATTTAACAAAATAAAAATATTTATATATTTTTTAATAAATAAAAATAAGATAAATAATAAAAATAAAAATTCATACCATTCATTAAAAATAAAAATTACAAAGAGAATTGTTGGGAAAATTGTTGCGGATATTGTGGCGGATTTTGTTGCGACCATTGTGGCGGAATTTGTTGCGACCATTGCGGACGATAACCTTGTTGTGTAAACGCTTGGAAACCAAGCTCTTGATCTTCTTGCGATTGTGGTGTATTCGGTCGGTTACGACGGGATGTAGGTGTTCTGTTTGGATTCATGATGAGAGAGGTGTGAAAAATAAGAGGTTGAGAGAATTTGAGAGAGTTTGAGAGGTGTGAAAAATAAGAGGTTGAGAGAATTTGAGAGAGTTTGAGAGGTGTGAAAAATAAGAGTTTGAGAGAATTTTAGAGAGTTTGAGAGGTATGAGAAATAAGAGGTTGAGAGAATTTGAGAGAGTTTGAGAGGTGTGAGAAATAAGAGGTTGAGAGAATTTGAGAGAGTTTGAGAGGTGTGAAAAATAAGAGGTTGAGAGAATTTTAGAGAGTTTGAGAGGTGTGAGAAATAAGAGGTTGAAGGTTAAATATATAGTGGGATTAAATTGAGAATTTTTTTTATTTATTTTTGTTTAAAAAGAGCCGTTCAACGGCATTATTTTTAAAAATTAAATAATTTTTTTTAATAAAGCTTCGGGATGAATCGGGATCCCATCCCCGGAATCCATCCCGCCCCGCCAACCCCGCAAGGGCCGTAGCCCACCCCGCAGTGAACCTGAGCCATCCCGAGCCCCATCCCGAATGGGGTACGGATGGCCTAAACACCCTTACCCCATTCCCTCAAACCCTTTTGCCACCTCATTTATTTTAATTCTTTTATTTATACATTTAATTATTTAACAAAATAAAAATATTTATATTTATATATTTTTTAATAAATAAAAATAAGATAAATAATAAAAATAAAAATTCATACCATTCATTAAAAATAAAAATTACAAAATACAAAACACTACCAATTATGAAATTTTTGAATTTGCTCTTTTCTCGCTAAAGTAACCCTCAAAGCGTTTCCCGTAAGGTGATCATGCGGGGTCATGAAAAACTCGAAGTCTTTCTCAAATCGGTTTGAGCGTTCGATTTCGAGTTCTTGTTCCAACCTATGTCGTTCGAGTTTTGAGCGTTCGATTTCGAGATCGAGTTTTTTCATTTTGTATTCCATTGTATCATCAATCTTGTCGTTGAACGTCGTCAACAACTGAGTAACACTTTCGTCTGTATTCGTCCCGGACGTATTACTCGTTGATGTTTTTTTTGCCTTGTTTCTCCCGATGGGTCGTTGAATTTGCTCGTCATCGTCATCATCGGAAGGTTGGGTACGTTTTGAACCCCGCGATGAATTTGTCGTCATCGTTGGAACGGCTCCCCATTTTGGACATTTTTTAGGACGTCCCAAGCTTGTTCGTGAGTGAAAGCAACTTTATGGCGTGCTAGATACCGTTCGTGTGCCGTTCGGGATATATCGGCCTCACTCATCCCGCTTGATCTATTATTGAGCAAGTTGTTGTAGATGCCGCCAAACCAATTAATTCTTTTATTGAGGTCGTTGAACTTGCTATTGAGTTGATGGGTTGATCTATAACCTGGTTCACGACCCAAACGAGTAAAGAACACATGCCCGATTCGGGCCCAAAAACTTCCTACATTTATGTAAAATTAAGTATAAGAATAATAATAATAATAATAATAATAACAATAAAAATAATTACCACCGCTTTGTGCGTTACCGATAACGGGGTCCTCCGAAACGTCAACCCACGCCGACACTAACGCGAGTTCCTCGGCTTTACTCCACGTTTGTTTGGCGGCTTTCGTTGGTCTCGGATTTGATGGTTCCGGGTTAGATTGTTGTGTCGGGATAGATTGTGGTGTGTTCGGGGTAGAAGGTTGGGTTTCCGGAACAATGTCGTCGTCGAGATTGATTGCGGGTGAAGGAAGATTGTAGTTGGCCGGAGTAAAACCTTGTTCAATCAAACCGGGACCTGTAAATTGGTAAGGAAATTGTTGGTGAAATTGTTGGGGAAATTGTTGCGGATATTGTGGCGGATTTTGTTGCGACCATTGTGGCGGAATTGGTTGCGACCATTGCGGACGATAACCTTGTTGTGTACACGCTTGGAAACCAAGCTCTTGATCTTCTTGCGATTGTGGTGTATTCGGTCGGTTACGACGGGATGTAGGTGTTCTGTTTGGATTCATGATGAGAGAGGTGTGAAAAATAAGAGGTTGAGAGAATTTGAGAGAGTTTGAGAGGTGTGAAAAATAAGAGGTTGGGAGAATTTGAGAGGTGTGAAAAATAAGAGGTTGAGAGAATTTGAGAGAGTTTGAGAGGTGTGAGAAATAAGAGGTTGAGGGTTAAATATATAGTGAGATTAAATTGAGATTTTTTTTTACAAAGAGCCGTTCAACGGCATGATTTTTAAAAATTAAATTAAATAATTTTTTTTTAAAAAAACCCTTCGGGATGAAACGGGATGGGGAACCCGGATTCCATCCCTTCCCGCCGAACCCGCTTGAGCCGTAGCCCATCCCCGTCATCCCGCAGTCCATCCCGAGCCCCATCCCGAGCCGGGTACTGATGGCCTTAGGGAGTGAGTTGGGGAAGAAGAAGATAGAAGAGAGAAAGAGAGTAGGGGTGGGGTGGGGTGGGTTTGAGTAAACGTCCACATTTGGTCCCTGTGAGGTAAAAAGACTGATTTACCCTCATGTGTAACTCACATGGTTGCCCCTAACGTCTGACATTGGACGGACGTTTGTCAGAGGGACCAAATCCGGACCGAATGGCAAACTGCAGTGGCTAAAATGTAATTTTTAAACTGTAAGGACCAAATGTATTATAAACACCAAACCACAGGGACCAAAAGTGTAGTTTACTCTTGTTAATTATATAAATTATTTTTTTATTTTTTAATATTAATGAATATATTTTAACCATCACTTAATATTATTTTTTAATTATTATTTGATTATTTTTTCATATTGTATGTAACGGTTATTTAAAATCATAAGCTAATATATATATATATATTTTTTCCTAAAACTTGTTTTAATAAATTCAAAATTTATACTATATATGTAATAATAAATTTTAAATTTCTTTTAATGAACATGTTATATTATTTATTTTTTTCTTTATTACATTGGTTGTATTAATTAAAATATTATATTGTTATAAATTTGTTTTAATTACATAATTAAATATTGTAATTGATTATTATTAGAAGATGTCCTTTTTGGTCATTTTACACGCTTATAAGCTAGTTTTGCCAAACGTTACTTTTTCATCAACTAGCTTATCAGCTAGTTTGCCAAACATAGCCTAAATGATTTTGTATGTTGGTCCTCCCTTAACCATTCGACATCCTAATTTCATTCTGAACAGTTTCCAAACAACCATATTTCATTTTACACTATATCATAAGAGCCTCTAATCATTCTGACCACTTAATCATCCTGCACCAAACCATTCAGCAACTACCAAACAACCCCTATGTGTTGGCTAATAAACTAGTTGTTAGCCGCTAAACCAACCAAGTTTCTACCAGATAAGCAATTCTCACTTCTCAGCTGGCTTACTGCTTACAGCTAACGAAACAGAGCTTTTTCAATAAGCTGGTTTATGGTTGCCAAACATGATCTTCAAAGTTAAAATCTTGTGTAGTTTCTGATCAAAAGTTTGTAAATGCAGCTTGGCACCGAGGAACAGAGGTGTGTCGTTAGCGTATGCCAGCCCGGAACCAACCTCCTAGCAGCCGGTTACTGCATGTACTCAAGTTCCGTCATCTTCGTGCTTTCCATTGGAAAAGGCGTTTACGCGTTCACATTAGACCCATTGTACGGCGAATTCGTACTCACTCAAGAAAAGATCCAAATTCCCAAATCAGGAAAGATTTACTCTTTCAATGAAGGAAACTACCAACTATGGGATGATAAGCTCAAGAAATACATGGATGACCTCAAGGACCCTGGCCCCACTGGAAAGCCCTATTCCGCTCGCTATATCGGTAGTTTGGTTGGTGATTTCCATCGCACGCTTTTGTATGGAGGGATTTATGGGTACCCTCGAGATAAAAAGAGCAAGAACGGAAAGCTTAGGCTCTTGTATGAATGCGCACCGATGAGTTACTTGGTTGAACAAGCAGGAGGAAAGGGATCCGATGGCCATCAACGGGTACTTGATATCCAGCCAACCGAGGTACGTACAAATCATATTTATAAGACGTTAAATATATTTAAATACCATAATAAACTGCTTTATAGAACCAAACAATTGTATGTTATGCGTAAATGTGTTGCAATAAGTTGATAGGACGTTTTTCGGACACATTTGAAATAAAGTGTGATATTAATTTTTTTGAGTAATACTTTTAAAAAGTGTCTTTATAATATTATATAAAAATACTAATAGAATTTCTATTCAATAATATATTCTAAAAAACATGTTAAGATGTTCAAACATGTTCTATCAACTTATTACAACACTTTTACATAGGACATACAGTTGTTTGATGTCATAAAATTAAGTCATGTAAAATAGTCCATTAGCCATTTAAAACGTCTTATAAAGTTGGTTTTAATTTCTTTGCATGATTAATTCCACTATTTACTTTGATTTCGAAGGTCAAACAACCGTTGGCTTCGGTTTCGGTTTGATTTGGAGTATCGTTTTTGCAGATTCATCAACGAGTTCCTCTGTACATTGGAAGCGTAGAGGAAGTTGAAAAACTAGAGAAGTATTTGGCTTGAACACGAATGAAATATGTGTTTTTCTTTACGAATTTTGCGTAAAAGAAAAGAGAAAATGAAGCAAAAGATTGCTTAAGAGGTGCTATATGACCATGGGGGATCTTTGATGTTTATATTTCTCACTCAAAATTTAATTTTTAAACGTGAATCGATTTATGACGTTATTTAGGACCTTTCGGACTACTAAATATGAAAAGAATGAACATAAGAAAATGTATTTACGTGCTCTTGTCGTGCGTTTTCTATCGAAGAAACTAATTATCGACGTTTTACGACAAGCTAGCATCGCTAAGTTCGCATGATAAACAAACAAGTTCGATTTCATTGAACTTATATGAGGGTTTTCAAATATTACCAAGTATAAAAATATGAATATAGATTTTTAAAATTATGTTTAATATATTACTTATTTGTGAAATTTAAGACCTTTTTTAATCTCACATTCGTTCTGTTAGTTAGTGTATGTAACAATTATTTAAAATCATAAGCTAATATATTTTAAGATAAAACTCACCTCAATCCAACCAATTAAACGAAGACAAATAAGATTTGTATATATTTTAAGTTAAGTTTATTCAAATTCGTATAATTTTTCTGATTATATGAATTCATTTGATTGATTGACGTAAATGGACGTGAAAATGTGGAACAGATGATTTTTATCCTAACGTCACTACGAAATGATTTTTTTGTTTATAAGATTCTAATTGAACAAACCCAAATAATGGGTTTAATCTGCCAAATACCCGTCACTATCTGATGTGATGAGACAGTGAGCAAGGAACAAACATATGTAGTGGTATCCGATGTCTTGTAAGGCCTTGAGTACCCGTATCCAATGAACCCACTTGCCACCTCAGCGCCACATCAGCTTTTCTCTTTCCTACCCTCCTTATTCAAAAGTGAAGTACCGGTATCCAATGAACCCACTCCTACCCGATACCCCTTAAAACATTAAAAAATAAACAACACCCTAATTGGGACCCACCCTCCTCACACCCTCTTCGGCTTCCATCGGGTTGGTGAACACGCTAGCTACCCGCCTCCCCCCTACCCCCTTACCCGATGGCCACCTCACCCTTACCCGCTCCCTTACCCGCACCCTTACCCGCAACCGGTACTCATGGCCTAACTACATTGTCCTGACACATTAGCAAAAGAAATGCAACTATTAAATGTGTCATCGTTTTGATTATATATGTCGAGACACGGTTAAGAAAAACAAGATAAAGGTGGAGAGTAATAGCAAGAATACTCTTATGGGTGACCACAACTCCATAAGGGTTGTGGCGTACTGGTTAAGGCCCTGGGGATGTGGTGAAATATCCCATCTGTTCAGGGTTCGAATCCAGACGTACACAACAGTTGTGGCCACTGAGGTTTAATCAAGGCTGGTGTCTTACGGTTATAATTTGCCAAGGGATTAGTCTAGGCATAGCCTATGACACCCTTAAAAAAGGAATACTCTTATAGGAAGAAAAAAATATCCTAAAAACACCATATCATATTTTCCCTCTAAAATAATAAAAAAAAACCCTTGTATGAGGCATGTGTGGGGCTCTTGGCAGTAGAAGAATCACAATCGTTAAAGTGATGGATCAAAAATAAAACGAAATAAAAATAATAAGAATAAAGCAAAGTTTTCAACATCACATATTCACATGGACTGTTTTTGTAATTTAGTTTAAAAATGGTTTCATTTATTTCAGAGCATCTGCAAAGGGTTTCTAAATAATTCTTTCAATTAGACTCTCAATACTTTAAAACCAATTTGCATATTGCAAAGCCATATAGGATAGTGGGTCCAATTTCTGTTACAATACAAAATTTAAGGGGATGTTTGGTTCATAGATTTTAAAGAAACTGAAATGGACAATTCATTTGACCAAATTCTAAATTTATGTTAGGTTCATATAATAAAAACGATGGAATCCATTGAATTCAACAAATTAAGGAATTCATCATTCCTTGACTTAAGTGAAAGAATTGAAGTTCATACAATTTCTACCAACCAAACGTGTGGTCAAATTTAATTTCAATTCCTTCAAAGTCCAATTCTTCAATGGATTTCAGCTTCATCAAATTTCATTATGCGAAACAAATGCACCCTAACTTTACTAATTCTTTTTTTTTGCAAGACGTGGGTTTTCGAAAGGGTTCCCTGTTGCTAATAAACTTTCCCCGGCCTTCGATTCCCCTTACTCATAATAGGTCTTACGGTCGGTACTAACTAAAGAAAAAGAGTCTTCTTTCTAAACTAAGAGTAGGCGTGGAGTGCTTTTTGCGGGGAAACTTGCAAGTACAGTTTGGGGGGAGATGAGCGTCGACCCAACCTTATGAGTATTCGGACTATAACAGTTTCGATGAACAGTCACTCACTTTTGACAGTTATACGATTCCAAATGATGATCTAGAATTGGGTCAATTACGTTTATTAGAAGTGGACAATCGAGTGGTTGTACTTACATGCACCGACTAATCTTTGGGCAATCACAAATGGCATGGAGTTGTCGCAGATGAACCTTCCATGGCCACAAAAGGTTTTGGTAACGCCTGTATATGAACCATGAGTAGATAAGATTTTCCACTACATCCTCCAAAGACTTTATTAGTACGCCTCAATTAATTTATTTTATTTTTATATTAGTTAGTAATAATTATATATTAAAATAAGTTAATTTCACTATACTCTAGATACATTTTTTCTTTCTTATTTTATCTATTTAATCCAATAAACTCAAATTATTTATTAGAACGTTAGTAAAAATGGTTTTACGAATTTTACTTAAATTGTTCAATTTTATTACACTGTTCAATTTTATAAATATATTACTTATTTATTATATTAATTGTAATATAATAATGGAATTCAAATTAAGGTAACTAAATTATATTTAGTATTTTTTAAATTGTAAATAATTAAAGTAATTATTGATAAGTGTAGGTGAATTACAATCATGTAAATGATAATTACAAAAGCATATATGACATAATTTAAAAAGTATAATGACAGTGATTTGAAAACATCGATAGACGTGTGCTAATTAAACCTCACAACAAGTATATTATGAGATCTAATATCGTCTTTCAAGTAATAAAGTGGTAAAATACCAGATATCGTCCCACAGAGATTGAAGTATAAGCGTAATAAAAGTTTAATAAAAGAAATGATTTCCAAGGATTAATTCGAAGATAATATTTTGGTTGGATTTATCACATATTATATTTAACAAATAATAAAGAAAGCAAGGGTGTAAGACGTTGGGGTGAAGTCTAAATATAAATTCCAGCAGACCAATGTTGTGGCAATGCTACATCATTGGTTTCTCAACACTTAAGTTCACCATCTACTTTTCAGGATGCCCTTTCGGATCTTTCACATTATACTACTGATCTAGCTTTCAATTAACCCATTCCCGGTGTTGTATCAGGACTATCAATAGCAAATGAGGCATTCCAAGTATATGGATAAACAAATTATTTTGTTAAAAATCACTCTTCCAAGTTGATCCCATATCTGTTAAGTTGACGTGTTCTGAATGGTCCATTCCTGATACGCACTCTACACTTTTACCATCATAACGATGACCAACTTATCGGGCAAAATCAACCCAGAAAAGACAGAGATGACAAATTCCTTTGTCAGTAGCTCTTTCAAGTCTTACTTTCTTTGTCATTCGGATTGACGTGCATATCAATGGCTCATTCCTGATGCCATGACACTTTAACACTTTCAAAGTGATCAAAACGTCATGAAGTAAACTTATCTATGTAAAACATAACAAGAAATGGTGAACATCATTATTGAGAAATAATGTCCACCTTTCTTTATATTTAAAACTTCACCCTTTTTTTCTCACACCCAAGCTATAAAACTTAGCTACTCATACTTGAAATTAAATTGCAATACATGTAAATGACTGAAATTAAAGACATAATATAAATGACGTAAAAGTAAATAACAAGAAAGTAAGGTGCAATAATTAAAAGCAAGAAAGAAGTGCAACAATGTTGTCAGCAATGCTGCAGCAACTCGTG
This sequence comes from Saussurea involucrata, assembly GCA_033807775.1. Lineage (NCBI taxonomy): Eukaryota > Viridiplantae > Streptophyta > Magnoliopsida > Asterales > Asteraceae > Saussurea > Saussurea involucrata. The sequence goes on along the minus strand of CM066327.1, from coordinate 12,893,375 downwards.
CATAAGAACTATAAAAGAAGAACAAGATGAAGAAAACAACTTGCATAAAGATTAAAGTGTTTCACACCAGTTGTGAGCTGATGGAATTCGATCATACAAACAATGCCATGCACCTCTATTTAAGCAAAGAGGTGTGGCACAAATGTAAAAATCAAAATGGATCATTTTAGTGTACCATGCAAGTACACTATATGTACTAACCTTAGACAAAAGGAAACTACTTAGTACTTGTTACATTACAATCCAATTGAACCAGATTTAAATAGTAACTATCTAGTTATAGTTGGATTGGTCTTGATTTCTTCTCCAAAAATGTAACACCCTAAAATCAGGGCAAATTTAAACCTCAATTTATAACAAGATTTAAACATAAACCTTCCAAACTTTATACATAAGCTGAGAACTAACTATGAGGGTCATATTTACAAATATCGAATTCTTCAAATAACCTATTAATCTAATCATGTCACTATAATCAGATTAACTAGGTTATCTAAGCAATCCATCAAAAAGCCTCATTGCGTTAATTAACTTCTCTGCTATCTCAAAAGCTCTCGTCCCACTTCCCATTATTTCCCCGAGCTAGTACATGGTTAAGAAAATACCATTTGAAACGATTAGGCTAACGCCTAGTGAGAACATTCAGTTTCAAAATAATACTTTTAAAATCAATGTAAACAAGGCATAACAAACTTGGTTTACCCTTTTTCTTACCACACGCGTAAACATCTTTCGATGACGGGGTTATACCCGATTCCATGAATATGACCGACACCAAGTCAATCATAGTATCATGTTCAAGAGCCCACTACGAATCTCCACGGATTCTAGATTAATGCTCATATCCAAGAAATCACAATTACACATGTCAATTTCTTGGAAATGAAGTAGAGATTACAATTAAGCCATGCCTATCTCTTTCCTTCCTTAGAAATCGGGAATTACGATTAGTCCACGCCTATTCCATGATTTCTCATCAATGTGAAATAGGAATTACGATTAGTCCACGCCTATTCCTCATTTCACCTAAACGGGAATTACGATTAGTCCACGCCTATTTCACGTTTATCATACACACTGGAATTACGATTAGTCCACGCCTATTCCATGTGTTCATAAACACTAGTGCCTATGGATCCATTACACTTATTTGTACTCGTACAGGTTATTGCTTAATATAAATCATTTTCAAATAACGTTAATGAAGTTAAGCAAAACCATTAATTTCAAAATAACCAATTTTGCTTGGTATCAAAACTCATTCAGGAAACATTCATTATAAAATATACCTTACCATAAATTGAAATACGTTTATAAAAAGGGTAAGGTAAGAATGAACTCACCTGATAGCAGTAACGTCACTATTACTTCACTTCTTAAAGCTGTAAGGGTTTTCCGCTACTAAACTTCCCAGAGTCTGAAACATCCAAATACATATTGTACTGATATCAAACTACTGTACAGAACTCTTAAAGACTAAGAATCCTAAATAATCAAAATTCTCGACACTTATCGCAACCCAAAGGAATGCACCCACACTTGTCGCAACCTACTACTTGCGACACCATACTTATCGCAACCCATTGTTGCGACATCCCTTCTCATCGCAACCAACTGTTGCGACATAACAACTTATCGCAACCAACTATTGCGACATAACTCTTATCGCAACCAACTGTTGCGATACACTCACTCTATCGCAACTCACTGTTGCGACAATCAACATTATCGCAACACTCATCTTTATCGCAACTCACTGTTGCGATGTTCATCTTTGTCTCAACTAACTGTAAACGTATTTAAGCCATAACAATTTCTACAAAAGTGCAGATATACTCAATATCATTAGCAGAAACTATTCATGAATCCAGATTTCTCATATCTTTCCAAAATCATCAAAACCCATTTCTAAACCACTAGAAAGCTACATAACATAGTAGGGATGATGTATTGTGAAGACATACCTTTGTTTTCACCAATTGAATTCTAAAAATCTCCAGCTGAACTTTGCTTCTTCTTCCTTTTTCTTTCTTCTTGCCGAGAACACACACACACAAGCACTAAAATGTTTTTAGAACAAAGAAAATACCTCACCTTTCTCTTTTACTCCAAAAGAGGCGGTGGGATTAAGTAGGTTTCACCACTTGGCCATAATCACCCTTATACTTTCATCACTTGGCGAAATTAACCCTCCAACTTATAAATTAAAATTAAAGTTTACCCCTTAATCTAATAACTCTTAAAACAAGTAACGAAACTTATTCGGGGTTAAACTCTAAAATTAATCTATCAAATAACCAATCATAATTTATCAATAAAACTCATCTTAACACTTTGTACAAAAATCGAGGTGTTACAAAAAATTACTCTTCCATGCCATCGAACTTGTTCCAATCGTCCAGCCATCAATGCTGCAGCATCCAGAAGCAACAACAACTTGTTTCAAGAGCAAGTTAGCCACTTTATGTTGTAAAAACAAGCAAAATCCTTTACTTAGCTCCATGATTAACAAAGATACAAATAAGATAATAAAATGACTCAAAGGTTGGGATAAAACAAAATATCATACCTAAAAATAAAGTAAAAATGGCACTTTATGCATTGAATAATCAATGCATATCACACCCTCAAATTTAAAGTGTTGTTTGTCCCCAAACAACTAAAAGAGAAAAATAAAATTGACTCAATTTTGAAATTTTCTTGCAAAATCTAAGCATTAAGTGCACACATAATGTAGTATTTATCACATGTAGTTCATAGCCTTTCATAAATCTTTTAGCATCCAATCATGCATAATTGTGTGTTTGAATCATAGGCTAGCACTAGTCTTCTTTTTGTTAGACACAACGCAACCTATATTTAGGATCACTAGGACTTTGCCGGGTCACTCTTTTTGGCATTTCTTTTCTCACATTGCCTTTTCTCTCAACAAAATTTCCACAAAAATTTTCAATTTTTGGCACTTTGTGCTCTTTTTGTTGACTTTGTGTACCTTGCCCCTATGGGACATTTTTGGTACTTCTTTGATTACAAGAATTTCATATTTGAGCTTTGCTCTTTTGTATTGATTTCCTTTCTTTAAGGTGTAACCCCTTCTTTTAGGGTGTAACCTTCCCACCCTCAAATTTAGAATGTACAATGTCCCCATTGTACCCCATGAAGTGTATGAGTGTATAAAGGTTACAAATGGATATGCAAATTGAAAAGATGGCCTAGATCATTCTCCTAAATGCATGTAGGTCATATTGGTCAATTTGTGTCCCAAGAAGATGAATGCTAGTTCTAACAGGAACACAACAGCTAGCTGTTTGGCATGCATCACAGATTTATTATGGATATGAACACAAGAATTTATACTACCTATGTGTGATTTTGCAAGATAAAATAAGTCTAAAAAATGGAAAAGTTATCCCAGACACAATAAATAAAAATATGGAAGCTAAGGAAGTGATTTTGACCTGCCCTACTCCATAAGAGTAGGCTGTGAATGCTCCTGGACAGCTCCCAATGTTGCCTCTGATGCTACAACAACAGTGTTGGGTGCTGCTGTTGATGTTGCTTTCAATGCTGCAGCATCTGCATGCTGCTCTTCTTGTTCCAAACTGTTTTTGGCCTCCTTCAGCTGCATGTTCTCCTCCATCAGCTTTCTCACCTGATTCAGCACCTTGCTCATCTTCAATCCTTTCTTGGATTCCACTCCTAGCTTGAGCTCTTTCTTCACAACCACCAATTCGGCTTTCAACCCCTCAACCTCTTCTCTTTGCTTTAACATATCATTCATGACGGCACTGTTTTGAGAACATAGGGTCTGCAACATCCCCATCATATCACCATGGCTTGATTTTTCATGTCTCAACCTTGACACACTTTTTGTATCAATCTGCCACTTTTAATCTCTTTCTTCTTGGATGTCATCCTCCTCATATTAAGGCACTCCAATGGCAGCTAGGAACTGGACAATAGACTAGGGAAGAAAAACTTCCCCTGGTTTCTTGTGGCAGAATATCTGAGGGATTTGCAAATGATATCCCCCGTATTCACCTTCTGTCCAGTCATGATACAATAGAGAAGGATCATCCTCTCACAATTGATGGAACTGTCATGGGTGGTTGGGGAGAGGGAGCTTTAAATGAAACTCATCCACACGTTGGCATCAGGCAGTAAGTTGATGGCTTTAAATGTCCTAAGCCTGTAATTAGCATGGTCCTCCCACTTGGTTTCAGGTTTCCTATGACTTTGATCATGTCATCTAATTGTCTTTTTGTGGTTGTTCTGGTGAGTGTATCAAAGACAGAGGAGGTGGGTGTGGTGATTTTTAGGTAGTTGTTGATGGATTCTGCATTTAAGGGGAAACCTATGCCTCTAACAGTGATGATATCGGCCTTGGTTTGTGACAGCTCAGCATAAAACTCCCTAATTAAAGTGAGGTTATAGGAAAGTTTTACCTCACACAGCTGCTCCCATTCTTACTGAGTAATCACCATGTGGATGAATTCAAACTCCTTTGTGCTTTTGGAATCGAACCCCTTATCTATCAGTGCACACTTTTTCTTCAAATTCTCACATGCTTGCTTTGCCTCAGAGCTGCTGAAACCATCATGCAATCTCTTGGGTCTTGAAATGATGTGAGGTCTAGATTGCATTGATGTTCCAGCTTCTGGTTGCTTTGTAGATGCTCCAGCATTGGACTTCTTTGCAACAGCCCTTGATTTCTTTGTTCTGGGTGGTTTGGCAGCAAGGGTCTTCTTTCATGGATTCTTGGTTTTGGGCTCAGAACCTGTGGGATCATTAGTGGTGGTATCCACATAGTCTGAAGCCTTCCTTTTGGTAGGATTTGCCTCTGGTTCCACAACAGGGTTGTTGGGAACCTCCATGGAAATAGGTTCATCAGCTGGATGCTGTGTGGATGCTTCAGCATCAGTGGTGTGTGGGGATTTCTGTTCCATCTTGGGTATAAACAAGTCGTTAAAATCCATATGGTCTCAACTATCCCACTCAGGTTCATCCAAAACTGTGTTTGGTTGAAAAATAGGGGGAGTCCTTGGATCATCAAAAGGCCAAGTTAAATACAAAGCGTGTTGTGTGTGTGCACTATGGATGTCTACCTCATCATCAGAAGATAGATAATCCCCGACTAAGATTGAGAGTTCTGAAAATACCTCATTTACATCCATATTAAGATCGGGGAGAGTGTTTTTGGAAGTGGATGCTTCTGGTTCTTTCTCCCCTGCATCCTTGGATGCCCCTGTTTCTTCTGCTTCTGCTGTGCTCATCACCACAGTGGGTGATGCAAGAGTGGCACCCTCCTCAGTGGTGTTAGGAGGTGTTTGAACATTGTGCTTAACCCTTGGTGGGTTTTGGAATGATGTAGAAGCATCACCCACAGAGGGATTCTTGTTGGGTGAAATTTCAGAAAAGGGTTTCTGCAAATGAGGGTTTTCGATAGGAGTGGTGGAGGTTTCATTCCCAGCTGGATTAGTGGTTTGGGAAGAGGCTTCCACAATAGGAGTGTCGACAGAAGTGGGGGAAGGAATGGTGTCGGCCTCTAGGTCCACCATTTCTGGTGCAGTGTGCGAAGGGGGTCGAAACACAGCCCTCTGTCGTATGCTTCTGCGAGTAGGGTGGTTGCCATCTCTCACTGCGACTTGCTTAACTCGTGCCATCGATTTTGGGTGAATATTGAGAAGGTTCGCCGGAAGTTATGGTGGTTGTGGGTGGTTTTCGGGTGAATGAGAAAGGGAAGGAAAAAGGTGGTTTTTGAATTTTGGTGGTTTTGGGAAGTTGAAAGGGTAAAGCTAAGATTGAGGAAAACAACTTTACTCTTTTTGTTTTTATCTTTATTTTATTTACAGCTGGGTTGTTGTAGGTTGGGTACAAAAAGGACAAGTCAAATGTACTATGAATAGTGTCCCTTTGTACCATTCTTAACAAAACAACAAATGTGGTACAACATATAGGAGGTTTAGGTTATGATGACTTTTTCAAAGGTTACCTCAATTGTACCAACATTAGTTCTATGCTAAAACCTTACCAACTAAAAAAAATCTTACCTTTTTCCCACTTAAATTCGAAACAGAAGGTGGATGCTGGAGGAATGTTGTAGCATCCGGAGTCTTTTTGTCTTACAAGCAAACTGTGACAACAAAACTACTACTAAAGCTTGATTAAGATTAATACTACAATTAAACTAGGAAATGAATATTTACAAACACTTATGGACTAGAAAGAGTCCATGACTTTTGATGAAGCTTTCAGCAAACTGTAGCAAAAAACACAAAGCATTGCTCTGGGATTGCTATAGCATCATGATAGAGTTTTACTCTCTGGCCATTCACTTTAAACACATTATTGTTCTTATGATTGATCAAGTCTACAGCCCCATAGGGGTAGACTTTGTGAATGGTAAAGGGAACAGACCATCTGCTTTTGAGTTTTCCTGGAAACAATTTTAACCTGGAATTAAACAAAAGAACCTGTTGTCCTTCTTTTAATTCTCTTTGTTGGATTCTCTTGTCATGCCATTTTTTGGTTTTCTCTTTATAGAGTTTGGCATTTTCATAGGACATGTTCCTATGTTCTTCCATTTCACATAGTTGTAATTTCCTTTTGTTTCCAGCAGCATCTAAGGACATATTTAGCTCTTTGATGGCCCAGTATACCTTATACTCAAGCTCTAAAGGGAGGTGACATGCTTTTCCAAAGACTAGCTTATATGAAGACATACCAATTGGTGTTTTAAAAGCAGTTTTGTATGCCCATAAAGCATCATCTAATTTAAAAGCCCAGTCTTTCCTGTGTGGTTTCACCACCTTTTCCATGATTCCTTTAATCTCCCTATTAGAAAGCTCAGCCAGTCCATTTGTTTGTGGGTGGTATGCAGTGGCTATTCTGTGGTTAATATTGTATTTTTCAAGAGTTCCTTGTAACACCTTATTTACAAAGTGGGTACCCTCATCACTGATTAGTGCCCTGTGGGTACCAAATCTTGTAAAAATGTATTTTTGAAGAAACCCCTAACCACAGTTTTTGCATCATTGGAAGCACATGCAATTGCTTCCACCCACTTTGACACATAGTCAACACCCACTATAATGTATTGGCAAATGTTGGATGGTGGAAAAGGTCCCATAAAGTCAATCCCCCACACATCAAACAATTCTACTTCCAAGATTCCATTCAAAGGCATTTCATTTTGAGAAATGGAACCAGTCCTTTGACATTCATTACACCTTTTGGAAAAATTGTAGGAATCTTGGAAGAGAGTTGGCCAATAGAAACCAGATTGTAAAACTTTGGCTGCTGTCCTTTGGCTCCCAAAATGCCCTCCATATGCTGAGGTGTGGCAATGGTGTAAGATTTCTGCCACATCATTTTCTGGAACACACCTTCTCAAGATTTGATCTGCACCAAGTCTAAACAAAAAAGGGTCATCCCAGAGATAAAACTTGGCATCATGGAGAAACTTTTTAAGCTTATGGCTAGTAAAATCAGGAGGTTTGATGTCACAAGATAAATAGTTAGCAAAATCAGCATACCAAGGGATGTTGGATGAATGCTGTAGCATCAGGATTTTCTCATCTGGGAATGTTTCAATGATATCTCTTTCCCCTTTCTTTTCCACTAGGTTATCTAACCTAGACAAATGGTCTGCTACTTGGTTGTTTACTCCTTTTCTGTCCACAATCTCTAGGTCAAACTCTTGCAACAACGAAACCCACCTAATCAACCTAGGTTTGGCATCCTTTTTAGAGATTAGGTATTTAATGGCAGCATGATCTGTATGCACAATGACTTTTGCTCCCACTAAATATGATCTAAACCTCTCAAAAGCAAAAACTACAGCCAAGAGTTCTTTTTCAGTTGTTGTGTAGTTGAATTGTGCTTCATTCAAAGTCTTACTTGCATAATAAATTGAATGAAACACGTTCTCCTTTCTTTGACCCAAGACAGCTCCTACAGCCCAATCACTGGCATCACACATGATTTCAAAAGGTTTTTTCCAATCTGGGGCCACATCTACTGGAGCAGTTACCAAAGCTTTCTTTAGAGTGATGAATGCATTTCTACATTCATTATTAAAATCAAATTTGTGGTCATTTTGCAAAAGTAAACATAAAGCTTTTGAGATTTTTGAAAAGTCTTTGATAAACCTTCTGTAAAACCCAACATGACCAAGAAAGCTTCTGATTCCTTTAACAGTGGTTGGTTCAGTTAGTTTTTCAATAACTTCTAGTTTGGCTTTGTCTACCTCAACCCCCCTTTTTGAAACCAAGTGTCCAAGAACTATCCCTTCTTTGACCATGAAATGACACTTTTCCCAGTTTAGGACTAAATCAGTTTTTCACACCTTTCAAGGCTCTTTTTCAAAAATTCCAAACAATTATCAAAAGATGAGCCATATACAGAGAAATCAATGGATTCTTCAAGCATATCAGAAAATATGGACATCATACATCTTTGAAAAGTTGCAGGAGCATTACAGAGACCAAAGGGCATTCTCCTAAAGGCAAAAGTACCATATGGACAAGTGAAGGTGGTCTTTCTTGGTCTTCAGGTGAAATGGCTATTTGGTTGTATCCGGAGTATCCATCCAAAAAGCAATAGTATTCTTTTCCAGCTAACCTGTCTAACATTTGATCAACAAATGGTAGTGGAAAATGGTCCTTTTGTGTAGCTGTGTTAAGTTTACGGTAGTCCATGCAAATTCTCCTCCCTAAAACTACTCTAGTTGGGATGAGTTCATTCTTTTCATTGGCCACTACTGTGAAACCCCCTTCTTAGGGACACATTGGACATGACTAACCCAAGAGCTACTGGCTATAGGAAAAATGATTCCTGCATCTAGCCATTTTAGCACTTCCTTTTTCACTACCTCTTTCATGACAGGGTTCAGCCTTTTTTGTGGTTCAATGGATGTGAAGTTCTTGTCTTCTAAGATGATCGTATGTTGACAAATAGAGGGACTAATTCCTCTAAGGTCAGCAATGGTCCATCCTATGGCTTTTGGGTGTAACTTCAGCAGATCCACTAATTTGTTTTCCTGATGCAATTCTAAAGTAGATGAAATGATGACAAGTAGCTTGTTTTCATCTTTTAGGAAAGCATATTTTAAATGGGGTGGGAGTTGTTTCAACTCCAGGTCAGGTGGTGAAATGATTGATGGTGTGAAAGTCTTTTGCTCACTAGGTTCCAAAGATTCCTCATCATCCTCTTCTTCCAACCAACAAATTTCCCTAACTCCCTATTCATGACACATGGTTTCAATCATACTTAGGCTAGAACATTCTTCCATATCATCACGGTATTTCATGGAATTGAAGACATTGAATGTGACTTTTTGGTCTTGAAGTCTCATGGTCAACTCTCCCTTTTGAACATCTATCAAAGTTCTTCCGGTGGCTAAGAATGGTCTTCCTAAAAGAATAGGAATATCTTGGTCAGCCTCAAAATCTAAGATGATAAAGTCAGCAGGGAAGATGAATTTGTCAACCTGAACTAAGACATCTTCACTTTTACCCTTAGGATAGGCAATGGTTTTGTCAGCTAAGATGAGTGTGACAGTGGTAGGTCTAGCTTCTCCTATACCTAAGCTATTGAAAATAGACAAAGGCATAAGGTTGAAACTGGCTCCTAAATCACATAAGACCTTTCCAACTTCTTTCCCACCTATGGAACAAAGAATGGTAAAACTCCCTGGATCTTTGAGTTTAGGTGGAATTTTGTTGGTTAAGAGAGCACTACAACCTTCAGTCATGGCCACAGTTTCATATTCAGTCAACTTCTTTTTCTTGCTTAAGATGTCTTTAAGAAATTTGGCATAACTAGGCATCTGCTCAATTGCTTCAACAAGGGGTATGTTGATATGCAACTGTTTAAACACATCCAAAAATTTCTTGAATTGCAATTCTTCCTTATTATTCTTTAACCTTTGGGGAAAAGGAACATAAGGAGGAACTGGTTCAATACCGGTTTTCTTTGTTTGTGTTGAGCTTTTAGGGTGGACTTTCTCCACCCTCAAATTTAGATCTTTGATACCTTTTGTTATGTCTTCCTTGACAGGATCTTTTGGTTTGTTGACTTCACATTCCACTGTGTTTTCCTTTGGGGTTAGGGTTTTTGGCTCTAAATCCTTAGGATGTGGTTCTTCTAGGATGGTGGGTAATGCTGTAGCATTAGACCTGGACTTGGGATTCCTTTCTATTACAGCTTGGGTTTTTGGTCCAAACTCTTTTTCTATGGTTTTGTCTAAGTCTTTCCTACTCCTAAGTGTCACAACTTTTACATGCTCTTTACCAGATGACCTTGGAATTTCTGTGTTACTTGGCAGGTTCCTATGGGTCTATGGTTTTGGTTAAGAGCAAGTTGACTAACTTGAGTTTCAAGGTTTCCTATGGACGTGTTGGTTTGGTTAATTGCATTGTTGGTTTGGGTGATAAAACACTTCAACATTGCCTCAAGGGAAAGGTCTGCTTGGGTGGAAGATTTGTTTTGAAAAGGTGGTTTGTTGTTTTGAAAATGTTGACTCTGATGATTTTGATTATTTTGGTAGTTTTGAGAACTGCTGGCATATGGCTGAGTTTGAAAATTGGAGTTTCCTTGTTGCTTATGCTCAGGTGGATTTAAACTTGGGCTGGTCCATGAGAAAATTAGATGTTGTTTCCAACTGGCATTGTAGTTGTTAGAGTAGGGGCCATTTCTATTATGAACATAGTTAAATGATTCTGAGTTTTGAGGACAGTGTTCATAAGAATGGTCTCCACTGCAACAAACATATTGCACTGAGAGGTCAGCTGGAGTGGATGTAGTGGCAGTCGGTTGTGTTCCCTGACCGGTAGTTATGTTTTTAAGCATATTGGTCATGGAAGCAAGTTGAGCTGTCAATGCAGTGTAAGCATCTAAATCATGCATTCCAACAGTCTTCTTTGTAGTTGGTGCCCTTAGATCGGCCCAATGCCCATTGTTTGTGGAAATCTTTTCAAGAATTTCATACCCGGTGTCATAGGTGTTGGAAGTAAAGGCCCCTCCTGATGTCGCATCGAGCATTTGTTTTGCATTGGAATCAAGTCCATTGTAAAATGTCTCGAGTTGAATACAGTAGGGAATGCCATGGTGAGGGCATTTCCTTAATAATTCCTTAAACCTTTCCCATGCATCGGGAATTGCTTCACGTCCAATTGTTTGAACATGCAAATTTCATTTCTGGACTTAGCATTCCGGGTAGGTGGAAAATATTTTCTTAATAATTTTTCAGCCATGTCAGCCCATGATAGAACAGAACCTGGTGCCAATGAATTAAACCATATTTTTGCCCGATCCCTTAAAGAAAAAGGAAACAGTGTGAGTCTTAGGGCATCAACAGATACCCCAGGAATCAGAAAAACATCGGTGATCTCTTTAAAAGATTTTAAATGTGAGTGTGGATCTTCCGATGGAAATTCGGTAAATTGACCATTGACTTGCAACATGTGAAACATAATGGGTTTTGGTTCAAAATATGTTGTATCCATGTGAGGCTTTACAATTCCTGAATTTAATTGCTCAAAGTTAGGAATTGCATAGTCCATGATTCACCCATTTTTCGAGTTTGCAAGGTCAATGATGTTTAATGGTTCATTTTGGTCATTGTTACCATGAGATTCTTCATCACCATATTCGTTATTAATTGGTTGCTCTTGAAAGTCATGACCGGGTGGATTTCCAAAAACTGGAGGATTACCGAAAACTGGTGGGTTACCAAAGACTGGAGGGCTTCCAAAATTTGGTCGTACTCTAGGGTCTTCAAAAACTGGTGGTCTCATGTGGTTCCCTAGAGGTGGTGGTCGTACTTCTACGACGAGTGGTCGTGGTGGTCTATGCTCAAATCCGGGTGGTGCATCCATATCGGGAGGATTCATAGAATTTGAAGTTCTTTGTAACCTCCGTCTATGATGAAAGGTTTTTTCTATGTCAGGATCTAACTCAAAAAGTTCCCCACGTTGGACTCGTGGCATACACCACACTTAGTGTGATTCGGATGGTGTTAGAAAAACCAAATCTTTTAAAATACTTTTATAAAATTTTAACGTGCCAATCCCCGACCACGGCGCCAAAAATATGACAGTGCTTTGAATACACCGATAGACGTGTGCTAATTAAACCTCACAACAAGTATACTATGAGATCTAATATCGTCTTTCAAGTAATAAAGTGGTAAAATACAAAGATATCGTCCCACAGAGATTGGAGTAAAAACGTAATAAAAATTTAATAAAAGAAATGATTTCCAAGGATCAATTCGAAGATAATATTTTGGTTGGATTTATCACAGATTATATTTAACAAATAATAAAGAAAGCAAGGGTGTAAGACGTTGGGGTGAAGTCTAAATATAAATTCCAGCAGACCAATGTTATGGCAATGCTACAACATTGGTTTCTCAACACTTAAGTTCACCATCTACTTTTCAGGATGCCCTTCTGGATCTTCCACATTATACTACTGATTTAGCTTTCAATCAACCCATTCCTGGTGTTGTATCAGGACTATCAATAGCAAATGAGGCCTTCCAAGTATATGGATAAACAAATTATTTTGTTAAAAATCACTCTTCCAAGTTGATCCCATATCTGTTAAGTTGACGTGTTCTGAATGGTCCATTCCTGATACGCACTCTACACTTTACCATCATAACGATGACCAACTTATCGGGCAAAATCAACCCAGAAAAGACAGAGACGACAAATTCCTTTGTCAGTAGCTCTTCCAAGTCTTACTTTCTTTGTCATTCGGATTGACATGCATATCAATGGCTCATTACTGATGCCATGACACTTTAACACTTTCAAAGTGATCAAAACGTCATGAAGTAAACTTATCTTTATAAAACTTAACAAGAAATGGTGAACATCATTATTGAGAAATAATGCCCACCTTTCTTTATATTTAAAACTTCACCATTTTTTTCTCACACCCAAGCTATAAAACTTAGCTACTCATACTTGAAATTAAATTGCAATAAATGTAAATGACTGAAATTAAAGACATAATATAAATGACGTAAAAGTAAATAACAAGAAAGTAAGGTGCAATAATTAAAAGTAAGAAAGAAGTGCATCAATGTTGTCAGCAATGCTGCAGCAACTCATGCATAAGAACTATAAAAGAAGAACAAGATGAAGAAAATAACTTGCATAAAGATTAAAGTGTTTCACACCAGTTGTGAGCTGATGGAATTCGATCATACAAACAATGTCATAAACCTCTATTTAAGCAAATAGGTGTGACACAAATGTAAAAATCAAAATGGATCATTTTAGTGTACCATGCAAGTACAATATATATGTACTAACCTTAGACAAAAGGAAACTACTTAGTACTTGTTACATTACAACCCAATTGAACCAGATTTAAAGAGTAACTATCTAGTTATAGTTGGATTGGTCTTGATTTCTTCTCCAAAAATTACTCTTCCATGCCATCGAACTTGTTCCAATCGTCCAGCCATCAATGCTGCAGCATCCGGAAGCAACAACAGCCTGTTTCAAGAGCAAGTTAGCCACTTTATGTTGTAAAAACAAGCAAAATCCTTTACTTAGCTCCATGATTAACAAAGATACAAATAAGATAATAAAATAACTCAAAAATTAGGATAAAACAAAATATTCTACCTAAAAATAAAGTAAAAATGACACTTTATGCATTAAATAATCAATACATATCACATGAATAAATTTCCATTGAAATACATTATTTAAACAATAAGTTCAAAAGTGAAAAATAAATGCAGTCACATGTAACTTAACGAACATATATTAATGATGATCGAATATTTATTGGTGAACTGAAAGCATTTTTATATATCAATTTCATGTGTTTTCTAGATAATCACAATATATAATTTTCATAACTCCTAGAAAAAATAATGATTATTTACCAATTAAAAATCAATCTTAAAAAATAAACATCAAAATGATTAAAGGTCAATAAGGTTGCGGCGTAGTGGTCGGCAAGTAACCTGCTGACGCTCTGGCTTTGCCTGAGGTCACGGATTTGACCCTGTGCTTGCACTTGAGACATCGGAGAGGGGATTAGTCTGGGACGCTCCTAACGGAATCCTGGGATACCTCGGACACAGGTGATACTTGCCGGTTCCAAAAAAAATGATTAAAGTTTAAACTAATTCGCTTTCGATACTTTGAAGGGTAGTTTGAAGGATCTAATCCGTTAAACTTATATATTTTTAATTTATAAAAAAATATGTATGTATATTTTTAGAATTTCATATTTTTTTAAACAGTATCGGTTAAGAACCAAAGAACCTGTTAAAAAACTAACTTCAAGTCCGGTTAAGATTCAACCCAAAATTTAAAGGGCTGATTATGTTTTTTTAAGAGCAAAGACAATATTATTAATAACCAAGCCTCCAAATTACAGAGATTAATCCAGATCCACATCCAAAGACAACAGCCCGAACACGCTTTCTCCACGCCAGTTTTCCAGAAATAAACCTACGTGAATCAAAACGCACAAGACGGAAAGTAACTGCTGTTAGGACTGATCAATCACGATTGAAAGTTGTGTAGAAGAACATAATTAAATTCAATAAAAATTAACGAATTCTTTTACAAATATTTCGATACAAACGTAATCAACAACGAAATTGCAATCCTTACTTGATATCGAAGATTCTTGTACCAACGAAAGAGATTGAGGCCCGCGTTACGCAGTGTCCTAAGACAAAAATTCGCCGCGTGTGTTGGCATTGTCTTGAGGATACAACAATCTATTCAAGTGATTACTTGAATCTATCGAATTAGCATATGTTGGTGATGGAGCGAGAGGAGAGAATCCCATAAAACTTATGAAATTTTCGTGTGTTTTCGACTGCAAAAACGATTGGAGAAGGAGTGGTATTTATAGGTTGTCGTCGGTAACTAACAGAAACTGTCAGGAAACCCGCGCGACTGTCGGCGCTGGTCAACCCGCGCGGAGATGCGCGCCGCTATCTGTATGTCGAATCCAACAGAGCCCCGTGCGCCTTGTGGCACGGTCCAAGTCGCACCGTAGTGCGCGCCGACAACTGTTTCATGTTTCTCTAGTGTTCCGCGTGACTCGTCCCGCGGCCCTGGTCGCGCCGTGATCCGCGCCAGACCCTGTATACACAACCACTCTCGTTCGTCAATCATTGAATCTCGACCCCGGAACACCACACACCAAGCCCAAACAATTAAGTGATTCATTTAATGCTCAATGGTTGAAGTTTATTAAGTGATCTAGACTTTGCCTTGGCTCCTATGTGGGACAAGTTTTTTTCACCTCTTCACTAAGTTCCAACAACTGCTACAAAACAAATTTCCAAAATAAACTTCCAGGGCAGCAGCTTAATGAACCAACCACTAAAGGACTGATTATGTTATGTTTGTAGTTTGATTAGAGTCGGATCCCAAACACTATATTAACATGTATTCGTGTAGTTTAGGCTTCCTAGCATTGGTTGATGTTACAAATCGGCCTTATACTTTAAGCCAATATACCGTGTACAAAAGTAAGTAGATACGAAAAATGTGCAAAATTTAAAACCCAATTCGACATTACAACAAACTTGAGGTGTAATTTTGTAAAACAACTTAAACTTAAAATCAAAGATAAATAATGTGTGTTTATGTATCCGACCACCCACATATTCCTTTGTGCACCTTTCCTTTTCTTTCACCCACAATAAGAATTTTAAATCACAAAGTCACGTGAACTAAAGGGAAAAAGTAAACCAACAAACAGCTGTCCCCTACCAATTACACCTTTTTTCCCACATTTGCCACCTTGCTTTCCATATTTACAATTTTAGCTCCATCTACTATTTTTATTTGCAATCAAGTCCCTTTCATTTCATCTATTACCGTATTTTATAAAATGTAGATAGACGATGGATAAATCCGTTCGATCTGCATGTACGTCGAGCAAAGATACAAAAGTATTTATGTTGTTTTGATAGTCAACTTTATTATTTGATGCACGTGTTTATATATGAACATGTAAAAAAAGAACGTTTCTTTTTTAATTTCCTGTCCCAAAGGTTAATTAACACTTCATATAATTAAAATCAAGTTTTAAAAATTGAAGTTACTTCATACTGTAAAAATATGAAAAAATAGTCGTAGCAAAGCCTTGCAGTAGGAAGGTGTTTGTTGTTAGGACGAGAGTTCAAACAGACTGAAGGGATGAGGAATTCAATAGTCTTCTCTTCCCGGGGATTCATCATTGGCTAAGGCTTTCGAATAAAAGAATGGACACTTGCAACTAAGAGGGAGCAGTAGATCGTCGATAAAAGAGTTATGTAAGTAAACTTCCCAGTCTTATCTATAATGGACGAGTGAATAAATGACGAGACTTGAAAATCTTTTGATTTTTCACCATATATTCCAATTTAGACAAAAGACGCGAAGGACAAATGATATATGTCTGCAATCAAAGTGGATACTTGTTATACTGGTATTGGTTAAGAGTTAATATCAATATGTTATATATTAAAAGTTATATGTCAATAAGGTTGTTATATCTATTAGTTCTAATTGTATTACATATTTTATCTTAGTACATTGTCAACTTGCACATCATTGAATAGCATTCATAGAAATGAATCTTTATTTTACTTTGCTATATTTTCTAATTCTCTTATAAGGTTGTGTTTCGATGAAAATAAAAGTTATGGTGAGAAGGGTAAGAAGGGATCTCCACTCTTGGATGCACATTAGGATAAGGTGCACCGAGATGTATCAGATCAATCCCCACATCAAGCATGATTCATGGACAGGTTTGAGATTAAAAGTGATCACAAGTCCAGATCCCTTCTTACCTTCTCACATTAACTCCTTTTCTTATATGATCCTTCGTTTTCTCTTATATTATTTATCTTAATTCTTGCTTACAGACACATTGTGTCATGCACGAGTTGGGTGTCCTTACAGAAACAATCACTCGATTCTAGGTTGACGTAAGATTTGCATACATCATACCATTTCCAGACTCATTTCCGAGTGAAATATACTAGGGTCATTTAGTTTGATGTATATATCAGTAAAAAGAGAAAATAACAGAAAATTTAGATGTGGTGAAAAATGAAAGAAAAGAGAGTTTGGGATAAGGCAAGTGCAAATAAAAAGAAAGTTAAGGACATAGTGGTAAAAAGATTCCATCCCACCTTCCTTTTTATTCTTCTACTACCATACACCAAGTCAGCAACCACTGAACAAAAAGAGAGAGAATCAGAGACCGCTGCAGAAGCAGAACCCACTCAAATTAATTCTCATATTTAATTTTCACAACCTCCATGCTCTCTTTCACTTTCTCTCTCCCCCACAAGCTTATCATCCTCAATTCTTCAAACCCTAGCTTCGATTCTGAATCCAAACTCATGGCTTCTTCCTATTTCTTGTTTTAAAACTTCAACAAATTTACACCACAAAGAATGGCCTCTTTTCTCACCTCAAAGTACCTTATAATCCTCCTCTATTTCTTCACCTTTTGCTTCAAATCCCTAACCGCAGACTCCAATTCGTCGTTTTCTTTCAAGAATTTTGGTCCGAATTCAAGTTTCGAGTCTGTTCTTGCACTTTATGGGGACGCGAAGGTTCTTGTTACTGGCAGTTCGTCTCTACAACTCACTGCTCCATTAGTTTCTAGTGCTGGTAGACTGATTTACAAAAACCCTATCAAGTTCTATCACGGAATTCCTAAGAAACTGGTGTCTTTCTCCACACACTTCTCGTTTTCGATGACGTCAGATTCGAGAAATGGAGACGGTTTGGCTTTTGTTGTGTTTTCAGATGAGTATCCTGTAGATTTGTTCGATGATAATGGTTCATTTGGGCTATCAAATGGGGATAGTTTAAAGTTCTTAAGTGTTGAATTTGACACATCAATGGATTCTAAGTATGGTGATATGAATGGGAATCATGTTGGTATTGATGTATCTAGCTTTGTGTCTTTGAAAGCCACAAACCTATCTTCTATCAATTTGGGACTCAACAGTGGTGATAGATTGCAAGTTTGGATCGATTATGAATCAAGTTCAAGGAGATTGGAGGTTAGATTGAGTAGATTTGGGGAACTTCGGCCGTTCAATCCGTTGCTATTCGAACGAATTGATTTGCCTAAAATCTGGCCTGAAAATGAGGGGTTTTTTGTGGGATTAAGTTCATCAAATGGGAACTCTTCACAGCTTTGTAATGTGTATTCTTGGAGCTTTAAAACAAGGCAAACACCAGATTGGATGCATTCTGAACCATTGGAGCCCTTGGTTTTTAAAGAAAAGAAAGAAAATGAGATCAAGATTCAAAAGAAAAGTGATTGTGTTATGAGGATTCTTTCTGCTCTCATACTTGGGATTGGGTTAGGGGCTTTAGGAAGCTTTATCGGTATGTTTATGTGGACGATATTTGCGAATAAACGGCCGATTGCCCCTGAAGAATATGCTACGAAAACTGTGGTTGATGATAAAGCGTCGGCAAACGTGAAGCAATAGGTAAGTGTTTGGCTTAGTTGGTTAGATGTTATTTCTTGTGAATTGTAAATGGATTTTGGTTGTGGTGATTCCTCTGTAACTGTGTTCTTGTTATCGTGTAACTATATTTTGATGATGAAATCGTCTGAATCTAGTGTTTGTTTGTTTGTTTCTAGTTATGTGTATGAACAAGATTTGAGCTTTGTTTAGCTTTTATTGTTTTTGTTTCACTTAAGAAACTCTGTTTTACCATTGCTATTTTGGTCTCAAATGACATCAAGAAATCCAAGAAAGTTGGTGGTGTAGGATTGTGGGTGGTGTTTAATTGCAGAGTTTTAATGGGATTTGGTGAATTAGTGGTGTTAGTGGCATTTGAATGGTGAATGCTTTTTTGTGTGTGTTATTAGCTTTAGCATGTAAGTGGGTTCTTTATTGATTACCAGAAAGGAGAAAGTGCTGCTTCTGTGAAAAGAATTCAAGAACACACAGTTGCAGCAGTTGCACCATTTCTAAAGCCGAGTGATTTTGGGCAAATATACAGAGGATTGGTAGCTCAAAATCTATTAACTCGAGGATCAGTTGTTTATAGGGATGTTAACAATTTGAGCTTTTAACATGCTACACTGGTGTTCGAGCTTGAGTCTATCTTGAATATAATATAAAGTTGGTTTAACTTAACGAGGCTAGATTCATAAACTTTAGAAGAGATTGTTTCTGGGTATTCGTAGAATCAACGGGATCAACCTTTGTTCTCTTGCTATATGCTGCATCAAAAGCTAAGACCGCATACGATTTTATGAAAACATCTCTGCAAGCCGGATATTAGTTTCTCGAGGTGAAATCGAACAAGTTGCAACTTGTGACAGAAAAGAGAGGAATGAATGAATATAATGTATGTGCAAAACTCTTTTATACATGTTAAATGGTAGTGAAACAACATAAGCCAAGAAAAAAACGAAACCTTAAACTACCCACATCTCTGTCCAACCTCGTATCAGCTTTGTTCCTAAATTCTACACTTTTCAATTCCTTTCCTATGACATGGGGACCAAAACTACACGTATATTTTACTGTACAATCGAACAAATGAATTAATCCCGTATGTATACGCCTTAAAGATACCAATGAATTGAATGCAAAAAAGAAAAAAGAAAAAAAAAACGATCTATTTTGGTGACCGGAGCGAGTTTCCATGACTCGCTCCTTGGTCACCCAAAACATGACTCGTTTTCTTTTTCGAATCACTGCAAATGCACCCAGGAAACGGGTTCGCGTAAAAACTCTCTTCCAACTTTGGAGCCGAACCTGGTTTCCGCTTGTAGGGTGCACCCAACCGATCTTTATGCATCGTTTTCACTTGTGTACTAAACGTCTCCCACAAAATCCCACCCTCATCCAACTTATCGATCAGCTGAACAAACCCTAGCCGGTCAGGGCTAATCGTTTTGCGGAACCCTTCGAACCTGCGGTGCCCTTGGACCGCCTTAGCCATGTTCCCATCGTACGTGTAAACAAACACGTCGCTCTCAAGGGCAACAATGTAATCAATGGCTGCAAGTCGGTTTTGGTACATGTTAAGAGTGGCGAGTTCTTGGGGTGTGGCGAGAGTGGAGTGGGAATATACGTTTGGGTACTCTTTACGGAAAGCGTCCATGCTGTTGTTGCCGTAGATTTCACCGGCGACGATGTAGATTTTGGTTTTTGTAGGGTACCCCATGGCTTTAAGGAACAAAGCAGCTTCTCTAGGTGACATTGGACACCCTCCTTGTTGTCTTTTTTCTGTGCCATTGATTTCTTTTTCTTTCCAATGCTTCACATTATATCTCATTGTGTCAAGTTCTTCAGATTCTTCACTTGTTAGGTTATGGCTGCACCCTGTGAAGGCCAGCATGTCCTTCTCATACCTGCAAGAAGCGCCGCGCCATTTAGGTTCGTGAAAGGTGCAACTGTATCAATTTGTTTTGTACCCACCATATATATTTTTTGGTAGAGTTGGTTTGGCTTCTATTCTACTTCAAACCTTGGTTCGAGTCTTGTTAAAACCATTTTTTTAGTTTTTAGATTTTAGTTTCATATTTATTATGTTTCTAAAAAAAATTGTAATATTACAACTTGAACTTGAGACCTCAAGTTTGAAAGCAAATGAGTAACCACCAGACCAATATTGATTTTGTAAAAAAATATTTTTATATTTGTTTCTTATAGTCAAATGGTCTGCCCCTTCAATGGAACCTATTGGATTACGACAAAAATGATGATTTTGTTTGAAATAAATAAAAGTACCTCAAATGTAGGGCGATAAAGGGATCGCCATCGCTTCTAAGTCTATCCACAAGCTTTTTCCCAAGGCTCTCGATTTCGTCGGAGTAACGGAGAGCCTCGTAGTTTGCACGACATCGAAGTCGCTGATAAGACGTCGGGAGACCATTGTTGACGAGTCTTGAATCGGAATGCGTAAATTGGATCACTTTGTGTTTTCGTAACAATGCCTTCATCTCCCCTCTATAATAACTCGCCTGGAATTAATCAGAAATATTCATTTACGGTATTTTAACATTTTCATTTTACGCTTCCACTTAAGCGTTATACCAGAGATTAAAAAACGAAGAAAATGGTATAAACGAACGGGAAGTTATGAGTTCATACCTTTGACCATGAAACCGGAGCCTTGACAAACGGCTTTTTTGCTGCGTATTCTGGTGGTAAAGACTCGACAATTTCGACATCCTCTTTCAAATCATCGATGAAATGCCTCCAACCGAAAATGTCCTTAAAATCACTACAAAAAAAAACAAGACATTGTTTACTAAGCTACAATGAGCATTTGCTTTAGAATCAGGATCATGTGAAATTTTAACTTTCTTGAGAAGGGGTGAAGAAATACAGATACACGTACATTGTGTGAATGTTACGTTATGTTATATTATATGAAGATTATAATTTCCATATCACTTTCAACTTTGTGTTGGAAGGTTACTTTAAGTTGTGTGAATATAAATATATTTTCGCACTTATCACAACAAACTTTCACACAGTATAATGATATTTTCACCTTTTTCATGTTTTTTTATAAAAAAAGTGGTGTTTTTACTGGAAACCGACTCTATTATTTTATAGAGTAAAAAATGTATCGAAATCCTAAGTACCTAGGATCTGTCCAAAAAGATTGGTGATCAAGAGATGGGAGAACGAGGGTGGCGTTCATCATCTTTGCGATAGCCACCATATCACATATCTGGCATACGAATAACATCAATCGATATTAGTAAAAATACAGTAATTTGATTATGGTTTCCGAAAACGCAAAGTTTCGAGACCAAAACTCACTCACCCCTGTCCTCATTTGATTCAATCCACCATTGGCGTGAACAAGAAGATACCCGATTGTTGGTGAGCTTTTCTCTATACAACAATTTAAAAAATGAGATAAAAATCGATAATAATTTATTTGCAATAAAAAAATTCCAAATAATGTGACTTACTAGGATTATGAGGTCTACCAATGCATTGATGATAACGACTACTGTTTGGTTTCAACCATATTTCTGGTATCTGCCAATTACAAACAAATTGTTAAATTTATAAAAATATTAAAGTTTAATTTACTAAAACATAAAATCATTTAAATTAACCTTCTTAGTATATTTGATTTTTAACTGCCATTATAAATTTACACAAATTCGAGTTTACATGACACCATAAGTATTCAAGTGTCCTAGTAAACTAGTTTAAAGTGATTAATTACGTTTATAGGACAAAATATTTATGTGTCTTATAAAAAATGTTATAATAAATTTATAAGACATATTAATAGATATGTAATATGACATTTTGAATGTCATGTAGTTTACTTAAGAGACTTTTGTACAAGTTTTTTTTTTTTCTACCTATAAACCCGATTTTATTTAGTGTCGATGAACTATAGAACACATTGAGAGGGTAAAAAGGTAATTGAGTTGATAAAAAGGCTGCTTATAACGGTCAACTAAAGATCCACGTGGCGAGCTGTCGACACGGTTTCTTTGGTAGTGATTTGTCAAAGGAAAATGACATTCCACAGATTGAATTGAATACTCCAAGACCAATGCCCATCAATTATCACAACGGAACAATTTATTTAAATTATTCTCTATTAAATAATTGTTTTTCGGAATGTATAATTTTCAATGATGTTGGTATCTAGTTTTCTAATCATTGTATTAAAATATACTTACATAAAATAATAAAAATTTAATATAATTAAATTTAAAAACCAATATGTTTTTATCCTTTATTAGAAATAAAGTAACGATAAAATACTTAATTTTATAAGAAAAAAATTTATAGTAAACAAGTTGCAATGATGTATTTAACCGGTTTTAGAAAATTTTAAACGTTTTTTCACTGAAAAAATAGTTTAACGACTTAACCATTTAAAATCAGTTAGTTTTTTTAGATTTTTGCGTAGTAATAGAAAATTAGAAGATAGCTTACAGGAACATCGAGGGACTTTTCTAAGATCCTTATGGGCATGGAAGAAGCTGAAGAAGAATCAATGTCTTCTAAAACTCTTTGAGCCTTCAAGGCTTCTTGTTTATAATCCCTCAAAATTAACATTTGATCGTTAGAAGATCTCCGCCCCACCACCTCCGCCTCCAACTCTGCCGCACGGCTGCCGCCCATGTATGAAAACTTCACAAACGCACTCAAACCCACCACAACAATCAGAATTCCAAGCAGGGTTCGCTTCAAGTTCTTACCTAAATTCCCACAGTTAGAAATCTCCGCCGACCCTTTGCGGTGGAGGAGCTGCTGGTGGTGGTGGTGGCTGCTGCCGCTGCTGCTGGTGGCGACGTTGTTATTGTCGTTGCAACTACCGAAACAATCAACGGATGCTTCCACCAAACAGTCATTAATATTGTGATGATGTTGGTGTTTTTCTTGCCCCATTGTGTTGACGACGTCGGAGTCTGCGACATCGGTTGTTGGTTCGACCCCACGGCGACGGTGGGCTGATACACCCCCGAATCTTGGACTGCCGGTGGTGGTTTTGGGGGTGGCGCCACCGGTTGTCATCCAAAATGATTAATTCTTGATCACCAACAATATTAATTAACAGGTAGAAATTAATTAAGGATCAAAATCGAGAGGAGGATCGGAGGAGGATTTGTGATTATGATGGTGATTCCGACGAATGGTTGGGCCTTTTGGAAGGATGGATTACAAATAATTTGCATTTAACAACAGGGTGAAAAGCCCAGAGTGGAAAGAGGCGTAATAAAAGGCGGCCAATGCAAAGCCAACAGGGGTTCATGTGGCTGCCTATTATTGGTGGTGGTGGGGTGCATTTATGGTCACCCCTTTTTCTACGCGTACTACGTTTGATCAACACAAATCCTAAAGAATGTTTTCTTTCTTCTTCTTTTTCTTTATTTCCATCTTTTTTCATAATTAAGTTTAAGGGTACTCAAATTTCGGACTAATCCGGCCAACCCAACCCAACCCGATGCAAAAAAACTCAAACGAGTCAATCCGATGTATAATCGATATTATTTTTGACCAATCAGCATATATTGGGTTGATAACGGGTTAGGCCCAAAACAAACCGACCCAACCCGTGAAAAACATTTAAATCTAATTTTAAATTCTTGTTATTGTCATTTTTGTTACTGTCAAAGCAATCTTGTTACTATTGAACATTTATAAACACACAATTGTTGGCCACTTATTACTTTAGTAATCTTGTTATTGATTGTTGATGTCACATTTATAAGCAATCTTTTATTAGACAATTTAGTAATTTGTTGAACATTTAAATATTTAGAAACATTCAGTAATTTGTTTAGACGCGATAACTTAGTTAAATGATCGATAAAAGTTTCAACTCAACCAACCCAACCCGAACGGTTTGAGTTGGGCTGAGATTTTTCAAACCGCAATGATTGGGTTGGGTTGAGATATTTCAAATCGCAATGATTGGATTGGGTTGTTAAAGTGTGCCAATCCAAACCGTGTGCACCCTTAATTAAGTTGATTACATATAATATACTAAATATAAAATTTACATATTACTATATTTTATAGAAATAGATAGGTTCATTTAGAAACATAGAAACCATACATTTTTTGTGAATATAAAACCATATTGGTCAAGGAGAAGAATGAATAATTAATGATACCTCCTTTATCAAATGTAGTTTAAAATTATGGGTCTAGGTGTCTCAACAAAACAGATAATACCTTATATGGTTAGTCTAAAATGTTACATTCCTCAATAAACCTTTTGCTATATCTGTATTTGTATAATCATGTTTATTACATTCAATTTCAGTTAATAAACATAATTATTGATCAACTCTCTCTTCATAAACATCGACATGGTATCCATAAAAAGATAATTATTGAACTTGTTTAATTAAAAAGGTAACGTTTAATTAAAGAGCTTATAAGCCATAAAATTTTTATAAATACTATGTAATGATCTTGTAATTCGAAGAATTATTAGAGTTTAATATAATTCGAAGAATTATTAGAGTTTAATATAATACAAAATGTTATAGTTTATTTTTATTTAAAGAATAAAATAGTAACTATGAAAATGATGATTAGAGCATCTACAATATATGGAATTTCATTACAATTGCAAATGTGTCACATCAGTTTTGCAATTATCTTGAAATTTCAACCACTTTTTAAAGTGACACCTCATCATAAAAAATATATTTTAATTAAATAACAATAAAACTAATATTAAATATTATTTACTATAATTTAATACGAAATAAAACTACAAGGGTGGTGGCATGTTGGCAAGGGCTTGGGGGATGTGGTGGAATATCCCATCCACCCCGGGTTCGAGTCCAGGCATCAGCACTCTGTGGTCAGACTTAGTCTCAGACGACCGATTTGTTTGTTTGTTTCCAAATTGCCAAGGATGTAGTCTAGGCAAAGTCTAGATGAACCTTATCAAAAAAAATACGAAATATTTTATTAATTAAATAATTATAATAAAATAAATAAATTAAATACAATATTGAATTTATAAAACATTAAATTAAAATACAAAGTAAAAATATTACATTAATTATCATTTTCTTCTTCTATAAATCTTTGTCAAATCTCTTCAATCAAATCTGATTGTAAACAATGATTCGTTGACCGATTACGTACTTGTATGTGATTTTGGAGATAGTTTTCGTACTCGGGAAGTATGTTACGAGAGATTTGAAGCGTGGTTATAGTAAAATTAACATCGTCGTTTATATCATCAAATTGACGAATAATATAAATATGACGTTCATCTTCGACAATCATGTTGTGCAACTTCTAAAATAATAGTTCCCCTCTTGCATATTGACCATGCCATGCTACGGGGAAAGAAAGCCTCGAAGGATAAAGGTAAAAAATGTCCCTTTTCAACAAGTTCTACCGAAAACGAACAAGTGACAATGTTAGAACGCCTGAATATTGAAAAAGAAAAAATTCAGGTGATGAGAGAATTCCATACATCATTTGTGGAAACAGAAAAACTTAAGAATAAACGGGAAAAATCGAAAAATGATCATGAAGTTGATGGAAATGAATCCCACAACAATGAGCGAACCACAACGGAGATTGTGCGAACATCAACTTGAAGAACTTCTAAACGAACAATGATGTATTTTTATGTGTTAAGTTTGTATTTTTTAATATGTAATTTATTTTATTGTATTTTAATATACCTTATATTTTGCATTTTTTAATATTTATTAATAAATAAAATTATTCATAAATTTTTCATAAATGTACTCTACAAAACGTCACAAAACATGATTTGACATAAAACAATTTCTAATTTAAAAATTATTTTTTACAATTTCTTATACTATTCACTGCCACATCAGCAAAAAATACTGATTTGACATTTGCAAATTACCAAAACTAATTTCTAATTTAACAATCATACTCATAACCACTATAATTTTTAAAATAAAAATACCAGTTGACATATTTACGATCCATATGAAATTCAAATGATATCCTTGTTGTATATGGTCGAAGAATAATGGCATTGTTAATTTCACTTTTTATTTTTATTTTTTTAGGGGTGTGAATGGGGGATGTAATGTCACCGTCTCCCTGCTATGAGTGACCATCATGTGGCACTGCCGGTGTCCTTTTTACCTGTCATCACTTACACCGAGAATTAGCCGTTAAAATGAGATTAAAATAGATTGTTTTTAGTGTGTGTGGGTGTGTGTTCAGTCGAATCGATGTTTGCAAAAAAGTTTATTTTATTATCAATCCGGTCTATCATGTGTGTGTGTGTGTGTGTGTGTGTGTGTGTGTGTGTGTGTGTGTGTGTGTGTGTGTGTGTGTGTGTGTGTGTGTGTGTGTGTGTGTGTGTGTGTGTGATAAGAACTATTAATTGTTGATAAATAAACATGAAAAAATACTAATAATGGAATTAATTAATGTAACAATATAGATCTAGAAATTAATTCCTGAGAATTAAATCTTACAATTTCGTTTATATGATTTATAAGTTGATATACGAAGAAATTTTTATAAAGAATTTAAAAATCAGTTTATGTAAATTAATACGACGAAAAATACTTTTCAATAATTAGGGTTTATTAGTAGTTTGGCTGTGAAAAGGGCATCTCATGCTGTGGAACTAATGAGTTGCCTCCCAAGTCTGCGGGACCCTCAATCGGAGCTTCTTTTGCTCCGCTCTTGTATGGGTGTCGCAAAGCTGTTGTTCGGTCTAAGAACGTGCCAACCTATGTATATAGGGAAACTGTTTCTATTTTTGACAATGGCCTTCGGAGGGCGATAGAGGCTATTGTGGTTTGTGGGGGTCCTTTTTTGGGGGATTTTCAATGGAGGCTAGCATCCCTTCCGGCTCGGTTGGGTGGGTTGGGTTTATGTTCGGCTGAGGATGTATCTACTTATGCTTTTGTGGCCTCGAGGGCGCAATCTTGGAGTTTGAAGGACCACATTCTTCAGGGATGTGGTATTGATGGGTTTGACTCTGATTATGGGTGTGCGATGGAAAGCTTGCGCATGGCCATTCCTGATTTCGATCTTAGCGGTTTCTCTAACAAGGACACCGCCCCCCTAAAGCCCAGAATGTTTTGGCGTGTGCCCTTTTTAGTGGAATCGTCCAGAGTTTGGGAGTGAAGTTTGATTTATCCCCTCGCCAAAAAGCGGTGTTTGAATGTCTCCGAGCTCCGCATGCTCAGGATTTTTTGACGGTTATCCCCATTGAAGGACTGGGTCAGCATATGTCGGCTCTGGAGTACCGGGCTATCCTTAAGTACCGGCTAATGATCCCTCTGTTTCCAGCTGATGAGCCTTGCCCAGTCTGCCGCAAGGCCTGTTTGGATTCTTTTGGCGAGCATGCGGTCCATTGCAAGGAGTTACCTGGTTTCAAATATAGGCATGATTTGGTTAGGGATGTTCTGTATGATGTTCTTAAACGAGCTGGAATTTCTTCTAAAAAGGAGGCCTCGGTGAACTTTCTGACGGATCCGCTTGAAGGGAGATCTACCTTACGGCCAGCTGATATACTTGTGTTTGGGTGGGCTAGGGGGAAACATGCTTGTGTGGATCTTACTAGAGTGTCCCATCTTGTTGGGCTTAGGGAAAATGGGTTTGTGGCGGGCCAAGCTGCGTTGAGAGCGGAATCGAGCAAAGTTGCTAAACACGAGAAAGTCTGTGTAGAGAATCAACACGTGTTTATCCCTTTTGCTTTCGATACTTTTGGTTTCCTAGCTCCGGAAGCAGGGGAGTTTTTGACTAGGGTTCAACGGATTGTGCAAAGTAATTTTTCGACCCCTAAGACACAAAATTTCATTTTTAGTAGGATTGATTTTGCCATCCAAAAAGGGGTTGCGGCACAGCTTGTTGATCGTTTGCCTGCCATCTTATTGTAATTGGAGACTTTATTTATGATAATAATTATGTAACGTGATATTTAAAAATAAAAAATAAACAATCTATGTTATTCACGTAAAACATTCCTTTCATATAAATTAAAAAAAAAAGTGAAGTTATAATCCTTAAGTTATTATCTCACGTTTTACCGATCTTGTTGGGAAACAAATAACATCTTTATTCCCCAAATAATCCTTCACAAATGCAAACAAGTCATCCCATATTTTTTTGGAAGGCATAGCGGCATCGACTCTTTCGATCAACTACCACGAACACAACGCACACACGCACGCACGCCTCCCCGCCGGTATCGAACATCCGAGGGCAGTCCACTAATCCGCCGTTGTCCCGGCCCAGCTTACGCTGGACCTAAGGCCCAACCACAGGCTGGGGGGTAAGCCCAGTCAAAGACTGGACCACCCAAGGACTGGGTACTCCTCATGCCCTCAATTGACTCCTCTTGGAATCGAACCCAAGTAGACTGGGATACCATCCACAGCCCCCCTAGGATGTTACCGTCCTTAGGTAGACCAACTGAGCTAGACATGATTTGTAAGTCATCCCATATTTGATGAGTTAATTTGTTACTACCCATTTTTGTATTTTATTCATTTGTAAATTGGTTCTCTAATCCATATTTTGTAATAGAATAATTATCCTATTTTGTAAAGCAAAAAGAAACAATAACCAAAAGCAAGTTGCTTTAAATATCTTAAGGTGTCGTTTGTTTTTTAAGAGGTCTGAAGTTTGATATCTTATTTCATTTCTGATTAATAAGAGGTGGTGGTTTTAGAGATTATAAGTCCTTAGGTTATCTCTTCTAATTTCAGACGTATTTCAAACTTAAGAGTCTCTAAAATCTGGAAAAAAAACAAACGGTCTTGACATAAAAACGTCTAACCGATTCAGACTTCAAAGGTATTAAGATTTTTTTTTAAACAAACAGCTTCTAATTCTTTTGTCTATTTTGTCATACATAGTTGTTTTATTACTATTTATATTGTAACTAATATAATAATTAACTTGTAACGTGATAATCCATTTTTTATATTTCTTTACAATTTTTTGTATATCTCAAAAATTGGAAATGTCCATGTGTGTATATATTACATATATAAAAAATATATTTATTCATAGGTTATAAAATAGAAAGTTATTCAAATCTAAAAAAAATAAAAAAAAATAGAAAGTTATTAATTTGATATTTATTCGTCACAATCGAAGGGTTTGGATTTTGGAACCTTAATTTTCGAATTGGCCTAGACCGCCGGCTCCTTTCAAAAGCTCTACGTGACAACATTTTTAACAGATTTTCTAAAATAAGAAAAATAAATTATTTGTTCTTTATTTTGTTGCACTAGCTAGATTATATACTCTTCTTCGTAGTAGAGAAAACTCCAAGTTTTTAAATAATTCTTTTAAGTTTATTGTGAGACAAAAGAAATTATTTTTTGATTTTTTTCTAGCAACGAGATTGAATATTATTATTTATGTTCAAAAAATTATAAGTGTGTAACATATTTTTATAATATATTTAATGTTGAAGTCTTTAAAATAGACAATTTGAAAGGGTTAAATGCAATTGTTTTTAGAGATTTTAACTGTTGATTTTCTATTTTAAAGTAATTATAGAGAATCTATTGAAGATGATCTCACAAACAATTAGGTAAATAGCAAATTGCTAGATAATTGACCCCAAATGAATTGTAACTCTTAGGTGCCGTTTGGTTCAAGGTTTCTGATGGAATTGAATGGAATTGGAATCTGACATTCCTTTGACCAAATTCAATTCCATTGTTTGGTTCATGGTTTTTAAGGGAATGGAATCTTTAAAATTCCATGAATTCCATAAAATTGCTAATTTTCATTCCTTCCCTCAGGCGTGGTATTGCGAAGGAATGGAATTGAAATTTTGTTAATCCCAAAATTACCCTTGACCGCCACCACCGCCACCACCACCGCCACCACCACCGCCGCCACCACCGCCACCACCGCCACCACCGCCACCACCACCGCCGCCACCGCCATCGGTGGTGGTGGTGGCGGTGGCGACGGTTTTGAAAAAAAAACAATTAAAATTATCAAAAGGGTATTTTGGTCATTTACCAAAATTTCATTCCAATTCCAAAGCTACATTCTGTGAACCAAACAGACAGATTCCAATTCCTTTAACAGATTCCATTCCAATTCTGTCAACCAAACAGCTGGTCAAACCTGACAACATTCCATTCCAATTCCTTCAAAGTCAAATTCCTTTGACAGATTCCATTTCATCCAAAAACATTCTGCGAACCAAACGCCCCCTTACACTACATATGTTAGACTTGAACCCTCACATGTTTATGCAACCATATATATATGTTCGTAACTTGATTGGTCACAATGTTATTGGCTCAATTAATCGTAGTGTTGCTAATTTCAACAATAGGTATCAATACATGTTTTAACTTCCAAGTTTCGACAGGACTTTTGACGTCCGTCTATGTTCATTGCCTATCATAACTTTTATTCTTCGATCCATGCATGGTGTTTGTTTACGGTAACAGTAAGAGGTTTTCAACTCTCTCAAGTCTCAACAGTCTTGAATTATTGGGAATTTAATTTGTCAAAAACAACTTAGGGGCTGTTTACTAGTTGCTGACCAGGCTGACTCGGTCAGCAAATCTGACTCGGTCAGCAGTCAGCGTGTTTACCAAATCCCGAATCTGACCGAGACCCTGACCAAGATCTGACCGAACCAGCTTCAAAATTATGCTGACCCGAGTCAGTTTCTTTTTTGCCCAGGGTTGCCCCCTTTTGTACCAGAAGAACAGTAATCAAAACACAAAATCAAACTATCAAACCCATGAAGAAATAATCATTTTCTCCCAGAAATACAAGTCTTTTTCTACTTCTTATCAACACCCAAATCTTTATGTATCTAAAATCGAGACGTGCAAGATGAGCTTTATATATCTAAAATCGAGCAGGTGGAGGTCTGTGATGGCTGTTGTTGTGGAGAAACAATCGAGAAATGAGGGATTGAAATGAGGGCTGGTGGGTGCAGGTCTGTTGCGAACCAACGACAGAGAGAGAGATATGGGTCTGTGGTGTAGTGCAACAATGGGGAGGCGGTTGTGGTTGTCGCCGGCGGTGGTGGCCGAGGACGGCCGACAAAGGGTTTTGCGTGTGGGTGAGGTGCAGGTCGCGGCTGCCGGCGGTGGGGAGGACGAGTTCGCCGACGGTGGTGGGTTCGATTAGGGTTTTGTGGGTTGTGTAGAGTAGAGAGAGAGAGGGACTGTGGTCACCGACGGTAAGGTAGTCAACGAGAAGTGGATGGCGGCTGTGTGTAATCGACAGAGGAGTCGATTAGGGCTGCTGTTGTGAAGAAGATATCGACAAGGAGTTGTGGAGAAAATCGAGAAGTAGAGTATATAGCAATTATTTAAATAGAAGTTTGTTTTTTTTTTCCATCCACTAAATGATTTGTAATAGAAATAATTACATTTAATTTGGCATATAATAATAAAAGGGTTAAAATTGTCATTTTTTTGTCGGTAAGCACTTACCAAAAAACACTTGGTAAACACTCTTACCCGGACAACACTTACTGGGGACAACACTTACCCGGGACAGCACTCTTATCCGGACAGCACTTACCCGAAAAGAGTTGGTAAACGGCCCCTTAGACAATGTTTAGATTTTTATAGCCATGAACCTATATAATAATTAAATTTAGGAATATCTGATTAAGTTTTAAATTAATAAGTATCTATACTACTTAATTTAAAATGCTATTACAGTTTTTTTTCAACAATCAGTTCTTAAAGATTACAAATTCTTTTACACATTGTACAAACCTTGAAATCCCCTCTCTCCCATCGTTCTCTCAAAAATCAAACAATTTTCAATTTCTAAGTTACATTTTATACTTTTAAAATTAGTTATCCAATTTACTTTTAATCTCTTACTTTTTTATTTTTTATTTTACACTCTTATCATATTAACATAAATAATCGTATATGAACAACAATTCATTAAAAATACATTTATTTTTTTACAAATTATACCATTGTAATCGTCTCGTCAATATCTTCGAAATGAGCTTAATATTGAATATTTTTAGATTTAATCATATTATTAAATATCATGAACATGTACGAATTAATTTGTTTTATATCTCTTACATTATTCATTTTCATTTTACACCCTTATAATATTAAAAATACATTATCATAGTTTAACTAAAACATATTAATAAATGCATTTTTTTACAAATTGTATTATTACAATATTCTCGTCAATAATTTCAAAATAAGTTTATCATTAAATATTTTTTTTAACTTAATAACATTGTGAAATATCATAAATACGTATCAAGATTTTTCAAGAATGACGTACCGAGATTTTTTTAAACGTGTACATTTTACGCTCTTATCTATATTTATCTTCTATACTTCTTTAAAAATAATTTCATTTACGGTTATTCTTGAATTTTTAAGAAGTACAATTCTAAATACATCATGTACATGTTTAAAAGCTTTAAAACCTTCCACATTCAACATGATAATTAAAAATAAAATTATTTTTTATTTTTAAATTACACTTTATATCATTATAATTAGTTATTTAATTTACTTTATATCCCTTCTCCATTCATTTTTCATTTTACATCATTTTATCATATCAGCATACATAAACTAAAATACATTAAACAAATATGTTTTTTTTTTATAAATTATATCATTATAACCGTTCATCAAAACTTTCAAAATGTACACAAATGTTATGGGTTTGAAGACCCCACTATCGAACGAATATTTTTCAATTTTTTTGACCAATTAACTATATTGATCTTTAATTTTATACGTCTGATATTCGATTTAAAAGCGAATAAATATGAACATTAAACAAAATTATTTTTTCGAATTCTCGACTTTAAATTCGAGATATTCCGCGTTGCCCCGTGCACGAATACATATCTAGTCAAATTTATTTGGAAACAAGTCAACTACATATTTTTGTCTTTTTTCATTTTTTGTTTTTGGGGATTTAAAGTAAGCGAGTGGAGTCGGTGAGCCGCGTGAATGGTAACCAAAATGAGCTGTTAGTCGTGCCAATCAAGTAGCCGGTGCAAAACTTCCGCGGCTCGGCTCGTATAAACACGTCTCCTGTCCCTCTCTTCTCTCCTGCTCAAATCAATGGGCTTCTATTGCTTTTTAGTCCTTATGGTTTCTTAAAAATTATGACTTTAGTCCTTATATTTTTATAATCATGATTTATGATTTTCATTCTTATAGTTCGTAACTTCGTATTTGCAGTTCATTATTGTCTTCGTCTTTGAAGCTAAGGGAGTGTTTGCTAAAAGTTTACTTGGTAGGTGTTTACCGACACACTTTACCTTATCAGATTAACATGACAAGGATTGTGAAGTTAACCCGATAAGAGCAATGACATTGATCGAGAGTCTTACCTGACAAAGGAGAATGACGACTCTTACCTGGTAAGCGCGTACCAGATGAAAATGTTTCATACGATATCTGTTTTACTAGACTAAATATTACAAAAATGTTAATTATTATCGGTAAGCATTTACCGAGTAAACATTGGGTAAACGACACCTATCTTCATCGTAGTTTATCGTTAAGTACGAGGGGCATAAACACCATCAAATTTTGAACCATATATATAAAAACAATAATAAATTTGTAAATCATAAAATCAAAAACTGGGACATAAATAGTAATTTTCAACAAACTGCAACTGAAAAAACCCACCTGATCTACTCAATGCTTTATTTCCTTTCTTCTTATTAAACCAATATAATATGATCAAAGGGGACGTTTGGTTCATTTTAACAAATGAAAATTAAATGAAAATGAAAATGAAAATGTAGTAGAATGAAAATAGGATTGAGCATTGCATTGATTTTGTTTGGTTAAACCAATATAACCAATGAAAATTTATTTTATATAATATTTTTAATACAAATATGTGTCGTTCAACATGAAAATAAAAAATATGTTCCATTCACATCAAGAGATAAGAGATATATGGGAAAAAATTACTAAGCGAGAATAAGAATTCCATTCCCCCAATTTGGTCAAAAATGAAAATTAATAGGTGTAACACCCTCAAAATTGGGATGAGCAACTATCTTTAATTACAATAAATTAAACTAAAAGATGATAAAATTACTTCTACATATCATCCTTAAGGCTGCGTTTGGTATGCAGACTACATGGGACAGGACGGGACAAAAAAAAATAGTCCCACGTTTGGCATGCCATGAGACAGAAATAAGGTGGACAACGTGGGACAAAAATGAGTTTCCATGGGACAAAAGCTATAAATTTTTGTTCCACCAAAAAGGGTGGAACAACATGGGACAATCTTTAAAATTACAATTTTACCCTTAAAATTGACTAAACCTAAATCAAAAAACACAATTGTCGCCTCCATCATCTAAGAACCCTAATAAAATCTATTCCAAATCAAAGAGTAAAATCGAGCATATTAAGAACGAAGATTATAGATGGAGATGAAAACGAAAGCTGCAAATCGAAAGATGTTGTGATGAAGATGCAAATCGAAAATGAAAATCGAACAAATTCTGTGATGAAGATGCAGATGCTTCTACAGATCGAAAGCTGCAGAAAGGAAGAGGCTTTGTTTGAGGCGATGCTTTGTTTGAGGCGATGTTGCAGAAAGGAACTTGATGCAGAAAGGAAGAAGGCTTTGTTTGAGGCGATGCGGGAGAAAGGAAGAAGCGATGTAAATATGTTTATCTTTAAATTTTGTAAAAACATTTAAATAATTTTATATTAATAAAATTATAAATGTTAATATTAATATTTAGTTAATCCAAAGTCATTTCTAAATTATAATTACCATTCAATAAAAAAACATTAAAACTCATGTTAAGGGTAATTTGGTCATTTTAATAGTTTTGTCCAGTCCTGTTCTAGTCGTACCAAACATAGAATAGACAATTAATCTAGTCTTGTCCTGTCCAGTCCTGTCCTGTCCCGTCCTGTCCTGTCCTGTCTCGTCCCATCCAGTCTGCGTACCAAACGCTACCTAAAATACCTCAACAGTTTAAACCTCACGAATTAAACAACTAACAACTCAAGGCGGGTGTTACTTAACCTAATTACAAGTTGCTAATCCCAACAAGTGCGGAAGACTTCGCTAAGCATCTCACTTCTCGTGCACTCTACTAGCACTCATCACTTCACAGTGTAGCTAAAGCTATTCCCAACCTGGACCTGTTGCACATGCCGACAAATAAAAGATTAGGCCAACGCCTAGTGAGTTCAAGAGTTTACATCACGAGCAATCATTTGATAAATCGACAGCTTCAACTTAATAAATGATTTTCCAAAAGGGTTTGTATAAAAGACATCGACAACCCATTTTCCAACGCATACAATTTCTGAGAGGAAAGCTTCCAATGAAAGTCGTTTCTCTGCAAAGGACTCAAATTCAAAACTCACATCAAGAGTTACTTAATAATAATTTCTCAAATAATCGCCACTGCGAATAAAACTCCAATAGTTAAAACATCCAATAAGGATGTAACATAAATCCGTCCATCAATCATGGAAAACAATCCATATGCATATAATATAACCTCAACAATGCGAATATATAAAATACCCGAAATCAATACCCTTCGGTGACGGGGGAGACCCGATCTCATCGAATGTGGCAAACACATAAATTAAACCACAATTTAATAAATGCAAGTAAGCTTCTTGGATGTGGAAAACAGATGACATCTACCATACTAGGTCTTTAGTCAATCCTCGGCATCAATCATACTAGATCTTTAGCCCATCTTAGACATCAACCATACTAGGTCTTTAGTCCATCTTAGACATCAACCATACTAGGTCTTTAGTCCATCTTCGGCACCAACCATACTAGGGCTTTAGCCCTTCTTCGGCACCAACCATACTAGGGCTTTAGCCCTTCTTAGACATCAACCATACTAGGTCTTTAGTCCAAACCATCAAGTTCAATCCTACTGGATCTTTACCTTGGGAAAACCCACCATCCGAAACAAGCTTACTCGACTTAAAAATATATACATGACCCCAAAAGAATAACTAATGCATTCAAATCATGTAAATCTCAATATAATGCAACTCATGCAATGCAAACCCCAAGACCACGTCGAGCTTATTAAAACCGGGCGAATGCCATCAAGACTCAACCGAGTCCAAACCGAGCCCTCTGCTCAAAAGATCTAATGATCATTTATCAACATCAATTCATGCAAATGAAAATGCATCTAGCCCACAAAATGCAAACACATGCTCCGAGGTATGATAGTCTCACAGCCCCTTCATTGCCACCTTCCCAATGAAGTCAAATCATATATGCATCTATATGTATACGTATGTGTAACTCTTTCATAATTCAACAATGCATATAATTCACCGAGGTTCATTAGTCCCAAAGGTACTAAGAATACGAAAACCTCAAACGGTCTTCACACATAAGACCAACGCTCAAACCGGCACATATTCAAATAAAATGCACTTAAGCATATAACACATCCAAGACTCTACCTCGAGTCTCCAGAACCGGCAAACACTCAAAAGACTCATTTAAGTATAAGTCAGGCCTTTAAGGCCAAAATAAACGTTTGGTTAAATACGTGTCACTCACACGGTTACGTAAACCAAAATGCGTCGTTACCCAAAATCTTTACCTTTTAATTCCTCAATTGGCAATCGGCCCCAAAATAAATGTTTACAACTTCCAAAACATTCACATGGTCGAATTTACCAAAATCCCCAACCCACACGTTCACACTTTAAATTACGCCACATCATAGTTATCACATAATCACAAAAACACTAAAAGTGTATTTTGACCAAATCCTCTTTACTTGTGCAATAAATTATCAAAACCTCTTTTACTCGCGATTTATTCATCAATCACTCAAAATCCCCAAATGTGGGTGTTTTATAAGATATGTAAAGTTCAACATTCTGATTAAATCAAAACCCACCAAATAACTCAACAAGAGGTAATTTCACATAAAGCACACAAACACTTTAAAACACATATTTTGGCATGTACAAAGTTTTCACAAAGCAACTTGAACTCACCTCGCTATATTAAGCTAAATCTAGATTTTCCCATACGTATGCTCCTTTGAAGAAGTCCGTATCTTCAAGTCCAAATCTTCCAAAACCTGAATCCATAAGTTTCCAACCATAAATATTTATCCCCAAACACTTAGAATTATTTCTCCCAACATATTACACCCAAAATCACCAATAGATCGAAACCCTAATTTCTAAAATGAAGAGAAAAGAAGATTACCTCAATCATCAAGTGAAACCACCAACTAAACACTTCTAGTGTTACCAAAGTGAGCTTCAAACTTCGTTTCTTCAAGAAGGATGAAAGGGTTTGGAAGAGGGTTAGGTGAACTCTAAAATATTTGAACCAACAAAAGAGATGAGGAAGATGAACCCATACCTTTGCTTCCAAATCTTCTTCAAGATGCAAGGAATCACTTAGAAACTCCAAAACCGGAGCCTTAGAGGCTTCAAAACTGAAATGGGGAAAAGGGGTTCGTTTGGGAGAGTTTAGAGAGAGGGAGATGGAATAGAAATGAAAGAAGGCTGAAAGGCGTGGCTTTAAAACCCTCAGGACCCGTCGGCGATAGTGACACCGCGATAGTGACACTGTCACTATCGCCGGGCATACTCGCCCGCTACCCCAAAACTCTCGGTACATATGGGGCGATAGTGACACTGCGAAAGTGACCATGTCACTATCGCGAGTGTCACACTCGCTGGTCTCTCCCCACCTCTCGGTACATATTGGGCGATAGTGCCCTGGCGATAGTGACCAGGTCACAATCGTCGGGCACTCTCGCGGCCCAGGTACCGAGCCCAATCTTGCCCGATTTCTTATGCGACCCAAATAGCATCACGTGTTCAACACTCCAAGGCAAAACCTTATCCTTTAATAATTCCAAATAACTTCGTTTATAGACTGAGTTAGGATTTTCGGGGTGTTACAATAGGTTTGGGATAATGAATTCATTATATTATATCAAACCAAACCACATTATTCATTATCATTCTCATTTTTTACCCCTCAGGCCCTCAATACCCCCAACTAAACACCCTTAAAATCTTTTTAAAAGTTAAAAAAATTTCAACTCATCTAATAACAGAATAATTACATTTGATAAAATTTAAAATAACTTTTTTTTTCTCAAGGGGTTTAATGTTAGTAAAAACATACTACAACTAAAAGCTTAATTGGTTCCATCTGTCCGGGATTCGAATTCAGATGTATACAACTTGTGGCTACTGAGGTTTTATCAGGACTGATGTCTTACAGTCATAATTTACTAAAGAATTAGTCTAGGCATAGCCTATAACACCCTTTCCAAAAAAAAAACTCAATTGCTTAAGAAATAATTGAGATAAAATTTAGTAGAATAATATTAGTTTTCTTCAATTAGTTTCATAATAAAAGGTCAGGGTTTGATTAATTTCGGTCAAAAAGTCGTGTAGTTTGGTTATTTAATTTCTGAGTAAATTACATTTTTAGTCACCGTGGTTTGTTGAAAATTTCTATTTTCGTCCTTATGGTTCTGAAATTGCGATTTTCATCCCTATAGTTTATAGTTCATCACCATTTTCGTCCTTATGATTTAAATTTGATTTCTATTTTCATCCTTATGGTTTACAATTCATTTCTATTTTAGTCTTTCATCCTTAAAAATAGTGTTTTGACCTCAGGGACTAAAATGGAAATAAATTGCAAACTACAGGGACTAAAACCGAAATTTTAAAACCATAGGGACGAAATCCACAATTATTAGCAAACCATAGGGATGAAAAATTTAATTTACTCTTAATTTCTATTCCGTATGTTTTAAATATTAATAAAAAGAGTAAACTACACTTTTGGTCCCTGTGGTTTGGTGTTTATAACACATTTGGTCCCTACAGTTTAAAAATTACACTTTAGCCACTACTGTTTGCCATTTGGTCCGGATTTGGTCCCTCTGACAAACGTCCGTCCAATGTCAGACGTTAGAGGGAAGCATGTGACTTAAGCATGAGGGTATTTCAGTCTTTTTACCTCTACCACCAAACCACAGGGACCAAATCTGGACATTTACTCAAAACCTATCTTCTTCTTCCCTAACCCACATACACACACCTATATATATACACACACATAGAGAGTAAAGTTCAAGGGAGAACATTGGAAAAAAAAGAACCAGAGAACCATGAAAAAACGAATGAAAAAATATATCAAAATGGATGTCAAATTAAAGATAATAAAATGATGAATTTTTTGGTGTAATTTGTTTTGCTTCAATTTTTGTTATATTTCGCCAATTTTGCATTTAAGAAATAGAGGGTAAATAATTTTATTTTTTTTAAAAATGGTTATAACCACCTTTTAAATCATAACCATTGGATCATCTTAATCTAATGGCTTGGATGAGTTCTTCGGTTCTTTCATTTTTTCTAGTTCTCTCCTGATCCCATCCCCA
Organism: Saussurea involucrata; assembly: GCA_033807775.1. Classification (NCBI taxonomy): domain Eukaryota; kingdom Viridiplantae; phylum Streptophyta; class Magnoliopsida; order Asterales; family Asteraceae; genus Saussurea; species Saussurea involucrata. Next base: position 12,853,476 of record CM066327.1, on the reverse strand, counting down.
CACCCATATATATATATATATATATATATATATATATATATATAAACAGACACACACACATATATATATATATATATATATATATATATATATATATACAGAAATGGGTTTGATCAGTTGGTTTAATGATTTGGAACACGTAGCAACAATTATAATTGAATTTGGTTGAGAAATCATTAAGATTCGTCATCGCCGGAGTTGCTCACCGGAAAAACGTATTTGGTCGGAAAGTTGAGATCATCGTCGTTTTTTGTCGATGGTTGTCAATTATGTAATTTGCTAAATGATTGAAATCGGCAAATACAACGATCTGGGATGATTCAATCAACAAAAAACGACGATGATCTCAACTTTCCGATCAAATACGTTTTTCCGGTGAGCAACTCCGGCGATGACGAATCTTAATGATTTCTCAACCAAATTCAATTCTAATTGTTGCTACGTGTTCCAAATCATTAAACCAACTGATCTGAAGTGGTTTTATAGATTGAAACAACTTCAAACTTCAAAACCCATTTCTGTTCAATTTATTTGGTTTCTGTTCAATTTATTTGGTTTCTGATTTTTCTGTATATATGTGTCTGTGTTTATATATATATATATATATATATATATATATATATATATATATATGTGTGTGTGTGTGTGTGTGTGTGTGTTCGTGTGTTTATATATATATATATATGTGTGTGTGTGTCTGTGTGTTTATATATATATATGTGTGTGTGTGTGTGTCTATGTGTTTATATATATATATATATATATATATATAGGTGTGTGTGTGTGTCTACGTGGGTTAGGGAAGAAGAAGATAGGTTTTGAGTAAATGTCCAGATTTGGTCCCTGTGGTTTGGTGATAGAGGTAAAAAGACTGAAATACCCTCATGCTTAAGTCACATGCTTCCCTCTAACGTCTGACATTGGACGGACGTTTGTCAAAGGGACCAAATCCGGACCGAATGGCAAACAGTAGTGGCTAAAGTGTAATTTTTAAACTGTAGGGACCAAATGTGTTATAAACACCAAACCACCGGGACCAAAAGTGTAGTTTACTCTAATAAAAATTACCGTTCACAAATTTAATATAAATATTAATTGAAAAATTAATCAATCATTAAAGAAAACACTTTTTCATTAAAAAAAACAATCCAATGATCACTTGGGGTTTATTCTCCTATCATTTATTTTCAATAAAAATGCGTAATTTATTTAGGAATCATTATATGTATTAGCCGTTGTATCAAGAACTTTCTATGATTGTTTTCTTCATTTTACAACGAATTTATAGACAAAATAATGTATAATTAGATCACACCGTCACAAATATTCGATTGCTCTGGTTTAAATCTATTGTATCCGCTTGATACCGAGATTAGGAACTACTCTGATCAGCATGTACACTAGCAAAGTACCTGTTAATACAGAACGAAACTCAAGTGGCTAAACAATTGTCATAGGAACCCAAAAAGACCGAGACATGCATACTTGAGGATGATGGGCTACTCGTATGTCAAAAATGTTTGCACGGCTACTCCTAGACCCATAATAAGAGGTCGATGGGCTTGTTACGTGCTTAGAAACCCCTACTGACACTGTTGGTTTGTAACACCCCGAAAATCCTAACTCAAATTGTAAATGAATCCATTTAGAATTATTAAAAGGACAAGGTGTTGCATTGGAAGGTGGGACACGTAATGCTAATTTGATCTCTCGATAAATATGGCCAAGTTTGGGCTCGGTACAAGGCCAGCGAGTATGACACTCGCGATAGTGACATGGTCACTTTCGCAGTGTCACTATCGCCGAAAGTGTACCGCGGGTGTTTTGGGTAGCGGGCGAGTATGCCTGGCGATAGTGACCAGTGTCACTATCGCCGACGGGCTCCAGAGGGTTTTAAACCCACGAACTTCAGTTCCCTTTCATTCTCTATTCCACCTCCCTCTCTCTAAACTCTCCCAAACTGAACCCTAACCCTCTAAATCGTTTTTGGAGCTCTTGAAGCCATAAATCTTGCAAACCAAAGCTTCTCTCTCAGTTCTTAACAAGGAATTATGGATGGACCCTTCTTCTCACTTTCGTTTTGGTGAGATTCCTACACTTTCTAGGGTTTTACCCAACCCAACCCTCACCTAAACCTTTCCCTTTCTTTGGATGAAATGAAGATTGAGGATCACTTTGGTAACGTTAGAAGTGTTTGGTTGGTGGATTCACTTGATGGTTGAGGTTTTTGGAAGATTTGGACTTGAAGATTCGGACTTCTTCAAAGGAGCATACGTTTGGGAAAAATCTAGATTTAGCCTAATCTAGCAAGGTGAGTTCAAGTTGATTTGTGAAAACGTTGTACATGCCAAAATGTGTGTTTTAAAGTATTTGTGTGCTCTATGTGGAATTATTCCTTGTTGAGTTATTTGGTGGGTTTTGATTTAATCAAAGTGTTGAACTTTTCATATCTTGTAAAACACACACGTTTGGGGATTTTGAGTGATTGATGAATAAATCACGAGTAAAAGAGGTTTTGTTAATTTATTGCATAAGAGAGGAGGATTTGGTCAAGATACACTTTTAATGTTTTTGTGATTATGTGATAACTATTATGTGTTACATTTTTAAAGTGTGAACGTGTGGGTTGGGGATTTCGGTCAATCCGACCATATGAATGTTTTGAGAGTTATAAACCATTCATTTTGGGGCCGATGGCCAATTGAGGAATTAAAAGAGTAAAGAGTTTGAGTAACGATGTATTTTGGTCTACGTAACCGTGTGAGTGACCCGTATTCAACTAAACGATTATTTTAGCCTTTAAAGGCTCGATTTATACTCAAATGAGTCTTTTGAGTGTTTACCGGTTTTGGTGACTCGAGGTGGAGTCTTGGGTGTGTTATATGCCTAATTGCATTTTATTTGAATACGTGCCGGTTTAAGTGTTGGTCTTGTGTGTGAAGACCGTTTGATGATTTTGTATTCTTGGTACCTTTGGGACTAATGAACATTGAGGAGTTATATGCATTGTTGAGTTATGAAAGAGTTACATATACGTGTACATGTAGATGCATATATGATTTGACTTCACTGGGAAGGTGGCAATGAAGGGGTTGTGAGATTATCATGCCTCGAAGTGTGTGTTGCATGATGTGAGTTAGATGCATTTAATTTGCATGAATTGATGTTGATAGACGATCATTAGATCTTTTGAGCAGAGGGCTCGGTTTTTGACCATGTTGAGTCTTGAGGGCATTCGCCCGGTTTTAATAAGCTCGACGTGGGCTTGGGGTTTGAATTGCATTATATTTGATGTTTACATGATTTGAATGCATTGGTTATTCTTTTGGGGTCATGTATATATATATATATATATATATTTAAGTCGAGTAAGCTTGTTTCGGATGGTGGGTTTCCAAGGTAAAGATCCAGCAGGATTGAACTTGGTGGTTTGGACTAAAGACCCAGTATGGTTGATGTCTAAGAGGGGCTAAAGAGCTAGTATGATTGATGCCGAAGATGGACTAAAGACCTAGTATGGTTGATGTCTAAGAGGGGCTAAAGAGCTAGTATGGTTGATGCCGAAGATTGACTAAAGACCTAGTATGGTTGATGTCATCTGTTTTCCACATCCAAGAAGCTTACTTGTATTTATTAATCGTGGTTTAATTTATGTGTTTGCCACATTCGATGAGATCGGGTCTCCCCCGTCACCGAAGGGTGTTGATTTCGGGTATTTTATTTATTCGCATTGTTGAGGTTATATTATATGCATATGGATTGTTTTCCATGATTGTTGGACGGATTTATGTTACATCCTTATGAGATGTTTTAACTATTAGAGTTTTATTCGCATTGTCGATTATTTGAGAAATTATTATTTAATTAACTCTTTATGTGAGTTTTGGATTTGAGTCCTTTGCAGAGAAACGATTTTCATTGGAAGCTTTCCTCACAGGAAATTGTGTGTGTTTGGAAAATGGGTTGTCGATGTCTTTTATACAAACCCTTTTAGAAAATCATTTATTAAGTTGAATATTTTGGTTTATCAAATGATTTGCTCATGATGTAAACTCTTGAACTCATTAGGCGTTAGCCTAACCTTTTTATTTGTCGGCATGTGCAACAGGTTCAGGTGAAGAATAACTTTAGCCACACTGTGAAGCGATGAGTGCTAGTAGAGTGCACGGGAAGTGAGATGCTTAGCGAAGTCTTCCGCACTTTTGGGATTAGCAACTTTTATGTGGGGTCAAGTAACACCCGCCTAGAGTTGTTAACTGTTTAATTTGTGATGTTTAAACTTTGAGGTATTTTCAAGGATGATACGTAGAAGTAATTTCATCATCTTTTAGTCAATTTATGGAAATTAAAGTTAGTTGCTCGTTTCAATTTTGAGGGTGTTACATGGTTGGTCTCATTATTTACCGAAATACTTGCTATATTAAATAACTCTTTATACTATAAATAAATGTATAATTACCAAAAATTATTCATGTCAAGAAGTCATCCCACCAATTAAACCTATTGTAAACAGATATTGCTATAAATTTGACTGTCCTGGAATATATGAAATCCCAATATTCACTTATGTTTTTTTAATTTGTAATAAAAATAAAAAAAGACTGGTATAGATATCCCTACATTCCCACTCAAGTTTCATATTCTATACACTCACCTACCACTCGTATAAAAGGAGAAGAATAGAATTGACTTAAAAATCCTGTTTGGTTGGTTTTCCATGGAAGTCATGTATGAATAAAGTTGTCTGTGTGGATTAATCTGTCTGTATAGATTGTAAAAGTTTTTGTTTGGGAGGGTATTTTCATAAATGGAAGGACCATGTTTGGACAAAACTTGGCTTTCTGCATATAACTCCCTCCTAAAAGCTTAATAAATAAGTCACTTTCTATATCATTAAACCACTACCAAACAGTCATGTATAGCTGACTGAATAAGCTATGTGTCCCATTAAGCTGCTAACAAACAGACCCTTACTCACAATTTTAAATACAATATCCGAATTCAAATATTAATTAATTTATAATATTTTTTTTTATAAATAGTAATATATTTCTCTATTTTTTTTAATAAAACACAATTTAGAGATGTAATTGTTATCTCTATTGCGACAACTCAATATCTGTGGTTGGAAATTGCAGCATCTGATTCTAGAAAATAATTGAAATGTCGATCAATAATTGATTAAATATAATATTTTTCAATTTCAAAGTATCATATCATATTTGGAGTCAAATCAATCTTTTATAAGACAGATTTATCTAGTTCAATTGTTCATGTGTATATATTGTATAACGATAAATAACATAATCCATAAAATTAGTCGACCAAACTCAAAAGATTAAAAAACATACAAACTTCCAATCATTCAAGTTGACAAAACGACTCGGGCACTTCGATTGTAGGGTAAGAGATTCGGGTTTTCTTATGTCGGCTTTATTGATTTCTTGTTATAAATTTAATTGAACAAAAATAGAATGTTTACAAGTTAAATAAATAAAAAAGAATATAAATTTTTATATGGTAACAATATTATTGCAGGTCTTGCAGTTTAGAGACCAAGTATCATGTTTACTTTTTTTTATATAGATAATTGTAATGTCTGAGTCAGCTTGTATGCACCTTGACTAATATTATAAGACTCAGAAGAACAACTTTTTTTGAAGGCACTGGCAGGACTCAAACCGACAAATGGTTGTATATTTTTAGAATTTCCTTCTTTCTAAAGCAATATAATAAGGGAAATTAATTAAAATATCCATACTTTGAATTACCAAAATACCCATTTTTTCCACGGAGGGTCCCGCGATCGCAGGTCAGTGCCCACGTGGCCCCGCGGTTTGGCCTAAATGTCCCGCGGAGCCCCCCAACTATTGCCGCGGTGACAAGATTGGCCCCTGTCCGCGATGGCCTTCTGCAATGGGTCCGCGATGGGCCAAAAAATTACACTTTTGGTCCTTTTTTGCACGAATCTTTGCATGTTTTTACTGTTTTTCCACAATTATTGTACTTTGAAGACCAATTTGTGGTTAAAATTCACTGGCTTGTTTCATCAATGAGATTTCATCCATAAATATCAGTAAAATGCAATCCATAATTCACACTCATTCCATCCTTCTTTCTTGCTTTCTTTCTTCAGTATTTTGGTTTTGAGATACTACTGAAAAAATGAGTTCATCTGTTGCAAAAGCTAAGCTATTTTTCTATATCGATGGTGAATGGGTGCAAGACAACAATGAGTGGAATTTTGCTTATAAATCTAAGCATGGTGAAAAATTGTCTGTAAACTATACTTATCAGAAGTTTGTTGCATACGCCATGCAAAAATGTGGAATCGACCCTTTTGCTGTTTGCAAGTTAGTGTTTAAGAATGGTGATGGGTCATTTGTGGAGTTATCCAACGATGGGGATATCTCTGGTTTTCTGCACTTTGCAGCCGAATCAGAAAGACATCCATTACTTTTTGTGTATGCCGATTCATCGGTGTGCGACGAAGACGACGAAGGTGATGACGAAGACCTCCAAATGGAGGAGTCTGGTTTTGTTCCGGAGACGCAACAACAACAACCACAAGAAGAAGAAGAAAAAGAAGACCAAGAAGGACGCTTTGCTGGAGTTGCTGATGACGAAACCCATGTTTTCACAATGGGTAATTCTGATATAGACAGATCAGATACCGATAGTGATGAGGACGAAGAATATACCCCTAGTAATGAATCATTTAGTCAGTTAAATGACTTTTTTGATATGCCCCCTATTCTTCCAGACCCGAATACCCATACACAAACCTACGAACCTACACCTTATAATCGCAGTTCAAGGATACAAGTAGGTGAGATATTTGATTCGAAGGATGACTTGGCCACACAGGTCGGAATTAAGTTCATAGAAGAGGGTTTCGAAAGTTACACGCCGAGATCCGACAAAACCAGATACGAAGTTATATGTGGGAGAGAAAATTGTAATTGGAGGTTGTACGCGAGGTCCGTGGGCGAGAAAGGAAGGATATTTGTCATTAGAAAGTTGCACGACGAACACACTTGTTCGAGGACGCAACTGAATCCCAACCACAAACAAGCCACCAAAAGGACTTTGGGTGCGATACTGAAAAACAAATTTCTTGATGCTAGCAGGTCAATGCGTCCAAAGGACATCGTGAGCGATGTACACCAGCAGTACGAGATCACAATTGGTTACCAACAAGGCTGGTGTGCGCGATGCAGGGCACTACTAATGGTCAGAGGCACGTTCGAGGAGTCGTATAAACGACTCCCTGGGTATTTATATAATTTGCAGCTGCAGAATCCAGGTACGGTCACCCAGATAAGGACCGATTCAAATGGACGGTTTGAGATGTGCTCCGTTGCCCTTGGACCTGCGGTACGTATTTTAACACGTCATATGTTTACCCATTATAAACTATAACATTTACAAAGGGAAACCACCTACGTTTTTGCAGATCCGCACATTTGTGGCAAATCTGCGTCGTGTCCTGGTAATAGACGCTGCCCATTTAAAGGGCCCTTACTTGGGTATGATGTTCCTGGCGGTTGCCATGGACGGGAATAACTCCATTGTTCTCGTAGCTTTCGGAGTAGGCAAGTCCGAAACCGGGGAGGAGTGGACTTGGTTTCTGTCCATGTTGAGACAAGCTATCGGAGACCCGCAAGGGTTGGTGTTTATGTCCGTCAGGGCTCCTTCCATAAGCGCCGCAATCTCTGCTATGTACCCAAACGCCTCTCACGCCTTATGTTGTCGACATTTGGAGATGAACGCCAAAGGCCAGGACATACGTATTACCGCCTACCACGATGTCTACTGGAAGGCATGCAAAGCATATACGGCTCGTGAGTTTGACCGGTCTATGAATGTTCCTACGAGTTAGTGCCAACAAAGCAGCCAAAGTTATGGACGATGTTGGACCGGAGAGGTGGTCTGTGGCCCATTTTCCTGCACAACGGTATGACATTCGGACCTCCAATAGTGCAGAGTCGGTGAATACACTCTCCCATTTTGCACGTAGATGTCCGATTGTTACTCTTATAGAGTACTTTCGGGCATTTCAACAAGAGTGGTACCAACTTCGACGTTGAAAAAGAGCTGAGCTGCGTAATAGACTCACACCAGCGGCGGAGGAGATAGTTCTCCTCAGGGAGGGTCACGCGTCGACATGGAGGGTAAGCGAAATCGGGTATGGGAGGTACCAGGTTCGGGATAACCAACTTGACGCGATTGTCAATATGACCGACCATGTTTGTTCATGTTTCCAATGGCACAAATCTGGGTTACCATGCGGCCATGCCATCGCTGCGGCAAGACATATGGGTCGTAGAGATTGCAGCGACTTGGCTGTAAGTTTCTGTAACACCCTCAAATTTTAGAAAGAGCAACTAAATAAAATTTTCGATAATTCATCCAAGTGAATATAATTTCTCCTTACAAGACAATACGGAAATTACCTCAAATTTTAAAATCTATGATTTACCCTCCAACAATTATCACTCAAGCCTTATTACAAAGACTAAATTCACACCGGGTGTTACTTAACACGAGTATAAGTTGCTATTCCCAATTAAGTGCGGAAGATTCACTAATCAAAATCATCTCTCGTGCACTCTACTAGCACTCGCCACTTCACAGTGTAGCTAAACCTACTCCCATCCTGAGCCTGTTGCACATGCCGACAAATAAAAAGGGTTAGGCTAACGCCTAGTGAGTTTAAGCATTTTATCATAACTATATAAATTCATAAATCGAGAGGGAGGTAGTTTTAGTCATGATTTCAAAAGAGTTTACTTTAAATGCAAATCACCCATTTTCCAACTCACATAATTCCCATGCTGAAATCTTTAATATAACATGATTCTTAAAATGATTTGCATTCAATATGAAGACAATCTGATTTCTAAGAATACGTATTAGACGATGGCAACGCCACGTAAAACATTTCTTTGCAATGTAAGATCAAACCCAAAACTCACCCAAAATGTGAATAAACATTAAATTCCCAAATGGTATAAACGTGAGTAAAACTCCATTATTCAAAACATCCCAACAAGGATTAAACATAATACATTGCCCATAAATCATAGAAAACAATCCATTTAGATATATAATTACGTCACTGAAATCATGAATAAAAGTAAATACCCAAAACCACACCTTTCGGCAAACTATAACGTATTCGCACGTAGGGCTTACACCATACCGTCGATGCCTAACCGTACCGCGATGTCGAAAACTAACGTCCCAACATCGGCATAAAAACTATAACATATTCGCACATAGGGCTTACACCATACCGTCGATGCCTAACCGTGCCGCGATGTGGAAAACTAACGTCCCAACATCGGCATAAAAACTAAAACATATTCGCACACAGGGCTTATACCATACTGTCGATGCCTAACCGTGCCGCAATGTGGAAAACTAACGTCCCAACATCGGCATAAAACTATAACATATTCGCACGTAGGGCTTACACCATACCGTCGATGCCTAACCGTGCCACGATGTGGAAAACTAACGTCCCAACATCGGCATAAAAACTATAACATTACATGACCCCAAACGAATGAACTAGCGCATTCAAAACATGTCATTCTCAAATAAGATGCATTAAATGCAAAACATAATCAAACGCCCAACATCGGGCTATCAAAATCGGACAAATGTCCCCAAGACCCAACGGAGTAAAAACCGAGCTATGGGCTCCATAAATCAAATGACCCTTAGTAAAAGTCATAAAATGAATTAAACGTAAACAACACACGTTTAAGCGAATACCCGTTTTAAACTCATGAATAACCCAAAACACAACATTGGGTGGGACCTCCCGTTTTCCAAAAGGACTCATATCGTTTACACTTTCAAACCGTCCCATAACATAACTTATGCAAATTTCCAAATAAGCATTAGAAGTGCATTTTCACCAAATGATTTCTATTTATGCAATAATTCATCAAAACATTTTCGTTTATGATTTACTATCAAGTTCTCCAAAAATCCCAAATATGGGCATTTACCACTTTTACCAAGTTAAACATTTCAAAGGTTAAAACCCACCACATTATCCAACATTGGATAATTTTCATGTAAACACATAAATGCTTGGAAAATAACATTTTTGGCATGTACAAAGTTTTCACAAAGTAACTTGAACTTACCTTGCTAGATTTAAGCTAAATCTAGAATTTCCCAAACGTAAGTTCCTTTGAGGTCTCTTGCACCTTCAAGCTAAAACTTCTAAAAACCTAGATCCATAAGTTTCCAACCACAACAATTATATCTAACCATGAAAACCATCTACCAACCAGTTTATACCAAAATACCCACTTATATCAAAACCCTAACTTCAAAAATGAAGAAAAGAGAAAATTAACTTAACCATACTTGAATCCACCAACTAATATACTTCTAGCATCATCAAAAGAACCACACACTCTAAATCGTCACAATGGAGGAAAGAGGTTGGGGTGAAACCCTAGAAATTGATGAAGAAGATGAAGTAGAAGGTTTCCTTGAAAGGGTTAAGGTTTCCAACAATGGTGAAGGTTTGATTTAGGGAAGAAGATGGAGAGGAGAGGGGAGATTTTGGGTTTTCTATAGAGAGTTCGGTTTTAGAGAGAGAGAGAGAGAGAGAGAGAGCTGAGTTGAAGGTGAGAAATGAAATGGGGAAGGTGAGAGGGAAGAGTCTTAAAAGCAAACAATAAATCCATCAGATGCATCGCGGACGTCCGCATTGCACCCTCGCGGACGTCCGACTCGCTTGGCCGAAAACCCCCAAAATTCTCTGTTGCTTCCACGGACGATCCGCAGACTTCCGCGCATCACGGACGTCCGGCCTTGTGCCTCGCGGACGTCCGTGAGCCTCAAATCTGATTTTATGATTTTTCGGGTGTTATAATCCTCCCAACCTTAGAATGATTTCGTCCTCGAAATCTAAATCCTTTACAACCAAAGGCTAACCGACTCAACGCTGACCATAATCCATCAGCTCCTTACTAGAATTTAAATTCTCCCCACACGGACTGCTATGACCAACCTCAAGCAATTTCTTACCAACAATGTTTTCTCTGGTACACTGTACTTGTGTCCGGAGCAACATTCCATCCACTGGAGTAACTCCATATCAGACAACTTCGGTTGTCTCCCAACCTTAGAATGTTCCATACTTCCCGATTTCGGTTTCAGACTCTAAATCCATTCAAGGTGTAATTAATACTGAGACCAACCGAATCTCTAATTCCAATTGTCCCTACCATTAACTGTCGATTAATTCCAACGAGTTCTAATAGACTCCAAGAATCCATCCCAATATTAATCATCAGACCGACAGGTTCTTTAACCGCACACGAAGGTTATTCCACCAAAATTACTCATCAGAATTTATTATCTTAAGATTACTACAACCGTTATCATTGTTTCTTTAAAATCGGACTACACTCTCCGAATACGCTAACAGTTCTCGACCTCGAACCCAAAAAGGTTGACACCTAGTCATAGCACCAAGCTTTGAACTCTAACAGAACTCCACACACGAGTTCCTTTCGCCGAGTATTCCCACAAAACTAAGGTTATCAATATGGTGTCTAAAGGGTTTTTCATGCGAAAAAAATTGTCCAAGTCCCAAAACAGGGCTGGCGACAAAACGGTTACACTAACCTCAAGATACGATACCACAAATTTAACCCTTCAATTACCACAAGCACATCGACTCTGCCACCGCTATCATCCGATCTATAGTCACGTCACGTGCCTAAACGCTCAACTTTTCATAGTCGAGGTTCTATACAGACTTACTTTTAATCGGGGTTACTTAACCTTTCCAAGGTCCTAATGAGTTCAAGGTTTTCAAGTGAATTATTTAACAAATATGCCAATCAACAAAAACTTTTCATAGAATTTTCAACGCAAAGATTTTCATGTCAAATTACGCGTACGCATAAAAACTACTAATATCAGATCGGTAGTTGCGCAAAATGGACACGCTCGTCCCACATATGAAAATCATATTGAAAATTATTTCATTGCAGTTCAGATTTTTAACAAAACGCAAGGGCGTAATAAACAACTTCTTTTAAATAAACCGCTACGGTCCTAGTATGGATTGACTCATGACATGCACGTAAAGTAACTGTCCACTTTAAATGGTGTACATCGAAAAGTTTCGCACACACTTCAAAAGAAGATCTAACGGCTTTTGACTCTAAACTTCCTTTCTAACCATAAGATGGCTTGGAACAAGGTTCCCCAACAAAATTTGTGCGTGTCAGTTTATTATACAAAAACGACAAAACGATTCATAAGTACACTTTAGTCAAAGCACAACATGACTTGTGTAAGTTTCAAATTTAAAGATAAAACCAATACGTTTCCATCATTTGAAAATATCGACTAAAACATCATAAGGGAACCTCAAATCGGAGTATGCATGCAAGCTTATAACACTTTCCTAGAAGTTTCCTTAAAATGAAATAGCACACATAAATTAGTTCACGACAAAGTTTCAAAAGATGAAATTCTTTAAATCAATTTCCAAAATTTCCTCATCCGGACATATAATGACACATGAGTAAAACGTTTATGACAAGGTTCACACACAACAGTGTGTTTTCTCAAACTTAGGAGAAAGTAAGTGTTAGTACTGGTTGACACCAAAAAGGGTTCAAGCCGACTTCAATTCTCGAATTGTGTCGACTGTGCGCGTCAATGTTCAAAATATAAGAAATTCCACGCACTATAGTTTTAGGCAAACAATTTTCTAAAATTCTCAACCAGGAGCATTTTCTTCAAAAGTTTCGTGCTAGAAACATAAAACGTTAAAACGTTAATGCTTAAAAGTTTATTCGTTACTGTTAATGCCAAAAATCGTCCAGAAGGATAACTTAAGGTTGATTGTGGAGATTAACAACTAAAGATAGGAATCTTTCGACAAACTGTACGACAAAGGCATAAAATGTAAATGAGACAGAGATTTTGGTGACGCGGGGAAAACCTCAACGAGGAAAAAAACCCGTGGACGACAGTGGGTGTCGTCGCTGCACTATGATCGCCAAACAGGGGCGATGTCCTTATGTTTCAAGTGTCGAGAGTACAATGATTACAATACAAATGAAAGAAATACTTTAAATATAAAGTAACAAGTGTATCGAATGTAAAAACAAGTGCGTCGTGTATAGAAACTAAGTGTCGTGCGAGTAAGTCGTGCGTCATGAGCGATCTTTCGAGAGAGAATTCTTTGCTTCGAGTGTTCTTGAGAGCTCTTGAGAGTTCAGATGATTCAAGATATCTCAGATGCCCCTGAAATGGTGATTGAGCCTTTGTATTTATAGTCTTCGAGCGCCTTGAATGACTCCATAAAAACTGCTGATAACGGTCGTAACGGCTACTGTGTTAAATGCTCATAATTGTCCTTGTCGGTTATGTTCGTTGATCACTAATGACATTGATCCTGCATTTAAACAGTGAAAAAGTAACAGTAATAGTGCATGTTAGTCGGTCGAGGTCGCGAGGTTCCATGCGACGGTCGAGTGTCGTGAGTAACTTTCGATTTCAACTTTGGTCAAAAGATAAAGTGTTTATGATTTTGTCTCATCATGGAAAAGTGTAATAAATGTTTTTCCTTGTTTTGGTCGTGGTCGAGACTAGTGAAACTTTTCCCAAACAGTTTGCCCCTAAAATTTGAAAATAGAATGGCAAATTCGAATTTTAAATTTTGTTGTCAGTCGGACGTCTGGGGTCGTGACACGTGTCGAAAGTCGTTGGCTAGGCAACTGAATCAGTTCGATTCTAACTAAAAGGTAAGTCGAAAAAGGGATAAGGTCGTGACGTCATGCTGACACACAATTGTGCTAAACAGCTGTAATTGCCATGTGTCGATGATCTGTGTGGTCATACGAAAAGACATGGGCACGTGTTGATCATCGGAAGGCTCGATCTGACACGATCGTTTACATAAATAGAGACCCGCAATGGATCTTTTCCTTTTTACGCTTACAGAGAGTTTAGAGAGAGATTTTCTTGCTATTCTTCAGCGATTCATTTCCAAACCTGCAAGATCTTGTTTAGAGTTTTCGAGGATTTAAAGCGCCTATATAAGGTACGACACCTTCTTCTTTGCATGCGTCGTAAATCCATTGCGAGGAAACCTAGGAAAAACTGGGATATTTGGGGTTTTTCCGATCGACAAACTTGGTTAATAGGATTATCGATGTCGACAGAACCTAGGAGTACCATTCTAGATCAAGATGATCTCGATGACTTTAGGAATTTAGCAAGAATCCATGCAGGGATTACTGTGAGCAAGGCCGGTCAAATTCGACCGGAGATGTGTCCAGAGGGGTATGTTGTGATATACGAGTACCCATTTAAGATAGGATTCCAATGGCCATATTCGCCTTTAGCTAAGGCGTTTATGTGCGAGTTTGACCTCTCACCGGGGCAGCTGATGCCCCAGTTCTGGCGTGTTATCCAGGTCATCGAGCGACTTTCTTCGAATTAGGAGTCGCCGATGAACGTGACGGACTTGCTGACAGCTTATCAGGTCAAGAAGGATACATATCGTCGCTACAGCCCGTTTTAGAAACACAAGGGCGATCGTACCTTGGTTCTGAAAACTACGGTCAACGACCGCAAATGGAAGACTAGGTACGTACTCGTACGGGTAGCAACGTTGGATCCTGAAAGTAACTGGATAAGGTTCGGTTGGAACGTGGCGGGTGAGACTTTTTAGCTTTGGTCGAGCATTTTTATTGAATTTATTTATTTGTTTTTCGACTAATCTTCTCCCTTATGTATCTTCAGACATCAATTTCGATAAGGCGAAGCCCAACGATGACTACAAGGCCAAGATCGAGAGGTTCCTGGATATCAGCACTGCCGATCGATCGTTCGTCACATGTCATCTGGTAAACGAGGACGACGACTTAGTCTTTTTGGGTGTGAATCAGCAAGGGAGTCGAGAGGGAGAAGAAGAAGAAGAGACGACAGAGGAGGAAGAAGAGAAAGAGGAGGAAGAAGAGAAAGAGGAAGAGGTAGAGATGACTGGTAAGTGTACCCTACTCCGCTCGACTTTTCTATTACTTTGATCGCTTAATCATTCTTCCTTTGTTTGTCTTACAGGAGAATCCCAGCCGAAAGCGCCGTCTGTGATGTCCAAGAAGGCGGCTCAAGCCGAACTGGCTCGCAAGGCGAGGGAGAAGAGGAAAGAGGCCCCGACAGCTGGGTTGTGGGTCCTGAAGAGGACAAGGATGTCCATCCTGAGGGAACCGTCTTTGAAGACGGGCGGCTCATCTGGAGTCGTCACGCCTGATAAGGCGAAGGTGTCGATCGCGTCCGCTGAGAAGACGAAGACGTCTTCAGATGCGATCGACGTGAGTCCTGTCGATTCTGCGCCTCCGGCGAAGTCAACTGCGTCTCCTGCTGCCACGTCGACCCCTTCGTCGGCTGACAAGGGCAAGGGTTTTGAGACGGGAGAGGCTGAGGTCGTGACGGTCAACTTTACGTTTCCGTCAGACTTCATGGTGGATAACGTCCTGGACGGGATGAAGTTGTTTCCCAATCTGGGGAAATACCAGCACCCGTCTTTCAAGGAGCGTTTTAGAGGGGTCTCCGTCGAGGAGACGGGAGCGCATGTTGCCGGACTGGCGTTCTTGGTAAGTCTTTCTTTCAAGACTTAGGTTATTTCATCGTTGTTTAACTTTGTCGAATGTGTACTTAACATGTGTTTTATGTTTTTCAGACGTTTTTTCTAATGTACTTTGCTCTCATAAGGGAAAATGCGGCGTTGGAGAGGGAGAAGTGTGCTCTGGCACGTGTCGAGGGGATGTCTATGCGACTCGACGATGCTTTGAACGTGTTGGAGGCCGAGGGACATGCTAAGGATGAGGCGAACCACAGGCTGAAGCAGTCCCTGTCCTTGATCGCCGATCAAAGGGAGGAGCTGGACAGGACGAATGAGTCCTTGGCTGTGAAAGAAAAAGAAGTCGAGGAGTCCAAGGTGGTGAGCTTGGAGAAAGAATTGAAGGAGCTGAGGGACGAGGCTAAGTCCGTCTTTGCCCTGGCTCGTCTGACTGCCAGGGCGGCGATCATGAGGCAACATCTGCTGGGGAAGAATCCCCTTGCCTCGGCGTCGGAGGAGCTTGCTTTCTATCTGAGGGACGTCGAATCTGCGAGAGATCTCGACTCAGATGACGAGAAGGAGGCCGACGAGGAGGAGACGAATGAGGGCTCTAAAGGTGAAGCTTCTGGTAAAGATGTGACCAATGCTCCCCCTCAGTCTTAGGAAATTATGTGTCTTTTGTTTCTACCATTCGACTGTTAGTGGTCGAGTATGTACCTGACGGTTTGAATGAAATTTACATTTCCTTTGATTTTGTGCATTATATTATTATCAATCAATAAACAATATATAAAGCACAATACTGATCGTATGAGAATAGACATAAGTCGTATATATAACAAACGTAGATACTTGCGACAAAGGCATTCATTGAAATACATAAATCGTAAGACTTCGATATTTTTAAATCGTGTAAGCAAATATAGATACATGCGATCAAAGCATACATTTAGAACATGAGATTTTTCTAAGTTAAAACACTTAGATCGTGGGTCGATCGCACAATTAAATCGTGCGTCCCTGCGACAAGACAGTCAAATCATATAATAGACCCGATTACTTATGTCATGCGACCCTGCGAAAGTATACTGATGTCATGTGATAGACTCAGTAACTTATGTCATGCGATCCTGTTAGTTCCAGATCCGTGCAACAATAATGAAATCAGACGATTAAGCAATGAAGCATACGATTTCAACTGGTCATCTCTGTATTAGCTTTCAATATTGAGAGAATTACAATGCAAGTAAAGGAAAGCAAATGAGACAACTAGCCTATTTTTCTAAGGCTAGATTGCTTTATATACGGCGGGCCCGTGGTTAACAAGCCCACGGCCCGTTCACTAATAGAGCTCAAAATAAAGAATTACAATTTAAACCCTGAACTTTAAATCAACATAAAACGACCCTAACAATCTCCCCCTTTGATTTGAAGTTCGATTTGGCGCCAGTTCTCGACATATATTTTTTGAAGCACGAAGTGAATCTCGAACCATCTGATAACACGGCGGTAGTCGATGCGATCTTCAACCAATTCCAAGGCATTCCGAGCAGTTGTTTCATTCGGATTCGGAACATATGAGTACCTTGGATTTTCAGACTCGTGTGTAATGATCTTTCGAAGAGCATCTCGAACTTTGAGGAGTGTGCCGTCGCAGAATCTGTCTACCTGACTGAAATGCAGAAACTTCTTTTCGTTCTGTTCGTTGTTGTAGACTATCCCAAACTCAGGTTCTAGAAGCAGAGAGTTCTCGGGATACATCTTTAACTCAGGATCATTCAGATTCGGCCTTATCAGATTTACCTTCTTTGCCCTGTTCTCGATAGCCATTTGAAAATCCGTTAGATATGACATCATAATGGTACGGACCAGGTATCGACGAACAGCTTCGAGCGCCTTTGTAACTTCAAGCGGTCGGATGGTTCTTGTACGAAGGTCTTTCAGAATAGCCGGGAAGTCGAACGGTCGGAGGTGCTGGAAGTCGGCTTCAGAGAATTTCCATTCATTCCCATCTTCACGTCGGACAGTGAATATTGGGTAGACGATTTTCATGATGCGTCTTGAATGGATGTTAAGTACCTCTGTGATCTGATGCTTGGTTCTGACTTGGCTGACTGGAAGACACCGCTGCATTGCGCTGATATAATGCCGTTGGTATTCGGGGTTGAGGTTGTAAATACCAAGGCTAAAGGTCGGCTCGATCGGGCGAAGCTTGTGGACGAACAACTTCTTCAAAGATCCCTCCAGATGAGGGATAAGTACCATGATCTTCTCCCAACGGATTTGTTGCTGAGGAGGGGGAGAAAGATCAGAAGCTGTCGTTTGCAGAGGAGTTGTCGGAATATTGGCAGTAGTAGTTTCAGGTCTTGTTGAAGTTCCAGTGGGTTGAGCATAGTGAACGGGAGAAGTACCATAAAAATTCTGGAGCAGGAACTGATCATAGTCGATGTTGTCGTCTTCATCAGTAGGGAAAACCAAAATTACCTGGAGATTTACGACACTGGCGGCTTTTACATACCATGCATCTTCGGTCTCCGAGTTGGCTTCACAGTCTGGATCTATCATATCCAATAGCGGTGTGTCTGATGAATCAAAGTCGACCAGTTCCTGTGTTGAACCCTCAGTCTTTTCAACCGTTGGGTCTTCATCATCTGATATATCCATATCTATTACCATGTTGGCTAATGGCAACTCGGCTTCAGGTGTTTCTGTTGTAGCTGCCGCAGTTGGGGGTTCCTGTTGACCCACAATTGGAGTTTCAGACTGGATTGGAGCGGCGGTCTCGGTTAGACGTTGTCGTTTCTCCCCCTCACGGTGATCAGGATCATCCTGGTCATCGTGCTTGCGTTTCAGACCGCCTGCTTGACTCTTGCAGGTATCTTCGAGTGAGCGGACTCTCTCAGACAGCGTTGTGAGCGCTTGGTTGTAGTCCTTGAGAGTCGAGTCAATGGCGTCTAAACGAGTGGTAATGGATGATGAAGGAGCAGTGACCTGGGATTTCAGAACGGATATCAGGTCTGCTTCGGTAGAGGCATTGGTTTCGGATTCTTGGAGCAGTTGGGCTAAAAGCATCGTTTTGAGGGTGTCCACCGAGTAGGTAGGCTGAGTAGGGGCCGGTGGAGGTATGGGTGCGGTTTCAGTGTCAACAATATGCCCTTTACCTTTAATTATGCGTTTGACGGTGTCGATCTCGGCGGCGACATACTGCTCCATCGCCTCGCGGACAGCCTTAAGGGTGCTGTCCAGAGACCCTGGTGCACAAAGTCGTGTAAAATAACTCCGGGATCACTTACATTACTCGTTGAAGCATCTACCTGAGAGGTAGAGCCACCTACGTTCACAGCTGGCATGTCGGTAGCAGTGGTAGGATTTCCCTCCAATCCTCGCGTGCCACCTAAGGGTGACGACACTACGGTGGTTCCGGTCGAGTCACGTAGAATCTCGACTTGGTGTTGCTCCTCTTGTGTCCTAGCCAAAGGATTTTCAATAGCAAATGGCTCTAGACTCGATTGTGCACGAAATGAAGTCGCGACCGGGGGCTGCTGGTCGCTTGTTTCAACACCAGCACTCTCCGAATGAGAGACCGGTGGAAGTTGTGTTATATCCCCGTGTGAGACTGAAACATCCGCCTTTTGAGAGACGAATGAGTGGATGAGGGGGTTGTGCAATTGCTCCGCTGGGTCCACAGAGGCTTCTTCAATACCCCGTCCCAATGTATGAGACGGGATAGCAGATGTGGCTACCTGGATATCGCTCGGTTGGGTTCGCTCATAAGCCTCGTTATCTTTACGGCTTGATCTTTCTTGGTTTCATTTGGTCCGTAATTCTCTCCTTCTCACATGTTCTATGTCCCGGGGAAGGTCCCTCCGGCGCTGGCTGGACCATGGGATTCCCTAACACTCGTCTCTCGCTCGGAGATTATCTTGCCCCCCCTCAAAACATGCATGGGGATTGACTTGCTCCCCCTCGGATTGAGAGTGTGATTTTTGTTTTCGCGAAAGATTCCGGATAAGTGAATGAAAACGGTTTCCGGAGCCATTAAATGGGAGCCAAGAGTCCGAGTTTGGTATCCGGGTTCCCATCCAATCCGGATAAGGACCCGGTCCGGAAACCTATCTGGAAAGATAGGGTTTCCGGATACCTGTCCGGATACTCTAGGATTGTCCCAAAAAATAGCTCCGTCCTTGTAGATTTTGCACAAATAGGACTATTTGGATTTAAAACGAACCTTTTCTCGCTCCCCCTCAAACTGAGCATGGAGATAAACTCGCTCCCCCTCGGACAGTGCAGACTTGTGCAATGAGGAGTCTGATATTGCTTTGTGCTCCCCCTAAACACATGAGAAGCTCGTGAAAGCACAGTTATAGACAAACCTCACGTCTTCGCAATATGATTCCTTGTAGATCGTGAGCAGCTCCCTCCTAGCGGTCATGTGCGTGGAGCATCCAGAATGTAATAACCACACATGACCGTCCTGCAAAACAAGATTAGCGGACCTTTGGTACCCAGATTTGCCTGGGTCCGGGAGGGTTAGGTTTGGCACCTCGTGGAGGAACTTTTTTTGACACAGACTTCCCCTTAGGTGTAGATTGTACACCGTTTGGAGTAACTGGTTTTGGCACATGCTGCCTCTTAGGTGTATAATTTACACCTTTTGGAGGAACAGGTTTTGTAGCAGGTTGCCTCTTGTGTGCCGGTTTAACCTCAGTAGGAGAAGCCCGTTTTGGAATGGGTTTGGTCTCCCGCTGTGGTTTAACCTCTGATTGGAAACCCCGTTGGTTATGATATTTTCTCTTGTTATTACGGGGTTTGCGTTTGGGTGTATTATTATATATAAGGTATGACCCAAACCAATCATTGTTATTAATATCATCAAAATCATTCCAGCCATAACTAGAACAACACAAACAATCGTGCGATAATTGAATCAATTGTTGAGTGGAGTAAATTTTCATTGGAAAATTAACATCTCTTTTAACAAAATCATTCCTATGATTCCAGGCACAATCGTTTTTGTTCATTCTAGGGTAAAACACAGTATTGAAGGACTTTGATGCAGCATCCTCGATAGATTCCTTGGCTGGCCACTTTGGTTTTGCTTGTTTAGCGTGACCGGTTTTATCCGAAACAACAGGGATAGTGCGGTCAGTGACCTTTGAAGAAACATGATTTTTGACGGGCAATCGCTCGATCTTTTGCCTTGGCTGTGATTGGTTTTGAGAAATAGGTTTAGATTTGGAAATCTCAATCACAGTTGGGGCCTTGGTGTTAGAACAGGTACCCTTTTCAAAATTGACCGGCCGATTCACCACTGGTGATAGAAAATCAGTGTGACTCGGAAGAGGTTTGTCGAAAGGGAACGACTCAAACTCTCCATCAGAGTTACCTTCAGAGTTCATATATTCTGAGAAATCGACTTCCGGAATTACTGGACTTGGATCGGTCGAGGAAGGCGAGGAACACTTAGTGTCAGTGTGCTTTGGGGAATTTGGTGCGGAAGCTAAGAAAAAACCAGAGTTCAAATTCCTTAAAACACTCTCGTCTTGAGAATCCTTACCGTCTTGTGAAGGAGAAATCTTGCCTATAAATGCTTTGCACAAAGACGTATCAGATGAACTTGAGGAAAGTTCTGGTGAAATCTGCTTTTCAGATTGGAGTTGGTCAATCTGCTCTTGGAGCTGACCATTTCTTGCATACTCCTTCATCGCATCTGTTGCCAAAGCAGCCAGTTTTGATGTGAGCATATTGATTTCACACCGAAGGATTTCCTGTCCTTCATCCGATACAGATTCGGTTTTAATCGATTTAAGATTCTCAAGTTCGGTTACAAGCGATTGCTTTTCCTTTTGAAAACATGATCTTTCCTTCTCGAGTGACTCCTCTAACTCAACTATTTTTGCTTCCAAAATGAGAGGCGGGACATAGAGTTTAAACTCGTCCGTCTCAGTTTTGGGTTCAGGTGCTTGGGCCTCATCCTTTTTGGCGGAATCATTGGGCGTCGCGACCTTATAGCCGTCAAAGTAGTCATTCGAGAGGTATTTCTTTGGATTTTTCGTATAATAATAATTCGTCGGCTCATAACAAAAAGGAAGTTTCATTTTAGAAGTGTGTGCACGCTTGTATTCCTCAGTTTCCTCTTCCTTTTCAGGTTCAAGAGTACCAGTCCATTTTATAGCATATGACAGATACTTTTTAGCTAACCCAAAACAGGCAAAATCATACAAAGTGGGTTGTTTGTATATTCCCTTTTTCAAGTAATGTGGGTTATCATATCCGATTCCCCATTCTTTGTTAAAGTACGTGAACACTTTGGGTTTATTCAAAAAAATGGTTTGATCAGCTTGACCCCTTTTGTGGAGTTTGGTTTCAAGATCAAGGATTTTAGCAACAAATTCCTTGTGCTGAAATTGAAGAAAAGAACATTGATAAACAATTTCTTCTTTCTCATTCATGCACTGATCAAACTGAGACTGAAGTTCAGATATTTTGGCCCGTAAGTCTTTAGGTGCTATTGAAAGATTTTTGCATTTCTCCTTTAAAATAGCATTTTCAGACTTATATTTTTCTGTTATTTTCTTTTGAACATCTAGCTTTTCAGTTAGAGACCTAATCTCAAGCAGTTGTTCTTTAGAAGTGGCCTTAAAGAAATCTGCCCGTTCAACAAGTGATTGCATTTGATTCATAAAGTCTTGTTGAGAAGATTCACATAGCTGACTAGATTC
This sequence comes from Saussurea involucrata, assembly GCA_033807775.1. Taxonomy (NCBI): domain Eukaryota; kingdom Viridiplantae; phylum Streptophyta; class Magnoliopsida; order Asterales; family Asteraceae; genus Saussurea; species Saussurea involucrata. The sequence continues at coordinate 12,831,135 of CM066327.1, read as the reverse complement.
TCCAAGAGCTGGAGGCGTGGTGTGGTTGCTCATGGCATAAGCATCTCGAGACATCTTTGATGGTTGCACTGATGTGATCGTCAGACGTTGGATCGATTCAAAGTGGAACAGTATCAAGGATACTTAAAAACCTAGTGTTCGGAAAGCTCCCGGATATGTGATTCGGGTGGTTTCCGGATAGAGAATCCGGAAAAACAGGAAACCGGATGATAGAGTCCGGATGCAACACTTACCGGGTGGAATGGGGTTCCGGATGATAAGCTTTCCGGATGGAATAGGTTTCCGGATACCTTGTGTTATCCAGGAAAAAATGCTTTACCGGAAACTTTGGGGTTTTCGGAACAAATTACCCGGAAAGGTTTGAGTTTGTATGACTTACCCGGAAAGAATGACGTACCCGGATAGAAAATAACACAATCGTCCGGAAAGTGAAGACTTGTCCGGAAAGCGCGACTGTGTATCCGGGAACTACGGCTGTGAGTTTCCAATCGATTGGGAATCGACTAGGGTTGCTCAAAAATGTTCCTGAAAGGTTAGAAACACTACCAAACACACAAATAAAAACTGACCCAATCGATTTTGAAGCAAAACAATACGTTTTGATGGTAAAAATTTGATTTTTAATGAAGAACACACTCAAATTTTTGACTTTTAATTTGCTTCAAAAACCACTCAAATGGTCGAATTGGGTTATGAAAAATTGCAGAATCACTCAAAACAATGATACTAACAATACCCAATAAACGAATTCGATTAATTTTGACAGAATCAAAAAGTAGGATGTCACTCACGAACACAGCCATATTTTTCAGAAATCTTACCAGAAATCGAATTGAACACTTTGAATCGTTGTAGTCCGTATGCTCTGATACCAATTGTTAGTTCCAGATCCGTGCAACAATAATGAAATCAAACGATTAAGCAATGAAGCATACGATTTCAACTGGTCATCTCTAATTAGCTTTCAATATTAGAGAGAACTATAATAAGAGTGAAAGAAAGCAAATGAGACAACTAGCCTATTTTTCTAAGGCAAGATTGCTTTATATACGGCGGGCCCGTGGTTAACAAGCCCACGGCTCGTTCACTAATAGAGCTCAAAATAAAGAATTACAATTTAAACCCTGAACTTTAAATCAACATAAAACGACCCTAACAGATCCTGCGATAAAACAATGTCAGAGGTTGGTCGTTGGCTAACCAACGACCCTCTGATGCTTAAGTCAGTAATCGTCGTGATGAATAAAAATCGTATGAGAGAAAAGGATTTAGAAGAAATACCTTTTAGATGTGTTGCATTCCAGCTACGTGGGACATCTCGACCGTCAAGGGTTTGGAGCCGATAGGCACCTTTACCCATGACTTCTGAGATATGATAAGGACCTTTCCGTTGACCACGACATTAGTAAACCAGTCGGGGTATTTTACTCTTCGAATTTTCCCTGTCTTGGGGAGGTTGTCGACCTCATCATTTATTACCTTATTCCTTTAAGGAGCAAAATCCCGACGCTTTTGTTTGATAGGTTTAAATGACGGGTCGACATCGAGCTTATGGGAAATGACGCCAGGGTCTATACCGACCATGTCTTCGTGCGACCAGGCAAAACAATCGGCATGTTCCTACAAGAAATATATTAGATTGTCTTTAAGGCAGGGATCGAGACACGAACCTACGAAGGCTTTCTGGTCAGGCTTGCTCTGGTCCAGGACGATTTCCTTAACCCGTAACTGCTAGACAGCTTACTTCTGCGGCTTCAGGGTGGTCTTATAGCAGTCACGGGCGACTTTCGGCTCACTTTTGATTTCCTGGATTCCCCACGACGTAGGAAACTTCATGGTCTGATGATATGTCGAGGGAACAACTTTCATGTCATGAATCCATGGTCGACCTAAAATGATGTTATAGGCCGACGCACAGTCAATGACGTTGAACTTGGTCTGCTTGTTGACTCCTCATGCATAGACAGGCAAGGTGATCTCTCCAAAGGTACTCGTCGCGCTTCCATTGAAACCGACCAAGGTTGTCGAGCGTCGGATGATTTCCGACCGATCGATTCCCATGGCCTTGATGGTATCAAGGAAGACGACGTTCGCTGAGCTGCCTCCATCGACCAAGACTCGTCGGGTTAAACAATTGTCAATCGTGAGTTGAATGATCAACCCGTCATGATGCTTCTAATACGAATCGCCGAGGTCATCTTGGTCGAATGTGATTTTCATGGCTTCTAACTCCAGATCTCCTTTGGGTCTTGATGAGCGCGGGATAGGTCGATCGTCGGGTGCCTGGCTGGCGTGACGTTTAACTGTGGAATACGTCAGACCGCACACGTCGGAACCACCAGTGATGCATTTGACGACCTTTGCATGCTCGGGGGTTGGTGGGCGAACGTCGTTAGCCGGAGTAACGACGTCATCGATGATATCCTTGAGATTGCCCTTCGGGACGTGATATGCTAGCTCTTTTTTAAGAGCTATGCAATCATCTGTCGCATGACCATGGTCGACATGGAAGTCGCACCATTTCGATTTGTCTTTCTTATCGTCGTCTTTGTCAGTCTTCTTCGGCCACCGGATGGTCTCCTGGACGGTTCTCAGAGCCTCGACCAAGTCCTTAGTGGTCCCTTTGAATCCGTAGGAGGATATCTTAGGGTACCGAGGGAATTTGGTCGCGGTTTTGAACTCCGCTCCTTGAATCGGATGTTCGAGATTTGTCGGGCAGGCTCTGACTTGGATACTGCCTTTGTCTAGAACTCGGGATTTTTTACACCAATCGTTCTCTTGTCGTCAGAATGCTTGCGACGAAAGGCAGCGTCGTCTTCCACCCTCATATAAGCAAGGGTTCTGGCTCGGACGTCTTCGAAATTCTCTGGGGGGTACTTGGTCAGATCGGTGTATAGACCGGAACTGTCGTCTAGACCACGTTTGTAGGCTTCGATCGCGGTCTTGACATCACAGTTGCGGACACTGATCATTTCTGTGTGGAATCTGTTGAAATAACTCCGGATGGATTCACCGGTCTTCTGAATGACATAATACAGATCGTTGGTCTGCTTCTCCATCTTGCGACTGCTGGCGAATTGCTGGGAGAATTGGTTGACTAACTCGGCGAACGTCCCGATGGATTTGGGTTTGAGGTTAATCAACCACTGGAGGGCAGGACCTGTGAGGGGCGCCCCAAAACTCTTGCACATGCAAACCACTTGATACATATGTGGGATCGAGATTGTCCCCATCAGCTGCTTGTACTGCGTGATGTACTCCGTCGGATCTGTTATCCCTGAATACTTGGGCGTGAAGGCGGGGATATTATACTTCTTCGGGACATCGACGGTCGCTATCGTGTCGATGAAGGGCGACGCCTGAAATCCTGAGCGAGGCTCGACATCGACAGGCACGGCTTCCCCTGACAACTTAGCGAGTAGGGACAGGACACGCTCATTCTGATCCTCCAGCATCTTCAACCGCTGAGCGACGGGGTCGTTAGGATCGGGATTCGCACCGATCTGAGGATTAACTCCTGAATTGGTGCCGTTTCCGTACGACGAACCATTGGCGTCCCCGTTGAAAGGGACAAAGAATGGCTGAGACCCATTGTTCATGGGTGGAGGTCTCAAATGATGAGGAGGAACTGTCCCGAACTGGGGATTTGGGATGAATGATCCCGGCTGCTGGCTCTGGCCGAATGGAACTTGCTGCTGATTCTGACTGAATGGTCCTGGTCTTGGATTCTGAATGAATGGACCTGAACCTGGGTTATGGACGAAGGGAGCGGCTTCTGGATTCTGACCAAACGGTCCTGGACCTGGATTCTGAACGAATGGTCTTGGACCGTTCTGCGGTCCGAATGGATTCTTCAGTCGCGCGATTTCTTCAGCTGCCCTTTGTTTGGGCAAAAATTCACGTCGTACGACCACGACCAGAAAAGGTAAGACGCACGTCTTGGAATACATCTTGGATTAAGATAAGGTCCCGACAAAGACCCAGAGAACATCCGTCGTCCCTCGTGAAAGGTAAGTCGAGAGTTCCCTATGACGTTCGACCATAGCGACGCCCGTCCTGAACGACTGTCGCATAAATCCATGCGACCTCGACCAAGACTAACGTTAACCATGACTGTTACGTTTGATAAGTGATTAATGCAGGAGTCAAAGTCATTAAAGAGCAACGGCTACAACCGACGCAAGCCATTAACCGCCGATAGTCGTAACGGACGAAGGCCATTATGAATGTTCACTCCGGCAACCGTTACAGACCGTTGCGACCATTATAGCTGTTAATGAAGCAATCAATGAGCTAATTAACACTCCCGAAGGCTATAAAGATCAAGTTCAGCCAGACATCAGCGATCATCGGAGAACAATTCACTACATTTCGCAAGAGATTTCCAAGCTCAGAGAAACAAACACTCAAGCTCAAGAATTATACTGCGCACTCAAGAACACTCGAAGAACAGCTCAAGTTATCGATCTCGACGCACGACATTCGCCTTCGACCAACAGTTTACACTTTGTATTCCCATACGACAAACACTTGTTTTTACGTTCAAACACTTGTACTTTACATTTCGAAGCATTTCCTTCATTTGTATTGTAATCATCGTATGACCGACTCCAGTACCAAGGACATCGCCCCTGATTGGCGACCATAGTGCAGCGACGACATCCACTGTCATCCGCAGGTTTTTTCCTCGTTCGAGGTTTTTCCTGCGTCATCAAATCCCTTGTCTCGTTTATTTTATTCCTCGTCGCACGTCTCGTCGAAAGATCCTTTCTTTAGTTGTTTAAGTCCACATCGACCTTAAGTTGTCCCTTTGGTGCGATTTTTGGCATTAACAGTTTGGCGCCATCCGTGGGACTACATCTAGAGAAAATCCTTGACGAACGTGCATTCTACTAATAGTTTCTTGGAGTTTTTTCTATTTTCTGTTGCAGGAAAATGGCAGCCCCTGGAAATCCGCAGCAAGCCGTCGCTCAGATGTATCAGGAGCTCGAGGTTGCCAGGAATCAACTCAACGCAATGGCAGAGCAGAATCGCATAGCAGCTGAATAGATAGCGCGACTAAGGAATCCTTTTGGACCCCAGAATGGTCCTAGACCATTCATCCAGAATCCAGGTCCGAGACCAGGCCCGTCCGCGCAAAATCAGCATCCAGGTCCATTCATGCAGAATCAGCAGTCGGGTCCGTTCATTCCGAATCCCCAGTCTGGGCAGATTTCCCCTCAGCACATCCGACCACCATCCTTGAACAATGGATCCCAACCATTGCAAAGTGGCGCCCAGCCGTTTCAGAATGGATCCCAGCCGTTTTCCCAGCCGTTCCAAAGTGGTCCGCAACCTTTCCAGCAAGGATCACAATCTTTCCAACAGAGATCGCAACCATATTTTTTCCCGTTCAACGGGGACACCAATGGTTCGTCGCATGGTAATGGCACTAGTCCAGGGACCAATCCCTCGACAGGGGCAAATCCTGATCTTAACGGTCCCGTCGCCCAGCGTTTGAAGATGTTAGAAGACCAAAATGAGCGCGTCCTGTCCTTGCTCGCCAAGTTGCCTGGGGCAGTCGTGCCTGTCGACGTCGAGCCTCGCTCGGGGTATCAGGCGTCGCCCTTCATCGACGAGATCGCCACTGTCGAGGTCCCAAAGAAGTATAACATTCCTGCCTTCACTCCCAAGTATTCGGTTGTGACCGATCCAACCGAGCATGTCGCGCAGTATAAGCAGCTCATGTGAACGATCTCGATTCCACACATGTACCAGGAAGTATGCATGTGCAAGAGTTTCGGGGCGACTCTCACTGGTCCAGCTCTCCAGTGGTTGATCAATCTCAAACCCAAATCTATCGGGTCGTTCGCCGAATTGGTCAACCAATTCTCCCGGCAATTCGCCAGCAGTCGTAAGATGGAAAAGCAGACTAGTGATCTGTACTATGTCGTGCAGAAGACCAATGAGTCTATTCGAAGTTATTTCAATAGATTCAATGCTGAAATGATCAGTATCCGCAATTGTGACATCAAAACTGCGATCGAAGCTTATAAGAGTGGTCTAGACGATAGTTCAGGTCTATATATCGATCTGACCAAGTATCCCCCAGAGACTTTCGAAGACGTACGAGCTCGAACCTTAGCATATATGAGGGTCGAAGACGATGCAACCTTTCGTCGCAAACACACTGGCGACAAGAAGCCGTTAGGTGTCAAGAAGCCAGAATTCAAGCCAAAAGCCATATCCAGAATAGAGCCAGCCCGTCAGATTTCAAACGTTCGATTCAAGGCGAAGGCAGAAGCTAAAACCGCGACTAAATTCCCCGTGTACCCCAAGATCTCCTCTTATGGGTTCAAAGGGTCAGCTAAAGACTTAGTCGAAGCTCTGAATACCACCCAAGCAACCATTCGATGGCCGAAGAAGTCCGACCTGGACGATGCTAAGAAAGACAAATCAAAATAGTGTGACTTCCACGTCGATCATGGTCACGCGACTGACGATTGCATCGCGCTGAAAAAGGAGCTAGCATATCACTTTCCAAAAGGAAATCTCAAAGATATCATCAACAATGACGCTACTCCAACTAATAACCATCGCCCATCGACCCCCGAGCATCCAAAAGTCGTCAATTGCATCATCGGTGGTTCAGACGTGTATGGTCTGACATACTCCACTGCCAGGCGCCCTTGACAGGTTCGTTCTTTTATCACTAAAATTATATATTTTCTACAGGGATAAGTCTACTATGGTGCCCTGTCGCACGATAATATCTCACCTGATCGCTGTGTCATCCTGTCATTTAAAACCTATCTTTTCCTCCAAAAAGAATAGGATAATAAACGACAGGGGGGCAATACCCTATCGAAAGGTACGTCCCAGTTTTTTTCGCTCTTTTTCATAGAATTTTTTCATTACGAGCGACTACTGACTTAAGCATCAGAGAGTCGTGGGTCAGCCAACGACCAACCCTTGACATCGTTTTACCGCAGAATCGCACGACATTTTATCGCAGGATCGCACGACAGTAGTCATTAAGTCTACTATATGACTTTAAATTCGCAAGGTCGCACGACATAAGCGATCAAGTCTCTAACTTGATCATCCCGACACAGGGGCATACGATACAATTTCATCGTACGATCTAGTCGTACAATCGCAAAGCTTAAACAACTTATCTCTAAGTTTCTTAGCTTTCATATCCTTAATGGATGCTTGATCGCGTGTTCTTATATTTGTTTTACGTTCTTGTCATCGTATTACAATGAATGCCTTAGTCGCGTGATTTCCTATGTATCTCACGTTCAAGTATACAACCGATGCAATATTTGTTTGCCAAGTATATGAAACGCAAGCTGAGACAAAAAGTGCATCTATTAAAAAAATCGTCAGAAACACACTCGACCACCAACGGTCGAACAACAGAACAAAGAAGGAGCTTCATTAAACGATCACATATGAACGACCAATAGTCAGATGAGTAAAGACAAAGTCAAAAGTCGTTACCTACCAACAACCCGACCACCAACGATCGAGCATGAAAAGCCTAGAAAATCTACCCTAGAATTAAAAAAGCATATCGATCGCGAGCTCAGCCCAAAAGTCTCGACCTCCGAAGCCTTGCCAATCCCGAGGAACTGATGCAAGGATCAAACGAGTATATCAGGAGTGGTCTTCCAACTCCTCACGCCTCGACATTCTGAGAATGTGGCTCTTAAAGATTAATGTTAAGGTTGGAGGAAGGAATATATCCTTCTCAACGATCGACCTCCACTCTAACATTTCCTCTACCTTCACATATTCAATGAGAGGAAACAGAAGCATCGATAACACAAGTTTTGAAAGAAAAACTTACAAAGAACGCCAGTTCGGCTAAACACAGTCCAATCTCTTCGACAGAGATCCTTCGAAAACGCTCCTTGAAAGATAAAGAGCTGATATTTCCCCAGATGCGGAAGTGACTTTGCCCTGATGAGGACATAGTCAATCAGGAGGGTTGACGACAACGCAAAATTGTTTGTCGCCATAAACTCTCCCTCATTCTTTCCCGTCTTTACACCCTCGCCCTTGTCGGCTAACAAAAGGGTCGACGTGGCAGCAGAAAACATCGTCGCCAGTTGCGCAGTATAAAACATCGTCGCCAGTTGCGCAGTATGAGACATCGTCACCAGTTGCGCAGTATGAGACATCGTCGCCAGTTGCGCAGTATGAGACATCGTCGCCAGTTGAGCAGTATGAGACATCGTCGCCAGTTGCGAAGTATGAGACTGATAGGCGGGTTTACACCCCCCTAAATCTAACCGCAAGTGTACGGTGTCGAAATCAAGTAATAACGTACGGTAAGTACGAGTATCGAATCCACGGGAACTAGGAACTAAGTATCACAATTACTACAAGCTCTATTAACTGAACGATCGAAATTTGAGAGGTTGGTTTGATTTAAAACTACTTAATTACAACGAATACGAAATCACAACGAAACAGGAAACGACTTAGAAACTTCGATAGAGAGAGAAGTTGAGGGTTGGAAATCCTCAGGTTCTACACATGCAAACAACTGACTCAAAACAGTTACCAGTTAATCCCCTTAATGATTCCCAAATTTTTAAGATCACCGTCGTTCTCTTTCGAACAACAACGCGTTTTATTTTGAAAAGGATAAGTTTAATCTCTCGATCTCACCTATGGATTCCAAAACACATTAAGTACACGATTTATGTTTAAATTGGCTAGATTTTATCTCTCGATATCAACCTAACGGTTTAATTGGGACTAAAGCTTACTCGGTATATCTCTATCACCTTTCAGACTTTAGGCATGCAATTCCTAATTCTAAGTAGCAATCAATTCTCTCGAACTTAATTACTAACAACAAATCAATTGTGAATTGGCCAAATTCACATATGCATTAAGAACGAAATCACATGCTTCATTAATTAAGGAAAACTGATAAAATCATTCGTCATCTGTTCACATGCTTACAAACCGAATTCATTCCAACCCCCAACACGAACCGGTTAGTTCATGTCGGTGGTGGATTCAAACACAAGAGAAATAGATGCGAAAGTGTATGTAAACATGATTAAGCGTAAAAGATGCAATCGTAAACAGTAAGATGATGAACTCCCTTCTCTCGTGCTCGTCTCTTCTTCGCGTGTTGAACGTCTCCTTGATCGGCTCTCGATCGTGACTCCGAAAGCTCCGAAAAGTCTCCAGAAATCGCCCCAAAATCGCCTCTGGCCGTCGTGTGAAAGTTGCATATCGAATAATGACCTAAAACCCGATTAATAAAGCTGATTTTCGACAAACAATAGCTTACGCGACTTGCAAGTCGCGTGGTAAGTCGCGCGTGTCTTTTTTCGCTGCATGGGTTATTTTCTGGTTCACGGATCGGGTTCTGGTTCGGTCGTGGGTCTTGGGCTTTGCTTTTGGGCTTCCGTTAGGCTTCGTTTGGACTCGTTTTGGGCTCTTTTGAACTTCTTTTCCCGAGGAATGCCGCCTTTTAGATAACCTGTATCAAACACTAGATAAACCGTAAAATACACGCCTTTTTACTTGAATACAAGCCAATCTCGTTGGTTTGAGAACTGAAAATAACGCCAAAAAGTGGCGTTATCAGAGACATCGTCACCAGTTGTGCAGTATCTACGGATCTAATCCAATCACTGTCCATAACCAGCATCGCCACCCGCACAAGTACATCTTTCGTCCTCCACTTGCGATCATTGACAGCACCGTTCAAAACTAAGGTACGATCACCTTTAAGCCTTGAAAGTAAACTATAACGACGATATTGATCGCTCACGACTTTATACGCCATTCCTAGTGCGAAGTAAGTTGCCCGGTGACTAGAATGACTCGCCAAAACTGGGGCATCAGTTGCCCTGGCGATAGGTCAAACTCACACAGAAATGCGTTGGCCAGAGGCAAATACGGCCAGTGGAAGCCCATCTTAAACAGATATTCGTATATAACGACGTACCCCTCGGGACACATTTCCGATCGAACCTTGCCAACCTTGCTTACGGTAATCCCCATGGGAATCCTCGCTAGACTTCTAACGTTGTCGAGATCTTCTCCATTTCTAATAGCACCTATGGGCTTCGTCGACATTTATAAAATAACAGCTGGTAAGCATGATCGTACGTCAGCATGACCTCGACTTCCAGTCCAGTCCTAAGGCGATCAAGGCAATCTTTTCCCTTGTTCTATTTCTTACGCGTCTGATTGACAAAGTTTAAACTCGAATTTGCCATCCTTCTTTCAAATTTTGGGGGCAAACTGTTTGGGCAAAAATTCACGTCGTACGACCACGACCAGAAAAGGTAAGACGCACGTCTTGGAATACATCTTGGATTAAGATAAGGTCCCGACAAAGACCCATAGAACATCCATCGTCCCTCGTGAAAGGTAAGTCGAGAGTTCCCTATGACGTTCGACCATAGCGACGGCCGTCCCGAACGACTGTCGCATAAAGCCATGCGACCTCGACCAAGACTAACGTTAACCATGACTGTTACGTTTGATAAGTGATTAATGCAGGAGTCAAAGTCATTAAAGAGCAACGGCTACAACCGACGCAAGCCATTAACCGCCGATAGCCGTAACGGACGAAGGCCATTATGAATGTTCACTCCGGCAACCGTTACAGACCGTTGCGACCATTATAGCTGTTAATGAAGCAATCAATGAGCTAATTAACACTCCCGGAGGCTATAAAGATCAAGTTCAGCCGGACATCAGCGATCATCGGAGAACAATTCACTACATTTCGCAAGAGATTTCCAAGCTCAGAGAAACAAACACTCAAGCTCAAGAATTATATTGCGCACTCAAGAACACTCGAAGAACAGCTCAAGTTATCGATCTCGACGCACGACATCCGCCTTCGACCAACAGTTTACACTTTGTATTCACATACGACAAACACTTGTTTTTACGTTCAAACACTTGTACTTTACATTTCGAAGCATTTCCTTCATTTGTATTGTAATCATCGTACGACCAACGCCAGTACCAAGGACATCGCCCCTGATTGGCGACCATAGTGCAGCGAGGACAGCCACTGTCGTCAGCAGGTTTTTTCCTCGTTCGAGGTTTTTCCTGCGTTATCAAATCCCTTGTCTCGTTTATTTTATTCCTCGTCGCATGTCTCGTCGAAAGATCCTTTCTTTAGTTGTTTAAGTCCACATCGACCTTAAGTTGTCCCTTTGGTGCGATTTTTGGCATTAACACCCTTCGACTTTGCTCAGCCATGACATTGATTTGATTTCGCGCAACTTCCAACTCCTGATACATCTGGGCAATGAGATGCTCTTGATTTCCATGGGCTGCCATTTTCCTGAAACAGAAAAAGAGGAAACTCCAAGAAACCGTTAGTAAGACGCACGTTTGTCGAAGATTTTCTCTAGATGGGGCCCCATGGTGGGCGCCAAACTGTTAATGCCAAAAATCGTCCAGAAGGATAACTTAAGGTTGATTGTGGAGCTTAACAACTAAAGATAGGAATCTTTCGACAAGCCGTACGACAAAGGCAGAAAATGTAAATGAGACAGAGATTTTGGTGACGCGGGAAAAACCTCAACGAGGAAAAAACCCGCGGACGACAGTGAGGTGTCGTCGCTGCACTATGATCGCCAAACAGGGGCGATGTCCTTGTGTTTTAGGTGTCGAGAGTACAATGATTACAATACACATGAAAGAAATACTTTAAATGTAAAGTAACAAGTGTATCGAATGTAAAAACAAGTGCGTCGTGTATTGAAACTAAGTGTCGTGCGAGTAAGTTGTGCATCGTGAGCGATCTTTCGAGAGAGAATTCTTTGTTTCGAGTGTTCTTGAGAGTTCTTGAGAGTTCAGATGATTCAAGATATCTTAGATGCCCCTGAAATGGTGATTGAGCCTTTGTATTTATAGTCTTCGAGCGCCTTGAATGACTCCATAAAAACTGCTGATAACGGTCGTAACGGCTACTGTGTTAAATGCTCATAATTGTCCTTGTCGGTTATGTTCGTTGATCACTAATGACATTGATCCTGCATTAAACAGTGAAAAAGTAACAGTAATAGCGCATGTTAGTCGGTCGAGGTCGCGAGGTTCCATGCGACGGTCGAGTGTCGTGAGTAACTTTCGATTTCAACTTTGGTCAAAAGATAAAGTGTTTATGATTTTGTCTCATCATGGAAAAGTGTAATAAATGTTTTTCCTTGTTTTGGTCGTGGTCGAGACTAGTGAAATTTTTCCTAAACAGTTACAATGCTCAAAATACACATTTTCTCCAAAACTAAAAAGGTTTACAATTTTCCCAAATGTTCATCGGACCAAAACTGACCAAATGTCAACGACTCACACATTTGCGTTTTCAAAATGTAACGTATTGTAAACTATGCATGATCTCCACAACACTAAAACACACTTTAACCAAATGGCCATCATTTATACAATGAGCTAATAAAATGTTTTCACTCACGATTCGTTTATCAAAGTGTTGAGAAGCAATGGTTACCAAGCTATGCATACCCTTAGTCAATATAATGTATTTACTTGAAATGAAATGAAATTAAAACAATCAACTGACCGAAAGCGCAGTAAGCAAATTATTATGAAATGCTACCAAAGTGTTCTTTCATGCATTACTTAAGTCACATATAAATCAATCCATACACTAAACTATTTGCAATGAAATACGTGTTAACACGAACTCTTGAAAGAGAAATTACGCGACACTAAAGTTCCAAAACTCATCCCTTTTGGTCGCCTTATGGCATAAAATAATATTTCTCAACAAAGTCCAAGTGGGACAAAATACCCAATATGACTCATACACTTTTCGCATAAATAAATGGAGTATGCACATTGTGATATTACACTCACGCGACTCAAAACGTCGTAAAATAAACTCCATGAAATTCAATGGGCTCAATGACCTCAAGTCAATAAAATGACACCAAACATTTTGCTTCCAAAAGTCAAATTGCAATAAGCAAAATCATGACTAAAACGACAAAATTCCAAAAATCCCCTTTCTTGTTGTAATACCATATAACAATATTGTTTAACAAACTCATATTAAACAAATTCTACAAAATAGCTTTACATAGACATAATGGAAGATAACTTTCCATCCAAACTTTAGCATATGTGGAGGAGATCCAATGTTAAAGTCATAAGCCGTAGTTACTTGCCCAACATCTTAAACATCATAAAAATGCGAATATCACTGTATCCGAAAGTAACATTGAGAAACACAAAATAGAACAAGTTCCGACGGAGTTTCAACTTCCGCCATAAAATAATTTCATGCAAGTTCGAAACCATGATTTAAAATCTTGTGTGTGCTAAACATTTTCCAAGATTTTGTAACACAATTCATAATAAAATTTGAAACACAAGAAATAATTGATGCAATTTATTTTCAAAATAACTTTTGTGCATAACTTAGTCGGCACTCAACATCTCAACCCATGCTCCTCCAAATTCCTCCGGTCCACTATTCTCATCCGAATGTTCAAACCTCTTAAGGTAAAGTTGGGAATTACATCAATTAACCTTACGGTTTTTCTTCGAATCAAAGTCGGTTCAATAAGTCTATGGTTCTAATCCAACCATCAAATTTTGACCGAAACTGTCCACTTAAAGCAATTATCATGCTTATTGTCACCCCAAGTAACTAATACTAAAATCGTCAATCTTTTCCAACAACTATTCGCTTAGAAACTTCTTTACTACCCCAACGGTCATCACGTTAGAGTAGTTCAAGTATGCACATGTAACCAGTAGGTTCACCATAACACTGGCCAGGTGTAATTATGATCGTACCGTACATGCTTATCCTTGCTACCCTCGATGTGATTCTCGTTTCTAGCGACTCCGTCAACCTCAAAACATCCTATCTTAACGTGCCTAATAGTGCAATTTCACTTTCCCTCACTTAAAAGATCGATAGTTTGAGTCTAGGTATCCAAAATCAACACCTAATTCTCTCAAACTCATGCTCTGATACCAACTTGTAACACCCTCAAATTTTATAAAGAGCAACTAAATAAAATTTTCGATAATTCATCCAAGTGAATAGAATTTCTCCTTATCAGACAATAAGGAAATTACCTCAAATTTTAAAATCTATGATTTACCCTCCAACAATTATCACTCAAGCCTAATTACAAAGACTAAATTCACACCGGGTGTTACTTAACACGAGTATAAGTTGCTATTCCCAATTAAGTGCGAAAGATTCACTAATCAAAATCATCTCTCGTGCACTCTACTAGCACTCGCCACTCACAGTGTAGCTAAAGCTACTCCCATCATGAGCCTGTTGCACATGCCGACAAATAAAAAGGGTTAGGCTAACGCCTAGTGAGTTCAAGCATTTTATCATGACTATATAAATTCATAAATCGAGAGGGAGGTAGTTTTAGTCATGATTTCAAAAGAGTTTACTTTAAATGCAAATCACTCATTTTCCAACTCACACAATTCCCATGCTGAAATCTTTAATATAACATGATTCTCAAAATGATTTGCATTAAATATGAAGACAATATGATTTCCAAGAATATGTATTAGACGATGGCAACGCCAAGTAAAACATTTCTTTGCAATGTAAGCTCAAACCCAAAACTCACCCAAAATGTGAATAAACATTAAATTCCCAAATGGTATAAACGTGAGTAAAACTCCATTAAAAACATCCCAACAAGGATTAAACATAATACATTGCCCATAAATCATAGAAAACAATCCATTTAGATATATAATTACGTCACCGAAATCATGAATAAAAGTAAATACCCAAAACCACACCTTTCGGCAAACTATAACGTATTCGCATGTAGGGCTTACACCATACCGTCGATGCCTAACCGTGCCGCGATGTGGAAAACTAACGTCCCAACATCGGCATAAAAACTATAACATATTCGCACGTAGGGCTTACACCATACCGTCGATGCCTAACCGTGTCGCGATGTGGAAAACTAACGTCCCAACATCGGCATAAAAACTATAACATATTCGCACGCAGGGCTTATACCATACTGTCGATGCCTAACCGTGCCGCAATGTGGAAAACTAACGTCCCAACATCGGCATAAAACTATAACATATTCGCACGTAGGGCTTACACCATACCGTCGATGCCTAATCGTGCAACGATGTGGAAAACTAACGTCCCAACATCGGCATAAAAACTATAACATTACATGACCCCAAACGAATGAACTAGCGCATTCAAAACATGTCATTCTCAAATAAGATGCATTAAATGCAAAACATAATCAAACGCCCAACATCGGGCTATCAAAATCGGACAAATGTCCCCAAGACCCAACGGAGTAAAAACCGAGCTATGGGTTCCATAAATCAAATGACCCTTAGTAAAAGTCATAAAATGAATTAAACGTAAACAACACACGTTTAAGCGAATACCCGTTTTAAACTCATGAATAACCCAAAACACAACATTGGGTGGGACCTCCCGTTTTCCAAAAGGACTCATATCGTTTACACCGTCCCATAACATAACTTATGCATATTTCCAAATAAGCATTAGAAGTGCATTTTCACCAAATGATTTCTATTTATGCAATAAGTCATCAAAACATTTTCGTTTATGATTTACTATCAAATTCTCCAAAAATCCCAAATATGGGCATTTACCACTTTTACCAAGTTAAACATTTCAAAGGTTAAAACCCACCACATAATCCAACATTGGATAATTTTCATGTAAACACATAAATGCTTGGAAAATAACATTTTTGGCATATACAAAGTTTTCACAAAGTAACTTGAACTCACCTTGCTAGATTTAAGCTAAATCTAGAATTTTCCAAACGTAAGCTCCTTTGAGGTCTCTTGCACCTTCAAGCTAAAACTTCCAAAAACCTAGATCCATAAGTTTCCAACCACAACAATTAGATCTAACCATGAAAACCATCCACCAACCAGTTTATACCAAAATACCCACTTATATCAAAACCCTAACTTCAAAAATGAAGAAAAGAGAAGATTACCTTAACCATACTTGAATCCACCAACTAATATACTTCTAGCATCATCAAAAGAACCACACACTCCAAATCGTCACAATGGAGGAAAGGGGTTGGGGTGAAACCCTAGAAATTGATGAAGAAGATGAAGTGAAAGGTTTCCTTGAAAGGGTTAAGGTTTCCAACAATGGTGAAGGTTTGATTCGGGGAAGAAGATGGAGAGGAGAGGGGAGATTTAGGGTTTTCTAGAGAGAGTTAGGTTTTAGAGAGAGAGAGAGCTGAGTTGAAGGTGAGAAATGAAATGGGGAAGGTGAGAGGGAAGAGTCTTAAAAGCAAACAATAAATCCATCAGATGCATCGCGGACGTCCGCATTGCACCCTCGCGGACGTCCGACTCGCTTGGCCGAAAACCCCCAAAATTCTTTGTTGCTTCCATAGACGATCCGCGGACTTCCGCGCATCGCGGACGTCCGGCCTTGTGCCTCGCGGACGTCCGTGAGCCTCAAATCTGATTTTCTGATTTTTTGGGTGTTACAGTTTCTTCACGTCCGAAACTTACCGGGCAACATACGCAGAGGTAATAAATCCAGCTGGACCCCCTGAAGCATGGGTGTATCCACCCGACCCCCTTCTGCCATGCTATCCACCGTTAAACACTAAGAACAGAGCCGAGAGACCGAGAAAGAACGATCGACGTCCATCACGTGGTGAAGGTCCGATACAATGAAAATGTACCCGGTGCCACTGCGTAGGACATACTCGTGGAGAGTGTCCAACTCCCGCCCCTTCAACTGTTGTTAGGGTCAATTTATGTTGAATTAAAGTTCAGGGTTTAATTTGTAATTCTTGTATTTGAGCCTTCTTAGTGAACGGGCCGTGGGCTTGTTAACCACGGGCCCGCCATATAAATAGTTCATTAGCCTTAGAAAAATAGGCTAATTGTCTTTTTGCTTTCCTTTCTGTATTGTAAAACTCTCTGAAAGCATAATAGAGATGACCAGTTGAAATCGTATACTACATTGTTTATTTGTTTGATTTCATTGTTCGTTGCACGGATCTGAGACTCACAATTGGTATCAGAGCAGACAGACAGAATTGATTCAAAGCCTTCCTATTGATTTCTGGTAAGTATTGACTTTTTCACGTCTGTGTTCTTGATTGCACACTCATATTTTGATTCAAGCAAAATTGATCGATTTCGTTTATTGGGTATTGTTAGCATTATTGTTTTGAGTGATTCTGCAAATTTTCATAACCTAATTCGATCGTTTGAGTGGTTTATTAAGCAAATCAAAGTCAAAAGTTTTGGTTGTGTTCTTCACTAAAAATCGAATTTTCATCATCAAAACGTATTGTTTTTGCTTCAAAATCGATTGGGTTAGTGTTATTTTTGTGTTTGGTAGTGTTTCTAATATTTCAGGAACATTTTTGAGCAACCCTAGTCGATTCCCAATCGATTGGAAACCCACAGCCGTAGTTCCCGGGTAACTCAGTCGATCTTTCCGAACACTTCCAAAGTTTTCGGACAATTGTGTTAATTCTATCCGGGCACGTCTTCTTTCCGGGTACGTATAACCTTTCCGGGTAAGTCACTAAAACTCTATTCTTTTCGGGTAAATTAGTTCCGGAAACCCAAAGTTCCCGGTAACCAATCTTCCCGGATATTCCTGCATCCGGTAAGTGTTTCATCCGGAAACTCATAACATACGGTAAGCATATCATCCAGTAAGTACTTTAATCGGAAACTCTAAACATCCGGTAAGTATTATTTTTCAGTTGCTTTATTCGGACACTTTGGCTATCCGGTAACCTTTGTTATCCGTAAACCTCAAGCTGTCCGGAATCTTCTATTTATCCCGATACTTTTGTTTTTTTTAAACTGTTTTCATCTAAATCTGATCCGGACACTTCCAGATCAGATATCTCATACGGATTCCTATCCAGTGAGTTCAGTTTATTGAAATCTTACCAGTTTCCTAGTTCATATCAGTCGTAGAACCTGCGTAAGGATCCCACTCATAGTGCCTTGCGTTAGGTTTACACTTTGAATTGAACCAACGTCTGACGATCACTCCAATGCAACTGAAGATGTCTTATTCACCTCAGTCAAAGGAAAAGACAAGTCAGGTATGTGAATCTAACCAACAAGATCACCTTAATCAAGTGCAATCACTTACTGAACGGGTAGATTCCTTTAAGGCCACCTCTAAAGAACAACTGCTTGATATTAGATCTTTAACCGAAAAGCTAGATGTTCAAAAGAGAATAACTGAAAAATATAAGTCTGAAAATGCTAATCTAAAAGACAAATGCAAAAATCTCTCATTAGCACCTAAGGACTTAAGGGCCAAGTTATCTGAACTTCAGTCTCAGTTTGATCAGTGTCTGAATGAGAAAGCAGAAATTGTTTATCAATGTTCTGCTCTTCAAATTCAGCACAAGGAGTTTGTTAATAAAATCACCGATCTTGAAACAAAACTCCACAAAAGAGGTCAAACCGATCAAAGCATCTTTATGAATAAACCCAAAGAGTTCACGTACTTTAACAAAGAATGGGGAATCGGATACGATAACCCACATTATCTGAAAAAGGGTATCTACAAAACACCTACTCTGTATGACTTTGGGTGTCTTGGTTTAGATAAGAAATACCCGGAATATGCTATTAAATGGACTGGTCCTCTTGAACCTGAAAAGGATGAGGAAACCGAGGAATATAAGCGCGCACACAACCGAGAAATACAACTTCCATTTTGTTATGAACCTTTAAATTATTCTTATCAAAAGAACAAGAAGTATCTCTCGAATGACTACTTCGATGGCTACAAGGTTGCAAAGCCCAAGGATTCCTCCAAAAAGGATGAGGTCCAAGCAAACGAGCACAAGACTGAGACGGATGAGTTCAAACTCTATGTTCCCTCTCTCATCTTGGAAGCAAAAATAGTTGAATTGGAGGTGTCGTTCGAGAAAGAAAGGTCGGTTTTTCAAAAGGAAAAGCAAGCGCTAATCACTGAACTTGAGAAACTCAAATCTGAGAAAACCGAAGTTGTGTCGGATGAGGAAAAGGAAACTCTTCAGTGTGAAATCAATAAGCTCTCATCGAAACTGTCTGACATGACAAGAGAAACGATGAAAGAGCACATAAGAAATGGTCAACTCCAAGTGCAGATTGACCTGCTCCAAAATGCGAAGCAGATTTCACCTGAACTTTCCTCAAACTCATCTGACACATCCTCGTGTAAAGCTTTCATAGGAAATATCTCTTCACAAGAAAGTAAAGTTTCTCAAGATGAGTGTGCTAAAAGGAATTTAAACTCTGATTTTTCAAACGCTTCCGCACCAAATTCCCCAAAGCACACTGACACTAAGTGTTCCTCGCCTTCCTTGACCGATCCGAGTCCTGTAATTCCGAAAGTCAATTTTTCAGAATATATGAACTCTGAAGGTAATTCCGATGGAGAGTTTGAGTCGTTCCCTTTCGACAAACCTCTTCCGAGCCATACAGATTTTCTATCACCGGTAGTCAATCGACTTGTCAATTTTCTAAAGGGAACTTTTTCTAACACAAAGGCCCCAGCTATGATTAAGATTTCCAAAAATGCTTCAGATTCTCAAAAACAATCACAGCCGAAGCAAAAGACCGGTCAACCACTTGCTAAGATTCATGTTTCCTCAAAGGTCACTGACCGCACTGTCCCTGTTGTTTCGGATAAAACCGGTCGAGCTAAACAAACAAAACCAAAGTGGCCAGCCAAGGAACCTGTCGAGGATGCTACATCAAAGTCTTTCAATACTGTCTTTGTCCCTAGAATGAACAAAAACGAGTGTGCTTGGAATCATAGGAATAATTTTGTTAAAAGAGATGTTAATTTTCCGATGAAAATCTATTCCACTCAGCAATTGATTCAATTGTCACATGATTGTTTGTGTTGTTCTAGTTGTGGCTGGAATGACTTTGATGCTATCAATAACAATGATTGGTTTGGGTCATATCATATATATAATCATACACCTGTAACATCCCAGACCAACCGTACCAGATATTGTCCGCTTTGTCCACACACCTGGACTCACGGTTTTAAAACGCGTCTGATAGGGGAGGTATCAAGTCCCTCTTATAAGGCAACCTTAGTTCTCCTCCCCAACCAATGTGGAATCTTACAATCCACCCCCCTTGGGAGCCCAGCGTCCTCACTGGCACACCAGTCCGGTTCCCGGCTCTAATACCATCTGTAACATCCCAGACCAACCGTACCAGATATTGTCCGCTTTGTCCGCACACCTGGACTCACGGTTTTAAAACGCGTCTGATATGGGAGGTATCAAGTCCCTCTTATAAGGCAACCTTAGTTCTCCTCCCCAACCAATGTGGAATCTTACAACACCCAAACGCAAACCCCGTAAAAACAAAAAGAAACATCATTTTAAACGGGGGCCCCAATCAGAAGTTAAACCAAAGCAGGAGAGGAAACCTAATTCAAAACCAGTTCCTCCTACTAAGGTTAAAACTACACCTAAGAGGCAACCTGCGTCAAAACAGGCTCCTCCGAAAGGTGTGAAACCTAACCATCCGGGACACAGGCAAATCTGGGTACCCAAGATCCGCTAAACTTGTTTTGCAAGACGGTCATGTCTGGTTCTTAGACACTGGATGCTCCACACACATGACCGGAAGGAGGGAGCTGCTCACGATCTACAAGGAACAATATTTCGAAGACGTGAGGTTTGTCTATACATGTGCTTTCACGAGCTGCTCATGTGTTTAGGGGGAGCATGATCAGATATTCCATGGCGGATCAAGAGCAACATCATTATGTTCATCACTTGAGGGGGAGCGTCACACTGTTTTCTTAAAAGTCTAATGTTTTTTCCTTGTGTTGATGTCTCCCAAGTAAATCACACTCTCACTCCGAGGGGGAGCAAGTCAATCCCCATGTATGTTTTGAGCTGTGCCAAGGAGTAGACGTTCAGTCAGCCAACTAAGTAACACGCAGGGCCCGTCGGAGCTTGAACCACATGGAACTATATCATATGATAGCGTTGATCTGAACATTGATTTCCCTTGATTGGGACGATAAATATTGTATGTTTAGTGCTCTTGTTTTGATATATAACATGAATTTATCTACTTTATCGGCCCGTGTAATTTATCAAACATAACTTATGTACGTTGTAACTTAGTAAAATAAGGGACCGAAGTTGTAATTTAACAAACAAAAGAGACCTAAGTTGTGTTAGAGCAAAGACAGGGACCAAAAATAGCCAGCATGCAGTAAAAGCATCCACATTTGCCTATAAATAACCCACACTAGATTAGTCGTAAAACACATATACGGGAACATATTATTCGTTAACGTATTCTTACATGGCATCCCCAAACCTTCATGTTTGGTGCTTTAGGCGTTTATTTGAATCGCTTTCAGACACTGGCAAAGAGTTATATGGTTAGTGTGCATATTTCATTGAGTTTTGTTTGTTACTACCGTTGTTCTACGACCTAACTATATTAATTAATGTTCATCAACAGATGCATATCCACAGTTGTTCCCCATGAAAGTCCACCATGGTGGGTACTTCACGGAACCACCCAGAATACATTATTTCCGTGGTCTAGAAATTTATGTTGACATGTTAGATGTGGAGGATCTTTCTATGCAACTGCTTGAACAGATCATGAAAGAGCTGGACTATGAAGAACCAAAATATAATAGGTTGTATTTTAAGAGGCCGAATGCAGACTTCTTGACTGGACTGGTAGAATTGAGTACCGACGAAGATGTAGCCAACATACGCCAGTATGTTGACGGCCATACTGTGATTGAAGTGTACATCGAGAAAGTGGAGCTTAACACTTTGAGACTCGTCTCGCCAGAGCACGTAAGAAGTCGACCCAGATTGTCAAAAACCAAACCATCGTCTAACCGTAGTCTCAAATTTGGATAATTTTGTACTGTACTGACTAGTATGTGTTTGTTCTGAAATAATCTTGTATAACATCTAGGAGTTGTATTTTTAATATGAACCACTTTTCAGACTACTTAAAGACTACTTTTCAGCCTAATGAAAGACCTTTATTCATGAGCAAACTTCAACATGTAACATCAACATAAAAAATTGGGCTTCCTTTTGATCTCTTTCATCCTTTTGATCTCTTTTTCTTCCACTTCGATCCTTTTCAAGTGGGCTTCCTTCCTGGCCATCATCTGTTTCCACTCTTGTGTCAGTTGGTCTATCTCCTTTTCCCTTTCTGCTATCGCGATCTGGAGTTTCACGGGCATTCTTTCAGGTGTAGACGATGGGTTAGATGACGATGTCATTTGTTTACTGAAGAAAGAAAGCAAGAAAGAAGGATGGAATGGGTGTGAATTATGGATTGCATTTTACTTATATTTATGGATGAAATCTCATTGAGGAAGATGAATGGCAACCACAAATTGGTCTTCAAAGTACAATAATTGTGGAAAAAAACAGTAAAAACATGCAAAGATTCGTGCAAAAATGACCAAAAGTGTAATTTTTTGGCCCATCGCGGAAAGCCATCGCGGACAAGGGCCAATCTTGTCACCGCGGCAATAGTTGGGGGGCTCTGCGGGACATTTTGGCCAAACCGCGGGGCCACGTGGGCACTGACCCGCGATCGAGGGACCCTCCGCGGAAAAAATGGGTATTTTGGTAAACTTTGCGAGAAAGTGGGTATTTTGGTAAGTCAAAGTCAAAGTATGGGTATTTTAATTAATTTCCCATATAATAACGGGTGTATATATTTGAAGGGGCTTAATCAAAGGGAAATTAATTAAAATACCTAAAGTTTGACTTTGACTTGTAGAAATATCCAAAATCTCGTTGATTTTGTAAAAATACCCACTTTTTCCGCAATGGATCCCGCGATCGCAGACCCAGCCGAATTGGCGCGGATGGGAGGCCGTGATGGGGACCTTTGTCCCGCGATACTCACAAATTTCATACATTTTGATTTCAAATTTACATTTCCAACCCCTATACTTATTTAGTTAATTTACTTTATACCTTTTAGTTTTCTATTTTTCATTTTACACTTTTATTATATTAACACATATAATCGTATATTAACTAAAATATGTTAAAAATACTTTTTAATTTTAACAAGTTACACCATTATAATCGTCTCGCCGATACCTTCGAAATGAGCTAAATATTGAATATTTTTTGATTTAATTATATACGATTATATGTGTTAATATAATAAAAATATAAAATGAAAAATATAAAACTAAAAGGATTTGAAAGTTACATTTAACACCCTTAATTTACTCTATACCTTTTAGTTTTATAATTAAATTAACTAAATAAGTATAATATAATTAAATCAAAAAATATTCAATATTTGGCTCATTTCGAATGTATCGAAGAGACGATTACAATGGTGTAACTTGTTAAAATTAAAAAGTATTTTTTTAACTTATTTTAGTTAATATACGATTATATGTGTTAATATAATAAAAGTGTAAAATGAAAAATATAAAACTAAAAGGTATAAAGTAAATTAACTAAATAAGTATAGGGGTTGTAAATGTAAATTTGAAATCAAAATGTATGAAATTTGTGAGTATGGCGGGACAAAGGTCCCCATCGCGGCCTCCCAGCTGGGTCCGCGATCGCTGGTTCCATCACGAAAAAAGTGGGTATTTTTGCAAAACCAACGAGATTTTGGGTATTTTTGCAAGTCAAAGTCAAACTTTGGTTATTTTAATTAATTTATCTTGATCAAATTAGAATTATATAATTTATGATAACAGTGAGATCCAATGTAAGCTACCCATTAAAAAAGGGGGGGGGGGGGGGGGGGGTAATTTAGTCATACAAATCACTTCCCTCAGTTTTCTCATTTACATAATAATAAATTCCTAAAAATCCTCCATTTATTATCTCTCCATATTTCTTTCGCCTCCCTCCCAACTCTGCTAGAACCCCACCTCATATCTGTCTCCTTCACCATCTTCTTTCTCCCTTAATACCATATCCCAAGTTCCCAACCACCACCTGTTCTGCAAATTTCCAATCGATGACAAAATTTAAATCATTTTCCGACCATGGGTTTATGGTGAAGTTTTGACGATTGATCGAGTGTGGTATGTTATCCCGTATCTTGAAACTCATATGTTGATCGAGTGGGTTTACAGTGATTACGACGTGTTATCCCATATGTTTGATCAAGTGGGTTTACGGAGAAGTTACGGTGATCACAGTGTGTTATCATATCTTGAAGCTTATACCTTGTAACCCATATATTGATCATGTGATCATAGCGTGTTATCGCACCTCACAAATCCATCACGGTGATAACAGTGGGTATCACATCGTGTATACAGTAGGTATCATTAGGTATATATGGGTATAGGGTGCATTTCAGTTGCAAACCAACCCATTTGTACAAACTATACAAACCAATCTTAACCGTTGATGAAGTCTAATAAATATCTAATTTTATTTGTTTCCTAATCTAAAGTAACGATCATAATGAATGAATCTTATCACCTTCCATATATATCTCAATCATAATTAATGAATCAAAATGATTATTCATAAATATATCTATTGTTTTCTAATATAGTGGTTTGTATATTTTGTACAAATGGCTTGGTTTGCAAATGAAACGCACCCTATAGGAATATAGAGAAAAATGATCACAATTAATATATCACAACAGTGTATACAACATATATCACGATGTAATGATTACACCGGAGGAAGAGGGAAGAGTAGAAATAAGATTTCTAAAATACCTAAAATACCGTTTAACTAAAATTTAAGTCAAAATAATCAAAGTTATTAATTTTCTAATGAATCCTTTAATTTATGGTTAATATTAATCTCACAAAACTCTTAAATTCTTCTTTAAACGACCCTTCTATTTTTAGATATTTTTAGTATTTGAAATGATTTAATTCACAATTGCTATTTAAAGATGTTTCCAAATCTGTGTTAATAAATAGGTATTTTAGATTTCTTCACTTTATAAAAAGAAACGAGTCAAGTCTACTTTTAGTCCCTAACGTTTATCAATTTCAACGGTTTCGTCCCTCAACTTCGTTTTTTCGGATTTGTCCCTGACGTTTGCTAATTTCCAACAGATTTCTTCCCTCAGTCTAACAATCATTAACTTTTTACGTTAATTCTAATTAAAGGAGGAGTATTATGATCATTTTACCTTTTTAATACTTTTCCTTTAAACTTAAATATTATTGCATATTATTTTTATGTTATTATATATATTTAGTGTGTATATATATATATATATACATACATCCACCCACCCCGTATGTCTTCCCCAAGTCAAAATCATCATACCTGAAACGACCACACCTAAAAAGATGGAAGATCATTTGGAAGATGAGGTCGAAGGTGCGTTAATGGAGACAAAAATAATAGACAAAGATAATAGACTGAGGGACGAAATATGTTGGAAATTGGCAAACGTCGGGGACAAATCCGAGAAAACAAACTTTATGGACAAAAATCGTTAAAATCGACCAACGTTTGGTCGAACCAAAAGTGAACTTTACTCTAATAAATAAAGTATGTTAACCACTTAAACTTTATATTAATTCAAATGTCTTTATTTTGAAATTGAGAAATATCAATTATATTATATTTATCAAACTTTAAATAAATTAGTAATATAAATGATCATTTGGGAAAATATGACAAGGAATAAACAATTTGGTTGATGGATGCACATGTAATTTTTTTAGTGGTATCCAAATCCAAATGTACTCGCTTGTAAAAAAAATTATCAAGATATTGATTACATTAATTTTGATCACAAGGTTCTCTCAATTATTTAGCATGCTTAAATATTTATTTATCATTCAAAACTATAATAACCCAAACCAAACCGAACTAGCCCATAGTATCCTATCTCCTATGGGATATGAAGGATGCTATTTATACAGACCTAACATCTTTTTCAAATAGCAGAACGACTTGCGTTTGGTACACTGGACAAGACAGAACAAGGATCACTGTCCCATGTTGGCAGGACTTTTATGTGGAACAGACATGAACAAAGTGGAACAGGACTGTTCCACCCCTACCCCATGGAACAAGCTGGAACAGACTTATGTTTTACCGATATAACCTTAAAATAAAATCTAATTCTATTCTAAAACATCAAATACACGTCTATTTTATATTTTACTCATTCTTTAAATTTTATTTATTGTATTTTATCTAATGTTTATCTGTTCTGTTCTGTCCAGTTCTGTCTACCAAACGCTGAACAATTGTTCTGTCCTGTTCTATCCTGTCTGCGTACCAAACGCACTGAATAAAACCTATCAATCAAGTCACTTGTCACAAGTTTAAAATAAACCACATTGAAAACACACATTTATTACCATACCATACCATACTAATATATGCAAAAGCAAACATTTCCCCAAACACACTGACCCTCACTTAAAAACCACAATCATACAAATATGAACAAAATCGATACTTCGAACCCCAAACCAGCATAAACACCAGATTACAAACTACCACAGTACCAGTACCAGTAGCATGAGCAGCACATAGAACACGTTTGACTTATAATTTGAGCCAATCTAAGCAAGGGCATAGCCCCCAACAAAACCTAGAAGGATAGTAGTCCTTAAGGTACACCTCTCGGCTAAAACCAATGATGTAGAAACTGAAGGTCTGACCACGATGAACCATCGTGACACGTGTAACGGGGATCACAGAGATCGTATGCCGCTCACATATGACTCGAGCACTAGGAGGTATAGGGGGTCTTTCGGAAATTACCTCCGATGAGAACTGGTTGAGAAAGAAGGAATCAGCAAAGAAAGCTGGGGTGCAATGGTAGGCCTGAGTGTTGCATAATTGAATCCCTTTGGCTCTGTGGAAAACATCATCAGGAACCGAGGCTGCTCCACTTGTCGCATTTAGTTTTCGGGCACCATGTGTATCCCTGCAAACACCGTCAAATTATGTTCATATTTGATATGGATTCTTCACCTTTTGAAATAAAGTTAAAAGATGAAATAATACGACAATTTATATCAAGTTTTGGAAGTTGGATTTTTTCTTGAATATGTTTTTAAATTTCTGACAAAAATCTAGTATGCATACCATCTAACAACGGCTATTTTGCGTGTCAAAAGAGAACCATTGCCTTGACATTTCGGGCATTGAACTAGCCCGCGAGATCCACAAGTCGCACAAGGTATCTTGCCTTTGCCATTACATTTCACACATCTGCACAAAGGAAAGCTTACGGTTGGTGGTTTGCTAATTTACTAGACGTAGAAAGTACAATCGCCAAATTAGTTCCAAGACACACATTTATCAATTATTATTAATATTCTCATTATTCATTTGAATTTTAATTTCTTCACCATTTCATGTGTAAGGCCATGTTTGGGAACCATAAGCTACCTTATAAACCAACTTATTTTTTGAGCTTATTAAAAAAACCGTTTGATTAGCCATAAGCTAGCTTATAATCTAACCTTTTGAAAATAAGGTCCAGGGTTTTTTTTTCAATTATGCCCCTAATGTTTTTCCAATTATTTTTTCAAAATTTCCTTTTAGGTTATTTTATATTGTCATCTAGCATAGCAACTAGTTTTCTTTTCTTCTTTTTTTTACAAATATGACTAGTTTATCAGCTAACAACTACCTTATTAGCCAACAACTAGCAAATCAGGGGGCAAAAGGGGAAGATGTAAAATGGCTTACAATGTGTCAGATCCATCTTTATGAGCAATTAGACCCCTCCCATAACAGGCAGCACAAGGAGACATCTGATTTTCTTTATAAAATCCAGGATCTTTATCTGCATTGCATTGAGCACAAACAATATCTCCTCTTCCTGCACAATCTGCCATCCAACCAAGATTCCATCAGGAATCCGACAATGACTTAATACAAAGCCACATTACGATTATCCTTTTTCTATTTTGGGATGTCTATAGAATAATGTCATCACTATTTTGACAATAATATCATTCATATTCATTGGGAACACTCAATAATCGTTAGGCCATTACCTGAGCATTTATCGACAGAGTCAGAATGGGGAACTTTGGCACGTGATTCTTTGTGAGACGTAAATAGAACAGGGAATTCTGACCTCAAATCTAATTCCCAAACACCAAGTTCAGGCCCCTTCTCTTTTCCGTCAATATTGCCACCACGGTATGGTTCTGTTTCGGTTATCACTTCCCTTTCCTCCACAAAAGTTTCAAGAGTCCCAACATAGACATTGCAGTCTTCAACGGAATGAATCTTCCATGTGCGAGCAGGACGACTTCCCCAACAGCAACGGTGACCAACATGATCAATCAGTAACTCTCGTATCTCAACCTCATCCAATATTTGCCTGTACAGATATATAAAATAATGTTAAATCATATGAATTAAGGATCAAATCGTACATATTTAGTGACATTTCTATGATTTATTTTCCAGAGACCAGATTTTGAACAAGGAGAAGCATATATTGTAACTAGGCCATACCCCGGCAGCAAGAAAAATGTGGGCTAAAGAGTATACCTATGAGCTTGATGTTCAGTTTTACCAAATTGTCCTCCATATTCAGCCTCATATGGAAAAGCTTGCTCTGCAACAAAAAGTGGATGACTTTGTTAACACAAAAACGTAATACTCTTTTGGTATTTAATCAAGGAATACATAATAAATTTTATGTATAGCTTTCTATCAGTCCATTTCTATATGTCATTGGCTGGAGAAGATTGATAGACTTCCTTTTGCTTGGTATGATCCATTCAGCTTTTGTAAGGTTTGAAATTAATTGGAGAAAATGAATTTGGGAAGTGAGAAGTGCTTGTAGTTATTTACTAGAAAGACAAGTACTAAACAAGATTCCTAGTTCGAAAGTTTGATTTAGATTATTTGACAAACCTACCATCCTCAAATTGCAAGCAAATCCTTATCATCACTTAAATGGCTTATGTGGCGTTTTTTCTAAGAAACAAGTCAAGGGGATAAATGTGTTGTAATCTTAATTACACAAAAATGCATATAATGAAATTACCAAAAAGAATGATGGAGTTCATCAGATTGGCAAATTCAATTTAGAGGTCCATTTTTAAGGTAAATAACCAGAAATAATATCATCAATATATACATACCCTTGAATTTAGATAAGAGAACATGGTTCTCTAAATGAACTTCTTGATTTGATTACAAGTAAATGTGATTTTTCTAATATGGTACTCGAAGAAAGATGGAAATAGGAATGAGGTAGGTGTTATAATAAGATATAGCACGAGAATGACTTGGCTGATATTAAAATTAAAATACAAGGAGTCCCCGCTAAATTGCCCGGCAGAAAGGGGTTAGAGTTTCCAAAACAAGATCTTGGTGTCACAACACGCCCTACCCATCCTGCCCTCTGACACCGCAATTAACTTCCCCCATCATGGTCGTGAGACCGGTGGGAGCTCTGGAGGGTGGCTCAAACCCTTTTTTGGAAAAATACAAGGGGTAATTGAAGAGGTGGTCATGTTGTTCTCAGATAGGCATGTATATGGATCTACCAAAGACAACCTTGGGAGGTCTTGAATGAAGTTGTTCAAGGACTACCAAATATCAACACATCCTTTTTTGAAGAGGTGAGTTCAATGATCAAGTTAGCAAATCTAGTGGAAGTTTTTACATGATTAATAGAGATTCGGGTATGGTAGCAAGAATCAAGAATGATAATAAATCTTAAAATTTTACAATGTCCTATGACTCGATGGTTCTAAATATTTTCTAACATGATGTGAATCTTGCCTAATAACCTTTGGTAGCAGCCAAAACTCCAGTAGCAGTATACTTTACCCTTGCTGTGAAAGGGGATAGATCTACATCATAAAGCCACATATAGCTGTGTATATGCACAAAACATAGGTTGGTAGCAATAGACATCTGTTTTAGACATGGTGGCCGGAGTAAGAATGGTAAACACCCTGAAAGTAGGTGGGCAAATCTAAATAAAGATAACTAAATATGTTTTTAAGGATCAGATGTGTACAGGATATGGACGTCATTATGACAACATGCAACTGAAGATAAAAACAAGGTCATCAGAGGAGGCAAAAAAATAGACCACAAGATTAACTTGGTTATGGAACAATGGTGTACAAAAGGCTATTTAGGGAAGGATGAATGCTATGAACTCTCACATGTGTGTAACTTGTAAGAGTGTAGAGTTTATAAAAAAGTAGATTCTGCTACAAATCAATAAGAAAAGTTGGAGCCAGACCATATAAGGACTTATACAAAGACTAGGAATAAAGAAGGGTCACAACTCACAACTATCTATTCAATTTCACTAAGATAAGGGAAAAGAAACGTAGGGATTTATAATCATATTAATACATTAAGGAGGAGACTTAACAATTAGTCAAGCATGTTGAGGTTAAAGAAAGGCCTGATAAGTATGTGTGAGAATGTGGTAAATTTGAGGACTCTTTTGATGATTACATGAGTTTGAGTCACGAAATAGCCTCTTTGAAAAATCAAGAGAAAGACTACATACACAGACTTCCCTCTCTGGCACTCAGAAAGATGAGGAGCCTTAGGTATTAGAGCTGATATTTCTCGAATCATAGTAACATAAAGCTTGTGGTAGAATTACAGAACTTGAGGAAGGAAGGTATAAAAATGATGAAAATACATGAATTTTTTTTGTCTATTAAAACTAAGGGATCCCTTGGGAAGGTAGCCATAAGCTCAATAGGTTGTTCAATATTAATCTTAGATTAAACAAGATTTCCACCGAATGGGTGAAGTATATTGGTCAATTGCTAAAACAACGAAAAATTCAAATTTGCATTATTAATCATGAAATCAGCTTATGGGCCATACATTGAAGCTTCTAGACCACGGATTGAGTAAATGTTGGAAGGGGTGAGACTGGGGTGTAGGAGAATCAACTTGATTTTATACATTCTTTAATTACATGACCCAGGGAGCGGCATAGAATCCAAATAAGTATTTGCATAGATGCTCATTGATACAAAGAGAGGGTCTGAATGAGAGTTTATGTGGTGGGCACAAGGAACAATTTCATACAATGTATACAAATGTACTTGTGTATATGAAGGGTGAAATTATGATGCACATGAAGATTAAAGATATGTGATATTGAGATAGATGTTTACTTTATTAAAATAAGATTAACCATGGATGAGCATGAAGTGTGTATCTATCTGGTTTGGTTATTGATTAGCTTGTGAAGAACATGCAACAAAAGTTCCATGGTTTATGCTTTTGTTCTATTATATTGTTTTGGTTTGGGAGATTACACAAGATGTGAACTTGAGTTATGAAAAATATTTTGGAATGTATAAGATATAGACAGAGTGGAACTACAACAAAGTACATCAAACAATGTTACCAATGTTTAGGAAAGTGGAAGATGTGGAAACATGTTTAGACATAAAGTAGAAGATTAGACATAAAGTAGAAGATGCTGATTGCTACTTTCTTTTCTAAACTGTAACAAGTTATCTTAAAAAGTTCATGAAAATGCTGATTTAACCCCATGTGGTTCTTAAAAGTTTAAAATATACATATTGATTGTAGATAGCAAGACAGAAAGAATGAAACTGGTCCTACATAAAGGTCTTACATTCAGAGTGGATTTATTATGTAAACATTAGAAGTTTGACAAACGAAAAATGGGCATCTCCAACTCAGAGACGAAATTACAGCAAAATTGAGCTAAAAGTGATCACAAACAAGTTCCTGATATCATGTTATAATGCACACCTATCTGTTGAGTAAAACAAACAAACAAACAAACAATAAATTAATTCTCAGCATATAAATTCATCTGGAGACATGCTTATACTGAAAATTTTGCGATCAATTGATTGTACCAGTAATATACGGAGGCGGCTCCGGAGAACTCATCAAGGGGGCATGGAGAGAAGCAGGATAACGATCAGAACCGGTGGCAGCCGATCGAATTTCGTCAACGCTGACTTCTGAAGCAGTTGGAACCATCGACCCTGTTCGTCCCACCGACGGATAAGAATGCCATTTCTCGCTTTCTCTATCCCCAATTTCAGTTTTTTCTGCAATCAAACAAGGGATTGGATGATGATAACAGAATTGAAGTTAGTAATCCAAGCAGAAATTGAAGAAAAAACATTGTACCAGTGAGCAAGGGTTGCTCCATTTTTCTATCAACGATGGAAAGAGGCAGGGGTAAGTGATGACTGGAGAATTGAGAGACGGTTTATGAGCAACAAAATTTCTTAGACAGCAAGGAAAAGAAGGAAGGCGATTTCTGCGTCATTTCGGAACGGTGGATCCACGCGGCTGCCATTGCCAACGCCAAAATAAATCAAAGACCAATTTGGTCCATGTGGTTTATACTTTTGTCTTAAAATCAAAATAAATACATACATATTGGCTCTCTTTAACTTGTACTAGAAAAAGTTGTTATGTAAAGAGCATTTATGTCTTTTTACATATTGTTTGTCATTTAAAAAAATGAATACTAAATGAATTTTGTATATAATACATATATACACACACAAAATCTTATATAATACACAACGGTCCCTAGACGGATCCGCCTTCCCCTCTTCAGCGTCACCGACACCGGCCATCATCCCCATCGTGGCCCCCTTCCCTTCTCCGGCTCTTACGTTTATGTTTTGGCAGAGATATACAAACAGAACTCCAAACACAATACACACACATGGAGACCTTACTAGATCACCCTTCTCCGACCAACTCTTCTATACATAGTTGTATTTGGGCTAAATTCAGGGCCATTCCAATCTTTTGTAGGTCCTGTTACATTTGTATCAAGACAAAATGTAAAAGTTCACACCATGTATGATATTAAAAGTCTAACAAATTAAAACAACAAAAATATCTTCTAATAACAAAATAGCACAAAATTTACTTAATCATTTTTATAACATTGTTCGAAACAAAATCTTCAATCGGTTCTTCATAATCAACTTTCTCTAGTAAGTTATTAATTTGAAACTTAGCATATAAGAGTTTACCGATAGACAACTGTTGTTTACCTAAGTTTTCAAGAAACCCTAGCGCGATCTTAGGGACAAATTCTCCCTAAACCCTCAACTTTGATGTGTGTAATCAAAGGGTTATAGTGCTTTAAACAATGAAGATCAATATCATGATGAACGAAGTCAAGGAAATTGAAGGTCAGACTGCTCATTAAACAAGAAAGTGGAAGATTATTAAACAGAGACATTTTTGGTGCTTCAATGAAAAAAAACTAGCCATCGGAAAAACAAAGATGAATGAGACTAGCCGGCAAGGAGAGTTCAATCTTTAAATTAGAGACCTATGAAGAAGGAATTACAAATCTGCAGTCGTAATCCGAAAATCAGAAGAATCAACAATTAAATCTGGTACAAGAGGGAAATGATTGGAACATTGGGCTAGATTGCTAAAATACTATAATTGTTAAATAAGCCAAAATAAAAAGGAGAAAGACCAAGGGATTGAGTTAGAACATGGGTTAAAAATCAAAATATATATAATTGGTTTCAGGCTAAAATATATAAATTATTGGCCCTAAAAAACTTCGAGGCCCCAAAAATTTTGGAGGCCCTATTCGGAATCTCACATTGGTACACCCTCTGACACGACTTATTTCGTTTTGTCACCGTTGATAAACAGTTGTTGAAATTCAAAGTTTTGATTTTGAATGATTGTTTAGGTTTAAAATAATGTTAAGTATATCAACTATGTGTTGAAAAGAAATTGTTTAATTTTAATTATGTTATTTAGTATTGTGTTGTAAAAGACATGATATTTTTAAATATGAATTAGATGTTTTATAATAAAGTAAATATAATTATTAATATAATAAACCTAAAACAAACTTTAAAATGGCAACAAATTTTCATATTCTTAAACATAATAGGTCAGTTATTTGAAGGATCTGTTTTTCTAGAAATTTACAGCTTTGGTCCCTATAGTTTGAAAATGACGGTTTAGGTCCCTAAACTTTGAAAATTAGCACTTTAGGCCCTTAAACTTGGATTTTTCACCCACCTTTCTAGGCAAGTAGTCCCATGCAATTCGAAGGATTCGTTTTTCTGGAAAATTACAGATTTGGTCCCTATAGTTTGAAAAATTACGGTTTAGGTCCCTAAACTTTGAAAAGTGGCACTTTAGGTCCCTAAACTTGGATTTCCCCTAAATTTCTAGGCCAGTAGTCCCATGCAATTCCTTGAATGCGTTTTTCTGGAAATTTACAGCTTTGGTACCTATAGTTGGCAAAATGACGGTTTATGTCCCTAAACTTTGAAAATTAGCACTTTAGGCCCCTAAACTTGAATATTTATATACGCAGGAGGAAATTAATGAGTCTTTGGGGGAAATTAATGAGTCTTTGACAATTAAGTCAAAGCTTGGACGGTTGAGACAAATCCGTGAGAAGTTAACCCAGGCTAGGCTTGATCTTTTCCGCCGCACTTGTTTTGGTGCGTGGCTGGATTATGAGGACTTCAATAACGACCCTGTGCTTTGTCTTACCCTTTTCAAGAAGGAGATACCCCCTGATGGTCAGCCGATGGATTCATTGTATTACCGTTTGCACGTGCACACGCTTAGGTATGGCCCGGAGGAGTTCTGTCTTATCACGGGACTCATTTTTGGCCTGATGTCGGGCCTTCCTGCACCCACGCGTCAGGGATTTATTTATAGAATATTTAGGGAGAGAAAATTGACCATTGGCCGCCTCAAGAATTTGTTTGACTCCTTCAGCGTCAACGTTGCTGGAGACGGTTACTCGGACGATGATGTTGTCCGAGTATGTTTGATGATGATGGTGGAGGAGTTCTTCCTTGGACGACATCATCATTTGCCCGTTTCGGCCACCATCCTTACGTTGATAGAGAATCTTGGGTCTTGGAACCGATATCCTTGGGGCAGTTTCATGACTTTCATCTGGGAGGCAACATATAAGCAGATGAAAGGTACTATTGACCGTCGGCTTGAAAAGAAGTCGAAGCTGACGATGACGGGCTTTATCCAGGCGTTCAAGGTTATTTACCACAATATTAAATATTTCTACAATTGTTAATGAGTTTGTAGGCGTAACATTACTTTTTCCACAGATATGGATTGTAGAGACTTTTCCTCGCTCGACTAGGTTTTTCGTGCAGCGAGACAGGGTTCCTAGGGAAACTCGTTGGGCTAGGGTACGAAGAACAATATATACACCCCAAATTGATCACATTTTGTTGGTGACGGCGCGGGTAAGAATTTTTACAAAATTGGAGGTTTGTATGAAGATAACCCCTTAAATTCTAATATTTCGTCAACTCTTGCATATATTAGGAGGCTGACCACCCACACACGAGACTTGTCGCCATAGCTGAAGAGGAGGGAATGTTGTGGTATAGGTCCAACCAGAGGTTCTTCTGTGGTGAAGGCGGTGGTGACCCTGACGGCGGCGGCAATGACGATGACGAGGACGACGACGATGACTATAAATATGACAAGGACGAGGACGAGGCGGATCACGATCAGGAGCACGATGCTGGTGACACGGGACATGAGGGATTTCGGACTCCAACACCACCCGTCCGTTTCTCAGATATTCCCTCTTGGGACATTCCGGCCGATGACCCTTAGTCAGAGCATTGGGCGCGGGTGAGTCAGATGCATCAGGCTTATATTGGGCTTGAGGCGTGTGTTCAGGGGATGGCGGGGATGTACGATGAAATGAAGGTGATGCACAGTGAAATGAAAGGGTGGCATGTAAGTATTTCATTTTAACACCGTTTAACCTTTTGGTATGTAAACTTATTAACACCGTTTAATATTTTGGTACTTGTACGCATGAGTCATCACAGCCACGCCCTCCTTTTAGCCTGAAGAGCCACGATTGGGTTAGTGACTTGTTTGATCTCAGTGGAGGTTTAGCCCCATCTTAGGGGGTGGGCAGCCCGGTAATCTCCGTATTTTTATGTCTTTTATTGATTTTACTCGTTTGGCATTCTTTTGCCTATATAACAAATTCATTAAACATGGAATGGATGTGTCGTTTCTTCCAAGAGGATATGCGACAGCCGACAGGAGTGCTGCGATTTGCGACTCCCGTGGGCACGTCTATGCCGTTTCATGAACCTGGCGTGGGCACGTCTATGCCGTTTCATGAACCTGGCGTGGGCATGTCACCCTTGTTCGCCACTCCTGCCGTTGACCCAACCCCACCTCATATGCAGGAGCCCCTTGGTAGGGGGCACGCCAGCGTGTGCCTTCGAGATACCAGACGTCTCCTTATACGTAGTGTCCTCCTACTACCCCACCAGGCCCCGTTCGAATGGGACCAATAGGATGCAACTTGCATCGACGAGTGGTCCTTCCACCACTCCACGTTCAGTTGAGGAACTATACCTCAACAACCAGTTGCCCGACCATATGCCGCTTTTTTATTTACCTAATCGTGAGATAAGACCAAGTTGGTGGGGGCAATTATTTGGCTATTTAGACAACGGATGGCTTGAAGACCCGATTAGTACATTAATATGTTATTATAGTCTTACAATTTGAATACTAAAAATACATGACTACAACTTATCATTGAATGGTTTATTTATAGCATATCGAGGCATGGGTTCGAATGATGCTCTCTTCACGTGCTCCAGATTGCGAGTGGACGGTTGTCATTGT
Organism: Saussurea involucrata; assembly: GCA_033807775.1. Lineage (NCBI taxonomy): Eukaryota > Viridiplantae > Streptophyta > Magnoliopsida > Asterales > Asteraceae > Saussurea > Saussurea involucrata. The sequence continues at coordinate 12,794,494 of CM066327.1, read as the reverse complement.
GGTGGGAAAGGCTGGTGCTTCGGGACCTAGATGACCTAGTTACGCAAGTCGACGGGTCAATGACTGCGACGGATGGATTTCCGCGTTGGACATCTTCTGTGAACAGGGTATGTAAAATTGTTTCCCTATTTCTAACATTATGAATTTATACCATCTAACTAATGTTAACTTTATGTTTTTCAGGTTCTTATTCCCATGAACATCGAAAACACTTATTGGTTGGTTGGGGAGTACTCTTTACGAGACATGGTATTGACTTTATATGATAGTTATAAGGTCTGAGTCATTTCTGAGAGAATTCCTCAGTTGATTCAGCAATTCGAGGATGTTATGTCGTACGTATTCAATGCCATCGAAGACCATGCACGAGCTCGCCAGACGACAAGGCATTTCACATGGAGATATGCATCAGATGTTCCTCAACAGACTGGTGTGCACGGCGACTGTGGTCCTTTCACGGGCCGATTTTTGTCAGATTTGGCTAACGGACAACATCCTAACTTGAATATCGATATCATGGCTTGGCGGAGAGAAATGGCAAATGTATTTTGGACCTTGACGGGGAATCAGTTGAACTTGTAATTATTTGGTGTTTAGCTTTTAAAAGTTGTAAAACTTTTATTATTTACGGTTTAACTTTTATTGTTTGGTGGTTCACTTTTATTATGTGGCCTTTACTTGCATACATCTTTACATCCGTCATCATCACAACAAGATTACACCAAATGCACAATAACATAAAAGGAATTCATTGAAACTACAATTAGAAAAAGATAAAGTACATATTTATGAAAGAGCTGATCTACAACTTGAACAAACATAAAAGTACATACTAAATGATAACCGTTTATGTAGGCTTCATTGTACCCATGATAAAGGAGAATTCAAAGACTACTTATTCTTATAATTCATATTATTCAATCGATTAGAATAAGTAGCCATTTAATTCTCCTTTACCATGGGAACAATGAAGGCTACATAAACGTTTATCGTTTGATACTACAACTAGAAAGCGATAAACTACATACTGAACGAGACCAATGAACCTGATGCTTCTGTGATCGTTGAATTCTCCACCACTCCACGGGAGTATTTATAGGAAGCCGCATCCGCATCCGCAGTTGCGAACCTACCCGCATCCGCACTTGCGAACCTACCCACCTGCATCCGCACTTGCGACCCTAGCTTTTTAAATACCCCCCGCTAGATGAATTGTAAAACACGCAGACGATAAAATTTTGATTCAATAATGACTTCTGACATGGCATCGCCAAATCTTCACGTTTGGACCTTTAGGTGTTTATCTCAACCTCTTTCAGCCACTGCCAGAGAGTTATACGATTAGTAAGTTTTGAATTTCGGGTTTTGCTTGTGTGAAACAACATAGTGTAATGCTAAGTTTGTTAATTTTCATGAACATATGCACATCCACAATTGTTCATCATGAAAGTCCACCATCAAGGGTACTTCACAGAACCACCAAGAAGACATTACTTCCGTGGTCTAGAAATTTATGTTGACATGTTAGACGTGGATGACCTTTCAATGCAACTACTTCAACAGATAATGAGAGAGCTAGAGTACGACGAACCAAAATATTTAAAGTTGTATTTTAAGGGGCCGAATGCAGACTTGTTGACTGGACTGGTAGAATTGACTACTGATGAAGATGTAACCAATATACGTCATTTTGTTGACTGACATACCGTGATTGAAGTGTACATCGAGAAAGTGGATCTTAGCCATTCCAGACTCGTCTCACCAGAGCATGTAAGAAGTCGGTGGGGATTGCAAAAAACCCATGCATCGTGTAGCAGAAGTTTGACATTTAAATAATTTTGTACTGCTTATTGTTTGAGTTGTTTCAGGTATTTTTTTAATGTAATGTTCCTTTCCATTTTAATGTATTTAATATAGAAATCAATTAAAGAAAATGTTTTCCATTTTAAGTTATTTAATAGGGAAATTAATTAAAAGATCAATTATTGCAAATCATCTTCCCAACTGAAACGGATATAGTGCAGCTAAACAAAATCTATTACGTAAAGGCGTCTTGGAGTCCAATGATAAAGTTAACCTTTTCCTTGATCACGTCCTCCATTCCCATGTAGTCCTTTTCGATTTCTTTTAGTTTCTCTTCTACCTCCTTAATCTGTCGTTGCACCTCCCGAACGTGAGCCCTAGTCATGGCCAGTTCCCGGTTCTTCTCCGCTAGATACTCCATTTGTAACACTCTCGAATTGGGAAAGAGCAACTAAATAAAATTTTCGATAATACATTCAAAATAATAGAATTTCTTCCTATAATTCAATATGTGAAATTCCTCAAATTAAAATCTATGATTAACCTCAAACAATGTATAACTCAAGTCTCATTACAAAGACTAAAACCACAATCAAGTGTTACTTAACCCAAGCACAAGTTGCTAATCCCAAAGATGAATGCGGAAAACTTCATTTAAGCTATTCACCTCTCGAGTACTTTACTAGCACACGACCTTTCACAGTGTCACTAGAACTACTCCCAACCTGAACCTGTTGCACATGCCGACAAATAAAAAGGGTTAGGCTAACGTCTAGTGAGTTCAAGAGTTTATAGCATGATTTAAATAATTCTTTAAATGAAAGTTTGCGACATAGGTTATGATTTCCAAAAGGGTTTACAAAAAAGATATAAACGACTCATTTTCCAACGCACCTAAAATCTATGATAAAAGTTCCCAAAAAGTATAAAGCGTTTTCCAAAATGATTTCCAATCCAAACTCACTCAACACGTAAATAAATCTATATTATGCAAAACCTTCAAATACGGTTGACGACAAAATACTCAACCCATAAATCATGGAAGAACAATCCATTTAAATGTAATACTTCATCGAAAACATGATACGAACCAATACTCACGCGAACGTAAAATGTAATGAAGTTCAAATACCATAAATATGGAAATGTGTTAATCAATATAGGATCTAATCAAGTATTTAGAGATCGACAGTAGAGAGAGTAGAGAGAGAAATATTCTATTAGCACTGATTACTCAAACTGGACAACCATCTTACAAAACATTCAATAAGGGTATTTATACCCTTGACTTATAAAGTCAACACAAAAGCTAAGGCTTAACATAATTAGCCTTGATTACAACTAAAATGATCTTAACAATCTCCCCCTTTGTAATCAAGGGCGCTCGAATCTTCGATGTTGTCTGTTCTTTCCAATCAAGATCTCTAAGGTTGCGTTTGGTACATGGGACAGCACAGGACAGGACGGGACAGAACTCACTGTCCCACGTTTGGCGTGACATGGGACAGGACAAAAATTCACTGTCTTATGTTTGGCGCGACATGGGACAGGAACAAGGACTGAATAGGATGGGACAGGATGGGACAAAAAAGGGCATTTTCTTGTTCCACCAAAATAGGTGGAACAACATGGGACAAAAGTGAGACAGAAACAAAAAGAATCATTGATCTACCCTCATTTGATATATAACTAATATGATATTAGCCTTATGGGTCACCACCACCGATCACCACCACCACCACCACCATCGACAACCACCGATAGCCACCGCTAACCACCCTCGGCCACCACTACCTATTCCTCCAGTATAACAACCTGCTCCACCATCTCCACTACCATTCATCCACCACCACCACCACCATCGACAGCCACCGATAGCCACCGCCAACCACCCTCGGCCACCACTACCTTCTCCTCCACTATAACAACCTTCTCCACCATCTCCACTACCATTCATCCATCACCACCACCATTACCATCGTTGACCACCTCCACCTACACTATAACCGATCACCACCACCCATCGGCGGACACCGGTAGCCACCACCAACCATGGTTGACCACTTCCACCTCTTCCTCCACCACCATCGCCACCTCCACCGATCACCACCAACCACCGTCGGCCACCTCCACCTCTTCCTCCACTACTACCACCTCCTTTATCATTGTCTACCACATCCACCACTACCATCGTCGACCACCTCTACCTACACCGATCACCACCACCCATTGCTGCCACCACCACCGCAAACCACCATCAGCCACCTCCACCTTTTGTACTATCATTTATGTATGTATTTATGTGTTTGAAAATTGGGTAAAAAAAATTAAAAATACTTTTAAATTAAATTATTTAAATATATATACTTTATTTGTGTCATTTATAACTATTATATGATATATAAAATCGTCAAACAAGTTTTAGGGAAAATTGTCTAATCCTGTCCTATCTAGTCATAGTCGTACCAAACACAAGACAGACACTTGTTTTGTCCCGTCCTATCCTGTCCAGTCCTGTCCCACCCTCTTGTCCAGTCCCGTCCTGTCTAGTTCTGTCATGTCCAGTCCTGTCCAATCCTGTCTGCGTACCAAACGCTACCTAAGCGTCTTAAGGTGTTTCTGAATTCAAGTCTTGTATTGATCGTCTCCAGTGCTCGTCTCAGAAGTCGTATCTCTGGTGTTTCAATCTGATACAAATGTTTTCTGGTTTGAAGTAGAATTCTCTCTGCTTCTTTCAGTTTGTACTCCAGTTGATATCTTATCACCTTTAACGTGCCATCTGAGTATCTTCCTATTTCATCGAACCTGAGAAAGTACCTTTGAGAAGTTTGATTGCTGTAAACAACCCCATAAGGATTCTCCAAGATAGTGCAAAGAGGATAATCAGCAATGTTGGGTAGATCTATGTTTGGTCTTGTCACATTTACAACTGGTTGAAAACTTTCAACTGCAAGTTGAAAATCAAAACACCGATAGAATCTGACTTGACGGCGTAAGAAACGTTTGACCGCATCCAAAGCTCTTAAAATATCATCATTTCGAATGGTTAAGTCTCTAAAATAATGATAAAGAACCTCGAAATCATCAATTGAGAGATTATTAAAATCTGCTTCTGAAAACTGATACATTTCACAGTCTTGACGTTGAACGTAGAAGACTGGATACCAGTAACTGATAAATCTCACCAATTCGACTTTGCAAACACTGACAATCTTGTGCTTTGAGAAAACATTGTACTTCCCTCGGCGTTGACACTTGATAAAGTTCACATACTCATACTGAAACGTAGGTGTCTCTTTCTCAATTCCAAGAATGACACTTAAACTGACTCTCTTCTTCTTCTTCACAAAGATGCTACGTTCAGAGTCTTCAAGAAAAGCATACCTCATTCTGACAATCTGATATCTTTCTTCGAGTCTTTGCATTCGTTGTTGACTAGTCAATGAAGGACCTGGTTCCAAAATGCTTGGAGGAATAATCACATTAAATTCAGGAACTTCTAATTGAGATCTAGAAGACTCACCACGTACAAAAGTGCTTGAAGGAGCAGAGGCAGTCGGAGCAGATACAACTGGAGTATTAGAAGGTGGAGTTTGTTGTGCAGGAGCTTCTGGTTCATGAGATAAAACTGGAGATTCATCTTGTCGAACAGGAGACTGAGCAAACAAAAATTCTTGACTTTGTGGCTCATGAACAGAAGATTAACCATATAGCATTTTGACAATCTCTATATCTTTTTCGTCTAACTCATTATCAACTTCAGAATCTGAGATTACAATTATGTCATCTTGATCTTCTTCCTTTATCTTCCAGAACTTTTTAAATTTCTCGTGCATATCATCATCTGAATCTATCTCCACAGTCTCAGAAAAGAAGTTTCTCATCTCTTCAAATCCCTCTGTTTCTTGTACATTTGACCCTTCAGGAATTTCAACAGATACTGGAGCAGAATTTGGATCAACAAAAACCACTAACTGTAGATTGCTTTCATCTCTTGGTTCTTCATAATTGATGGCCGACGCCATTGCAGTTAAATCTACCTCGCTGAGTAAATGGTCAACCAAATCTTCCGGAATTACATCTTCAACTCTTTCCGGACTGCCGGATACCATTCCTTGAACCTCAGCATTTGACACATCTGAAGCTCCTTCAGTTCGTTGTCTTTTTGCATTCTCCCCCTCATGACCCTGATGATCTGGGTCATCATGGTCATGTGTCCTCTTTGTAGACGGACCTGCTTCAGATTGACAAGTCTGAGTATGCTTTTCCATTCTTTCAGAAAGCATAGATATAGCATCTGTCATAAACTTCATGCCCTTTTGAATTTCCTTGAAATTTTTCCGAACCTCATTCGAAAAGAATTGAAATCATTAACAAGCGTTGTTACACGCGGATCTGGAACTGGGTCTGGAACTAGTGCTGAAGTAGAAGCTGGAGTTGGTTGAAAATTTCGCAGCAACGACAGTAAAGTCATCAAATTGCAGTCAATCGTATAAGACCAACAATAATAAAACATGGACATTATAAAATCCCAAGTAAGGTTGGCCGACGACAGGGGAGACCCATATCCATTGAGAGTGGAGGAACACAAAAGCATGTCACTCAAACAACGTTAATCGTACGACACTTCACTGCATAAAAGCCCAAATGTCTCATACAACGCCTTTCAAGACACACCCAAAGAGACAGCTGACCTTAGCGAAATATTACTAAGAATACCACCAAATGCTCGGCACAAGCGAGGATACAACCATGGCATTGGCCCGACATGGCGAAGGTCATAAACGCCCGCCAATCAACCTGACAGCTCAACCGGACTCACTCCTAGTGTACCCTTGAAAAGTAAATATCATAAAACATGGGGCCCGGTCAAATCCCGCAACACCCAGTAGACCATCAAATAAAGACTGACTTACGTGCCTATGGATCTAATGCAAAACAGTCTATAATAATATGCCCATCCTGGAATGACTAACGCTCCCGAGCATGTAAGTATTCAATAATGTGCAAAAACATGCAATATGTTGCAATAAATGCAAACCATAAATAGGACTCCACATCGAGCCATCAAAACCGGACAAAATGTCCCCAAGACTTCCTCAAAGTCAAAACTGAGCAAAATGCTCAAAACTCATTAGACCCATAAATAACGGTCATCATAGCATAAAATGCGTTTAAACATCGTTTAGGTAAACATGTACCACAAAATCACCATTAACCCAAAACTCGACACGGGTTAAAAAAAGAGTTTCCCCAAATGGACTCATACCCTTATAATTCTCAAAATAACTCATGACACTAAATTGTGCATTTCCCAAATGGTTTATAAAATCAATTACACTAACATGATTAAACCATTGAATAAACTCCATTTTGAGCAATAAATCTTTTAAGGACATATTTATGATTTCTACACATCAAAATATCCAAAAATCCCAAATATGGGTGTTTTACAACATTTGTGAAGTTAAACACTTCAAAAGGGGTTAAACCTATCAAATAACTTAACATTTGATAATTTCAAGTAAAACACACAAGTACTTAACATTTTTGGCATGTACAAAGTTTTCACAAATCAACTTGAACTCACCTTGCTAGATTTAGGCTAAATCTAGATTTTCCCCAAACGTAAGCTCCTTTGAATAAACGCGAATCCTCAAGCCAAATCCTCCAAACCTAGATCCATAAGTTTCCAACCATCAATAATTAGATCTAACCATGTAGAATCATTCCCCAACCATTTTACATCAAAATACCCACTTATACCAAAACCCTAACTTCCATAAATGAAGAGAAAAGAAGATTACCTTAACCATAACTTGAATCCACCAACCAAAATACCTCTAGAATCACCAAGATGAACCACAAACTCCCAATCTTCAAAGTGGAGGAGAAAGGGTTGGGTGAAACCCTAGAAACTTGATGAAGAAGATGAAGTGAAGGGTTTCTAGAAAGGTTATGGTTCATAACAATGGTGAAGGGTTTGATTTGGGGAAAAAGATGAAGGATTTAGGGTTTGTTGGGAGAAAATCGGTTTAGAGGGAGAGAGGAAACTGATTTTGAGTGTTGAAGATGAAATGAGGGAAGAGAGAGGGAAAGGGGGCTTAAAAGCTAAAAATATCTCATCAGACCCTTCGCAGACGTCCGACTTAGAACCACACGGACGTCTGGCCCTTAAGTTGGTCGAACCCCAAAACATCTCTGTTGCTTCCGTGGACGACACGCGGACTTCCGCGCTACGCGGAAGTCTGACCTTGCGCCCATGCGAACATCCGCAAGTCCAAATTCCGCTTTTCAATCTTTGAGGTGTTACACCATTTTCCCCTGTTGAACCTCCCTGTTATGGTTCCACATAGCCTTTACCTTTTCAATATCGACGTTCGCCTCATCAATGGATTCTTGCACTAAGGGAGGAATTTGTTGACTTTGTGGAAGACCCGTCAACTAGGTACAATGATACATTGGTGGGATTTTTGTAACATCCCGAATTTTCGTTGATTTATTTTGTGAATAATATTAATCATAAGGGTTAAGTTTGTAATTTGGTTAAAGTAAAGTTAATTGGAGATATTAACTTAAGGGTTTATTATGTCATTTCTTTAAGTAGGAGGTGTGTTTGGGAAATGAGTTAGGACTCATCTGTTTTAAAAAGGATGAGGTGTCAAATTGTTGGCTTAATTAAGTTTTCTTTTGTGAATGTTTACTGAAAATCAGTAAGAAGTCGAGAAACAGAGAAAAGATAGAGATATCGAGAGAAAAAGAAATAAGAAGGAAGAAACTGATTTTGGGGTTCTGCTATTTGATTAAGCCTTTGTACGTGAAGCAACAGTGTTCAGACTTCATTTAAGCTGTTCGATTTAGCTGCTGTAAAGGAAGAAAAAGTGTTCAGATTCTTATTAAGGTGAGTTTATTCAACTCTCTTTAAAATTCAGCCATTAATGTTGAAATAGATGTGTAATATGTGTGTCTTAACATGTTAGTAGAACTTAATTGATGAGTAGATTGAACTGATATTATGTTTTAAATCAATTTGAGGACTTGTTGAACGGACAGTACGCAAAACCTTGAAAGTCCCGGTACTTGAATGTCCCGGTAGTTGAAAGTCCCGGTAGTTGAAAGTCCCGGTACTTGGAAGTCCCGGTAGTTGGAAGTCCCGGTAGAGGCAAATCCCGGTACTTATGAGTTCTGGTGAAGTCCCGGTACATGTGTTGAATACCGGGAGTTGGGGATACCGGGAGTTGGGGATACCGGGAGTTGGGGATACCGGGAGTTGGGAATACCGGGAGTTGGGAATACCGGGAGTTGGATAAAAAGAGTCAGTTTACAGATTTTGGTAATAGATCTTGAAAATGAACTAAAGAATATAATAGTCTAAGGTGTCCGGAAACCCATGTTATCCGGACACTTTGGAGAAATTAAGAATGTAAGGTTCTGATGGTTGGATGCAGTTTCTAGATGTTTTATCCGGACACTTTGGAACCCCCGTGCTAAGTCGCCGAAGGGGGGGCATTGAGGATGAAGATACGATAGATTATCTAGTATTCTTAGATTTGAGAATATGATATGAGCTGTAATATGTTGTTAAGCATATACGTTAGTAAAGTGTAATGGATCCATATGCACTAGTTTATATGAACACATGGAATTGACATGAGTAATCGTAATTCCAATGTGTGTATGTTGAATGTGGAATTGACGTGAGTAATCGTAATTCCAGTATATATGTTAAATGTGGAATTGATGTGAGTAATCGTAATTCCCATTTATATGAATTAAGGAATTGATGTGAGTAATCATAATTCCTGAGTGTATGTTAAATATGGAATTGATGTGAGTAATCGTAATTCCTATTTTGCATTATTGAGAAATCATGGGATTGATGTGAGTAATCATAATTCCTGATTTCTAAGGAAGAATAGAGATTGACATGAGTAATGGTAATCCCTACTTCCTTTCTAATAAATAAGCATGTGTAATTGCGATTTATTAGATTAGAGCATAGATCTAGAATCTGGGATTGATTCGTAGTTGGCTCTGGTTTGTGATAATATGACTTACTGAAGGTTAGTCATAGTTTTGAGTTTGGGGTAGGTTTCCGTTGTTGAGATTAAGCACGTGTACGGTAAGATGGGTGAGAATAGGTTTGATTTATCTGTTGAGATTTTGATTGTTAAATTTTAATTTGATTTGAATATTCTCACTAGGCGAAAGCCTAATGTTTCAAGTTGAATCTTCTTACCAGGTACAAGCTCCGGGAAGTAAGCGGGGATGAGAGACGAGAACTTTTGAAGGAATCAAACTTGGAGATGACAGAGGATCTAGTTGTTCTTTTGGATATTTTGGGACAGATGATTAGATAACCTAGTTAATCTGATTATGATGTATGATTAGATTAATAGGTTATTTGATTTAGACGTTTGTTGTATATAGAAACCTTACTAATGATCCTCTTGTTATATAAGTTTGAAGTTTTATGATCATAACTTGTGGAGTTTTAAAGGTTTAAATTAGCCCTGTTTTTAGGGTGTTACAATTTTCCTGTCATTATCGAGGTGGTAATTCGACCATGCCATCTCCCAGTCTTCTTCTTCCTCAGCCGTGAATGGATCATCGGCCGCAGTTCGCCCATGGTTTCTCCACTCCTCGTCTGTTTCCGGTACTGATAGCAAAATATCCACACGTAAAATGGGCACAATAATGGCGCAAGTATACACCATGTATTGCGTTCGCTCACAAGTAATAGGTAAGAACCCAATATCGTATCCACGGGGATTGGACTACCAAGAATCGGAGATTTCTACGAACTTCCGGTGCAAAGTTGAGGTTTTTTATAATTTGTTTGGAGTTGGTTTTGAGCAAATAATTAGTTATAAAACTAACGCGATTAATTAAAAAGCGGGTACGGGTGTAAGTTTTCCCCCCCGAGAGTATTTATTTAATAACTTAAATGGTTAATAAAATCGGTCACAATTTGTCCCACACGATTTCCTCCTCTCGAAGCTACGTCGTAAAGGTTGTAATAACGATTTTATTATAAAGTTTCTACACTAGCTATCTTTCGGTTTACCAACCTTACTAAGTAGATCTCAAAAATCTTAGTCTTGCCGGATGTAAAGAGATGCGCATATCTCTATGTCACACCTACTTGATCGGCGTTTTGACCTTAGCTCGGTTATGCAACAACCCATATCTCTACGTGATTATTGAAGATTTTCTCAAACCTCCTTGCATCATTCAAGCCGTATTTCGGATCCGCCCCTCTCGAGGTCTAAGATCTAATATTAACACGTACACGTAATCAACTTGTCCGCGTTGAGTTATGTTCCGACTCGAATGACTAAACCGAAAAAATAACTAAATGTAGTAACACCCAAGTGTTACATTTTTACCCTCTCGGGTTTGGCTTACACCCGCACCCAAAGGGGGGTTTAGCTACTCATAAAAGCAGAAAACATAATGTAGTAGAAGAAATAAGTAAACTGGAATTGCATTAAACGTAAACGATAACGTACCACTGTGGCCACAAGTGTTCCACAGTGGGTAACAGAAAGTAAATACTTGGAAACAAATTACAAGAACTAAAATACTGAAATGTAAATGCTACAACTATTTTTCCACTGAGTTTTTGAGAGCTTTTGATGATAAGATCTTCCAAAATGCCAAGCCAAGCTTCCTTTATATAGTGGAGGAGAGGAGAAAAAGTTGAAAGGGACTTGAGAGGAGAAAGTGACCTCTCATGGTTGTCTTCTTCCCACCTTTTGGCACCATCTCCCTTGTCCACATTATGCCTCTAAACTTGATCAAAACTCAGCATTGACCCCAACATGCAGGTCTGCAACTTGCACAAAAATGCTCTCCAAATCTGCAGAAAATCCGATTTACACAACACTCGCCACAGTACTGACGCTGTGGCCACAATGGTACACCAAACGCAACATTTTGATCTTTTTGATTATTTTCAACATTTTGGAACAACTTAGACCAAGAGAAGTAGAAAGGCTCAAATGGGTACGAAAAAGGTTAAAATGGGTTTAAAATTGATGACAAATAACTCTAAAAATTGAGGGATATCACACCCCAAACTTGAGATATTACTTGTCCTCAAGTAAAAAAGAACAAAGAGAATAAAAAAACGAAATTGAACGAAATTTTTGGCGAAAGAAAAAAAAGAATGGCTGTTTTGCACAGTTTGAGGTTGAGATAATGATGCATTACCTTGGAGTTTTGTCGATGCACTTATTTCCTTCGTTGACGTTTCCTCGTTTGATCGGTAGGACTTGGATGGGTTAGTGTTTGCGGTTTTTCTTGATTCTTGGGTTTACCCTTTTTCCCCCAAACTTATTCTTTCATGTGGGGCTTGATCCAAAGGGTTGTTTTGAGCATTTTTTTTGTGTGTGGCTTAAATTTTCCACTTTTGCTCTTTTGATAGCCAAATAACTTTTCTCGAATAAGGACCCAAAATTTCCTTGTTTACAATGTGTGAATAAATATGTGACGTAACAATTGTAAACTTTTCTTCTAAAAATATTGTGGTTTTTTTTTGAACAAAGTCTCCCCCCCCCCCCCCCCCCCCCAAAACTTAAAGTTAGCGATGCCCTCATTGCGGGGAAGGAGACTCGGGTTGTGTATCGGCTAGGCGACAAGAGTCGTGTATGGGCCAAGAATGAAAGATGGCCTACGTCCTTTCAAACGAAGAAGAAACATGCAACTAAAGATCTAAAAGCACCTGCAAGTGAACGATTAGTGCAACAAAGAAGGTAACATCATAATATGACCATGCATAAAATATCACAAAATATGGGTTAAGTGTGGTCATTGGACAGTAACAAAACAAGCCACAAAAGGTACCCAAGAGAAGTTAAGCAAATAAAAGAGGAAAGACAAAGCAGTTGTTCCAAAATATTTCAAAAACCGTAAGATCATGGATGTGGCGGCTGGCCACTGTGGCCGGCCTCAGCAGTGGTGGCGGGCGCTGAAGTAGGAACGGTGTTGGTCGAAGTGCGAGATGCCGGAGGATCAAGGATGGCCGGGAAGGCGGGCAGAGCGGTACCTGTAGGAAGTGCGTGTTGGGCAAACAAGAGGTCACGATCGCGGGCGTATGCCCAAAAAGCCGCGGACCGTGACTCTAGCTGCTCGAGACGTGTATCTGTGGTCGCGCGAGCACTCTCTAAACCCTGGACAGCCTGTGAGAGTGTCTACAACTGCAAAGTCAGAATCTGCAGCCAAGTCTCGGTGCCGTAAACTGCGTCGGGAACGTGACGTGGAGGTGGTGGTGCAGTCGGGGGCACACGAGAAGTAGATGCTGCCATGGGATGCGTAGTAGGCTGTCTTCCGCTTCCGTAACAAAAAGAACGCTTCATGCGTGTTACGGAGCCTTGATCAATAGTCGAGAAATGAAAATTGACGATCATCATCCGGGTAAACCTGCACTTCGTTAGCCTGGAATAAACGGGTAAGCAGACCCGGAAAAATAAGACGAGCACTGGCACGGGATGCGGCGTCCCGTATCATCAAGTGCATGATAGACCCCAAATCGACCCGCCGGTCCGTAAGAATGCAATACAATAGGATGCAGCGATTACGCGAAAGCGTACTGTCATGAACGGTCGGCATCAGATTGTGACGGAGAAAGAGGAACCATAAGCTTGCCTCGGTAGTCAAGTGGCCGGAGTGTATAACGGTATGGTTACGGTCCACTGTCCACCCAAAACCGGGTATGGTAAGTGCGGAGGCGATGGCCTCGTCCTCAGCGGGGGTAGTAAGCTGTGTCATCCGCCTATAAGGACACTCCGTGGGTGTTGCGAGACCCAAAGCCGCATTAATAGCGGCACCATCGAAGGTAAGACGAACACCCCTAACATTGGCGATATCGCCCGAAGACCCAGTAATAGCAGTGTAGAACTCCCGAACCACAGTCATATTCACAAAACAAGGCTGACCAATCAAGTTTGACCACCCGTGGGCGGTCAAATGTGGTTCGATAAAATCATATGTCCGGGTCAGAGCGGTGTCGAAACCTCGCTCAATCAAAGGGGATTTGCTGATAAAAATATTGTACCTCTCTTCGAAGGATCGAGGGCGTGCAACACGCGGACGACGACGTCGGGATGGTCTGGATGGTTCCGCAAGCTCGGTCTCGTCTTCCGGGTCAAAGGGCATGTCGGTGGTCGTGCGTGGCCGTTTCTGGTCGTGTCGGGTCCGAAAAGCAGTCGGGTCCTCGTCCGAAGAATCATCGTGTGAGGAGGACTCAGAACCCGGTTGGGTCGCAGCAGCCGATGTGGCCACACCGCCACCACAGTGGCCACCGCGGGCAGCAGTGGCACTCCTAGTCATACGTCGAGTTGGTGGTTGTTGCATGGGACGTTTTCCTTTATCTTTTGCAGCCATGCTTTCTGTTACCACCACCTCGGGACTTTCATTCTCAAAATAACGGGCAATGTCGGTTTCATATCCCGGCAGCTCCGTGTCACCCATTTTGTTTAAATCAAAATCACGAACTTCAGGCATGGATTTTGGGGGGCTAAATGAGAGTGGTGGGTTGGATGGGTTGGTAGTGTTGGGGATAATGGTGATGGTTGGTGAGGTGGTAGAATCAGTTTGTATAGGTGGGGAGGTGATGTTAGAGTGAAAATAGGTAATGGTCACATGAGTGTCCACTTCCGACATAAAATATGAAGCATTTGGGTCGGAAGCGGGTGGTTGGGAATAGGTTGATGTGGGTACCCGAAGGTCGAGAAAAGGGAAGATTCTTACCGGAGAAGAGTTCGTCGGAGATGGAGGGGTGTCATCGCTGACGGTAGCTGTGGCGACAGGGACGGTGGTGACGAAAGTGTTGGACACAGTAGCGGCAGCGGTGATGTCCGACATTGCGGTGGCGGTGGCGGTGGTCTCCGGTTGGGTTGCCATAGCAACAACGGTGGCGTGGGTTGGCGACGACCGCCGAACGACGGCAGAACGGTGGCGAAGAGCGACACGACGTTGGTTGTTAGGTCCGGACGTCATCATTTTCTGCCGGGCCATGGTGGTGGAGAAGTGGTTGGTTGGTGAATGGTGGGGAAGATGAAGGGAGGAGAAGAATAAAGGGTTTCTTAGGTATTTTTGATAGTGGTTTTGGTAAAGGGTTTGGAAGGGGTTAAAGGGTTATAGGTTGGAGTGGAGAAGTAGAAAATAGGTTCTAAAAAAATCTTTTGATTATGGGGAGGGAAAGTGAACCGGTTTTTGAGTTTGAAGGGTGAGAGAGAGAGTGTGGTTTTTAGTGGGTTTGAGATTGGGAGAGTGGTTTTTGCTTTTTAGATGTAAGGAAGTGTAGGTAGGCTAGGTAATGATAGTGACGAAAAAAGAAAAGAGGAGGTGAAAGAAGTAGGGTACGGCTAGAAGAGAGAGAGTGGTAGGATTTGTTCTTTTGTTCTTTTCTTGTTTTATATAAAAAAATGGTGGTTTTGGTTTGGAACAAGAGAACAAAAAGGTGGCTGATGGCGATGGTTCCCAAGAAAAAGAGAGAATACCCTTTTTATTTTTTATTTTTTTTCTTTTCTAATCTGAATTTGCTCTTTTGTTTTCAGACTTTTGGTTTTTTTCTAAAAGAGAAAAATGGAGTGTTTTAGTGAAACCATCAGTCTTTTGGGTGTGAAAGAGTGCTTCTGTTAATTCACAAAAAGGAAAATCAGACTTTGACCCATTCTTTGACTTGAGAGTTCCTTTTGTCCAACATGTAAAACATGGGATGGGTAGCTTCTTTTCTTTGCCTGCTGGTTCTTTCTTTGCCATCCTGCAACCACAATGGACCACCTACACTCATACAACAAACAATCCGAAAATAACATACTTTAAATTAAAAATTCTAAATCCTAATATTTACATGGGTGCTTCCTAACCCTCAGAACTCAGATTTCGCTTGCAATGTTGTTAGGCACTTCCTCGGGAAGGTAGTGCTTAACACGATGACTGTTTACACGAAATATGCTTCCATCTTGTGGATTTATTAAATCCACCGTGCCGAAAGAGCTCACTTTTGCGATTTTAAAAGGGCCGGACCAACGAGATTTGAGTTTTCCCGGAAATAGTTTTAAACGAGAATTAAAAAGCAACACTTGTTGTCCTTCCGAAAAATCCCGGTGATTAATGTGACGATCATGCCAAAGCTTGGTTTTTTCTTTATAAATTTTCGCATTCTCGTACGCATTGTGTCGGATTTCCTCAAGTTCAACAAGTTGCAATTTTCGTTTATTTCCCGCTGCGTCCTCGGCCATGTTTAATTCTTTCGTGGCCCAAAATGCTTTGTATTCTAGTTCTAACGGAAGGTGACCAGCTTTTCCGAACACTAACCGATATGGTGACATGCCCAAAGGTGTTTTGAAAGCGGTGCGGTATGCCCAAAGCGCATCATCTAACTTAAGCGACCAATCCTTACGGTGGGATTTGACGACTTTCTCTAAAATAGATTTAATTTCACGGTTAGAAAGCTCGGCAAGCCCGTTCGTTTGCGGATGATTAAGCGGTTCCAACTAGATGTTGGATGTTATATTTGCTAAGGACCGCACTTAACATTTTATTTATAAAATGTGTTCCCTCGTCACTAATTAAAGCTCGAGGTGTTCCAAAACGGGCGAAAATATTTTTTTGTAAGAAATTTATCACCGTTTTAGCATCATTGTGTGGACAAGCAAATGCCTCAATCCATTTGGAAACATAATCGACCGCAACCAATATATATTGGTTATTGAACGACATCGGGAACGGTCCATAAAATCAATGCCCCAAACGTCAAAGAGTTCCACTTCTAAAATATTATTGAGAGGCATTTCATTACGTTGAGACACGTTTCTGGTGCGTTGACAACGATCACATTTTTTCACAAACTCGAATGAATCTTTAAAAATCGATGGCCAATAAAATCCGCTTTGTAAAATCTTTGCCGCAGTGCGTTGGCCACCAAAGTGACCTCCGTAAGGCGACGCATGGCATTCTTGCTAAATGTGCGACATTTATGATTCGGAGACACAACGCCTTAAAACTTGATCGACTCCCAACTTAAAAAGGTGAGGGTCGTCCCAAAGGTATTTCCTACTTTCATGAAGAAACTTTTTGAATTGTTGCGAGCTAAGGTTATACGGCCGTAGCCCACTAGCAAGGTAGTTGGCTATGTCCGCATACCATGGATATTTTTCTTCATGAAAGTGTTGAATCGCCAAGATTTGCTCATCGGGAAAAAATTCTTTAATTGCATGGTTTCCCCCACTCGAGATCACACCCTCTAAACGAGAGAGGTGATTCACCACTTGATTCTCGACTCCCTTTCGATCAACAATCTCAATATCAAACTCTTGGAGGAGTAGGACCCAACGAATAAGCCGAGGCTTGGCATCGGCCTTGGTGATGAGATATTTAATTGCGGAGTGGTCGGTGTGAACGATAACTTTTGTGCCAATAAGGTAGGACCGAAAACGGTCAAAAGCGAAAACTACGGCAAGTAATTCTTTTTCGGTGGTTGTATAATTTATTTGAGCATCAATTAAAGTTTTACTTGCGTAGTATATCGGATGAAATATTTTTTGTCGCTTTTGTCCGAGAACGGCACCTACGGCCCAATCGCTAGCGTCACACATTACCTCAAAAGGCAACGACCAATCCGAGGCTATTACAATTGGAGCCGAAACAAGTGCGGTTTTGATTTTTGAAAAAGCGTCTTTACATTCTTGGTTAAAGTCAAAACTTTGGTCATTATGCAACAAATTACACAAAGGTTTTGCAATTTTTGAAAAATCTTTTATAAACCTTCGATAAAAGCCGGCATGACCCAAGAAGCTTCTAATACCCTTGACCGAGGTGGGCTCGGGCAATTGCATTATAACTTCTAATTTTGCTTTATCCACTTCTAAACCTCGTGAGGAAACCAAATGTCCCAAAACTATTCCTTCTTGGACCATAAAATGACATTTTTCCCAATTTAAAATCAAGTCATGTTTCTCACAACGTTCCAAACTCTTTTTGAGATTATCAAGACAATTATCAAATGATGTACCAATAAAGAAAAAATCATCCATAAACACTTCCATGGTATCTTCAATCATATCCGAAAATATAGACATCATACACCGTTGGAAAGTGGCGGGCGCATTACATAGACCAAAGGGCATTCGTCGAAACGCAAATGTACCGTATGGACAAGTGAAAGTGGTTTTCTCTTGATCCTCGGGTGCAATATGGATTTGATTATACCTCGAATACCCATCTAGGAAGCAAAAAAATTCTTTTCCCGCTAACCTATCAAGCATTTGGTCTACAAATGGTAATGGAAAATGATCTTTTTTCGTTGCTAAATTCAATTGCCTATAATCCATACAAATATGCCAACCGGTCACGGTCCTAGTTGGGATGAGCTCATTTTTCTCATTGGTGATCACCGTGGTGCCACCTTTTTTTGGAACACATTGGACCGGGCTCACCCAACTACTACTAGATATCGGATAAATTATACCCGCATCTAGCCACTTCAAAATCTCTTTCTTAACCACTTCCTTCATAATGGGATTAAGTCTCCTTTGCGGTTGCACTTTGCCAATGCTATTATCTTCCAAAATAATCTTATGTTGGCAAAGCGAAGGACTTATTCCCTTAATGTCGGTTATGGTCCAACCTAGTGCTTTCTTATGCTTCTTCAAAAGCTCTAACAGTTTCTCCTCTTGTTCATGATTTAACTTAGATGAAATGATCATGGGGAGCTTGTCGTCTTCTAAAAGATAAGCATACTTAAGGTGACTAGGTAATGGTTTTAACTCCAAATCGGGCGGTTGGACTATGGACGACAGTTGGGTTGTTTTATCCTTAAAATCCAACTGCTCAAAGGCTGCTAAGTCCTCTAAAATTTCGTCGCTAACGTCCAGGTCGTCCTCTGCCACCACAGTGGAGAGGGTATGGCCACACTGGTCCAGAGCCAAACTTAAATCTTCACTAATGGCCGAACAGTCCTCTATCTCTCCATGAAACCTCAGGGTTTTAAAAACATTGAAGGTCACTTGCTGGTCGTTAACCCTCATAGTGAGCTCTCCCTTTTGGACATCGATTAAGGTTCTTCCCATGGCAAGAAAGGGTCGTCCCAAAATTATGGGGTCGTTTCTGTCGGCTTCATAGTCTAAGATCAGAAAATCAGTTGGAAAAATAAATTTGTCAACCTTGACCAAAATGTCTTCAATCTTACCTTTCGGGTAAGCGATGGACCTATCCGCTAATTGCAACGTTACGGTGGTAGGGCGGACTTCTCCTATTCCTAGCTTGTTGAAAATGGACAACGGCATAAGATTAATGCTAGCTCCTAGGTCACATAAGGCATGTCCTACTTCTTGGCCTCCAATAGAACACGGGATGGTGAAACTTCCCGGGTCCTTGAGTTTAGGCGGGATCTTACATATGGGGAGGGCACTACACTCTTTGGTCAAAGCTACCGTTTCAAACTCACTTAGGCGTCTTTTCTTGCTTAGGATGTCCTTAAGAAATTTAACATAGTTTGGCATTTGCTCGAGAGCTTCTACCAAAGGTATGTTTATGTGGAGTTGTTTAAAGATGTCCAAAAACTTCTTAAACTGGGCATCCACATTCTTTTGCTTCATCCTACCAGGAAATGGGAGGTCCCTAAGGTCAGGCTCTACAACTTTCTTGGTCGTTGATTTTTTGTCTCGGGATGTGGCCACAATGTCACCACTGTGGTCAATGGTTATGGTCGTGTCGTTAGGAGTTGGGGACTCTGGAGTAGCAGGCTCACTCACAACAGGAGTAGAGTGAGTTTGTGGCTCTTTTGAGGTTGAAGGAAATAACCCGGGAAAATGACATCGGTCAAAAGCGTGGGTTACTTCTTCTTCCTCTTGTAAAATTGGGATGTCCACAATATCCTTGCTACTTCTTAAGGTGACGGCCTTGACGTGCTCTTTACCGTTCGTCTTAGGGGTTTCGGTGTCACTTGGTAGGGTACCATGCGGTCGTCCCCTAAGATCGTTAGCAAATTGACCGAGTTGGGTTTCAAAACCTCGTAATATGGCATTGGTTTGGTTAATGAAACCCTTAAGCATTGATTCCAAAGATCCAATATCGGTCGGTCCTTGTTGCCTAGAGTTCTGCCCATTGTGATGCGAAGTTTGTCCATTGTGGTGAGGGTGTGGGGACTGCCCACTATGGTGAAATCCAGGGGGATTTTGTGGCCTGTTCTGTCCAAAATTTACCCCTGGGGGCTGTAGTCCCTGATTTCCAGCCCAAGAAAAATTGGGGTGGTTTCGCCAATTCGGGTTGTACGTTTGCAAATATGGACTATTTCGCGAGTTGTTAGCCACAAAATTAACGGCGGCAAGGTTTCCTGGACAGCTTTCATACGCATGATTCTCACCACAAAATGCACAAATTTCGTTCATCACATTAGCGTTTATGGCATGCACTTAGTTTTTATCTCCTAAGTTTAAATTATTTTTTACCAAGTTTGTTAAAGCAACAATTTGAGCATTTAAAGCGGTAATGGCATCTACCTCATGTACTCCCGGTGTACTATTTGTGGAAGCTGTAGTTGCACGTGGGTTTGACCATTCGGTGTTATTATTTGCAATTTTTTCAAGAATGTCAAAACCCTCGTTATAAGTCTTACTTGTAAATGCTCCACCGGCCGTTGCGTCAAGAACAATTTTTGCAGAATTGGCAAGCCCATTATAAAAGGTTTCCAATTGGATGCAACAAGGGATTCCATGGTGGGGGCACTTCCTAAGAGCTTAACGTTCCTCGTTGGAGGAAAGTATTTTTTTTAGAAATTTTTCCGCCAATTCGGTCCATGTTGCTATGGAATGGGGCGGTTGAGAATTTAGCCAAGCTTTAGCTCTATCCCTTAGTGAAAAAGTGAAGAGCATAAGCTTTAAGGCATTTTTATCAACACCTTGAATTTTAAAGGCATCCATAATTTCTAAATAAGATTTTAAATGTAAGTGTGGATCCTTCGATGGTAGACCTCCATATTGACCCATCGTGTGGATCATGGAAATCATTAACGGTTTAGGTTCAAAATTCAAGGCCTCGATTTCGGGCACTAAAATTCCCGAATTTAATTGAGCAAATTCGGGGGTAGCGTAGTCACGGGGATTGGACTACCAAGAATCGGAGATTTCTACGAACTTCCGGTGCAAAGTTGAGGTTTTTAATAATTTGTTTGGAGTTGGTTTTGAGCAAATAATTAGTTATAAAATTAACGCGATTAATTAAAAAGCGGGTACGGATGTAAGTTCCCCCCCCCCCCCCCCCCCCCCCGAGAGTATTTATTTAATAACTTAAATGGTTAATAAAATCGGTCACAATTTGTCCCACACGATTTCCTCCTCTCGAAGCTACGTCATAAAGGTTGTAATAACGATTTTATTATAAAGTTTCTACACTAGCTATCTTTCGGTTTACCAACCTTACTAAGTAGATCTCAAAAATCTTAGTCTTGTCGGATGTAAAGAGATGCGCATATCTCTATGTCACACCTACTTGATCGGCGTTTTGACCTTAGCTCAGTTATGCAACAACCCATATCTCTACGTGATTATTGAAGATTTTCTCAAACCTCCTTGCATCATTCAAGCCGTATTTCGGATCCGACCCTCTCGAGGTCTAAGATCTAATACTAACACGTACACGTGATCAACTTGTCCGCGTTGAGTTATGTTCCGACTCGAATGACTAAACCGAAAAAATAACTAAATGTAGTAACACCCAAGTGTTACATTTTTACCCTCTCGGGTTTGGCTTACACCCGCACCCAAAGGGGGGTTTAGCTACTCATAAAAACAGAAAACATAATGTAGTAGAAGAAATAAGTAAACTGGAATTGCATTAAACGTAAACGATAACGTACCACTGTGGCCACAAGTGTTCCACAGTGGGTAACAGAAAGTAAATACTTGGAAACAAATTACAAGAACTAAAATACTGAAGTGTAAATGCTACAACTATTTTTCCACTGAGTTTTTGAGAGCTTTTGATGATAAGATCTTCCCAAATGCCAAGCCAAGCTTCCTTTATATAGTGGAGGAGAGGAGAAAAAGTTGAAAGGGACTTGAGAGGAGAAAGTGACCTCTCATGGTTGTCTTCTTCCCACCTTTTGGCACCATCTCCCTTGTCCACATTATGCCTCTAAACTTGATCAAAACTCAGCATTGACCCCAACATGCAGGTCTGCAACTTGCACAAAAATGCTCTCCAAATCTGCAGAAAATCGGATTTACACAACACTCGCCACAGTACTGACGCTGTGGCCACAATGGTACACCAAACGCAACATTTTGATCTTTTTGATTATTTTCAACATTTTGGAACAACTTAGACCAAGAGAAGTAGAAAGGCTCAAATGGGTACGAAAAAGGTTAAAATGGGTTTAAAATTGATGACAAATAACTCTAAAAATTGAGGGATATCACACCCCCAAACTTGAGATATTACTTGTCCTCAAGTAAAAAAGAACAAAGAGAAGAAAAAAACGAAATTGAACGAAATTTTTGGCGAAAGAAAAAAAAGAATGGCTGTTTTGCACAGTTTGAGGTTGAGATAATGATGCATTACCTTGGAGTTTTGTCGGTGCGCTTATTTCCTTCGTTGACGTTTCCTCGTTTGATCGGTAGGACTTGGATGGATTAGTGTTTGCGGTTTTTCTTGATTCTTTGGTTTACCCTTTTTCCCCCAAACTTATTCTTTCATGTGGGGCTTGATCCAAAGGGTTGTTTTGAGCATTTTTTTGTGTGTGGCTTAAATTTTCCACTTTTGCTCTTTTGATAGCCAAATAACTTTTCTCGAATAAGGACCCAAAATTTCCATGTTTACAATGTGTGAATAAATATGTGACGTAACAATTGTAAACTTTTCTTTTAAAAATATTGTGGTTTTTTTTTGAACAAAGTCTCCCCCCCCCCCCCCAAACTTAAAGTTAGCGATGCCCTCATTGCGAGGAAGGAGACTCGGGTTGTGTATCGGCTAGGCGACAAGGGTCGTGTATGGGCCAAGAATGAAAGATGGCCTACGTCCTTTCAAACGAAGAAGAAACATGCAACTAAAGATCTAAAAGCACCTGCAAGTGAACGATTAGTGCAACAAAGAAGGTAACATCATAATATGACCATGCATAAAATATCACAAAATATGGGTTAAGTGTGGTCATTGGACAGTAACAAAACAAGCCACAAAAGGTACCCAAGAGAAGTTAAGCAAATAAAAGAGGAAAGACAAAGCAGTTGTTCCAAAATATTTCAAAAACCGTAAGATCATGGATGTGGCGGCTGGCCACTGTGGCCGGCCTCAGCAGTGGTGGCGGGCGCTGAAGTAGGAACGGTGTTGGTCGAAGTGCGAGATTCCGGAGGATCAAGGATGGCCGGGAAGGCGGGCAGAGCGGTACCTGTAGGAAGTGCGTGTTGGGCAAACAAGAGGTCACGATCGCGGGCGTATGCCCAAAAAGCCGCGGACCGTGACTCTAGCTGCTCGAGACGTGTATCTGTGGTCGCGCGAGCACTCTCTAAACCCTGGACAGCCTGTGAGAGTGTCTCCAACTGCAAAGTCAGAATCTGCAGCCAAGTCTCGGTGCCGTAAACTGCGTCGGGAACGTGACGTGGAGGTGGTGGTGCAGTCGGGGGCACACGAGAAGTAGATGCTGCCATGGGATGCGTAGTAGGCTGTCTTCCGCTTCCGTAACGAAAAGAACGCTTCATGCATGTTACAGAGCCTTGATCAATAGTCGAGGAATGGAATTGACGATCATCATCCGGGTAAACCTGCACTTCGTTAGCCTGGAATAAACGGGTAAGCCGACCCGGAAAAATAAGACGAGCACTGGCACGGGATGCGGCGTCCCGTATCATCAAGTGCATGATAGACCCCAAATCGACCCGCCGGTCCGTAAGAATGCAATACAATAGGATGCAGCGATTACGCGAAAGCGTACTGTCATGAACGGTCGGCATCAGATTGTTACGGAGAAAGAGGAACCATAAGCTTGCCTCGGTAGTCAAGTGGCCGGAGTGTATAACGGTATGGTTACGGACCACTGTCCACCCAAAACCGGGTATGGTAAGTGCGGAGGCGATGGCCTCGTCCTCAGCGGGGGTAGTAAGCTGTGTCATCCGCCTATAAGGACACTCCGTGGGTGTTGCGAGACCCAAAGCCGCATTAATAGCGGCACCATCGAAGCTAAGACGAACACCCCTAACATTGGCGATATCGCCCGAAGACCCAGTAATAGCAGTGTAGAACTCCCGAACCACAGTCATATTCACAAAACAAGGCTGACCAATCAAGTTTGACCACCCGTGGGCGGTCAAATGTGGTTCGATAAAAGCATATGTCCGAGTCAGAGCGGTGTCGAAACCTCGCTCAATCAAAGGGGATTTGCTGATAAAAATATTGTACCTCTCTTCGAAGGATCGAGGGCGTGCAACACGCGGACGACGACGTCGGGATGGTCTGGATGGTTCCGCAAGCTCGGTCTCGTCTTCCGGGTCAAAGGGCATGTCGGTGGCCGTGCGTGGCCGTTTCTGGTCGTGTCGGGTCCGAAAAGCAGTCGGGTCCTCGTCCGAAGAATCATCGTGTGAGGAGGACTCAGAACCCGGTTGGGTCGCAGCAGCCGATGTGGCCACACCGCCACCACAGTGGCCACCGCGGGCAGCAGTGGCACTCCTAGTCATACGTCGAGTTGGTGGTTGTTGCATGGGACGTTTTCCTTTATCTTTTGCAGCCATGCTTTCTGTTACCACCACCTCGGGACTTTCATTCTCAAAATAACGGGCAATGTCGGTTTCATATCCCGGCAGCTCCGTGTCACCCATTTTGTTTAAATCAAAATCACGAACTTCAGGCATGGATTTTGGGGGGCTAAATGAGAGTGGTGGATTGGATGGGGTGGTAGTGTTGGGGATAATGGTGATGGTTGGTGAGGTGGTAGAATCAGTTTGTATAGGTGGGGAGGTGATGTTAGAGTGAAAATAGGTAATGGTCACGTGAGTGTCCACTTCCGACATAAAATATGAAGCATTTGGGTCGGAAGCGGGTGGTTGGGAATAGGTTGATGTGGGTACCCGAAGGTCGAGAAAAGGGAAGATTCTTACCGGAGAAGAGTTCGTCGGAGATGGAGGGGTGTCATCGCTGACGGTAGCTGTGGCGACAGGGGCGGTGGTGACGAAAGTGTTGGACACAGTAGCGGCAGCGGTGATGTCCGACATTGCGGTGGCGGTGGTCTCCGGTTGGGTTGCCACAGCAACAACGGTGGCATGGGTTGGCGACGACCGCCGGACGACGGCAGAACGGTGGCGAAGAGCGACACGACGTTGGTTGTTAGGTCCGGACGTCATCATTTTCTGTCGGGCCATGGTGGTGGAGAAGTGGTTGGTTGGTGAATGGTGGGGAAGATGAAGGGAGGAGAAGAATAAAGGGTTTCTTAGGTATTTTTGATAGTGGTTTTGGTAAAGGGTTTGGAAGGGGTTAAAGGGTTATAGGTTGGAGTGGAGAAGTAGAAAATAGGTTCTAAAAAAATCTTTTGATTATGGGGAGGGAAAGTGAACCGGTTTTTGAGTTTGAAGGGTGAGAGAGAGAGTGTGGTTTTTAGTGGGTTTGAGATTGGGAGAGTGGTTTTTGCTTTTTAGATGTAAGGAAGTGTAGGTAGGCTAGGTAATGATAGTGACGAAAAAAGAAAAGAGGAGGTGAAAGAAGTAGGGTACGGCTAGAAGAGAGAGAGTGGTAGGATTTGTTCTTTTGTTCTTTTCTTGTTTTATATAAAAAAATGGTGGTTTTGGTTTGGAACAAGAGAACAAAAAGGTGGCTGATGGCGATGGTTCCCAAGAAAAAGAGAGAATACCCTTTTTATTTTTTTTCTTTTCTAATCTGAATTTGCTCTTTTGTTTTCAGACTTTTGGTTTTTT
This sequence comes from Saussurea involucrata, assembly GCA_033807775.1. Taxonomy (NCBI): domain Eukaryota; kingdom Viridiplantae; phylum Streptophyta; class Magnoliopsida; order Asterales; family Asteraceae; genus Saussurea; species Saussurea involucrata. The sequence goes on along the minus strand of CM066327.1, from coordinate 12,768,785 downwards.
TCTAAAAGAGAAAAATGGAGTGTTTTAGTGAAACCATCAGTCTTTTGGGTGTGAAAGAGTGCTTCTGTTAATTCACAAAAAGGAAAATCAGACTTTGACCCATTCTTTGACTTGAGAGTTCCTTTTGTCCAACATGTAAAACATGGGATGGGTAGCTTCTTTTCTTTGCCTGCTGGTTCTTTCTTTGCCATCCTGCAACCACAATGGACCACCTACACTCATACACCAAACAATCCGAAAATAACATACTTTAAATTAAAAATTCTAAATCCTAATATTTACATGGGTGCTTCCTAACCCTCAGAACTCAGATTTCGCTTGCAATGTTGTTAGGCACTTCCTCGGGAAGGTAGTGCTTAACACGATGACTGTTTACACGAAATATGCTTCCATCTTGTGGATTTATTAAATCCACCGTGCCGAAAGAGCTCACTTTTGCGATTTTAAAAGGGCCGGACCAACGGGATTTGAGTTTTCCCGGAAATAGTTTTAAACGAGAATTAAAAAGCAACACTTGTTGTCCTTCCGAAAAATCCCGGTGATTAATGTGACGATCATGCCAAAGCTTGGTTTTTTCTTTATAAATTTTCGCATTCTCGTACGCATTGTGTCGGATTTCCTCAAGTTCAACAAGTTGCAATTTTCGTTTATTTCCCGCTGCGTCCTCGGCCATGTTTAATTCTTTCGTGGCCCAAAATGCTTTGTATTCTAGTTCTAACGGAAGGTGACAAGCTTTTCCGAACACTAACCGATATGGTGACATGCCCAAAGGTGTTTTGAAAGCGGTGCGGTATGCCCAAAGCGCATCATCCAACTTAAGTGACCAATCCTTACGGTGGGATTTGACGACTTTCTCTAAAATAGATTTAATTTCACGGTTAGAAAGCTCGGCAATCCCGTTCGTTTGCGGATGGTAAGCGGTTGCAACTCGATGTTGGATGTTATATTTGCTAAGGACCGCACTTAACATTTTATTTATAAAATGTGTTCCCTCGTCACTAATTAAAGCTCGGGGTGTTCCAAAACGGGCGAAAATATTTTTTTGTAAGAAATTTATCACCGTTTTAGCATCATTGTGTGGACAAGCAAGTGCCTCAATCCATTTGGAAACATAATCGACCGCAACCAATATATATTGGTTATTGAACGACATCGGGAACGGTCCATAAAATCAATGCCCCAAACGTCAAAGAGTTCCACTTCTAAAATATTATTGAGAGGCATTTCATTACGTTGAGACACGTTTCTGGTGCGTTGACAACGATCACATTTTTTCACAAACTCGAATGAATCTTTAAAAATCGATGGCCAATAAAATCCGCTTTGTAAAATCTTTGCCGCCGTGCGTTGGCCACCAAAGTGACCTCCGTAAGGCGACGCATGGCATTCTTGCAAAATGTGCGACATTTATGATTCGGAGACACAACGCCTTAAAACTTGATCGGCTCCCAACTTAAAAAGGTGAGGGTCGTCCCAAAGGTATTTCCTACTTTCATGAAGAAACTTTTTGAATTGTTGCGAGCTAAGGTTATACGGCCGTAGCCCACTAGCAAGGTAGTTGGCTATGTCCGCATACCATGGATATTTTTCTTCATGAAAGTGTTGAATCGCCAAGATTTGCTCATCGGGAAAAAATTCTTTAATTGCATGGTTTCCCCCACTCGAGATCACACCCTCTAAACGAGAGAGGTGATTCGCCACTTGATTCTCGACTCCCTTTCGATCAACAATCTCAATATCAAACTCTTGGAGGAGTAGGACCCAACGAATAAGCCGAGGCTTGGCATCGGCCTTGGTGATGAGATATTTAATTGCGGAGTGGTCGGTGTGAACGATAACTTTTGTGCCAATAAGGTAGGACCGAAAACGGTCAAAAGCGAAAACTACGGCAAGTAATTCTTTTTCGGTGGTTGTATAATTTATTTGAGCATCAATTAAAGTTTTACTTGCGTAGTATATCGGATGAAATATTTTTTGTCGCTTTTGTCCGAGAACGGCACCTACGGCCCAATCGCTAGCGTCACACATTACCTCAAAAGGCAACGACCAATCCGAGGCTATTACAATTGGAGCCGAAACAAGTGCGGTTTTGATTTTTGAAAAAGCGTCTTTACATTCTTGGTTAAAGTCAAAACTTTGGTCATTATGCAACAAATTACACAAAGGTTTTGCAATTTTTGAAAAATCTTTTATAAACCTTCGATAAAAGCCGGCATGACCCAAGAAGCTTCTAATACCCTTGACCGAGGTGGGCTCGGGCAATTGCATTATAACTTCTAATTTTGCTTTATCCACTTCTAAACCTCGTGAGGAAACCAAATGTCCCAAAACTATTCCTTCTTGGACCATAAAATGACATTTTTCCCAATTTAAAATCAAGTCATGTTTCTCACAACGTTCCAAACTCTTTTTGAGATTATCAAGACAATTATCAAATGATGTACCAATAACGGAAAAATCATCCATAAACACTTCCATGGTATCTTCAATCATATCCGAAAATTTAGACATCATACACCGTTGGAAAGTGGCGGGCGCATTACATAGACCAAAGGGCATTCGTCGAAACGCAAATGTACCGTATAGACAAGTGAAAGTGGTTTTCTCTTGATCCTCGGGTGCAATATGGATTTGATTATACCTCGAATACCCATCTAGGAAGCAAAAAAATTCTTTTCCCGCTAACCTATCAAGCATTTGGTCTATAAATGGTAATGGAAAATGATCTTTTTTCGTTGCTAAATTCAATTGCCTATAATCCATACAAATATGCCAACCGGTCACGGTCCTAGTTGGGATGAGCTTATTTTTCTCATTGGTGATCACCGTGGTGTCACCTTTTTTTGGAACACATTGGACCGGGCTCACCCAACTACTACTAGATATCGGATAAATTATACCCGCATCTAGCCACTTCAAAATCTCTTTCTTAACCACTTCCTTCATAATGGGATTAAGTCTCCTTTGCGGTTGCACTTTGCCAATGCTATTATCTTCCAAAATAATCTTATGTTGGCAAAGCGAAGGACTTATTCCCTTAATGTCGGTTATGGTCCAACCTAGTGCTTTCTTATGCTTCTTCAAAAGCTCTAACAGTTTCTCCTCTTGTTCATGATTTAACTTAGATGAAATGATCACGGGGAGCTTGTCGTCTTCTAAAAGATAAGCATACTTAAGGTGACTAGGTAATGGTTTTAACTCCAAATCGGGCGGTTGGACTATGGACGGCAGTTGGGTTGTTTTATCCTTAAAATCCAACTGCTCAAAGGCTGCTAAGTCCTCTAAAATTTCGTCGCTAACGTCCAGGTCGTCCTCTGCCACCACAGTGGAGAGGGTATGGCCACACTGGTCCAGAGCCAAACTTAAATCTTCACTAATGGCCGAACAGTCCTCTATCTCTCCATGAAACCTCAGGGTTTTAAAAACATTGAAGGTCACTTGCTGGTCGTTAACCCTCATAGTGAGCTCTCCCTTTTGGACATCGATTAAGGTTCTTCCCATGGCAAGAAAGGGTCGTCCCAAAATTATGGGGACGTTTCTGTCGGCTTCATAGTCTAAGATCAGAAAATCAGTTGGAAAAATAAATTTGTCAACCTTGACCAAAATGTCTTCAATCTTACCTTTCGGGTAAGCGATGGACCTATCCGCTAATTGCAACGTTACGGTGGTAGGGCGGACTTCTCCTATTCCTAGCTTGTTGAAAATGGACAACGGCATAAGATTAATGCTAGCTCCTAGGTCACATAAGGCATGTCCTACTTCTTGGCCTCCAATAGAACACGGGATGGTGAAACTTCCCGGGTCCTTGAGTTTAGGCGGGATCTTACATGTGAGGAAGGCACTACACTCTTTGGTCAAAGCTACCGTTTCAAACTCACTTAGGCGTCTTTTCTTGCTTAGGATGTCCTTAAGAAATTTAACATAGTTTGGCATTTGCTCGAGAGCTTCTACCAAAGGTATGTTTATGTGGAGTTGTTTAAAGATGTCCAAAAACTTCTTAAACTGGGCATCCACATTCTTTTGCTTCATCCTACCAGGAAATGGGAGGTCCCTAAGGTCAGGCTCTACAACTTTCGTGGTCGTTGATTTTCTGTCTCGGGATGTGGCCACAATGTCACCACTGTGGTCAATGGTTATGGTCGTGTCGTTAGGAGTTGGGGACTCTGGAGTAGCAGGCTCACTCACAACAGGGGTAGAGTTAGTTTGTGGCTCTTTTGAGGTTGAAGGAAATAACCCGGGAAAATGACATCGGTCAAAAGCGTGGGTTACTTCTTCTTCCTCTTGTAAAATGGGGATGTCCACAATATCCTTGCTACTTCTTAAGGTGACGGCCTTGACGTGCTCTTTACCGTTCGTCTTAGGGGTTTCGGTGTCACTTGGTAGGGTACCATGCGGTCGTCCCCTAAGATCGTTAGCAAATTGACCGAGTTGGGTTTCAAAACCTCGTAATATGGCATTGGTTTGGTTAATGAAACCCTTAAGCATTGATTCCAAAGATCCAATATCGGTCGGTCCTTGTTGCCTAGAGTTCTGCCCATTGTGATGCGAAGTTTGTCCATTGTGGTGAGGGTGTGGGGACTGCCCACTATGGTGAAATCCCGGGGGATTTTGCGGCCTGTTCTGTCCAAAATTTACCCCTGGGGGCTGTAGTCCCTGATTTCCAGCCCAAGAAAAATTGGGGTGGTTTCGCCAATTCGGGTTGTACGTTTGCAAATATGGACTATTTCGCGAGTTGTTAGCCACAAAATTAACGGCGGCAAGGTTTCCTGGACAGCTTTCATACGCATGATTCTCACCACAAAATGCACAAATTTCGTTCATCACATTAGCGTTTATGGCATGCACTTAGTTTTTATCTCCTAAGTTTAAATTATTTTTTACCAAGTTTGTTAAAGCAACAATTTGAGCATTTAAAGCGGTGATGGCATCTACCTCATGTACTCCCGGTGTACTATTTGTGGAAGCTGTAGTTGCACGTGGGTTTGACCATTCGGTGTTATTATTTGCAATTTTTTCAAGAATGTCAAAACCCTCGTTATAAGTCTTACTTGTAAATGCTCCACCGGCCGTTGCGTCAAGAACAATTTTTGCAGAATTGGCAAGCCCATTATAAAAGGTTTCCAATTGGATGCAACAAGGGATTCCATGGTGGGGGCACTTCCTAAGAGCTTAACGTTCCTCGTTGGAGGAAAGTATTTTTTTTAGAAATTTTTCCGCCAATTCGGTCCATGTTGCTATGGAATGGGGCGGTTGAGAATTTAGCCAAGCTTTAGCTCTATCCCTTAGTGAAAAAGTGAAGAGCATAAGCTTTAAGGCATTTTTATCAACACCTTGAATTTTAAAGGCATCCATAATTTCTAAATAAGATTTTAAATGTAAGTGTGGATCCTCCGATGGTAGACCTCCATATTGACCCATCGTGTGGATCATGGAAATCATTAACGGTTTAGGTTCAAAATTCAAGGCCTCGATTTCGGGCACTAAAATTCCCGAATTTAATTGAGCAAATTCGGGGGTAGCGTAGTCACGGGGATTGGACTACCAAGAATCGGAGATTTCTACGAACTTCCGGTGCAAAGTTGAGGTTTTTAATAATTTGTTTGGAGTTGGTTTTGAGCAAATAATTAGTTATAAAATTAACGCGATTAATTAAAAAGCGGGTACGGATGTAAGTTCCCCCCCCCCCCCCCCGAGAGTATTTATTTAATAACTTAAATGGTTAATAAAATCGGTCACAATTTGTCCCACACGATTTCCTCCTCTCGAAGCTACGTCATAAAGGTTGTAATAACGATTTTATTATAAAGTTTCTACACTAGCTATCTTTCGGTTTACCAACCTTACTAAGTAGATCTCAAAAATCTTAGTCTTGCCGGATGTAAAGAGATGCGCATATCTCTATGTCACACCTACTTGATCGGCGTTTTGACCTTAGCTCGGTTATGCAACAACCCATATCTCTACGTGATTATTGAAGATTTTCTCAAACCTCCTTGCATCATTCAAGCCGTATTTCGGATCCGCCCCTCTCGAGGTCTAAGATCTAATACTAACACGTACACGTGATCAACTTGTCCGCGTTGAGTTATGTTCCGACTCGAATGACTAAACCGAAAAAATAACTAAATGTAGTAACACCCAAGTGTTACATTTTTACCCTCTCGGGTTTGGCTTACACCCGCACCCAAAGGGGGGTTTAGCTACTCATAAAAACAGAAAACATAATGTAGTAGAAGAAATAAGTAAACTGGAATTGCATTAAACGTAAACGATAACGTACCACTGTGGCCACAAGTGTTCCACAGTGGGTAACAGAAAGTAAATACTTGGAAACAAATTACAAGAACTAAAATACTGAAATGTAAATGCTACAACTATTTTTCCACTGAGTTTTTGAGAGCTTTTGATGATAAGATCTTCCCAAATGCCAAGCCAAGCTTCCTTTATATAGTGGAGGAGAGGAGAAAAAGTTGAAAGGGACTTGAGAGGAGAAAGTGACCTCTCATGGTTGTCTTCTTCCCACCTTTTGGCACCATCTCCCTTGTCCACATTATGCCTCTAAACTTGATCAAAACTCAGCATTGACCCCAACATGCAGGTCTGCAACTTGCACAAAAATGCTCTCCAAATCTGCAGAAAATCGGATTTACACAACACTCGCCACAGTACTGACGATGTGGCCACAATGGTACACCAAACGCAACATTTTGATCTTTTTGATTATTTTCAACATTTTGGAACAACTTAGACCAAGAGAAGTAGAAAGGCTCAAATGGGTACGAAAAAGGTTAAAATGGGTTTAAAATTGATGACCAATAACTCTAAAAATTGAGGGATATCAGGTACCTTCTAGGTACTCCGACGAGCTCCATCGTTCAGTGGTTGGTAGGCTGCCAAACATGAAGTTCCAACCCCATTCGCCGACCTGTTCCCCCTTGATCTTGAACCTCCAACCATAGTGTTAAGAAAATCGAGAGAATGTTTGTAAACGGTGTAGAGGGTATAAAAGATAGATAGCAAGTTGTGAATTACTACTTCATCATGCCATCTACTTATAGAATGTATGTTCTTTATCAGGGATGTGGATATGGTCAAAGATTTCGTCTGAATGTAGGATCCACGGAGTTTCCGGCTTTCATCCTGTACCTTAGGCATGATTATATTACCCAATACTCTTCTATTGGCGTTACGGTAGTTAGGATGCATCCGGGTCCTTGAACAAATGTGTACGTCATTCAGTCTACGTACCTGGAACATAGTGGTATCTTTGAGATTTGTAGCATACACACGCCAATCACAGTTAGCATCCCTATACTTCGCTTCGAATCGGGTATTTGAATATCTGTCCACATAATACTCGTAACCCTCTTCAACAAACTTTCTTCCGAGGGCGAGTGTCAGGTCGTCTTTCGTGCTGAATATATCCCCTTCATTCACTCTATTACTACGATTATAAGGTACGGGCTCTTGGTTAGGTGTTATGAAATCGTCATCCCGATCTGGAAGGGGAGGATGTTGGCCAAAAAATCATTTATTCCACCATATGATTTAATAGGACTGGTTTCTTCTTCTTCATCTTCTTCACCGTCTTCTTCATCGCTATCAATACCAGGAATATCCAAGCGGTAAACATGGGACTCGTCTTCTTCTTCTTCATGTGGTTCTTCTACCGGTTCTTGGGTCTCCGGAACAAATTCGGGGTTATAGTCACTATAACCATAATTATCTTCAGTAAGAAAATCAGGATTATACCCATACACATGCTCATCTCCAGACTGAAAATGAGGCACGTAAGGTTGAGTCTGCTCAACAGCAGACACATTCGGCTCTCGTACGGTGTTCGAACCACCACCAACATTGTTTGTGTGGAAGTCCGCAAGATCGACATATACAAAAAGTGTTGGTGGATTTCTTACAGCCGCAATAGATTGCATAAAACCTTGGACATCGTTACTGTCTCGTAACTTATAAAGTTGGCTAGAATATTTATACACTATTTTAGTCGTACCAAAATACAGGTTGATTCCACATTTGCGTTGAACACACCTAACCAACTTAGAATGTGTAATGTTGGTTGCCACCATAACTCGCATTATCGGGATTGCGGAAACATACTCCCACTCCGTCCCGATCTGTTGCCAAGAACCCCCAGGCCAAATACATAACTCAATTTTATCAGGTAAGGAACTCATTTTTAGAAAAAACGAGAAAACAGAGACAAAAATCTAGACAATTGAAAATTTTATTTCAGACAATGTGCACTAGGGTTTTGGAAAAATCGTATGGAAAAATCAGTGTTATATAGACGCAATCGAAAAATTAGGGTTTTGGAAAAAATTAGGGTTTTGGTCCGCAATTGCGGTGCTACCCTATTAGGATTTCTCAAATTACGCCACGTGGCACGAGTGTGGTCCGCAGCCGGGTCGGGTAGGGTCGAGTGCGTACCACCCGTTTGCAGGTTGGATTTTTTTGTCGTTTAGCTGTCCATTGCTGTCCGCACTGGACTGGGTCGGGTCAGAGTGCGGACCTGTGGCTATTTTTGTAAACTCGGGGAGATTTTGGCTATTTTGTCAATAATGGTTGATGGTTTGGCTATTTGAGTCAATTTCCCCCGAACTAGACGTTTGTATTTTATAAAACTAATCAATAACACGTTAAAATACAGGATAAATGTTAATGGTCATCGACGCCCACCGAAGTACTCCATATTGAACCGTTCACAACGCACAACCAATGGGTTTAAGTTTGTGCATTTTAAATAGCATTTCCTCCCTCTCGAATATTAATCTTTAAACAATTAAACCAGCTAAAAGATCTAAAAAAACATAAAGAAGAATGTGAATTGAAATAAAATGAATTAATTTATTTCTCAAAAACCAAATTAAGTATACAACTTGAATGTCAAAAGAAATCCAAATTAAAACTTACAACTAACATGAAATCTTGAAACAAAAACTTGATTTCATTTGCAAATTGCTTGAGATCTCTTTGCGGGTTTTCGATTTCAAATAGCTTGTAGTTTTTCGTAATTCAAATTACTCATGGCTGTTGGCATGGAGGTGGTGGTTGCTGGTGGTGTAAGATGATCATCACGTACTTCAAATCAAGCTGGTGGTGATGGAGGCTTATAGCGTGCGCAAAGTCTCAGAAGCTTCATAACATTCTCATTGGAGTCATCTGGAAGTGGCCTGATCGCGAAGTAAGTCTGCAGAAAAGTGGTGAGCAAAATAGCAGAAGCAACCAACAAAGCCATCGTCTTCCATGGACTGCTAAAGTAAACGGTGATCAGCTCCGCCGCCCATGTCTTATACTTGTTTTTACAGTGCTTCTCGATCCCTCGCCGGAGCTGGTTAAACATGTAAAGATTAACCGCCGGAACTTCAATCTCATCATACATCTTCACCACTTCTTCATCCCGGCCAAGACTATGAAGCAATATACTACTATTTCGTAACTCCTTCACATCATCGGGTTGAACAATCAGCGATTTCATCACTCTGATGTAAGTCGAAACTCGAAAATCGTTAGGGTTATGAGGACACATCTCGTACGCGATCATGTTCAGGTAAATCGCTTTCGTATTCGACGACACTGCTCGTCGGACAAGTTCAAGCTCGCCGTAGCAGCACCGTGAGTGAAACTTAATATCTTCGTTTGTGGATTCATCGTAAAAACACTTGACGTAAATTCCTTTAGCTTTGAGTTCCATAACTGAAGCAAACGATCGATTTCTTTTCACATAATTATAATCGTCTTCTGCATCGGTTTTTTTGGTCCATCCTCGCCATCTTCTCGAAATAGTCGAACTCAAACCAAGCGAGCTCGAAAGCGAGATGAAATACGATCTGTAAAGCTCGAGAAGATGAAGTGGATGCTCATCTTCGAGCACCTTTTCCTCCCTCGGAATCAACTCGCCGTAGTTTAAGTAATTGAAGAATAGGTTTAGGATTTCTTCGCCTTTATCGTCGAATCGCAGATCCAATAAAACCTCAAGAACTACAAAGGGGATCTGGTTCTCGAGCAGGAAAATATCACGAACCACATTCGCAAACCCTAATGCGCCCAAATACTCGTTATTTAGCAACATCTTCATGTTCGAGAGCGATATGCATTCGATGAAGAACAATACGAAACAAGCATCGCGAAGCATCATTCGATTAAACTCCTCATCGTTATAATTATCTGTAGATCCATCGATATAACACTTTCTAGCCTCGTGAACCACCTCGAACACCTTGTTGTATAAATAATCGATCTTCTTTCTGCAGCTGAAGCTAAATTCTTCGAGTGTTATGAGTTTGTACTTCTCGGCTTGGGCTAGATCGGGTCGGTTATGGTGGTAAGGTCCGAGGGAAACAACGGCAGGCTCGTAGTATTCTTGGTTTCTTCGACCTTTTTCGCCTTTGATGAGTAATGGCGGTAGTTTATCGATCCGGCGATGGCGTTGGGGTGGTGGGGTGATCTTCTTGCCTATAAGGCAGCGTTTCCATTCCTTGACGACGCCATCGTTGCTGCTCGCCAGTTGATTACTTGGGATTTCAATGCTTACGTCATCACTTTCAGACATCTCCCTCTCCCTGGGGTTTGAGTACGGCTTTCTGCATTAAACATATTTTAAAAATATCATATTAACGGGGTGTTTGGGATTGCTTATTTAAAATAAGTTAATGCTTATTTTTTTTAAATGCTTATCAACTTATATCGTGATAAAAAAAGTTGGGAGTAAACATGTAATTTTGTCAAATAAGTTATAAGCAGTTTCAAATAAGTTCAAATGGATTAACTTATCAAAAAACAACTTATTTGTGGTGGTGAAAAGTCATAAACACTTTTCGTTCTTTCAATTCAAACACTAAAAATAACTTATTTGCGATGAAGAAAAGCAATAAGCAAATAAGTCAAAAAAATAAGCAATCCCAAACGCCTCCTAAATTGGGAAAAGTCTAAAAAAACCAACGAAATATCTGATTTTAAATGGTTAAGTCATTACATTATTTTTTTGAATGATAAAACCTTTAAACTATTTGAAAATGGTTAAATACATCATTCTAACCTGTAAAAACAAGTTAATGTGATACAAATTTAGAAAAAATCTAAAAAAAACGCAATACACTATTTGATTTTGAATTATTAAGTCATCGAATTCTTTAACAAATAAAATTTTACATTTTTTCTTAATTTTCTTAACAAATAAATCTTTAAACTTTTTTCTAAGTTTTTACCAAATGAAATTTGAACTTTTTCTTTGAACAAATAAATCTTTTTTTTAAATGAACTTAATTTTAAAAAAATAAATTCGAACTATTGTTGAACACAATCATAAACAAATACAATTCATCTCACCACCAACAAGTAAAATGAACCAATTAACAAATAAAATTATACCATTTTATTACTTGTCGGTGAGAGAATGTGTATATTTTTTTTGTTAAAAAAAGGTTTTGGATTTATTTTTTCAGAAAAAGTTTGGGATTATTTGTTAAAAAGTTCAAGAATATATTTGTTAAAAAAGTTTAGGGACTTAATCATTCAAAATCAAACAGTTTATTGGGTTTTTAGACTTTTTTTAAATTTGTATCACATTAACCTGTTTTTAAAGGTTACAGTATGCATTTAACCGGTTTCAAAAAGTTTAAGTGTTTTATCATTCAAAAATCAAAATTAAATAATTCGTTGGATTTTTTTAGACTTTTCCCTATTAAATTATTCTCAATGGGTTATTCTTTATTTAAAAAACTACCTCATTAAAATAAATATAATAAAAGTGACTTAATTCATTAAAAGAAATGCAACCGAAGGGATAGCTTTTTGAAAAACGGAACTACAAAGTCACATTATCTTAAAAAAAATTAAAGATAAAGAGTTATTAATTAAAATCACTTATTGAGTGAACAAAAATAATAATTGCTTTGTTTTCCCTATCATTTAATTTAAATATATGTTCCTTATATTTACACTAGAAATCTACTTGCACAATGTAGTTCGATATATCTCGATTTGAATGTTCTAATTTATTTTAATGTGTGATTTTGAAAAAACAGTCATGTTTTATTTATAAATTTGTTTAAAGAATGACGTTTTTTTAAGGAGTTTATGATTTGGGGATTTGAAAGTGGTTAGAGATAATGATTAATCAATAAGAGTCTACGATTTAAGGTTTTTGAAGATTGTTAGAGATAAGTATTAATCAAGTAAGTAACATTAAAATCGGTACATAAAGCTTAACTAATTGTTTTTAAGAAATTTTAAGTAATTAGCATTAAATAGCGGTACATGAAGCTTTAGAGATTGTTTTTAAGAGTTTTTCATAAATGTTTTATAATATAGTATAGATAACTGGCCGCTCTTACAATTACGTATTTGAACTTCTACCTTTATACTTATACACGTCGTAATTTAATCATAAAAACAGAGAAAGTGCAACATGTAATAAAAACAATACAAAATAAATAAATTTATTTTAAAAAAATAACAACACGTATTCAAGTGATTGTTTGAAGAATGAGGCACAAGGGATTTGACTCTCAATATTTACATAACCTCCTCTAAGGTTACATGTTAAAATTTGATTGGAGGAATGATAAAAATCTTTAGAAAAGATAACAGTTGATTTTTTTTCTCATGACATTACTGAGTTAGAGCATATTTAAAAAAAAATAGAGTATCAAAAGTCAAAATCCTTAAAAAAAACTTGCTCTTATATATCATTAAAATCATAAATTGATGGAAAGAATAAAGTATTATTTATCTTTCCTCTTTTTTCTCTAATTTCCTCTTCTCTCTCATTTAATTTACTTTTAATAGTTGACACTTATTTTGAGACAAACTAAAACTGTAGCAAATGCACTTATTTTAGGATGTGTGGAGTAATATAATTTGTTAAAGTGTCCTTGGAACTTTTAATAAAGTATTGATTGAGACTTTTTGCTTTTAAGATCAACAATGGAGTGTCATGCAATGACGTTATAAGTTGTTAGAGTTGCATTTGAGTGAGAAGTAGAGTTAATGTGAGAATAGTGAGAAGTGGTTATCAACCGTTGGATGCATATTAGGGTGAGATGCACCGAGATGCACTGGATCAATCCCCGTATCTTGTGCGATTCATGGGCGGGTTTTAGATTTACTTTTCACGTTTCTCACGTTAACTCAACTTCTCACACGATCTTTTGTATAAGTTTTGTTATAACCAAGTTAAACGATCTAATAAATATTATCAAGAATCTTGGATAACTTGATAAGATATAAGAAGTATATCGTCATATGAGCCCTTTTATAAGACACATGTGTCATATATAAAGTGATTATGATATAATTTATTTTTTTATTCATATTAGATTGTCCAACTCTATCGATTAAACTTGTTATTTCGTCTAACTTCGTTTTAATAACTCATTATAACTCTATTGTATATGATTCATAATTGTTAATATCATAACCATTGAGTATTATATTATGACTTCCAAAGGCCTTTAAAGTTGAATGTATTAAAAGACAAATTTTATTGTATTAATAACATAAAAAGGAACCCACTCTTGCAAATGACTATTTTTTTTTGCAAATGACTTGGATTTTGTTGAAGCCTTTAATATAAGATCAATATTAAATATGATAAGTACCAAGAATTTTATTTGGTAAGAGCTATAACAATGACGAAAAATCTTATCTGTAACTGAAAAAGAAGATTCTAACCAGTAATCACTTATCGGATAAAAAAGTAAAAGACATTTATCAACAAATCATTCTAATATAGGAAAATGTTACCTAAAATTTCAATATCATGAGTTGGATATTGTCTGTGTGTACATGCACATGCATATATATATATATATATATATATATATGTCTATATATAGATTAATTTCTATATATAGATTGGAAGAGAAAAAATGGGAGGGAGGGAGGATTACCTTTGTTGTGGTAGCTATTGAAAAGTAAGATGGCTTGGAATTGCTTGCTTGGAATGGAGAAGTCAGGAAAAGCTTAAGATGGTGAATATATATGTAGTATTAATTAAACACAAGATTCAGAGAATAAGTAATTTGCTTGTAACTTTGGCAACATAGGATCTACTTTATAACATCAATTTTACTCCTTTTATGTAGTATATTATTTTGAAATCATCCATCAAAATTATTTTAAGATAATTATTTTTTTAATTAAATTAATATAAAAGGATATTTTGGTGATTTGGATTTTTTACAAAATAATGATAATCAATTACTTAATACCGTGGAGAAATTGAAATAAGAAGACTAAATATGATGACAAGATTAAGAATAAAATGTTTATATGTAAATTATTAAAAAGTCCATTAAAAATCAATTAAAATATAATTATGGGTTAAATAACTTGGAGGCTCATAATTGTTCTCGCATTTTCATAAAGTAGGAGTGATCTCGTTTGAATCTCTCCCTATATACACATACACACATATATGAAGGTTCATGTGAAAAAAAAACAAATTAAGGTGAGAAGTGCGTAAGAATCTGGACCCTTTTTACTTTTAATCTCAAATTCACTCATGAATCTTGTTTGATACAAGAATTAATCCAGTATATCGTAAGGCATCTCATCCTAATATACATTCAAGGGTTGAGATACCTTCTTACATTTCTCACCATAACCTTTCTTCTCACCAGAACCTAACCCTAGGGTATATTTAAACAAAATGACTAAATATTGTTAGAATATAAGAATTATATATGAATTATTGAGAAATCCAAAAAAAATCAATTTAAAGATACAAAGGTAAATTAACTCAATTTAAGTTTAAAAAAACATCTTCAAATTATGTGTTATGTGTATGTATAGTGGGAAGGGGGTTGAGTGTGTTACGTTTGTTGTGGTTGCCCAAAATAGAGGAGTCGCATAAAAAAAAGCTGCAAGTAAATAAAGAGGGTGAATATGTATGGGAAATTAATTAAAATGCCACAAGTTTGAAAGTGAGTTATCAAAATACCCCAAAAAATTAATTTTTTACCAAAATGTCCTTTTTCCCCGCGATGACGTGCAGGGACCAATTGTGAAATTTTTTGCAAGATATATTTACACTTTCAGTCCCTGGTCCCCGCGATCGAGGCCCGCGATGGCCCGCTATGGGGACTGAAAGTGTAAATAATCTTGCAAAATTTTACACTTTCAGTCCCTGCCCGCTATAGAGGGCTCCCTCCGTGGAAAAAAAGGGCATTTTGGTAAGAAATTAATTTTTTGGGGTATTTTGGTAACTCACTTTCAAACTTGTGGCATTTTAATTAATTTCCCAATATGTATGTATGTGTCAGCCAAAGCCCAAAAGTGTATATTATATATATATATATATAGATGTCCTCTTCTTTTGTTAAACGTGTTAACTTTTTTGGACCAATAGGGATTAAGATAAGTTACTGGTTTGGTAGGGGTAGTTTAGAAATTTCGGAATTTTAATTATTTATGGGTTATTTACTTCCTAATTTCATGCACAAGATATTTTTGGTAGTTATTAATGATAATTTAATCTTCTAAAACCCATTTTTATTTTTGGTAATTATTAATGATAATCTTAATCATCTAAAACCCATTTTCAAACATAATCTTCATCTTCACGTTCCAGAGATTCTTTTCACGTTTTTTTGCATAGATGCACGATTTCAAACTACATATATGCACATCATAGAATTGTATATATGCACATATTCATATTGCATATATGCATACCTTAGAACTGCATATATGCGCATCATAGAATTGCATATATGCACATCAGTTGAATATATGAAGATAAAAAGTGCATATATGCACAACTATAAATCTGTGTAAAGCTGCATATATGCACAACCATAAATCTATGTAAAATTGCATATATGCACAACCATAACTCTGTGTAAACCATAAATCTACGTAAAATTGCATACATGCACAACCATAAATCTGTGTAAACCATAAATCTATGTAAACTTGCATATATGCACAACCATAAATTTGTGTAAACCTGCATATATGCACAACGTCTATGTATACTCTTCTGCCCGACCCGGAGACGAGACGTCTGGGTGATACTTCATCGCAATTGCTTGTAGGCTTGCTTGATCTCCATAGATGTCACCGTTTTCGGGATACCCGGTAGCTCGTAAAAGCTGAGATCATCCATGATAGTCTCCGACAGGGGCCATCACCATCTTTAACGGCGGCGACCGTCGATTTGGTTCTAAGAAATCTGGGAGTACTAGTGGCTATATGAAGACGAACTGTAGATGGAATGTAGATGTGGGTTCGTGAAGAAAAGACAGGTGAGGGTGTAGTACGGATTCTTGACCCGCCTCTAATTTCCACCATTCTCTTTCACGTTTCCATGTTCGAAGATGATTTTGATTGAATTAGACGAAAAGGGTTTGAAGATCATTGTCAATCATGGGTTTGAAGATTTTTTTGTAGATCGATGATGATAATGTTTGCATTTTGTTAGTCCCAGATGGCTATAACAAGTATTGTAGAAGGGGGGGTTGAATACAATACTCAATTTTTTCACTTTAATTAATTCTATTATTGAAAATCTTTCAACAAGAATTACACATAGAAACTTAAGACTGTTGCGGAAAAGAACAGATAAACTATTCTAACAATCTTACACAAAGTATACTAACAAAATAACTAAGAACACTTAGAACAAAGCTATGAAGTTTTTAAGCAATATGGAGATATCTTGCACTGAGAGAGATTTCCAGAAAGCGTAGAATATCTTAGAGCACACAGTAATCTTCAAGTCTCTCAAGATGTCTTCTGCATGGAGAGGTCTTCATCTTTATATAGTGCCAAGAGTATGTGTAGCATAGGACACTTGTCACTTTGTCATTTGAAGGATAGGTTTAGCTCTCAAAAGTTGATGTGTCATTTTCACCTTTTCCTTGGTATCAGGAAGAATGCCCATGCTAGAAGAGACTTTATATGGTAATTGATAAAAGGACAAATTGTCACTTTTATCTGACAATAGGATATTGTCCCATAATAAAAGATCTTCTCATTTTGTCTTCAAGGAGTACACCACCGATGCATGCTATGAGATATGTGACACCTCTTGAAGAAAATCATCCTTGAGACTTAGAAGAGTTCCTACCAAAATTGGACTTTCATTGGTGGGAAGCAATTTGGCCGACCAAGAGATATGTCGGTGGAGAAGTGTCCACCGATGTGTGAGACAACCATCGGTGGACAATGACTTGCATGTGTTGATAAAGAGTCTCTTACTTCCACAATGAGAGATTCTTCAATCTTGACTTTGGTTGATCTTTGACTTCACCAAACATTTGCTATCTTGTACAAGTCATTATAAAGAACCATGCTAAAATATTTTGAGTAAGATTTAGAGGAAACATCGGTGAGTCAATTTCAAATCTTCGGTGACCCAACAATCTCCCCCTATTTGAATTTGAGCTCTATACTTAGAATATTGAAGAGTATCTGAATAAAATTGCATTTTTACCCTTTTAACTCTTTTTGGGTTCTTTTCACATAGACCATTTTTTTTATCTATTTTGTCTTTTATGGATTTGTGTGTGTGTATGATATTTACAAGTAAGAAAAAAATAAAAAGGTATAGCTGTACAAAAAAAATAAAAAAAAATGGAAAGAAGTATAAACAATATGAACAAAACAAATATTACTTGCATCTTTGGAGGGGTGAGTTGAAGCTTGTGTCTGACTTGAGGATTCTTCATTTTGATCAGCAGCCTGTTGATGTGTTGGAGAACTTTATCTTTCAGGCACTTTTACTTTTCTTCAGATGTTCCAAATCTTCAAGTCATTCACTTACTCCAAAAGATTTCAGCCAAATGAGTATGTGTTTAAGAAGGAGACACACCCATAATGATGAAAATCTTTGAGGGAGGTTTGAGGTTAGGTGAATCAGCCTCAGGATGTTTCTGCCCATCTGTTGCATCTTCTTTCTTTCTCTTGGTATCTTCAGCTTTTCCTGTTTAGCATCATCAACCTTTGTCTTTGATTTGCTCTCCTTCAGTTAGATCAGTCGGTCTTTGTGTTTCTCCCCCTCAGTTAGATCCGTCCGGACTGATGTGCTCCCCCTTAGTTGGTTCGCCGGTTTCCATATGTTTGACCAAAATTTGAGTTGGATGTTGACTATGAGTACTGAGGATTGGTGTTGATCGAGTTGGACGCTGATATTGCTCCCCCTCAGATGGTTTCTTCCCTTCAGATAGTTGCTCCCCCTCAGATGGTTTCTCCCCCTCAGCGTTCGACGGAGAAGAAACACCACAAACAATTGGAAACACCGAAATTTTTTTTTTGCTCATAACCACCGAATTTGGGGGCCAACCATCGAAATTTCGGTGGTGTGGTCGGTGGTATGGTCAAAAAAAATTATTATTATTAAAAAAAAATTGTTGAAATTTTAGCATGCCCACCGAAAATTTGCAAGAGTTAGAAAAAAAATTCGATGGAATTTCTTGAAGAGGTTGAAGGAAATCTTCTATGACATCTTCAGAAGAGTGTGGAGAAAGTCTTCTAAGGCATCATGGAGAAAATCTTCAAAGTGAAGAAAATATTGGAATTTCATCTTCCAATTTTTGATGACCCAAAAAGATTGAGTTTGAGAATTTGGGGAGACATCTGCAGAAGAGTTTGTAGTAGGTGGGTTTTGTGAAAAGGAGAGATGGGTTGCAAACCAAGAGTGAAAAATGATGGAAGAAGAGATGGGATGAGGAGATGGCACATAGAAAGTTTGTTCTGGTGATGGTAGTGGATAGGGATCGGTAGAGATGCTCTTTGGCTCGGTGGAGTTTGTCGGTAGAGAACACAACCGAGAGCTGTTCGGTGGTGTGATCTGTGTGGTGTCGGCAGCTGGCTGTTTTGGATTTGGAGTGTTGGGTGGGTGAAAAGAAATATGTAGATGATGAGAAAAGGTGGGGTGAGATGTATGGTGGGAAATATAGTGTATGTAATGAATTGGGTGATGGGAGAAATGATGATGTCGGTAGAGAGGAGGTTGGCACTTTTGAGTGTGCCAATGGAAAGGATTTTCAATACAAGAAGATCTAGGAGTTCATCATTTGACATTCCAATTTTGCATGATGATCTTGAAGATTTTGTCAACTTTCTCACTTGTCCATATAGATCCATCTGCCCAGTTCAAAATCTGCAATTACACAGAATTTATTTCCTAGGTACCCATTTGGTAGTGGGTCCTTTTGGGTTAGATGATGAAAAAAAATTATGTCACTCAGATCAATTCTTTCTTTCGGACAGTCTTTGGCAAAATGAGAAACATTTCTATAAAGAAAGTTCCTTTTAGAATTTTGACATTTTTCTTTACTTTTGCTCAAAGATTTTGATGAGGTAACAAAGAATTGGGGTGAAGCACCTAGAATTCCTTTTTCAAAATTTGGGAGGACATAAATCTTTTCTTTTGAATTGGACATTTTGAGACACAGACTGGGGAAGAAAATCGGTAGGAGAAGTCACACAGGTAGTTTTAGAAAAATTTGAAGAATTTATTTTTAAGAAAGAGTCAGCACCTGAAGACTTGCCTTTTGCTTAGCAGTTTTAACATCAAAAAGATCAAGGGTTAAAGAATCAAATGCTTCAACCTTTTTAGCATCAGAAAGAGATAGAAGTGGATGTACCTGTGATGAGGAGGAGAAGCACTTTTGCTGATACAAGAGCAGCTGAGGAGGTGTGGCCTTCTGAATCATCCATGTCATTTATCTTGGCCATGAAACAAACATTTGAGGAGTTATTCGCTTTCAGATGTGGGTTCATCTGCCAAATCATGAGTTTTAGCAGGCAGACCCTTTCCTCTTCTGACAAGTCTTTCATTTCTTTCCTTTTCTCTCTTGTATTTTTCTTTGTATCTTTCAGCCCGGTTTTGGGAATCATATTTGGATTTTTCCGACTTTGAGGAGAATCGGCTTGAGGAAGCAGTTATGGGTCTTTGTAATACCCCGGGTTAGTCCGTTAGTTAAATCCCCTTTTCCGTTAAGTTTAGTTAACTTTAAAGTTAGATGTTTAAGGTATGTTTGGGTAAATTATAAGTT
Organism: Saussurea involucrata; assembly: GCA_033807775.1. NCBI lineage: Eukaryota > Viridiplantae > Streptophyta > Magnoliopsida > Asterales > Asteraceae > Saussurea > Saussurea involucrata. The sequence continues at coordinate 12,748,764 of CM066327.1, read as the reverse complement.
TAAGGGTGTTTGGGTCATTAGTGAGAAGTTCAAGGGATAAAATGGTAAAATAAGTTTGATATTATCATCTTGTAGACTTCAGATATTTTCATTCAGCAATCATCCAGAAAACCTAAGTGTGTGTGTGTAATACCCCGGGTAAGTTCGTTAGTTAAAAATATCTTTCCGTTAAGTTTAGTTAACTTTAAAGTTGATATTTAGGGTGAGTTAGGTGAATTTATAAGTTTAGGGGTGTTTGGATTAATTAATAAGTTAAAAGGGTATTTTGGTCATTTATGGATAGTATAGGGACTAAAGTGGTAAGTTGAGTTGGATATTATCTCATTTAGAAATCAGATATTTCAAAAAGCAGCAAATATCCAGAATCTGTGTTGTGTGTGTGTGTGTTGAGAGGTGAAGAAGGAGAAAGAAGGGTTTTTGTGGTTAAGGCTCCATTGGGAAGTGTTGGAAGTGAAATAAAGGCATGTTCCTTTACAAATTATGTTTATAGTTGCTATTAGAGTGTTTCTATCGGTTTAGAATTAGCAGAATCGAACTAGTATAAATTTCAGTCGGATTCTGGGTAAATTTTGGGATGAACAGCAGTGGTATCCGGACAAATTGAATGTGTCCGGATACTTTTGTCGGTAGAGTCCGGGTAGCTCTGATGATGGTGTCCGGATGATTCAAGTATCCGGGTAAGTTCCTCCTTTCTTATGTTTTCCGGATGAAATGAGATACCGGATAGTGTCCGGGTTACTTTGGTATCCGGATGTTGTCCGGATGGTTGTGGTGTCCGGAAAAGTTAAGTTGTCCGGATTCTTTGTGTTGTCCGAAAAGTTGTCCGGATACTTTGAGGTTTCCGGATAACTTGGCTGTTTGGGTAATTTTGAGGATAAGAGTTATGTAGATGTATCTAGAGTCCATAACCTGCTAGTAAGTCTTATACATAAGTTGGTAAGGAGATATTTGTATGTAAATGGTTTCAGATTCTGAGAATTTTGGATAAAGGATCGGATAGCTCGGAGAAAGGTTTGGAAGCATATTGTAAGCATTCAGGTGAGTTTTGCTTTAAAACGTTTTTGAACTGGGATACATATATATGTGTATATATATATGAGATGATTATGTGGTAGGAATATGATTATGTGTATATAAATGACAATATGATGTAATGAGATATATATTGTATTTATATAAGCTTTGCACTACACGAGTGCACTTGTTGCCGGGTTTCGGTGTGCGGACCGGTGTGTAGCCGGGTTCCGATGTGCGGACCGGTGAGTAGTCGGGTTCCGGTGTGCGGACCGACGGGTAGCCGGGTTCCGGTGAGCGGACCGGTTGTTGATTTATTAGTTGGCTTGCTACCAACTAATATGGCCATTTGTGGAGGAATAAGGTGAATGAGATGTACACGATGCACGAGTCTGGATTGGTATTTAAATACGTGTGGTATGTTTATATTTTACGAAAGAATTACCAAAGGTTTATCTAAACTATTTTGATACAAATGATTTACATAAAAGGTTTTATAATGATTTTGGAAAGGACCGGGATTAACTCACTAGACCCGTTTGGTCTAACCCTCATTTTGTTTTCAAAAATATGTTTTCCAGGTTAAGGATCGGCAGGAGAGGATGAAGTGTAGGAAGCTTTTGATGGATGTTGATTAGGAAGCTTTTATATATTTTGTAATGTCAAGACTAATGAGACCGTACTTGGTTTGTTATGTAACTTTTGTTGTAAATCAATGATATGTATGAATGTTATGTATTATGATGTATGTTATGGGATTTGGGTTGTTACAAATGGTATCAGAGCCCTAGTTTAAGGGATTTAGGTATTTGTACCCGTACCTAGACTTAAACTGCATGTGAAGTAGGATGTCCTTGATATATTAGAACCTTGGGATGGTAAGTATAAAAGGTAGAAGGAACATCATGTAAGGTAATTTCAGATTACACCTGGCCAGTGTAATTGTGATCTTACAGGTGCATGTTTGGACTGGGATACCTTATTATATGGGGTATGTGCTTATGTGTATATTAATATTGTCTGAATCTACAGAATGGCAAGCGGTACTCGAAATACGAATAGAAGAGGAGGAGGAAATCCGAATAGTACGAATCCACCAATAGGAACGGGGGGAAGAAGAGGAGAGCGAGGGGGAGGTAGATCCGGAGGTAGAACGGGGAGTAGAACTGGGGGCAGAACTGGAGGTAGAATTCAGGGGCGAGGTACGGAGTTTATTACAAGAGACGATTTGATGGCGGAGATGGGAAGACTTCAAGCAAATATCCAGGCTATGTTCGACCAAGCTCGTCATACTGAAACACCAGATCCTGGTTTGGAAGACGAAATGCCCATTACACCTACGGTCATACCAGTGTCAAGAAGGTGTGATTACAAGATGTTCTTAAACTGTAGACCTCCAACTTACTTAGGAGATAGAGACCCAGTGAAGGCGATGAGATGGTTAAAAGAAATAGAAGCCATCTTCAAGACCAATAAGTGTGCGGATGAGGACAGAGTATTATACGGAACGACGATGTTGAAGGTAGAAGCTCTGTACTGGTGGGAAGCTCACATTGATTCCATAGGGTCGGATGTATACTCTACTTTTACTTGGGACGAATTCACAACAGCTTTCAAAAGACAGTTTTGTTCTCAAGCAGCAGTCAGACAACTGGAAGAAGAGTTCATGAACTTACACCAGCGAAGTTTATCAGTTAGGGACTACACTGCTAGTTTTCTGGAGAAGTCTCGCTTCACAGAGTACTACGTTGCCACGGAGGCACTTAAAATGGAGAGGTTTATTTTCGGGTTGAATTCAGAAATTAGAAAGCTAGTGATTGCGACAGGACCCGATACCTTCTCAGCTGCAGTAAATGCAGCGGAAAATGTAGAACAGGATAATAGGAGAGACGTTGGTGATAAGAGTATTGGAAAAAGGAAATTGGAAGAAATGACATACGATTTGGAGGAATATGAATCCCCGAAGTTTGATAGTCATTCATCTTTCAGACCAGCTGAAAGACCATGTCCAAAATGCAACCGTGTGCATCAAGGAAACTGTTATGTGGATTCCCGAAGTTGTTACAAATGTGGAAAGACTGGTCACATAGTTAGAGACTGTCGGGTAACTCGATTATGTTTCGTTTGCAATTCCCCGGATCATATTCAGTCAGATTGTCCGCAATGGAAAGCACAACAGGGTAGTATGACGGTAAGACCAACGAGTGTTAGACCGGGAGAGAAACAAGGGCCTGAGGTACCGAAAGCAAAGGGTCGAGTTTTTCAGATGACGGAACAAGAGGTGGAAGAAAGTCCTGATGAGGTTACAGGTATATTTTTATAAACTCTATACGTGCTAAGGTGTTATCTGACTTCGGTGCAAAATGGTTTTTGGTATTTCCGTGCTTTTGTTGCTTATCTGTGTTAGAGATATAGGTGGGTGTGGGGTGGCTATTCATTTAGTTTCTATGGTTTCGATTGAGTTCGAAGTAGTAGAGATAAGTATTCATACCTTTTCGCTTAACCGAATTCTGGGACGGAATTCTTTTAAGGGGGAGATAATGTAATACCCCGGGTAAGTTCGTTAGTTAAAAATATCTTTCCGTTAAGTTTAGTTAACTTTAAAGTTGATATTTAGGGTGAGTTAGGTGAATTTATAAGTTTAGGGGTGTTTGGATTAATTAATAAGTTAAAAAGGTATTTTGGTTATTTATGGATAGTATAGGGACTAAAGTGGTAAGTTGAGTTGGATATTATCTCATTTAGAAATCAAATATTTCAAAAATCAGCAAATATCCAGAATCTGTGTTGTGTGTGTGTGTGTTGAGAGGTGAAGAAGGAGAAAGAAAGGTTTTTGTGGTTAAGGCTCCATTGGGAAGTGTTGGAAGTGAAATAAAGGTATGTTCCTTTACAAATTATGTTTATAGTTGCTATTAGAGTGTTTCTATCGGTTTAGAATTAGCAGAATCGAACTAGTATAAATTTCAGTCGGATTCTGGGTAAATTTTGGGATGAACAGCAATGGTATCCGGACAAATTGAATGTGTCCGGATACTTTTGTCGGTAGAGTCCGGGTAGCTCTGATGATGGTGTCCGGATGATTCAAGTATCCGGGTAAGTTCCTCCTTTCTTATGTTTTCCGGATGAAATGAGATACCGGATAGTGTCCGGGTTACTTTGGTTTCCGGATGTTGTCCGGATGGTTGTGGTGTCCGGAAAAGTTAAGTTGTCCGGATTCTTTGTGTTGTCCGGAAAGTTGTCCGGATACTTTGAGGTTTCCGGATAACTTGGCTGTTTGGGTAATTTTGAGGATAAGACTTATGTAGATGTATCTAGAGTCCATAACCTGCTAGTAAGTCTTATACATAAGTTGGTAAGGAGATATTTGTATGTAAATGGTTTCAGATTCTGAGAATTTTGGATAAAGGTTCGGATAGCTCGGAGAAAGGTTTGGAAGCATATTGTAAGCATTCAGGTGAGTTTTGCTTTAAAACGTTTTTGAACTGGGATACATATATATGTGTATATATATATATGAGATGATTATGTGGTAGGAATATGATTATGTGTATATAAATGACAATATGATGTTATGAGATATATATTGTATTTATATAAGCTTTGCACTACACGAGTGCACTTGTTGCCGGGTTCCGGTGTGCGGACCGGTTGTTGATTTATTAGTTGGCTTGCTACCAACTAATATGGCCATTTGTGGAGGAATAAGGTGAATGAGATGTACACGATGCACGAGTCTGGATTGGTATTTAAATACGTGTGGTATGTTTATATTTTACGAAAGAATTACCAAAGGTTTATCTAAACTATTTTGATACAAATGATTTACATAAAAGGTTTTATAATGATTTTGAAAAGGACCGGGATTAACTCACTAGACCCGTTTGGTCTAACCCTCATTTTGTTTTCAAAAATATGTTTTCCAAGTTAAGGATCGGCAGGAGAGGATGAAGTGTAGGAAGCTTTTGATGGATGTTGATTAGTAAGCTTTTATATATTTTGTAATGTCAAGACTAATGAGACCGTACTTGGTTTGTTATGTAACTTTTGTTGTAAATCAATGATATGTATGAATGTTATGTATTATGATGTATGTTATGGGATTTGGGTTGTTATAGTGTGTGTGTTGGGAAGAAAAGGAGCCAAAGAAGGAAAGAAGGCTAGGAATTCAATTTGGAGTATGTGGAAGTGAAAATAAGATTCTGAGAATTTTGGGTAAAGGATCGGATAGCTCGGAGAAAGGCTTGGAAGCATATTTTAAGCATTCAGGTGAGTTTTTCTTTAAAACTTATTTTCGAACTGGGGTATATATGTGTGTGTGTGTGTGTATATATATATATGAGATGGTTATGTGGTAGGAATATGATTATGTGTATATAAATGACAATATGATATATTGAGATATATATTGTATTTATATGAGCACTGCACTACACGAGTATATGCTAGCCAAATTATTAGTCGGTGGAGTTGTAAGGAAATGCAACGGAGCTGTATGAATTGCAGTGGAGCTGTAGGAAATTGCAGTGGGGCTGTATGTGATTGCAGCGGAGTCGACTGTATTGTGGTACAGTGACGATAATTAGTTGGCTTGCTACAACTAATCTGGCCATGAGAACGAGAATGAGGAGAATTACACCGTGCACAAATCATGATGTGGTATTTGTATACTTCTGGTATATGGGTGTTTTGACGAAAGATTTATATAAACTATTTTGATACATAGTATTACGTGAAATGGTTTTATAACGATTTTGAAATGACAGGGATTATCTCACTAGACCGTTTGGTCTAACCCTCATTTTCCTTTCAAAAATATATTCCAGGTCAAAGATTTGATAGCGGCAAAGGAAAGAATAAGGTGTAGGCTGCCTCCGTTGATCGATAAAGTTTAAGAAGCTTTAATATATTTTGTAGTTTCAAGACTATTGAGACCGTACTTGGTTTGTTATGTAACTTTTGTTGTAAATCAATGATATGAATGCATGTTATGATGTTTGATGTATGTTATGGGATTTGGGTTGTTACAAATGGTATCAGAGCCCTAGTTTAAGGGATTTAGGTATTTGGATTTATACCTAGACTTAAACTGCATGTGAAGTAGGATGTCCTTGATATATTAGAACCTTGGGATGCTAAGTATAAAAGGTAGAAGGAACATCATGTAAGGTAATTTCAGATTACACCTGGCCAGTGTAATTGTGATCTTACAGGTACATGTTTGAACTGGAATACCTTGTTATATGGGGTATGTGCTTATGTGTGTATTAATTTTGTTTGAATCTACAGAATGGCAAGCGGTACACGAAATTCGAATCGAGGAGGAGGAAGAAATCCGAATAGAACTAATCCGCCAATAGGAACAGGGGACAGGGGAGGCAGAACTGGGGGCAGAGTCGGGGGTAGAACTGGGAGTAGAGCTGGGGGTCGAGCTGGAGGCAGAGTCCAGCCACATGGTACAGAGTTCGTTACCAGGGATGATCTAATGGCAGAAATGGGAAGACTGCAGGCTAACATACAAACAATGTTTGAACGAAGTCGTAATAATGAAGCTGATAGACCAGATCCGGAACATGAAGACGAACTGCCAATCACCCCTACGGTCTTACTGGTAATGAGAAAATGTGATTATAAGATGTTTCTCAGTTGCAAGCCTCCTACATACTCAGGAGATCGGGATCCAGTGAAAGCAATGAGATGGATGAAGGAAATAGAAGCTATTTTCAAGACGAGTAAGTGCGCTGACGAAGATAGAGTATTGTATGGAGCAGCAATGTTAAAGGGGGATGCTTTGTATTGGTGGGAATCTTTTATTCATTCTAAGGGATCTGATGTTTATTCTACCCTCTCTTGGGAAGAATTCGTGATAGCCTACAAGAACGCATTTTGTCCCCAAGCAGCCGTCAAACAACTGGAAGGAGAATTTATGAACTTACAACAAGGAAACTTATCCGTTCGAGACTACACCGCTAGCTTTCTGGAGAAGTCCCGCTTTGCGGAATACTATGTTGCCACGGAGGCAATGAAGACGGAAAGGTTTATCTTCGGGTTAAATTCGGAAATCAGAAAATTAGTGACTGCAACAGGAGAGAGAAAAGGATGATTTTCTACCAGACTTAGATTTTCCAGAAAGGTGGTGAGATTTAGATTTAGAATACCCATCCAACATGGTCATTTCATCAGATAATTTATCAACTGAAGTTTCCTCACATTCATCCTTAGCATCACTAAGATATGCCTCTGAATGATCATTGGGATCTTCTTGACTGTCATGGTCAAAGTCAGATGGGTAGGTGATTTTTGGAAAACACTTAGTCTTTTTGGAAGAGTCACTTAGGAGAGCTAGATGAGAGCTCTTTATGTCTGTGATGACAGATTTCCTTTGCAGCTTAGTCTGCTCATAGTTGAAAAGAGTTCCATAAAGAGAAGTGAGAGGCATATGATCAAGATCCTTGGTTGTCTTTATACAAGTACATATATTTTCCCAAAAATCAGGAAGACAGTCCATAAATTTGCACAGGACCTCCTCATTGTCATACACTCTACCTAACAACTTTAAGTCATTAAGAAGACTGTTAAAGCGATTATAGTAGTTGGAGAGAGATTCTCCTTTCTCATAAGAAAATAGTTCATATTTTATAACAAGAGCAATCTTTCTGCTCTTTTTAACTTCATTTGTACCTTCGTACAAAACACACAGAGTGGACCACATTTCTTTGGCAGTAGAGAGATTTACCAGAGAGTGGTACACTTCATTAGGAAGAGAGAGAGCAATGATAGTTCTAACTTTAGAATCAAGAGACACAAGACGTTTTTCCTCATCAGTATATTTCTTAGGATTTTTAAGTATGTAACGACCATTAACAGCAGATTTTTCTTTATCAGAGGAATCATCAGAATCATCTTTGCCAACAACTTCCTTACCGGATTTCTTGGTTTCATAGCGAGACCAAACTTTAGGGACTATGGGTCCCTCACTGAGAATAGTTGGATATCTACTATCCATTCCTTCCATGAAAAGCATCATCCGGCTTTTCCACAAAGAAAGGTTGTTGGGATTAAACTTGGGAGGTTTTGCGATAGAGCCGTTTTCAGAAAAAATGTTTTGAGAAAAAGCTTCATTTTTGGAAGAAGAAGCAGCCATTGCAGATCAAGTTTATGAATTAAACTTTCTGCTCTGATACCACTTGTTAGTCCCAGATGGCTATAACAAGTATTGTAGGATGGGGGGTTGAATACAATACTCAATTTTTTCACTTTAATTAATTCTATTATTGAAAATCTTTCAACAAGAATTACACATAGAAACTTAAGACTGTTGAGGAAAAGAATAGATAAACTATTCTAACAATCTTACACAAAGTATACTAACAAAATAACTAAGAACACTTAGAACAAAGCTATGAAGTTTTTAAGCAATATGGAGATACCTTGCACTGAGAGAGATTTCCAGAAAGCGTAGAATATCTTAGAGCACACAATAATCTTCAAGTCTCTCAAGATGTCTTCTGCATGGAGAGGTCTTCATCTTTATATAGTGCCAAGAGTATGTGTAGCATAGGACACTTGTCACTTTGTCATTTGAAGGATAGGTTTAGCTCTCAAAAGTTGATGTGTCATTTTCACCTTTTCCTTGGTATCAGGAAGAATGCCCATGCTAGAAGAGACTTTATATGGTAATGGATAAAAGGACAAATTGTCACTTTTATCTGACAATAGGATATTGTCCCATAATAAAATATCTTCTCATTTTGTCTTCAAGGAGTACACCACCGATGCATGCTATGAGATATGTGACACCTCTTGAAGAAAATCATCCTTGAGACTTAGAAGAATTCCTACCAAAATTGGACTTTCATTGGTGGGAAGCAATTTGGCCGACCAAGAGATATGTCGGTGGAGAAGTGTCCACCGATGTGTGAGACAACCATCGGTGGACAATGACTTGCATATGTTGATAAAGAGTCTCTTACTTCCACAATGAGAGATTCTTCAATCTTGACTTTGGTTGATCTTTGACTTCACCAAACATTTTCTATCTTGTACAAGTCATTATAAAGAACCATGCAAAAATATTCTAAGTAAGATTTAGAGGAAACATCGGTGAGTCAATTTCAAATCTTCGGTGACCCAACACATTTAATGAAAACGTGAAATTAGGAAACTCGTTTCTTTCCTTATCAGTTGTAAACACATTTTTAGCTTTATGACGAATTTGCCCTTGTTCATATATGCAGGTCATTAAATTAGCCAGCTCATCATTTAATAAATTTTAAAATAATTGAATTAATCTAAGCCATTGATTATTAAGATGAGTGGTCTAGATTGGTTAACATGGTTAACAACAAATGTAGGGTTAACAAAAGAAGGGCCCTCTCTATATATATATATAGCCTCATGCGTTAGAATAAGTATTTTGCTTCCAACTTTTGGCAACAACCTTTTTAAATCAATCTCAATATTTTTGCTTTATACATACATATAGTGTGGACAGATATAGACACACACTAGTCACTGGAGATACGTATTCGAGAGAACACACACACACACACATATATATATATATATATATATATATAGGGTCAGGTAATGCACTTGTGCATAAAACAAAACAACATAATTTACATGTATGTACAAGTGCATATCGTCCAGATTAAGGGCCACCAAAGTGTTTTTCAGTTTTCCGTTTTCTGTGGTTTTTCCCTTAACCTCACTCTCTTTCTCTCTCTCTCTCTCTATATATATATATATATATATATATATTGGAGAGAACAAAGTCACATGGTGACGCAGCAGGGTTTGCGGAAGGATCGACAAACGTCTAAACCCTTTTTGATAACGAGATAACTAAACGTAAACTCGGAAAAATTAAGAGAAAACTCTTAAAAAGAAGAACTATTATTAATTGATAAAACTTGATTAACAATGAAACCTAAGAATTCTATTTATAATCTAAACATGTTAATATACGGAAATAAATATATCCTAATTCTAAACCAACTAGGAAACTAAATAAAATATTAGCTAAAGATAAATCCTAAAACTAAAAAGGAAACTAGACATTAATCCTAATATAATTATAATAACTAAATAATTAAGAAACAAAATAATGAAATAAAGAGATAAACGCAATCCGTGCAGGACAGCTCAAAACATCCACGCGACTTTGAATGCGACCTAAGTCTCGGGATAAGTTGCGTAAACGACTGTGATACGGAGTTTGAACCGGGTATTTGGCCTTCTTTCAAGCTCGTTTTCTCTTTTTCCCGAATATTTGTGAAAACCTTTATTAACTCTCGAATTCTCCCTGTATCAGTCACCCTCACTTGAAAAGAACTCGTCCTTGAGTTCACTTGAAAAGCATTTTCATCCGACCCGTAAAATATTTGTTTCTTCAAAACGTTTAGATTCACAACTTGGTCTCCAAAATTCAAAAAATTTGACCAAACTTCAAATTCCAACGGAGGTTGTCGTGATTGTTTCCATGCAAACAATATTTTATCAAATTCTAAAGGGTAAGAGATTAAAGTAACTTTACCGGGAATTGTTTCGGTTTGAACCGTAGCCTTGGGTGCTTGAATAATGGAAGCATCACATTCAGGCTCAACCTTTTTGACTTCTTGTGACAAAAGTTTCGTTGGCTCGGGAATGTCCTTAACCGGTTCACTTTCAGTTTCTTCGGTAGCTGGTTCGAAATCTGGTTCAGACACTTTGGTCTCGGTCAAGATTTCTTGTTGTGGCTCGGTCACAATGGGGACGACTTCCTCTTCGAATTTATCCGACAAGACTTCGACTTTTTCAGATGACTTTTCCGGAATGGGTGGTTGTTTGATCAGGGAAGAAACTGGTTGTATAATACGGTCGTAGTTGTTGTTGCACAAAACGTTGACCTGTTCCTCGTGCCTATCCATTCTCCGGCGGTCGCCGTAGTTGGGTTTAGGATAGAGTTTGTTAAGAATCCGTTCATAATCTACCGGTAAGAATCGTTCCATTATAAGCTGCTTCATTCTCTTCCAAGATGGAACTGGTCTCTTTCGTTGTCGTTGTCTTTGCACGACCAGTTTATCCCACCAAACAACAGCAACATTCATTAGACGGAAAGCAACAAACTTTACTTGCTTGTCTTCAGGCACCTTTACAACGTCAAAGAATCGATCGACTTCGATTTGCCAATCTAAGAATTTTTCGAATCCCATAGTTCCATAGAAAAACAGAATGTTCGTTTTCATACGATAATCGTGTTTGTTTCTTCTCAGATTCTTCAGCTCTCCTTCCTTCTCTTCGGATTTGGAACTCGAGAGATTTACCGGGTTACGGTTGCCATTGTGTAGAACCCTAACAGGTTCTTCAAACCTGTCTCTTCTCCGACGATTGTCGTTGACGAAATTGGGTTGAAGTGTGTTGACAGCCGCTGTCAGATTAGCGAGTGTTGTGGATAAGGCCACACCTATCTCTACTAAATCCGCTTTGGTAGTCGGCTGTTGATCTGCCATTGATGGTGAAAAGACAGGTGAATCCTGCTCTGATACCACTTGACGCAGCGGGGTTTGCGGTAGGATCGACAAACGTCTAAACCCTTTTTGATAATGAGATTACTAAACGTAAACTCGGAAAAATTAAGAGAAAACTCTTAAAAAGAAGAACTATTATTAATTGATAAAACTTGATTAACAATGAAACCTAAGAAACCTATTTATAATCTAAACATGTTAATATATGGAAATAAATATATCGTAATTCTAAACCAACTAGGAAACTAAATAAAATATTAGCTAAAGATAAATCCTAAACCTAAAAAGGAAACTAAACATTAATCCTAATCTAATTATCTATTCTATCTTATTAAAAGAATAGTGACGGTTTTTTTCAGTCAACGGTTATTCAGTTAGCGGTTATTTGAGGGTTTAGTTAATTTCAGGATTTAAGATTACTTCTATTTTAGCTTAATCTTAATGTACAGACCTTTAAAGCATGATCTGAAATCAGTTCTCCTTGCTACTTCTCCCATACGTTCTCCTTCTCCACGATTCCCTCATTTTTCTCTTTCCCCACCCCCACGATTGCTGATTTCTCTGCAATTTAAACTCAACCCACTCCCCCTTTCTTTCTCACGATTTCAATAACCCTCCATCTCTCTCTCTGCAAACCTTCGTCTTCCTCTCCTCTCCACGTCCCTACAAAACTCTCTCAACCTTAAACCTACTGCTATTGCTAATTTGCTATTGCTATTGCTATTGCTATTCATTCAATCACCTACACGCATATACGAATATAATGAATTAGGGATAAAAAAAGAGAGGGGAAGGATTAACATTCGTCTTCTTGTGTTGTGGGTAAGATACAGGAGGCCTAATGGCACCATTACTCTTCATCTTTCTTCTTCTTCTTCTTCTTCTTGCAAACTCCATCAACGCCGACACAGATCTATCCGATGGTTAGTTTTCTTTTTTATCTGGGTTTTTATTGTTTCTCCGCATTCCATCAAAATTTAATTTGTCTAATTTTCCCTAAAATGGTGTCTGTGATTTTGGCTCTATATAGTTTAAAGAAACGCACTAACTATCTCAATTAATAATGCAATTGACTGTTGGTAACTGTTGTTTTAATCTTTCTTCTTGCAGACATATCCAAACCCATTACAATACAGCCAAGCATATGCAATAGTTAAGTAAGTTTTGTCTGGTTTTTAAATCTTTCATGTTATCAACATCTTTCTTTTACCCGTGTTTATGAAATTTCTCTTATGTATATGGCTGTTTTCTTTTTGTTTTCACCTTCTACCAATATGTTATAAAGAACAAAAATTAATTTGTAGACCTTTATCTTCTTGATTCTGCTTGATTGTGTTATATATCTACATTCATTCGCCACTGGAAAAGTGATCTTGTACATCTTTTTATAATGTTTTATGTTCCTGAAACTTTCAAAATTCAATCCATTCACGCATATAGTCTTAGCCTCTTACACCACTCTTGATAGTTCTTAAAAGCATATTCATGTAGGCATTTAGTCTCTGTAAAAATGGGTATATACTCATTTGGCAGCCATGGGAGACGCATACGAAGCAGGTATGTCCATTGATTTGCAAAAACATCATGCTTCGACACCGTTCTTGGAAAAATTGGCATATATTACTGCCACGTCTCTCCGATTCTTTCTATGTGTTCTTTCAGGTAGACTTACATGAACCCAATTAATTTCTACTATTTTCTATTTAACGGTAATTTGCTTCAATAAAATTGCTATAAGGTTTTACATGACATAGCCAATTTGAAACTAAGGTGGCGTTTGGTTCACAGAATCTGATGGAAATCGATGGAATTGTAATGTTGAATTCCATTGACGAGATTCCATTCCCACGTTTGGTTCAATCTTTTTAATGGAATTGGAATGTTGAATTCCAACAAATTCCATAGTTTAAGGAATTGAACATTCTTTGGTAAATGGGTGGTATTTCAATGGAATGGAATTTAACATTTCTATAATTCCTAAAATACCCTTAACCCCAATATAACCTAATTCTAAATCGTCTTCTCCAAAAATCGACTTCCACTGGTTTCACGATTGTCTCACAAATCGTCTTCTTAAAAAATCGAGCTTCTCCATATCGACCAACACAGGTTCGTCTTCTTCACGACTTCTACTTCTTCCATGGTTACGATTTTCATTCCTATTACGTTTTCAAATGTGGTTTCTCTACAATTATGTGGTTTCGATTTTTTGTCGACTTCACAGACCTTGGTCCATTTCTCAGACCTCGGTTGATTTTATGTCGATTTCACAGACCTTGGTCGATTTTATGTCGATTTCACAAACCTTGGTGCTTTTTTATGTCGATTTCACAGAATCACAGTGATTTCACGATGCTTTTTTTGATAAATCAATTTGTGGTCGATTTCACAAAACAGATTGTGGTCGATTTCATAAAACATATGGAACATACAGATTGTGGTCGATTTCACAGATTGTGTTTTTTTTTGGATAAAATCAGTGGGTTCACAGATTATGTTCGCAGTTTATAGTTTCACATATTTGTTCACAGATTATGTTCACAATTTATAGGTCTTTCACATATTGGTTCACAGATTATATTGTAATAACCTATTTCGGTTTGTTCTTTCGATTTGTACAAAACCATGTATGATAATGATAGATGACTAAACCAATGAATAAACCAGAAAGATGAGCAAACCAGAAAGATGTGTATATTTAACAAAAGGGTATTTTGGTCATTTACCCAAATTTCATTCCAATTCCAAAGATACATTATGTGAACCAAACAGACAGATTCCAATTCCTTTAACAGATTCCATTCCAATTCTGTCAACCAAACAACTGGTCAAACCTGACAACATTCCATTCCAATTCCTCCAAAGTCAAATTCCTTTGACAGATTCCATTCCATCAAAAAACATTCTGCGAACCAAACGCCCCCTAAGGCTTCTGTACATGTAATCTCTAAAGCATCTCAAGCATGGTTGTTGGATTAATGCATTGTTGGAAAGCTGTTTTTTATATCCAAAATGAACGCAAATTTTATGAAATTGGCAAATGTGTATCGTTGAGATCTCAAGCCAAATAACATGATAGCAAATAGAAATGCAAATGCAAACTCAAGATGTGTGACTTTTGACTAGCATGGCCTGCATTTAATGAACTTGTTTATTATCAGACTTATTTTATATCAGAGACTTATATAGGTATACAATGAAAGATTGTTAAGGTATTTTGTGTCATTATGCTAAATGGAAATCTTGTTTGGTTTATGTAATTCAACAAATTTCACAAAATGAATGCTATTTTGGGAAAGAGAGAAGTTGTCACCTCATGGTGTTTACCAAATGGCCTTTGGCCCAATGTTGTTGTTGGAAATCTTGGTACTGTTGGTCTAACACGTGCACATGCTCCTTCTGTTGTTGAACTGACAATCACTATTAACTCTAACCATACCACTTGCTTCTTTGATCTGTTCAAATGTGCCCTCCAGCTTGATGTTCTTCAGATTCCATCACTCTTGAAATATCGGATTGCAAGTTTGACCTCTTGTCTGTCTGAAGATCTGATTGGAGTTTGCATCGCCTTTTATGATAACAGCACCTGCAAGGGATGCGTCCATGCTGATTTTGGAGCACCTGGTGGTGGTTGTGGATTGGCTCTTGTGAGGAAACAATAGGCTCCCGAGCTCCCATGCACCGTGGGGCAAAGTGGCTCTTGCATTTGTTGCACATTTTGGATTTTGTGGTTGGTTGTGTGGTGATGTAGCCGATGTATTTCGTATTGCTGAAGCCTACAAGAGATTCATCACCTGCGCAATGGCCTTATAATCTCAAGGAAAGAAATGAAGAAAGGGACAGATCTCCCCAAATGGGCAACCATCCATACTACAATAACATCAATTCGTTTTTGTAAAATTAGAATATGCACTCTTTGTAATATTTAAATTTATTTTTAATATAATATTACTTCGTACCAGGATGACGATTATGTAACTTTTTTTTTCTGGGTATCATGGTTTGTTGACAAAAAAGATGTTTTGTAGATGGATTTTTGAATTTAACATATATATATATATATATATATATATATATAGTCATAGGTTCAAAAGAGAAGTGCAAATATTTAGAGAAATAAAGAAGTGATTTTGGCCATTTATTCGGTCAAGATCGGTTATAATTGGACAAAAGTTGCGGCTATTCCAAAAATAGAAGGATAATTTCGTAACTTTTACAAAAAACACGGGTTGGGTTCATATATGAATCTGTGTGATTCACATATGAACTATACGTTCATATATGAACCTTTATAACGAATTCATATATGAATCTTGTAATTCATATATGAACCTTTGTATTTCATATATGAAACTAATTAACCGTAGGTTCATATATGAATCAGTTGAACCAATTAACTGATTCATATATGAACCTTTGTGATTCATATATGAACCTTTGTGATTCATATATGAACCTTTGTGATTCATATATGAACCTTTGTGATTCATATATGAATTTTTTTAACTAATTCATATATGAACCTTTGTATTCATATATGAACCTTTGTGATTCATATATGAATTTTTTTTAACTATTTCTCATATGAACAAATTAACCGATTCATATATGAATCACAAAGGTTCATATATGAATTAGTTAAAAAGAGTTTATATGTGAATTACAAATGTTCATATATGAATCACACATATTCATATATGAACTCGTCCCGTGTATTTTTTACGAAACTACCCCTCTATCTTGTGCAGACCATGCGAGAAATTATCCGCTGCTTCTCGGTCAAAGCCGCCGATCTTGACCGAATAAATGGCCAAGATCACTTCTCTATTTCTCTAAATATTTGCACTTCTCTTTTGAACCTCTCCCTATATATATATATATATATATATAGACAAATAATAAAATGTAACCGCTAAATGTGTGTAACCGTTGTAACCCGTCGATTTCATAGGTTTTTTTGATGAATTATTTTTATGAAATTGTTTATTTTGATGAAATTATTTCATATCATTCATTTCTTGATGAATTTTTTTATGAAATTTGTAGTTTCATGGGTGAAAATGAAAATATATGAAAAGTTTCATAAAAATGAAAAAACCTATGAAACTACAAATTTCATAAAAAAAATTCATCAAGAAATGAATGATATGAAACAATTTCATCAAAATAAACAATTCCATAAAAAAATTCATCAAAAAAACCTATGAAATCGACGGGTTACAACGGTTACACACATTTAGCGGTTACAATTTAGTAGGACTCTCTCTCTCTCTCTCTCTCTCTCTCTCTCTCTATATATATATATATATATATATATATATATATATATATATGGTCCATTTCTTTTGCTAACCACTCCATTGGTACAAATCGTGTTAACCAATCAATTGCTCCCTTCTTTTATGTTGATTTAAACGCCGCCAAAGGGTAAAATGGGTATTTATTTTAATTTCCACTTTCCTATTTTCTTCCATATTTCTCACATTTAATATTTGATTCCACATTCCTATTTTATATCCAATTTTTCTTCTTAATTAATAAACGTAGTTATCTAAATCTATGATTTTCGATTTGGGTTGATACCATTTATGGACCTCCTATTATGATTTTGGATATGAGGATGACAACTTCTTGATATTGGAAGATGTTGTTTGATGTTGCTGTAAATTTCATACAGGCGAGTCCATGAGGAACTTCAAGTGAGAGGCTTTTATGATGAATCTATAATGCTTGGACATTTCCGACATCAAATTTTTTGGCGGCGAGAACATGTAGTGTGGTTTTATAGAGGAGGATTGTGGTAAATCTTATTTTTATCCCGTTGCATTGTATGGGTAGGGTACACAATCATACACAATTAGATGATCGACAAATGCTTGAAAATTTCATCTGATTATTTTTTAATCATTTAACCAAGATACTGTAACATCAACCCAATTATACAGAATTAGATGTTTCCTCAATTCTTGATAGGATACCACACCTCACATATTTGGACTTGAGTTCTTAAGATTTTGACCGAGGCTTGAACAGTTTAATTGGAGTTCACCGCACCAGGTACAAGTTCGACCTAATTTTTCTCTTAAAATCTCTGCTATTTATGTTCGAATTAATTTCCATTTGTTTCGTTGACTGTGTATCTTCTTATTTTTCTCTCTCTTATTGCTTTTGGAGGGGTTAGATGGTGGCTTTATTGTATGCAAATAAGAATTTGAGATTCACTTTAGATTCACGGCAAATGCATTTGATAATTTGATGTGTGTAAAATGCATAATGCTTTGTTAATATTTATACAATCTTATAAAACATTTACACCAAAGTCTTAAAAACACTTTTGATGCATTGAGTATCATTGTTTAATGCACAAAAAACCTTAAATCTCTTAATTACATGTTCATATGCACGATATACAATTTGTTGATGCATATTTGTAGATAGAAGAGATAATTGGCGCTTATTGTTTGAATTTTGAATTTAAATGAATAATTAGGGGTGTTTCTTTTGTTCTTATGATGACCTTCAGACTTTCTTGACTCAAGGTGGCATCAGTGGTTTTGCATCTATTACTGAAACAGTAAACATCGATATTCCATCTCATCTTTAACTCTCTCAATTCAGATTTTCCAGGTATGTTTTCTGGCTCTCGATATGAAGACTATCGTAGAAGAGCAGCGGCCATGGATAGTCAAATTCAAGGGAAAACATTGATTTCAAATTCAAGCAAAAAGGTGAAGAACTTCGATTTCAAATATATAGGGTCCAAATACTTTCACTTGCTACGCTTTCTTTCAATTGTCACTCTTTCTCAATATTATGACTCTTTCTTCATTCCAAGATGTTGATTATGCTAATATACTTGTAGCATTGATTAGTCTTTGTTTTGAACATGGAAGTACTTGTTTAGACTAGATCTAGGTGATGATTGGTGCAAGAATGGAAAATTTCTAAGTTTCTATTTTTATTTCATGCATCAACTTGCTTGTTTCTTATTACCTTTTCTTCTTGAAGATTTTGATTGGGCTGACGTTTCATGTGGTTTTTGTCTACTACTAGGAGTATCAAATTTATGATCTAAGCATCTGCTGGTTTTGCTTCCTCTGAAAGTCAGTCCCATCATTATTAACATCTTTTTCCTCTACTACATTGTTAAACAGGACGAAGTTGGTATGTTGTTAAAAAAAATTCCAAATTAATTGCTTGTTACAGAATGGTGATTAAAAACTTGTTAATTAAATGCTTGATGCAAAACAATGATTATAAATTTGCTGATTATGTATTTGTTCGACGTGATTGTACGACCATTCTACAAGAATTGGCATAATGTTGGTTGTTTTGATCTGTAGGTGCAACTTGTGTACGATCGTTAACAGGTGGGAAGGAGTTAATGTGATGATGATTTTTCTCAAGTTACGTTATGCAAAAGTTTTCTCAATGTTATATCTCAAATTTGGATGCATCTACTTCTTTCCATTTATATCAGCGCTTTAATTTCCATGGAATGTAGCCCTTTAGAAAATTAAAAGAAGGCACCATAGCCATTCATTGCTCAGGTACACAATTTCTCATAAGAATCAACCAAATCGCCTGTAAAAGGTTATTTTTGCATCTCAAGTTTGACACTTTTCACCGTAATCC
Source organism: Saussurea involucrata (assembly GCA_033807775.1). NCBI lineage: Eukaryota > Viridiplantae > Streptophyta > Magnoliopsida > Asterales > Asteraceae > Saussurea > Saussurea involucrata. The sequence continues at coordinate 12,729,607 of CM066327.1, read as the reverse complement.
AACCCAAACAGTTATTTTGGTGATTAAAGACTTGACACAATTGATTTATTTGATCAAAAACTCTTCTATTTTTGTCTAAAGATTATATGTCATTCGAAGTTTCTAATTAAAAAAAGTAACACTTTTGATATGACGATCAATAAAGTTTATGGTCTCACAAACTTGAATGCAAATTATCTCATAATCGGTATAATTGCTTAGTTTTATTTAAATTTCACACCCGCCGCATCGCGTGGGTAGGATGACTAGTAATAACTAAATAATTAAGAAACAAAATAATGAAATAAAGAGATAAACGCAATCTGTGCAGGACGGCTCAAAACATCCACGCGACTTTGAACGCGACCCAAGTCGCAGGATAAGTTGCGTAAACGACTGTGGTATGGAGTTTGAACCGGGTATTTGGCCTTCTTTCGAGCTCGTTTTCTCTTTTCCCGAATATTTGTGAAAACCTTTATTAACGGATCTAAACAACTAAATTTTTTAAGACGGGCTAGCTAATTAACATGCACACACAATACTTTTTTTCTACCAATTTCTTAATTTTTAACTAGTTTGTATTTTTTTTATACAATTATTTGTTTTAATTAATAGAAGGGAATGATGATTAAAGGTGCATGCAAAAATATTAACGCATAAGTATATTTATGTTATAACTCGTATTATATTAGCTGGTACATGATTAAAAATGGTAACAAAATAAGAAAAACGCTTCAAAAATCACATAATCAAAACTCTACTCGATTTGTATAACTATTTAAACTGTGGTTATTAAATATTATAAAATTAATAATCAATTATTTTGTACATTTTCATTTCGTTACATGACGAAATTATATGAACAAAAATTAAACACTTGTTTCCTAATAAACGAAAGTCTTTCTGGCAAAAGAATTCAAATGTCTCATGGAACAACTCACACGTAACTAATGATGATTTATTGACTGAGGGGGTGTTTTTTTTGAAAAAGCAGAAACCTTTAATAAGACTAGCAAGCAGCTAGCAAAAACAGAGAACTACATCAAAGTGAGACAGTCTTTAGGAGAAAATCTCCACAACAACGGATCTCTAACGCTCCCCTTACATCTAGCCAGAACCCAACTAAAAGACTTCTCCACGATTTGGTCCTTTATAGTATCCTTCCGAAGGGGAATGCGGTTAAAAATGCAACTATTTCTAAAGCACCATAAAATATAACACCCAATAAAAAAAACCGAATAAAAGACTGAGGGGGTGTTTGGTTATGGCTTTTCGATCTTTGTTAGGTCTGTCACTGTTGTGTTCGTTTTTTTTTTGTATAGAACTTTACCATAGCAAGATTTTATTGGGTCTTTCACTTTGTGTTTGATCTTTGTGATATGTGTGTGTTGCATTCAAAAAATTAGAGAAATACACCTCTTTTGTGATCTATTGGCTCTCTTTGTTTTTGTTGGTTAGGGGTTGTTAATGGGTATTAAAGGGTTGTTAAGGAGTATTAAGGGGTTGTTAACAGTGACAGATTAAGGATTTTGCCTCCTGGAGGCATCTTTAAGGTATACTAGTGTTCGACATCGCGCAACGCGCGATGATCAAATTTGATATCAACAAAACTATAAAAATTGTTTTTATCATTTTATATATATGAAATATGTTGTAAATCCACAACAATTTATTTTAAATAAAGATTGACTTTGATCATATTAAGTCAATAGAGTAATAAAATATGTTGGATGTGTGAGAAAATTATTGGTAATAACTATAATTTAAATATTCATACATAACATTAATTAATGTCGTTTAAAATAAATCAATACAAAAAATAACATAAAATTTAAAAATAAATAAAAATTAACACCAACGTCGTGGAAGATTTCAGATTAGCCTCAACACTACAATAAATAAAAATTATACATAATTAGATTTAGAATCAATATTCTATATTTTTTAAAAGAAACAACATATATACAAATTGCATCAATAATTACCGAATAAAATTACATTATCAAATATTTATATTATTATCATTAAAATAAGTAATTTAAATAATATTCATATTAAAAACCAATAATATGATTATTTCTAAACTTATAATCATTTAAAAAAAATATGACAACACATGATTAAATGTAATGAAGTGTTTATATTTATCAATAATTTTAATTTTTTTATAAGAGAAGATGTAAAAGTCGTTAGATTTTAAAAAAAAATGTTTTTATCAAAAATTCATCTCCGTTTTTTGTTTAGTCAGTTACTTATTTTCTTCTAATATTTTTTTTCTCATTTATCAACAATTCCATGATTATTTTTATCAATTTGGGTCAACATGAACATGATTACATAACATTGTGAGTTGTTCACTTTCTTGTGTTACAGTGTTAACGTGATTCATTAGCTTTATTTTCTAAATTGATTGTCTCGGATACATTGTTGACAGTGACATCGGTCTCATTAGATTGTAGCAACAATATAAAAAGCATATAAATTCAATACGATAACAACTAACTTAACAATAAACAAATATTAATTTTTTAGCAATACAAATCTAGTAAGAGAAAATGTATTAAAAGTAGAGATTGAGACGTAGATTTTTATATGACAAAAAGGTTTAAAAAACCAATAACATAACCAAGAAAACCAAAAAACACTTATGATTAAAATAAGGGAAATTAATGATTAAATAAAATAAATAAAGAAAAATGAATGATTAGTAACATAAATAAAGGAAAATAAAAAATTAATTTACATAAATGCAATAAATTGAATGATTAATTAAAATGGAAAAACAATAGTTAATAATGATTAATAACATAAATTGCAATGGGTTTGTAAAATTATTAAAAATACTTTCATTTTTATTGAAAATATAACTTACATATAGGAATCGAATTTCAACATTTTAAAAAATCAGAAAATTGATAAAAATGGAGAAAACATTCTAAGTATTAGGATGTGTCACATCATCTCTTGATGATTTTCCTTTATATAGATGTATATATAGACTTGTTATATAAATCAGCCTATATAATGATTAATCTATATATGTATATAATAAGATTTCACATGTAACTTGTAAAAAGTAAATGAAATGTTCATTTATTTAATCATATATTTTTGTTTAAAAAAAACTCAAAATTTTAGAAAAAATAATAACTAATGTTTCAAGCTCTCTCATAATATCACATTTTCTTTGGATTATTGTCCTTTATATAGATATATAGATAGAAGTATTATATAAATAATAATAAGTGATAAGTTATATTCTAGTAAGTTATTATATGTATTTCATTTATATATATTGATGGCAATAAAGATTTTTTTTATATATACATTAAAAGTTATTACATTCACATGATTAGTGATTATGTTCATCTTATTTTTATTTATATACATTATAATTAATTTCTTATTTTATTCTATTGTTGTATAAATAAAGATATACATATTATTATATTTAAGTGTGTAAATAAAAAAATATTAATTTTAATCATAGTTAAAATGATTAGTAAACGAAAAAACTCTAAAATCCCAACAAAAGTCAAAAAAATGTATACTCAGATTAGTCTTCTCGAAATAAACCTGAAAAAATAAAAATAACCATTAAAAATAACATATTGAAGTTTGTTGTGGTTGTGTCATAGATTGTAATACATACATGCATGATTTGATTATTGAACCATCGTTGGCATCAAAACTTCAAAACCATTGCCATAAACAAACCTCTGTTTCCATAGATAAATGTAAAAATGAACCTAAAATCACAACAAAAGTCAATAAGAAATAGAACCTGGATTAATATTCTCAAAGTAAACCTGAAATACAATTTTGTTAGAACACTAATAGTTTATGAAATGATAGAAAAAATCAAGTGACGGAGAGGGAGAAAAAGTGTTTTCCTGAAAAATGATCTTGTTGAAGAACAATGCATGATTGGTGATATGAATCATACATAAAGTGATATGGAGAGGAAGATGAAGATCTATAGTGATGAACAAATCATGATACAAAATGGAAGGGTTTTTGAGTTTTTCAAATTCAAGAGTGAAGTTGAAAGGATTTGGAGGTTTCACTTTTGAAATGAAGATGGAAAGATTAGGAGGTTAAAGTTTTAAAAATTACCAAAACAACCCTAACTCAATGAACTTCATTTTTGTAGTATAGGGACGGAAAAGTCTTTATCAAATTAAATATATAAAAAAATCAAAAATCTTAGAAAAAAGAAAAATGGTCTTATCATGCTTAGAAGATGCCACCTCATCATCTTTGGTTTTCTCTTTTAATATATATATTGATTAAAGGCTCGCATAGTCAACCGATGTGTGTTTAGCCTAATTCTACTTTTTCGATAAATATTTAAAAAATGGTTGATTTTGTGGAGTTTTTAAGTTTTTTTGTCAATTTCGAAAGACTTTTCCAGTTTTTTTGTTAATTTCGAAAGACTTTTTTAGCTTTTTTTGTTGATTTTTAGGTATGTTTTTTATTGATAGGGGCAATTTACGGGGACGAAGAGTAGAAAGTTAAAAAAAATTGTTTTAACCTTTAAAATAGAGAAAAAAATAATTCATGGGCCCCTTCCCCCACTATCTCCCATGTAGATCCGCTCCTGGCTGTTAAAGAAGTTTTATGGGGCTATTAAGGGGCTTTTAAATGGTTACATGTTAAAAAAACAAATAAATCAATAATACAGAAGAATGTCTTTTTCGGTCATTTTACATATATAAGCAAAATTTGCCAAAACACTAAAAAACTCTCTATCAGCTTATTACGTTTTGGTACCATAATAAGCTAATTCAAACACTTTTTAAAAAACTCATTTTTCTCACCACATAAGTTGATAAACACTTTTAAAAATAAGCATACGTTGTTTTAACGGGGAAAAACACCGATAGCAGTAGAGGTGAGTCAAACTAGTCTAGAAATGAAAAGCACGAGTATAAAATTGCATATGAATAGTTAAGAGTTTTTATGTTGAACCATGCGGTATTAGGATCGTGTTATAGATGGTACACACATTAAGCATATGTTTATCAATAAACCACTCAGAGTAGAGAATTACACTACAAAACAAAGTCTTATTCTTGTGGACTTTTCCGTCGGAAATCCGCCGGTGATGAACAGTCGCAAAAAATTTCATAGGAAATCGTATTCCAACGGATCTCCGACGGACCCTATTACCGACGGACAGAAAATAATAATAATAATTACCGACGGCTAAAACAAGAATAATTACCGACGGGTTACCGACAGCCAAAAAAAAGATAATTTAATTACCGACGGAAAATCTGTCACTAATCTGTCGGTAATTTTGATTTTTTTTTAAATAATTAAATTTTTGTTAGCTTTCCTGAACAAGATATTGTAAGATGGCCTGGTAGGAAGTCAAAACACAGCAGATTGGACACATACCAGCAGTTTCGAAAGCATTATGTATGTGTATGTGTGTGTAGGGGCCGTTTACCTAATCACTTATCCGGGTAAGTGCTTACTGGTGATATTCAACACTATCACCTACTTTCCGGGTAAGATTTTAGTCCACCAAAACAGCATCGTATGCTACAATTTAGACGGTAAGCGCTAACCGTGGTAAGAGTCGTCGCACTTACTTACCGGGTAAGACTCTCGGTCCTTACTTTCGACTCTCGGTCGTTGCTTCCACTCTTACCGGGTAAGATTTTTGGTTGCACTCTTTTTTAATGTATAATCTGAATTCCAAAAATAACAGCAATAATTACATTGAAGAAACGTAGTTAACAGCCAACAATTCACGCTAAGATGAATCACAGACATATATACCAATCTCCACTCATCTTCCCAACTTCCTCTCTAACCTGTACGATGAAATCCCAATTCAGGAAATCCACAAAAGAAATTAATCAAATTGTTATAAATAAATAAATAAATAAATAATTTACACTTTCTTAACACTCAGTCTCGATAATGAAGATGGACAATGTATCCTGTCATATTACAAACTTTTTCTTGAATAAGTCACAAACGTCAACGACGGTGAATTAGTATATCAGTACATTACGTGTTATAATATAAATATATATTAAATACATATATATTATGCAAGGCTATGGATGCTGCACGTGAGATGCATGGGGCAAAAGTGAAAAGACAAATATGCCCTTATGCTTGGTGACCAAGGAAAACATCACCTATAAATACCATGCATCTCCATTCATTTTAACTTGCACCTCTTCTTTCCTCTTCCCTTGTTCTCTCGGCCGTAAACCACCCAACACCCTCCCTATTTTGTTACTCTTGGTATCTAGAGTTTTGTGAAGTTGAGAGTGTTCTTGATATTCGGTGGTGTTCGAGAGGATTCGTTTGGTTGATCGTGGATCTTAAGATCCTTGTGCGAAGCACTTTGTAATCTCTTTGGTTGGTAATAAACAATTGCTCTCTCTCTTTGGTGGACGTACACTATCACAACGATAGTGGAACCACATTAAACTCCCGGTGTTATTTCGGTTGTGATTTACTTGCCATACATATATATATATATCGTTATTATATATACATATATATATATATTTATCTCGTCAATATATATATATATATATATATATATATATATATATATATCGTTATTTATATATATATTTCGTTTATATATACGTTTATATATATCTTGCTATATATATATATATATATATATATATATATATATATATATATATATATATATATATATATGTATTTATAGATACTAACGTTTCCATCGCTTTTATCTATTTGTATATATATATATATTTCGCGTGAGTTTAATTTTCTACGTTGATAATATATTGTGTAACATCTAGATCATTGTTATCCGCATTTGTTGTTGGGTTTATTGTGCATTTGGATTTCTACTCGTTTTGGGACCTTAGAAATCATTCGTGAGCTTCTCGTATTTTCTTTGGCACGATAAATTTTTCCTAACAATTGGTATCAGAGCTTCGGATCTAGATTCGGGTTTGTGTAGAAAATATACATAAACAAGTTTACACATTTCGTTTTCTCTATGGCTGAAGTAGAAAACCCATTTGGAGCCGGTTCCTCTAACCAGTCCCAAAAACCGTACCTAGAAGGTACCTTTAATTTGTCCGGGGCTGGGATTCGTATACAGACTTGGAATGGGGACAGTGACTTTGGTAAATGGCAGTTCACAACATCCGCGGCACTTAGGAAAAATGGAGTCCATCCCGTAGTATTTGCCAAAGACGAGTTAGACCCCAATATGTCTGACCTTAAGGCTAAAGAAATAGAAGCATGGGCATTTACTACTTTGCAGATGGCTATGGGAGATAATGTTATATCTGAAATTGTGTCTGAAAAGACAGATGCAGGTATTTGGAGCAAGCTTGAGAATTTATATCTCAAGAAAATTTTGACCAACAGATTGTTACTGATGCGGTCGTGTCTCTTCTTCAAAATGAAGGAAGGCACATTAATCAAGGCGCACATGACCGAATTCGAAGACATAATCATGAAGTTGAAGGCAACAGATGTGATTCTTGCTAAAGATGAAGAAGCACTTGCTATGATCCTGTTGTATTCACTTCCCGAGAAGTATTCCCAATTCACTAACAGTTTTATTTATGGAAGAGAAACTCTTTCTTTGTCTGATGTGAAAACAGGAATGATTTCTGAAGACCAACGAATTCAGATGCGGATCGGTAACAATCACCGAGAGATTAATTACAGTCAAGGCCTATTTGCTGACAAAGGCCGAGAAGATCAACATTTGTCAAGAGGAAGAAATCGTGGGCGCTCTCCGTCTCACCGACCTGGTTCTCGGGGGAAATCAAAGGCGCGTGGCAACTGTAATTATTGCCACAAGCCAGGTCATTGGGTGAAGGACTGTCCGAGTCTTAAAAACAAAGACAACGCGGACACCTCAGCCGTTGCAGCCGAAATGGAGCAAGAAGGCTTCTCTGCCACAGTTGCACCACCGCAAGGTGACAGGCGTTGGGTGCTAGATACCGGGGCATCTTGCCACATGACACCATTCCGGGACTGTTTCTCTACCTTCAAAAAGGTTGAAGGTAACAATATTTATATGGGAAACAGTACTTCGTGTGCCACTCAGGGTATCGGTACTGTGCGGATCAAGATGTTCGATGGGTGTATTCGGACATTGAATAATGTCAAGTTTGTTCCATCCATGACTCGTTCCTTGATCTCCGTTGGACAACTGTCCAAATTGGGCTGCAACTTTCGAGGCAATGACGAGAGTTTGCGCATCTCCAGAGGGAGTATTGTCGTTATGAAAGGCGAACGGGCGGAAAATAATCTTTTCCATTTGATTGGCGAGACTGTTTCTTCTGAATCGTGTGTGGCCGAAAGTTCTCAGAATCTTGGTGATGCTCGCTTATGGCATCTTCGTTTGGGTCACACATCCGAGAAGAACTTGGAGATTTTGCGCAAGCGAAAGCTCATTAAAGTCTATGTTCCTGCTAGCCTGGAGTTTTGTTCGGGATGTGTCAAAGGAAAGCAGACACGTGTTTCTTTTGGTGTTGGAAAACACAACACTAAAGGAATCCTCGATTATGTTCATACAGACGTCTGGGGACCATCCAGTACTCCGTCCCTCAGTGGAGGTAAATACTTTGTTTCGTTTATTGATGATTTCTCACATAAGTTTTGGGTGTATGTGTTAAAGTTCAAGTCAAATGTCTTCGATACGTTCAAGACTTGGTTGGCACGAGTAGAGGTCGAGACTGGCAAGAAGTTGAAAGTGCTTAGATCTGACAACGGTGGAGAGTTTACTAGTGGTAACCTCAAGGACTTTTGTTCGCGTAAAGGCATCCACCGTCACTACACCACTCCGGGCGATCCTCAATCTAATGGGGTAGCCGAACGGATGAATAGGACTTTGCTTGAAAAGGTCCGATGTATGTTGTTGACATCGGAGTTCCCCAAAATTTTCTGGGCCGAAGCACTGCACACTGTTGTGCACATTGTGAATAGGTTACCTTGTTTGGCCATCGGGGGGAAGATTCCGGAAGAGGTTTGGAGAGGTAAAAGAAACATCTGTTTGAAATACATACGTGTATTTGGTTGTCCTGTTTACATTCATGTTTCAGGCCAGGACAAGTTGGATCCTAAAGCCACCAAAGGATTCTTGCTCGGCTATACAGATGGTATCAAGGGTTACCGAATCTGGAACCCCCTGACTCGTAAGGTGATTCATTCTCGACACGTCACGTTTGATGAATCGGTCCTGTTAAAGTCACAAGATCCTCAGTCCTCTCAAAATCCGGAAGTCGTCACTACTGTTGCTCCTACCGCCGATGATGTGGAGCCAATAGTCAGTCCTAATATTCCCAGTTCATCCGTTCCTGATATTGTGCCAGAATCACCCGATACTGTAGACGAAGTCATTCCGCCAGTGACTTCTACTAGTGATTCTGAAGAAGAGATTCTGAATGATGGTGGAGACCATGGCGACACAATCCCAGTTGTTGCACCTACCAGGCGTAGTCAAATGACTATTCGTCCGCCGAATAGGTATGGAGATTGGGATTTTGCTAACATGAGTTTTACAGATCAGCTGGAGTTTGCTTTGCATGTAGGGCAAGAAGAGCCGCTTGATGTAAAGGAGGCGTTGGCCTCAACCCACAGTTCGAAATGGCTTGGTGCCATGCAAGAAGAGATGGAAGATCTCTCGAAGAACAGCACTTGGGACTTATGTCCGTTGCCGAAGGGCAGCCGTCCTATTGGTTGCAAGTGGGTTTTCAAAGTCAAAGATGACAATCGGTACAAGGCTCGTCTCGTTGCTAAAGGCTTTGCACAACGGAAAGGTATCGAGTATGACGATATTTTTGTTCCCGTTGTTAGACATACATCTATTCGTGTTCTTTTAGCGATCGTGGCTATTCACGATTTGGAGCTAGAACAGCTAGATGTGAAGACCGCCTTCCTACATGGAGACTTGGAGGAAACTATCTATATGAAGCAACCTGATGGTTTCGTTTCCGACAGCAAACCAGAATACGTATGTAAGCTCCAGAAGTCCCTCTACGGACTTAAACAGTCGCCTCGTCAGTGGTATAAGAAGTTCGATTCGTTTATGCTCACTCTGGGATTTGAGCGCAGTGAAAAGGATGCTTGTGTCTATCATAGACAAAGCGGTGGTATTTTCACTTACTTACTTCTTTATGTAGATGACATGCTTATTGCCTGCAAAGACCGGTCAGAGATCGAACGTCTGAAAGACAAGTTGAAGTCAGACTTTGAAATGAAGGATCTTGACGTGGCGCAGAAGATTTTGGGCATAGATATCTTGCGGGACAGAAAGTCCCGGACACTTTGGTTGACACAACGGGCGTATGTTCAGAAAATTCTGAAGCGGTTCATGCGTGATGCATATCTTGTTAGATTACATTAAGCGAAGGTCGTCTATTTGAAGAAAGTCCTGACAGACGACAATGCTGCTGATATGTTCACTAAGTCGCTACCGCCAGCCAAGTTTGGGCATTGCTCAAACTTGATCCAGCTACGTTTGTGTTAGTGCCGTTGGGCACTTTGCGAGAGAGAGAAGATATTACCACAGATGACAAAATGACATCTTTGAAGGAATTACTTTGTTTTGTGCTTAGAGCTTTGCTTATGCTCTACCTTGTTCAGTAGATTGTGCATTTGAGGTTATTTGTTTGCTTGTAACCTTGACGGGTGATGGCCATGCCGAAGCTCGTCACGGTTGGAATGCATTTTGCTACCTCATGCCAATTTACTTTGTTACCTTGCTAAGATCAACCGTTGGGAAGACTCGTATTCGTTGGACTGGGATTCGCTTCGCTATCAAGGATCACATGCATCATGGTGGAGTGTTATAATATAAATATATATTAAATACATATATATTATGCAAGGTTATGGATGTTGCACGTGAGATGCATGGGGCAAAAGTGAAAAGACAAATATGCCCTTATGCTTGGTGACCAAGGAAAACATCACCTATAAATACCATGCATCTCCATTCATTTTAACTTGCACCTCTTCTTTCCTCTTCCCTTGTTCTCCCGGCCGTAAACCACCCAACATCCTCCCTATTTTGTTACTCTTGGTATCTAGAGTTTTGTGAAGTTGAGAGTGTTCTTGATATTCGGTGGTGTTCGAGAGGATTCGTTTGGTTGATCGTGGATCTTAAGATCCTTGTGCGAAGCACTTTGTAATCTCCTTGGTTGATAATAAACAATTGCTCTCTCTCTCTCTTTGGTGGACGTACACTATCACAACGATAGTGGAACCACGTTAAACTCCCGGTGTTATTTCGGTTGTGATTTACTTGCCATACATATATATATATATATATCGTTATTATATATATACATATATATATATATATTTATCTCGTCAATATATATATATATATATATTATATATATATCGTTATTTATATGTATATTTCGTTGATATATACGTTTATATATATCTTGCTATATATATATATATATATATAGAGGAGGGTTCATGTGAGGAGCGCATCAAAACGTGAGAACGTGAGGAGCACCGTCTATGTACAAAATCACATGTGATTCACAACACAGGGACTAAAAATCATATGTGATTAACATTTTGGACACGCGCGGTTTGTTACGCGGTTTGCAAAAGCGCGCGGCTTGTCACGCGGTTTGTGTTGTGAATCACATGTGATTTTGTACATGGACGGTGCTCCTCACGTTCTCACGTTTTGATGCGCTCCTCATTTGAACCCGACCCTATATATATATATATATTTATAGATACTAACGTTTCCATCGCTTTTATCTATTTGTATATATATATATATTTTGCGTGAGTTTAATTTTCTACGTCGAGAATATATTGTGTAACATCTAGATCATTGTTATCCGCATTTGTTGTTGGGTTTATTGTGCATTTGGATTTCTACTCGTTTTGGGACCTTAGAAATCATTCGTGAGCTTCTCGTATTTTCTTTGGCACGATAAATTTTTCCTAACATTACGGGTGTTGTTCTTCGATATCACTTCATATGTGAGTTATGTTGTGATCGGAAGATCTACACGTTCCAAAATACCTCAAACGACATCCCACCCAACAATCGATGTGAAACAAAATAGACCGGACAAGAATTCAACATTGTGTTTTGGATGTTTGCATCACAATTTCCATCGACAAATTAACGTCTAAACCCTTTAATTTGATGATGACAATTCCGAATGTAAAACTCGAGAAAAACTAGAGAATTCTCTCTAAAAGGTGAACTTTATTAATTGGTTAAAACTTGAAAAACAATGAAATCTAATAGTCCTATTTATAATCCTAAACTAGAAAAGATAACTGTGGAAATAAAAAGAAAATGAAACTAAAAGAAAAGGAAAATAAAACGTTGGATATGGTTTAAAAAAGGATCCGAGCTAGTTTCAGTACTAGTTAACTAGCGTGAAAACTCACCGTAGCCATTGTCGAAGGTTTTAAGAGTCAGAGGCTATGGCGACTTTTGAGGCTAGTTAACTAACGTGGAAACTCACGGCAGTCACTGTTTGCCCCCTTTTCCCCGTTTGACTTGTTCCTCGATTTTAATTTCATGGCCATCCTCTCTATATCAGTCTCCTCCACTTCGGAAGAACTCGACCCCAAGTTCTCATCTAGGGAAATTGCCTCATTAGAGTGATACTCGTAAATATCCGCCACATTGAAGGTATTTGAGATGTGAAGCGATTCCGGAAGGGACAGACATAGGCATTATCGTTAATTTTTTTTGTTGTAATTTTGAATGGGTCATATTTCCGTGGTTGGAGCTTTCCGTAAGTACTGACGGGAAATCTTTCTTTACAGAGAAACACCATCACTTCATCGCCTTCATTAAAGATCTTATTTCCGATGATGTTTGTCGTTCGTTGCTTTGTTCTTCAAGTCGTTTGCTTCGAGTTGAGCTTTTACTGCTTCTTTGGTTGCTAGAACTTCTTTAGCCATATTTGTAACACCTTGATTTTTATAAAGTGTTACGAGTTGGTTTTATTGTAAATTGATGTATAATTATTTGATAGATTAATTTTAGAGTTTATCCACGAGTAAATTACGTTATTTGTTTTACGGAGTTATAAGTTAAGGGGTAAGCTTTAATTTTAATGTATAAGTTAGAGGGTGAAAGTTGCCATGTGATGAAAGTTTGGGGTTTGGATGGTTAAGGTGATGAAACTTAAAAGTTCCACCGCCTCATTTTTGTAACAAAACCAATTATGTGTCACTTGCTTGAGAGATAAAGGAAAAAGACTTTCCTTGTTTGGTTTTGTGTGTGTGTCGTACAAAAAGAACCAAAGAGAGAGAGGACCGAAAGTGAGAAAGAAGAAGAAGAAGCAGATTTCAGCAGGAAATTAAGAGTTTCTTTTTGTGAAGACAAAGGTATGATCTTCACTTTAATTACTTCTTTTATGTTTATGTAGCTTTCTATGGTTTAGAAATTGGGTTTTGATGTTTTTGAATGTTATGAGAAATCTGGGTTGATAAGTACTTTCTGTTAATAGTCTTAAGCATATCTGCAAATTTATAGAACTCGATATGGCTTAAAAGTATCAGTTTTGGCTTAAATACGTTTTCTGTTAGTTGAGATAAGGATGAACAGTTAGTTGCGATAAAGATGATAATTGCGATAAAGATGAATGTCGTAAGCTTTGGGTTGCGACAAAATTGTTATATCGCAACAGTGGGTTGCGATAAGATTGTTATATCGCAACAGTTGGTTGCGATAAGATGTTATGTCGCAACAGTTGGTTGCGATAAGATGGCATATCGCAACAGTGGGTTGCGATAAGTATGGTGTCGCAAGTAGTAGGTTGCGACAAGTGAAGGTACATTCCTTTGGGTTGCGATAAGTGATGAAATTTTGGGTTATTTAGGATTCTTAGTCTTTAAATAGCCCTATTTAGTAGGTTGATATGAGTACCATCTGAACTTGGGTTATTTCAGACTTTGTGAAGTTTGGTGACGGAAATCTTTACAACTGTTAAGGAGTGAAGTAAGAAGGACATTGTTGCTATCAGGTGAGTTCATTCTTACCTTACCCTTTTATAATGAAATGTTTTCTGGATGAATTTTGATGGATGATTATACGAGGTAAAAGTGGTTATCTTTAAATTAATGGTTTTGCTTAATTTCATTAATGTTATTTGAAAATGATTTATATTAAGCAATAACCTGCACGAGTATGGTTAAGTGTAATGGATCCATATGCACTAGTTTTTATATGAACACATGGAATAGGCGTAGATTAATCGTAATTCCAGTGTGTATGATAAACGTGGAATAGGCGTGGACTAATCGTAATTCCCGTTTAGGTGAAATGAGGAATAGGCGTGGATTAATCGTAATTCCCATTTCACATTAATGAGAAATCGTGGGATAGGCGTGGACTAATCGTAATTCCCGATTTCTATAGGAAGGAAAGAGATAGGCATGGTTTAATTGTAATCTCTACTTCCTTTCCAAGAAATAGGCATGGACTAATTGTAATTTCTTGGATATGAGCATTAATCTAGAATCCGTGGAGATTCGTAGTGGGCTCTTGAACGTGATATCATAACTGACTTAGTGTTAGTTATATTCATGGAATCGGGTATGATCCCGTCATCGCAAGATGTTTTTTACGTATGGTAAGAATGATGGTAAATCAGGTTTGTTATACTTTATTTACATTGATTTTAAAAGTATTATTTTGAAACCGTTCTATGCTTATGTATAAAGTTTGGCATGTTTTATGTTTAATCTTGTTATAATTCGAGGTTCAAATTAGCCTGATTTTTAAGGTGTTACAATATTTCTGGCGGCTATGCTAACTTCGGGGTAGTTTGACAAAATCGACCACGTGCCTTGATGGTAAAGTGTAAACCAAGGAGAAAGGAGAGTACCAGTGGCGGTGTGCACATCATTATTGTAGGCGAATTCAATTTGTGCAAAGGCCACATCCCATTGCTTGGGTTTGTCGCCACATACACTTTGGAGCATACTCCTCAACGTTCGGTTAGTAATTAATTGATAAACACATTAAAATACATGGTAAATGTTGGCAGTCGCCCATCGAACTCTGAAGTACTCCATATTAAACTGATCACAACCAAACGGTTTAAGTTTGTACATTTTATACAACATTTCCTCCCTCTCAAATAGTAATCTTTAAACAATTAATTATAAACCATCTAAAAAACCGATAACCTCTAAAAAGACACAAAGAAGAATGTCAGTTGAAATATAATGAATTAATTTATTTCTTAAGAACCAAATTAAAAGTATCAAGGTCGTGCATTGGCATGTTAAAATGGAGTTTTTTTTTGAAAAGACAATGCATTAAAAAGCTAGCAAGCGACTAGCAACAAATTACAAGGCATCAAAACAATTAAGAGGAGAGATTCTCCAAACGCCTACATCTTTAAGACACTTTTTATTACGCAACACCATCCATCTAAAATGGAGTTTTTAGACGGTGCCCCCAAGTTTTATATATGACCCCAATTTATAAATAGACTTAACCTAATTTATAGTTATAAAGACAACGAAAATTAAAAACAGTAACCAAATCTAACCACTCTTTGCAATCTTGGTTTTTTGTTCCAATTCAATGATTCAAAGAGACAAAAGATTGTTGATTAAACTCCCCAAATACAAATATTATAAAGCAAAACCTTTTAAAGAGATATGAAAGAGTCATATATTAAAATTTATATAAAACTCTATGTCATTTTTATCGTAAACGCTTATTTTGATACAAATGATACAAGATTAAGAGGGACTCCAAAAAGATTGGAACGGCCTGATAAGAATACAACTCAACTATATTAATATGAATATCACAAGAAATCCAAATTAAAACTTACAACTAACACGAAATCTTGAAACAAAAAACTTGATTTCATTTGCAAATTGCTTGAGATCTCTTAGTGGGTTTTCGATTCCAACTACTCATGGTTAGCTGTTGGCATGGAGGTGGTGGTTGCTGGTGGTGGCCGGCGGTGTAAGATGATCATCACGAACTTCAAATCAAGCAGGTGGTGCATAGTCTGTCTCAGAAGCTTGCACTACAACAAAAAGTTTATAGAACGCTCTTTGGCGTCGTAACAAGTTTTTTAGAACATTTTCCAAATAAAACGTTCTAATAACTATTTTATAGGACACTATTTGAAAAAGTGTTCTATAAACACAAGTGTCCTCTAAAAAGATGGATTTACAGAACACTTTTCAAAAGCGTCCTATAAACTTATCGTAACACTTTTATATACGACGCTTTTTTGTTTGGTCCTATAAACCAATATCCTATAAAACACTCTATTAAGACACTTATTTATTTTAGGCGTACTATAAACTTAAATTTGTTGAAGTGTTGATAGCACTCTCATTGGAGTCATCTAAGTGGCCTGATCGTAAAGTAAGTCTGTAGAAAAGTGCTGAACAAAATAGCACAAGCAACCAACAAAGCCACCGTCTTCCATGGACTGCTAAAGTAAGTCTGCAGAAAAACGGTGATCAACTCCGCCACCCACGTCCTTACACTTTTTTTACAATGCTTTTCAATCCCTCGTCGGAGCTTGTTAAACATGTAAAGATTAACCATCGGAACTTCAATCTCATCGTACATCTTCACCACTTCTTCGTCTTGGTCAAAACTATGAATCAATAAACCGCTGTTCCGTAACTCCTTCACATCATCGGGATGAACAATCAGCGATTTCAAAACTCTGATGTAAGTCGAAACTCGAAAATCGTTAGGGTTATGAGGACACATCTCGTACGCGATCATGTTCAAGTAAATCGCTTTAGAATTCGACGTCACTGCTCGTCGTACAAGTTCAAGCTCGCCGTAGAAGCGCCCTGAGTTAAACTTAATATCTTCGTTTGTAGATTCATCGTAGCGACGCTTGACGTAAATTCCTTTAGTTTTGAGTCCCATAACTGAAGATAACTTTCGATTTCTTTTCACATAATTTTAACCCTCTTCTACATCGGGTTTTTTGCTCCATCCTCGCCACCTGCTCGAAATATTCGAACTCAAACCTGTTGGAAACAACAAGAGAATATTAACACAGAAAGTTTACTGTGTTACGTAGAAGAAAAAGAAGCAGTGAAAAAATGGAGAGAACAAAGAGATGTATACACACAATATCCTTATTATTCATGCGCAAACAAAACACTGATTACATACACATATAAATAGACATGAAAGGGACACATCCCTTTGTCCAAGAGACACAACCTTTGACCAGACACAACCCTTTAACCAAAGGGTGTAACTTTCCTTCTTGACAGTTTCATAACTGCCACACGCAAGCCTTCCTATTTATTTATTTTTTTGACAATACTTGTACTAGCTTATAATTCAACACTCCCCCTTAAGCTAGACTACTTACAATACTAGAGAGCACCAGAGCACCCATCTTCTTGAAGTTTTCTTTAAACTTCAAGCATCATCCATCATCAATTTCCTTGACTTCCCCATGGAGTGTATCAACCACAAACATACATACCTTCTTGATTCTAAAATCATCACATTCACCATCTTTGAACCATACATCATCAACTAGAGTTTCAAGTTCCTCAATTGCCATGAACATTGTATCCCCTTCTTGTGTTTCATTTCCACAGATGAAATTGGCATCTTCACTTTCATCCTCTTTTCTTTTCTTGCAATACTTCATAGTGTGTCCGTATTTGTGGCAGTAAAAACATTGAGTTTCAGATAGTGATATCCTTTGATTTCTTCCTTTAGAAGAGCCCTCACCATAATCTTTCTTCGATGTCACACGAGAATGAAAAGCTCGTTCCAACGAAGACGTATCATCAAATTGTCTCAAACGTAATTCATGGGACTGTAATGTACCCAATAGATTTTCTAATGAGAGTTTTGAGACATCTTTTGATTCTTCTATTGCCACCACTATGTATTCAAACTTTCGTGTAAGACTTCTTAAGATCTTTTCAACCACCCTTTTGTCATCAATGCTTTCACCGTTAAGTCTCATTTGATTCACCATTGCGATTACTCGGTTGTAGAAATCTTCAACAGTTTCTGATTCCTGCATTTTTAAACCATCAAATTCACAACGCAAAGTTTGTAAGCGAACCGCCTTTACCTTATCTTCTCCACGATAAGTCTTGTAGAGGGCATCCCATGCGTCTTTTGATGTGTTTGATGAGGAAATCCTCTCAAAGATGTTCTCATCAACCGTCTGATAGATTAGGAACAAGGCCCTTCGATCCTTCTTCTTATCTTCTTTATCTTGGAGGATCTGTTGGGGTGTTGTTTCTTCCTCCTCAGCCAATTCCATGTATCCGTCTTCAACTAAACTCCACAGATCCTGTGATTCGAACAACACTCTCATCTGTGTGCTCCAATGGTGATAGTTTTTTCCTGTTAGTTTCGGAAGTGGGGCCTGAAAAACACCATTGTTCGAAGCCATCTTTCTTCTGCGTTTTCTTCAAATCAACAGCCAATAACCGTGGCTCTGATACCAATTTGTTGGAAACAACAAGAGAATATTAACACAGAAAGTTCACTATGTTACGTAGAAGAAAAAGAAGCAGTGAAAAAATGGAGAGAACAAAGAGATGTATACACACAATATCTATATTATTCATGCGCAAACAAAACACTGATTACATACACATATAAATAGACATGAAAGGGACACATCCCTTTGTCCAAGAGACACAACCTTTGAACAGACACAACCCTTTAACCAAAGGGTGTAACTTTCCTTCTTGACAGTTTCATAACTGCCACACGCAAGCCTTCCTATTTATTTATTTATTTTTCTCTTTTTTTTGACAATACTTATACTAGCTTATAATTCAACAAAACCAAGCGAGCTCGAAAGCGAGATGAAATACGGTCTGTAAAGCTCGAGAAGATGAAGTGGATGCTTACCTTCGAGCACCTTTTCCTCCCTCGGAATCACCTCGCCGTAGTTTAAGTAATTGAAGATGATAAGTCATATATTTTATACATTTTGATATCAAATTACCTAATAATTAATGCTAACGGGATGCTTAAAATATACATAGTAAGTTAAGTTAGTATTTAATTATTTGAAA
The DNA here is from genome assembly GCA_033807775.1 of Saussurea involucrata. Taxonomy (NCBI): domain Eukaryota; kingdom Viridiplantae; phylum Streptophyta; class Magnoliopsida; order Asterales; family Asteraceae; genus Saussurea; species Saussurea involucrata. The sequence continues at coordinate 12,710,593 of CM066327.1, read as the reverse complement.
CACTTTAATTTAAGAAAATTAAAAGGATATTAAAAAAAGTGATTTTCTTGTTTTGGTGTGCGTTTTGTGTGGTGCAACAAAGAGAAAAAGAAGAAATTATTAATTGTATTGTTTCTTTTTGTGTTTCTCGTGTGCACACAGGAAAGGAAACAAAGAATAAAAAAATCACAACTCATATGTGGTTTTGGTTTCACATGGGCCACCAGGAAAGAAACTTGTTAGGTTGAAGTTTTCGAAGGTAGCCTCAGGCCCAATTCCATCAGCCCAGCATCAACCCAGCATGAAAAAGAAGGCGTCCAAAAAAATCAGATCGGTAACGCAAGCAGCAACATGAATTGAACAAACAGAGTGATACGCGGCCTCTCACGCGGCTTCAAGCCGCTGGCCAAACCGCGCGCCTCAGAAAATCAGAGGTCGTGTGCAACTTTGGCGGTTTCTTCTCTTTTGGGGTTTAAAACCAACGATTTAGAGGAATAAGGGGAAAAACGATTTCAGAAATCAGATTTTGGGAACCAGAGAGCAAAAACGCAGCAGCAAACTAGGAGCAGTCTTCATCAATTTCTCATCTCTTTGGTAATTTCTTTTTAGTTGTAACCCTAGTTTTCATATTCCATCATTAGTTTGATTAGATTTTGATGGTTACACTTTGAGATTCCATTGTAATCGTTTGGGACAAACCTATTTGCTTGATTTCCATTTTTAATGTCAATTTCGTTTGGGTATTCAATTAACTTGATCAATTACTTGAATCTCTTATGAAAGATTGTTAGTCAAAATATTATATACGTAATTGTCTTTTGGTTTTGATGAGTAACAATGGAACTCTTTGAATTCAATAAGGTTTTCAACTTGAGTTCTTGAAATCTTGCAATCAAGGCTATAATAAGCCGAGCTTATGAGCTTATTGCTTTGAGTTGGTATTTTTCTAGTTCGATAATGCTAATCACATCTAAAGAAATTAAGAGCTTATTTAATTTCTTATTTGTGATTAAGATCCGGTTGAAGAGCTTATTTTAACCGGTGCAAATTAAGGAAAAATAGAGGTCGTTAGAGCTTGTTAACGACTATATTCAACTTAGGTTCGTTCTCTATGTTTACGGTCTTGGAATCAATGATAGGTGCCATCATCTAAATCGAAATCAAACTAATGTTGGATTTTATTTCATTGTTTATAATTAATTTTAGTCGCATTTTTAGTTTAGTTAATCAAATCCACCCCCCCCCCCCCTTTACTCAACGTGTAGAAGTTGAAATAATTGTCACGACCAATCTCTGTGGATTCGACCTGACTTACCACTATTACAATTTAAATTGTGATTTGGGATAGTTAGAAATACTTATTATTTGACGGTCTCGACGCCCGTCAGAAGAGTCCGCTTAGGATTTCTTCGCCTTTATCAACGAATCGCAGATCCAATAAAACATCAAGAACTACAAAGGGGATCTGGTTCTCGAGCAGGAAAATGTCACGAACCACTTTTGCAAACCCTAATGCGCCCAAATACTCGTTAAATAGCAACATCTTCTTGTTCGCGAGTGATAAGCATTCGATGAAGAGCAACACGAAACAAGCATCGTAAAGCATCATTCGAATAAACTCTTCATCGTTATAATCATCTGTAGAGCCATCGATATAACACTTTCTGGCCTCGTGTGATAAGATATCACAGGTATTTGCTCACTCAATTTTGATAATTCATTCATTGCCAAATGGCTATTAAATACACGAAGGAAATAACAGAAAATAACAAATTCAACTAGAAAATAGGAAAATAAATCCAACGTGCACCACTGACTTTGACCAATTCTTGCTTTATTTGAATTCTTTTATTCTCCAATAGGCGAACTCCAACAAACCCTCCCTCAAACAAGACATCAATGTCTTGTTTGCCTTTGAGTGAACACACACCAAGCTTTGCCCTTAACTTCACAAATGTTTCTCGATGCAAAGGTTTAGTGAGAATATCTGCAACTTGCTCCCTGGTTCCAACATGCTCCAGTTCAATTGTGCCCTTATTAACCAAATCTCGAAGGAAATGAAACTTGATTCCTATGTGCTTACACCTGCCATGGAAAATCGGATTTTTCGAGAGTTTTATGGTTGAGGTGTTATCACATTTAATCACAGTTTTACTTTCCAGTTGTAGCCCAAGTTCTTCCAAAATTCCTCGAACCCAAATCACTTGACATGCACTTGCTGCAGCCGCCACATACTCAGCTTCTGTGGATGATAAAGCGACAATGCTTTGCTTCTTCGACGACCATGTTACAGCAGCTCCATCCCACAATACTAAGTGTCCTGATGTGCTCTTCCGATCATTCAGATCGCCGGCGAAGTCACTATCTGTGAAGACTTCCATTTTACCATTTCCTCCTCTTTTATACCATATTCCGTAATCCAATGTTCCTTGAAGATATCGTATCACCCTCTTTGCAGCTGCATAGTGAACTTCTGTTGGTTTTGACATGAACCGACTGATGAAGCTCACCACAAACTGAATATCGGGTCTTGTGGTAGTGATATACATCAGGCTTCCCACCAATTGTTTGAACAATGTTTCATCAACCTGTTCACCGTCATCTTGTCTTAGCTTGCACCCTGGAACTATTGGATTTTCTACTGCATTGCACTCCAACATCTTGAAACGGGTCAAGATTTCTACTCAATACTTCCGGTGGGAGATGTAAATTACGGCTGAAGCTTGAATGACTTCTATTCCCAAGAAGTACCCCATCTTTCCCAAATCGGTCATATCGAATTCACCTTTCATTGAGCATTTGAAATCTTCCAACATCTTTTCATCGTTACCTGTGTAGAGTAAATCATCTACATATATGTTTACAAACAATATTTTACCTTCTGATCCGTCTATAATGAACAAGGTATGCTCAGACTTGCTCCTTTTAAACCCTTCACTGATGAAGTATGCCTCAATACGGCTAAACCAGGCCCTCGGGGTCTGTTTAAGCCCGTACAAGGCCTTTTGAAGTTTGTACACTTTCTGCTCACTGCCTTCAACTTCATATCCTTGTGGTTGTTGCACGTACACATCTTCTTGCAGAGTTCCATGAAGAAATGCGGATTTTACATCCATTTGATAAATGCTCCAACCTCTTTGAGCCGCAATAGCAATCAGCAATCGTATAGTATCCATTCTAGCCACCAGAGCAAAAACCTCCACATAGTCCACTTCATATTCTTGTCCGTAGCCTCTTGCGACCAATCTAGCCTTATGTTTTTCAACTTCACCCTTTTCATTTAGCTTTGTCTTAAAGAGCCACTTTACATCGATGCATTTGGCCCCCTTTGGCAGATCAATCAACTGCCAGGTTTGATTCTTCTCAATTGCTTGAATTTCCAGATCCATTGCCTTCTTCCACTTATCATCTTTGATGGCTTCTTCATAATAAAGAAGATCTAGTTCAGTAAATTCAGTGAGATTTACCTCTTCATCAAGCAAATTGTCGCCCGTCACATAGTCTTGCAAATAGCTCGGAGGTCTTCGATCTCTTCTTCCCTCCCTGACTCCTGTATTGGTAGGGCCGGGATCACTGGATACATCTTCTAGTTCAACCACAGTTTCTTGCTCACTACCATTTTCCTCCATAAGCTCGTAATCTTCATCAACGAAATCATAATTTCCCCACGTGAGTTCTTCATCATCAGCCACCTTTTCTTTAGTTTCATCCCAATTCCATGCCTTATGTTCTTCAAAGATTACGTCTTTGCTGAATACAACCTTCATTGTTTGCGGATTGATAAGGCGATATGCCTTTGATTCCTCGCTTACTCCTGTTAAGACACACACAAAGCTTTTGTCATCGAGTTTAGTTCTTTTTTCTTTAGGTACATGAACATGAGCCAAACTTCCCCAAACACGAAGGTGTTCAACAGTTGGCTTGAATCCACTCCAAGCCTCTTGTGGAGTCACATTTGATAAAGCTTTAGTCGGGCTTCTATTAAGAACATAAAAACTCCACATTGTTGCTTCGGCCCAAAACATCTTTGGCATCCTCTTAGCTGTCAGCAGAGTCACCACCATGTTAATCACCGTCCTATTCTTTCGCTCAGCGACACCGTTTTGCTGCGGTGTAAAGCTTGTTGTCAATTGCCTTTTGATCCCATGTTCCTTGTAGAACATATTGAATGTATTCGATAAGTACTCTCCTCCACGGTCTGTTCTTAGAGCTTTGACAACCTTTCCCGTTTTAGTCTCGACTTTGCTCTTAAACTCTTTGAAGCTTTCAAAAGCTTGAGATTTCTCTGTCAATAAATAAACCCAACCCTTGCGGCTGTAATCATCAATGAAACTTAAAAAATACCTTTTACCGGTATGTGATGATGGAGTTATTGGCCCGCAGATGTCTGAGTGAATCAGCTCCAAAATCTCTCCTGCTGGCCAAGTGCTAGACCTTGGAATAGCTTCCTTGGTCTGTTTTCCAATCATGCAATCTCTACAAACAGAATTGCTAACAGAAAACTGAGGCAAATCTCGAACCATTCCCTTCCTTTGAAGTGTTCCCATGCTTGTCTTGCTAAGATGCCCCATCCTATCGTGCCACAGTTTAGCAGCATCTTCATCACTTGTATATAGGCACTCATCTGTTTTCTGCTCGGCAACATCCTCATTAAGAGGAAACATTCGATTTGTGCTCATGTAGCTTTTAAAAATCAGCCCCTTCTCTGGATGAAACACCTTACACACATCGTCCTTGATTAAAAAATACAATCCCTTCTCTTGAAGCTGGCCAATACTGAGTAGATTGTTCTTAAGATCTGGCACATAGTACACGTCCTTGATTACAAACGTTGAACCATTCATGATCAGTTTCAGACTTCCCTTTCCAGCAACACTCAATCGTGTGTTGTTACCAAGTTTGACAGAGGTTGAAATTTTTTGATCAAGATCCACAAACTTTCTTTTGTTACCACACATGTGGTTGGAACAGCCTGAATCCAAAAACCACAGAGAAGTCTTACTTTCTTCACTCGTATGAGTCATAAAGCCATAATCTTCCACATCTACTTCTTCCATAAGCATAATTTCTTCATCTTCATCGAATCCGGCATAATTGACTTCTTTCCCACTCGAGCATTCGTAAGAATAATGCCCAAGCTTATGACATTTGAAGCATTCAATAGTTTCTTTATTGTAGGACTGCCTTCCGCGTCCACGTCCCCTTCCTCTATAACTTGAACGACCTCTACCACGTCCACGAGGGCTCGAATTGTCAGCATAATCCACCTTTAGTGCCTGCTCGTCTTCTTTCTCATGTTTCTTAAACTTTTGCTCGTGGACAACTAGAGTGCTCTGCAGTTCTTCAATAGACATGTTGTCTATATTCTTTGATTCTTCAATAGAGACTACCACATACATATATTTCTCAGTAAGAGTTCTGAGAATTTTCTCCACAATCTTGACATCAGTCATTGATTCTCCATTGCTCCTCATCTGGTTTGAAATCATCAAGACTCTACCAAAATACTCTGGTATAGTTTCACTGTTCTTCATCTCGAGAACTTCGAAATCCCTTCGAAGTTTCTGCAGCATAGATCTCTTTACTCGTTCATTTCCTGCAAATCGTTCCTTCATCGAATCCCACACCGATTTTGAACTTTTCCTGTCCAAAATCTGCTCGAACGTAACACGGTCAATTGCCTGATACAAGTAATGCTTTACTTGTAAGTCCTTCATCCGCAGCTCTTCCAACTTCTTTTTCTGAGCTTCGCTTTGGGCAATTCCAACAGCTGTTTCGATGATCCCTGGATCTATCAGGTTCCACACCTGTTTTGCACGCAGCAAGTTCTCCATCATTTCACTCCAGTGCTCATAGTGGCCATCGAACACAGGTATCTTTAACTTTTCTTCACTCGTTGTGTTTCTCTCCTTTGATCTGAATTCGCTCTGATACCAAATGATAAGATATCACAGGTATTTGCTCACTCAATTTTGATAATTCATTCATTGCCAAATGGCTATTAAATACACGAAGGAAATAACAGAAAATAACAAATTCAACTAGAAAATAGGAAAATGCTAATTAAACGGAAATAGTTGTAGAATCGGAAAATCCAACGTGCACCACTGACTTTGACCAATTCTTGCTTTATTTGAATTCTTTTATTCTCCAATAGGCGAAATCCAACATCGTGAACCACCTCGAACACTTTGTCGTATAAATAATCGATCTTCTTTTTGCTGCTGGAGATAAATTCTTCGAGTGTTATGAGTTTGTACTTGTCAGCTTGGGCAAGATCGGGTCGGTTATGGTGGTAAGGGCCGAGGGAAACGACCGCAGGCTCGTAGTATTCTTGGTTTCTTCGACCTTTTTCGCCTTTGCTGAGTAACGGTGGTACTTTTTCGATCCGGCAATGGCGTTGGGATGGTGGGGTGATCTTTTTTCCTATAAGGCAGTGGTTCCATTCCTTGACGACGCCATCGTTGCTACTCGCCGGTTGATTACTTGGGATTTCAATACTTACTTCAGATATCTCCGTCGCCATCGGGTTTCGGCTTTCTGCATTAAAAATATTTTTAAAATAATATCGTATAATTATACATGTCATTATTTATTTAAGAGCAAATCACATGATTAGTTGATGTGGTTTACACTTGGTATACATTTTTGCAAGGTTTTGGTTCTTCTCTCTAACAAAATCAGTTCAACCTGTTAATTTAAAGGGGTATGTTGGTTATTTCTAACCGTTTTGTCTTTTTCTTAATAATTTTTTTATTATAATGTTTTATATATTAATATATATATAGGGGAAATATCAATTGCAAACCAGTCAGTTTGTGTAAACCCCGTACAAACCAATCTACAATCATGAATCTGCAATTTTTTTTTGTTGATGCTTCATGAATCTATATTTTGGCTTCATGAATATAAAATTTGGCTTCATTAATATATAATTTGGCTTCATGAATCTATATTTTCCGATAGAGCCCTAAAATACCCTTATGGATATAAAAAAGAAGTTATGAATATAAAAAAATAAGTTACGTGATTGGTGGAGATGAAACAATATGCTAAAAGCCCTAAAATACCCTTATGGATAAAAAAAACAAAGTTACGTGATTGGTAGATTGGTTTGTACGGGGTTTGCACAAACTGACTGGTTTGCAACGGATACCTCCCCTATATATATATATATATATATATATATATATATATAGATAGATATATAGATATATAGATATACACGTTTCGCGAACAAGGGGACAAAACCCAGCGAACACCGCCGTCCCCGTCACCTTGTCCTCCATTGAAGGCCGTCGTTCCACTCCTTCCCCTTTCATGCATACGAATACCACTCTCCATCCACAGGACCAAACCAGCTCTGTCTCCATCTCCGTCCCCCTGCCACGCCCATCTCCGACCTTGCAACCTCCATCTCCATCTCCCATAGACTCCCTTCTACGTGAACTCTATCACCCACATTTACGTGAACTCTATCCACCTCATATGAACTTGTACCCACCTTTATTATTCCTACGCAAGGGCGGATACTCCCCTTGATTTGTGTCACCCCACCCACCCTTTTGTGATAAACACCAATCGATACCAAGTTGTAGGTCATGAAGATAGAGTTTTTCACACACAGTGCCATCATGACTTGCAATGGGTTTTGCTTGAATCACCGATCTGGATGTCAGGTGTTTCAGGAGCATATTCGTAGAGAAACATGGTGGTGGGTTGAGAAACGTGGGTTCTTCACCGGGAAATCAACAGATTTGTCACTAGAGAAACATGGTGATGGGTTGAGCAGAATGCGAGGAGGACGATGAGACTAGGTGGAGGTGAAAGGGGTCGCTGGAGTTTAAAGAAGATGAAAGGTGAACGGGGTCGCCAAAGATGGTGATCGACGCCCCTAGGGTGTTCACGGAAACGGATATATATATATATATATATATATATATATATAGAGGGAGGTTCAAGGGAAAACCTCAAATAACCGAAAAACTAAAGAACACCTTTATAGGCATAGGATGAGATAATCCAAGGGTTATTATCTCAATGGAAATTTTGTAGATAAATAAAAGTTGAGGGTATATTAGATAACAACTTAAGTTGCATTAAGGGGTAAAATTGGAATACAAACAAATAAAAATGGTTCATCATCATCGGAAAACCCAGATCACACTCCTCATCCTCCTCCAACTCCGAATTCACCATCTGCCCTGCATAGCATTATTTCTTTGTGAACCCCACCATTTCCATAATCTAATAACCTAATTCCTTCTATTAACTTAGATAAATAAATTCAATTCGATTCGATTAAAACACGTACCATTTCCATCGATGGATCCAACAGAGTTTCGACGTGTTTTCCAAATGTTCGATCGTAATGGCGACAGAAAAATCACGCGACAAGAACTCGCAAAATCGTTGGAAAATTTGGGGATCTACACCGGACAACGATCTGGCACAGATGATCGATAAAATCGATGTGAACAGAGATGGATTTGTGGATATGGAGGAGTTCGGAGAGCTTTATCAGACGATATTGGGGGATGAAGACGGTGAACTATATAGAATTCTGGCAGATGATTTAATGCAATCTTTGCCCTGCCGACTCCCTCTTCAGATTAGTCAATCATCGACACCATCGCTGACCTGCAACCATCCACAAATGATATGCACTAGTGCATGCTATGCACAAGTGCATGTTATGCATTTGTGCATATCGACCTGCAAATCGATCAAAACACTAAATTAAGCTTCAGATCTCCGATCAAAGTGACAAAAAACGAAATTGAAGAAGAAGAAAAGAAGGCTTACAGGAACAGATCTAGAAACATATGCTATGCACTAGTGCATTCTATGCACAAGTGCTTGTTATGCATTTGTGCATATCGACCTGCAAATCGATCAAAACACTAAATTAAGCTTCAGATCTCCGATCAAAGTGACAAAAAACGAAATTGAAGAAGAAGAAAAGAAGGCTTACAGGAACAGATCTAGAAACATTCTCAAATAATCGAAAAACTAACCACAAAAGCAGTCGCCGATTGCACTTGTGAAACAGAACAAATCAACAACGATAAAAACAAGGCTCTCAGGTACAAACTCATTGCACTTGCTTCAATTCTCATTGTCGGCGGCATCGGCGTTTCCCTGCCTTTCGCCGGCAAGATTTTCCCGGAGTTACGCCCTGAGAAGGACGGTTTCTTTGTGGTAAAAGCATTCGCCGCCGGCGTGATTTTGGCTACCGGTTTTATTCATATACTTCCTCAAGCATTCGAGAGCTTGACGTCGTCGTGTTTGAAAGAAGAGCCGTGGGCAAGTTTCCGTTCACGGGGTTTATGGCGATGGTGGCCACCATTGCAACGCTGTCGTTTAAGACTTTGTCGGCGGCGTACCAACTTAGGAAACAGACGGCTGCGGCGGCGAAAGTGGCCGAAGATTTTGAGGGTGAAGAAATGGATTGTGGGCTTGTGGATGCTCGTATTGTTGTGGTCAAATACCTTTACTGCCCTTTTAATAAATTTAAATTATTTTAGGTTCTTATTTTTAATGTCCTTTAGATTATGTTCAATCAATGATCATGAAGGTGTTCTTTAGTTTTTCGATTATTTGAGGTTTTCTCCTGAACCTGACCCAATATATATATATATATATATATATATATATATATATATATATATTATTTTTATTAAGAAAAAAGACAAAACAGTTAGAAATGATCAAAATACCCATTTGAGTTAACAGGATTAAACAATTTTGTTAGAGGGAGGGACCAAAACCTTACGAAAATGCATACCATGAGTACTATTTATGTGTTTATTGTAACACCCTAAAAACAGGGACAATTTAAACCTTGAATAATACACAAGTTATGATCATAAAACTTCAAACTTTGATAACCTGAGGATCAATTGTAAAGGTTTTATATACAACGCATCTAACTCAAATAACCTATTAATCTAATCATACATCATAATCAGATTAACTAAGTTATCTAGATTTTGTCCCAAAAACATCAAAAGAATAGCTAGATCCTCCATCATCTCTAAGTTTGAATCTTTCCAAAAGTTCTCATCACACATCCCTGCTTACTTCCCGGAGCTTGTACCTGGTAAGAAAATTCAACTTGAAACATTAGGCTTTCGCCTAGTGAGAACATTCGTTTCAATAATAACATTTGCAAAATCAATGTAAACAAGTTACAACAAAACTGATTACTCCTTTTCTTACCGTATAACAACTCCTTTCACTACTAGGAATTTACCCACTTCCATAATTATGACTAATTCATCTAGCCATAATATTGCTACCAAGAGTTTACCACGAATAATCCCATATTCAAGGTTAATACTCTTATTCAAGAAATTACAAGTCAAAACCTGCCTATTTCTTAATCCGGAAGTAGAGATTACAAGTTACTTTATGCCTATCTCTGATCTTCCCTCAGAAATCAGGAATTACAATTTACTTTATGCCTATTCCTCGATTTCTACACTATGGAATGAGAATTACAAATTACTTTATGCCTATTCTCAATTTCCATAACACCTTTACGAAATGGAAATTACAATTTACTTTATGCCTATTCCACATTTTAGGCCAACAGGAATTACAAATCAAAATCTGCCTATTCCACATTTCACGTCCTCCCCACCTCAGAATCAATGGTCCCAATGGGATTAATATATCGCGATACACAACCGGGACCCCCGATGATTCAAGGTACACTCATCACTAGAAATTACATCCCTTTGGTCAATGGCTAGTAATCGGTTCCCATTAGACCGTACTAAGGTGCCCCCGATGACCGGATGCCTATTTCTAGCAATCGCAACATAATACATCATTATTATAACTCTTACTATCGTATGTGCATAACATACAATATATTACATCTCAAAACATATTCTCAAATCTAAGAATACTAGATAACCTATCGTATCTTCATCCTCAAATGTCCCCCCCCCCCCCCCCCCCCTTCGGCAACGCCCTTGCGGGGTCTGGGGGCAGCGCCCCTAGAATTTTTTTTTAGAAAACTTAACCAGACAAAACATCCAGAACTGCATCCAGCCATCAGAACCTAGCCTTTCTCAGTTTCTCAAAAGTGTCCGGACAACAGGGGTTTTCCGGGTAACAGGGGTTTTCCGGGCAACTAAAACTTCCGGATACTTTTCTAATCCGGACGCCATCCGGATACTAAAATCATTCGGAAAACTAAAGCAATTCGAACTTAACCGGTATCTTGCTGCATCCGGACACATTCATCATCAGAGGTATCCGGATACGACGATTTATCCGGAAAACTCGGTTCTGCAGCCTAAAATTCGATCCATTTTCATGTCTGTTCAATTCAGCTCATTCCAAACCATCCCATACAGTTCATAACCAATTTATACAGCTATTTGAAGGTTTAATTTAACATGAAAACACTGATTTAAGCAAGGAACAAATGAACTCACCTTTAGAAGAAAACCCACTTTAAATCTCAAATTGTTGCTCCAATCTGCTGTGAATGATTCTGGAAATCAACCCAATACACAGATTCGTTTATAAACATACCTCTACAACAATTAATCAGAAACTCAGATTAATTTCTTACCAATTGAAGACAAAAACCTAGCTTTTCTTCTCTTCTTTTACTTTTCTCTTCTTTCTCTCTTCTCTTCTTTCTCTCTTGACCGACCCCAAAACCAATCTGAGATAATATCTCAGATTTCAACCCCTTATCCATATACACATTTCCATATTTACTCAATACACCCTCTAGTTTCATTATTTCCAAAAGTACAACCAACTTCCAACTCTTTTATTTTTTTACCCTAATGAATTATAAAAATCCCTTATAATTCAAGGTTTAAACCAAAATACAATCAAATCCCAATTCTCATTTAAATAATATTATTGAAAATTTGGGATGTTACATTTATTTTGTTTTTGGGACCACTAGATAAAAAAGTGTAAACCAAAAGGACCAATCATATAATTTACTCTTTATTTAAAGATCAAGATCATTAAAAAAATTGTAACAAGGACTCGACCAACAAAATACCAATTTATTTAGTTGATTTGGTTACTAGTGTTTAGCACCGCGCGTTGCGTGGTGACGATGTATAATTTAGAGAAATATTGGAGTAAGTCAAGGTTTATCGTAACTTAGAGAAATATTGAAGAAATATTGAAACTTTATATAATACAATGTACAAAATGAATATATTTTATACATGAAACATTTTTCCTTAGAGAGGTTAAGTGGGCCGATCTCCTCCTACGTATCAGATATTAGTCTACTAAGCACAAATACTTCACTTGATAAGGTATGTTTCCATTGTTGACGGTTGACCTTAATTTTTATACCCACTTCCTTCTTACATCTTTCATTATCTCATCCGATTTGTAGAAAAACTATATAGACATCTAAACCTCCTTTCATATATTTATCATCAATTGTCAAAATTTCATCTCTCCTTCAATGTGGGATAGAGATAACTCAACCTTCATTCAAAAAAATATAGAATATTCAAATTCTAGGTTGTCACGTCATTATTTGTGGATCTTACTTTCATTTCCACATATTCATCTTCTTACCAATGTGGAACAACCTAAACAACACTAAGGCTAACCTTTTAAAAAAATCAAAATTCTAAGAAAAAAAGATAAATAACAATGGAGGTCTCTCATTGATTTGATAGGTTTTCCTTTATATATTTATATTGATTCCTACCAATGTGGAACAACCTAAATAACACTAAGGCATTAAGGCTAACCTTTTAAAAAAATCAAAATTCTAAGAAAAAAGATAAATAACAATGGAGGTCTCTCATTGATTTGATGGGTTTTCCTTTATATATTTATATTGACGATTGTTATCTTAACAAAAAAAATAGGTTAATATAATGATTGTTTAATTTAAATATTGATATTAAAATCATTAAACTTTAGATAACATCATTTAAAAATGGTTTAACTATGTTTAGCCAAACACTATTTCACATTTTTTCAACAACGCCAATCAACCATTTATATATACATCTTCATGTCCACATATTCATCTTCCTACTAATGTGGGACAACCTAAACAACACTAAGGCTAACTTTTTAAAAAATCAAAATTCTAGGAAAAAAGATAAATAGCAATGGAGTTCTCTCATTGATTTGATGAGTTTTTCTTTATATATTTATGTTGATATTGATATTGATATTGATATTGATGATTGTTATCTTACCAAAAAAATAAAAATAATTAGGTTTATATAATGAATGTTTAATTTAAATATTGATGTTAAACTCATTAAACTTTAGATAACATCATTAAAAAAAATTGTTTAGCTATGTTTAGTAAAATACCATTTCACATTTTTTTCAACAATGCACATCAACCCTTTATATACAAATCTTCATGTGCATATATTCATCTTCCTACCAATGTGGAAGAACCTAAACAACAATAAGGCTAACCTTTTAAAAAATCAAAATTTTAAGAAAAAAAGATAAATAACAATGGAAGGTGCAACATATAATTGATGATTGATTTGATGATTTTCTTTTATATATTTATATTGATGATTGATTCGAATCAATTTCCTAGACTAATCCTTTGGCAAATTATGACTGTAAGACATCAGTCCTGATTAAACCTCAGTGACCACAATTGTTATGTACCCTTGAATTAGAACCCTGGACAGATGGGATATTCCACCACATCCCCAAGGCCTTAACCAGTACGCCAAAACCCTTGTGGTTAGAATTAAATAAATTTATTTCAAAAGGAAAATAACAACACGTATTCAAGCGATTGTTTGAACGCTGAGGCACAAGGGATTTGACCTCCCTATATTTACATAACCTCTCTCTAAAGTTACATATAATCACTATTATAAAAGATTCGCCGCAACAGCTTTCATGGAGTACTGTGACTTAAGTCTTGTGTCTTATGCCACGTTATACTTGTGGCACACCACAACCTAATGTGCAATTTTTTGTGACACGATATTTGATTTTTTATTTATGTTTTTAATGTCTTATTTTCTAGTTTTTAATATATAACATAATTTAACTTGTTTATTATCATTGATTCGTCGAATAATGGTACAAAACATGTCTTTATATATAATATTATATATGATATAGAGATATGTCGCAATAAGTCACCCTTTGCTAAACGTCGTGGCCTCGCCGTGACTCCTAAGGCTTAAGGTTTGACCTTACTGCCACACAACGACTCACACTATTTAAAACTTTGTATATAATACCTTAATGCATCTTAAATATTGATTAAAGGAATAATATTAGAAAAAAAAAGATAACAGTTGATTTTTTTCTCATCACATTAGTGAGTGAGTTATATACCATTTACACATTAAAATTACAAATCATATTAAAAATATATAGTTATCCAAATGCGAAATTAATTATCAAATTGATTATCTTATTGCATTTGGAAAATGAGTATTCATTTTTACATAATTTTAGATTATCATTTTGGAACTTTGTTTATATGAAATATATATTTATGTGCCGTGAGAACTTCTTTTGAAAACTTGTAATATTATAATAACCTTGAAAACTAGTGCGTTATATGTTATTTTATATGAAACTTTTTGTATTTAAGACTAAGATTTAGAATATTAATCAACATATATTTGTTTTACAATGTGTTTACTTCATATATACTCGGTTTAAAATGTGCACATTTTTTACATGTGTGTGAAACCAAAAGTACACATAAAAAAGTTTCATATTATGAAACAAATACATATGAAACAATCACGTTGTGAAACAAACATATGTAAATCAATACAATTAATACTACTCTTACAAGAGAAAAAAAATCATGTGAAAAAAGGGTGGATGTGTAGCAAACTCATATAATTCATCAAAAACAAAATACAAACCAAAAATACATGTGTAGTAGATGCAACTACAAAAGATAACTTACTAAAATTTCTTGTATAAACATATTTGATGAAATCATATACACGGAATAAAAATTATATGTTTTCAAGTATTATCAAAATGTTTTTTCACAACAAAATTCTTTACAAAATATTAATTGTTTGATTTAGTTTTTTATTTTAATTCATACAAAAATATCATTATAAAGTGGGGACAAAAATCAATGAGTTTTAATAAAAAGGAACCAGGAAAGAAAGAAATTAAATTTAATTAGAGACAAATAACAAACAAAATCACAAATAGCCCATTGATAAGGTAGTTGTAATAACCCAAAAGTTCTCGTATTCTAGCCTTGTACTTGACATCCTACATTTTTTTAATGCACCAAGAATGATTAAGCCCAATTCGTGATTTGATGCTCTTGGGCCTATGTTGCCCTATGTTGTCGCCCGGCTTGCCCAACATTAGGGTCGCCCCTCAGTAATTCTTACAAGCGACTACATTCTTTTGTTTGTAAGAACCTTGCATTGGAGTTGCTCTTAATCCATGCCCTAAAATAAATTAATGTCTATATTGAAAAACCATACCATTTTAGGAAATGTGTAATTATTAACTTTTTAATTAGTCATAGAAAATTTCTACCCTTGAGAATATAGTGAAAATTGTTCTCTATCACATATGGTAGAATGAAAAAATAAACATTTACTTTTGAAACTTTGAGAGAAACCGACTCAGTAATAAATGCACTTACTTTGGAATGATGAGAGTAATATAATTTGTTAAAATGCTACAACAATTTTAGATTCTTGAGTTGTCATTGAACCTTTTAATAAAGTACTTTATTGAGACTCATTGTTTATAAGATCAACAATGGAGTGTCATCCAATGACATTACAATAGGTTGTTAGGGTTGAGTTTCAGGGAGAAGTTGAGTTAAAGTGAGAAATGGTTATCAACCATTGAATGCACGTTACAATGAGATGCATCGATACTATAAGATGTACCGAGATGCACCAGATCAATCCTTCGTATCAAGTGTGATTCATTGGAAAGCTTAAAATTAAAAGTGATCAAGGGTTTAGATCCACATCTCACGTTTCTCACGTTAATTCAACTTCTCACACGATCATTCGCCTAAGTTTTGTTATAACAAAGTTAGACGATCTAATAAATGTTATCAAGAAATTGGATAACTTGATACGACATAAGAAGTAAATCGTCATATGAGCCCTTTTATAAGACACGTGTGTCATATGTAAAATGATTGATGGTATACTTTACTTTTGTATCATGTTAGGTTGTCCAACCTTGTCTTACTTGGCAAGAGAGATAATAATGACGAAGAATTTTACCTGTAACTCATAAAGAAGACTCTACCCAGTAACCACCTAGGTAAAAAAGTAAGACATTTACCAATAAATCATTTTAGTAGACTAAAATGTTACCTAAATTTTCAATATCATGAGATGGATATTGTCTGTTGTAACAACCCACTTTCAAAACATGCCAAAACAAGACATATAATATTAAATCGCCAAAACTTGGCCCAAGGTTCACACCATCAAAACTCAAAACTTTGGATTTGCTGAACAACCCTAATTACAACTGAGAGTTTCTAATAACAAAATGTAAAGGAAGTCCACTAATGCCAAGCCATGCCTGCTCTCACGCCTTCTCTTTACCACTAGAGGAACTGCTCTTAACCTGCTTACCTGAAAAGGGTTCAGTTTTAAAAATGCGAGGGTTAGACCACAAGGTCTAGTGAGGTCCCTCAGTTACAATCACACCACATTATCATTTAAGAATTTGCAAAACATAAATCAATGTAAGGTTTGGCAATTAATGTATGGGTCACACCCCCCATAAGCATCACATCATGACATATGGGACACACCCCCCATGATCGTCATACCATAACATATGGGACACACCCCCCATAAGCATCACACCATATCGCATGGGACACCCCCCCCCATATAGCTCACACCATGCATAAGTAATATATATGCACATACTTTAAATAAACACACATGTACAAGTAAATGAACAAGTACCATCAAGCTTTGGATAGGAAAAACTCACCTGACACGCTTATTGTCCTTTTCTACTCAGATAGGCACTCCCACTCGGTTTCCCTGAATGAATGGGCACAACGTAAGTCGATTACACAATTATCCAGACACACCCACCTTTCCGGACAACACCCTTTCCGGACAACAGCCTACCCGGACAACACCCTATCCGGAATATCCAACCATCCGGACACACACACGACCACGGGACACTTACCCGGAAACCTTCAATCGGTCAATGTGTCCGGACGTCCCGAAAGTTATCCGGACGTCGGCCTGTTCCCTTTTTGGAGCTGAAATTAACAAAATAGCTCGAATCACTCGAGAAGGAGATTAGCAGCAATACCAAGGTCATTAACCTCAAAAATTCCTGGAATCCTAGCAACTCAATCACACTACAGGGCCCAAACTCTCCCATTTAGTCTCATATCCCACTTTCAACACCAAAGCCTCAAAATAACAATTTTGATAATCAAACCACAGATTCGAGATTAAATGAGAGTTTACCTGGTGATTTCTTGCTGCAAATTCGAATCCCAAACACACCCTGGCTTTAGATTTCCAAGCACCAAGCTCCTTCTTCTCCAAAACCCACAAGAGCTCCAAAACCCTTCTCCCTTCTCCTTCTCCAAAACACAGCACACACACACACTGATCTTAGCCAAAAATGGAATGTTTCTAGGGTTTTGTGTCCATTATATACCTTGTCCCATATTTACAAAATACACCCCTCAACTTCCATTTTATTAAATTTCCACCACAAGACTTGGAACCCTTCCTTTTGAACACGGTTACTACAACACTCCCCCCTCAAAAGAATTTCGTCCCCGGAATTCCATTCTCGAAAAGATGGGGGTACTTGGAAATCATATCCGATTCCATATCCCACGTAGCCTCTCTTCCTTTATGATATTTCCACTGGACTTTAACCAGACGAACCTCCTTATTCCTTGTTTTCCGAATCTTACTGTCCACAATCTCTATTGGTTCTTCTTCGTACCTCAATTTCTCGTCTATACGGACATCTTCCAACGGGATAGCCACATCAGCCTCGACCAAACATTTCTTCAGGTTTGACACATGAAACGTCGAGTGAATTCTGCTCAACGCTTCTGGCAATTCCAACATGTACGCCACCTCTCCCACACGTTTGGTGATGGCGAAAGGTCCCACATACCTCGTGTTGGGAACTGAAGATTTGCTAAGTATGGATAATACTGCCAGAACAACATTACTACTTCCAGAACAAAGTTACTACTGCCAGTAAAGGTTAGTACTGCCAGAACAAAATTACTACTGCAAGACAAAGTTAATACTGCTGGAAGAAGGTTAGTACTGCTGATGCATTAATGCTGCTGGAACAAGGTTAGTACTGCTTGTCAAGATTAATACTGCTGAAGCAAGATTAGTACTGCTGAGTCAAGTTAATGCTGCTGGAATGAATTAATGCTGCTGGAGAATATTAGTACTGCTCATGCTGAATAAAGTTAATACTGCTGATGTGATGTGAAGATTTTGGAGATAAAGATGGAATGGATGAAGATATGCTTAAAGAAGATTCAGAAGATCAATTTATTTTTGATAGTTATCTTGTAACTATTTAGTATAAATAGATGTTGATAGATAGCTATTCAAAAAAAAATACGAAATACGCGATATACGAGAGTTTTTTAGAATACATTCTGTTTTAGAGAGAATTAACCTCAAGGTTTAGAACCCTATTTCTAGAGAAGTAGAAGTCGTCTTGATTGAGCCTGTTCATCAAGATTGAGGTTTGGTTGTAAGCTTGTGAGTTGAATCAGTGAATACAAAACAGCTGTGTGTTTTCTGATATATTGTTCTTTGATTGTGTGAATTAAAGTTCTATTCCGCAAATTCTTTAATTCCGAGTTCTAAGTGTTTTTAGTCTTGTTAAGATTCGATCCTGACAAGTTCTAAGTACTTTTGCTAGGCAAGAGACACCTACTAAAACTTCCTATGATCCTGCAAGGGAGGTAAACACTTCTAAACCAGGTGAGGATAGATATACTTATGAGGAATTGATGGAAACCATTGCCAACATCAACATTGATGTCATGGATCAGCAGAAGGAGATTGATGAGCTTAAGAAGGTGGTTCTTTATCAACACACCAAGATAGAGAAGAATAAGAAGATGATCACCAAACTGCTGCAAAGAAGGAAGAAAGCTCAGTATGTTCTGAAAAGGAGAAGCTCAACCACTGATGCTTCCAAAAAGGGGGAGTTAGAAACTGAACTAAACATGGAGGATGCAAAGGTTGAGGGGGAGAATGAGCATAAGGTTGAGGGGGAGGCTGCAGTATCTGAGATTGAAGCAACAGTAACTGAAATTATGAAGAGTCTTGTTGATGCAGCAGTATCTGTATCTACAGTAACCAAATCTGAGATTGAAGCAGAGGTATTTGAGATTGTGAAGAATAGTGTTGAAGCAGCAGTATCAAAGATTATAAAAGAAGCAGTAACAGCTAGAGCAGCAGAAATGGTTAATGCTGCTAGTCAAAAAGCAGCAGAAACCATTCAAGCAGCAGAAATGGTTAATGTTGCTGAAAAACATAAGGCAGCAGAAACCATCCCTGAAGCAGCAGAAACAAAGGAAACAGCAGAAACGATCCCTGAAACAGCAGAAACAAAGGAAACAACTGAAACCATTCCTGAAGCTGTTAAATCACTCAAAAGAACCAAGATGGTGTCAAACAAAAGACCTAGAACAAAGTCTATAGCTTCAAAGAAGAAAGTTGTAAAGAAGCCTAGGGTGGAACCCATTGTAGAAGAAGCTAAGGAGGAAGTTGTGAAAGAGAAAGCTGATCAAAAAGTTGCTGAAGAAGAAGTGGCAACTCCATCAGGTCAACCAAGCCATATACAATCACCAACAAATGCTCAATGTGATATGTATATTACTGTGGTTGATACTAGTCCAATCAAAGTTAAACCATTAGCTTCTATGGCTCCTGAGATCATCTTCTGGGATACTTTGAAAGATCAGAGAAAGGAGTACATTAGAGTAAAAAGAGCAGATGGGAAGTTTGAGGTCAGTTCTACATGGGGAAGACTTATCAGGATGTGCTCTAGATCTGACATTGAGGAGATGTTCAAGGTAGGAATGAAGCTTTATGGAAATATGCTGACTGAGAATGGAATGTCCATCACCAAAATGGTACTTGAATACTTGTGCCTAATGTTCAATACAGAAGCAGTTAAGTATTTGACAGAAAGGCAATTTCAAACTGTTACCAACTGGATGCTTATTGAAAACTGTTGTGTGTATGTCATAACACTTGACTATGCATATCATGAGTATTATTTGGTGGATAAAGTATACAAGCACAGCATGACAAGGTTGAAAGGAATGCTAAAAACTAAGTTGGTGGGTAACAAAGATTCTAAGATGGCAAGATACCTGGTAAGAAGGATCGTCAATCAAAGTTTGGGATTGAATCCTGACTTGTGTGTTCAAGATTAAGTTTTGGAAGCATCATCATCTGAAGAACTTGACTTCTCTTTCTAAAAGTCAAGTTAGGGGGAGATTGTTGGGAACTGAAGATTTGCTAAGTATGGATAATACTGCCAGAATAACATTACTACTTCCAGAACAAAGTTACTACTGCCAGTAAAGGTTAGTACTGCCAGAACAAAATTACTACTGCAAGACAAAGTTAATACTGCTGGAAGAAGGTTAGTACTGCTGATGCATTAATGCTGCTGGAACAAGGTTAGTACTGCTTGTCAAGATTAATACTGCTGAAGCAAGATTAGTACTGCTGAGTCAAGTTAATGCTGCTGGAATGAATTAATGCTGCTGGAGAATATTAGTACTGTTCATGCTGAATAAAGTTAATACTGCTGATGTGATGCGAAGATTTTGGAGATAAAGATGGAATGGATGAAGATATGCTTAAAGAAGATTCAGAAGATCAATTTATTTTTGATAGTTATCTTGTAACTATTTAGTATAAATAGATGTTGATAGATAGCTATTCAAAAAAAAAATACGAAATACGCGATATACGAGAGTTTTTGAGAATATATTCTGTTTTAGAGAGAATTAACCTCAAGGTTTAGAACCCTATTTCTAGAGAAGTAGAAGTCGTCTTGATTGAGCCTGTTCATCAAGATTGAGGTTTGGTTGTAAGCTTGTGAGTTGAATCAGTGAATACAAAACAGCTGTGTGTTTTCTGATATATTGTTCTTTGATTGTGTGAATTAAAGTTCTATTCCGCAGATTCTTTAATTCTGAGTTCTAAGTATTTTTAGTCTTGTTAAGATTCGATCCTGACACCTCGGCTTTAGCTTCCCCCTTTTTCCAAATCGGACAACTCCCTTCCACGGAGATACCTTGAGCATCACTTTATCCCCTTCCCTGAACTCAATTGGTTTTCTTCTTTTATTCGCGTACGCTCTTTGACGATCCTGAGCCACCTTCAATTTTTCCCTGATCACACTGATCTTATCGGCAGTTAGTTGCACGATTTCCGGTCCTGCCAAATGCTTTTCTCCCACTTCATTCCAACACAACGGCGTCCTACACTTACACCCATACAACGCTTCAAACGGAGCCGCTTGAAGACTGGCGTGATAGCTATTGTTATACGAGAACTCGATCAACGGTAGGTGGGATTCCCACGAACCCTTGAAATCTATCACACATGCACACAACATGTCCTCCAAGGTCTGGATAGTCCTCTCGCTTTGTCCATCCGTCTGAGGGTGATAGGCGGTGCTCAAACAAAGCCGCGTGCCTAACTCCCTTTGTAGACTCTTCCAAAACGACGACGTGAAGCGACTATCACGATCGGAGACAATGGACGACGGCACTCCATGCCTCGTCACTATCTGGCCAACCTCTCCAACGAGTCGCTCTCCCGAATAGGTAGAAAGTGAGCCGACTTGCTGAGACGGTCAACTATCACCCATATGGCATCATGCCCCTTCGGGGTCCTTGGTAACTTTGTTACAAAGTCCATGGTAATGCAGTCCCACTTCCACACCGGTATCTCTAAGGGCTGCATTTCTTCATACGGCCTTTGGTGCTCTACCTTGACCTTCAAACAGGTTACACAACGCTCCACAAAGTACGCGACATATTTCTTCAACCCCGCCCACCAATATAGTTGCCTCAGGTCTCGGTACATCTTATTCGTCCCCGGATGGACCGAATATCGCGACTTATGCGCTTCTAATAATATTCGATCACGCAAACCTCCCAACTTAGGAACCCACACCCGGTCCTTAAAACATTTCACCCCACTCTTGCTACACTTTAAGGATGTCACATAGCCGACGATATTCTCACCTTTCCACTTTCCTTCCACTAGAGCTTCCTCTTGAAACTTCTTGATCTTGTCCAGCAGGTTAGGAACCACATCTACCCGGAAGGCCACCACTTTTGTTGTTTCTCTCCTTTCTTTCCGACTTAAGGCGTCGGCCACGACATTCGCTTTACCTGGATGGTAAAGGATCTCGCAGTCATAATCACTCAACAGCTCCACCCAACGACGCTATCTCATATTCAGCTCCTTTTGATCAAACAAATGCTGGAGACTCTTATGATCAGAGTAAATCTGACACTTGACCCCGTACAAGTAGTGTCTCCAAATCTTTAGCGCGAAAATCACCGCCGCTAACTCCATATCATGCGTAGGATAACTCTTCTCGTGCTCTTTCAACTGACGGGACGCATAGGCAATCACCTTTCCGTCTTGCATCAGAACGCACCCTAGCCCCAACCTGGACGCATCACTGTAGATTACAAATCCTTCGGTTCCATTAGGCAAGGATAGAACCGGAGCACTACTCAACTTGTCTTTCAATTTGCTGAATGCTTCCTCCTGGGCCTTTGTCCATTCAAACTTAGAATTCTTCTTGGTTAAAGCAGTCAACGGCGTAGCTATCCGAGAAAAGTCTTGAGTGAACTTCCAGTAGTAGCCTGCTAACCCAAGAAAACTCCTCACCTCGGATGGCGATCTCGGGGTTTCCCACCCTCTAATGGCCTCCACCTTGGCCGGGTCTACCTTGACACCATCTTCCGACACCACGTGTCCTAAGAATTGAACTTCTTTGAGCCAAAACTCACACTTAGAGAATTTTTCAAACAACTTCTCTCGCCGCAACAGATCCAGCACCAAGCGGAGATGTTCCTTGTGCTCACTCCGAGATTTGGAATAAATGAGGATATCGTCGATGAAAACAATCACACACTTGTCTAACAGCGCACTGCACACCCGATTCATCAGATCCATGAATACCGCCGGAGCATTAGTCAACCCAAAGGGCATGACTAGAAATTCATAGTGCCCGTATCTTGTACGAAAAGTCGTCTTCGACACATCCTCATCCCTTACTTTCAACTGATGATAGCCAGACCTCAAATTTATCTTCGAGAAGAATTTCGCCCCTTGTACTGATCAAACAAATTATCGATCCTCGGAAGCGGATACTATTCTTGATCGTTACCTTGTTGAGCTCACGATAATCAATGCACATTCGCATCGATCCATCTTTCTTCTTGACGAACAGTACCGACACTCCCCAGGGTGATGAACTAGGGCATATGAACCCCTTATCCAACAACTCCTGTAACTGCGTCATCAATTCCTTCATCTCTGCCGGCGCCAACCGATACGGTGCACGCGCTATCGGTGCTGCGCCCGGCATCAAATCAATTCTAAACTCGACCTGGCGATCCGGGGGTAAACCCGTCAGGTCATCCGGAAATACCTCCGGAAACTCACTCACCACTGGGACGTCTTCTAAACCCTTCTTCTCCTTCTTAGCGTCTAATACATACGCTAGAAAACCCTGACACCCCTTTTCTAAACAATGCCTCGTCTTCATTACCGTGATAAGGCAGGACTTACGTTCCCGCCTATCCCCGTAGATCACTACTTCGGACTTATCCGGCAAGGCGATACGAATCATCTTCTTATTGCACACGATGTTAGCATCATTACTAGCCAACCAATCCATCCCCACCGCGACATCAAATTCTCCCATACCCATTGGGTATAAACGCAAGGGAAAAGTATGACCCTCTACATCCATACTACACCCCTCGAACACCTCCCGCACCATGACACATATGTCATCTGCAATCTCAACCTCAATACCACACTCTAACTACTTAGGGGTCACAGACAGACACCGAGCAAAGATCGGCGATACAAACGAACGGTTTGCACCCGAATCAAACAACACTTTAGCAAGCTTCGAATTAACAAGAAAAGTACCTGATACCACGCCGGGCTCATCAACCGCCTCTTCCGCTGACATGTGAAAAGCTCTAGCCCTCACTCGGCCTGGTTCCACTTTCTTTTCTCCACCTCTTCCTCCTTGACCCCCTCCAGAACCACCAGAAGATCCCTTCCTCAACTGCGGGCAATCAGGTTTGATATGATCTGGAGAGCCACACTGATAACACGTTCTCGGGCTAGAACATTCCCGCGCCATGTGCCCCAGTTTTCCACACTTATAACAACCATCAGGTTCAAAGCAATCTCCACGGTGCACTTTATTACACTTCCCACACGGTCTGTCACTGAACCTCGGTCCCCCCGGCAACTCGGGTCTAGAGGTCTTAGATCTCTTCACATCCCGTACGGGTCCATCCCACTTCCTCTTATCCACATTCCTTTCTGACATCGGTCGGTTCTTTTCCTTATCAGTTAACTCTGCCACATCGACTGTAACA
This sequence comes from Saussurea involucrata, assembly GCA_033807775.1. Classification (NCBI taxonomy): domain Eukaryota; kingdom Viridiplantae; phylum Streptophyta; class Magnoliopsida; order Asterales; family Asteraceae; genus Saussurea; species Saussurea involucrata. The sequence goes on along the minus strand of CM066327.1, from coordinate 12,685,956 downwards.
ACCTGGTTTCCCAAACATACAACAAATAACATAACATGAATACATATCATTGATTTACAACAAAAGTTACATAACAAACCAAGTACGGTCCCTTCGGTCTCATAAATTACAAAATATATATAAAAGCCTCCTAATCAACATCCATCAAAAGCTTCCTACACTTCATCCTCTCCTGCCGATCCTTAACCTGGAAAACATATTTTTGAAAACAAAATGAGGGTTAGACCAAACGGGTCTAGTGAGTTAATCCCGGTCCTTTCCAAAATCATTATAAAACCTTTTATGTAAATCATTGGTATCAAAATAGTTTAGATAAACCTTTGGTAATTCTTTCATAAAATATAAACATACCACACGTATATAAATACCAAACAAGACTCGTGCATCGTGCTCCACTCATCCTCATCCTCGTTCCCATGGCCATATTAGTTGGTAGCAAGCCAACTAATAAATCAACGCCGTACAACAACTACGACACACAACGCCGTACAACATCTACGACCAACAACGCCGTACAACAACTACGACACACACTTCAGCCGGCATAGTTCGACGTGCTCTCGTGTAGTATAATACTTACATAAATATAACATCTCATTATTTTATATTTAAAAGCATATACTCAATCGTATCTCAATATACGATATACCACATCATCACACATATCCTTTTCATATATATATATATAAACACACACATATATATATATATATATATATATATATATATATATATATTTCACAAATTCTCAATCCACACATACTCATATATATATAAACACATATATATGTTCCCCAGTTGAAAACGTTTAAAGTAAAACTCACCTGAATGCTTATTACAACTCTTCCAAGCCTTTTCCAAAGATTCAGTCTATCAATCCCAATCCACAGAGTCTGCAATTAGATTAAATACAAATATCCCCTTACTAACTGATCACATAAAACATACTAGAAGACCAAGAACTCTAGATAACTCAAATCCTCAAAAGTGACCAAAACAGCTAAAGTATCCGGACAACCCAAACAACCCGGACAACACCACCTTTTCCGGACAACATTACTTTTCCGGACAACCTCAGTAATCCGGACATCAAGACTAATCCGGACAACACGATTTATCCGGACAACACGATTTATCCGGACAACATAAGGAATCCGGATGCCATCCGGTCTCTAAATCATCCGGAAACCATCAATCAAATCGTCCGGACACTATCAACAACTTACCCGGACACCACCAAAGAAGCTACCCAGACACATTCAACTTATCCGGACACCTCTGTCGGTTTACCCCATTTTTGCCCAGAAATCGACAGAATCAACCCCAGATGTGTTTGTGATGTTTCTACTCCGATAGGAACCATTAACTAGTAATTACCAACACAAAATACACAGGTAACATACCTTAAATCGTTTCCAAGCAATCCAATTGAAGCCTTAACCCTAGCTTTCTTCTTTTCTCTTCTTTTGCCTCACAAACACACACTCACACACTCTAATGTTTCTAGACAGTTGTTGTAAATGAAAATATCTGGATATAGCTTAAGGGATAATATCTATCCATACTTACCATATAGACCTTGAACTTCTCAATAATGACCCAAACACCCTTAACTTATAAATTAACCCAAACTTACCCTAAACATCCAACTTTAAAGTTAACTAAATTTAACGGAACTAGGATTTAACTAACGAACTTACCCGGGGTATTACATCGACCGCCGCTTGAAACGTCGCGGGGCCACGGTTCTGCACTAGCTCCCTTATACTGCTCTTCAGACCCCACACATACCTTTCAACTCGTCTTTCCTCAGTAGGTACATATACTTCAGCGAAACGTTCCTTTTCAATGAACTTAGAAGTGTATTCTTGCACAGACATCGACCCCTACTCAAGTCCCTTAAACTCCTCTTCCAATCTCTTTCTTGCCGCCAACGGGCAAAACTGGGCTTGGAACTGTTGTAAGATTTATGCAACCTTAGAGATTCACTTAAAATAGAACTTAGTGCAAGTATACACCTTGAACTACTATCGTCTCGTTAACATGTAATAATGGTAAAAGTACCAGATATCGATCCACAGGGAAAACTTGTGAAAGCTTTTCAAAAAGTCCAATCTTTAAAAACCGACTTCAGATGGCGAATTCGAAAACAGATTGAGTGGTTTGGTTTGTGAGTTATCAACTAAAAATATCAATGAGAGATTAAAAGCACAGGATGCAAGGTTTTGTTAAGACAATAATAAATGATCTGGTTAAAAGATGAAATAAACACCTGAATAATCCTATTGTACCATAAAATGATCCAATATGATTAATACAGTATCAACAATCGGGTCAGATGGCCTCCCAAGAGTACACATAGGCTAGCGTGCTATCGATACGATATCAATTATTTTAGACTTCGTGAATCCTAGCACAACACAATGTTACCATCCTACACCGTAAGAGCATAGCATTTGTCAGGTGCTAAAGCTATTTGCAGCCTTCTCTTATTATCTCAGGTTTTGTTATTTATCTTAACTCTTAAAGTTAATGCATTTTCACATACAAAATTAGTTGTCAACTAATTAAGTATGATCTTCAATGAAACAGTAATCACCTGAAACAAAAGGTTAGATAACAGTGTTTATAAATACATCTCTCAACTTTCACACCGATTCCGATCTTAACTTTGCCTTACACCCCAAGCTCAGGCAATTAGCCCATCATCGCTCAGATTAATCTTTCGAATGGTGTAAGAAATGTAAATAACAGTACTGGAAAGTAAATTGCGGAAAAGTAAATATACAGAAAAGTAAATTACTGGAAAAATAAATACTGGAATGGAAATACAGAAATTAAAATACAATAATGTAAATGACAAAAAAATAAATTGCAAGAATGTAAAATTACAAGAAATTAAATGACAATAATGTAAAGTACGAGAATGTTGTTGTAACTTGGTCGCCAAGTTATAAGACTTGTCGTGCAAGTTACGTCACAAATTTTGATTCTTGGCTTTGGAAACTCTTTAGTGAACAAATTGTTAACTATTTGAGAATTAATCTAGGGCTTTAGAAGGATAAGAATCCAACAAGTCACCGAGAACGTGAAATACTTAATTAACCGAGAACGTGAAATACTTTTGAAAACGATCGATCTTGCTTTGGAACTTTGAAACTCCCAAATGATGGAAATTAAACTCAAGTCACCAATATTGATTAAGGAATCAAATATGTTGCCTTGTCTTAATTTCCAAGCGTAATTGACAATTAAAGAAGGATTTTTAGAAACCGAAACCAAGAACTTGAGAATTAAATACCAAATGCTTATATTAAATTTGCACCAAAAGATGTAGTTTCCAAATGCTTTGAACCCTTACAATAGAATACTTGCAATATTGGAAGTAACTAAAAACTAGAGATATGAGCTCTTTTTTTAAAAACAAAACAAAGCATCCATATATATAGTGAATTAATACTTGGAGGCTAAGTAACTAATAAGATTTAAACCCTAATAAACAACTAAAAATCTGATTTTAGCCATCCAAATTCGGCCCATGCACTTTCTTCAACCCAAAAATGAAGTCTTGGCCCAACAGCAACAAAAAGCCCACTGCACTTTCCTGCAGCAATCCTACAGCTTTGAATTCAGCATCATCTAAATCATCCAGGAAGCTATAGGATTTTCACCAATCTACAAAAATATTTCAAAGATCAAGTTAGGTCCCAAACATTATAAAATATGATTAAATAATAAAAAATAATCAATATGTTAATAATGCATGGATTGGACACAAAATGGACTCAAGAAGGGACTTTTAACAATTAGAAGAAGATAAAAACCTAATAAAAAGACTAAAAATAGGGTTAATAAATTAACCCTATCACAACCTCAAACTTAAACCGTTGCTTGTCCCCAAGCAACAAAATCAAAAGAAACGACTCTAAGGAAAAAAATTTGAACTTGCGGTGCTCAAAACCATGATGCACACGAACTTCTGAATTTACCTAGTTATCCAAACATGTCAAAATGATACAAATAGCTCTTCATAAACTTAGTTTCATTTCCTTGAGTTCAAAATGCACCATCACAAAGTTTCCTAGGCTTATCTCAAGCTAACCAGAATCATCAAGGCATTCTTATTTGACAAGGGAATGCATTTGGCTTTTTCTTTCTTTTCTTGTGAAATGCTTTGCCTTTTTCCTCTCACTCACCTTTCACTCAATGGTACAATTTTTCTACCATTCTTCTCATATTGAGGTATTTGATGGACCTTTTGGTCTCTTTTAAGCTTTGAGTGTCTTTGACACCTTTTGTGCAATTAAAAGAGCTTTGCTCTTTTTATTTTTATTTTTTGGATTTTTCATGTGGTGTATAAGGTGTATGGTGATGTGTGCCTTTAATCAAGGCTTTGCAACTGAGGATAGATGTGTATATTTCTTTGCAAAACATTGACAACCTCAAACTTGAAGATTGCCAATGTCCTCATTGGTTGAAGAGAAAGGGTGTTGGGCTTGAAAGATATGGATTGAAAGCCCAATATAAAGATTAGCCCAATGATGATTCTACCTAGCATACTATAAATTGTTGGTGTGCTTGTGATGGTGATTCATTACTCAAGAAAACAGTACTTGGGATTATTGTGGCTATAAGATCACAATAGGCATGTAAATAGAACCAAGAAAATGCAAAGTTGTGTAACATGCATAGCAAGAAGCACATAAAGTTCAGAAGATCAGTTTAAGAAGCTAAAATCAGCAAATGACTGTGTTAACCAGATAACTGCCAAGTGGCAGAATCCAACAGTAATGACAAGGTTGAGCACACTGACTGCTCACCTCAAACTTGCATTATGCAAACTAAACCAGCAAATAAGAAATTAAAAAGGAAGTGGAGTGCAACCAGGTGCATACCTCAAACTTGTATATTGCCAAGGAGCAGAATGCAAGTTTGACAGACTCAAAGTAAAGAAAACAGGCAAAAAGATAGCATATAACAACACAAAGATCAAGCTGGAAGGGGATCTGGCAGGATGCATTATTTGCTAAAGGAGCAAGAAAATGCCCAGATGGCGGTTCCATGTCTAGACACAGCAAGCATGTTCAATAAGAATAATTTTGAATTTAAGCTCAAACCAAGGTGATTAAAACATTCGTGCACAAATGCTGCACACCTCAAACTTGTTCCTTGCCCAGTGGCAGAACAAGTCCTAATGGTCTTAATGCTTATTGTGAATAGAAAACAGATGAACATGCAGTGCAACCAGCAGGTGATCAGTTATGTGCAAAAACTAAAAGCAAAAAAAAGGGTAAACTAGCAAAGAATAATAAAAGAGAAAATATGAAGTCAAAAAGGCAGAAAAGACCTTAAGTGTGAGTCCAACAAAGCTGCCAAATGACAGCTTATATGCAGACAGCCCTTAAAAGCGCAGAAAGCAGCAGGTCTTAATCGATTAAGCACTTTTTTTAAAGAAATCAGCAAATCATAATTATAAACAAAGGACCTTAAACTTGGATTCAAGAGAAGTGAGAACCTCAAACTTGAGTCCAAGTGGACTGCCAAGTGGCAGATTAAGGCCAATCAGCCCCCAAAAGGGCTTAACAGAAGAAATTTGCTATCAGACAGCAACTAAACAACAAAGCACAGAAACCATCTATCCTACTGTGCACAATGTTCAAATCAGCAAATAATTAATCAAAGAAGTATATACAGCTAGCTAACACAAAGAGAAAAGGGATAGAACCTGTCCTACTCAGATTGAGTAGGAGGTGAGAGCAGCTCCAAGCATTCAGCAGGAAAAGAAGGCATCTTCATCTTTTTGCCCGGATTTTGTTTCTTCCATGCTTTCCTCCTAAGCTTGTCCTTCTCTTGCTTGAATTCCAACCATTTAACTATCTCCTTCTTCAGATCTTTCACCTCAGATTGGAGCATTTCCAACTTCTTTCTCAGCTTTTTAGTCTTAGAAACCACACTCTTCTTCAGCTCCTTGAATTCCTCCAAAAGTGTCTCCTTCAGTTCCTCCAGGATGTCCTTTCTTGGAAGATTATTCCCATACCTCATCAGTCTATCTAAGGCTTTTTTATCCATCATGGTTTTCTCTTTGTTGAAAGAGTCAGAAGGCAAACAAGGGACCTTAGCTTGAGACATTAAACCATGAATGATAGAGAGATAAAGTAGCTTCCCATTGACCCTATCTACACATCCTCTAATGTTCCCACAGACCAATCTACCCACATCAAATGGCTTTTTCTCTAAGATGCAATACAAAATAAAGACTCTCTCCATGCACAAGTCAGTGTCATGGCTGATGGGGTGCAAAGTGTGTCTAAGGAAGTACCACCAGATATTGGTTTCAGATTTTAGATAACAGGTCCTTAGTACTCTAGACCTGCCCTTAATGGTCCATTGAGAGCCCTTATGTGCAAGTCTGGCTAGAATGGTGGCTAGATCCTCATTTGTGACTCCTGCCTGCATCCTATCAAGTTCAGACTCTTGTGGTGGTGTGATGCCTAGGTAGGTGTTTATGACCTGAGGAGAGTATGAGACTTTGGTCTGTCTAACCATAAGGGTCACCCTATTGCTCACAAACACTTCAGTGTAGAATTATTTCAACCAATCCTCATTATATTCATCAGGGACCTCACACAGCCTTTTCCAACCCAAGCTATCTATGACAGATTTCAAAAACGGGTTTGCAAGGATTATCTTCTTAGGAAAACCCCTAGGAGACTACCCATTCCTTGCAGCAAAGGATGGGTATTTTTTTAGTGCCAAAGCGCAGCTAAAAAGCTGAGTTCCAAGCACATGGGAAGAATTTTCTTTACCTTTTTCCTTTGCTCCAGGACTGAAGGAGTTCTGAGACTGCGCCTTGGGTGTGGCTCCCTTTCTTGTGAATGATGGAGAATTTTCATTCTCCTCTGCTTCTCTGGCCACCTCTTCCTCCACTGTAGTCTTCTTCCTTTTCTTTGTCTTTTCTTTCCTTACAGGCTCTATCTTTCTGCCTATGATCAGATGATCCAAGTTTTCTTGCTCTTCTGCCCATTCAGGATGTTCCTCAATCTGTATGGGAAAATCAGCAGTATCAACCATATTTTTGGGGTTGTCAGAGTGTTCATGTGGAGTTTGGGTGACCTCAAAATCATGGATAATAGGGCTGTTAACTATAGGGGTTTTAGGAGGAAGGATGTTGTGAGCTGAGCAAGAGTGGGGTGTATGGTCCATAATCTCAACAAATGGCTCATCAGGTTCATCTATCAGATTAAAAAATTGGCTATGATGATGTGGGGGTTGGTTTGTATCATCCGTGAGGGTAACTATGGAGTGTGTGAGCAACTTAGCAGAGGGGTTTAGGATGTGATCAGTGAGTGATTGCGTTGGTTGCCATCCCAAAAATTCATCAATAACCGCAAAAGCCATACCCACAGTAGCTTTTAAACTGTTAATCTGATAAACATGCGAAACAACAGGAATGGTGGTTACCTGTCCAGATTGAGTGATGGAAGATACTTGACCTTGTGGCTCAACGTGTGGCTGAACAGATGGTTGAACAGGTGGCTGAACCTGTGTTTCAGCGATTATAGACAAAGTGTTCAGGTCTAAGCCTTCTTTTTCGATTATTGGTATGGTTGTCCCACTACTTCATGTCAATCGTTTGGTGGGGAATGGAAATGGCAGTGGTTCCTGTTCAGATGGCATCTCGCCAATCCGAAGGTGCGACTGAACCCTTTTTCTCGGTTTTGATTTCGTAAGTGCCATGGATGAGAGTTAGCAATCGAGAAAGAAAAATGAAGGTATGTAAGATTTGGAAGATCAAATCGATGGTAGGAGTGGTGTTTAAAGCCGAATATTTCTTTGGCCACAAGATTCATCGAAGTGAAAGGTACAATTTGGCAGCAAGGGTAATCGATGGTGGTGGTACAACTGAGAGGATGGTTCCTCGGATTACCGAGGAATGCAGGCGGCTTCTTCTTCATCAAGGTGTACGATGGTGGTTCAAATGGGGTGTATGGTACACTTACCTGTACTTCTTCTGATTTCGAGTTGAACGAGCGTGGTGATGCAAGCATCATCTCCGAACAGTATCTGGAGTAGAGCAGCAGGTATCGTCAAACATCACCGAATAGTATCTGGAGTAGGGTTTTGGGCCTGTTACAAAACAACAGTTTAATATAATAAAGGATTGTTAGCCCAAACACAAGAAACTTATACGGGCCCGGATTCATCATTTTAATCTAAACCATTCAAAGCCCAGATGTAAATTAAATGAAAACGGGTCTGGCCCAAAAATTTGTAAAACAAATAAATAAATACATAGGAATCTCAAACTTTAGCCTAAAAATTAAAATACTTTTTTTATATATATTTTTATATTGTTTTTTTATATATATTTATACATATATGTACAGATATAAACTCACACACTTGTTTTCAATTATCGGGCTCGTCAACCGTGTAAGGTTGTGGTGGAACTGTGGTGGGGTCAAAGAAATGTTTTACTCTGTACTCGTTTACTTTGAAAGTGGTACCCTTATCTGGATCAATTAAATCAATTACTCCATAAGGGTACACTTTGGCAATGCAATAGGGTCCAGTCCATCTTGAATTTAACTTTCCAGGAAAAAGTTTTAGTCTAGAATTGAACAACAGGACTTTTTGACCCTCAGTAAACTCTCTTGGAAGAATTTTCTTGTCATGCCATTTTTTGGTGTTTTCTTTGTAAAGCTTGGCATTTTCATAGGAAAAATTCCTATGCTCTTCCAATTCACACAGTTGCAAAGATCTTTTCTTTCCAGCATCATCAAGACTCATATTAAGCTCTTTGATGGCCCAATAGGCTTTATGCTCTAATTCTACAGGCAGATGACAGGCCTTTCCAAAAACCAACTTATAGGGAGACATTCCAATAGGGGTTTTGTAAGCAGTCCAGTAGGCCCATAAGGCATCATCCAATTTGGAGGCCCAGTCCTTTCTATGTGGTTTGACTACTTTGGCTAAAATTCCTTTTATCTCCCTATTGGACAATTCAGCCAAACCATTGGTTTGAGGGTGGTAAGCAGTTGCCACCCTGTGCTGAATATTGTACTTTTCAAGAATTTCTTCCAATAATTTGTTTATGAAATGTGTGCCTTCATCACTAATTAAGGCACGGGGTGTACCAAATCTAGTGAAGACATGCTTGTGCAGAAATTTAACAACAGTCTTGGCATCATTGGAATGGCAAGCCATGGCTTCCACCCATTTGGACGCATAATCTACTGCTACCAGTATGTAGGAACAATTATTGGAGATAGGAAAAGGTCCCATAAAGTCTATGCCCCAGACATCAAATAATTCTACTTCTAGAATTCCATTTAAGGGCATTTCATTCCTCTGAGAAATGTTTCCACTCCTTTGACACTCATCACAACTTTTTGCAAAGTTATGAGCATCATTGTTTAAGGTAGGCCAATACAACCCTGATTGCAAAATCTTTGCTGCTGTCCTACTTCCTCCAAAATGTCCTCCACATGGTCCAGCATGGCAATGTTGTAAGACTGATGTTACTTCTTCTTTTGGAATACACCTTCTTATCATCTGATCTGCACAAATCTTGAACAAAAATGGGTCATCCCACAAATATTTCTTAGAATCAAAAATGAGCTTTTTTCTTTTGGTGCTTAGAAAACTCCTTAGGAATGATTCCACATGCCAAATAATTCACAAGATCTGCAAACCAAGGGATTGCATAATGTTGTACAGCCAAAATTCTTTCATCAGGAAAAACTTCACAAATATCACTACTAGGTATAGGTTCTTCTTGCTTTTCTAGTCTAGACAAATGATCAGCCACTTGATTATCCACACCCTTTCTATCAATGATTTCCAAGTCAAACTCTTGTAACAACAAGACCCACCTTATTAGCATGGGTTTTGCATCCTTTTTAGAAATGAGATACTTGATGGCAGCATGATCAGTATGAACAACTACTTTTGTGCCAATCAAGTATGATCTGAATTTTTCAAAAGCAAAAACCACAGCCAATAATTCCTTTTCAGTAGTGGTGTAATTGACTTGAGCATCATTGAGAGTTTTACTAGAGTAGTAAATAGGATGGAATATTTTTCCTTTCTTTTGACCTAAAGCAGCTCCAACTGCCCAGTCACTAGCATCACACATTATTTCAAAGGGTTGGGACCAATCAGGTGCTATTACTATAGGAGCAGTGACCAATGCTTCTTTCAAAGTTTTAAAAGCCTTTTTACAGTCTTCATTAAAATTAAACACTTGGTCATTTTGTAGTAATAGACAGAGAGGTTTTGAAATTTTTGAAAAATCTTTTATGAACCTCCTGTAAAAACCTGCATGGCCCAAAAAACTCCTGATCCCTTTGACTGTGGTTGGTTCAGGCAAATTACAAATGACTTCCAACTTAGCCTTATCAACTTCTATGCCTCTTTTGGAAATGAGATGTCCCAGCACTATGCCTTCATTTACCATAAAATGACACTTTTCCCAGTTCAAAACCAAGTCTGTTTCTTCACATCTTTTAAGACTATTTTCCAGGTTTTGTAAACACACGTCATATGATGTCCCATAAACTGAAAAGTCATCCATGAAAATTTCCATGGAGTTTTCCAACATGTCAGAAAAAATAGACATCATACATCTTTGAAAAGTGGCTGGGGCATTACAAAGTCCAAAAGGCATTCTTCTAAAAGCAAAGGTTCCAAATGGACATGTGAAAGTGGTCTTTTCTTGGTCATCAGGTGCTATGGTAATCTGATTGTAACCTGAGTAGCCATCTAAGAAACAATAAAACTCTTTTCCTGCTAATCTGTCTAACATCTGGTCAACAAAGGGTAATGGGAAATGGTCTTTCTGGGTAGCTTTGTTAAGCTTCCTATAGTCCATGCATATCCTCCAACTAGACACAACTCTAGTAGGTATGAGTTCATTCTTCTCATTTGGTACAACAGTTACTCCACCCTTCTTGGGTACACATTGCACAGGACTAACACAAGTACTGCTAGCAATAGGATAGATTATACCTGCATCAAGCCATTTCAAAATTTCCTTTTTGACAACTTCTTTCATCACAGGATTGAGTCTTCTTTGAGGCTCAACTGAGGTGAAATTTTTATTTTCCAAAATGATTTTGTGTTGCCAAATGGTAGGGCTTATGCCCTTGAGGTCAGCAATGGTCCATCCTATGGCTTTTGTGTGAAGTTTAAGCATTTTGACCAATCTTTCTTCCTGTTCAGGTTCTAATGATGATGAAATAATGACTGGAAACTTTCCAGGATCTTCTAAAAAGACATATTTTAGGTGTGAGGGAAGTTGTTTCAATTCTAAGTCTGGTGCAACCTCTAAGGAAGGAACAAGAGTTTTCCTATCCTTTTGATCTAAGGTCTCAAAAGCAGCTATTTCCTGTGGTGTTTCTAGGTCCTTAAAATTTTCCTCATCACTATCAGAATCTCTTATCCCTAATATTTCTCCCAAACTTTTCTCTTCACACCAAGTCTCTATCATGCTCAAAGTGGAACACTCTTCTTTCTCTTCAGGGTACCTAAGGGAATCAAACACATTAAAAGTTACTTCTTGGTCTTGGACTCTCATGGTCAACTCTCCCTTTTGGACATCAATCAAGGTTCTGCCAGTAGCTATAAAAGGTCTACCTAAAAGGATGGGGATATCTTTGTCGGCTTCAAAGTCTAGAATGATGAAATCAGCTGGGAATATAAACTTATCAACTTGGACTAGGACATCCTCAATTTTTCCTTTAGGCCAGGCTATGGACTTATCAGCCAATTGAAGAGAAACAGTGGTAGGTCTAGCTTCACCTATGCCTAAGGTATTGAAAATGGATAAAGGCATAAGGTTTACACTAGCACCTAAATCACATAGGGCCTTTCCTACTTCCTTTCCTCCTATAGAACATGGAATTGTGAAACATCCAGGGTCTTTCATTTTAGGGGGAATCTTACTGGACAACAAAGCACTACACCCTTCAGTCAGAGCTACCGTCTCATATTCAGTCAACTTTTTCTTTTTGCTCAAAATGTCTTTTAGAAATTTTGCATAATTTGGCATCTGCTCAATGGCTTCAACCAAAGGTATGTTTATGTGCAACTGCTTAAAAACATCAAGAAACTTTTTAAATTGTATTGCTTCCTTATCATTCCTCATCCTTTGGGGGTATGGAATGTAAGGTGTGACTGAACTAGAGGGGTCAATCTTGTGAAGAGTTGGTGCAACTACTACGGGACTGGTAGAGGGTGGTACAGCAGGACTGCCACCAGATTGTGACACATCAACTACTGTACTTTCTTTGGGCTTCTGGACTTGCTTAGGTTCATTGGGGAACAACAAAGGATAAGCTGATTTGCTAGGAATGGTGGTAATATCAACAGGCTTATAACTATCTTTGGACCCACTAGTAATACATGACTGGTCCACAGGTATTGTAGCAGCAGAATCTGATCTTGTCTCTTGCTTTTCTGGCTCTGCTTTGTCTTTTCTGGGATTTCCTGCTAAAGGCCTTCCACTTCTTAATGTCACAACCTTAATCTGTTCCTTTCCATCTCGGTGTGGAATCTCAGTATCACTAGGAAGAGTTCCTACTGGTCTTTTCTTCATTTCCAAAGCCATTTGCCCCATCTGAGTTTCAAGATTTTTAGCAAAACTTTCAAGATTTTTAATTGAGGCCTGAGTTTGGGTCATGAACCCTTTCATCATTGCTTCCAAAGAAGTAGATGATTCAGCCTGTGGATTGGGTTTGTTGTTTTGGAAAGAAGATGGTCGATTTTGGAAATTAGACTGTTGGTTGTTGTCGTTTCTTTGTTGAAAATTAGACTGTCCTTGGAAATTGGACTGTCCTTGTGGCCTTTGCATTGGAGTATTCTGAGCGGGACTATGCCATGAAAAATTAGGATGATTCCTCCACTCAGGGTTATAAGTCTGAGAGAAGGGACCTCCTTTGTTATTGTTGTGGACATAATTTATTTGCTCAGGGTTGCTTGGACAGCTGTCAAAAGAGTGTCCATCTCCACAAAAAGTACACTGTACTGGCAGAACACCAGGGATAGCAGTAGCAGCATTAGCTTGCACAGGTGTGGCTAGATTTTGAATAAGAGTAGCCATATTTGCCAACTGTGCAGTTAATGTTGAGTAAGCATCAGAATCTGATGTCCCTGTTGTTCTTTTAGTTGGCAGTGCACGTGGATCAGACCACTGTCCATTATTGTCAGAAATCTTTTCGAGGATTTCATATCCTTCATTGTAGGTACAAGCTGTGAAAGATCCACTTGCAGTAGCATCAAGCATTTGTTTTGCAGTGATGTCTAAACCACTGTAATGTCTCTAGTTGAATGCAATATGGAATGCCATGGTGAGGGCATTTTCTCAACAGCTCTTTAAATCTAGCCCATGCATCAGGGACTGCTTCATTGTCCATTTGTTTAAAAGTGCAGATTTCATTTCTAGACTTAGCATTCCTGGTGGGTGGAAAATATTTTTTTAAAAACTTTTCTGCCATTTGGTTCCATGTAATTATAGAGTCTGGCCGCAACGAGTTGTACCAGGATCTTGCTCTATCTCTTAAAGAGTATGGAAAAAGTTTTAGTTTTAGAGCATCATCCTGTACACCTGGCAACTTGAAAGAATCTGTAATTTCCATGAAAGACCTGAGATGAGAATGAGGATCTTCATACGCCAAACCAGCGTACTGGCCGTTGATTTGGAGCATGTGGAACATTATCGGCTTGGGTTCAAAATGATGCATTTCGAGGGTAGGCTTAAGTATTCCTGAATGTAATTGATTTAAAACAGGAACAGCATAAGCCATAATACCTCCGTTTTTAGAATTTGCAAGCCTGAAAATGTTTTGTTCCTTATCTTCAAGGTCATGAATTGGCCTATTTTCAGGAATCTGGCGAGGAATTTGGCGAGGGATTTGCCTAGGAATAGGCCCATTTCTAGGAATTGGTCCATTTCCAGGGTTTCCATTGCCAATATTTCCATTGTCGGGATTTTCAAGCTTTTCAAGATTTTCGAAATTTTCCCAATTTATGTCAGGGTTTCCATTATTATTGGGTGGTCTATTAATAGGTTGTCCATCCGGCCCAAATTCGAAGTTATTTTCACCTTCATCCGAAGTGTACTCATTTTCAGACATCATTGGAGAAGTTAGAGTTGAAACTGCTCTTTGTGCTTTTCTTCTTTGTCTAAAAGTTCGTTCAATCTCTGGATCAAATTGAAAAAATTCTCCGTGAAATATTCTGGGCATGCACTGTTTTTCAAAAAGGTGGTAGAAAAACCAGAGCTTAAAAACTTTACTTTTAAAGAGAAAATCTTTTAGCGAAGTATTCCCCGGCAACGGCGCCAAAAACTTGTTGTAAGATTTATGCAACCTTAGAGATTCACTTAAAATAGAACTTAGTGCAAGTATACACCTTGAACTACTATCGTCTCGTTAACAAGTAATAATGGTAAAAGTACCAGATATCGATCCACAGGGAAAACTTGTGAAAGCTTTTCAAAAAGTCCAATCTTTAAAAACCGACTTCAGATGGCGAATTCGAAAACAGATTGAGTGGTTTGGTTTGTGAGTTATCAACTAAAAATATCAATGAGAGATTAAAAGCACAGGATGCAAGGTTTTGTTAAGACAATAATAAATGATCTGGTTAAAAGATGAAATAAACACCTGAATAATCCTATTGTACCATAAAATGATCCAATGTGATTAATACAGTATCAACAATCGGGTCAGATGGCCTCCCAAGAGTACACATAGGCTAGCGTGCTATCGATACGATATCAATTATTTTAGACTTCGTGAATCCTAGCACAGCACAATGTTACCATCCTACACCGTAAGAGCATAGCATTTGTCAGGTGCTAAAGCTATTTGTAGCCTTCTCTTATTATCTCAGGTTTTGTTATTTATCTTAACTCTTAAAGTTAATGCATTTTCACATACAAAATTAGTTGTCAATGAATTAAGTATGATCTTCAATGAAACAGTAATCACCTGAAACAAAAAGTTAGATAACAGTGTTTATAAATACATCTCTCAACTTTCACACCGATTCCGATCTTAACTTTGCCTTACACCCCAAGCTCAGGCAATTAGCCCATCATCGCTCAGATTAATCTTTCGAATGGTGTAAGAAATGTAAATAACAGTACTGGAAAGTAAATTGCGGAAAAGTAAATACAGAAAAGTAAATTACTGGAAAAATAAATACTGGAATGGAAATACAGAAATTAAAATACAATAATGTAAATGACAAAAAAATAAATTGCAAGAATGTAAAATTACAAGAAATTAAATGACAATAATGTAAAGTACGAGAATGTTGTCGTAACTTGGTCGCCAAGTTATAAGACTTGTCGTGCAAGTTACGTCACAAAATTTGATTCTTGGCTTTGGAAACTCTTTAGTGAACAAATTGTTAACTATTTGAGAATTAATCTAGGGCTTTAGAAGGATAAGAATCCAACAAGTCACCGAGAACGTGAAATACTTAATTAACCGAGAACGTGAAATACTTTTGAAAACGATCGATCTTGCTTTGGAACTTTGAAACTCCCAAATGATGGAAATTAAACTCAAGTCACCAATATTGATTAAGGAATCAAATATGTTGCCTTGTCTTAATTTCCAAGCGTAATTGACAATTAAAGAAGGATTTTTAGAAACCGAAACCAAGAACTTGAGAATTAAATACCAAATGCTTATATTAAATTTGCACCAAAAGATGTAGTTTCCAAATGCTTTGAACCCTTACAATAGAATACTTGCAATATTGGAAGTAACTAAAAACTAGAGATATGAGCTCTTTTTTTAAAAACAAAACAAAGCATCCATATATATAGTGAATTAATACTTGGAGGCTAAGTAACTAATAAGATTTAAACCCTAATAAACAACTAAAAATCTGATTTTAGCCATCCAAATTCGGCCCATGCACTTTCTTCAACCCAAAAATGAAGTCTTGGCCCAACAGCAACAAAAAGCCCACTGCACTTTCCTGCAGCAATCCTACAGCTTTGAATTCAGCATCATCTAAATTCTTCAGGAAGCTATAGGATTTTCACCAATCTACAAAAATATTTCAAAGATCAAATTAGGTCCCAAACATTATAAAATATGATTAAATAATAAAAAATAATCAATATGTTAATAATGCATGGATTGGACACAAAAAGGACTCAAGAAGGGACTTTTAACAATTAAAAGAAGATAAAAACCTAATAAAAAGACTAAAAATAGGGTTAATAAATTAACCCTATCAGGAACCTTCTAGTGAAAGTTTCCCACGATGTCGTCTTTGCCACTTCCGAACCTTTACCTCCTGTTTCCACATCCCACCAAAAGATAGCATTTGCCTTCAGCATTGACATGGCAAACAGCACCTTATCTCCTTCATCACACTTACTTGTGTCAAACGCCAGCTCCATCTCCCGAACCCACCTCATTGCCAAAACTGGGTCACGTTCCCCACTGAAATATGGAGGCTTGCAAGACACAAAGGTTTTGAAGGTACAACCCTCTACCGACTTTGACTCTCCCGCCACAAAAGGGGTCGCGTGAGAGTGACTTCCCATCTCAGCTATAGGTGACTTGGATGCCTCCGTCTCAGATTCTTTCACACTATCAGTCCGCCTTTCCGATGTCGACCCAATACGATGCTTCAGCAAAGCCTGCAAAGTTTCTTGCAGTTTACCATTTCAGCAATAAACTTTTCTTCCGTCACAAAAGCCTGATTACGGTCCGGACTCGGACTCCCTCTCTCTGAAGCGGTACTCTCAGATTGGGTCGGCTTGTGCACTTTCGGCGCTACCGCACTCTTAGCCCGACGGACGGTCGGCGCCTTTTTCTTACCTCTGGTCACCATCCCGGTTCCCCCAGTCTGGGTGGCAGCTCGTCGGGGTGCTCTTCCCCGACCCCTTCCACGGCCTCCGCCTCTCCCGCGGGTAGCCGGTTGTCTCGGAGAATCCACCGATCCACCCTCCAAAATCTCCTCCACGCGAATTTCCCTCGCTGAAGGCACAGTTTCCACAAACGGCATAGACTTACTCCTCAAACTTCGTTCTGACATTTTCAACTACTGAAACATTACACAAAATATAGATTAACAACCGCCCCAAAACAACAAGGCAAGGGTGATCCCCGTCATGTACCTGTAAATTCACAATTACACTGGCCAGGTGTAATCCCGAACTTACCTTACATGATAGTTTTCACCACCCTATTATGTACGCATCCCAGTGAGGTCTCCCTAGGCCTTCCTATTCTCAGTTGTACTCTATAGTTTAAGTTTAGGCCCATCCGGTCACCTAAATCCCTTAAACTACGGCTCTGATACCAACTGTAACAACCCACTTTCAAAACATGCCAAAACAAGACATATAATATTAAATCGCCAAAACTTGGCCCAAGGTTCACACCATCAAAACTCAAAACTTTGGGTTTGCGGAACAACCCTAATTACAACTGAGAGTTTCTAATAACAAAATGTAAAGGAAGTCCACTAATGCCAAGCCATGCCTGCTCTCACGCCTTCTCTTTACCACTAGAGGAACTGCCCTTAACCTGCTTACCTGAAAAGGGTTCAGTTTTGAAAATGCGAGGGTTAGACCACAAGGTCTAGTGAGGTCCCTCAGTTACAATCACACCACATTATCATTTAAGAATTTGCAAAACATAAATCAATGTAAGGTTTGGCAATTAATGTATGGGTCACACCCCCCATAAGCATCACATCATGACATATGGGACACACCCCCCATGATCGTCATACCATAACATATGGGACACACCCCCCATAAGCATCACACCATATCGCATGGGACACACCCCCCATATAGCTCACACCATGCATAAGTAATATATATGCACATACTTTAAATAAACACACATGTACAAGTAAATGAACAAGTACCATCAAGCTTTGGATAGGAAAAACTCACCTGGCACGCTTACTGTCCTTTTCTACTCAGATAGGCACTCCCACTCGGTTTCCCTGAATGAATGGGCAAAACGTAAGTCGATTACACAATTATTCGGACACACCCACCTTTCCGGACAACACCGTTTCCGGACAACACCCTATCCGGACAACACCCTATCCGGACAACACCCTATCCGGAATATCCAACCATCCGGACACACACACGACCACCGGACACTTACCGGGAAACCTTCAACCGTTCAATGTGTCCGGACGTCCCGAAAGTTATCCGGACGTCGGTCTGCTCCCTTTTTGGAGCTGAAATTAACAAAATAGCTCGAATCACTCGAGAAGGAGATTAGCAGCAATACCAAGGTCATTAACCTCAAAAATTCCTGGAATCCTAGCAACTCAATCACATTTAGTCTCATATCCCACTTTCAACACCAAAGCCTCAAAATAACTATTCTGATAATCAAACCACAGATTCGAGATTAAATGAGAGTTTACCTGGTGATTTCTTGCTGCAAATTCGAATCCCAAACACACCCTGGCTTTAGATTTCCAAGCACCAAGCTCCTTCTTCTCCAAAACCCACAAGAGCTCCAAAATCCTTCTCCCTTCTCCTTCTCCAAAACACAGCCGACACACACACTGATCTTAGCCAAAAATGGAATGTTTCTAGGGTTTTGTGTCCATTATATACCTTGTCCCATATTTACAAAATACACCCCTCAACTTCCATTTTATTAAATTTCCACCACAAGACTTGGAACCCTTCCTTTTGAACACGGTTACTACATCTGTGTAGGTGCATGTGTGTATATGCACAACATATATACATACATGTCTACTATATAGATTAATTTCTATATATGTATATATGGAAGAGAAGAAAATGGGAGAGAGGGAAGGTTACCTTTGTTGTGGTATGTATTGAAAATTAAGATGGCTTGGAATTGCTTACTTGGAATGGAGAAGTCCGGAAAAGCTTAAGATACTGAATATATATAATAGTAATTAAGCACATGATTCATAGAATAAGTAATTTGCTTGCAACTTTGGCAACATAGGATCTGCTTTATAACATCAATTTTACTCCTTTTAATATATATATATATATATATATATATATATATATATATATATATATATATATATATATATATATATAAAATATAGAGGAGCATTAAAATGCAATCCCTTTATTCTTTTTAATATATATATAGAGAGGTTAAACATTTTATAAGAAAACGAGAAGTCTTAATATTATATATGATTACACTTTTTTGGGTGTGTTTAATCATAAGTGATTAACCGTCTATGTGTTATCAATGCAATTTGTATATATAAATATATAATATATATATATTTTTTCATTCTTTTACGAACTCAATACTATGTAAAACCTTAAGTGCTGTTTCATATGTGAAACAATAAATGCAAATTGGTTTGTATGTTTGTATAATTTATTGAGTTTAAAAATTATTATGCGTATATACATGTATGTATTACATGTGTGTAATAATAAAGACACGTCAATTAACGCCGTTGAATCTAATAGCAACTGGTAATATAGATAGTAAATTACAAACCCTATATATATATATATATAACTCTACAAAACAAATTCTTATTACAAATGATGCAAGTTATTATTCATCAAACCTAAAACAACGCAAATAGTTGGTTCAAATAAACAGATTTTTTTTATAGACAGTAAAATGGGCAGGTCAAATGCATTGATTTAAGGATTTTGGATCAAAACGATCAGTTTTTCTAAGACGAACTAGTAATTAACATGTCAATTTCTTAATTTTAAACTAGTTTATATTTTCTACGTTGTTTCATGTTATACAATTATTTGTATTGATCAAGGTTCTAAATGGCATGAGACGTGGTGTGGCGTCTAGACTAAGACTCAAGCCTTAAGAGCCACGACGAGGCCATGACGTTTATCAAGACGTGACTTATGGCGACAAATCTCTATATCATATATAATATTATATATAAAAACATGTGTTTTATACTATTAATCGACAAGTCAATGACAATAAACAAGTTAAATTAGGTTATATATTAAAAAACTAGCAAATAAAATATTAAATAAAAATATCAATTAATTAATGTTTAAACAAACTAATAAAGAAATTAAATTAAACAAAAATGCATTTAATTTATCCGTGTGGCATCTTAAAAGACTTTTTTAAATTAGCAAAAAATCTTTCTAATTATTAGCAAAGCTTAGCTATCTACGTAACATTATCATCTTGTAAGACATTGTCTAAGATGAATGTGGATGCTCTAACATAAAAACATTTACTCGTTTGTTCTAGATCATTTTGACATATTATTAGTTAACTATGTGTTATTAAATATTATAGAAATAAGAATCAATTATTTTGTGAATTATTATTTGAATATATATTAAAGACTCGTATCCTAATTAATGAAAAAAATATATGTCCATCGTTCATAATATTGTACTTGGTTACAATATTAGTTAACATTTTCTATGTTGCTTATGCATATTTATGCACAAAGATGGGAAAGCTTAATCAATTTGCATTTTCTTAACATACTCCATCATAAAGATAGACCACGTAACTTGCCATATTAAAAACTTTTTCTTGAATAAGTCATAAATTTCAACGACGATGAATTAGTATATCAGTATTTTACGAATGTTGTTCTTCGATATCACTTCGTACGTGAGATATGTTGTGGTCGAAAGATCTACACGTTCCAAAATACATCAAACGAGATCCCACCCTCCAAATTATTTAATACCATACAAATTTTAAATGAAAAATAAATTAGTATTTATCAATAATTTTCTGTCACTTAAATTTGCCTTTATCCCTTAACATTGTGTTCTCTAATACGGAGAGAAGGGAAAAAGAAAAGAAATGGATGGAAAGATGAGGAAAGGGAAAGGAAAAGAAAAATAATGTTTTCGTTTGTGCTCTCGAAATAGAAGGAAAAAGAAGGAAACGAAAGGAGAAAAAAAATACTTTTTCCATGTTCTTAAACAGGAGATAAAAGAAAGCAAAAACGTCATTTTTACTAATATACTCATAAAATATACTTTTATAAAGAGAGATCGGGTATTTTAAAGTTTTAATAATTTTTTAAGTGCTTTTAATTTTTTTTCATTTTCTTCCTTCCTTTTCCTCCAACATGGAGAAAATATTGGAAGAAAAAACTTATCATTATTTTTCTTTTGTTTCCTTTCACTTATCTCCTAAAAAAATTTCGAGAACACGAGTTATTTTTACTTTTCTCTCATTTCTCTCTCTTTTCGTTCTTTTCCTTCCTAAAATGAGTTTCGAGAACACAGCGTAAATGTTGTTATTATCATCAAAGAAGTTTTTATTTCGATGCGTCTGTTATCGACATATGATGTCATAGTTATGATAGTGATCTGATTTTATGGTGATAATCTATACATATAATAAATAAGTAACTAGCATGTCACGTGTCGACTTCTGGTGAGCCGACTTCAGTATTTTCCCGCCTAAACATGTATCTGGACGCAGTTTACATTATAAGTTCAATTAGCACACTCACATTCACTTCTCCTTAAATCTCTCCTTAATTAATTTTTTTAATCTATACGTTACATTTACTACCCTTATAATTAGGTATGTAGTTACTTTTAATCCCTTACTTTTTTATTTTTCATTTTAGACTCTTATCATATAAACATAAATACTGTATATGAACTAAAATGCATTAAAAAAATACATTTTTTTTTCAAATTACACTATTGTAATCGTCTCGTCAATATCTTCGAAATGAGCCCAATATTGAATATTTTTGGATTTAATCATATTCTTAAATATCATGAACATGTACGAATTAATTTGTTTTATATCCCTTACATTATTCATTTTCATTTTACACCCTTATAATATTAAAAATACATAATCATAGTTTAACTAAAACATATTAATAAATGCATTGTTTTACAAATTATATTATTACAATATTCTCGTCAATAATTTCAAAATAAGTTTATTATTGAATATTTTTTTAACTTAATAATATTGTGAAATATTTTTTTAACTTAAAAGTTGTAAAACCTTCAACGTTCAACATGATAATTAAAAATAAAATTATTTTTATTTTTAAATTACACTTTATATCATTATAATTGGTTATTTAATTTACTTTATATCCATTCTCCTTTCATTTTTCATTTTACATCCTTATCATATTAACATACATAAACTAAAATACATTAAACAAATATGTTTTTCTTTTTTTATAAATTATACCATTATAACCCTTCATCAAAACCTTCAAAATGAGCACAACTGTTATGGGTTTGAGGACCCCACTATCGAACGAATATTTTTCATTTTTTTGACCAATTAACCATATTGACCTTTAATTTTATACATTTAATACGCGATTTAAAAGCGAATAAATATGAACATGAAACAAACTTATTTTTTTCGAATTCTCGGTTTTAGATTCAAGATATTTCGCGCCGCATCGCGCGCGGGTACATATCTATGTTTTAATAAATCAAAAACTTCTTATCATGTGATGATGTGATAATGTTGTTATCGGTGGATATATTATATGTACTTTGTTTTTAGGGATAATGAATTCACTAATATTATAGATAAATACGAAATCACATTATTGTTAATTATTTACTTTTTCCATTTAATTATAATTATGGGTTAAATAATTTGGAGGCTCATAAATGTTCTTGCATTTTCGTAGAATATGTGTGATCTCATTTGAATCTCTCCCTATATACACATACACACATATATGAAGGTTCACGTGAAAAAAAAAACAAATTAAGGTGAGAAGCGCGTAAGAATCTTGACCCAAATCACTTTTAATATCAAATCCACTCATAAATCGAGTTTGATACAAGAATAAATCCAGTGTATCGTGGTGTATCTCATTACTAATATACATCCAAGGGTTAAGATGCCTTCTTACATTTCTCACCATAACCTTTCTTCTTAACAAAACCTAACCCTACATACATATAGGGTGTATTAAAATAAAATGACTAAATATCGTTAGAATATAAGAATAGAAGAACTATATATGAACTAGAAGTCTACTCGTGCAAAGCACCGCGATATATCTCGATTTTAATGTTCTAATTATCTTTAATGTGTGGTTTTGAGAAAACGGTCAAAGTTTTTTTTTTATAAATTTGTTTAAAGAATGACGTTTTTTGAGGAGTTCATGATTTGAGGATTTGAAAGTGGTTAGAGATAAGGATTAATTAATAAGAGCCTATGATTTAAGGATTTGAAGATTGTTAGAGATAAGTATTAATCAAGTAATTAACATTAAAAGCGGTACATAAAGTTTCATTAGTTGTTTTTAAAAGATTTTAAGTAATTAGCATTAAATAGCGGTACATGAAGCTTTAAGGGTTGTTTTTAAGAGTTTTTCATAAATGATTTATAATATAGTATAGATTATTGAGAAATCAATTTAAAGATAGGGTCGTTCCTGACATATTGTAGGCCCTGGGCGAGATGTAAAATTAGGCCCTCGATAAGTATGATTTTTTTTTCAACATGTTGTCTTTTATCATCAGAAATAACATTGAGTTCAAAAAATATTAATAATTCATATAAAACTTTTTTCCGAGAATTCCTAGACGCAAAATCAATCAATAGTTATTTATAAATTAATATTATCTATCATATCATTTTTACCTAGCATCATAAATTCGTTCCACCGTCAAACACATCATATGACATACCTTTAATATATAGACCACATCATTTTATATCACAATATTGACTATTCAGAGTAACACTATATGTAAATTAATATAAATCGGTTGGATTTCCATATCACTTCATACTAATGTTTTCACCATTTTAAACTTTTAGGGTTAATACACACTTTAACGAACCATCAATCTTAGAATCAAAAGTCCCTGTTGGTTATAACTTGATATCTTATTCTTGTTGTAGATATAGGAGAATACTTAAATTATGTATTCAATATTAGGTAATAAGGAAGTCCATAATGTATGGAAAATGTTAGTTTTAAAATCGTAAATATAGATATATGGTGGATAGTCCCATATTGTTGGTAATTTTTTCAAAATGAATGAGCTTTGTTAGTAAATAACAAGAAATCTACTATATTCTAATATAAATGTTTGAGGGGCTGTTCAGTTCGTTTTGCATTAAGTTCCATATGGATAAAGTTGTCTATATGGATAAATCTGTCTGAATGGTATTTCATAATTTGTTGTTCGTTTGGTGAGCTGAATAAATGGCCTGAATGATGAAAATGACTATGTTACCCTTCTTTTACATTTAACATTCAGTTCCACCGATTCAAACCCAAAATAGATATCATACTCAATTACAAACCCTAAATCAGAAATCAATCGATCGATAAAATCAGAATCAATCGATCGATAAAACCAAAATCAAAAACTGATTTCTAACCCTAAATCAGAAACTCACATCAAACCTAAATCAAAAACTGAATTCGAACCCTAAAAGTGTTGTTCTTCGAGTGAGGGTTTGAACCAGAAGGAAACCCAGAAAAAACGTTGGTTCGAGG
This sequence comes from Saussurea involucrata, assembly GCA_033807775.1. Taxonomy (NCBI): domain Eukaryota; kingdom Viridiplantae; phylum Streptophyta; class Magnoliopsida; order Asterales; family Asteraceae; genus Saussurea; species Saussurea involucrata. Next base: position 12,661,467 of record CM066327.1, on the reverse strand, counting down.
GTTTGAACCAGAAGGAAACCCATAAGTTGAAGAACAGATGAGGGAGGCCGGAGGGGTCACGAATAGAGCCGAACCAGAAGGAAACAGATGAGGGAGGGCTCACAACCAGAAAAAAAACGTTGGTCCGCTGAAGCTTACCAGTCTTTGATAACCATCATCGATTCCTCTTATGAAGCCATGGAGGAAGAGGACTTGGCACATGGAAGAGAAGAACTCTTATATGGCAAAACATACAGGATCTCTCGTTTCACATCGGAGATCGAACCAGAAAGATCAAGAGGAAGAAATTAGGGTAGGATCGTGCTCTTATTTAGAGCCTGTTTTTGTAAAGTGTGGTGTGAGTGTTTTTGTAAAGGGGTAGTTGGGGAAATTTGAGATATTAAAATGGCCGAGTACAAAGGACTTTGGTTTTTTAGCTGAACAGTTCAGTCATTGGCTGACCGAATAAGCTGATACCGAACAGCTGGATATGGCTGAGCGAAATAGGGCCGTGCCAAGGGGTAACACTATTTTTTACACTAAACATCAAAAGTAGTGTAAAATTTAGTGTTAATAGTAAATCTTCTCCAATGGGTAACACTATTTTTTACACCAAATCATTTTTATATTAATTTATTAAACTTTCAATAATATCCTTATATTGATTAACTTTACAATTTATACCCATATTTTTTATTTAGATCATAACTTATTATTTTTTATTTTTATTAAGTATGAACTAAATTATTTTAATGTATATCACAAAACTTTTTATAAAACAATAAAAGTTATATTAAACAATATATATAATAATCAAGAACAATCACAAATGTGCCATAAGATTCAATCTCATATATTGAATGCAGAGAGAAAGTACGAGAGATCCAAGGAACAGTATTAGTCAAATGCTTCTAGCTACATATCTCTTAAAATAAAAACTATTTATACCCAAGAGGTATTTACACGTATGCCCTTATACTTTAATACAATATACATTAAGCACTAACAAGTGACCTTTATCTTGACCGTGGAACATGCTTCTTACTGCTGCTTACTGCTACATATCGTGCTCTTTCCCGAGAAGCACTCTCCCATCTGAGCATCGCCGTATGCTCCACTTTTGTTGCCCTGGTTTATATCCCGGAGTACTCCTATGGCCGATCTGTCACCCAACCTACTTAAACAACCTAAAGGCTTGGTCCCGGTTCTGCCACTCCTGAATCAGACGATGTTTCCTAAGCCTTTCAGTCCATTTGTCGTCGACTCGTCGTGGCCTTGTGGGCACCGATCTTGCTTGGCATGATGAATAATCTTTAACTTCATATATATAATTAACAAATATAAAAATACAACATTTATATCCATACATAACTTGTTTTTGTTTGCAACACAATAAGGGATCGTGTATAATTACACAAACTATAGGGTTGTATTTGTAATTGTAGCACATTTTGGGGGTAATTTATGTACTTTAAACTCAAAAATATCATATCATCATTCATGGAAAAAAATCACCTATCCAAACTCTCTCTATACCTTCCCTACCCAACCACTGATATATTGACACCTAATCAACTTCTAAATTAATTAATTAATCAATTTTAAATTTGTTAACCCCACGTTTGAGCTCGTTAACCCCCATTCCCCCAAACACCCTCCACTTCTTCCACACTCTATCTCTTTAAAATTTATTCCATTTAACATTTACTTTAAACTATCTTTTTCAAATTTTTAATTAAGTTAACGTGTATTTTGTTAGAGATTTCAAAAATAAATGTATTTTTTGAAAATTGAGAGAGAATATATATAATTTTATATAAAATATTTTTTTTTCAATAAATATACTCTTTTATTTCCTTTTTTTTTAAATTACCCATATTTATAAAAAAATCAAATAATAAGTAAATCATTCCTAAATAAAATATATTTTATGAATATTGAGAGAGAATATATACTTTTTGAATGATAACTATCTTTTTAAATACTTTTACTTTTCTATCTATCATCCGTTATTTTATCCTCAAATTCTCTACTTTTTCTTCTAGTTTTTCTTTTATGTTCTTGTGTTTTCTTATAGAAGATCACATATCAAGGGATATTTACACTTATACCCTTATACTTTAATACAATATACATTAAGCACTAACAAGTGACCTTTATCTTGATTGTCCATTGTCGTCGACTCGTCGTGGTCTCGTGGGCTCCGATCTTGCTTGGCATGATGAATAATCTTTTACTTCATATATATAATTAACAAATATAAAAATACAACATTTATATCCATACATAACTTGTTTTGTTTGCAACACAATAAGGGATCGTGTTAATTACACAAACTATAGGGTTGTATTTGTAATTGTAGCACATTTTGGGGGTAATTTATGTACTTTAAACTCAAAAATATCATATCATCGTTCATCCCCATGGTTCGATTGTTTCTCGTATAAATCCACAGCAGCGGCTGAGAGAGCGGAGGTAGAAAATAATGGCGGATCTGTTCTTGAAACAAGCAAAGCAATACTCAGAGACGCGACCAGGTTATCCACAAGAACTGTTTGATTTCATCGCCGGCAAAACGCCCAGCCATGACCTTGTTTGGGACGTCGGCACCGGTAGCGGTCAGGCGGCTATTTCCGTAAGTTCTTCTTCTTCGTACTGCTATCCATTTCTGGATCTCGTAGTTTACATCGGAAAATTTCTAACTACCTATTCATATTCCGAATTTCTATTAAAAATCATCGCTACTTGTTACGAGAGAATAGAGTTTTTTTTACGATCGTACTTGTTTGTCGCAACTTCCGTAAGTTCTTCTTCTTCGTACTGCTATCCATTTCTGGATCTCGTAGTTTACATCGGAAAATTTCTAATTAACTATTCATATTCCGAATTTCTATTAAATCATCGCTACTTGTTACCAGTGAATAGAGTTTGTTTGACGATCGTACTTGTTTATCGCAGCTTGCGAGCATATACACGAAGGTAATTGGCACAGATACAAGCAACAAACAACTAGATTTTGCTCCAAATCTCCCCAACGTCCGTTACCTCTGTACTTCCCCCAATATTTCTCCGTCTGAGTTGGAAGAGATCGGGACAGAATCGAGTGTTGATTTAGTTACAGTGGCTCAAGCTCTCCACTGGTTTGATAACGACACCTTCTACAATCAAGTCAAATGGATACTGAAGAAACCAAACGGTGTTATTGCAGCATGGTGCTATACCATTCCAGAAATTGACGATCAATTCGATCCAATTTTCCGAAAGTTCTACTCTGAATCAAAACCTTATTGGGATCTGTTTCGTGGATTGGTGGATGACAAGTATAGGAGCATCAAATTCCCGTTCGAAGCTGTGGATGGATGCAATGACACAGGTCCATTTGAGTTTGAATCCAAGAAGTTGATGAGTTTAGATGAGTTCTTTACTTACATTAGGTCATGGTCAGCTTACCAAACTGCAAAAGAGAAAGGTGTCGAGTTATTGAACAATGGCGTGATCGAGGAATTCAGTCGAGCCTGGAATGGAGATGAAAATGGACAAAGGTGTGTTACGTATCCGGTCTATCTAAGGATCGGCAAAGCCGGAGTTTCAGTTTAGATTAATCCGGTTGGCAAATTGACATATCGAACACCATCATAAACAGTAACCAGTGAAGTATCTCACGAGTAGAACGAGGGTAATTTGGTAATTTAATGTAGGATTAAAATTATAATATTGAAATAATGACCAACAATATCTGGAGTCGGAGAGAACTCCATTCCTTTATGTTTAGAATATGAATATTTGTTTTCTTTAATGTTGTAATTTGTGTATTAAGTGCATATAAAACAGTATAAATAAAAATTATTTTTATTTTCGCTGAAGAAATTCGAATTTTGGATTGTTAGGGCATCCTTCAATTAGACCTGGAAAACGTGTCGTGTTGGGTCGTGTCGGATTCAAAGTTTAATCACAACCCGACCCGTTTAATAAACGAGTTAGAAAATCTCAACCCTAACACGACCTGTCTAACCCGACACGACCCGCCTAACCCGTTCATATATAAAACTAAAAAGTAAAAATCAAAAATTCACAAAAAAATTACAAGTTCAAATTAAAGCGTTATAAATCTAAATTTTATAGTTCTAACTTATAAGTTCTAACTAAATCTAAATATTAAAAATCCAAAAACATTAAAAACTCAAAATCATTAAAAAAAACTTAATATATATATATATATAAACGGGTTATTCGGGTCATTTTCGAGTTGAAATGACCCTAACCTTAACCGTTTAATTTTCATGTCGTGTCGTGTCAACCCCATGGGCGGACCTAGGTAAGAGCATACGGTGGCACGTGCCACCGTATTGTTTCTCTGCCGTAAGGTAAAAAAATTAGGTTCGTGAAAGGTGCAACCGTATCAATTTGATTTGTGCCACCATATATATTTTGAAACTACAATAAAGACACAAGTTTCCCTTGGTAGAGTTGGTTTGGAAGGCTTTTATTTTACTCAAGACCTGGGTTCAAGTCTTGTTAGAGACATTTTTGTAGTTTTTAGTTTTTAATTTCATATTTACTATGTTTCTAAAAAAATTGCCATAATGGGACTCGAACTTGAGACCTCAAGTTTGAAAAGCAAGAGACTAACCACCAGACCAATATTGATTTTATAAAAAATATCTCTATTTGTTTCTTATAATTAAATGATGCTACCGTTAGAAAAAATTTCTAGGTCCGCCACTGGTCAACCCGTTTACGGGTTGAAATGTATTACCTAACCCCGTTTATTTCATGTCAAGTTAGTGTGTCAATTCAGTTTTTGTCAGGTCTATCTCCAATATAATTCTCTATTTTACTCTATATTATAGAGTAAAAAATAAAGAATGTTTTTATGTTTTCTCCAATATATTACTCTATTTTCTACTCTAAAATATAATATTTCAAGCATACTCTTTTTTTTACTCTAGAAAAAATAGAGATTATGAATAATGTTTTTCTATATTTAGATAGTTGCTATTCATTTCCCTATTATAAAGGGTAAAATAAAGGGTTCATTAGAATTATTTTAAAGAGTAAAATAAAAGTAGAATAAAATAGAGGGTTCATTCAAAAAAAAATTGAGTTGTGCAATCGAATTTGATTTTGTAGTTTGACTTGTATTCAAACAAAACAAAGCAGAACGTGAGTTTGAAGGGTAGGTTGGGAAACTCAAATTGAAACCAACAACATCTCGATTTTGTTTTTGCTTAATAAAAAATTTGAATGAATTTGATTTTTTAATACATAAAAAAAACCATCTAATCCAATTAGAAATTGTAGCTTGTAGCACTTTTGGTACTCCCTTTATGACCATTTCATATGTTACGGTTACCCTTAGTTTTGCTCTATAAATCTTACCTCAACGGTTGAATTACCTCGAGCTGATAGGTAGAGTTTACCTACCCCCTGCTTTAGTTTTGATCTTCGCTAGCCAGAATGGTTGGTTGGGTTCACATTCACATTCACGAACAAAAACGATTCATAACCATCCTAATCTAATAGTGGCACAATTTGATTTAACAACTATAAGGTACTTTTAATAGTCTATATGCAACACATATTAGCTGAAACTTGAACATATGAGGTACATATTAGCACAATTTGATTTAACAACTATAAGGTACTTTTAATAGTCTATATGAGGTGGAAGCGACGGCTGTGGGGTCCGGCTGTGGGGAACCCGGAGTGTTTTGGGAAGAGTCGGTGGATGGACCCGAGGATGGCGATTGGAGAATATCGCGCATCATAGGGGAGGGGTCGGATGTGTCGTCCACGAAAGAGTAGGAGGGAGGAGCGTTGGGAGTGACAGAACCAAACGGGAAGATGGATTCGTCAAAGGTGACGTGGCGAGAGATAATGATGCGTTTGGTGGACAGGTCAAGGCAACGGAAACCCCGATGCAGTGATGGGTATCCGAGAAAGACACATGGAGAACTGCGAGGGGCTAATTTGTGGGGTGTGGTTAGATGAGGGTAGCATAGACAACCAAAGATCCGAAGATGAGAATAGGAAGGGTGTTTTTGATAGAGGCGGTAGTGGGGGGTATCGAGATTAATGGCGGTGGAGGGAAGAAGGTTGAGAAGGTGAGTAGCCATATGTAGAGCTTCAACCCAATAAGTGGGTGGGAGATGAGCGTGAAATAGTAGAGTGCGAACGATGTTGTTAATGGTGCGTAACATGCGTTCCGATTTACCATTTTGTTGAGATGTGTGAGGACAGGAGAAACGAAATTGAATACCATGAGATGCAAAGAAGTCATGAAAGGTTTGGTTATTGTATTCACCGCCATTATCACACTGGAAAAATTGAATGGTGGTGTGAAAGTGATTTTTGACAAAATGAAAAAATTCATGAAATTTGGCGAAGACATCTGACTTTCGTTTAAGAGGGTATACCCATAAGTAGTGTGTATAATGATCTAAGAAGATGACATAGTATCGTAAGCCACTAATGCTCGGTATGGGCGATGTCCAAACATCAGAATGAATAATTTCAAATGCACGAGAAACAATGGAACTAGAATTAAAAAACGGTAACTTAATATGTTTGCCAAGTTGGCATGAATTACAAATAGTTGCACTCTTATTGAAATGGCAAGAAATAACATTATTTGAAACTAAGGACTGCAAAACTTGATCATTGGGATGACCGAGCCGTTGATGCCAAGTGGAGCGGGACGTGGAGAGGAGGACTTGAGGAGATGTGGATTGGACTGGGTAGAGAGGGCCGTCACTATCACAGCGGATGAGAGGCCGGCGAGTCTTGTAATCCTTCACAGTGAAACCAAAAGCATCAAATTCGATAGACACTTTATTATGACGAGTAAACTGGCGAACAGAAATAAGATTTTTAATAATATTGGGAGAGATCAGAATATTATGTAGGTGAAGTGGGCGATATGGGTTGGGCATGGGAAACGGGGCATGGCCGGTTTGCAATACAGGCATTAAGGAACCATTACCAACACGGATAGAACGAGAATCATGATTGTCAAGAACAGAATGGAGTATACCTGAATTGGCGTGCACGTGGTCGGTTGCCCCAGTATCCATATACCAGTTAGCTGCGTCGGGGTCCTGAAGGGACATGGAACTGAACAGTTCCGGTAGTGAGGTGGCTTGATCAGGTGCGTGACGGCTGTCTAGGGTTTCAGAACAGTGAGCCGCCGATGGTGCCCAAGAGTTATACGGTTGCTGCCGCTGACCGTGTGGAGAGGAAATAGCCGGCGATGGGCCAAGGATGCCGGGCTGGGACGCCGACCACGGTTGTGGGGCGTTCTGGCGATGTCGCTGCTGATGGGTGCGGCTGGAGGGGGGCGGCGGTATGTAGACCCATCCATATCGAGGTGGAGCAGAAGAGGGAGGTGGGCGACGGCCCTGGCGAGGCTGGCGTCGATCGGTGCGGCGGCCTTGACCTTGACCACGGGGCGTGTTCACGTTGAGTACCGTGGACGAGGAAGAATGGTCCCCATGGGAAGCGATAGGAGCGGGGCGATTATTGGACAGCCGTTGTTCCTCCATTAGCAACATGGATCGAACTTCCAAGAATGATGGAAGCGGAGAGCGGTAGCGGATAATGTTAGCCACAGATTCAAACTTTGAGGAAAGGCCGTTGATAGCATAGTTTACGAGATGCTTATCAGGAACGGCAGATGCCGGATCAAGATTGGCAAGAAGGTCGGCAATACCTTTGATTTTCGCGAAGTAGGCATGAACGGAGAGATCGCTCATCACGAGATTGTGAAGTTCATTATCAAGTTGCATGGTTTTGGCATCCTTGTTGTCACGGAAGAGAGTCTCCAGATCGGTCCAGACTTGAAGAGCCGTAGTACCTTTCTTCAAAACCATTTGAAGCAGAGATTGAGAAATAGACCCATAGATCCATAGTTTAACGATGGAGTCAACCTTTTTCCATTCGGCATCTGTTGGTTTGGGGCTGGAGTCGTCGATATGATCGATGACATCAAATCCAACGCAGTGTGTGGAAAACAGTTCTCGCCATTGATCATAATTGAGTTGCTCGAGATCCAGAAGGAGTGGAACGTAAGTTTTGATATTGGTGATGCCAAAGGCTTTGTGTGGTGGGGGATCGGTGGGTGCCATTTGCGATCGGCGGTGGTATACGACGGTGGCTATGGTGAGATAGATTAGGGTTTCAATCAATGGAGGGTAAGGAGAAAATCAAGGAGAAGATTATGGAGGGGATCAGAAGATTAAGGAAAGGATCAGAGAATGCTCTGATACCATATTGGTTTTGAGAATTCAAAAATGATTTTCCTTGATTCATACAAAGGTTACACAGGGAATAAATATACATCGTAAAGGGCCGTGGGCCGAGGGCCTAGGCAAATACAAACACATTTACAATAATAATACAAATACAAATATCTGCTAACAGTGGAATATTGGCTCTCACAACTATACGAAAACAAATGGGACCTTGGTTCCCTCAAACGGAATACCAAATGGAACCTTGGCTCCTCAATATATTACATGCCAATGAAGGCATTATTGCGACTGAAAACTAAACTAAAACCCTTATTTAAACTGGGGTATCCCTACACTAAGATACATCAATCAAATGTTCGTTATCATTGGTACTATAGAAATATACTTAGAATCTCAAACATAAACTATAATTGTTAGCTTAAAGATGATATATTGTAGAACTCAAGATCGGATTGAAAATGTTTGTGCTACTACGATCAAAGTTGCATCAGCAACTCCAAATTTGTACACTCACATGTCCAGCTCTTAGGCATAGGCTCATACTTCGTGTGTTGTCCGACCATACACGGACTTTACTTCTCAGCACCGCTTAACACTAACCATCTACTAGGGAAGGAAACTAGATTGCTTATAAAAATAAACAACTTAGTTCACTACTATGCTTTACTTATCTCGTACTGACAAAAGAGATGTGGCTAGAAGGTGTTATATTTGTAGTGAAATACACTCACACTTAGTGAGACCTAGACTATGGACTCATTCTTACACCTACCCGTTCAAGCTTAGGCTATATATCATAACCTATTTCTCTTGAACTACTGCTCTTATACCAACTTGAAACACCATCCCTAAACCCCGGAAGGTATTACGAAATATGAGTCATAAAATAGTAAATATATAGAATAAACCTGAAATATCACCCTTAAATACAATAAAGGTCTTGACCAAACGTAAATTACACCAAACTCAAACTAACAGCAGAAGCCTATAAAAATAAATAACGGGAGTCAACTAACTAGTTCGTCCCATACCAAACTAGTTATTACATCATAAAAAAACAAATAACACGATCTTATAATCCACAGACCAAATCTTCTTGTTGGTTCTGTTGTGACGTTTTATCCTGAGACACACGACATGAGTTAGCTTTACAAAGCTAAGTGAGTTCATGATAATACTAATAATTAAACCTTTCATAACAAATGACTAACTACATCTTTTTCGATGCATATAATTCACAACGGTCAAATATAAAACTAAAATGGTTTACTATACAACTCGTGCACAACTACACATACTGAACTGATACTTTCTGACGACACCCCGATGGGTAACCTCACTGAACATTTCTGAGTACTATTGAGCTTAACTCTGTCAATCAATCTTGCTAGAACTTATCTCGTGTATAAGTCACTATTCACGAATATATATATATATATATATATATACATATGTATATATATATGTAGAGGTGGGTTCAAACGAGAATGAGTGTTATTTAAAAGAACAAAGGAATAGCTCTCAGCCAATTGTTTTTAAAAACAATTCTGAAAATAATACTTTCCAAAATGAACCTTAAAAGGGTATTAAGGTCATATTATGATATGATTTAATTTAGGATAGTGTTGACTTCCTAAAACTAAGAGTCACAATATCTCACTCAAATCAAAATCATATATATCAAATAAAAATCCCGTATTTAAGTGGTCATCTAGTTTTGTTCGGTTGTTCAAGCAAATCGTGAATATGTAACCCAAAATCACAGATGATTATATGATAAATAAGTTGGACATATTGTTTAGATATAATATGCAACACAAAATCACAGATGATTTACTTTAAATAAAATTGGACAAATTGTTTAAGTGTAATATCACTTGTGATTAACAATATAAAAACACAAAAACCTTAAGTGCTGTTTCATATGTGAAACAATAAATGCAAATTGGTTTGTATGTTTGTATAATTTATTGAGTTTAAAAATTATTATGCGTATATACATGTATGTATTACATGTGTGTAATAATAAAGACACGTCAATTAACGCCGTTGAATCTAATAGCAACTGGTAATATAGATAGTAAATTACAAACCCTATATATATATATATATAACTCTACAAAACAAATTCTTATTACAAATGATGCAAGTTATTATTCATCAAACCTAAAACAACGCAAATAGTTGGTTCAAATAAACAGATTTTTTTTATAGACAGTAAAATGGGCAGGTCAAATGCATTGATTTAAGGATTTTGGATCAAAACGATCAGTTTTTCTAAGACGAACTAGTAATTAACATGTCAATTTCTTAATTTTAAACTAGTTTATATTTTCTACGTTGTTTCATGTTATACAATTATTTGTATTGATCAAGGTTCTAAATGGCATGAGACGTGGTGTGGCGTCTAGACTAAGACTCAAGCCTTAAGAGCCACGACGAGGCCATGACGTTTATCAAGACGTGACTTATGGCGACAAATCTCTATATCATATATAATATTATATATAAAAACATGTGTTTTATACTATTAATCGACAAGTCAATGACAATAAACAAGTTAAATTAGGTTATATATTAAAAAACTAGCAAATAAAATATTAAATAAAAATATCAATTAATTAATGTTTAAACAAACTAATAAAGAAATTAAATTAAACAAAAATGCATTTAATTTATCCGTGTGGCATCTTAAAAGACTTTTTTAAATTAGCAAAAAATCTTTCTAATTATTAGCAAAGCTTAGCTATCTACGTAACATTATCATCTTGTAAGACATTGTCTAAGATGAATGTGGATGCTCTAACATAAAAACATTTACTCGTTTGTTCTAGATCATTTTGACATATTATTAGTTAACTATGTGTTATTAAATATTATAGAAATAAGAATCAATTATTTTGTGAATTATTATTTGAATATATATTAAAGACTCGTATCCTAATTAATGAAAAAAATATATGTCCATCGTTCATAATATTGTACTTGGTTACAATATTAGTTAACATTTTCTATGTTGCTTATGCATATTTATGCACAAAGATGGGAAAGCTTAATCAATTTGCATTTTCTTAACATACTCCATCATAAAGATAGACCACGTAACTTGCCATATTAAAAACTTTTTCTTGAATAAGTCATAAATTTCAACGACGATGAATTAGTATATCAGTATTTTACGAATGTTGTTCTTCGATATCACTTCGTACGTGAGATATGTTGTGGTCGAAAGATCTACACGTTCCAAAATACATCAAACGAGATCCCACCCTCCAAATTATTTAATACCATACAAATTTTAAATGAAAAATAAATTAGTATTTATCAATAATTTTCTGTCACTTAAATTTGCCTTTATCCCTTAACATTGTGTTCTCTAATACGGAGAGAAGGGAAAAAGAAAAGAAATGGATGGAAAGATGAGGAAAGGGAAAGGAAAAGAAAAATAATGTTTTCGTTTGTGCTCTCGAAATAGAAGGAAAAAGAAGGAAACGAAAGGAGAAAAAAAATACTTTTTCCATGTTCTTAAACAGGAGATAAAAGAAAGCAAAAACGTCATTTTTACTAATATACTCATAAAATATACTTTTATAAAGAGAGATCGGGTATTTTAAAGTTTTAATAATTTTTTAAGTGCTTTTAATTTTTTTTCATTTTCTTCCTTCCTTTTCCTCCAACATGGAGAAAATATTGGAAGAAAAAACTTATCATTATTTTTCTTTTGTTTCCTTTCACTTATCTCCTAAAAAAATTTCGAGAACACGAGTTATTTTTACTTTTCTCTCATTTCTCTCTCTTTTCGTTCTTTTCCTTCCTAAAATGAGTTTCGAGAACACAGCGTAAATGTTGTTATTATCATCAAAGAAGTTTTTATTTCGATGCGTCTGTTATCGACATATGATGTCATAGTTATGATAGTGATCTGATTTTATGGTGATAATCTATACATATAATAAATAAGTAACTAGCATGTCACGTGTCGACTTCTGGTGAGCCGACTTCAGTATTTTCCCGCCTAAACATGTATCTGGACGCAGTTTACATTATAAGTTCAATTAGCACACTCACATTCACTTCTCCTTAAATCTCTCCTTAATTAATTTTTTTAATCTATACGTTACATTTACTACCCTTATAATTAGGTATGTAGTTACTTTTAATCCCTTACTTTTTTATTTTTCATTTTAGACTCTTATCATATAAACATAAATACTGTATATGAACTAAAATGCATTAAAAAAATACATTTTTTTTTTCAAATTACACTATTGTAATCGTCTCGTCAATATCTTCGAAATGAGCCCAATATTGAATATTTTTGGATTTAATCATATTCTTAAATATCATGAACATGTACGAATTAATTTGTTTTATATCCCTTACATTATTCATTTTCATTTTACACCCTTATAATATTAAAAATACATAATCATAGTTTAACTAAAACATATTAATAAATGCATTGTTTTACAAATTATATTATTACAATATTCTCGTCAATAATTTCAAAATAAGTTTATTATTGAATATTTTTTTAACTTAATAATATTGTGAAATATTTTTTTAACTTAAAAGTTGTAAAACCTTCAACGTTCAACATGATAATTAAAAATAAAATTATTTTTATTTTTAAATTACACTTTATATCATTATAATTGGTTATTTAATTTACTTTATATCCATTCTCCTTTCATTTTTCATTTTACATCCTTATCATATTAACATACATAAACTAAAATACATTAAACAAATATGTTTTTCTTTTTTTATAAATTATACCATTATAACCCTTCATCAAAACCTTCAAAATGAGCACAACTGTTATGGGTTTGAGGACCCCACTATCGAACGAATATTTTTCATTTTTTTGACCAATTAACCATATTGACCTTTAATTTTATACATTTAATACGCGATTTAAAAGCGAATAAATATGAACATGAAACAAACTTATTTTTTTCGAATTCTCGGTTTTAGATTCAAGATATTTCGCGCCGCATCGCGCGCGGGTACATATCTATGTTTTAATAAATCAAAAACTTCTTATCATGTGATGATGTGATAATGTTGTTATCGGTGGATATATTATATGTACTTTGTTTTTAGGGATAATGAATTCACTAATATTATAGATAAATACGAAATCACATTATTGTTAATTATTTACTTTTTCCATTTAATTATAATTATGGGTTAAATAATTTGGAGGCTCATAAATGTTCTTGCATTTTCGTAGAATATGTGTGATCTCATTTGAATCTCTCCCTATATACACATACACACATATATGAAGGTTCACGTGAAAAAAAAAACAAATTAAGGTGAGAAGCGCGTAAGAATCTTGACCCAAATCACTTTTAATATCAAATCCACTCATAAATCGAGTTTGATACAAGAATAAATCCAGTGTATCGTGGTGTATCTCATTACTAATATACATCCAAGGGTTAAGATGCCTTCTTACATTTCTCACCATAACCTTTCTTCTTAACAAAACCTAACCCTACATACATATAGGGTGTATTAAAATAAAATGACTAAATATCGTTAGAATATAAGAATAGAAGAACTATATATGAACTAGAAGTCTACTCGTGCAAAGCACCGCGATATATCTCGATTTTAATGTTCTAATTATCTTTAATGTGTGGTTTTGAGAAAACGGTCAAAGTTTTTTTTTTATAAATTTGTTTAAAGAATGACGTTTTTTGAGGAGTTCATGATTTGAGGATTTGAAAGTGGTTAGAGATAAGGATTAATTAATAAGAGCCTATGATTTAAGGATTTGAAGATTGTTAGAGATAAGTATTAATCAAGTAATTAACATTAAAAGCGGTACATAAAGTTTCATTAGTTGTTTTTAAAAGATTTTAAGTAATTAGCATTAAATAGCGGTACATGAAGCTTTAAGGGTTGTTTTTAAGAGTTTTTCATAAATGATTTATAATATAGTATAGATTATTGAGAAATCAATTTAAAGATAGGGTCGTTCCTGACATATTGTAGGCCCTGGGCGAGATGTAAAATTAGGCCCTCGATAAGTATGATTTTTTTTTCAACATGTTGTCTTTTATCATCAGAAATAACATTGAGTTCAAAAAATATTAATAATTCATATAAAACTTTTTTCCGAGAATTCCTAGACGCAAAATCAATCAATAGTTATTTATAAATTAATATTATCTATCATATCATTTTTACCTAGCATCATAAATTCGTTCCACCGTCAAACACATCATATGACATACCTTTAATATATAGACCACATCATTTTATATCACAATATTGACTATTCAGAGTAACACTATATGTAAATTAATATAAATCGGTTGGATTTCCATATCACTTCATACTAATGTTTTCACCATTTTAAACTTTTAGGGTTAATACACACTTTAACGAACCATCAATCTTAGAATCAAAAGTCCCTGTTGGTTATAACTTGATATCTTATTCTTGTTGTAGATATAGGAGAATACTTAAATTATGTATTCAATATTAGGTAATAAGGAAGTCCATAATGTATGGAAAATGTTAGTTTTAAAATCGTAAATATAGATATATGGTGGATAGTCCCATATTGTTGGTAATTTTTTCAAAATGAATGAGCTTTGTTAGTAAATAACAAGAAATCTACTATATTCTAATATAAATGTTTGAGGGGCTGTTCAGTTCGTTTTGCATTAAGTTCCATATGGATAAAGTTGTCTATATGGATAAATCTGTCTGAATGGTATTTCATAATTTGTTGTTCGTTTGGTGAGCTGAATAAATGGCCTGAATGATGAAAATGACTATGTTACCCTTCTTTTACATTTAACATTCAGTTCCACCGATTCAAACCCAAAATAGATATCATACTCAATTACAAACCCTAAATCAGAAATCAATCGATCGATAAAATCAGAATCAATCGATCGATAAAACCAAAATCAAAAACTGATTTCTAACCCTAAATCAGAAACTCACATCAAACCTAAATCAAAAACTGAATTCGAACCCTAAAAGTGTTGTTCTTCGAGTGAGGGTTTGAACCAGAAGGAAACCCAGAAAAAACGTTGGTTCGAGGGTTTGAACCAGAAGGAAACCCATAAGTTGAAGAACAGATGAGGGAGGCCGGAGGGGTCACGAATAGAGCCGAACCAGAAGGAAACAGATGAGGGAGGGCTCACAACCAGAAAAAAAACGTTGGTCCGCTGAAGCTTACCAGTCTTTGATAACCATCATCGATTCCTCTTATGAAGCCATGGAGGAAGAGGACTTGGCACATGGAAGAGAAGAACTCTTATATGGCAAAACATACAGGATCTCTCGTTTCACATCGGAGATCGAACCAGAAAGATCAAGAGGAAGAAATTAGGGTAGGATCGTGCTCTTATTTAGAGCCTGTTTTTGTAAAGTGTGGTGTGAGTGTTTTTGTAAAGGGGTAGTTGGGGAAATTTGAGATATTAAAATGGCCGAGTACAAAGGACTTTGGTTTTTTAGCTGAACAGTTCAGTCATTGGCTGACCGAATAAGCTGATACCGAACAGCTGGATATGGCTGAGCGAAATAGGGCCGTGCCAAGGGGTAACACTATTTTTTACACTAAACATCAAAAGTAGTGTAAAATTTAGTGTTAATAGTAAATCTTCTCCAATGGGTAACACTATTTTTTACACCAAATCATTTTTATATTAATTTATTAAACTTTCAATAATATCCTTATATTGATTAACTTTACAATTTATACCCATATTTTTTATTTAGATCATAACTTATTATTTTTTATTTTTATTAAGTATGAACTAAATTATTTTAATGTATATCACAAAACTTTTTATAAAACAATAAAAGTTATATTAAACAATATATATAATAATCAAGAACAATCACAAATGTGCCATAAGATTCAATCTCATATATTGAATGTAGAGAGAAAGTACGAGAGATCCAAGGAACAGTATTAGTCAAATGCTTCTAGCTACATATCTCTTAAAATAAAAACTATTTATACCCAAGAGGTATTTACACTTATGCCCTTATACTTTAATACAATATACATTAAGCACTAACAAGTGACCTTTATCTTGACCGTGGAACATGCTTCTTACTGCTGCTTACTGCTACATATCGTGCTCTTTCCCGAGAAGCACTCTCCCATCTGAGCATCGCCGTATGCTCCACTTTTGTTGCCCTGGTTTATATCCCGGAGTACTCCTATGGCCGATCTGTCACCCAACCTACTTAAACAACCTAAAGGCTTGGTCCCGGTTCTGCCACTCCTGAATCAGACGATGTTTCCTAAGCCTTTCAGTCCATTTGTCGTCGACTCGTCGTGGCCTTGTGGGCACCGATCTTGCTTGGCATGATGAATAATCTTTAACTTCATATATATAATTAACAAATATAAAAATACAACATTTATATCCATACATAACTTGTTTTTGTTTGCAACACAATAAGGGATCGTGTATAATTACACAAACTATAGGGTTGTATTTGTAATTGTAGCACATTTTGGGGGTAATTTATGTACTTTAAACTCAAAAATATCATATCATCATTCATGGAAAAAAATCACCTATCCAAACTCTCTCTATACCTTCCCTACCCAACCACTGATATATTGACACCTAATCAACTTCTAAATTAATTAATTAATCAATTTTAAATTTGTTAACCCCACGTTTGAGCTCGTTAACCCCCATTCCCCCAAACACCCTCCACTTCTTCCACACTCTATCTCTTTAAAATTTATTCCATTTAACATTTACTTTAAACTATCTTTTTCAAATTTTTAATTAAGTTAACGTGTATTTTGTTAGAGATTTCAAAAATAAATGTATTTTTTGAAAATTGAGAGAGAATATATATAATTTTATATAAAATATTTTTTTTTCAATAAATATACTCTTTTATTTCCTTTTTTTTAAATTACCCATATTTATAAAAAAATCAAATAATAAGTAAATCATTCCTAAATAAAATATATTTTATGAATATTGAGAGAGAATATATACTTTTTGAATGATAACTATCTTTTTAAATACTTTTACTTTTCTATCTATCATCCGTTATTTTATCCTCAAATTCTCTACTTTTTCTTCTAGTTTTTCTTTTATGTTCTTGTGTTTTCTTATAGAAGATCACATATCAAGGGATATTTACACTTATACCCTTATACTTTAATACAATATACATTAAGCACTAACAAGTGACCTTTATCTTGATTGTCCATTGTCGTCGACTCGTCGTGGTCTCGTGGGCTCCGATCTTGCTTGGCATGATGAATAATCTTTTACTTCATATATATAATTAACAAATATAAAAATACAACATTTATATCCATACATAACTTGTTTTGTTTGCAACACAATAAGGGATCGTGTTAATTACACAAACTATAGGGTTGTATTTGTAATTGTAGCACATTTTGGGGGTAATTTATGTACTTTAAACTCAAAAATATCATATCATCGTTCATCCCCATGGTTCGATTGTTTCTCGTATAAATCCACAGCAGCGGCTGAGAGAGCGGAGGTAGAAAATAATGGCGGATCTGTTCTTGAAACAAGCAAAGCAATACTCAGAGACGCGACCAGGTTATCCACAAGAACTGTTTGATTTCATCGCCGGCAAAACGCCCAGCCATGACCTTGTTTGGGACGTCGGCACCGGTAGCGGTCAGGCGGCTATTTCCGTAAGTTCTTCTTCTTCGTACTGCTATCCATTTCTGGATCTCGTAGTTTACATCGGAAAATTTCTAACTACCTATTCATATTCCGAATTTCTATTAAAAATCATCGCTACTTGTTACGAGAGAATAGAGTTTTTTTTACGATCGTACTTGTTTGTCGCAACTTCCGTAAGTTCTTCTTCTTCGTACTGCTATCCATTTCTGGATCTCGTAGTTTACATCGGAAAATTTCTAATTAACTATTCATATTCCGAATTTCTATTAAATCATCGCTACTTGTTACCAGTGAATAGAGTTTGTTTGACGATCGTACTTGTTTATCGCAGCTTGCGAGCATATACACGAAGGTAATTGGCACAGATACAAGCAACAAACAACTAGATTTTGCTCCAAATCTCCCCAACGTCCGTTACCTCTGTACTTCCCCCAATATTTCTCCGTCTGAGTTGGAAGAGATCGGGACAGAATCGAGTGTTGATTTAGTTACAGTGGCTCAAGCTCTCCACTGGTTTGATAACGACACCTTCTACAATCAAGTCAAATGGATACTGAAGAAACCAAACGGTGTTATTGCAGCATGGTGCTATACCATTCCAGAAATTGACGATCAATTCGATCCAATTTTCCGAAAGTTCTACTCTGAATCAAAACCTTATTGGGATCTGTTTCGTGGATTGGTGGATGACAAGTATAGGAGCATCAAATTCCCGTTCGAAGCTGTGGATGGATGCAATGACACAGGTCCATTTGAGTTTGAATCCAAGAAGTTGATGAGTTTAGATGAGTTCTTTACTTACATTAGGTCATGGTCAGCTTACCAAACTGCAAAAGAGAAAGGTGTCGAGTTATTGAACAATGGCGTGATCGAGGAATTCAGTCGAGCCTGGAATGGAGATGAAAATGGACAAAGGTGTGTTACGTATCCGGTCTATCTAAGGATCGGCAAAGCCGGAGTTTCAGTTTAGATTAATCCGGTTGGCAAATTGACATATCGAACACCATCATAAACAGTAACCAGTGAAGTATCTCACGAGTAGAACGAGGGTAATTTGGTAATTTAATGTAGGATTAAAATTATAATATTGAAATAATGACCAACAATATCTGGAGTCGGAGAGAACTCCATTCCTTTATGTTTAGAATATGAATATTTGTTTTCTTTAATGTTGTAATTTGTGTATTAAGTGCATATAAAACAGTATAAATAAAAATTATTTTTATTTTCGCTGAAGAAATTCGAATTTTGGATTGTTAGGGCATCCTTCAATTAGACCTGGAAAACGTGTCGTGTTGGGTCGTGTCGGATTCAAAGTTTAATCACAACCCGACCCGTTTAATAAACGAGTTAGAAAATCTCAACCCTAACACGACCTGTCTAACCCGACACGACCCGCCTAACCCGTTCATATATAAAACTAAAAAGTAAAAATCAAAAATTCACAAAAAAATTACAAGTTCAAATTAAAGCGTTATAAATCTAAATTTTATAGTTCTAACTTATAAGTTCTAACTAAATCTAAATATTAAAAATCCAAAAACATTAAAAACTCAAAATCATTAAAAAAAACTTAATATATATATATATATAAACGGGTTATTCGGGTCATTTTCGAGTTGAAATGACCCTAACCTTAACCGTTTAATTTTCATGTCGTGTCGTGTCAACCCCATGGGCGGACCTAGGTAAGAGCATACGGTGGCACGTGCCACCGTATTGTTTCTCTGCCGTAAGGTAAAAAAATTAGGTTCGTGAAAGGTGCAACCGTATCAATTTGATTTGTGCCACCATATATATTTTGAAACTACAATAAAGACACAAGTTTCCCTTGGTAGAGTTGGTTTGGAAGGCTTTTATTTTACTCAAGACCTGGGTTCAAGTCTTGTTAGAGACATTTTTGTAGTTTTTAGTTTTTAATTTCATATTTACTATGTTTCTAAAAAAATTGCCATAATGGGACTCGAACTTGAGACCTCAAGTTTGAAAAGCAAGAGACTAACCACCAGACCAATATTGATTTTATAAAAAATATCTCTATTTGTTTCTTATAATTAAATGATGCTACCGTTAGAAAAAATTTCTAGGTCCGCCACTGGTCAACCCGTTTACGGGTTGAAATGTATTACCTAACCCCGTTTATTTCATGTCAAGTTAGTGTGTCAATTCAGTTTTTGTCAGGTCTATCTCCAATATAATTCTCTATTTTACTCTATATTATAGAGTAAAAAATAAAGAATGTTTTTATGTTTTCTCCAATATATTACTCTATTTTCTACTCTAAAATATAATATTTCAAGCATACTCTTTTTTTTACTCTAGAAAAAATAGAGATTATGAATAATGTTTTTCTATATTTAGATAGTTGCTATTCATTTCCCTATTATAAAGGGTAAAATAAAGGGTTCATTAGAATTATTTTAAAGAGTAAAATAAAAGTAGAATAAAATAGAGGGTTCATTCAAAAAAAAATTGAGTTGTGCAATCGAATTTGATTTTGTAGTTTGACTTGTATTCAAACAAAACAAAGCAGAACGTGAGTTTGAAGGGTAGGTTGGGAAACTCAAATTGAAACCAACAACATCTCGATTTTGTTTTTGCTTAATAAAAAATTTGAATGAATTTGATTTTTTAATACATAAAAAAAACCATCTAATCCAATTAGAAATTGTAGCTTGTAGCACTTTTGGTACTCCCTTTATGACCATTTCATATGTTACGGTTACCCTTAGTTTTGCTCTATAAATCTTACCTCAACGGTTGAATTACCTCGAGCTGATAGGTAGAGTTTACCTACCCCCTGCTTTAGTTTTGATCTTCGCTAGCCAGAATGGTTGGTTGGGTTCACATTCACATTCACGAACAAAAACGATTCATAACCATCCTAATCTAATAGTGGCACAATTTGATTTAACAACTATAAGGTACTTTTAATAGTCTATATGCAACACATATTAGCTGAAACTTGAACATATGAGGTACATATTAGCACAATTTGATTTAACAACTATAAGGTACTTTTAATAGTCTATATGAGGTGGAAGCGACGGCTGTGGGGTCCGGCTGTGGGGAACCCGGAGTGTTTTGGGAAGAGTCGGTGGATGGACCCGAGGATGGCGATTGGAGAATATCGCGCATCATAGGGGAGGGGTCGGATGTGTCGTCCACGAAAGAGTAGGAGGGAGGAGCGTTGGGAGTGACAGAACCAAACGGGAAGATGGATTCGTCAAAGGTGACGTGGCGAGAGATAATGATGCGTTTGGTGGACAGGTCAAGGCAACGGAAACCCCGATGCAGTGATGGGTATCCGAGAAAGACACATGGAGAACTGCGAGGGGCTAATTTGTGGGGTGTGGTTAGATGAGGGTAGCATAGACAACCAAAGATCCGAAGATGAGAATAGGAAGGGTGTTTTTGATAGAGGCGGTAGTGGGGGGTATCGAGATTAATGGCGGTGGAGGGAAGAAGGTTGAGAAGGTGAGTAGCCATATGTAGAGCTTCAACCCAATAAGTGGGTGGGAGATGAGCGTGAAATAGTAGAGTGCGAACGATGTTGTTAATGGTGCGTAACATGCGTTCCGATTTACCATTTTGTTGAGATGTGTGAGGACAGGAGAAACGAAATTGAATACCATGAGATGCAAAGAAGTCATGAAAGGTTTGGTTATTGTATTCACCGCCATTATCACACTGGAAAAATTGAATGGTGGTGTGAAAGTGATTTTTGACAAAATGAAAAAATTCATGAAATTTGGCGAAGACATCTGACTTTCGTTTAAGAGGGTATACCCATAAGTAGTGTGTATAATGATCTAAGAAGATGACATAGTATCGTAAGCCACTAATGCTCGGTATGGGCGATGTCCAAACATCAGAATGAATAATTTCAAATGCACGAGAAACAATGGAACTAGAATTAAAAAACGGTAACTTAATATGTTTGCCAAGTTGGCATGAATTACAAATAGTTGCACTCTTATTGAAATGGCAAGAAATAACATTATTTGAAACTAAGGACTGCAAAACTTGATCATTGGGATGACCGAGCCGTTGATGCCAAGTGGAGCGGGACGTGGAGAGGAGGACTTGAGGAGATGTGGATTGGACTGGGTAGAGAGGGCCGTCACTATCACAGCGGATGAGAGGCCGGCGAGTCTTGTAATCCTTCACAGTGAAACCAAAAGCATCAAATTCGATAGACACTTTATTATGACGAGTAAACTGGCGAACAGAAATAAGATTTTTAATAATATTGGGAGAGATCAGAATATTATGTAGGTGAAGTGGGCGATATGGGTTGGGCATGGGAAACGGGGCATGGCCGGTTTGCAATACAGGCATTAAGGAACCATTACCAACACGGATAGAACGAGAATCATGATTGTCAAGAACAGAATGGAGTATACCTGAATTGGCGTGCACGTGGTCGGTTGCCCCAGTATCCATATACCAGTTAGCTGCGTCGGGGTCCTGAAGGGACATGGAACTGAACAGTTCCGGTAGTGAGGTGGCTTGATCAGGTGCGTGACGGCTGTCTAGGGTTTCAGAACAGTGAGCCGCCGATGGTGCCCAAGAGTTATACGGTTGCTGCCGCTGACCGTGTGGAGAGGA
The DNA here is from genome assembly GCA_033807775.1 of Saussurea involucrata. Taxonomy (NCBI): domain Eukaryota; kingdom Viridiplantae; phylum Streptophyta; class Magnoliopsida; order Asterales; family Asteraceae; genus Saussurea; species Saussurea involucrata. The sequence continues at coordinate 12,638,954 of CM066327.1, read as the reverse complement.
AATAGCCGGCGATGGGCCAAGGATGCCGGGCTGGGACGCCGACCACGGTTGTGGGGCGTTCTGGCGATGTCGCTGCTGATGGGTGCGGCTGGAGGGGGGCGGCGGTATGTAGACCCATCCATATCGAGGTGGAGCAGAAGAGGGAGGTGGGCGACGGCCCTGGCGAGGCTGGCGTCGATCGGTGCGGCGGCCTTGACCTTGACCACGGGGCGTGTTCACGTTGAGTACCGTGGACGAGGAAGAATGGTCCCCATGGGAAGCGATAGGAGCGGGGCGATTATTGGACAGCCGTTGTTCCTCCATTAGCAACATGGATCGAACTTCCAAGAATGATGGAAGCGGAGAGCGGTAGCGGATAATGTTAGCCACAGATTCAAACTTTGAGGAAAGGCCGTTGATAGCATAGTTTACGAGATGCTTATCAGGAACGGCAGATGCCGGATCAAGATTGGCAAGAAGGTCGGCAATACCTTTGATTTTCGCGAAGTAGGCATGAACGGAGAGATCGCTCATCACGAGATTGTGAAGTTCATTATCAAGTTGCATGGTTTTGGCATCCTTGTTGTCACGGAAGAGAGTCTCCAGATCGGTCCAGACTTGAAGAGCCGTAGTACCTTTCTTCAAAACCATTTGAAGCAGAGATTGAGAAATAGACCCATAGATCCATAGTTTAACGATGGAGTCAACCTTTTTCCATTCGGCATCTGTTGGTTTGGGGCTGGAGTCGTCGATATGATCGATGACATCAAATCCAACGCAGTGTGTGGAAAACAGTTCTCGCCATTGATCATAATTGAGTTGCTCGAGATCCAGAAGGAGTGGAACGTAAGTTTTGATATTGGTGATGCCAAAGGCTTTGTGTGGTGGGGGATCGGTGGGTGCCATTTGCGATCGGCGGTGGTATACGACGGTGGCTATGGTGAGATAGATTAGGGTTTCAATCAATGGAGGGTAAGGAGAAAATCAAGGAGAAGATTATGGAGGGGATCAGAAGATTAAGGAAAGGATCAGAGAATGCTCTGATACCATATTGGTTTTGAGAATTCAAAAATGATTTTCCTTGATTCATACAAAGGTTACACAGGGAATAAATATACATCGTAAAGGGCCGTGGGCCGAGGGCCTAGGCAAATACAAACACATTTACAATAATAATACAAATACAAATATCTGCTAACAGTGGAATATTGGCTCTCACAACTATACGAAAACAAATGGGACCTTGGTTCCCTCAAACGGAATACCAAATGGAACCTTGGCTCCTCAATATATTACATGCCAATGAAGGCATTATTGCGACTGAAAACTAAACTAAAACCCTTATTTAAACTGGGGTATCCCTACACTAAGATACATCAATCAAATGTTCGTTATCATTGGTACTATAGAAATATACTTAGAATCTCAAACATAAACTATAATTGTTAGCTTAAAGATGATATATTGTAGAACTCAAGATCGGATTGAAAATGTTTGTGCTACTACGATCAAAGTTGCATCAGCAACTCCAAATTTGTACACTCACATGTCCAGCTCTTAGGCATAGGCTCATACTTCGTGTGTTGTCCGACCATACACGGACTTTACTTCTCAGCACCGCTTAACACTAACCATCTACTAGGGAAGGAAACTAGATTGCTTATAAAAATAAACAACTTAGTTCACTACTATGCTTTACTTATCTCGTACTGACAAAAGAGATGTGGCTAGAAGGTGTTATATTTGTAGTGAAATACACTCACACTTAGTGAGACCTAGACTATGGACTCATTCTTACACCTACCCGTTCAAGCTTAGGCTATATATCATAACCTATTTCTCTTGAACTACTGCTCTTATACCAACTTGAAACACCATCCCTAAACCCCGGAAGGTATTACGAAATATGAGTCATAAAATAGTAAATATATAGAATAAACCTGAAATATCACCCTTAAATACAATAAAGGTCTTGACCAAACGTAAATTACACCAAACTCAAACTAACAGCAGAAGCCTATAAAAATAAATAACGGGAGTCAACTAACTAGTTCGTCCCATACCAAACTAGTTATTACATCATAAAAAAACAAATAACACGATCTTATAATCCACAGACCAAATCTTCTTGTTGGTTCTGTTGTGACGTTTTATCCTGAGACACACGACATGAGTTAGCTTTACAAAGCTAAGTGAGTTCATGATAATACTAATAATTAAACCTTTCATAACAAATGACTAACTACATCTTTTTCGATGCATATAATTCACAACGGTCAAATATAAAACTAAAATGGTTTACTATACAACTCGTGCACAACTACACATACTGAACTGATACTTTCTGACGACACCCCGATGGGTAACCTCACTGAACATTTCTGAGTACTATTGAGCTTAACTCTGTCAATCAATCTTGCTAGAACTTATCTCGTGTATAAGTCACTATTCACGAATATATATATATATATATATATATACATATGTATATATATATGTAGAGGTGGGTTCAAACGAGAATGAGTGTTATTTAAAAGAACAAAGGAATAGCTCTCAGCCAATTGTTTTTAAAAACAATTCTGAAAATAATACTTTCCAAAATGAACCTTAAAAGGGTATTAAGGTCATATTATGATATGATTTAATTTAGGATAGTGTTGACTTCCTAAAACTAAGAGTCACAATATCTCACTCAAATCAAAATCATATATATCAAATAAAAATCCCGTATTTAAGTGGTCATCTAGTTTTGTTCGGTTGTTCAAGCAAATCGTGAATATGTAACCCAAAATCACAGATGATTATATGATAAATAAGTTGGACATATTGTTTAGATATAATATGCAACACAAAATCACAGATGATTTACTTTAAATAAAATTGGACAAATTGTTTAAGTGTAATATCACTTGTGATTAACAATATAAAAACACAAAAACCTTAAGTGCTGTTTCATATGTGAAACAATAAATGCAAATTGGTTTGTATGTTTGTATAATTTATTGAGTTTAAAAATTATTATGCGTATATACATGTATGTATTACATGTGTGTAATAATAAAGACACGTCAATTAACGCCGTTGAATCTAATAGCAACTGGTAATATAGATAGTAAATTACAAACCCTATATATATATATATATAACTCTACAAAACAAATTCTTATTACAAATGATGCAAGTTATTATTCATCAAACCTAAAACAACGCAAATAGTTGGTTCAAATAAACAGATTTTTTTTATAGACAGTAAAATGGGCAGGTCAAATGCATTGATTTAAGGATTTTGGATCAAAACGATCAGTTTTTCTAAGACGAACTAGTAATTAACATGTCAATTTCTTAATTTTAAACTAGTTTATATTTTCTACGTTGTTTCATGTTATACAATTATTTGTATTGATCAAGGTTCTAAATGGCATGAGACGTGGTGTGGCGTCTAGACTAAGACTCAAGCCTTAAGAGCCACGACGAGGCCATGACGTTTATCAAGACGTGACTTATGGCGACAAATCTCTATATCATATATAATATTATATATAAAAACATGTGTTTTATACTATTAATCGACAAGTCAATGACAATAAACAAGTTAAATTAGGTTATATATTAAAAAACTAGCAAATAAAATATTAAATAAAAATATCAATTAATTAATGTTTAAACAAACTAATAAAGAAATTAAATTAAACAAAAATGCATTTAATTTATCCGTGTGGCATCTTAAAAGACTTTTTTAAATTAGCAAAAAATCTTTCTAATTATTAGCAAAGCTTAGCTATCTACGTAACATTATCATCTTGTAAGACATTGTCTAAGATGAATGTGGATGCTCTAACATAAAAACATTTACTCGTTTGTTCTAGATCATTTTGACATATTATTAGTTAACTATGTGTTATTAAATATTATAGAAATAAGAATCAATTATTTTGTGAATTATTATTTGAATATATATTAAAGACTCGTATCCTAATTAATGAAAAAAATATATGTCCATCGTTCATAATATTGTACTTGGTTACAATATTAGTTAACATTTTCTATGTTGCTTATGCATATTTATGCACAAAGATGGGAAAGCTTAATCAATTTGCATTTTCTTAACATACTCCATCATAAAGATAGACCACGTAACTTGCCATATTAAAAACTTTTTCTTGAATAAGTCATAAATTTCAACGACGATGAATTAGTATATCAGTATTTTACGAATGTTGTTCTTCGATATCACTTCGTACGTGAGATATGTTGTGGTCGAAAGATCTACACGTTCCAAAATACATCAAACGAGATCCCACCCTCCAAATTATTTAATACCATACAAATTTTAAATGAAAAATAAATTAGTATTTATCAATAATTTTCTGTCACTTAAATTTGCCTTTATCCCTTAACATTGTGTTCTCTAATACGGAGAGAAGGGAAAAAGAAAAGAAATGGATGGAAAGATGAGGAAAGGGAAAGGAAAAGAAAAATAATGTTTTCGTTTGTGCTCTCGAAATAGAAGGAAAAAGAAGGAAACGAAAGGAGAAAAAAAATACTTTTTCCATGTTCTTAAACAGGAGATAAAAGAAAGCAAAAACGTCATTTTTACTAATATACTCATAAAATATACTTTTATAAAGAGAGATCGGGTATTTTAAAGTTTTAATAATTTTTTAAGTGCTTTTAATTTTTTTTCATTTTCTTCCTTCCTTTTCCTCCAACATGGAGAAAATATTGGAAGAAAAAACTTATCATTATTTTTCTTTTGTTTCCTTTCACTTATCTCCTAAAAAAATTTCGAGAACACGAGTTATTTTTACTTTTCTCTCATTTCTCTCTCTTTTCGTTCTTTTCCTTCCTAAAATGAGTTTCGAGAACACAGCGTAAATGTTGTTATTATCATCAAAGAAGTTTTTATTTCGATGCGTCTGTTATCGACATATGATGTCATAGTTATGATAGTGATCTGATTTTATGGTGATAATCTATACATATAATAAATAAGTAACTAGCATGTCACGTGTCGACTTCTGGTGAGCCGACTTCAGTATTTTCCCGCCTAAACATGTATCTGGACGCAGTTTACATTATAAGTTCAATTAGCACACTCACATTCACTTCTCCTTAAATCTCTCCTTAATTAATTTTTTTAATCTATACGTTACATTTACTACCCTTATAATTAGGTATGTAGTTACTTTTAATCCCTTACTTTTTTATTTTTCATTTTAGACTCTTATCATATAAACATAAATACTGTATATGAACTAAAATGCATTAAAAAAATACATTTTTTTTTTCAAATTACACTATTGTAATCGTCTCGTCAATATCTTCGAAATGAGCCCAATATTGAATATTTTTGGATTTAATCATATTCTTAAATATCATGAACATGTACGAATTAATTTGTTTTATATCCCTTACATTATTCATTTTCATTTTACACCCTTATAATATTAAAAATACATAATCATAGTTTAACTAAAACATATTAATAAATGCATTGTTTTACAAATTATATTATTACAATATTCTCGTCAATAATTTCAAAATAAGTTTATTATTGAATATTTTTTTAACTTAATAATATTGTGAAATATTTTTTTAACTTAAAAGTTGTAAAACCTTCAACGTTCAACATGATAATTAAAAATAAAATTATTTTTATTTTTAAATTACACTTTATATCATTATAATTGGTTATTTAATTTACTTTATATCCATTCTCCTTTCATTTTTCATTTTACATCCTTATCATATTAACATACATAAACTAAAATACATTAAACAAATATGTTTTTCTTTTTTTATAAATTATACCATTATAACCCTTCATCAAAACCTTCAAAATGAGCACAACTGTTATGGGTTTGAGGACCCCACTATCGAACGAATATTTTTCATTTTTTTGACCAATTAACCATATTGACCTTTAATTTTATACATTTAATACGCGATTTAAAAGCGAATAAATATGAACATGAAACAAACTTATTTTTTTCGAATTCTCGGTTTTAGATTCAAGATATTTCGCGCCGCATCGCGCGCGGGTACATATCTATGTTTTAATAAATCAAAAACTTCTTATCATGTGATGATGTGATAATGTTGTTATCGGTGGATATATTATATGTACTTTGTTTTTAGGGATAATGAATTCACTAATATTATAGATAAATACGAAATCACATTATTGTTAATTATTTACTTTTTCCATTTAATTATAATTATGGGTTAAATAATTTGGAGGCTCATAAATGTTCTTGCATTTTCGTAGAATATGTGTGATCTCATTTGAATCTCTCCCTATATACACATACACACATATATGAAGGTTCACGTGAAAAAAAAAACAAATTAAGGTGAGAAGCGCGTAAGAATCTTGACCCAAATCACTTTTAATATCAAATCCACTCATAAATCGAGTTTGATACAAGAATAAATCCAGTGTATCGTGGTGTATCTCATTACTAATATACATCCAAGGGTTAAGATGCCTTCTTACATTTCTCACCATAACCTTTCTTCTTAACAAAACCTAACCCTACATACATATAGGGTGTATTAAAATAAAATGACTAAATATCGTTAGAATATAAGAATAGAAGAACTATATATGAACTAGAAGTCTACTCGTGCAAAGCACCGCGATATATCTCGATTTTAATGTTCTAATTATCTTTAATGTGTGGTTTTGAGAAAACGGTCAAAGTTTTTTTTTTATAAATTTGTTTAAAGAATGACGTTTTTTGAGGAGTTCATGATTTGAGGATTTGAAAGTGGTTAGAGATAAGGATTAATTAATAAGAGCCTATGATTTAAGGATTTGAAGATTGTTAGAGATAAGTATTAATCAAGTAATTAACATTAAAAGCGGTACATAAAGTTTCATTAGTTGTTTTTAAAAGATTTTAAGTAATTAGCATTAAATAGCGGTACATGAAGCTTTAAGGGTTGTTTTTAAGAGTTTTTCATAAATGATTTATAATATAGTATAGATTATTGAGAAATCAATTTAAAGATAGGGTCGTTCCTGACATATTGTAGGCCCTGGGCGAGATGTAAAATTAGGCCCTCGATAAGTATGATTTTTTTTTCAACATGTTGTCTTTTATCATCAGAAATAACATTGAGTTCAAAAAATATTAATAATTCATATAAAACTTTTTTCCGAGAATTCCTAGACGCAAAATCAATCAATAGTTATTTATAAATTAATATTATCTATCATATCATTTTTACCTAGCATCATAAATTCGTTCCACCGTCAAACACATCATATGACATACCTTTAATATATAGACCACATCATTTTATATCACAATATTGACTATTCAGAGTAACACTATATGTAAATTAATATAAATCGGTTGGATTTCCATATCACTTCATACTAATGTTTTCACCATTTTAAACTTTTAGGGTTAATACACACTTTAACGAACCATCAATCTTAGAATCAAAAGTCCCTGTTGGTTATAACTTGATATCTTATTCTTGTTGTAGATATAGGAGAATACTTAAATTATGTATTCAATATTAGGTAATAAGGAAGTCCATAATGTATGGAAAATGTTAGTTTTAAAATCGTAAATATAGATATATGGTGGATAGTCCCATATTGTTGGTAATTTTTTCAAAATGAATGAGCTTTGTTAGTAAATAACAAGAAATCTACTATATTCTAATATAAATGTTTGAGGGGCTGTTCAGTTCGTTTTGCATTAAGTTCCATATGGATAAAGTTGTCTATATGGATAAATCTGTCTGAATGGTATTTCATAATTTGTTGTTCGTTTGGTGAGCTGAATAAATGGCCTGAATGATGAAAATGACTATGTTACCCTTCTTTTACATTTAACATTCAGTTCCACCGATTCAAACCCAAAATAGATATCATACTCAATTACAAACCCTAAATCAGAAATCAATCGATCGATAAAATCAGAATCAATCGATCGATAAAACCAAAATCAAAAACTGATTTCTAACCCTAAATCAGAAACTCACATCAAACCTAAATCAAAAACTGAATTCGAACCCTAAAAGTGTTGTTCTTCGAGTGAGGGTTTGAACCAGAAGGAAACCCAGAAAAAACGTTGGTTCGAGGGTTTGAACCAGAAGGAAACCCATAAGTTGAAGAACAGATGAGGGAGGCCGGAGGGGTCACGAATAGAGCCGAACCAGAAGGAAACAGATGAGGGAGGGCTCACAACCAGAAAAAAAACGTTGGTCCGCTGAAGCTTACCAGTCTTTGATAACCATCATCGATTCCTCTTATGAAGCCATGGAGGAAGAGGACTTGGCACATGGAAGAGAAGAACTCTTATATGGCAAAACATACAGGATCTCTCGTTTCACATCGGAGATCGAACCAGAAAGATCAAGAGGAAGAAATTAGGGTAGGATCGTGCTCTTATTTAGAGCCTGTTTTTGTAAAGTGTGGTGTGAGTGTTTTTGTAAAGGGGTAGTTGGGGAAATTTGAGATATTAAAATGGCCGAGTACAAAGGACTTTGGTTTTTTAGCTGAACAGTTCAGTCATTGGCTGACCGAATAAGCTGATACCGAACAGCTGGATATGGCTGAGCGAAATAGGGCCGTGCCAAGGGGTAACACTATTTTTTACACTAAACATCAAAAGTAGTGTAAAATTTAGTGTTAATAGTAAATCTTCTCCAATGGGTAACACTATTTTTTACACCAAATCATTTTTATATTAATTTATTAAACTTTCAATAATATCCTTATATTGATTAACTTTACAATTTATACCCATATTTTTTATTTAGATCATAACTTATTATTTTTTATTTTTATTAAGTATGAACTAAATTATTTTAATGTATATCACAAAACTTTTTATAAAACAATAAAAGTTATATTAAACAATATATATAATAATCAAGAACAATCACAAATGTGCCATAAGATTCAATCTCATATATTGAATGTAGAGAGAAAGTACGAGAGATCCAAGGAACAGTATTAGTCAAATGCTTCTAGCTACATATCTCTTAAAATAAAAACTATTTATACCCAAGAGGTATTTACACTTATGCCCTTATACTTTAATACAATATACATTAAGCACTAACAAGTGACCTTTATCTTGACCGTGGAACATGCTTCTTACTGCTGCTTACTGCTACATATCGTGCTCTTTCCCGAGAAGCACTCTCCCATCTGAGCATCGCCGTATGCTCCACTTTTGTTGCCCTGGTTTATATCCCGGAGTACTCCTATGGCCGATCTGTCACCCAACCTACTTAAACAACCTAAAGGCTTGGTCCCGGTTCTGCCACTCCTGAATCAGACGATGTTTCCTAAGCCTTTCAGTCCATTTGTCGTCGACTCGTCGTGGCCTTGTGGGCACCGATCTTGCTTGGCATGATGAATAATCTTTAACTTCATATATATAATTAACAAATATAAAAATACAACATTTATATCCATACATAACTTGTTTTTGTTTGCAACACAATAAGGGATCGTGTATAATTACACAAACTATAGGGTTGTATTTGTAATTGTAGCACATTTTGGGGGTAATTTATGTACTTTAAACTCAAAAATATCATATCATCATTCATGGAAAAAAATCACCTATCCAAACTCTCTCTATACCTTCCCTACCCAACCACTGATATATTGACACCTAATCAACTTCTAAATTAATTAATTAATCAATTTTAAATTTGTTAACCCCACGTTTGAGCTCGTTAACCCCCATTCCCCCAAACACCCTCCACTTCTTCCACACTCTATCTCTTTAAAATTTATTCCATTTAACATTTACTTTAAACTATCTTTTTCAAATTTTTAATTAAGTTAACGTGTATTTTGTTAGAGATTTCAAAAATAAATGTATTTTTTGAAAATTGAGAGAGAATATATATAATTTTATATAAAATATTTTTTTTTCAATAAATATACTCTTTTATTTCCTTTTTTTTAAATTACCCATATTTATAAAAAAATCAAATAATAAGTAAATCATTCCTAAATAAAATATATTTTATGAATATTGAGAGAGAATATATACTTTTTGAATGATAACTATCTTTTTAAATACTTTTACTTTTCTATCTATCATCCGTTATTTTATCCTCAAATTCTCTACTTTTTCTTCTAGTTTTTCTTTTATGTTCTTGTGTTTTCTTATAGAAGATCACATATCAAGGGATATTTACACTTATACCCTTATACTTTAATACAATATACATTAAGCACTAACAAGTGACCTTTATCTTGATTGTCCATTGTCGTCGACTCGTCGTGGTCTCGTGGGCTCCGATCTTGCTTGGCATGATGAATAATCTTTTACTTCATATATATAATTAACAAATATAAAAATACAACATTTATATCCATACATAACTTGTTTTGTTTGCAACACAATAAGGGATCGTGTTAATTACACAAACTATAGGGTTGTATTTGTAATTGTAGCACATTTTGGGGGTAATTTATGTACTTTAAACTCAAAAATATCATATCATCGTTCATCCCCATGGTTCGATTGTTTCTCGTATAAATCCACAGCAGCGGCTGAGAGAGCGGAGGTAGAAAATAATGGCGGATCTGTTCTTGAAACAAGCAAAGCAATACTCAGAGACGCGACCAGGTTATCCACAAGAACTGTTTGATTTCATCGCCGGCAAAACGCCCAGCCATGACCTTGTTTGGGACGTCGGCACCGGTAGCGGTCAGGCGGCTATTTCCGTAAGTTCTTCTTCTTCGTACTGCTATCCATTTCTGGATCTCGTAGTTTACATCGGAAAATTTCTAACTACCTATTCATATTCCGAATTTCTATTAAAAATCATCGCTACTTGTTACGAGAGAATAGAGTTTTTTTTACGATCGTACTTGTTTGTCGCAACTTCCGTAAGTTCTTCTTCTTCGTACTGCTATCCATTTCTGGATCTCGTAGTTTACATCGGAAAATTTCTAATTAACTATTCATATTCCGAATTTCTATTAAATCATCGCTACTTGTTACCAGTGAATAGAGTTTGTTTGACGATCGTACTTGTTTATCGCAGCTTGCGAGCATATACACGAAGGTAATTGGCACAGATACAAGCAACAAACAACTAGATTTTGCTCCAAATCTCCCCAACGTCCGTTACCTCTGTACTTCCCCCAATATTTCTCCGTCTGAGTTGGAAGAGATCGGGACAGAATCGAGTGTTGATTTAGTTACAGTGGCTCAAGCTCTCCACTGGTTTGATAACGACACCTTCTACAATCAAGTCAAATGGATACTGAAGAAACCAAACGGTGTTATTGCAGCATGGTGCTATACCATTCCAGAAATTGACGATCAATTCGATCCAATTTTCCGAAAGTTCTACTCTGAATCAAAACCTTATTGGGATCTGTTTCGTGGATTGGTGGATGACAAGTATAGGAGCATCAAATTCCCGTTCGAAGCTGTGGATGGATGCAATGACACAGGTCCATTTGAGTTTGAATCCAAGAAGTTGATGAGTTTAGATGAGTTCTTTACTTACATTAGGTCATGGTCAGCTTACCAAACTGCAAAAGAGAAAGGTGTCGAGTTATTGAACAATGGCGTGATCGAGGAATTCAGTCGAGCCTGGAATGGAGATGAAAATGGACAAAGGTGTGTTACGTATCCGGTCTATCTAAGGATCGGCAAAGCCGGAGTTTCAGTTTAGATTAATCCGGTTGGCAAATTGACATATCGAACACCATCATAAACAGTAACCAGTGAAGTATCTCACGAGTAGAACGAGGGTAATTTGGTAATTTAATGTAGGATTAAAATTATAATATTGAAATAATGACCAACAATATCTGGAGTCGGAGAGAACTCCATTCCTTTATGTTTAGAATATGAATATTTGTTTTCTTTAATGTTGTAATTTGTGTATTAAGTGCATATAAAACAGTATAAATAAAAATTATTTTTATTTTCGCTGAAGAAATTCGAATTTTGGATTGTTAGGGCATCCTTCAATTAGACCTGGAAAACGTGTCGTGTTGGGTCGTGTCGGATTCAAAGTTTAATCACAACCCGACCCGTTTAATAAACGAGTTAGAAAATCTCAACCCTAACACGACCTGTCTAACCCGACACGACCCGCCTAACCCGTTCATATATAAAACTAAAAAGTAAAAATCAAAAATTCACAAAAAAATTACAAGTTCAAATTAAAGCGTTATAAATCTAAATTTTATAGTTCTAACTTATAAGTTCTAACTAAATCCAAATATTAAAAATCCAAAAACATTAAAAACTCAAAATCATTAAAAAAAACTTAATATATATATATATATATATAAACGGGTTATTCGGGTCATTTTCGAGTTGAAATGACCCTAACCTTAACCGTTTAATTTTCATGTCGTGTCGTGTCAACCCCATGGGCGGACCTAGGTAAGAGCATACGGTGGCACGTGCCACCGTATTGTTTCTCTGCCGTAAGGTAAAAAAATTAGGTTCGTGAAAGGTGCAACCGTATCAATTTGATTTGTGCCACCATATATATTTTGAAACTACAATAAAGACACAAGTTTCCCTTGGTAGAGTTGGTTTGGAAGGCTTTTATTTTACTCAAGACCTGGGTTCAAGTCTTGTTAGAGACATTTTTGTAGTTTTTAGTTTTTAATTTCATATTTACTATGTTTCTAAAAAAATTGCCATAATGGGACTCGAACTTGAGACCTCAAGTTTGAAAAGCAAGAGACTAACCACCAGACCAATATTGATTTTATAAAAAATATCTCTATTTGTTTCTTATAATTAAATGATGCTACCGTTAGAAAAAATTTCTAGGTCCGCCACTGGTCAACCCGTTTACGGGTTGAAATGTATTACCTAACCCCGTTTATTTCATGTCAAGTTAGTGTGTCAATTCAGTTTTTGTCAGGTCTATCTCCAATATAATTCTCTATTTTACTCTATATTATAGAGTAAAAAATAAAGAATGTTTTTATGTTTTCTCCAATATATTACTCTATTTTCTACTCTAAAATATAATATTTCAAGCATACTCTTTTTTTTACTCTAGAAAAAATAGAGATTATGAATAATGTTTTTCTATATTTAGATAGTTGCTATTCATTTCCCTATTATAAAGGGTAAAATAAAGGGTTCATTAGAATTATTTTAAAGAGTAAAATAAAAGTAGAATAAAATAGAGGGTTCATTCAAAAAAAAATTGAGTTGTGCAATCGAATTTGATTTTGTAGTTTGACTTGTATTCAAACAAAACAAAGCAGAACGTGAGTTTGAAGGGTAGGTTGGGAAACTCAAATTGAAACCAACAACATCTCGATTTTGTTTTTGCTTAATAAAAAATTTGAATGAATTTGATTTTTTAATACATAAAAAAACCATCTAATCCAATTACAAATTGTAGCTTGTAGCACTTTTGGTACTCCCTTTATGACCATTTCATATGTTACGGTTACCCTTAGTTTTGCTCTATAAATCTTACCTCAACGGTTGAATTACCTCGAGCTGATAGGTAGAGTTTACCTACCCCCTGCTTTAGTTTTGATCTTCGCTAGCCAGAATGGTTGGTTGGGTTCACATTCACATTCACGAACAAAAACGATTCATAACCATCCTAATCTAATAGTGGCACAATTTGATTTAACAACTATAAGGTACTTTTAATAGTCTATATGCAACACATATTAGCTGAAACTTGAACATGTGGAATATTGGCTCTCACAACTATACGAAAACAAATGGGACCTTGGTTCCCTCAAACGGAATACCAAATGGAACCTTGGCTCCTCAATATATTACATGCCAATGAAGGCATTATTTAAACTGGGGTATCCCTACACTAAGATACATCAATCAAATGTTCCTTATCATTGGTACTATAGAAATATACTTAGAATCTCAAACATAAACTATAATTGTTAGCTTAAAGATGATATATTGTAGAACTCAAGATCGGATTGAAAATGTTTGTGCTACTACGATCAAAGTTGCATCAGCAACTCCAAATTTGTACACTCACATCACATGTCCAGCTCTTAGTCTTAGGCATAGGCTCATACTTCTTGTGTTGTCCGACCATACACGGACTTTACTTCTCAGCACCGCTTAACACTAACCATCTACTAGGGAAGGAAACTAGATTGCTTATAAAAATAAACAACTTACTTCACTACTATGCTTTACTTATCTCGTACTGACAAAAGAGATGTGGCTAAAAGGTGTTATATTTGTAGTGAAATACACTCACACTTAGTGAGACCTAGACTATGGACTCATTCTTACACCTACCCGTTCAAGCTTAGGCTATATATCATAACCTATTTCTCTTGAACTACTGCTCTTATACCAACTTGAAACACCATCCCTAAACCCCGGAAGGTATTACGAAATATGAGTCATAAAATAGTAAATATATAGAATAAACCTGAAATATCACCCTTAAATACAATAAAGGTCTTGACCAAACGTAAATTACACCAAACTCAAACTAACAACAGAAGCCTATAAAAATAAATAACGGGAGTCAACTAACTAGTTCGTCCCATACCAAACTAGTTATTACATCATAAAAAAACAAATAACACGATCTTAAAATCCACAGACCAAATCTTCTTGTTGGTTCTGTTGTGACGTTTTATCCTGAGACACACGACATGAGTTAGCTTTACAAAGCTAAGTGAGTTCATGATAATACTAATAATTAAACCTTTCATAACAAATGACTAACTACATCTTTTTCGATGCATATAATTCACAACGGTCAAATATAAAACTAAAACGGTTTACTATACAACTCGTGCACAACTACACATACTGAACTGATACTTTCTGACGACACCCCGATGGGTAACCTCACTGAACATTTCTGAGTACTATTGAGCTTAACTCTGTCAATCAATCTTGCTAGAACTTATCTCGTGTATAAGTCACTATTCACGAATATATATATATACATATGTATATATATATATATATGTAGAGGTGGGTTCAAACGAGAATGAGTGTTATTTAAAAGAACAAAGGAATAGCTCTCAGCCAATTGTTTTTAAAAACAATTCTGAAAATAATATTTTCCAAAATGAACCTTAAAAGGGTATTAAGGTCATATTATGATATGATTTAATTTAGGATAGTGTTGACTTCCTAAAACTAAGAGTCACAATATCTCACTCAAATCAAAATCATATATATCAAATAAAAATCCCGTATTTAAGTGGTCATCTAGTTTTGTTCGGTTGTTCAAGCAAATCGTGAATAGGTAACCCAAAATCACAGATGATTATATGATAAATAAGTTGGACATATTGTTTAGATATAATATGCAACACAAAATCACAGATGATTTACTTTAAATAAAATTGGACAAATTGTTTAAGTGTAATATCACTTGTGATTAACAATATAAAAACACAAAAATCTGTTATAGAATATCATTTGTGATAGTCAATAGAGAAACAACAATCACATAATATCACTTGTGATCAACAATATAAAAACCTAAAATCTGTTATAGAATATTACTTGTGATTTAACAGTCTAAAATCCTAAAATTTGTTATAAAAACCTTAGCATGAACGAAGAAGCCAGATTGCTTTATTCGAGCTCGTGAGATCAGACGTTTAAGGTCTGGAAAACGTCGACCTCGAGATGTTTGGAATCGGTAAAGGCGCACGATGATGTGGTCAACTCCGTTATCGCGACCACATAAGGGTTTGTGTTGACTGGATCCGCCGATGGATCCGTGAAGGTTTGGAAACGTGAAGGCCAAGGTGTCTATGATAGTGCGGTGACGGCGTCGGCGGTGTCTACGACCGGCGCCTTCGTGTAGTGCAGGGATCATGAACTTCTGAGAGCGAAGAAAGCATCAACTGCCTCACGCCGGAGTTCTCAACGGCCACAAGTTGGCGGTGATGTGTGTGTGGAAGAGGGAGGGGATCACACATGTTCAAGAGAGAGGGAGAGATGTGAATTGAAAAAAAATATGGATTATGATTTGATTAGGATTGAATGAGAAATAAAGGGGATTTGAAATATTCCTAAACTAATCAGTAAAATCGGTTGACATATTTGCCCTTTTTAGTCTGATTTTTGGAAATTATTATTTTTGGAATTGTTTTTAAAAATGATTGGTTGAGAGTTATTCCTTTATTCTTTTAAATAGTTGTCATTCTCGTATGATCCTCCCTCTATATATGGATGTACACAACGACCAAGCGATTTAAATAAATAACCGTATAATCGGTAACAGTCCAAGTCTTACACACTAATAACCAATCATATATGAGCAAATATAACATAAACAAACATTAACATGCTAAGCAATTTAAATAAATAAAGGCAAATAAATAAACTGCGAAAACTGAACTAAACTAGTCGTGTATCCTGCCCGTGGGGAAACGAGTCATGAAAACTCACCTGGATTGCCGAGTGATTGAGCTACCTCAAATTATTGCAAGCTTGCTATGAACCGAACACCTAAAATTGAGGGTTCCAAGGTTACGCTTAAAGCAGTTATAAAGTAAATCCGACATAAACGTGTCAACGAGATACTTTACTGATTTTTATTATTTATTCGACGACAACGACTTAAACTAATTAATTCTTACATTTGTTTATTTCTATCACAAACATGATTTAGATCCCCCTCTCGGCTCAACAAAATACATGCCAAGGCATGCAAAACCCACACTCTAACTCCTTGCAAACTAAAAATGCATTCTAACATGAATTGGATTTCACGGTTGATTAATTACTTGTGATTTTGGTTCACTAAATTGACTCACTTCCACCAATAAGAACTAAAGATAAAATTATGCCACATTCATCACTTT
Source organism: Saussurea involucrata (assembly GCA_033807775.1). NCBI lineage: Eukaryota > Viridiplantae > Streptophyta > Magnoliopsida > Asterales > Asteraceae > Saussurea > Saussurea involucrata. The sequence goes on along the minus strand of CM066327.1, from coordinate 12,622,165 downwards.
GATGAACTTTTGGTCAAGAAAATCGATATCGCTTCATGGTTACACATCATGCGATCAAACCCAAATTCTAAAATATTCAAGAGTCGAAACTCGCTTTCTAAACGAATAAAAAAACAAGGATTATGTACCAATTTGACGACTTTCCGATCCAAACTTTTGCATTTGATCTTGACCCACGAATACTTCGAACCCCTTATTTACTTTCTTTGCTACTTCGATTCTTCTCTCTCTTTTCCTCTAATTCGTTCATAATTTTTCATGGAGTATCAAAGTAAATAGGAATTTAATTCTTTTAAATGAAGACTTACAAGAGGTTTACCAAACCTCCACCTCTTGATATCTCGATGAAGTGGGGGTAATCCCACTTTTTTCTAATTTTAACCAAGTTTCCACCATCTTTGGTTCGTGCATTTTCACCCATCGGCATTTTTTATCCTTGAACTATAGTTTGCACCTTTTGACTAGTTTGGTCCTTACTAGATACATGGATTACATATTAGCTCAAATTGTGGGGTGTTACACACCACTATCCGGAAAAACTCACCCGGATACCAAGGCCGTCCGGAAGCTTCACCCAGACTTGGGCGATTTCCGGGTGCACAGGGTTTTGCCGAACAGAACTTCCAATACTTAATGTTAGAATTGTAGAGTCGGTTGATAGATTGAGAGAGGCACACTTGAGATGGCTGAATCGGCCGGTTTTCATATAATGAGAGAGTATTACAAATGAAGTGTCTAACCTAATAATGAAACCCTAAGAGACAATTTATACAAGGTAAGTTACACTTAATTACAGAAAGGACCCTGAACTATACATATTGACATTAATACTCTAACATCCCCCCTCAAACTCAAGTAGGGGAAGAATGAGTCAAATTGAGTTTGGAAACGAGAGCCCGAAAACGCCCTGGAAGATGAGCTTTGGTGAAGATATCGGCAGTCTGATCAATGGTTGAGATTGAAAAAAGTTTAACCGTCTTGCGAAGAACATGTTGACGAGTGAAATGACAGTCAATCTCGATGTGCTTTGTACGCTCATGAAAGACATCATTGTGAGCAATCTGAATAGCACTAGTGTTGTCACACCACAAAGGTGTTGGGAAAAGTTGATGAGCACCCATATCAGATAGTAGCCAGCGTAGCCATACGAGTTCTTGAGTGGTGTCAGCTAAGGCTCGATATTCCGCTTCAGTGCTGGAGCGAGCTGTCAGTGATTGTTTCTTGCTGCGCCAGGAGATAAGAGAGTCCCTAAGAAAGAAACAATAGCCGGTAGTTGAACGACGATCGGTTATGTCACCATCCCAGTCAGCATCTGAGAAGGCACGAAGCTATAAGGATGAAGTGGATGAGAAATGAAGACCATGGAACATTGTCCCTTTGAGGTACCGAAGTATACGAAGAACAGCGGCATAGTGGTCTGAGCATGGGGCAACCATGAATTGGCTAACTATATGAACTGCATAGGCAAGATCTGGTCTAGTAACAGTCAGGTAGACCAGAGATCCAACTAGTTGACGGTACCGTGTGGGGTCTTTCAACGGGGTTCCGGCATTCGGAGCAAGGTGCAGATTTTGCTCAATGGGTGTAGATGCAACTTTGTTGTCCGTGATCCCAGCTTTGGACAACAGATCTGAGATGTACTTGGCTTGACAGAGATAGATGCCGGAGGAGTCTGATAGAACTTCAAGTCCAAGAAAGTAGTGTAGTTTGCCAAGATCTTTCATCTCAAAACATGAGCTGAGAGATTGTTTGAGATGATTGATACCTGTAGTGTCACTGCCGGTGATGATCATGTCATCAACATACAACAGAAGATAGTACCTGCAGCAGTAGTCCGAGTAAACAGGCCAGAATCATAGTTACTTGGAGAAAAACCCAATGAGGTGACAGTGTTGCTAAACTTTTCAAACCAAGCACGAGGAGCTTGTTTGAGGCCATAGAGGGCTTTTAGAAGTCGACATACATGTCCCTGACGGGAGGTCACACCTGGAGGGAGTCTCATGTAGACTTCCTCTTCGAGATCGCCATTTAGAAAGGCATTCTTGACATCCATCTGATAGAGTGGCCATTTCTTGGTGGCAGCTATTGTAACAGCCCAATTTTCACTAAATAAAACTTATAACAATACAACCAAAAATGGTCCCCAAAGTACACAATTAAAATTTCTTCTACACTAAATTCGCATCGGATAACACACTCACAACTGAGATGCTACAGGAAGCCAATGATAATCTACAAGTCTTCATTAGACTCTAGCTCTTCTACAACTCCACAACCTTCCATCATCAGCAGATGAAATCCCAAACACGACAGTCACCTGAAAATGGTTTTAGTTTTTGGAAAGCGAGGGTTAGACCATGAGGTCTAGTGAATCCCCCCTAAAACATGTTCACAAACCATTTAAAGAAAAAAAACGTATACTTACAATCAACACAGTAACATTTCAACCATGTTCTCAAACAAGGGTGTACACAGTGGCATGGACCATTATCACCTTGCAAAGCCAGGCACGGCAACTCAACACCTTACAAAGCCAGGCACGGCAACTCGACACCTTACAAAGCCAGGCACGGCAACTCAACACCTTACAAAGCCAGGCACGGCAACTCAAGGAGTCTTCCACTGTGCAACCCGACTCTACCATAGCAATAATCATACCAGCATGTAATCAACATTCACGCATAACTGTACGTATAAACAACTTGTGTGCAATTGTAAACATTTCCATGTCATGCACAATAAAACCTTTCCAAAACGTTTAATCATGTCATCATACTTGCAAACATAATCAGTTAAGAAACCTTTACCAAAACATTTCATTTGCACCAAAAAGGGTTAAAGGAACTCACCTGATACTCGGCTTAACGACACACTAACCGGAGCTCACTTAAACACCAACCGAACACCTGAATTGGGGTTAACAAATGAGGTATTAGACTCCCTAATTATGCCCTAAAACATCCCTCAAAACTCATAAGACAATCCCTTAAACATCGTCTCGATTCCAGCCCCAAACGAAGTACGAAACAGAAATCGAAAAACTCCCAACAGAGGGATATGCGGTTTGTGCCGCGGTTTACAAACCGCGCAGCAAGCCGCGTATGTCCCTGGTCGAGCATCCTCAATTCTGCACAAAATCTCAGTCCGAAAACTCACTATTTCTCAACTCCAACTCGTCCCAAATCGATTTTAAGCTCCCAAAATAAAATAATGAATGTTCTAAACCTTTCCCCATAATTACCAAACATCAAAACATCATTTAATCTAATGAAACTCAACCAAAAACCCAACCATTGATTCATGATTCAAAACTCAAAAGCTCAAACTCAAACCATAGCAAGTATGGAGATTGCTTAACAAATATGAAGAGATTTCCCAATGTTCTGATCCAAAACTTAAGGGAATCACTCCCAAAATCAATTGTTTCTTATTCCAATCACAATCCCAAAGATTACAAAAACCCCAAGCTACAAAACACCACACCCAACTATGAAGAAGAAGAAATAGGGTTCATACCTTGAAGGAGATGAAGTTTCAAATCTTGAATTCTCCTTGCACCAAGCTCTAATGAAGAATTAAGCCTCTTTCTCTTTGATTTCCTCTCAAGCCTTCACAATATGTTCATATCATAAGAATGGAGAAGGGTTTAGGGTTTTACCCTTTTTTTTAATTTTCCAGCTTTTGCTACTTAGTCCAAAAGTTACGTTTTTCACACTTTGGCCACCAACTTCCCATTTCATTCCAAAATACTACAAACAGGGAATATGGGACGTTACATCACCTCCCCCTTATTAGAATTCCGTCCTCGGAATTCCATTGTCGGACACATGCTGAAAGTTGGAGTTAACCTCTGAGTTCCAGTACTTACATTGTCCAAAATTTTCTTAAGGAGCTGCAAATATGTCTCTACAAGATCAACTTCTCTGCCTTTCAATTCTTGACCATTCCGCCCCAACGAGTGTTTTCTAGCAATACCACAAAATCCTACTTCTCCATTATTCGCATTGATTGCGAAGATACAACATATTGTCTTCCGACCAGCACTCCCTAAACAAGGATTGAGTCACACCAAGAATGTTCCATACTTCCCGAGTACCTTTAATTCATTCACTAACTCTCCAATTCTTTCTATATCTGCTATTACTTCATCACCATGTGACCCAACTCGCATCCTTCTTGAAGCACACTACTTCAATTCCCTGGGAAGGTTTTCCCCGACTTGAAACTGCAATTACTCATGGCTTTCAATCCAATCGTTCCAGTCCCATTCGCTTAGCCCTCCCTTTCTGATCATAACCGGCAATGCACAACATTCTTAGACAATGCTCCTCGGCCAACTACCACATCCTCAGGTCGGTAACGTGCCGAACCATACACACTTGCAATCTCTTTGATCAATCACACTACTCACACCGAATTACTATCTTTAAAAGAAAGCTACCCCACCGGAGTCAACACCGATCACACGTGTCCCAACAGTTACAAACCAACGGTCCAAACTCACAACAATTACTAAGCCATAATTCAATTCTATACACAAATTATATTTCTCGCCAAATCCACCGAATGGTTCCACCAAATAGGAGCTACCACCAAAAATCACTTGCCCTCCACGAAGAGGAGTGACCAAGCTCACTCAAACTGTCTCGCTTAATCGAACACCGGACAACACGCTCATGTGAAACATTCTCCTCGACAATACCGCTTCTAATCCCACGGTCTCTCAACCAAAGCACCACATTCGACCACCTGTTCCCATTCTAACTTGACTACATTAAGATGCTTTATAAAAAAACGACTCGCTAACATGTGCCAGTTTTCGAGACTGGCCGCATGAACTTAGCTTTCACAACTCTTTAATCATGGCATACACAACGATCCCTTTTCTTATGCCTTTCCAATAACAGCCCTCTAATTATAGTCTGTCCTTCCAGTGTCCCACGACATCTTCTTACTGCAATCCGGTCTATACTTGATTTGTCATACCGTCATCATTTTCTTTCGTGCCTACCCGGAACGCCCATCACACCACTACAGTCCAAAAGAACGGTTTCTCCTAAATTGTCAGTCAAGGCCTTTAGCCTAATCCTCGTAAAGTACTTAGCACCAAGAACTACTAAGAGTTCCTAACTCTCCAAAACAGTCGACCCACCCATTGTATTTCATTACATCCACGGAATACTCCAACGCTCCTGACTAATCACGACGAAGCACTACAACTTAACGGGTACAATATCCTGATCGACAATCAAGTGAAGTATGAAAACTCACCCAAAATCCAATGGGATCGAGAAGAACAAGGGTTCTCCTTTCATCCCGTTACCAACCACAACTTAATCTCTTGATCTCAATCTAGTATTAACGTATACCGTCCGCAAAACCACACACTTCAACCAAGCATACTCACTATCTTTGACTACTCCATTATTACGGAAATTCATCATTACATCTAAAACTTACGTGTTTCTTCGGTACCAAATACTACCACTTCCTCACGCCACTATCACACCCCGCGACTACACGCAACAAGCTAACATGATGCCTTTACATACTTAGAAGATATTACTTTCTTCATGCCACCCATAACCCAAATTCAGACGAAGCCAAAAACGTTGCCCGACTTTGCCTTTCCCGGGTCTAGACGAACCACATGTCAAGGTCAACTATTCAAAGTACACCTGCTTCGATTTCCCTAACCTTTCGTTCTTATATGGATCATCATACCCCATAAGAAACTCACTTAAGCAATCACGATCTCTTACTTTTGTACACTCACACAAGGTGGTCCAACGTCATGTCGGATACCTACCTTTCTCCAAACAACTTCTTATATCTTTGCAAGAAAACTCAACAAGATAACCACACTATAGTTACTTCTCCAATACCAACCTCCTGACAACTATCCAACTGAACGGTCACTGATTCAACCTCGACAATCGACATGCAATTGTCCAGTCGCCTCACGACAGACAAGGATTCTCGAAGGAATCTACTTCTCTTAACTCCTCGAACAAGTTTTCGTTTCTCGTCAACTCCTCACGACCCATCTCTGCTATGCTAAACACCTTACGCACAAGCGAATCATCAAACTTCAATGAACTTCACATCCACATTGGTGATCTTCCGTTTCCCCTAATGCACTCACAAGGAATTCCTATACCATCTCATTTACACATTCTCGAACGACCTCACTCGTTCACACCCAACGGGTTCACTCTCACGTTTTAATCTCCTGACATCACCCCTAACTTGAGACATGTTAAATAGTCGCAACCTTCTATACCAAGGGACTACGTAATGATAATTCCATTCCTCCCTGACAATCTAGGATTCCTAACAGAACCCACTACATTCAACGCATCATAACCAACTTATACCCCACCGTTCCCACTTGAGAGAAAACAAACACAAGATCTTTCTTAGCGCGAGATCTAATTGCCAAACCAACTCAGTATTCCAACTCAAAACCGAAAATATTACATTAAGTAACGTAACGCTACTGATTACTATTCCACCAACAGAAACACTAAGGTCATAACTTGACCACATCTTATTCAACTAACAATTCAACTCCCAAAGCCTTTCCTTGACCTCAATCGTAATACCCTTCCCGACCTAGCGAGTTCATAGCCTTCATGCACAATAGCACAACGATTGAAATCATTTTGCACTCTTTCAAAAACGCAATAGATACAAAATCATAAAACAAGCTCGAATACGCATGAATCAACACCACTCAAGATGAATAGTAAAACACAACGACTGCAAGGATCGCTCACAGTTACTCTTACGATAAATCGTAATCTTGTCCATCCAAATCGATGCCGACACTACGGTTGTCTCCAATGAGACCCTTTCACATGTGACTGAAAAATTTTCGAACGGAATCACTTACCCAAAGTGGGTCTGTTAACTCCAACACTCATTTTGTTTATAAAACAAAACCTCGCAATAAAACATTTTCAATATTTTCGGAACGAAGGTTTTCTTCCACAAATAAAAGCGTGAAATAATTCGTGGATCACTAAGTTCAAAGCTTTTTCGTATAATGAAAACAAGTTTGTCCTTTACTTTAAAGAAAACACACGCTCGCACGTGTCAACTCATTTTCCAAACAAGAAACCTGTCATGCACGTACATGCTTTTAACATGAAAGAACTCGTGTAATAAGTTTAATGACATAATGCATGAAATTTAATATGCAATTGAAGGCTATTCACTCTAACCAAGTCAACCGTTGCACTCACTTCAACTCTTCACTGATACCTCACTAAGACCAACAACCGCTTGCTTACTTATGCTACAACTTGTAGCACAAGTGCTCCACAATCCACCTGATCAACCGCTCAACATGGTTTAACAATTGACCACTTATCTCACCTTCTACTCTTATACATTCCTCAAAACAACACTGATCTCTTGCAATCAATAACCTTGCCGCTAAACCGTTTGACTAAGGAATCCAAGACTAGATTCCCTCACTCGATCTTGAATTGAAGGTTTTCAAGATGCCAACATAATTCTCACTTCCTATCCCGGAGAGTTTACCTCTAGACAGCTTATTAACATTCCAGACAACACTTCTTCTAGAAGCTACAAACCTCACATCTCAAGGGGTCTCCCATGACACATCAACTCTTTGCTATCAAACACGAGGTTAGAACCTTCTACGTACCGCCACACTCACCACTCCTCCCGACAATAGTGATTGATTACACCCATGCACCTGTAGATCCATAATAGCATTGGCCAGATGCTATTTGAATTTACCTTACATGAGGGTTCTCACTACCATTGTCAAGACATCCTACGATTAAGGTCTTTCCTAATGGCTTCCTATATCTATGTTGTGTCCCAATCTACTCCACGGTTTAAGTTTAGGCCCATCCGGTCACCTAAATCCCTTAAACTATGGCTCTGATACCATTTGTAACAGCCCAATTTTCACTAAATAAAACTTATAACAATACAACCAAAAATGGTCCCCAAAGTACACAATTAAAATTTCTTCTACACTAAATTCGCAGCGGATAACAAACTCACAACTGAGATGCTACAGGAAAGCCAATGATAATCTACAAGTCTTCATTAGACTCTAGCTCTTCTACAACTCCACAACCTTCCATCATCAGCAGATGAAATCCCAAACACGACAGTCACCTGAAAATGGTTTTAGTTTTTGGAAAGCGAGGGTTAGACCATGAGGTCTAGTGAATCCCCCCTAAAACATGTTCACAAACCATTTAAAGAAAAAAAATGTATACTTACAATCAACACAGTAACATTTCAACCATGTTCTCAAACAAGGGTGTACACAGTGGCATGGACCATTATCACCTTACAAAGCCAGGCACGGCAACTCAACACCTTACAAAGCCAGGCACGGCAACTCGACACCTTACAAAGCCAGACACGGCAACTCAACACCTTACAAAGCCAGGCACGACAACTCAAGGAGTCTTCCACTGTGCAACCCGACTCTACCATAGCAATAATCATACCAGCATGTAATCAACATTCACGCATAACTGTACGTATAAACAACTTGTGTGCAATTGTAAACATTTCCATGGCATACACAATAAAACCTTTCCAAAACGTTTAATCATGTCATCATACTTGCAAACATAATCAGTTAAGAAACCTTTACCAAAACATTTCATTTGCACCAAAAAGGGTTAAGGGAACTCACCTGATACTCGGCTTAAAGACACACTAACCGGAGCTCACTTAAACACCAACCAAACACCTGAATTGGGGTTAACAAAGGAGGTATTAGACTCCCTAATTATGCCCTAAAACATCCCTCAAAAACTAATAAGACAATCCCTTAAACATCGTCTCGATTCCAGCCCCAAACGACGTACGAAACAGAAATCGAAAAACTCCCAACAGAGGGATACGTGGTTTGTGCCGCGGTTTACAAACCGCGCAGCAAGCCGCGTATGTCCCTGGTCGAGCATCCTCAATTCTGCACAAAATCTCAGTCCGAAAACTCACTCTTTCTCAACTCCAACTCGTCCCAAATCGATTTTAAGCTCCCAAAATAAAATAATGAATGTTCTAAACCTTTCACCATAATTACCAAACATCAAAACATCATTTAATCTAATGAAACTCAACCAAAAACCCAACCATTGATTCATGATTCAAAACTCAAAAGCTCAAACTCAAACCATAGCAAGTATGGAGATTGCTTAACAAATATGAAGAGATTTCCCAATGTTCTGATCCAAAACTTAAGGGAATCACTCCCAAAATCAATTGTTTCTTATTCCATTGATTAGAAATCACAATCCCAAAGATTACAAAAACCCCAAGCTACAAAACACCACACCCAACTATGAAGAAGAAGAAATAGGGTTCATACCTTGAAGGAGATGAAGTTTCAAATCTTGAATCCTCCTTGCACCAAGCTCTAATGAAGAATTAAGCCTCTTTCTCTTTGATTTCCTCTCAAGCCTCCACAATATGTTCATATCATAAGAATGGAGAAGGGTTTAGGGTTTTACCCTCTTTTTTTTTAATTTTCCAGCTTTTGCTACTTAGTCCAAAAGTTACGTTTTTCACACTTTGGCCACCAACTTCCCATTTCATTCCAAAATACTACAAACAGGGAATATGGGACGTTACATCTATGGCGAGAAGACTACGAACTGATGTGACACGAGCCACAGGAGCAAACGTTTCCTCGTAGTCAATGCCATATTCTTGATTGAAGCCTTTTGCCACAAGGCGTGCTTTGTATCGATCAATGGATCCATCAGACTTGGTTTTGATTTTGAAGACCCATTTGCAACCAATGGGTGACTTTCCCGATGAGAGAGGAACAAACTCCCATGTATTGGCTTTGTCAAGTGCCTAAAGTTCCTCTGTCATAGCTTGCTTCCAAACAGGGTTAGAATCGGCTTCCTTGAAGGAAGTTGGTTCATGGGTGGACAGTAAAGTGGCATAACAATGATAATCACGAAGGTGAAAAGGAACTTGCCTTACCCGAGCGGAGCGTCGTGCTTCATCTTGTGGTTGAGAGGAGCTAGGATCCATAGACTCAGCAGATGGCTCAGAAGTAGTACTTGGAGTTGGTGCAGATGATTGATCGTGATCAGATGGCACAGATGGGGTCGGTGAAGGTTCAGATGAAACAGATGAAGGTTCAGGTTGAGAAGAAGCGGAAGGAGGTGGAACAGGTGGTACAGAAAAAGACTGAGATGGAAGTGAGTTGGAAGGAGGTGGGAGAGATGGTGAGGTCAGAATGGAATCTAATTGGGGTGAGTCCAAAGAGATAGAATTATCAGTGAAGAAGGAAGTGGAAGGATTTGGTATGTCTTGAATTTGGACACTGTTGAGAAGGGAAGATGTTCCCAGAATGTGACATGACGGGATATACGTAATCTCTTAGAGACTAGATCCCAACAACGATAACCTTTGTGTTCAATACCATAGCCAAGAAAGCAGCATAATCGAGAACGAGGTTCAAGTTTGGTGTGTTCATGAGGTTGCAACTGAACAAAGCAGGCACAACCCCATACTTTTAGGAGTTCATATGCAGGGGATACCCCATGGAGCACTTCATAGGGAGACTTTTGATTGAGGATGGGAGTCGGGTGACGGTTGATGGTGTAGACAGCCGTGAAGGCAACTTCGCCCCAAAAACGTTCTGGACACTTGGTTGAGATTAATAGAGTACGAACAGTATCGAGGATGTGGCGATGTTTACGTTCTGCGCGTCCATTTTGCGAAGAGGTGCCTGGACAGGAGTACTGAGAAAGAGTACCCTGAGATCGAAGAAAAGAGAGGAGAGAAGATTCTTTGTATTCCATAGCATTATCTGCTCGAAGAATCTTTATAGGCTTGGAAAACTGGGTCAGGATCATGCGGGCAAAGGTGATGTAGATTTGAGGTAGTTCGGAGCGATGTTTCATGAGATATATCCATGTAAAATGTGTGTTATCATCGATAAAGATAACGAAGTATCGATAACCACCCAAGGATGGATGTGGTGCTGGCCCCCAAACATCAGAGTGAATGAGGTCAAAAGAGGAAGTAGAGTTAAATTCGTTTAGTTGAAAAGGTAAGGCATGGTGTTTGCCAAGTTGACAGGATAAGCAAGAAACGTTTTCAGAAGAGGTGTTGCCTAACAGTCCTGAACTAGCTAACAGATTTATCCTAGCTAGAGATAAATGTCCTAGGCGTTTATGCCATAATTCAAAGGAAGGGGTACTGAAAACAGAGGCAACATGATTTGAGGATTGTAAGGGGAGACGGAGGTAGGCCACTTCAACCATCCGACCAACTTTACGGCCTACTCCAAGGATCTGCTTAGTCTTTGGATCCTGCACAACACAACCAGTAGGATGAAACAAAACAATTAGGCCGGATTCCATAAGTTGAGTGATAGAAATCAGACACAGAGATAAGTTTGGAATATGTAGCACATCAGGTAATTGAAGGTTGGTGGTAGATACAGTTCCACTGAAAGATACGGGTAAGCGAGAGTCATCCGCAGTGCGGACTGATGAGAACATGCTGGAGGTTTGCTTAGAGATAAACCCGTCAGCCTTAGGTGTCATGTGGTTACAACAACCAGAGTCAAATAGCCAAGGATTGCCTGGTGCTGAGATATTGCACTGAGAATTCATACCCATAGAACCTGTCATGAGTCGCTCTATTTGGTCTTGGTTTTGTCGCAGGAGTGCCGTAGGGTCAAGTGAGGAGTTGGTGTTATGCATAGGTGATGAGTTGGTGTTATGCATACCCATAGACCCTGTCATGAGTCGCTTTATTTGGTCTTGGTTTTAGCGCAGGAGTGCCATAAGGTCAGGTGCTGAGTTGGTGTTATGCAGTACCTGAATTGGCGGTGTAGAGGAGTCTGGAGTGATTGATCCAGCAAAGGACTGAGTACGCAGTTGCCTTAGATTACCGGAGTGCCGTTGATTACCTGAATTCCTTGGATGTTTTAGACAGTCAGACCCATAGTGTCGTGGCTGTGTGATCCCACACCAGCGACATTTTCGAATTGGGCAGTTGAGAAGAAGATGAGAAGTAGAGTGACAAAATGTGCAGTCACTGTATTGAGACTGGCTATTGTGAGCCATCTGAAATGATTTAGAAATTTACTGATGTCGCAGCCAATTGATGTCTCAATCAAAAGAGTTTGTCGCAAACAACTGATATCGCAGTAGGGGGTTGCGATATTAAGGCTGATGTCGCAAGTGAGGGTTGAGATTTGAGGCTGATGTCGCAAGTGAGGGTTGCGATTTGAGGCTGATGTCGCAAGTGAGGGTTGCGATTTGAGGCTGATAATGCAAGTAAGGGTTGCGATTTGAGGCTGATGTCGCAAGTGAGGGTTGCGATTTGAGGCTGATATCGCAAGTAAGGGTTGCGATTTGAGGTTGATATCGCAAGTGAAGGTTGCGATAGCTATGAGTGTGTGAGTTGCGACAGTTATGAGTGTGTGGGTTGCGACAGTTATGAACGTATGGTGTTCTTGAGTCGGGTTTTCAAAACAGATCAGTTTTGGCTGAAAATTGGTACGAAGGTTCGTGACAATATTCTGGACAACTTTAATACTTGGAGTTTTGTCTAAAAAAACAACAGAGAATGGATTTTCGGAGCAAAATCGACTGCAACAAAATAAGGAAAATAAAGTTGAGAATGCAGATTTGGAAGATGGCTGAGGATGCTTACCTACAGCTCTGATACCATGTTAGAATTGTAGAGTCGGTTGATAGATTGAGAGAGGCACGCTTGAGATGGCTGAATCGGCCGGTTTTCATATAATGAGAGAGTTTTACAAATGAAGTGTCTAACCTAATAATGAAACTCTAAGAAACTATTTATACAAGGTAAGTTACACTTAATTACAGAAAGGACCCTGGACTATACATATTGACATTAATACTCTAACACTTAAATCGAACCATCTTAATCTATTCCCCAATCGATTTTAGGACTTCCAAATCACTAGGTGAACATACAAAACACTTTTATAAAACGATTAAACATCCATAAACTCTTTCTCATCAACACTAAACCATTTGATTTGAATACTCACCCTCATGAAAAAACGATTATCAGTAACAACTTCAAAACCCTTCAACTCACTCTATTACTCAACCAAAACAACAAGAGATGGAGCTAGATGTTACCTTTGTGGAGATGAAGACTTCAATTCCAATTTCTCCCCTTCTTGGTTCTCTTCCAGAATCGCGCACTCCTCTGCACTCTTTCTCTAGCCTCTACGATTTGGGAAAAATGAATTAGGGGAATAGAGTTTTAGGTCTTAACCCCTTTTCCATTAATTGCAAATAGGTCCCTACACTCTAGGCTTTTAAATAAAATTCAATAACCATCCAAATTCTTTACAAGAGATTCCGGTCACTACACCAATCCAATTAGCATTGGTCATCCGATCCAATCAAACCGAATGGATGATTTTGATTTGATTGGTTCCATCTATTTGATATTATTATTGGTTATCCATTAGATCATATAGGTTCCATTCTTTATTCTTAACTAGTTCTCAACAGGGTCGTTCCAATCATTTTGGAGGCCCTGTTACACCTATATCAAGATTATTGATCGATAGACAAATATTAAATAAAACAATCTGTTTTAGAGCTAACATATGATAGATTAAACATATGATTAATGGAATAAAATTTAGGGGCTAAATTATACAAGGTTTAGCAATAATAATTTTGCCCTTTCATCAAGAAAAAACAAATTTGGTAGAAATAGGAGCAACTCAAAGCTTCCACGCCAACTCGTTTCAAGACAAATTTAGGGCCTTAATCAAATACCACCACCATCATTATCATCATCAACGACCATGGGTTTCATAAATAAAAAACATTGGTTTCAAGATTTCTTTGGCTTTTTTCACATAGAAAAGGAAAAACAACAAGTATAATCATAGACTTGAAACTGGTGGAATCATTGATTATCTTTTTATTCCTATTTTGCCATTTTGGTTTCTTGAAATCTGCAAAGCGGGATCTTGGTATCACTGTCTTTGAATCCATGGAAGCTTGTAGTAGTATCAATAGATCAGATATTCCTCCCTACCTTGAATCACAAACAAATGAGTTAATTTTGGGCAATTTCTTCATTCTTTCCATATAATTTTTTAAAAACCCCTTAATCTCTCTAAATTCTAACGATCATCAGCAGCAGAAAACAAAATAGAAATTGCAGGTGAAGTTAAAGTTAAAGTTGATTTTTCTGTCCATTGTCGTCAAAATCGAACAAAAATAGTTGTTTGATAACCCAATAAATAGAAATTGTACCTGGTTTGATGATTGAGAGTGATATTGATTCTTGGTTCTCCCAAAGGCCAAAGCTTTTGACTATTTTTGAAAAACCGAATCGTCAATCTTCGGGAATTTCAATCGTCTTTGGAATAGTCGAATAGAACGACTGGAAGCGAGAAAGAGGTTGAAGACGATCAAAGCGTGTGACGATGAATTGGGCTGCCTACAAAACTACAGATGGATTAAGAAGGCCCTGAAAGAAAATATATTGGGCTCCATATTTTTGGGGGCCCTGTTCCAAGGAACAGATGTAACGGGCTAATGCACGACCCTGGTTCTCAACCATTTCAACCAACTATTCATATATTTACTTAACTTATCAAAAACCACTACATATAACTAGCAACTAGAAACGAATAACTTAACATGTTAATAAGTATATATAGTTGTTAATTGGACGGTAGTTGGATGATAATTAGATGGATAATTGGATGACGATTGGATTGGATTGAATAAGTTTGGTTTATGGGATTCTGTACTAGCATCCAAAAACGGATCGATCCAAATTGGATGTTGGAAATTTTGGATCCTGTAACACCCTAAAAATCAGGGCTAATTTGAACCTCAAATTGTAACAAGTTATGATAGAATAACATCCAACTTTTATATAAATAAGGAGAGAAGTAACTATGAGGGTTCATATTTACAAACATTGAATTCTACAAATAACCTATTAATCTAATCATGTCAATTATAATCATATTAATTGGGTTATCTAAGCAATCCATCAAAAAGCCTCATTGTGTTAGCTAAATCCTCCGCTTATCTCAAAAGTTGAATACTTCAAAAGCTCTCGTCTCACATCCCATTTACTTCCCTGAGCATGTACCTGGTAAGAAAATTTAATTTGAACAATTAGGCT
This sequence comes from Saussurea involucrata, assembly GCA_033807775.1. Classification (NCBI taxonomy): domain Eukaryota; kingdom Viridiplantae; phylum Streptophyta; class Magnoliopsida; order Asterales; family Asteraceae; genus Saussurea; species Saussurea involucrata. The sequence continues at coordinate 12,606,991 of CM066327.1, read as the reverse complement.
TACGCCTAGTGAGAACATCCAAATTCAAATTAAAACATTAACAGCTTTGAGAATATCCAAAACATATAAACAAACCTGTTCGCCACCATTCTTACCGTACACGTGCTCACCTCAATGACGGAAACATACCCGGTCCCATGAATATGACTAACATTCAGTAAGCCATATTATCACAATCAAGAGCCTACTACGAATCATTACAGATTCTAGATTATTGCTCTTATCCAAGAAATTACAAGTTACTTTATGCCTATTTTTTGGACTGAAAGTAGAGATTACAAGTTACTTTATGCCTATCTCTGGTCTTCCCATAGAAATCAGGAATTACAATTTACTTTATGCATATTCCTCGATTTCTATACTACGAAATGAGAATTACAATTTACTTTATGCCTATTCTCAATTTCAACGTGAACGAGAATTACAAATTACTTTATGCCTATTCCACATTTCACATCACACTATGAAATAGAAATTACAAATTCTTTTATGCCTATTTCTCATTTCATAACACCTTTACGAAATGGGAATTACAAATTACTTTATGCCTATTCCACGTTTCAATAAAAACAGTGCCTATGGATCCATTGCACTTACTAATGTATATGTACAATAACATATCACACTACCTCTCATAACATATTCTTAACTCTAAGAATATTAAACTAATTATCATTTCTTGCTCCTCAAATTGTTTCCCTTCCGAGGCTGTAACCAAAGAGTATTTCAAACTCAATTTATGAAAACTATTCCAAAATTTAATTCTAAATAAAAATCATATTTTTAATTAAAATTGGATTTTAAAATATAATCCATATTGGATCAAGTCCAAATCTGTAATTAAATGTCAGCCCAATCCAAATTCATAATGGCCCAAATTTCCGGTTTGTTAAAATGATTTCGGGCTTCAGTCCTATTTCCGGTATGTTAAGACGGTTCCGGGCTTCAGTCCAACTTCCGGTATGTTACAATATTCCGGATCCTAATTAATTGAGACCCAATTTCCGGTAATTATTAAGTTCCGGATCCAAATCATTTGCAAAGCCCAATTTTCTGGAAGACTAAAGTAACTTGAATAGTTCCGGGCTTTAGGCCCATGTTCTGGAATTAGTTTATTCCGGGCTTTGATTTATTTCCGGAACCCAACAAAATTAATTCCGGTCCATTCAATTTCTGGATCCACTATATTCCGGAATCCCATTTCCGGATCTTTAATCCCGGTTCCGGAACCCACTAATTCTGGATCTTAAACCCAACTTCCGGAATTCATTAATTCCGGATCTAAACCCAGTTCCGAAATTCAATTCCGGTATTGCGATACTGATGTTCGATTTACCTCAAAATTCGTTCAATAAGCTCATCAATTATTACAGTTTAATTATAGACTTAGTTTCCACATAAATATGCCATTTCATTCAGACACCTTATACACCCAATCTGATTCAATTCTTAATTGAAAGCATTTGAATAGAGATGAACTCACCTGAATAATAATTTCTGAACTAAACTGATTCCAACCTTCTTCAATCAATTAGTAGCCTACTGAAAGGTAATACAGATTATAAAACTTAAACTGATCAAGAGATTCAAGAAGATGAATGCTTAACCCTTACCAAAAGAACCACAAAATCAATTCTTTCTTCTTCTTTTCTCTCTCTGCTCTGTATGATCGACTCCACAAGAATGGTTTGAGATAACATCTCAAATCAGATTGCTTACCTTAATATCAAGTAATCTCAACTTTCCAAAAATGACCAAACAGACCCCTCAGCTAATTTTCAATATTAATTTTATACTTTGGTCAAATTACAAATTCAACCCTGGAGTTTATAAATACTAATAGTCTACAACTTAGACTAAATTACAAATAGACCCCATTCACATTAAAATAATACAATGGAAATTCGAGGTGTTACAAATCTTCCCAACTTGAAAATGATTTCGTCCCCGAAATCAAAGCTAGGTAAAGAGATGAAGATATCTAATCTTCATATCTTCTTCCGCTTCTAACGTCACTTTAGCACCTCGATGATGTTTCCATTGCACTTTCAACATAATCACATCCTTATGACGTAACTTCTTAACCGATCTCTCTAAGATTGCCTCCGGTTTTTCCACATATCGACTCTTCCCATCCACTCTCACATCAGTAAGTGGAATCACATCATTCTCTTCGGCTAAACATTTCCGAAGATAGCATACATGAAAGGTATTGTGGATGCCTTCCAATTCAGGTGGAAGATCCAATTGATAAGCTTGAAGTCCCACTCGCTTAGTTATAGTGAAAGGTCATAGAAAACGAGGATTTAACTTTCCATGTTGGCCAAACCTTATCACGCCTTTCCACGGGGATACTTTAAGCATTACGCGCTCCCCAACTTGGAACTCTTTCGGTCTTTTTTTCGGATCAGCATAACTCTTTTGTCGATCTTGAGCTGCTTTCATATGCTTCTGAATCTCTTTCACCTTATCAGTCGTTTGTTGCATAAGCTCAGGACCAGCAAACTGTTTTTCTCCAGCTTCTAACCAACACACTGGAGTTCTACAGTTCCGACCATACAAAGCTTCAAAAGGTGCTCTTCCGATACTGGAGTGATAACTATTGTTATATGCAAACTCTACCAAGGGTAAATGCGTATCCCAGTTACCTCCAAAGTCTAACACACACGATCTGAGCATATCTTCCAAAGTTTGAATAGTTCTTTCACTTTGCCCGTTCGTTTGTGGATGGTAAGCAATGCTCAAATTGACTCTCGTACCCAATTCTTCTTGTAGTGACTGCCAAAACCTCGAGGTAAACCGACTATCACGATCCGACACTATAGACACTGGTATACCATGTCTTGACACCACTTCATCAATATACAGCTTCGCTAATTTATCTATTGGTGTTCATAGCCAGAAAGTGAGCACTCTTGGTCAATCGATCCACGATTACCCATATAGTGTCGTTACCCTTTTGCGTCCTCGATAACTTTGTCACAAAATCCATGGTAATCTTCTCCCACTTCCATTCCAGAATCTCCAAAGATTGAAAACTTCCGTAAGGCTTTTGATGTTCGGCTTTTACTAACGAACACGTCACACACTTTTCTGCTATTCGTGCCACATCTAACTTCATAGCTGGCCACCAGTAGTGCAACTTCAGATCCCTATACATCTTAGTACTTCCCAGATGTATAGAATACTTAGACTTGTGGGCGTCTTCGAGAATCAACTCCCGATTTCCTCCCACCTTTGGCACCCAAACTCGGCCTTCGCTAAAACTTCAGCTCTGATACCATATTGTAACACCCTAAAAATCAGGGCTAATTTAAACCTCAAATTGTAACAAGTTATGATATAATAACATCCAACTTTTATATAAATAAGGAGAGAAGTAACTATGAGGGTTCATATTTACAAACATTGAATTCTCCAAATAACCTATTAATCTAATCATGTCAACTATAATCAGATTAATTGGGTTATCTAAGCAATCCATCAAAAAGCCTCATTGTGTTAGCTAAATTCTCCGCTTATCTCAAAAGTTGAATACTTCAAAAGCTCTCGTCCCACATCCCATTTACTTCCCTGAGCCTGTACCTGGTAAGAAAATTTAATTTGAACAGTTAGGCTTACGCCTAGTGAGAACATCCAAATTCAAATTAAAACATTAACAACTTTGAGAATATCCAAAACATATAAACAAACATGTTCGCCACCATTCTTACCGTACACGTGCTCACCTCAATGACGGAAACATACTCGATCCCATGAATATGACTAACATTCAGTAAGTCATATTATCACAATCAAGAGCCTACTACGAATCATTACAGATTCTAGATTATTGCTCTTATCCAGGAAATTACAAGTTACTTTATGCCTATTTCTTGGACTTGAAGTAGAGATTACAAGTTACTTTATGCCTATCTCTGGTCTTCCCATAGAAATCAGGAATTACAATTTACTTTATGTCTATTCCTCGATTTCTATACTACAAAATGAGAATTACAATTTACTTTATGTCTATTCTCAATTTCCACGTGAACGGGAATTACAAATTACTTTATGCCTATTCCACATTTCACAACACACTATGAAATAGAAATTACAAATTCCTTTATGCCTATTTCTCATTTCATAACACCTTTACAAAATGGGAATTACAAATTACTTTATGCCTATTCCACATTTTAGGTTAACGAGAATTACAAATTACTTTATGCCTTTTCCACGTTTCAATAAAAACAATGCATATGGATCCATTACACTTGTAACGACTGTGACCGAATCGGTTTAGTTTAACACTTGTAAGGAAAGTTTAATAAGAGCAAAAGTTGAGGGGCTATTTGGTAAGTTTGGGATAGGGTATTTAAAGGCACAAAACCCTAGAAAGAACATTCTAATACTGAAATTTATTGTTGACGGCTGAATTTGAGGAGAGAAAGGAGAATAGGGTTCTTAAGTGTTTTGTGTGCTTTTGGAAGAAAGGAATCATCAAGTTCAATTTCAGAAGGAAGGGAAGGATTGGAATTCGTGATCTGCAAGTAATCTCTGAGGTAATCTCTAATCCATAACTCCTTTCAAGTTTAATCTGCTGATTTCTGAGTTTTGGTGGGTTTTAGCTTTTCTAAGTCATTTGAGGCCTATAGAGAGTTTTAATATTCGTTAAATGCGTTTTGATAATGAAAGTGATGGGAAATCGATTACAGATCATTTAGTGATAGTTTATTGGCTTATCTTGGGGTTTAAGAGGCTTGTATTAGGATTTCCAACCATTAAACTCGTCCAGCGTTCGTCCGGAAACCTTCAAGTATGAAGGTGTCCGGGTGAGTGTTCGGATAGTTCTTGGTCGGGTTGTAGAAGGTGTCCGGATATTGTGTTGTCCGGATAAGTTTAGTCGTCCGGATAAGTGTGCCATCCGGATAGGTTAATCGTCCGGAGACTATAAGTTGTCCGGTAACCTCAGTGTGTCCGGAAAACGTGGTTATCCGGAAAAGTGTGGTTGTCCGGAAAAGTAGTGATGTCCGGAAAAGAGTAGAGTGGCAAGTGAGAAGTGTCCGGATAGTTCTAGTCAGCTTATAAATCTGTCCCTTCGTTCAGGTAGACAATTTGGAAGTAAAGAGCAGAGTAGGGAAGAGCAAACAAGCGTACCAGGTGAGCTTTTCTAACTAAAATACGTGTCTTTTAACGTGCTTTTCTAAAGTGAATACATGATGAGAAATACCATGTTTTGTTCTTATGCTTTTATTGCATGAAAGTTGTTTAAAGTTTCTATGTGAGATGTATGCATACATTGTGTAGACGTAAATTGGCTAAGTCGGGGGGAGGTTCCGCCAGTACTCACGTCGGGGGGAGGTTCCGTTTATGCCATGGGAATAAGTCCCAGTAAGGCAGCGTGATACTGACTCGTTGTCACCCTCGGGTGGCTTCAGGGTGCCATTTACGGGAGCGGATTTATCCGTGAAAGATTTTTCTGTTCAGCTATGTGAAAGTTTATTATTGAAAGTCTTGTATACATTTGAAAGTTATGAAAAGTTTTTAAATGATTTTGAGAACTGTCAGGAGGGACTCACTAGACCTCATGGTCTAACCCTCGCTCTTTTCAAATTAAAACCCTTTTCAGAAAACAGGTAGCGAAAGGCTCTAGCAGGTGAACAGAGCAGTTAGAAGATAGAAGCAGTAGAACCAGTGACACTATTATCTTTTAGTTCTAGCAAATTCTCAGTTGTGTAATAGGTTGATTCCGTCAACCTGAATTTTGAGACTTATGTAAGAAATTTTGGGACCCGTTTATGGGATTGTTTCAGTGAATATGTTTTTCATGCTTTATTTTTGTCTGGGTTGTTACAATTGGTATCAGAGCCATAGTTTAAGGGATTTAGGTGACTGGATGGGCCTAGACTTAAACTTTAGGGGAGTAGAAATCACAACTGAGAATCAGGAATGCGTTAGGAGGGCACTGTCTTAGAATTTGGGGCAGATAGGGTACCGAGGACGGTCATGTGAGGTAAGTTTGGAGTTACACCTGGCCAGTGTAATTGTGAACTTACAGGTACATGTGCGTGCTTGAATTTCCTTATCATCCCATTGCTGTAGTACTAAGCGAGCCTTTAGTATTAAATGAGCCTGTGGTAGTGAATGAGTCTTTTGTTGTTGTACCAGAATGTCTGCAAGAGCTTTGAGGAGTAGGTCAATTCCGCTAGTGGAAGAAGCGCAAACAAAGAGTACTACACTGCGCGAGGAGACAATGAGAGTTGAGGGAATTGCTGAGGACGAACCAGTGAATCAGCCAAAAGTGGCGACCACTCGTGGGCGAGGTAGAGGCCGTGGGAGACCCAGAGGGGCGATACCGAGGAAGGCCGTTACTGAGGTGGGGGCGGCAACCACCAAGGGCAAGGGTAAGAAAAAGAAAGCGCCGGTTAGGCGCAAGGCAAAGAGTGTAGAAGAGCCTGAGGTTCGGGAGCTGTCCGAACAAGAAAGTTCAGCACCGATGAAGAAAACAAAGACTAAGAAAGGGGGTAAACCTGAGACTGCACCGGCTTTCGTGACGGAGGATAAGTTCACAGCTGAAATGGATAAACTGCAAAAGACCTTGAAAGCAGTGTTGGATAATCAGAATAAGACTGCATCTGGAGAACCAAGTAAAAGTGGTACTGAAAAGAAGACTGAGGAAGATAGTGAACCCCGGACTGAGATCGGCAACAACTCGATGACAACTCCAATTGTTGTCTCTGAACCGAAAGCAGTGAAAGGGTGTTCGTTTAAAACTTTCGTGTTGTGCAAACCTCCAACGTTCAACGGAGAACGCAACCCCGTTCTGGCTGTGAAGTGGGTTCGCGAGATGGAGTTGGCGTTTGATACTAGTAAGTGCGCCGAGGAGGATAAGGTGTTGTTTGCAAGATCGATGCTGAAATCTGAGGCGATCTTTTGGTGGGATGTCGAAACCGGAGGAAGGGGATCAGAGGTAGCTAAGGGCATGTTGTGGGAAACGTTTGTTAGAAGATTTAATGCACAGTTTTGCCCTTTGGCAGCGGTTAAGAAATTGGAGGAAGAGTTTCTGGGTTTAGAGCAAGGTCCATGTCGGTTCAGGAATACACGTCAAGGTTTATCGAGAAGGCCCGGTTTGCTGAGTTGTACGTACCTACTGAAGAAAGACGGATCGAGAGGTACATTTACGGGCTGAAAGGCAGTATTAGAGAGTTGGTACAAGTGAAGGGTCTGTCTACTTTCCAGGCAGCGGTGGATACCGCGGAACTCACTGAGAAGGAAAAAGCTAGACAGTTATCCGAGAGGGTCGGAGACAAGCGAAAGTGGGAAGGACCAACCAGAGACGGAAAAAGGTCAGGTGCGCCTAGACCCGAGCTGCGGGTGGGGCCCAGATCAGGAGAGAAGTCTTGTGGTAAGTGCAACCGAATGCACAAGGGGGAGTGTTTGGCTGACAAAGACGGTTGTTACAAGTGCGGAAAATCAGGACATATGGCTCGGGATTGTCGCAGTTCCAGGTCATGTTTTCAGTGTGGATCCTCAGATCATGTCAAGTGGGATTGCCCGCAATTGAAGAAAGGTTATGATGGGAGTGGAGGCGGTGTTAGCGGAGGAAGGAATGAGGAGAGGAAGGTGGAGCCGACTCGCGCGAGGGCGAGGGATTTCCGTATGTCTGCGGAGGAGGCGGTGAACACGCCTGATGTGGTAACAGGTACCTTTCCTATAGACTCTTTTCTCGCTAAAGTATTGTTTGATTCGGGGGCCAACCGTTCGTTTGTGTCGCCCAAGTTTATTCAAAAATTGCAAGTGAAACCCAAGAGGTTGAATTTTGGGTTTGAAGTAGAGATAGCAGATGATAGTCGAGTCTGGGTGAAGGAGGTCTATGAGGGTTGTAGCATAGACGTGGATGGTCATTTATTTCCATTACGGTTGTATCATATGGGAATGGGGGAATTTGATGTAGTCCTAGGAATGGACTGGTTAGCGGAGAATGACGCTAACATAGTTTGTAATAAGAAGATGATCCATATTGTCTTGCCCGATAAGAAAGAAGTGGTAATTTACGGAGATCGCCGGGATAGGAAGTCATGTTTGATTTCGTTGTTGAAAGCTAGGCGGTGTTTGGGAAAGGGATGTCTGGGATATTTAGCTTTTGTGCTAGATGCTAAGAAGGAAAAGAAGGGTGTGGGGGAGGTGCTAGTAGTGAGTGAGTACCCGGAAGTATTTCCGGATGACTTGACGAGTCTGCCTCCGGATCGTCAAGTGGAGTTCAGAATAGAACTGTTGCCTGGAGCGGCACCGATTGCCCGTGCGCCCTACCGCTTAGCACCAGCGGAGATGAAGGAAATGATGAACCAGTTGCGGGAGTTACTCGACAAAGGCTTTATTCGTCCGAGCTCATCGCCCTGGGGAGCACCATTACTTTTCGTTAAGAAGAAGGACGGATCTATGCGAATGTGCATAGATTACCGTGAACTTAATAAGGTAACCGTGAAGAACAAGTACCCGCTCCCGAGGATCGATGACCTTTTCGACCAACTCCAAGGTGCGAGTTACTTCTCAAAGATAAACTTGAGGTCGGGTTATCATCAGTTGAGGGTGAAGGAGGACGATGTGCCGAAGACGGCTTTCCGTACGAGATATGGACATTACGAGTTCTTAGTCATGCCCTTTGGGTTGACTAATGCGCCCGCGGTGTTCATGGACTTGATGAATCGGGTGTGTAGCTCGTTGCTGGATAAGTGTGTGATCGTCTTCATTGACGATATCTTAATCTAATCTCGTACCCGAGAGGACCACGAGAGGCACCTTCGAGCAGCGCTGGAATTGCTTAAGCGTGAGAAGTTATATGCGAAATTCTCAAGTGCGAGTTTTGGTTAAGGGAAGTTCAGTTTTTGGGTCATGTAGTGTCGGCGGACGGCATCAAGGTAGATCCTGCTAAGATTGAAGCCATTAAAGACTGGGAAGCGCCAAGAACCCCATCGGAGGTGAGAAGCTTCCTCGGTCTAGCGGGTTATTATCGGAAATTTATCCAAGATTTCTCTCGGATAGCTTCACCGCTGACCTCGTTGACAAGGAAGAACGCTAAATTCGTGTGGGCTGAAGCACAAGAATCGGCGTTCGAGAAGCTGAAAGAAAGTTTAAGCAGTGCTCTGATCTTGTCGTTGCCTAACGAATCGGAGGGTTTTGTGATATACAGCGACGCTTCTAAGCTTGGGCTGGGGTGCGTGTTAATGCAGAACGGGAAGGTAATTGCATACGCTTCTCGGCAGTTGAAGGAGCACGAGAAGAACTACCCCACTCATGACATAGAGTTAGCGGCGGTGGTGTTCGCGCTGAAAATCTGGCGACATTACTTATATGGAGTAAAGTGTCAGGTTTACACCGATCACAAAAGCCTGAGACACCTGTTTGATCAAAAGGAGTTAAATATGAGACAGAGGAGATGGATGGAGCTGTTGAACGACTATGACTGCGAAATTTTGTATCATCCAGGCAAGGCTAATGTAGTGGCCGACGCGCTGAGTCGGAAGGAACGGGGAGAACAGATCAAGGTCGTGGCTTTCAGAGTCGATGCAACCTCGAATCTCCTTGAAGAAACTAAGAGATTTCAAGAAGAAGCACTGTTAGAGGAGAACTTAAAGAGCGAAAGAATAGTCAGAGTTGCATCATTGCTCGAAGTCAGCAATGGTGGGCTTAGGTGCATGAAAGACCGAGTGTGGATTCCTAAACTGGGCAATCTGAGAGCAAGCCTCTTAGAAGAAGCACACCAGTCGCGGTATTCCATACACCCGGGAACGAATAAGATGTATCGAGACTTGAGACAATCTTACTGGTGGCCGGGAATGAAGAAGGATATTGCTCATTTTGTAGAGCGGTGTGTGACATGTTTGAAGGTTAAGGCAGAACATCAGCGACCACAAGGGGAACTCCAGTCCACAGTGATACCAGTGTGGAAGTGGGATAATATCACCATGGATTTCGTCACAAAGTTACCGAGGACCCCGAAGGGTAATGATGCAATTTGGGTGATTGTAGATATACTCACCAAATCCGCGCATTTCTTACCTATTAAAGAGTCAGATTCTTTGGAGAAGTTAGCCCGTTTTACATTAACGAGATAGTGTCTAGGCACGGAGTGCCGCAATCCATAGTGTCTGATCGTGATAGTCGGCCTATCATCCTCAAACAGATGGTCAGACCGAGAGAACCATTCAAACGTTAGAGGATATGCTTCGGGCGTGCGTTATCGACTTTAAGGGATCGTGGGAAGTGCACTTACCGTTGATAGAGTTCTCTTACAATAATAGTTACCACGCAAGCATTCAGGCGGCACCGTTTAAAGCCTTGTATGGACGAAAGTGTCGTACACCGTTGTGCTGGAATGAAGTAGGAGAAAGGCAGTTGGCCGGACCGGAAATTGTGCAACTAACGGCGGATAAGACTGAAGTGATCCGCGAAAGGTTGAGAATCGCACAAGACCGACAAAGGAAGTATGCAAATAGAAGAAGGAAGCCGATTGAATTCCAAGTAGGTGACAAGGTAATGCTTAAAGTGTCACCTTGGAAGGGTGTGGTACGTTTTGGGAAGAAAGGAAAGTTGAGGCCAAGATATGTTGGACCATTCGTTATCGTTGAGCGAATCGGTGCGGTGGCTTATAAGCTGGAACTGCCAGAAGAATTAAGAAGGATTCATCCGACATTCCACGTGTCCAACTTAAAGAAGTGTTTGGTCGAGGCCGATGTGGCTATTCCGTTAGAAGATGTCAGCATTGACGAAAAATTGATGTATGAGGAAGAAGCAATCGAGATCGTAGACAGTAAAGTGCGAAAGACGAGAAACAAGGAAGTTCGTTTAGTTAAAGTTCAGTGGAGGTATCACAAAGGAAGGGAAGCGACGTGGGAAGTGGAATCTGATATGAGGATCAGATACCCTCACCTGTTTGAAAATGGAATTCCGGGGACGAAATTCTTTTGAGGGGGGGGGTGTTGTAACGACCGTGACCGAATCGGTTTAGTTTAACACTTGTAAGGAAAGTTTAATAAGAGCAAAAGTTGAGGGGCTATTTGGTAAGTTTGGGATAGGGTATTTAAAGGCACAAAACCCTAGAAATAACATTCTAATACTGAAATTTATTGTTGACGGCTGAATTTGAGGAGATAAAGGAGAATAGGGTTCTTAAGTGTTTTGTGTGCTTTTGGAAGAAAGGAATCATCAAGTTCAATTTCAGAAGGAAGGGAAGGATTGAAATTCGTGATCTGCAAGTAATCTCTAAGGTAATCTCTAATCCATAACTCCTTTCAAGTTTAATCTGTTGATTTCTGAGTTTTGGTGGGTTTTAGCTTTTCTAAGTCATTTGAGGCCTATAGAGAGTTTTAATCTTCGTTAAATGCGTTTTGATAATGAAACTGATGGGAAATCGATTACAGATCATTTAGTGATAGTTTATTGGCTTATCTTGGGGTTTAAGAGGCTTGTATTAGGATTTCCAACCATTAAACTCGTCCAGCGTTCGTCCGGAAACCTTCAAGTATGAAGGTGTCCGGGTGAGTGTTCGGATAGTTCTTGGTCGGGTTGTAGAAGGTGTCCGGATATTGTGTTGTCCGGATAAGTTTAGTCGTCCGGATAAGTGTGCCATCCAGATAGGTTAATCGTCCGGAGACTATAAGTTGTCCGGTAACCTCAGTGTGTCCGGAAAGCGTGGTTATCCGGAAAAGTGTGGTTGTCCGGAAAAGTAGTGATGTCCGGAAAAGAGTAGAGTGGCAAGTGAGAAGTGTCCGGATAGTTCTAGTCAGCTTATAAATCTGTCCCTTCGTTCAGGTAGACAATTTGGAAGTAAAGAGCAGAGTAGGGAAGAGCAAACAAGCGTACCAGGTGAGCTTTTCTAACTAAAATACGTGTCTTTTAACGTGCTTTTCTAAAGTGAATACATGATGAGAAATACCATGTTTTGTTCTTATGCTTTTATTGCATGAAAGTTGTTTAAAGTTTCTATGTGAGATGTATGCATACATTGTGTAGACGTAAATTGGCTAAGTCGGGGGGAGGTTCCGCCAGTACTCACGTCGGGGGGAGGTTCCGTTTATGCCATGGGAATAAGTCCCAGTAAGGCAGCGTGATACTGACTCGTTGTCACCCTCAGGTGGCTTCAGGGTGCCATTTACGGGAGCGGATTTATCCGTGAAAGATTTTGCTGTTCAGCTATGTGAAAGTTTATTATTGAAAGTCTTGTATACATTTGAAAGTTATGAAAAGTTTTTAAATGATTTTGAGAACTGTCAGGAGGGACTCACTAGACCCCATGGTCTAACCCTCGCTCTTTTCAAATTAAAACCCTTTTCAGAAAACAGGTAGCGAAAGGCTCTAGCAGGTGAACAAAGCAGTTAGAAGATAGAAGCAGTAGAACCAGTGACACTATTATCTTTTAGTTCTAGCAAATTCTCAGTTGTGTAATAGGTTGATTCCGCCAACCTGAATTTTGAGACTTATGTAAGAAATTTTGGGACCCGTTTATGGGATTGTTTCAGTGAATATGTTTTGCATGCTTTATTTTTGTCTGGGTTGTTACAACACTTGCTAGTGTATATGTACAATAACATATCACACTACCTCTCATAACATATTCTTAACTCTAAAAATATTAAACTATTTATCATTTCTTGCTCCTCAAATTGTTTCCCTTCCGAGACTGTAACCAGAGAGTATTTCGAACTCAATTTATGAAAACTATTCCAAAATTTAATTCTAAATAAAAATTGGATTTTAAAATATAATCCATATTGGATCATGTCCAAATCTGGAATTAAATGTCAGCCCAATCCAAGTTCATAATGGCCCAAATTTTCGGTTTGTTTAAATGATTCCGGGCTTCAGCCCCATTTCCGGTATGTTAAGACGGTTCTGGGCTTCAACCCAACTTCCGGTATGTTACAATATTCCGGATCCTAATTAATTGAGACCCCATTTCCGGTAATTATTAAATTCCGGATCTAAATCATTTGCAACGCCCAATTTTTCGGAAGACTAAAGTAACTTGAATAGTTCCGGGCTTTAGGCCCATGTTCCGGAATTAGTTTATTCCGGGCTTTGATTTATTTTCGGAACCCAACAAAATTAATTCCGGTCCATCCAATTTCCGGATCCACTATATTCTGGAATCCCATTTCCGGATCTTTAATCCCGGTTCTGGAACCCACTAATTCCGGATCTTAAACCCAACTTCTGGAATTCATTAATTTCGAATCTAAACCCAGTTCCGGAATTCAATTCCGGTATTGCGATACTGATGTTCGATTTACCTCAAAATTCGTTCAATAAGCTCATCAATTATTACAGTTTAATTATAGACTTAGTTTCCACATAAATATGCCATTTCATTCAGACACCTTATACACCCAATCTGATTCAATTCTTAATTGAAAGCATTTGAATAGAGATGAACTCACTTACTCACCTGAATAATAATTTCTGAACTAAACTGATTCCAACCTTCTTCAATCAATTAGTAGCCTACTGAAAGGTAATACCGATTATAAAACTTAAACTGATCAAGAGATTCAAGAAGAGGAATGCTTAACCCTTACCAAAAGAACCACAAAATCAATTCTTTCTTCTTCTTTTCTCTCTCTGCTCTGTATGACCGACTCCACAAGAATGATTTGAGATAACATCTCAAATCAGATTGCTTACCTTAATATCAAGTAATCTCAACTTTCCAAAAATGACCAAACAGACCCCTTAGCTAATTTTCAATATTAACTTTATACTTTGGTCAAATTACAAATTCAACCATGGAGTTTATAAATACAAATAGACCACATTCACATTAAAATAATACAATGGAAATTCGAGGTGTTACAGATCCACTCCGATCCAATTATAATTGGATTTTGATTGTGGTCAATCAGTTGTAATTGAATTGGTCGATTGACTTTCTGCACACCCCTAATTGACGAGGGTGGGAGGAACGATGATGATCGACAAAAAGAGGTTGGTGACTCCGTTGGCTAGAGGATTTAGAAAAAAACACTAGCAGTTATGGTGGTTGGTGGTTTCGATGGTCAGCGATGGATAAGAATAGAGAGGGTAGCCATGATTTATGGTTAGAAAGAAAAGGTTGTTAGAGGGAGATGCAAAGAAAAAAGAGGGGAAGAAGAATGTTGGGAGGGGTAGTGGCGGAGGTGAACGACCGAGAAAATGGTGGAAATCGATGGAGAACAGGGTGCATGTGTGTGCCTTTATATATATATATATATATATATATATATATATATATATATATCTCGGTTGTAGTTGTGTACTGCACAATACAACATGATATGAAATGTTAGTGCCATAAAATGTAATGCAATATACAATATTCTTAAATAAATATTATGGAAATGGTAAAATAAAAAAGACCACCCCGGTTATCTAATGTTGTTTGGTTAAAGGACAATTTTCAAAACTAAAATGCAATGTAATGATCATTATTGTACTTGTTAAAATTTAAAAACATTGTTCAAGTTTTTTTGTAAATAACAAGTGTCGGACTAGTCATTTTATCAATCATGGTTATGTCACCAAACGTTGAACTCCTAATCTGTTATGTTTGGTACCAAGAGAAATTAATTGCACTTCTATTTAAATATGAAACTAGTTGAGTACCCGCGCAATGCGACGGGATGTAAAAGTTCTATTAAGATATATTTAGCTTTTAAATATCAATTTTTTGCAAAATATTTTTGAAATACTTGCACATTCACATAACACTTAAGAGTTTCTCATAATGCAACGGAATGTATCATAAATCCAAAAATGGTCATTCATTTTCACCCGTCTACCTTTCAAAATGCACAATGTTTAACAAAATGTTTCACATTGTTCATAATTTAAGAATGGCATATAGCGCTTTGCAAGTTTCAATGGCATATTAGTTTATAAAATGTAGTTGAACCAAAAAAATATTTTAAGAAAATACTCAATAAAAGTCTAACTCTAAAACCCAGTAATCAAAGAAATAAACACCCTAAAAGCTAAATCATTTTGGAAGCCACATATTTTGATCAATCTGGCTCGTGGCTATTTCAAACCTTAAAATGATCCCAATCAACTTCAAAGATCTTATCCACTTTCCAATCTTCAATCTTCCAGAAACCATCTACATTATCTCACTTTTTCCAATATTCAACCCACAAAGATAGTAAATAACTCTACTTTGAGTAAAATCGCAAATTTGGTGAATTTAATTTAGCAAGCAACAAAACCTAAGCAAACAAAAGCCCCAAGTCACCTACTTCCATAGTTCAACCAAATTGAAAATTACTATCTGGCAATTATGAGATCAAAGTAAAACCATCAGCTGCTTCTTATCCTTCTCACTCCTATTATGAATTGATCAAAAGATGCTGGCCACCAACTTCGGATTAAAAAACAACCGGGACAGACACCAGTATTGATATATAAACCAGAGCGGGGATGTTTACCAAATTTTCTATTAAATCCTTTAAAGATAAATTTGTTGTCTAGATAACTTGGTGATGTTGTTTGTTTTTTATCTGAATCGGTAGTCTGAATTTTAGAAATGACCAATTTAACCATGAAAATAATTTACATGCTATTTGGTGAATTGATGTTTATTTTTAAGGCAAATGATATCTCTGAAACACAAAAATTGTTTGAACATCAAAACATAAATTCAATGATTATCATCCATAAATCTAGATTACTGCAAAATAAAACCCCATGTGCTTCCATACATTGTTGTAAAATAAAACAAAAGGCAATGTGCTTCCAGAGAACACCCATTAGGAGTAGAACTATAAAAAAATAAAAAATAAACAAGCAACAAATTGATGTACAGACTACAGTTACTTTAAAAAAACAGAAAATACTTTTGTGGAAACCGAGCGTGCATGATCAGTTTGGAGAATTTGAGAGTGCAGACCAGTTTGGAGAAGACAACCTTTGGAGAGTGCAGAAATCGTTACATTGGGAAGAAATCTAGAGTGCAGATCAGTTTGGAGTAAATCTGATCTGAAACAACGGCCAAACTTTGTTTAGAAACAACAACCTTTGCGCCATAAGCTCCATTTTGAACTGGACTGAATCTGAGTAAACATAACCGGCTATTCACTGCACAACATTAAGCAAACAATGAGTTACCATAGTAGATCGGAAAAAAATGGGGAAATCATGAGCATGTTAGAATTTAACAAAAGAAGGTGAATACTGAAAAGAATAATAGGACCAGTAAAATTAGAATAATATAAACATTATCAACATCAACAAAAGAAGACAAACACATCTAAACATATCCTAATGCAATAACAGACTCCTACAAAAACATAAGTTGATTAATAAACTCAAGTTCCCTCTTTAGTGGCTTCTCCCTCACTTGCTGGGTGAGTTTCCGGTCCATGATGTTCCCCTTATCGGGTAAGATTCATGGTTCTTGCGATTGTCATAAGGAAACAGTAAGCGCTTCCTAAGAAACCCCTCTTTTAAGAAAAACAAAACATAAGAACAATTTCAAGGCCATTTTTATGAAAGAATTTAAAATGATACAACTGATGACATAAACGAACACACAGAATAACATAAATGAAAGAGACAGAAGCTAAATAATAAGCAGAGATAGAAGCTAAATAATAAGCAGTGAACAGAATTTGCTAATAAATAAGCAATGAACAGAATTTGTAAGCAGGGAAAGAGTTTAGAAGCTAAATAATAAGCAGTGAAAAGAATCTGCTAATAAATAAGCAATGAACATAATTTGTAAGCAGGGAAAGAGTTTAGAAGCTAAATAATAACCAGTGAACAAAATTTGTAAGGACCCAACTCCAAAACATGACCCCACTCCAAAAACTAAAATTAAGATCCAAAACTATATAATCAGGTCTTTGAGCTAAAACATGCAACATCCAAAAACAAGTGACTAATCAGTAAAGCATGAAGAATATAAATGCACAAAATTGTATTTGCAGGAAAGAGTAGAAAGTGAGATCTCTAAATACGGTTTTGGGAGTGCTTTCTTCTCATGTCTTAATCTAGAACCTCATGATTATAACTTGGCTTCAAAAACAAAAAAACGCCCTCATAATCCAACTTTAACTGAAAGGATAAGAAGCCAAACAGTGAGTAGCCGAAGATGCAAAAATATACAACAAATTGCTTTACGATTAAATGGCTAAAAACCATGTTGTCCAACCCAAGTAAAGACAATGTCTCCAACAGGTACAATGACAACTATAAGGTCGTATATTAGCCTATAAATTCAACGTTTTACAAAATATTGATAGAGAGACCGACAATAAGGGGAAAACTTTACCCCAAGTACTCTAGTTCTAGCACAACATAGTTTGGATTGAAGTCAATACAGATGCTGATAAAATATGTAATATTTCAAATTAAAACTTTAAAATAAAAACTCAGTAGAAGATTTATTCCAAGTTACCTGAGAGCACTAACATGTTGCCCAGCAATACTGCTATTCAGAAACCCAAAAATTCTCGGTTTTCACTCGCTTCAAATCGGAGCCTCTCACCTCCCTTCTTGGCAGCCTTGGCATCGTTTGCCAAACGGGTTCTAGCGTAATCCAAAGAGTAGACAAAGAGCAGGGAGGAAGCACCAGCAGCACCATCAGACCCAAGGTTACCAGCAAACCACTTCCAGTAACCATCACGATCTTTCTTAAAGTTGAACAACCTCTTGAAGTAATCCTTGAACGCAAAGTTAAGGGCCTGCAGAATGTATAAACAACTAATAAGCGAACAATAACATATAGATGCTTAATCATAAAAGATCAAAGGAAGAAGATCGATGTTGTACCTGAGTAGGAAAGTAACGAATGACATTGGCTGTATTTCCTCTCTACAAAGACCCGAATCCTTCCTCCTTAATTGTTCTAGAGAAACATTCTCCAATGCCCTTGTATGGTTGAGAAAGACGTCTTGTCTTGATCATCTCGTCTTGGTTTTGGATCAAAAGCTTCACAAGCTCAATTGGAGCAGCAGCAGTTTTCGACACAGCAGCGGAAACACCACCCATGAGAAAATCAATGGCAAACCCAGCAACTCCTTTCTCTGATGGAGCTTGAACGAAAACAGGAGAAGCATTTGCAGCTGCCAATGACTGTGTCACTGGATACTGGAACCCTGCATTTGTATAATTGCCGTATGTGAATTGCCTTTGACTCGAAGCAGGTCTCTGGAAGGAACGATAACGACCTCGAACATCCTTGGAAATGTGTAGTTGGCTGGCTAATTTACCAACAGTGGCTGAATACTGGTTTTGATCAGCCATTGTGTTGAAAACAAAATCCTGCAGACAAAACATATAGGGTTCAAAAACAAATTAATTGTTAATCCTCAGCTGGTCTATAATTGACTTTAAGAAGCTATGTCAATGGAATCTATTAATCAGCTTTCAGTCATATTAGAACCTAAAAAGGAGAGAAGAAAATTTGAAAAAATATTCAACAAGGAAAAAGATGCATATTTAAAAGTTTGCAAATCAATATAGCTAAAATGTTGATTGTCAAACATCAATCAAGTCCAGACAAATCAAACACAGAAACCAACAATTATAGCATATTAGTGAAGGATCAACAAACCAACTGCTTGCTCTACTATCTCAAAAACTGGTACTGTCTGTCTAAAGTATAAACCTCCAAGAAAAACCAACAACATTAAAAAAAAGAAACTAAAAACGAGAAATCATACCTGAAAACAACTTGAAACCTAAACCTGAAAAACCAACGTATCGAATCAAGGGACAGAAGCAATATCGAAAAACAACATTTGAGAAACGAAATATCGACAAAGAATGAAACTGAAAATGGCAAATCATACCCTTCATTTAAGTGCTTATGGCTTGCTTTAGGATGATCTCACATTAAAAAAGATTCAATATTTAATTACAACACAATACCTGCTAGACAAAAAGCATAAGAGTATTAGACTTTAACAAAATAAGTAATGTGTCTCCTATAAAACTAATAACAACCTAAGCTTAAACACACATAGAAAAAGTCGAATATTTTCATTGAGGACTTTCAACGAACACACAGTGAGCAACACAAATAACAAAAGAATAAAATTCAAAATCAAGTTCATCATAAGTTATGAACTATAAACGTTTCAGCACTCCGTCCCATATCTTGTTCGATTGTTTATAGGGTTCCACTTGAATCCATCCAAACAATAAATTATCAAAATACTACACCAAAAAAAAACTTGGAAATCGACCAAACATTAATGAAATGCTGAAGAAAAACATTTGAAGCCAAAAGAACAAACCCTTGCCATCGAAATCCCCACCTGCATAATTGACCGAGTCTGGAAGAAAAACTTAAGAGAAACAAGATGCACAACCAAGACCAAAAACTGAATTGTAGTTTCATCTTCCAGCCCATGTAAGCTTGTAGTTTCATCTTCCAGCCCATGTAAGCTTGGAAGACGATAGAAACCCCCAAAAGAATTCCAGATCTAGAAGAAAATTAAAGCCCCAAATCAGCGATAATTGCAAAAACGATGAAGAAATCCCCGAAGATGAAACCCAAATGACCTACTCTAAAACCAAAGCCATCCAAACTGACCTTTGCAGATCCAAACTGAACGACTCTTTTCTCATAGTGGGGAAAGGTTTGAGATGAAGAAAGCCCGTAACGTATACAACAATTTTGAAAACGAAGAAGAATGAGCGGGATTGTTGCCTTGAGAGAAGGAATCGACATCTTGAGAGAAAACCGACTGTTGATTGTTGAGTTGGGACGTACATCATTTCAGATTTTATGCATTAGGGGTGATATCTGACGCTTTATAAATTGTTTTTTTAAGACTTTAAGACTTTTATGCATTAAAAGATTGTACCCAAGGCTTTATAAGTTGTTTTTAAGACTTTTGGCCAAAATGCTTTATAAGATAGTATAAATAAGCACTGAATATTTAAATATGAAATAAGTGGACTAATTGCACTTCTATAAATGAATCAATATCAAAACTCATTTTTAAAGGGTGATCTTTGAAATCGCTAATTCACTTTTTAAAAAATGAAAACAGATCTTTGAAATCGCTAATTCACTTTGAAACCGCAGCTCCAAATCTGGGTCAAAAGTGCCATCTTTCGTTTTGTTTTCTACGTTTCGGTTTCCATAACATCAGAGTAGTGACGAGTGGAAGCAAAGATGAGCCAGTTCTTCCAATCGGTCAGTTCCTTCTTCTCCGGCGGAGATCAGCTCCCATGGTGCTCTCGCGATGTCATTGCGGTAAAAACTTTATTCAATTGCTTCCGTCCGGTTATTTGATTGATAATTGCTATGATCACGCTTGCCTGATATTTACAGAATTATTGTTATCAAAATAATTTAGGAAGATTTCCCCTTTTATTCTTCTCGTTCCGTGAAATTGTTTGGTAGCCAGAAATGAAATACGTCTAGAGCGAGCGTTTCATTGTTAAAGGGTATTGTTTGGGCGTTACGATAGTATTTTGGAATGATCTTATGCTCTTGCTAACCTAGCACCTAGGGCCTAGGCTAAGGATTGGAGTAAAACTTGTTTTGAAGGTTTGCAATTAACACCCCAACTGATTTTTGATCTATTAATTTCTTTTGATCATTGTTAGCTTGATTAGAGTATGCCTGATGGTCAGGGATGGATTGAACTCGCGCATTGAGTTACTTTGATCGTAGTTTGTTGGTTATTTGTTCTATATTGATATCAAGATGTTAGATTGGGATATTGGATAGCTTAGGGCCTGTTTGTTTTTCCACTTTTACCACTTAATTATCACTTATATATGAATCGGTCAGTCATTCTAGAAATCAGATTGTTTGTTTTTTTAATTCTTTCAGAGGCTCTTATATCTTAAATACATCTGGATAAAAAAGTGGTAATCTAATAACTGAAATCTCCTCTTATTCGCTTAGAGCTTCCGTTCTCTCCATGGACCCATCACCTCCATTGACCTGAACATCTCCATCGCCTTCAAGGTATATCGATCTTCCTGATTTTGTGGTTTTCGTCCGTTGAGATCTGTGGTTTTCGTCCCTGTGGTTTTCCTCCCTCTTTCATTCTTACTGGTTTTCAATAAATTGAAAACCCACCTCCCCAAATCCACAAAAACTGAACAAGTCAAGATAAAGATACAGATACATGATTATCAATTTGGGTTTTGTAGTTTTGAAAAAGATTTAAATCCGTGATTTTGTGGTTTTAACTTTTAACCCAATCAGAAAATCATAACACCAGATCTTTATCTTCCTCACAACTTCATTCTTGTTTCGTTGCTTCAACTTCCATGGCAGATTGTGTCCTCCTCTGTGAATTGAAGTTGTAGATTTTGATCCCTTTGAAACCCTCTGTTACATATCTCACATATAAATCGATTTGTAGCCATCAATGTCTTGAGTGATGAAGATATCACTCCTTCTGGTCATCGATTTGTAGCCATCAGTTCTCGATCTACAATATATATATATATTATAATCACCATCAAAAACCCTTTTTTATGAAAATGTCAAAAACGAAGATTGAAAATTCAAGAAATATATAGACCTAGGTTGCTTTAAAGACCTTTTTTTTTCTTGAGTTGTCACTTGTGATTGACTTTGAATTGGACGAGGATGTGCAAAGTATGACGGTTGATAATTGCTTCCATTTTCTTGACATTTATTCTAAGAACAAGAATTAACCGTATTTCTTTTGTTTTGATTGTTAAATTTTGTATAAGTTGGCTTACTTTGATAGACAATTATGCGTATTCAGACGTTATCAGTTTAGAAAAACAAACAGTCTTATTGTTTCAGATTTCAGATTTCAGCACCATCTCTTAAAAATCAGAAATGAAATCAGACTTCAGACTTCAGCATCTCTTAAAAAACAAACACCACCTAAGCAGTCTAATGTTTCTACCTTTTATGGCAATTAAGAGTCACTGTGGACTAAAACTGGATGTGGGCAGGAATATGCTATTAGAGACTAGAATCTATGAAACTACACCAGAAAATAAGAACCAAACAACTATAACAGAACGATAGGTTTTGGGGTTCATGATACAAGTCTGAAATTTGGTTGGGTCAATCCATAGCCAGAAGATAAAGATGTTTTTTTTTTCTGATTTGAGAATAAAATAGTGATTTCAGGAGAAATATCTAAGATATGTTCTTCCTAAAAGGCGTCTCTAACAAATTGTGTTGTTTCGACTTTCAATCTTCTAGCACGAGCTAAGAAATTGCTGTACACCCTTCAATTTAGCATTTCTTTAACTTAGCAGAAATATAAATGTTAAGTCATTCAACAAAAGGATCTGTTCACGTTTGTTCTAACTTCATCTTTTATCATAAAGCTTTGAATGGCATGCCTCTGTTACCACTAGGAAAAGCAGATTATAGGATTGCTCTTTTGCCCCTAGAGACTCTCTTCCTTTGGCCTAACTGGTACTCATCAAGTCTCTTGAACCAAGCGATTGTGAATTTGAGACTTGTGACAACATGGACCTTTGGCCTAACTGCTTCATTTTAGATCTTCTTGTTCTTGGTCTTTTGTTCTTTTATGATTGTTAGTTGGTTTGCTGGAGTTTCTGTAATCTGTATTATTTTTGTTTGTTTATGCTGCGTTCTCGAGTTTTAGAAGGAAAGAAAAGTAGAGAAAGGGAAGAGAA
Organism: Saussurea involucrata; assembly: GCA_033807775.1. Lineage (NCBI taxonomy): Eukaryota > Viridiplantae > Streptophyta > Magnoliopsida > Asterales > Asteraceae > Saussurea > Saussurea involucrata. The sequence goes on along the minus strand of CM066327.1, from coordinate 12,584,380 downwards.
AGAAAAGAAAGGAAAGGAAAGGGGAGGAAATAAATATTTGTATTTGTGTTCTTGAGATTGAAGGAAAAGAGACGAAGAAGAGGGAAAGAAAATAAATTTTCATGTTCTTGAGTAGGAGAGAAAGGAAAGGAAAAAGGTAATATTACCAATATACCCTCATTTATTTCATAATGAAATGTAATTAATGGGTATATGTGCAATTTTATAAATATTTTTAATTCTTTTTATTTCATTTCTTTCCTTTCCTTCCGTTTCCTCCCACATTTGGGCGGAATGTTTTGTGAGAAAAATCAGCAATATTTTCATTCCCCTTCTCTTCCTTTCCCTCTTTAAAAAAACTCGAGAACACAACATTTTTTTATCTTCCTCCTACTTTCCTCCCATTTCCATTCCTTTTCTTCATAAAAAAACTCAAGAACACAACGGTAGTGTGTAAAAATTGAGGAATTTGTTATTTATCCTCCAACAAGCTGCTTCTTAATCAACAGTGAATTTCAGCCATCTTAATACCTTATCTGTTTCGAAACTTTACCCTTAAAGCTATAAATTTAAAAATTCTATTGCTCAAAATTTGAAGTTGATATGGATGTTGTGGCTTTTTCATTACTAAATAGTTAATTAAGTGATATGTTCGTTGCAATTTAATATAATAGTATTTTAGTGATCTTCATGTAAAATGATACATTTAACTTTTGAGGTTAAATTGTTATATATTTTAGTAATCTTTTCCTTTTTGCTTTCTACGTTCGCAGTTAGCTCAATGTAAATTGATATAACAGTTTACTATCTTGCGGTGCTTTCTCAAGAAGTCTGTAGCTGAATGAGTCTTGATGTGTAACAGGGTTGTGAGAAAGAAGCTACTGAGGCTGCAAATGATGCCTCTGATGAGGCAAAGAATGAGAGCATCATGCGGTTATCTTGGGCATTGGTTCATTCTAGGCAATCAGAAGATGTGCAGCGTGGAATAGCTATGCTTGAAGGTAATATATATATATAGAGAGAGAGAGAGATTAGTGTATATAATATGGTAATGTTGTATTTCCATTTTCATGATATTCATCAATATTCTCCTTGGCTGAGTTACTATTCAACTTTGGCATCTCTTTGCTATATCTATTTTTTAATCTAAATGAACTTATATATGCAGCTTCAATAGACAACACCAGCAGCCCATTGCAAAAGAGAGAGAAACAATATCTATTGGCTGTTGGATACTACCGAAGTGGTGACTTCTCAAGGAGTAGGCAGCTTCTTGAACAATGTTTAGAGGTAATTTACCTTCCTTTCCTTTTACCTGGCTTGTGGTTCTAGTATTGCTACTAATGATTGTATGCCTATAAATGCATAGTCAGCTATTCCGTGCTTTATCTCAGCTAACACTTCCAACTTAATAGTACTTAATAACAATGTCTTGGTATGTAAAAAATTATATATTGTATATTCTTTTCTATCTGCTATCTCATGTAATACCTATAAGATAGTTCTAAATGTGGTCATAACTTTTATGACTGATTCAATGGTGTGGTCGTAGATTGCTCCAGATTGGAGGCAAGCTTTGTCACTTAAGAAGGCCATTGAAGATCGCATCACAAAAGGTATTAAGCATATAATATTTGTATATGGCAAATACTTTGAACCCTTGACCTCCTGTCTTTTTGTTTCTTATTGACATTATTTCTACAATGTCTCATAAACACGCTATTAATGTTACACAGATGGTGTGATCGGGATTGGCATTACTGTTGCTGCTGTGGGACTTATTGCTGGCGGGATTGCAGCAGCGTTGGTGCGAAAGAAGTAATCAAACATGGCTAAATTGACAATAACATCGCCCCTCTCGAGGATTTCTTTGGTGGCAGTGGCATGGCATCCTCCTTTGTGTTTTTTTGGTAATGTTTCATAAATCAGTTATGCAGGCGCTTTTGTTTTAACCTAGCCTTTTTTTTAACACAGCAGCAACTGTTTTCAACTTTCAATGCTTTGATTTAGTATTTGTTGCTTCATAGAAGGTATTTACCTTGTTTCATAATAATAATGATAGTAATAATAATGTAGACGTATATACATCCATCCGTTGTCAACACCCGTGACTTGCAAATGTTTAAGTTTTCATCGTTTTAGCTTTCAGAACGCTCTTTTCTGTGATTGAAATTTTAGCAGATTCACTTGTGAATGATGTTAAAGAGACTGCTGGTATCTAATTACTCAATTGCAGAGCAATTTATTAAAGATAAATTTAGAAGAGTAAAGTTCAATTTTGGTCCCTAACCTTTGTAAATTTTAATGGGTGTGCTATCTAAATTTCGAAAGCTCGGATTTGGTACTTGATGTTTGTCAATTTCCAATAGTTTTGGTTCCTCCTAAGTAACAGTCGTTAATTTTTTCTGTTAAGTCTAAATTAAATGAGGAATATTAGTCATTTTTACCTTTTTGCTCATTTTCTTTAAAAAACTTGAATAAAATATTGTATTATTTCTATGTTATATTATATATTTAGTATATATATATATATATATATATATATGTATGTATACATCCAGAGTTACAAACTACAGGAACACCTTCCCCCAGTGTCAAGTTCACTTCTCTCTCTAGCTATTGTCCTCTTCAAAGTTTCCCATATCATATCACAAGGCCATTCCATTGATGAAGCTCTGGTTTTTGTTGGTGGGTCACAAATCACAATTCTCTCTCTAGTTACACACATCAGAACAAGGGTTTGGTTAACAATATATTTTCCCATATATATGTTTGGCGGAGATGAAAGATGGGTTAAGTTTGCCGGCAGGGAGGGGTGGGGGAGTTCACGGAGGTGGAAGCCGGCATGAGTAGTAAGGTTGGGAGAGGGTGTGTATATACAAGGTTTTAAAAGAAAATTAGCAAAAAGCTAAAATGACCATAACACCACTCATTTAAGTGGACTTAGCGGAAAATTTGAACAATCGTTAATGGGATGGGAGGAATCAAAACTCTTGGGAATTGACAAGCGTGAGGCATCAAATCCAAGTTTTTGAAATTTAAGAACGATATTCATTAAAATTTGTAAACCCAAATCGAACTTTATTTAAACTTGTAATCAATATCACATTGAAAAAATGTTGTATTATTTTTTCATTCCAAGTTTTTTTAAAGCCAAAAGCATTTTTATTAGGAAATGCAAGCAAGCAAGCAAGCAAGCAAGCTTTCTGTAAGAAATAGAAAAACACACCATTCCTTCCACGATATCTGGAACTCTTTTGTCGGCATTGAAAGTCGGACTTTGTAAAGACGGTCGTTTTGGACATTTGACCCACTTAGGTGCTTATTACGTTGGCAAACTTCACACCCTTTTACTGCATCGCCGATATCTTTTCGCATTCCAATCCAAAAAACTTCGGATGCTACGCGTTGATAGGTTCTATCCTCTCCCGAATGCCCTCCTATAGGAGAAGCATGAAATTCCTCGAGCAATAAAGGAATGATCGTGGACTTTCTCGGTATCACCAAACGTCCTTTATATAGCAACAATCCTTGGCTTATCTCAAATCCTTTATGGACCGAAGGATCCCGTAACAGATCAGTCCTAATTTTCATCAAGAATTCATCTTTCTCAATTTCCTGTCCATTGTGGGCCACCAATACTTGAACATTCTATTTCTTCCGTTTTTCGGGATAACGCATCTGCTGCTCGATTTGCACATCTTGGTTTATAGACAATGGAGAAATCATACCCCAAGAGCTTGCTTACCCATTTCTGGTACTCGTTGCTCCAACAGAAATCTCAAACTCTGTTGATCACTACGAACGATGAAATGCCGTCCTAGCAAATACGGTCTCCACTTCTTGATCGCAAGGACTATTGCCATGAGCTCTTTCTCGTATACTGATTTCTGTCTAGCCCGAAGTCCTAAGGCCTGACTGAAATAGGCTATAGGTTGTTCATTCTGCATCAACACAGCGCCTAACCCAAATCCCGAAGCATCAGTTTCGATGATAAAATCAGTGGCAAAATCGGCTAATTTCAACACAGGTGCTGTTGACAATGCTTTCTTAAGCTCTTCGAAGGCTTTATGCGCTTCTAATGACCAGTGGAATTGATTCTTCTTAAGCAAATCCGTAAGAGGATTGGCTATTATTCCATAACCTTTAATAAATTTCCGGTAATAACCGGATAATCCCAGAAATCCCCTCAACTCCGTTACTGTGGTAGGAACTTTCCAATCTACAATGGCCTTGATCTTGGTTTCGTCAACCTCAGCCCCTTTTCCTGAAATGACATGCCCCAAATATCCCAATCGAGCCCGACCGAACTCACATTTCTTTTTATTAGCATATAACTTGTGTTGAGCTAAGACTTCAAACACCATTTTCAAATGATCTAAGTGTTCTTCCATATTTTTGCTATACACTAATATGTCATCGAAAAACACTAACACAAATTTCCTCAAAAAATGTTTGAAAACCTCATTCATCAGCCCTTGAAACGTGGTAGGAGCATTGACCAAACCGAATGGCATTACGAGAAACTCGTAATGCCCCTGGTGTGTGCGGAAGGCTGTTTTCTGAACATTGCTTCCCTTCATCCTGATTTGGTGATAACCCGATTTCAAATCGAGTTTTGAGAAAACGCAAGAGCCGTTTAATTCATCCAGCAGCTCATCGATCACCGGAATCGGAAATTTATCGACAATTGTAGCTTTATTTAGGGCCCTGTAATCGATGCAGAACCTCCAGCTCCCATCTTTTTTTTAACCAACAGTACCGGACTCGAGAATGGACTTGAACTCGGCTGAATTACCCCTGCCTCCAGCATTTCTTTCACCAATTTCTCGATCTCATCTTTCTGGTAATGTGGGTAGCGATACGGTCGAACAGTCACAGGTCCCGTACCCTCCTTCAGCACAATTCCATGCTCTTTTCCCCTCATAGGAGGCAGTCCTTGGGGCGATTGAAACACCATATCATAATCCTGCAATAATTGTTCCAAAACCGTTGTATTCTCTATTTCGTTTCCCTTGCCAACCCCACACGTACCTAGCTCAACTAAAACTCCATATCCTTCCTGTTGCATCACCTTTCCCATTGCTTTTAGAGACACCATGGATCTTCCCAACGATGGATCGCCTATGATTGTAACAGACCTTCCTCCCACTGTAAACTTCATGATTTGTTGTTTCCAATTGATAAACGTCGAGCCCAACGTTTCGAACCATTGCACTCCCAGTATAACATCGCTATTACCGAGCTGTATGGGTAAAAAATCTTCCACTATATCCAAATTCTGCAATGATAGTGTTACTTGAACGACATACTCCCCCTCCTTTCACTGTATTCCCAGTTCCATCGTAATGTTATATTCCTTTGTGTTTTCCACCTCCAAATTCAGCTTCCTTACAACCTCTTTAGCAATGAAATTATGTGTGGCTCCACTATCAATTAACACCACCACTTTCTGAGTTCCAATGAGCCCTTCCATTTTCATCGTCTTCGGATTTGTAAGACCAATCACAGAGTTGAGATGGACTTCCACCTTTTGTCCAATATCAGCTACATCAACAGTATTCAGTGTCTTCTCTTCCTCTTCTGGTCCATTTTACTCCCCAACTTCCTCCTAAACTAATATTACGTTCAACTCTTTTTTTTTTGCATCTATGACCTGGTGAGTACTTTTCGTCACATCGATAACACAACCCCAACGATCGACGTTGCTGCACCTCTTGTTCCGAAAGCCTTCTAAATTTCGAACCAGGTTTGGTGACAGAAACCGAAGACGATACCACATGAGATGCACTGCTTTTCGCTTCTGTCATTCCACTCGAACTCTTCCTCATCGAGAACGAAGATTTATCCCTTCCAATAACCTTGTTCTTCACCTCAATTTTAGAAGCCATTTCCATCGCTACACTCAATGAAACTGGATCTAGCAGATGTAACTCAACTTTAATTGAATTCTCTAAGCCATTAATGAACTGACTTAAGAATACTTCTTCCGGTATCCCATCCAACGGTGCTGCCAATTCCACAAACTTCCTTCTGTAATCCTCGACTGTTCCTTCCTGTTTGATCGCAAGGAACTGCTCACACAGTGATCCAGAGGCCAACGATCTGAATTGCCTTAGGACCATTTGCTTCAGATCCTCCCATCGAGTAATAGGATGCCTCTTATTCTCCCATTGAAACCATTTCAACGCGTCACCTTCAAAAGCTATAAACGAAACTTCGATCTTCTCCTCTTGACTTAATCGATTTAAGGAGAAATACCTTTCAGCCCTCAGAGTCCATCCGTCTGGATATGTGCCGTCAAACGCTGGAATCTCCAATTTCCGGCCCTTTACAGCGAAAATACGATTTGAATCATGATTTTCCCCAAATTTCTTCCCTCTTCCACCAGATCCAGATCCTTCCTCGCTATCAGACGACTGAGACGAGTTCAGCTTACTGTTTACCTCATCCTGTTGTTTACTGATTTTCTCCATCTGTTGCGCAAGCAATAGCAAGGTCTTCTCGATCGATCCCACACTTCCCTCCAGATCGTCTAATCTCGTAGTCGTACTTCGAGTCGCCATCTTCCCAGGACAGTAACTGCCCTGATACCAATTTGCTATAGACTGGATTGAATCGAATAGTTGTGGACTGTATTCAAAAGAAAATCATACCCAATGGCATTCGAGAGGCCATGGTCTCTCCCAGAGCATCTGCTCAATTTACAATTGAATAACAAAACAGAATGAATCTACTTTCCTTTCCCTCCAAGACTAAAATAGACTCCCGCTTATTCTCTTTTGGTAAAATACCAAAGGTACCCTCACCTTATTCAAAGATAGACATTATAAAAGGTAAACTTCCCAAACTACCCTTATTTATCTTTCCTCCTATATGTAAAGCGTATTGGGGGTTTAGCACATTGTTCCTGTGTTTTCATAAAATGAATGTGTTCTCATTTGAACCTCAGCCTATATCTGTATATATATATATATATATACACACATATCATCTTTTGGTAGCCCTGTTTGTATGTATGTATATTTTTTGCTTGCATCTCAAAGGATATAACTATCCCTTTTTCATCAAATTAATGAAAACCCATCTTCAGAATCAAATGCCTTACAAAGAGGAAGACTTGTATTTCTTTGTTTCAGAAAAGGGTAAAAACACACACACAACCAAAATTACCATATGATGGGTCTCATTTGCTATACAAAATCTGGCCATCTTCATTCAATCTTCCGTAGCAAGGGCCGATTGCAATACATCTTCAAGATACTTCTCAGCAGCTGCATATTGCCTTTTCTTATCCTCGATCGCAAGTGCAGCCAATGCCTTATCCTGCATTTCAGAAACAAAATCAAAATGTATTGCAAATTTCATGAAACAAATGACATAATTCAACAAATTACTTACGGGTGGCAAGTCTTGATAGCTTCTCAAAGTATCAAGGATAGGCTTTGTCTTCTTGTCTAAATCTTTTCTATGCTCCGCCATTTCCACCAACATTCCATGACTGATCTCCGGGGTGTACCCCACACGAGTAAGCATCGCCTGTTACAAACCATTTCCTATTACTATGCACCCTCAAAAACACATCATCTACTTAATATATTCAGATCAAGTAAACTATGGTTGTTTAGTGTGTTTATCCTGTTCTACAAGTATACTCTAATCATGTATAATTCACATCAAGAAACGTAGCTGTGAATTCTTGAAAACTTTAACTGTTTCAAGCAAAAAAAAATAACCGGAAGCTTACCTTGTAGTTAGCGTATTGTTGAAGGTATTGTCTCTCTTTTGAAACCATAATCGCCAAGTTCGTTTTCCAACTCTCCATTTGAGCCTCACAGGGTGCTACATCATCTTCCAGTTGTGAAAGTGTTCTACTCAAACAAAAATTAAATTTAGAGATAATTAACATCCAATAACTGGATTAAGAGCTCCATAGTTATTCAGATGGATTTACCTTTTCAAATAAGTCAACCTTGCTATGGCCTTTCGAGTGTAATCAAGAAGAATTTTGGACTCCTTTTGCACTTTAGCCCTCTTATCCTCTACTCCAGTCTTTCTTAGAGAAACATCCCCCATGGCCACAAGAAAACTATGTGCATTTCTCCAAGTAAGATAACCAAGCATACATAAGCATAGAAAGATAAACGAGACTATACTGGGTATATATTACCAACCTACTCAGCTCGGTGTCTCTAATGTTCAGCAAATTTGCTACATTAGCGAGAACTTGTGAGGATGAAACCACGTTTGCCGGCAAGCCTTCTTGTGCGAACCCCACGTTCTCTAATATCTCTCTAATCCTTGCAGCTATGATACCAAAATAAAGAAGAAACACACAAGTCAGAATTTCGCAAAGGTAGTACCAATTTTGAGGTCAAACTTAATACCACCTGAATTTTAATTTTGCTACGAATTTTATAACAAATTTACCACCGACATTTTCTGTATAAAGTATAAACTGTATCGTAGTCGTTACATTTTACTTCTAAAATTTAAACATATCATATCAGTTAGACAGAATAGATAACATCATTCTACTTTCCAATTTTTCTAATAGCATACTTGAACAAAAAGATTTACTGATCACATACTTCTTCTCTCGTGTTCATATCAAAATATAATCTTCATCTAATTTTAATCACTTCATATAAATATCAATAATAGTTGAAATGATAAACAGTGCTTTTTCTTCCCTTGGTCCTTTTGTCCCAAATTGACAATTTATGTTTGTTAATTTCATTAAAATCTAGCAAAAGCGATGTAAATGAGATTATAATAGTATAATTATGTGAGTAATGAACTTTTCTTCACAATGTGTAACTGAAAATGTGTGCTTATCAATTATGAAGTTGAAATCAGTCTGCTTAACATTCATATATAAGCATCAAACAAACATGGATCAGCAACCAAATCTCAAAGTAAATGTAGAACATAAAAACGCATATATAGAAAAAGTGTGATAACCCTAACCTTGGGAGCGATACTCGGAGGCTTTAATTCGGAAATCATTGGCAATTATGGTGGCAGCTTGGGTTTTAGCTTGAGAAATCGTGGCCAAATTATGCAAATGCGAAATGCTACGGGGAGTATACTCGAAATCAGGAACATGATCTTTCCCAGCCGCATCGAATTGAGAAACCAGCCAAGATTTCACTTCGCCTATTCGGTTTGCATCGAAAGATCCACTACCAGTTTTTGACAACTCGTTTGCAGGGAGATCGGGTGTGTCACTCATTCTCTCGATGATTCCCCCTTTTTCTTTAGGTTGGTTGACGTATGTTGGATTTTGGGGTTGGAATTTGGGGGAAGATTTGATTTAAAAATGAAGAAGGGTACTTTCAGATTTATGAGAACCGGGTAATGACGTCATTGTAGATCGGCCGGCCGATGGGTGTTTTATAATAATTTGGGAAAATCACCAAACACCTATTTTGTCTATAAAAAACCGGTCATTTAAATAGTTAAGTTTCGAAAATAATTATAAAAAAAAAACTCAAGAAATTTTCTCGTATTAAATAATTAAGTTTCTAAAATAAAATATTAAATAAAGTATCGGATTTTTACATTATTGATTATCTATATCTTTTCAACAAAAAATATGTATATATAATTTAATTGTTTATGGAGGTTTTAAAATAAAGAAAAATCTTAGATCAGTTTTACCGTTCTTACACCCTATGTTATTGAAACTCTATTGCCACCCTTCACCGCTCCATTGTTATCCTCCTACGCCTATCGTCACCCTTGGCCCTTGCATGCCATCAATCCCTCTTTTTGGTTTGTTTTTTTGTTTTTCGATCGTCCCTGTTTTTTATATGTCTATACGTACTTCGTTAAATTGTTGAAAAAAGAGAGAGAGTGAGTCAAAAGATAAAAAGTCAGATAAAAACAAGAGATTAATGGTTACAACATCGGTGATGGAGAGCAAATGACGATGGGTCATGGGGGCGGCAGGGAGGTGTCGTTGTATGTGAGGGTTTGAATAATGTAGGGTTTTGGGAACGATAAAAACGATTTAGATTTTTTTTTTACTTTTAAACGTTTCTAGTAAGTTACATGTAGATTTTTTGGATTAAAATGATGTATGTAATCAATTTCTAAAAGTCCTTTGGTTTATTTATTAAAAGAAATATATGAACTTAATCTATACTACTTAAATTAAATGTTATTACAGTTTTTTTCAACAATCAGTTTTTCAAGATTGCAAATTCTTTTACACATTGTACAACTCTAAAATCCACTCTCTTTCCTCTCTCCCACGTTCTCTCAAAAATCAAACAATTTTCAAATTTTAAGACACTTTATACCCTTAGAATTAGTTATCCAATTTACTTTTAATCTCTTATTTTTTTACACCCTTATCATATTAACATAAATAATCGTATATGAACAAGAATGCATTAAAAATACATTTCTTTCTTTACAAATTATACTATTGTAATCGTCTCGTCAATACCTTCGAAATGAACCCAATATTGAATATTTTTGGATTTAATAACATGTATGAATTAATTTATTTTATATCTCTTACATTATTCATTTTCATTTTACACTCGTATAATATTAAAAATACATAATCATACTTTAACTAAAACATATTAATAAATGCATTTTTTTACAAATTATATTATTACAATATTCTCGTCAATAATTTCAAAATAAGTTTATTATTGAATATTTTTTTAACTTAATAATATTGTGAAATATCATAAATACGAATCAAGATTTTTCAAGAATGATGTACCGATATTTTTTTAAACTTGTACATTTTACGCTCTTATCTATATTTATCTATTATATTCATTTAAAAATAATTTCATTTACGGTTATTCTTGAATTTTTAAGAAGTACAAATCTCAATACATCATATACAAGTTTAAAAGCTTAAAAACCTCTCACGTTCAACATGATAATTAAAAATAAAATTATTTTTTATTTTTAAATTACACTTTATACCATTATAATTAGTTATTTAATTTACTTTATATTTCTTCTCATTTCATTTTTTATTTTACATCTTTATCATATCAACATACATAAACTAAAATACATTAAACAAATATGTTTTTCTTTTTTTATAAATTATATCATTATAACCGTTCATCAAAACCTTCAAAATGAGCACAAATGTTCTGAGTTTGAAGACCCCACTATCGAGCGAATATTTTTCACTTTTTTGACCAATTAATCATATTGACCTTTAATTTTATACATCTGATATGCGATTTATGTAACACCCTCAAATTTGGAACGAGCAACTAACTTTAAAATTCAATAAAATAACCAAAATAGATATAATCACTTCTACAATTCATTCCTTAAAATACCTCGGAATTTAAAACATCATAAGTCTACAATAAAATGACTTAATCGGGTGTTACTTATCACAACACAAGTTGCTAGTCCAAACAATTTGCGGAAGACTTCACTAAACAAGTCACCTCTCGTGCACTCTACTAGCACTCATCGCTTCGCAATGTAGCTAAAGCTATTCCCAACCTGAACCTGTTGCACATGCCAACAAATAAAAAGGTTAGGCTAACGCCTAGTGAGTTCAAGAGTTTACATCATGAGCAAATCATTTGATAAACCAAAAGCTTCAACTTAATAAATGATTTTCTAAAAGGGTTTGTATAAAAGACATCGACAACTCATTCTCCAAACACACACAATTTCTGAGAGGAAAGCTCCCAATGAAAATCATTTCTCTGCAAAGGACTCAAATCTAAAACTCACATCAAGAGTCAATTAATAATAATTTCTCAAATAATCGCCAATGCGAATAAAACTCCAATAGTTAAAACATCCAATAAGGATGTAACATAAATCCGTCCATCAATCATGGAAAACAATCCATATGCATATAATATAACCTCAACAATGCGAATAAATAAAATACCCGAAGTCAACACCCTTCGGTGACGGGGGAGACCCGATCTCATCGAATGTGGCAAACACATAAATTAAACCACAATTAACAAACGCAAGTAAGCTTCTTGGATGTGGAAAGCAGATGACATCAACCATACTAGGTCTTTAGTCCATCTCCGGCATCAATCATACTAGATCTTTAGCCCATCTTCGGCATCAACCATACTAGGTCTTTAGTCCATCTCCGGCATCAATCATACTAGATCTTTAGCCCATCTTTGACATCAACCATACTAGGTCTTTAGTCAATCTTCGGCATCAACCATACTAGGTCTTTAGCCCATCTTAGACATCAACCATACTAAGTCTTTAGTCCATTTAAAACTACCAAGTTCAACCATACTAGGTCTTTACCTTGGAAACCCACCATCCAAAACAAGCTTACTTGACGTAAATATATACATGACCCAAAAGAATAACTAATGCATTCAAATCATGTAAACATCAAATATAATGCAATTCATGCAACTCAGACTCCAAGCCCATGTCGAGCTTATTAAAAATCGCGCGAATGCCCTCGAGACTCAACCGAGCCCTCTGCTCAAAAGATCTAATGATCATTTATCAATATCAATTCATGCAAATGAAATGCATCTGACCCACATCATGCAAACACGTGCTCCGAGGCATGATAATCTCACAACCCCTTCATTGCCACCTTCCCAATGAAGTCAAATCATACATCTACTTTCTTCTACAATAATCCAAACTCAAACCTGAATTCAAGGTTTATAACCAATCCAGAAACCAAACTTTACTTAGACTATTAACTAATCAGATGTGATTTGAAAAGGGTTCACAATTCTTACCAAAATTTCAGATTGCTTTTCTTCTTTCTCTTTCTCTCTGTTCTTGCTCTTGACCGACTCCAAAAATCAGAATGTTGAGATATTTTCTCAATTTCAGTTTAGTCATTATAAGTATACCCCAACTTTTAAGAATGACCAAACACACCCTCAAGTTCCAATTTTTCATAATTAGCTTCAACTTTGGTCACTTGAATTTTCAACCATTTGAGTTACATAATTGCAAAGTTGCCCAAATCTTAAACTAAATTACAATTAGACCCCATTCATTTTAAATAATAAATAATGGAAATTCGAGGTGTTACAAGTTGAGGTAACCAAATCTTGGAACAAATGGGGAGAAAGTGCCTTAAATGCTCTAAGGGTCGGATTTGATGAAGGGGTTTAGGTTGAGAGAGTTTGGGAAGAAGATGGGAGAAAAAACATGAATGAGAAAAGGGAATGAAATGGGTTTTAAGGCACTCTGGAGCCCGATGACGAGAGTGCCGTGCGATTGTGCCTCTGGGCACTTTCGCTGGCATAATCGCCCAAGTTCTCCAAACCCCGAAAATTTGACTTTTCTCGCACAGAACTCCCCCGATTCTCTTAGGGATCAAAGGTAATGATTTCTTGGCACACAATTTACGATTTAGAAGCTATAGAGGCGCACGGGGTGACACTTACCGAAAATCCGGGTGTTACATTGCACAGCTGCACTTTTAGTATTAATCAATTCATTTTTCCATCTCTTAGAAAAATTTGAAGAACAAATATATGATCTGTCTTGTCTTAGATTATCCCTACTCCATCTTGGCTATCTTGAGCTTATGAATAAGCTTTTCATTTTCTGCTTATTATTAGGGCTATAAGTATTAGATTTATTTTATAAAATAAGTAGGTGTTATTATACATTTTTGGTTCCATAATTCAATACTAATTAGAGATATAGTTGTCGATCACAATATCAAAAAGCGATGGTTGGGTTTTTTATGTTTTTTTTTAATTCAATCGTCAGACAAATAATGTAATAATAAAATATCTTGTGTTTGGTAGGTAATTTGTATGTCAAACTTACATAAATCAATTAAATAAAAATAATATAATTATAAAAAATATGATTAATAATATACGTTACTAAAAAGATACGATATCTTTCATTCGGTTACCATTTTTTCCATATCAAAATATATTTAAAATAATCCTAATACTTTTTTTATTTCATACATTAAAAAAATATATGCAAACATTATATAAACCATCCTTGTGTTTTTCAAAATTTGCAGTTTTAGTTCTTTACTTTTTTTTTATTAAAAACTAGAAGTCTACTCGCGCAATGCAGCGTGATATATCTCGATTTTAATGTTCTAATCTATCTTAATGTGTTGTTTTGAAAAAACGGTCATGTTTTTTATAGATTTATTTAAAGAATGACGTTTTTTAAAGAATTCATGATTTGAGGATTTGAAAGTGGTTAGAAATAATGATTAACTAATAAGAGTCCACGATTTAAAGATTTGAAGGTTGTTAGAGATAAGTATTAATCAAATAATTAACATTAAAAGCGGTACATAAAGCTTCATTAGTTGTTTTTGAAAGATTTTAAGTAATTAACATTAAATAGCGGCACATGAAACTTTAGAAGTTGTTTTAGAGTTTTTCATAAATGATTTATAATATAGTATAGATTTATCCTTTTTGTTTCGATTTTGCTTTAGAAATATAGCCCGATCATTCCATGTACCTTTCGTATTTTAGTCCTTTTCTATATGTTTGTAAATATTTTTATGATACAAGTTTGTATTGCATATTTATAAAATATGTAAAACAAAAAAAAACATCTTACTCACCCTAGTGACTCTGTGAGTAGTGGTGTTCAAAATACCACACAAACTGCACAACCCGACAACCTGCCCCCACCATACCAAACCGTATGGTTTAAAAGCTTTGCGGTTTGTATTTTTTGTTATTGCACTACACAATTTGGTTTGTGGTTTTGAATAACTTAAACCGTGGTTCAAACCGTACTACGCCACATATTAGTGTTATTTTTTTAGTAACTATGGGTTTTCTGGCCAACTTACGTGCACCAACTAATCATCGGGCGACCACGAATGGCCTGGAGTCATCATAGGTGAACGTCCATGGCCACAAAGGCTTTGACGGCATTTGGATTTGAATCCTTGATAGATGAGATTTTTCATTACATCCCCCGAAGACTTTACCGGTGTGCCACAGCCCAAGTGGTTATGATACTAGTAGTTGGAGACATTTATTTTGATTCACCAAAATTTTACTTTTCTATGTTTTATATAATATGAACTAATAATTTATTACTATATTAATTTATATAATTAAATATCTAATTTCAAATATTTTATGACATCTTTAAAGTGTGTACAATTCAATTTTGTATCCAACCATGTTTTTCCAATGATTAATTATTAATTTATATAATTAAATATCTAATTTCAATTTTGTGTACAATCAATAGAACTTCATTTTTTGTTATTAATAATCCAATGATTTTGACAATATTTTATCTTCATATACAAATGAATAGATTATAAAGACTATGAAACTTTTGATTGCCAACTTAAATACATCATATTTAGGCTCAAACAACATAAATCGCAACACATGTTGTGGTGTGGTACTTTGTTGTTTAAGGCATCCACGGTTTGGTTTATGGTTTGGAAAAATGGTGTGCAGTTTTGTTTATGGTTTTGACTCTAAACAACACCATCAACGTCCTTACCTGTGAGATTGTGACCACCACGGCACCACCTCCCTCCTTTCTCCCCACTTCTCCGACTGCCTTATCCCACCACGTAATGATTCCACAAGAAAAACTAAAAATTACATTCAAACTTCATGAAGAGCATTTGAACATACACATTTTGATGATAAAACCTAAAAGTGTTCCCCAAATTTGAACTCAAACATAGATACACTTAAATCAGTAAGATCAAAGCAAGAACAAACTCACTCCATTTGTAGAGATTGAGCACCGTATAAGAAACAATCGATCTTTACCCCTACAATCAACTCAAATACATAAATAAACGACCAAGGAACATCAAGCATTGTTTCAAACACACCATCATAAGTTGCTTCAGTGCGAGGAGAGATGATCCAATAGTGGTCGTCTGTCTTTGCTTTGCAATGATCCTGATCGGCAGTGTCGCTAGAGACGAAATTAAGGATCCATCAATGGCATCTTGTTGGATGACTTAACGCCTCATACTTAACAAAGTTAGTCATAAGAACCATATCCAAAGCAAAATTGAAACAGTAAAGATTTTCTCTGTAATAAATGAATCGTAGGGACTAAATCATCAGGATTTGTAAAACACAGGGACAATTTATGTAATTTCTTCAAAAATGATATTTGATATGCACCGATTATGAAGGGGTGGATCGGAGCCTTCCTTTCTCACAAACCCAAACCTTCACATACGTCTCTCTCCACTTCCATACGCGATTCATCATCATCATATCATCTCATCTTCTTCTATGTCTATTCCTTTTATGATTGATTTCGTAACCCTAAAGTGAACAAATCTCGTTGCAGAAATAATCAGTGATCAAAACATAGATGAGGAGGATGGTGAAGACAATTAACAGTAGCCAAACTCCCACGGGTCTTTCTGTTTTTCTCGTAGTCAATGCTTATCCCAAAAGGTACTCTTCCAAGATCCCCTCTGATTTAGTCCTCTTCTTGGGCCTTGGCTTCATAGATTGGTAGCTTCCCCTTCCCTTTTCCTTTTCCTTTTCCTTTTCCCTTTCCTGTTGCATCTGATTTTAATAATTTTGGTGTTACAAATAGCATGGAATTTCTCTTGCTTTTGATGCAGTATGTGGAGATTCATGCGTTAGGAGGTCGCCTAGATATAGTTTTCATCTAGGTATTTATATCATCATTCTTATGTTAGATATTTGTTTGCTGATTCATCTTCGTCCATATAAAAACTTGTGTCTTGGATAATAAATTCAGAAAAAATTGGGGGTTTTTATGTTTTCAGCTAGTAATATGAAAGCTGAATCCAGGTTTCTTTAGGTTATAGATTATTGGTGTATTTGGGGGTTTCAGTGGTTGTTTAGTTATATAGTATGTTGAGATTGATATCGATATGATCGATTTAGGTTTTTGTTTTTAGAAATGACCCTTGTGATGATGAACTCGAACCCACGATCCCAATTGGTAGCCCTAAGAAGTGTGATTTCGTGAGATGGGAGATTCTCTTCTCACGGGGTTTTTAATGTTAAATCACCATCCTTCAACTCTTTTGTCAATGGATTCAAGCGCCTCTTCTTCTCATGATGATTTAGACCTTGAGATGAGTCACCAGATCAACCCCACTCGCCCTCCCGATATCAATTTGCCCCTTTCAGCTGACAGAAGCTCCCCACCACAGTCATGGAACCAAGATCAGTGTGAAGTTCTTGACGTTGGAGTTGGACTTGTATCCCAG
This sequence comes from Saussurea involucrata, assembly GCA_033807775.1. Taxonomy (NCBI): domain Eukaryota; kingdom Viridiplantae; phylum Streptophyta; class Magnoliopsida; order Asterales; family Asteraceae; genus Saussurea; species Saussurea involucrata. The sequence goes on along the minus strand of CM066327.1, from coordinate 12,567,213 downwards.
TTGTATGAAACCGAAAGCTTCCTCAGTGTCCCAAAAATTGGGAGAAAATGTGCAAAGAGAGTGGATAGCATATGGGGTGCTTGGTTTTTCTTTAGCTTCTATTTCAGGCCAGTTTTGAATGAAAAATCCAAGGCGAAGATAGTAAGAGACAGTAATGGGGTTTCTGGGTTTGATAAATCGGATCTTCATCTTGATGTTTTCATGGTTCAACATGATATGGAGAATATGTACATGTGGGTGTTTAAAGAAAGGCCTGAAAATGCACTGGGAAAGATGCAGCTAAGGAGCTACATGAATGGGCATTCACGCCAAGGAGAGCGTCCCTTCCCGTTTAGTGTTGATAAGGGTTTCGTTCGATCTCATAGGATGCAACGCAAGCATTACAGGGGGCTCTCGAATCCGCAATGTGTCCATGGTATTGAAGTTGTTTCGTTGCCCAATCTCACGATTCTTGACGAAGATGAGCGCAAAAGATGGACAGAACTTACTGGAAGGGATCTGAATTTCATGATCCCACAAGAAGCTAGTGATTTCAGTTCGTGGAGGAATCTTCCCAACACTGAATTTGAACTCGAGAGGCCACCTACAATAAGAAACAACTTGAATTCTCAGCCAAAGAAGTTACTTAATGGGTCAGGATTAAATCTTTCAACTCAACCTTCCTCCAACCACAGCAATGGGGATGCAAATGTCATGGATCTTTCTCCAATTGGCAACAAGAAAAGGAAAGACTTATTCCCACATGGAAACGAAGAAGATATCTGCTTAACGGTTAATCATCCTCCATCAGAAAGATTACCAAATTTGGAAATGAATCCAAATGAGCCATATTGGTTGAATGAATTCACTGGGGTTGTGAGGAATGCGTGTGGACCAGTGACAGCTGCAAAAACAATATACGAAGATGAACAAGGTTACTTGGTTGTTATAAGCTTGCCGTTTGTAGATCTTCAAAAAGTCAAAGTTTCTTGGCGAAACACCCTTACGCATGGAATCATTAAGGTATCTTGTATAAGTGTATCCCGCAAGCCGTTCATCAAAAGGCGTGATCGTACTTTCAAGCTTACGGATCCGTGTTTGGAACACTGCCCTCCTGGAGAATTTGTCAGAGAAATCCCGCTTTCAACTCGTATTCCTGAAGATGCGAATATAGAAGCTTATTATGATGGGCCTGGAACAGTGCTGGAGATTTTGGTCCCAAAGCTCCGAGAAGGGCCAGAAGAACACGAGGTGCGTGTTTGTCTTCGCCCCCATCTTGTTGGTAACGATCTTATGTTGACTTGAGAAGAGGCATCTTTGGAAGGTGATTCATGGTGGATCGTGGTTTCTAGTTTAATAACGTAGTATGTATTGTGTGAAGTCGTGTAGCCGGTCATTTATTAGCATCATGGATTGGTTGCTAGAATAATACCGCGTATTATTTAAATAGTAGTTAAATGTTTGATGAATCTATATATATATATATATATCAATAATATATATGAATCAATCTCTGGTTCAGTATCATTATCTACCTCTAAAACAATAAGTGTTTGCAGTTGAATGCTATTATGCAGGGCTTTGTTCTATTGGCTTCAAAAGGGTACCTTCTGAAAATCCTATTTGTTATGTGTTTGATCTCATGGTATTGGTGCCTTTAGATACTTGGAATTCTGAAGGGCCACATTAACATTTTTGGTGTAATTTTGACTTTTCTTTTTGTGTGAATTATGGAAGGTGTTGTCATGCCTTTTTCTTTCTTGGTGGAAGATTATCTCCATATATCTGTGTTTTAGGGAAATTGTTGTTTTTTTTCTTCCCTTTTATCATGCTTTATAACATCTTTAACCATAAGTTGATTTATTATTTGAGTTCATTGAACAAGGTACAAATGTTTTTTCTTTTAATTTTTTTTTTCAAGTATATGATATTTGTATACGGCAAATGTAACAAATAAACTCTCATACACCTTCCGCAAATAAGGGACAAATCAACCCTCGACCTCCTAGGAGGTCAAAGACTCCAATATTGCTAAGCTAAATACTCTTTGGTTTTTTTCTTTTAATTATGCCTCTTATATTTATTCAATTACTTTTTGAATATATCTTTTTAAGTTATTTTACATTATTATCTAAAGTTAATGTATTTCAAACAAAAATCCAAATCCTATCCACTAAGCTAATAGTCTTGACAAGTGTCACAAAATTGGCATTTTAAAAGGGGTTTTGAGAGGTGGAGGTGTTAGTTGTGGCAACTGTTTGAATTATAAAAGGGTGTCCAAGACTTTTTGGTGAGATTGTGGAATGTGACATGGAACTAGCATTAACAGGTGGTTATTGTGTCACCCTAGACACTCCCATTATTTTGGCCAAACCTTGTTCTCCCCTAGATGCGTTTGATACACAGACAAGACTTGTATATACAAGATTGAGGTGTGCACGTTAAGGCCAAAAAAGCCCGATCAGACCCTTTTTCAACCCCAAAGCCCGTGTCGGGAAAAACCCAGGTCCCTTTTCCCTCACTGAAAGCGAGATTGGAAGGCCAGTCCAAGTCCGAAAAAGCCAAGGTCTAGCTCTAGTTCCGCATACCAAACACACCCTAATTGCTTGCATTTTATCAGAAAACATGTACTTCCATATATCTACAATGTTATTCATAAGTAGTGCTGTAACATGGTTTCAGATCAGCAATTATCCAAAAAAGAAATGAAATAAGCCTCATGGGCTTGTTGCAATTTAATGTTAATTGGTTTATATTGTAGCCATGAATCCTACTAAATAGGGCCGGTTCTAAGTGCATGGTCCAAATCAGCAATCAAGTCGTTAACATCTTCGATCCCCACAGAGATGCGAATAAGATCTTCGGTTAGACCTCTGGCCTCACGAACTTCTGCTGGTATAGATGCATGCGACATGAAGCACGGCATGCTTATTAGTGATTTTACACTCCCTGCCAAAATGAAGAACATGGTCACGATACACAGCAAATAATTGACAACTTTTAGCCAAATTGCCATCTTCCATTAGCCGAACCGTAGCAATATGGCTTAAATTTTAATGGAGAATTGGTTTTTTTACACTGAAGATGTGCATAATCGATAAACATAGGGGATTTGCAAAGAAATTTGTCATCGTGAAATAGTTGGTTCCAAGGTTCTCATAATATTTACTATCCAATAACCAAAGAGGTAAAGATGGTATCTGAAAGCAAGTCACCAGTTCAATATATATATATATATATATATATATATATATATACACACACACACACACAATTTCAGGGGAAAACAAAAAAAATGAAAATTTGAGGAACACCCCTAATAACCTTTCATTTGTACGGTATTCACATGTGCATAAAAGTAATTGAAAATGTTTCCTGATTTATATGCGTGTGTGCATTTTATGCACATGTGCATACCGAATAAAATACTTTTATGACATGAATGGTTATTAGGGTGTTTCAGTTTTTCATTTCTTTTTGTTTTCCCTTAACCTGACCCTAAATATACACACACCCATGGTCAAAGATCATACAAGCAGAAGAAAAGGTTGAAGAAAAATATGAATGTGAAGACGAACAATAATTACCAAAACTAACGGTTATGCCGAAGTACTTGGTAGTCTCGACTATGTGCTTAGAGAGTGCCAACGACCCTGTCAGAAAACTCAAAACAGATCCCGCTCCCTTTGCCTGCAAAACAAAATTATCGTTGTTACTTGTCTCTTCGTATTTTGAAGAAGCATTGTGTGTAAATAATTTTGTAAAATATTTCAATGGCTCATCCTTTGCGAATCAAATTTCTTCATGAAAATTTAACAGATGAATTGTGGCCAATTAACTTGTGTGTTTCAAATACCCAACAACCCTATTTCCAGCCATAATGCCCCAATTAGACCTTAACTTCTATATTGCCCTTTATAATGTAAATTGATGAGCTAGCCCTCAACATGAATTATTATAATGCATAAAGTGCAACTCAATCGCATGATTATTGATTGGAATGCTATTTTTTCTGGGTGGGGATAAAGGTAACGATCGATAAAAGAAAATAGAAAATCGTAAAAGAGTTGGCCGATATAAAGGAGGAGGGAGGGACCCAACCCTTTAATTGTACTCAAGGCTAAAGGGATCCATGCTGGTGTTTAGGCAATCTATTATTCTATTAAATTATACATACATAAATAAAAGTGGAGGTTCATACGAGAATAGGGTCAACTTATGAGAATGCAGCAAAATCACATGGGATTAAAAACGATCAAATCTCAGAGGTCGCCAGGCCAAGCATGTGCGCCCCCTGGGTTAACCGTTCCTTAATCACATGTGGTTTTTATTATAAAATCATGGAAATCATACAAACCAATCTTAATCATTCATCTAGCCTAATGAAGATCTGATTCTATAAATATGTCAATTGTTTCCTAATCTAGAACAATGATCATAACAAATGGACTCTATCATCTTCCATAAATATCTCCATTGTTTCCTAAAATATGCGTTGATCATGGTTTGTATTTGAAACTCTCTCTCTCTCTCTATATATATATATATATGGAGGAAAGATCATGCGAGAAGTTAAAACATTTTGCAAGAAGGCGAGAAGTGTGATGTCATACATGATTACACGACATGTGGGTGTGTTTAATCATATATGATTAAACGTCTATGTATTGCTAATTTAACATGTGTTTAATCATATATGATTAAGCTTGTGTTATCATTTATGATATCACACTTCTCACCTTCTCGCATAATGTTTAGCTTCTCGTTTGAACCTGTCCCTATATATATGTATATATATAATGGTGAAGTGGAGAGAAACCAAGAGTAAATACCTGAGAGTAGTGTAACGAGCGTCCAGGATGGTTAGGAAGACCAGCATAATTAACCTTCTTTACAAGGGAATGAGAGGAGAGAAATTCGGCTATCTTCTGTGCATTATCCTGCCAAGGATCACAACACATATTGAGCCGTTCTTAGGCGGTGTATTAATCAAGAAAATATAAAAATTATAAAAGAAAACTATGGGACAAAAACATTAGTAGAATATGTATGTATGAAAGAGTACTTGTTGCTTCTCGACACGTAAAGCCATTGTCTTGATTCCCCGCAAACAGATCCAACAATCAAAAGGTGCCAGCCCAGACCCTTCTGCATTTTGTAGAAAATACAATTCTTTTGCCAGCCTGTTTTAAAAGCACCAACAAAACACAAAATTTTCCATAAGCAATTGATTCTTTTACGCATTTTGTTAAATAAATCCATCAATATGCCGCTAATAACCAAATGCACAAACCTTTCCCCTCTTACGGCAAGCACTCCAGCCATGACATCACTGTGCCCGGCGATGAATTTTGTAGCCGAGTGCATCACGATGTCTGAAAAAACAGCAGATAAGTTACTATATAAGATATAAGCTCACAGACGTTACATAAGCAAACGTAATTTTCAAAATACCTGCTCCAAGTTCCAAGGGTCGAGACAATACCGGAGACATGATACTATTATCCACCAATAAGAGAGCGTCATTAGCATGAGCAATCTCCGCTATTTTCTGAAATGAAAAACCATCGTAACCTTTATCTAATGCTAATGAAATTACGAAAATAGGAGGTAAATTCAAGATTATATTAAAACTTACACGAATATCAGAAATTTGTATTCGGGGATTGGTTGGACTCTCCAACCACACGAGCTTCGTCTGGGGACCAACTGCAGCAGCAACCGCATCCAAGTCAGTCGTGTCCACTCGCCTTCAAATTTGGTTTTTTCAGATGTTATAAACTTATGGTTATACAGATAAAGTATTCATGTTGTTAAATTAAAGACATGTACTAACTTAACCACGACTCCTGTCCTAGGAACAACTTGTGATAGTAATCGATCAGAACCACCATATATGTCCTCTCCGGCAACAATTTCTTCACCTATAAAACGATGTTCCTATTACTATCATATGTGAATATCGATGGACTATTCATATAAAGAGTGAGCATTGTGTCAACAAGAAGAAGCAAAGTTTGTTTGATTTTACCGTTTCCAACTAGATGACTGACTGCAGCTAAAGCAGCCATTCCACTGGTAAAGCAAAATGCTCGATCTGCTTTATCGAGTTTTGCCATGAGGCTGAGAATATGAAAGGAAGAATAATGTTAAAACAAGATGCTAAATAAACATAATAATACTTAAAACACATTAGGGTGTTGTGCACATGAGAGCTTGAACCTTTCCAACATATCGCGTGTGGGATTGCCACTCCTAGTGTAATCATAAGGGCCATTTTCAGTTGCCGAAGGCTGCACAAGCACAAGTAAACTTTCAATTATAACCCTCATGAAATGCATACCTTTCTATAGGCCAAATATGAATTTTGAATGTCAAACCAAGTAGTTGTTGAAATCCAAAGTGAACTGTTTGACATTTTTAACATCAATTTTCTCAATTTGCAATAAGTTACAAAGCTGTGTGATGCATTGACCCCATTGATTATGTTTATATTCGTAAAGTTCATGATTTACATAATGGTCTGCTTGTAAACCTCTAAATCAAATTAACATGGCTCAGATTGCTGACAGATGATACAAAATGATGCTGCAAAAGATGTCAAACAGGGTTTTGGAACTTACCTGTTTGAAAGTAGCTGTCTGATATAGGGGTGTGCTCATTGCAGAATAAGGATCAAATTTGTTCTCAAAATTCATCAATATAGTTGATACACTAGGCTCCCTGTCCTCCGTATCAGCCACCAAATCTGCCATTAAATCAACCATATGACCACAATAACAAGAAATCTATAAAATCAATATATTAGGATTTTCACAATCCCTACCATCGAAGCATTCTGCAATCCCATCAACGACAGCGGATACCCTGACATCCATCTTATCCTCCCTGGAACAGCGCAACACCAATTTTCCACCGGGAAACACTGAACTATGATTGCTTACAACACCAGCTCTACACCCAAAATTTGCAACCCCCTAACATTGTCATACAAAATTCATACAGTGAGAACAATTAAATCCCAAACCGAACCAAAACCCTTCAATTGGAAGTAAAACCATAAAGAATATCAAAAATGTTAAAAAAAGTAAGCAATACTATTAGATTTATCATGCTATTCTAGTAATTTCATCAGAATTTCGATTCATTTTCTTACAAAACCTAAGAACTAATGTATTCGTGACAAATACACCCTGGTGATGCGGAAAGCTGAATGCAACGACATATCGTGACCAAATTCATCTGGATACGGGGTTATATTAGTATATTATCAAACCCAACCGCTTAATATCATCTTCGTTTGCTTTTTGTTTCGTTCTATGAAGAAAACGCAAAGAAATAGAGTAACAGTGAAATGTAAGACGTAAATTGAAGTAGTAGAAGTACAGAAAACATACTCGGGGATTGTTAACTTCAGATGATGGAGCTTTGAATGGCGGCGATCTGAGTGAAGAAGATGAAGCAGCAGCAACCATGGTTGTATTTGGTTGTTGAACCGGCGAATGTATTTTAGATTTTAGACACAGCAAGCAGACCGTCAATGGCTCAATGCTGTGTATTGATAAAACGGGTTGACCCGGAAAAATCATATTAAAGTATCACAATTAATATAATTAAGAGGTAAGTGTTTACCGGTAAAATTAACACTATCACTTATTTACAGGATAAGATTTTAGTTCACCAAAACGATATCGTATGCAACAAATTTTGCGGCAAGTGCTAACCATGGTAAGAGTATTCACAATCACTTAGACTCTCGGTCCTTTCTTTAGCTCTTACCAATTGAGATTCTAGGTCCTTGTCATATTCATCCGTAAGGTAATGTTACTTGGTAAATGCTTACCTGAGTAAGCGTTTGGTAAACGATCCCTAAGTATTTAAGCGAATCTTTCCAAAAAAAAGTGTCTAAACGAAAAATAAATCTTTCAAAACTTCAGTTTTAATGTGAAAAAAACATTTACAAATATTTATAAGAGTTACAAAATAAAATGTCATCATTTCAACTTAAAAAATTATTAAAAAGAATGTTTTGGTTTCAATTTTAAACGATACAGGTTTTACATCAGTTTTTACCCGTTTCCCTTTATTTAACTTATTTTTTATCTTCTTGCTCATTTTCTTGTTTAACATCTTTAAATAGTTACAGTTAGGGGTCGTTCACCAAACGTTTATCCAGGAAAGCACTTAAGAGTAAAAATAACACTATCATTTACTTATCAGGTAAGATTTTAGTCCACCAAAACAATATCGTATGCAACAATTTTTCAAGTAAGCGCTAACCGTAGTAAGTGTCTTCGCAATCACTTATCGGGGGTAAGGCTCTCGATCCTTGTCTTAGCTCTTACCGGGTGAGATTATTGGTCCTTAGCCATATTCATCCGGGTGAGATTATCGATCCTTGTTTTAACATTTGATTCTCTATCTTAGAAAAAATATTAAAAACAAGTAGACATTCACATTATAACCAACAACTTAGACCAATTTTTTTGTTTTTAGTTATAACTATCAAAATTATGTCATTTTCATTAAAAACACCAAAACATTTTTCACCTTTAAAGCAGACTTTAAAATGCAATTTTCTAGTTATGAACCTTGAAATTGGACTTCAATTTTCGTTAGATGAGTCATAGGGAAAGTGTTTGACGTCAGTCATAAGCTCATAATATACCACAAGAAATCATATACGATGGCACAAGAAGCTTGTCTTTAAGTACAAAAAATAACATCATGCAAGTGCCAAATTTCCAACCACAATACAAAAAGACAACACGACCATTGACCAGGCTAGTGCAGGACCAGGGTCCGAACCATGCACCAATTTGGTGCAGGAAGTGAGGAAGCCTAGAACCTGACCAGGCTAGCCAGCCTAAAACATCTGTATGTTTACACTGCATCAACTTTCTTGTTGAAATCCTACACTTAACTCCATTGTCTTTAATCCAAGTTTTTCATACATACAAGAAACCAACCGGAGGCCGAGAGAACCTCATTCATCAATTCCATCATCTACCTGCAACGAACGAGTGGAACATTAAATTTACAACAAGCAACAAAGCAAAGCGAAAACCTATTTGTAGGCAAATAAGAAACAAAAGAGAACAGGAAAGGCTCACCTTCTTCTAGACCTTGTAATTCGCTTACTGGGGGCCTCAGAATCAGCCTTTTCAGATGTATTACTGCTTTTCTTGCCTCTATGCTTTTTTGCTCCTGTAATTATATTACCAAGGACTTGTAACCGAGATTTAAAATGAAATAGATGATAATATTCAATAGAAAATTAGCAGAATTCACAGTACCTTTTGAAAAAACTGGAGGAGATTGGACCTCGTCATCCAATTCTTCTGACTGAATTACTTTACTAGAAGCATTAGAACATTCTTCGGAGTCCACAGTTTTTGAAGCATGTTCATTACTAGGAAAGTCAGACACTTGATCCATCGAAGGATCCATGACCTCACCATCTGTAGCATATTCAAACAAACCATACTTTTAGCATTTTTTTTATATGATATATATTTATATCAATAGTAAATAATACACTAAATCCAAACCTTCAGCAGCTTCAGACTCCGCACTTTCCTCTTCAGCATTCGTATCCAAACTAAAGTTTTTGATGGCATCAGCTTTCTGTTGATGAGCAGCTGCATTTCTTGCTGTAAGCTCCTGTTCCTTTTTATCAATGTGATACTGGCTGATTTTCCCCTCAAATTCTTCAATGCACGACTTGAGTTCTGGTTTAGCAAACTTCTTCCCCTAGAGAGAGTTAAAAGTAGAAGATTCTGGATCATGCTGAAGGAATTTTTTGAACATAAACAGTGGAAATTGATAGAAAGTACCTTGTTTATTATGCTTCTAAAATGATCCATCACAGCTTCATTGGATAAAACATGCTCGTAAACTTTAAATAATTCTATCAACTTCTTAATTCCCTTGTCAGTAAATGATAGCTGTGAGAGACAATATGATATGTTCTCCCATTGCCTAGCATCTGCACCAAAATGTCAGTGATGAAAACAAATATCAACTTTATCAACAAAAAAGCAAATTAAAATAAATGATACTATAAATAAATAAAAACATGTTATTGGATACTTTACCTGTGACACCACTGAATCTAAAGCATAGCTTTTCAACAAGAGCTTCCATTTGCTTGTCCTGAAAAATTATTGAAAAAACAAGTCAACGGTTGACCTTATACCTCATCGATACCACAAAGATTGAGTTAAATCTACCTTCTTGATTGACCCAATCAAAAATTGCATAATATTGAAGAAAGATTCTTTTTTCAAGTCCTGGTTTGCTAACTTTCCAAGGATATCCGGCAGTAAATTATATATAGGATTATTCCCTGGAAAAACAAGATGAATAATTAATGTGTTTAAACGCCATTCCAAAAACAACCATACAGAAGGATCACACAGTATTACACATTTACCTTTCTTGGACAGCTCATGGAAAAAAAGTTTTGCAAGATTAGAAATCCTTTCGTTTTCATCTTCCAGTCGCATTGCCATCTCATTTATATGGCCTTTAACCTAACAAATAAGAGACCATATTCAGAACCAACCGATACTTTCCAATTATATAATTACAACTGAAGTAATTAGACAGCATCTCAAACCTTCATCATATCATTAAGAATGAGATGAGAGAGAACTAATACAGCATTCTTCCTGACAGAAACTGAAGGGTCATGCAACCTCGCATACATATTCTCTGTCCATGGTTCTAGAAGATTAGGAAATCGAACTGCCAAATCTCCAAGAGCAATTGTACAATTGGAGCGAACAGTTTCTGATGGTGCACTCTCGACAACGGTGAATAGAAGTTGGAGATTTGCTTCGCTGGTAAGTAGATGATTACATATGAAGTCATTTTAGAAAGCAAAGAAGAAGGATAAGGGAGAATAGAAAGAGGTCCTACCAAAAGTTAGCATCAATAATCATCAATCGGCATAAAGCAAGCATCCCAGATGCCTGCAATTCAGGATACTAAAGTAGAAATGGAAACCATGTCAGGAATGATATAAATCATGTGAAAATAGCAACTAAAGCAAGTAGGAGGCAATTAGGATTTTACTATTCAACAAGGATATGTTATTAACTTTCCATGTGCCTTATTAAAGTCTCTTAACTGCTAAACATAAAAAAAGAGGAACAACAATCACCTTCTGCATCAAACTGAAGTTTCTACAGAGTTTTGACAGAAATGGTGCACAGTGTCCAATCAAGTTCTTTTCAGAAGCACCAGAAACAATTTCTTTCTCTGCCCTTTCAGAAAGTATGTCAAGCATTGCATCCTCAGAGGCAGCAACACCTAATTCCGCATTGATATCATCCTCCTACAAGACATCAAAGAAGAAAAGGGTGAAAAAACAAAAAAAAAGTATCTAAAAAAGGATCATGAACAGATAGAAATATACGTCTTATCAATAGTATTTCCAGTTGTACTACATCTCACCTTCTGTTCAGTAAGAGGTTTACTACTATTACCATCAACATGGTGGCCTTCTGCAACCAATTTTTCTTTCTTTGCTTTCTCTTTTTGGATCTTCCTAACACAGGATTCAATGTATACCAGTTGGTTGATGGCAACATGGCTTATAACATATAGAAATCTACTTAGTTTTGTAACTTGAACTGAAGTAACGATGCTTGAGCTGCCACCATCAGTCTCAGTTTGCAACTCGTCAACTCCAAAAACAGAATTATGAGATCTTATCACCAAATCAGCTGCTAAAGTTTCTGGAGAAGGATGGATAGCATATATTGTACTAATTGCTCTATCGGCAGCAGCATACCATATATGCTCTGGAAGCCAAGATCCAGTAATCAAGCTGTCTAAAACACCAAATATCCTGCTGCCATGATTAGTCAATAGATTTTTCTGGTCATCGGGAGATAACCTTTGAAGTGCAATACAAGCTGTTCTGGCAAGCAAAGGTTCTATCTTTGCCCACCGTCCAAAACCAATATCTATAATGTCTTGTAGATGAGAACTAAGAACATCAGCTGATGATTTTGCAGCCATGCACAATACAGATAAAGCACCACGACTGCGTTCTGCACTTGTTCCACTAACATTGAAACAAAAGTAATCCCACAATGCTGACACCTGCCACCATAAAAGAATTTCTTTCAATAAAAAGTGATATCAACATTTCTAACCAAAAATTACTAGAAAAAAAAATAGTCAAAATAGATGATTTTGCCATTAGTATCTGAAAGGTTGAATCTAACTCCATAAAGTTTACATAATTAATGATATTAGTCAGTTTGGAGAATTAGGGCCATACCGTACTAGCAGTAATATCCCCTTTAGACATCAATGCACCAACAATGAACTCCAATGCTGCAAGGTCCCCAATATTTGAATCAGTGGCAAGAGTTATGAGATTTTTAGCAGTTTCATTTGGGCTCTTCGTTATGTAAATTGTAACAAATGCATTCTCCACGGCTTCATAAATAGATTTGTCTTGAGAAAATACCTTCACACATAAAACGAAAAGTTAGCATAAGAAACAAATGTAAATATAAATAAAGCAAAGAATTGCTAATAAAAGACTCCAAAAAGAAAGCATTAGTGCATCACCAGTGGCAACATCTTTCTAAGGCAAGCCTCTGATCCATCAATCTGAAACTGTTTACACCTCATTAGCATTAAAATTGTGTTTTCAACATCAGTTGCTGATGATGAAGCCATTAACTGAACGAGGGTTGGCATGGTGTCAGATATACATTTAGAAAATCTCAACCCTGCCTCAAGTGATGCAATCAAGGTCCTGGTTTGCTCCAAATTCCCAACATCTGGTACCGAACTATCCATTTGAGTACTTTGTTCATTTTCCTGAGGCATGCAGCTATCGGTCAAACTATCCTGCTGCTGCTTCGGAACTCCATCCTTGTCATCAACTATTTCACCATCTTCATTTCCAGCATCACCATCCGGAACACTTTCTGATGAACCATTTGGTTCTAATTCATTCAACTTTTTCGTGTACTGCTTTAAGGTCGCCTCAAATGAAGCTATCCGAAGTTGTGGCCCAAATGGGTTATGTTGCAACATCATAATCAGTAAATTAAGTGCAGATTTTCTAACTATAGCACTCTTATCCTCCAACCTCCCAGCAGCCACTCCAGCAACTTCATTCCATAAACCAATTGATACAGAATGCTCTTCACACAGTTCAACCCATACTTGTAGTACTCGACTTCTAGTATACGCTGAAACATCCCTGGCTCGTTCTAGCAAGATTTCCAACATTGCCTGCTTGGTTCGAAGACGTATAGATTTTGAACTTACTTCACCCTCAATGTCATTGAAGGCTTTCACCACTAGCTTGCCCAAAACTCCAACAAGAGCATTCCTTATCTTGTATGACTCTCCACCAAAATGTGGAACCAATAAACCAATGTTAGTTGAAATTAACTTTGGCAAACGATCAGCAAGCTCAACAAGAAACCGCCCTATGTTTTCAGCTCCAATGGTGTCTTTCACGTAGTCTTTTGGGTTAGTTCTCCCTATTTCTCTAATAAGAGAGATGCACAAGCTTCCATCGGAATACTTTTTTTCCGCCCAAGAAACAGCATCAGCCAAGTGTACAACAACAAAATCATGTTTATGTAGTAAGTGCAGGATCGAAGCACAAGATTGTGCCAAATAATGATATTTGGTTGCACAAGTTCCAATGACTCGACATAAAGCTTCCTTTGCATCAGAATCTTTCAACAGCATTGCATTCTCGAACATAGAAAGCGTGTTTCTACAACCAATCAAATCATGCATTTGTAATCAACATAAAGCTCCAAATTCATAGATACTTATATATTTAAGCTAATCAAATATAATATGGTAATGATACCGAACATACCTTACAACAAAAGACAAATAATTTTCGTCTGGGTCTGAAGAGCCGAAGAGCAATGAGAGGTTGATCTCCAGGGAATTTGCGATCAGATTTAGTATACGTCCCCTTTGGGCCTCCCAATTCCATGAATTAACAGGATGTTTCTTCCTGCTACTTGGCAGGACCTAGAAGGGAAGGCTGTTAATACTATTAACCCAACTTCCTTAACAAATGCACATAATTATATAGACATAATGCACAAAATGTTAACCTAGGCCCATTTACTAACATCAATCTAAGCATGACTCCCTCCACTTTCAGTGACAGTGTTCTTGTTTGACCAACATAGTCAAAAAGATCATTTTCCTCACTTAAACTTGACACTGTTCCATTTAACTGCTGAAAGTAACAACCACCTAAAATAAAATAATATGAATACGCCACCAACCACAACTCCTGATATCTTCAAACCAGGAATCCCAGTTTCTTGATTAAAAATAAGCAAACACAAATCTGAGGATCTAGAAACAATGGCCACCAGTAGAGCTATAAAACTTAATTGCATATTTCATATATACAAGTACATGATAAAATCCTAATGTTGAGCAGTAACCAGCATAAATAACATAATCAGCTATTAGTAAGAGAGAACGAGAGAGGTACTTTGGTACTGTTGCTGGAAGCTGTGTTTGATTCCTGAGAGATGACGACATGGATAAGGAAGAATGTATAAATTTTGAACGCATTTCTATGAGAATTAACTCGATCCAACGGTGTGGAAAGACCGCCATCGTTACATTCACGTCCATCACTAGTCGGTGATGCAGGAACCCTAAAAAGAGAATCGATGTTCGGAAGCAGAACACTAAAGTTTGACCGAAGACTCTCGACTAGGTTCACTTTACATCCAGGAGTTAGGTCACCAAAACACTTAATCAATGAGTAGATCCGATCGAAAACGTCTTGTTCTTCAACACAAAACAGCTCTTTGTCGGACAAATCAAATGACACGCCTGAAATTTGAAAATTTGGGAGTGTTTAAATCTAATTACTGGAAATAGAAGGGAAATTGAAGACATTAAAAAGAAGATGGTACCTTTGACGAATTCTTCGAGATCTGAAGGTCGGAGAGACGATATTGAAGTGGGGTTTTGGACGGATAGATGTCCGGCATCGTCACCTGAATCTGCTTCAAGGGAGAGTAGGTTTTGGGGAAACACGAAGGTCGGAGACATGGGGAGAGTCAGAGAGAGTCCGGCGAAGAGAGAAATGAGTTATTTGTGTGCTTGATTTGAAACGCTGTGAAGAGCGGGAAATGGAAGAAGGAAGAAGGGAAGAAGGAGAAAGGAGGAACGCATATTTACGAATACCACCCTCATGATTCTTTTTTTAGTAAACTACGATTTTCGTCCCTGTGGTTTGATATTAATAACGATTTGCATCCCTTATCTTTAAAAACTGCTTTTTTCATCCCCATGATTTCTATTTCACTTCCATTTTCGTTCATCCATCCAATTTAGTTAAAATTAGACATTAACTCATGTAAAAAGTGTTTGAGTAAATTACATATTTGGTCCGCGTGTTAAGCCAATCTTTACATTTTTATCCTTAAATTACATAGTTTAAATTTTCTACTTTTTACTTTTTCTTTCTTTACTATATTTTATCAAGACATTTATTTTTCTATTAAATATACTATATATATTCAAAATATTTTAATTTTAATTATAAAGATAATCAAATAGTTTCATCAAAACTAGTGATAAAATACATAATCTTTTTTCCAGATCTTTAGGTTGAAATCTCTTAAAATTAATATTTTTTATTTATTGATTTATTGGGCAAGTACATTTCTAATATTAATAATAAGCATGTACGAGCGCGTGCACGCACGCGCACACACACACACACACATAACCCGTAATAAAAATTAAAACGAGAACACATCTATTCTAGAAAAATGTGAGAATACTTTTGGGATTTTAATTATTTAACCCGTAATAAAAATTAGCATAAACAAAAGTAAACTAATATTTATCAACTTCTTTTTGCTATTTTATATTTGTTTTCATCTCTTGTCGAAAACTTATGGGCCTCCAAATTATCGAAAAGATTTTATGCCGATGCCTCTGTTGTCTAAAAAATGATGTGATAACGTTGACTTGATTTTGTGTGTGTGTGTGTGTATATATATATACTAGTCATCGTACCCGCACGATGCAGCGGGATGTAAAATTTGAATAAATATAAACAATCATACCAATTACGATTTACGATAGATACCTTATGCATCCCGAATTGTCACTCCATGAGCTTAATTTACTGATTGTCCTACCAAAAGCTAAGATGAATGAAAAGTTGTAATTTCTTAAGTTTGATACGGAACATGAATTGTCACTCCATGAGCTTAATTTACTGATTGTCCTATCAAAAGCTAAGATGAATGAAAAGCTGTAATTTCTTAAGTTTGATACGTACCTGCGCGCGATGCGGCGCGAAACATCTCGAAGTCAAAGCCTAGAACTTGAAACGGCAATCATGTTTCATTTTTTGTTCTACTTCCTTCCTTCTCAATGTTAATTTTATGGATCTATTTGGTTTTAATAACGCAACTTAGATAGTATATAAACCGAAGGTTAATATGGTCGATTGGTCAAAAAATTTGAAATTAAGTTGATGGATAATGGAGTTTTCAAACTCAAAACATTGATATAGCTTTTAATGACCAACTTATGTATCAATAGTTTGTACTTTTTGCAACCTATAATTAAAAAAGGAAATTAGAAATTGATGTTCATACATAACCAAAACACTTGTAAGAGTGTTCAAAAACAAAAGTTGACTTCTATGATAAAAACATTGAGTAACACAAAATTCCAAAAAATAAAGACGAATAAATGAACTCGAGAATCACATAACTTCCTTTAAGCACACTCGAAATTTCACATAGATAAACATAAAATAGATAAACAACATATACCGATTGGATTTAATACACAACTGCAGCGCCAAGTTTACGAGATTTAAACTGAGAGTTGTATTACCGCTCTCGTCTGTCACTGGTCCTCGCCACGAGACCCAAACAGACTGCCCAAACAGCCCTTAACAGCCTGATTAAGCTGTCCAAATAGCCTGCTGGGCTGCAACCCATACAGTCGGCACAATCAGCCCTCTCGCACTTTTAAGTTGTCCAAACGGCACTCAAATCTGCAGACACAACCAGCTTCCACTTCTGCAAATGAGCCCAACTGTTACCATTGAGCCCACATGTTCCAATTGAGCCCCACACCTGCTGTAGTTGCTCTACAAAGCCTGTAAGCATTGTCCGTCAATTTTCTTGCCAACATATAAATGACAAAAAACATTGGCTCTACAAGTTCGAAACACCAATAAAAATTAATGCACAACTTAAGTCGTCTCCATGTGAAAAAGTTCACTCTTTCTACGTATGAAGTAAAACTTAGTGATCTCAAAGCTGTTCCAAGCTCCTTAGTAGCGATACAACCTGTTATTGCAATATGTCTTCAAGGTTTAAATATAGAAAGGTCAAAGTCAATGTATTGAGTTGTATTGTGTTGTTTACACCTTGTATTGTGTTTAGTATAAATAGGTTTTGTTGTGTGTTAGTTGAGAGAGACTCTTAGAATCACTCTCATTATTCATAACTCATATCTTAGAGAGAGAAAGGGCAAAACTCATATCTTGTATACAATGTTCTTGATGAATGAGATGACGAATTCATATCTTCTCTATCTTGATTAGATCTTGGTTTAACAATTGGTATCAGAGCACGTTATTGAAGATCTTGGATTAACAATTGGTATCAGAGCAGGATTCGCGATTTAGAGGAGTTTTTCAGTGATCAATCATAAAGATTTTGGTGAATTCTACAAGAAAATTCGATTGATTTTCTGGATTTATCAAGAAAATCTCATTTTATTGAAATTTGATCAAAATTTTCTGTTTTTTTATCGAATTGTTCTGTATTTTGGTTCTTTGGATTCAGTTTCAGTAGTAGATCATTTCTTCCTCAAGAATCGAGAACAAATTTGAAGGATTTCAAGATCAATTTTGTGATTTTCTGAGTTTTTGTTCGGTTCGTGAAGTTCACTGTTCGATCTTCAAATTTTGTGATTCAGAGGTTTTCAGAGGTTTGTTTACGAAGAAGAGGTGTTCGAATCCTTATTTCGAAGAGGTCTGTGAAGTTTGATTTAAGAAGTTTTGGATTTTCAGAGGTTATTTGACGTTTTTTGGAATATCTCGCAAGATCCAAACTTTTCGCAACATTCATCTTTCTTTTCGCAAGGTTCATCGATCTGAGTTCAAGTCTACATCTCGCATAGCTTTTCGCATCCTTAAGACCCGAATTTTACAGCTTTTCGCAACCCACTGACCCGAAATTCTTACTTTTCGCAACCCACTGACCCGAATTTTCAAACTTTTCGCAAGCTTCCTTTGCGAAAAGTGATCTTTCAGCTTTCAAGTTTCTGCCCAAGTCTACTTTTCGCAACCTTTGCTTGCGAATTTCTCATTTCTCGCAACCGTTGCTTGCGAATTTCTCACTTCTCGCAACCCTTGCTTGCGAATTTCTGACTTGGTTATTTTCTGGAATATTTAATAAAAAATAATAAAAAAACTCATATCTTGTATACAATGTTCTTGATGAATGAGATGACGAATTCATATATTCTCTATCTTGATTAGATCTTGGTTTAACACAACCTACACAAATGTGCATAATATCACGATGATGAAACATACACGTTTAAATCAAACAAGGTATACAAGAAGATTTGTGGGTACTTGATTTTATGCAAATTGAGTCATGTGGGTACTTTCAAAAAACAAAAGTTCAAATTAAAAAATAGTACCTTGAATTGATGGATTTCAACCAATAAGATACCACCTTTGTTTGTTTTGTGAGGTGGATAACAATTAGATACAATTAAGTTGGGTAAACCACTCAACAAACGGGTTACACCAAGTAGATACAATAGTAGACAAGAGAGGGCGTTATCTAATATATGAAATACCAATATCAAATTAAAAAGAAGTAGAGGTTAACTTGCAACAACTTTACAAGGCCTTTGTCTCCACCACAAGTATGTAACTATGTGTTAATGATTAATATATCTGCATGCTTCCATTCAGACTCGTGCCTCATAACTAAATCCAGTCGCATTATGTGATTAACTGGATCATTGGAGTTCGAATCAACCATAAGTGGTGCCCATTGAAATTTTATTCTAGTATTGTACTCCTATTAACAAAACAAACTCGCATTCTAAAACTAATTTACAGATTTCATTAGTTAACAAAGAATTGAACCACCGGGCCAAACCAAACCTATAGGCAATATACCTCTGCTCGGAAAACACCCATAAACTTACTGTGCGAATAAGCCAGCTGTTGTCCCATTAAGTCGTAAGTAAACACCCAATATTGTCTGTGCGAATAAACCATTTTCTCCAATAAGCCCAATAAACCATAAGTAAACACACCCTAAGAGAGGCATTTGGTCAGACATATATGAACAATCAGATTTGTTATAAAGCGGATAGGAAGTGTTGTCGATGCCCATCTGCCCGGAAACAGGTCGCATGAATCTGTCTTTTCTTGTTATCAAATGGAATCAATTGTATGTGCCATCCAACTTTCTTTCCACTGTATTGTAATGTATATTTGCAGGTGTTCACTCCATCCAAAACCAGTGGATTCTCCCGATAATTGGCAGAGAAGATAATGTCAGTGCGTGAATACAAGTAATTGTAATAGAAAATTCAGCAAATAATCGACTGAATTGCCATTTTAGAGATGAAACCTATAATTTTGAAGTTCATAAGCTATATGGGTTTGGTAACACATTATAGTATCGAGATGGAGTTACTAAAGTAGATATCAAAAGTTAATTATTCTTTTCCCAAAATTGAACAGAATTTATGCGAATGTTGAAGTTGAAAGTTGGTACGTTCTACCAACGAAATCACACTGAAGTAAAAACCCAAATTTCAGATCAAGAAACAAGATATATTATAGAGACCCATCAAGTTAAATGACAAGAAAAATAGATTTATGATGATCATACACAAACCCTACTGAACCAAACAAACGAAACATCTCTTCAATACTTAAAATCAAACAGATTGCAAGGGCTAAAAACCTGAATCATTTTCGTAAGGCGGGGATGGAGAGAATAATCATTTTGCTAATGACTCAGGTATAGTTACCGGATGGGAGTGTGATCTTGCAACTTCGAATAGATACATATTTATAGCAAGGAGCATAAGATGGCTAGAGTACCCACCTGAGGAAATCCAACTGAAACGACAGGGAGAGAAATTAGGAGGGTCGTAGTGGGGGAGTGGAGGTTTGCTATTTTAGGAGGAACGTGGTCAAAGTCAGACCAGATTTCAAAAGTAATGGGTTAGAAAGAAACTGAATTTAGAAAAACCAACTCTTTGAAAAAAATTGTTTTAGAATTTCAATATAGTAGTATATATGTATATATATATAAACATGGGATCTTGTGAGAAATATCATTTTTTTTATGAGAAGTACTTTTAAACCGTTTATCAGTTTTAATCAAATACCCTCCCATGAATTGCGGTTTAAAAAAGAATTAATCTGGTGCATCTTATTTCGGTGCATCTCATCTTAAAGTTCGTCCATTTCTCATCCAACGGTGGATAAACACTTCACACGCTTCTCACCAAATTTAGCACTTCTCAACGGAACTCAACCCTAAAATATGGAATAGTGAGAGTAAAGTGCATTTAATAAAAAAAAACGGTTGTTATAAAATAAAACTGTTTTTTTCCTACAAGTTTTTTAAACTTCTTCCAATGGAAACTTAAAATAAATAAAAAGTTTTAATAAATTAATAAATAAAATATATTAATTTTAAGATATTTCAACCAAAAACTATGGGAAAAAAACGTTATGTACTTATCAATAATTTTGATGAATTTTTTTGATTATTTTTATAATTAAAGTTATAATAATTTTAAAAATATACAATATAATTAATAGAGTAAATTACATGAATGGTCCTTGTGGTTTGGTCCAAATCTGGATTTGGTCCCTATTTTGAAAAAAGTACACCAAACATCACTGTGGTCGTCATTTTGTTATGGATCTAGTCCCTGCCCCTAACTCCGTTTCTTTTTCATCCGTTAAGTCGAACATGTACGTGGCATGTGAGGGGTAAAATAGTCATTTGACTTTTCCTTTCTCCTGTTGGACAAACAAAAATGGTGTTTTGTAGGTGTGGAGCACCTGCATTCGTGCGCACTTCATGGACTCGAAATAATCCAGGAAGAAGATACCATGCTTGCTCAAAATTGGTAGGGTTTATGTAAAAATTTATACTTTGTGGTTTTTGCCCTAAATCTTATCTTCTTCATCTATTTCTTACATTAGGGATCAAAGTGTGGATTCATTTGCTGGGTTGACCTACCAACTACTGATGGATTGAGGTATACGATTTCTGGTTTATTGAAGACAAAGGATGAACTTGAAGCACTTATTCAAGAAGATAGGAAACGCATCAAGAGATTGAAAATTCTATTGTGGATGACTTGGTAGTCAATTGTGGTGTATTTCATAGCTAGTTCATAAATTAGTGTTGTAATCTGTTACCATCTTGATTAGGGTTAATGCAAGTATGTTTTTTTGGGAAATTGATGTAATCTGTTACCATCTTGATTAATGAAGGTGGGAAATTTAATGTAATCTGTTATTTTGTCCTCCATTAATGGAATGTAATCTGTTATCCAAAAACAAATAGCAATACACAACAAAACAACAAAACATTAAACTGTGGACCATATCATTGATTATAATGGGGAAGTTGTTCAATATACAAAAGGGTACTTAAAGAGCACCATGCTATCCACCATTACAATTGTTAACCAAGAAACAAAAGATTAAAGTTAACCAAAAGACTAGTTTAAATGTCATATCATCCACCATTACAGTTTGTCATCCAAAAACAAAATATTTACTTGAACCAAAAGAAACCATGGCCATGCATTGATCCCCTGTCCTTTGCAAGTACGCTTATTGTGACCTTGTTTACCACAACTTACACGCCTCATTGTCTTGCCAACCCTTCTCATCTTATTTCCACCTTCAGTCACCTCCTCTGCACTCTTCCTTCTCACTTTCCTTGGCCTACCAATTGGAGACTTTACTTGTGACAGCACTAAGCTTTTCGATAAGTGCTTCCCTTTGCTTGTCCTGAAAAAATATTAAAAAAACAAGTCAACGGTTGACCTTATACCTCATCGATACCACAAAGATTGAGTTAAATCTACCTTCTTGATTAACCCAATCAAAAATTGCATAATATTGAAGAAAGATTCTTTTTTCAAGTCCTGGTTTGCTAACTTTCCAAGGATATCCGGCAGTAAATTATATATAGGATTATTCCCTGGAAAAACAAGATGAATAATTAATATGTTTAAACGCCATTCCAAAAACAACCACACAGAAGGATCACACGGTATTACACGTTTACCTTTCTTGGACAGCTCATGGAAAAAAAGTTTTGCAAGATTAGAAATCCTTTCATTTTCATCTTCCAGTCGCATTGCCATCTCGTTTATATGGCTTGTAACCTAACAAATAAGAGACCATATTCAGAACCAACCGATACTTTCCAATTATATAATTACAACTGAAGTAATTAGACAGCATCTCAAACCTTCATCATATCATTAAGAATGAGATGAGAGAGAACTAATACAGCATTCTTCCTGACAGAAACTGAAGGATCATGCAATCTCACATACATATTCTTTGTCAATGGTTCTAGAAGATTGGGAAATCGAACTGCCAAATCTCCAAGAGCAATTGTACAATTGGAGCGAACGGTTTCCGATGGTGCACTCTCGACAACGGTGAATAGAAGTTGGAGATTTGCTTCGCTGGTAAGTAGATGATTACATATGAAATTATTTTAGAAAGCAAAGAAGTGTTGGGATTTGGTTGTCCCACATAGACCAAAATAGAAAATCATGTTTGCCTTATATTGAAATAATCCTATCTCTTATCAAAATGTCTAACAATTAGGATTGGCCAAAGATATATTAAATGTCAAAGATGGGCCTTGGGCCTTGGGGCTCTTGTTAGACAGAAATTTCATAACATTCTTAGACAGAAATTTCGTGATGGATCAATCTTCCATGTTGAAATCCCATGTGGAAAAGCCCGAGAAGTTCAAAGGGTCGGATTTTCGGATATGGCAACAGAAAATGTTGTTCTATCTCACGACGCTTCGCGTCTCCAACGTGCTTACCGAAGAAGCACCGACACCGCCGGTTGGAGAAGGAGAAAACGCCCCATCCCAAATTGAAATGGCTATGTTCCAACGATCCTTTGATAATTGGAACGCGAACAAATATAATTGTCGGAATTATATTCTTAATGGTTTGAATGATGGTCTTTATGACATCTATTCATCCTTCACTTCGGCAAGAGAAATTTGGGAGTCCTTGGAAAGCAAATACAAGACCGAGGCTGCATGTTCCAAGAGATTTGTGGTGGGAAAATTCTTGAATTTCAAGTTGAACGATTCAAAGTCCGTCGTGAAGCAAGTGGAAGAACTACAAGTCCTTGTCCACGAATTGGATGTAGAAGGTATGGGTATCAACTCAAACTTTTTTGTTGGTTCCATCATTGATAAATTACCTTCTTCTTGGAAAAAATTTAAGCTTTATCTTAAACATTTGTCCGAGGACATGACGTTTGAGCAATTAATACTCAAACTCCGGGTGGAGGAGGACAATCGGACGACTGAAAGGGATGATGAACGCTCTTTGGAACTGAATGCAAATATGGTCACCGGAAGCACATCAAAGGCCAAATTTCAAAAGGGGAAAGGTAAGGTGTTTGGTGGCAAGCCAAACATGAGTGCTGTCAACCCACTCTCAACTCAAAGGAAGAATTTCAAGAAACGTGTCTTGAGTTGTTGGGTATGTGGGAAACCGGGACATCGAGCCAAAGATTGCCGCCACCGAAGAGATCATGGAGGAGGCGCCGGTGGAGGAGGTGCCGGTGGAAACCACAATCAAGCAAATGTGGCCAATTCTCCAAATCAATTTGTTGGAGTAATTGAAACCTTTTTAGCCACAAATGTAAATGATTGGTGGGTTGACACCGGTGCCACAAGGCACATTTGCAATTCGAAGAGCATGTTCTCATCCTACCAAAAAGTCAATGATGAAGAGCCAATGTATATGGGGAATGCCACTACCGCTAAAGTTGAAGGAAGAGGAAGGGTGAACCTGAAGCTGACTTCGAGAAAAGACCTTGTATTGACAAATGTGTTACATGTACCCGCGATAACGAAGAACTTGATTTCTGGACCTACCCTTAGCAATAAAGGATTCAAGATGGTGTTTGAATCCGACAAATTTGTGATGACTAAGGGAGGTGTGTATGTTGGAAAGGGTTACCTACATGAGGGACTCTTTAAACTTTCTGTTGTACATATGAACAATGATGTAAATGATGTAAATATGGATGATAATAAAACAAACGCAGGCTCTCGCACTGCTTCTATGTACATGATTGACTCCTCTTCTTCTTTATGGCACTCTCGACTTGGGCATGTAAACTACCGATCCTTACAAAGGATGATTAAACTTGGTATGTTGCCTAAGTGTACAATGGACAATAAGACTAAATGTGAAGTGTGTGTTGAATCTAAATACACAAGTCATCCACATAAATCCGTAGAAAAATCCAATGAAGTACTTGGACTAATCCACAACGATCTATGTGACTATAAAAGCACACCCACACGTGGAGGAAAGAACTATTATGTATCCTTCATAGATGATTGCATCAAATTTTGCTATGTATACTTAATACATACCAAAGATGAAGCGTTAAGTATGTTTAAAACATACAAAGCTGGAGTTGAAAACCAACTTGAGAAAAGAATCAAAATTCTAAGGTCCGATAGAGGTGGAGAATATGAATCAAAGGACTTTGCAGAATTTTGTTCCACTCATGGCATTATCCATCAAACTACTACTCTTTATACTCCACAACAAAATGGAGTAGCCGAAAGAAAAAATCGAACATTGAAGAATATGATCAACTCAATGTTAATCACTTCGGGAGCACCACATAGTTTATGGGGAGAAGCATGCCTCGCTGCAAACTCTATACTTAATAGAATTCCTCACAAAAAGAGTGACAAGTCACCCTATGAGTTATGGAAAGGTAAGATACCTTCCTATAAAAGATTGAAAGCGTGGGGTTGCCTTCCAAAGGTTCAAGTGCCTCTCCCAAAAAGGACAAAACTTGGACCAAAGACCATTGATTGTATATATGTAACACCCCGAAAATCCTAATTCAAATTGTAAATGAACTTATCTGGAAGTATTAAAGGACAAGGTTTCACATTGGAAGGTAGGACGTGTAATGCTAATTGGATCCCTCGAGAAATTGGCCAGGTTTGGTCTCGGTACAAGTCCAGCGAGTATGACACTCGCGAGAGTGAGATGGTCACTTTCGCAGTGTCACTTTCGCTAAGAATGTACCGAGAGTTTTGGGAGGTCCAGCGAGTATGACACTCGCGAGAGTGACATGGTCACTTTCGCAGTGTCACTTTCGCCGAGTTTGTACCGTGGGCATTTTGGGTAGCGGGCGAGAGTGCCCCGGCGATTGTGACATGGTCACTCTCGCCGTGTCACAATCGCGAGCGGGTTCCAAGGTGTTTTAAACCCACGACTTCATTTCCCTTTCATTCTCTACTCCACCCATTTCTCTCTAAACTCTCCCAAACCAAACCCTAACCCTCTAAATCGTTTTTGGAGCTCTTGAAGCCATAAATCTTGTAAACCAAAGTTTCTCTCTCGGTTCTTAACAAGGGATTATGGATGGAGGTTAGAACCCTTCTTCTCACTTTCGTTTTGGTAAGATTTCTACACTTTCTAAGGTTTTACCTAACCCTCTTCTAAACCTTTCATTCCTCTTGAATAAATGAAGTGTGAGGCTCATTTTGGTACCATTAGAAGTGTTTGGTTGGTGGAATCACTTGATGGTTGAGGTAATCTTCTCTTCTCTTTATTTTGGAAATTAGGGTTTCGATCTATTGGTGATTTTGGGTGTAATATGTTGGGGGAAATGAATCTAAGTGTTTGGGGATAAATGTTTATGGTTGGAAATTATGGATATAGGTTTTTGGAAGATTTGGCTTGAAGGTTCAAGTTTATGCAAAGGAGCTTACGTTTGGAGAAATTCTAGATTTAGTCTAAATCTAGCAAGGTGAGTTTAAGTTGCTTTGTGAAAACTTTGTACATGCCAAAAATAGTATTTTCCAAATGTTTGTGTGTTTTACTTGAAAATATCAATTGTTGAAGTATTTATCTTCATAAATGTGTAAAACACCCCTATTTGGGATTCTGGAGTATTTGATGTGTAGAAATCATAATTATACTCTTAAAAGATTTATTACTCAAAATGGAGTCTATTTGATGGTTTAATCATATGTGTAAAAATGATTCCTATAAACCATTTGGGAGAATGCACGTTTTAGTGTTAATAACCATGTTGAAAATTGTAAGGGTATGAACCCTTTCGGGGGGGAACCCTTTATGTTTAATCTCGTGTTGAGTTTTGGGTTAATAACGATTTTATGGTACCTGCTACCTATTTGATATTAAATGCATTCTATGCTAAGATGACCGCTATTATGGGTCTAATGGGTATTTGAGCAGTTTGCTCGGTTTTGACTCTGGGATAGTCATGGAGACATTGGTCCGGTTTTAATGGCTCGATGTAGGGTCTTGTTTATGGGTTGCTTTTATTGCACAATTTTGCATGTTATTGCATGTTTGGATATTTACATGCCTGGGTGAGTGAGTCATTCCGGGATAGGCATGTTGTCTGTAGACTGTATTATATTGGATCCATAGGCATGTTAGTCAGTCGTTGGTAATGGTCGATTGAGTATCTCTAGGTGTCGCATTTATGCTGAAGACACTAAGGTATCTCAAGGTGTCGCATTTATGCTGAAGGCACTAAGGTATCTCAAAGTGTCGCATTTATGCTGAAGGCACTAAGGTATCTCAGAGTGTCGCATTTATGCTGAAGGCACTAAGGATCTCCACTCTCAATGGATATGGGTATCCCCCGTCGTTGGTCAACCTATTTGGGATTTTATATTGTCCCGATTCTATTATTATTATTGGTCTTATACGTTTGACTGCGGTTGGATGACTTTAATATTGGATTCCCTTACATGTATATTATAGTCTAAATAAAGCAGGTTATCTCCATAAGTATGGTGTTTGAAACTTCATTACATTTTACGTTTGCGTGAGTATTGCTCGTATATGTTTTCAATGAAGTATTCTATTAAATGGATGGTTTTCCATGATTTATGGGTTGAGTAATTGTTGTCAACCGTATTTGAAAGATTTGCCTATTAGAGGTTTATTCACGTATTGAATGAGTTTTGGATTATATTCATTTTGGAAAAACGCTTTATACCTTTTGGGAAATATTTCTCATGGATTTTGGGTGCGTTGAAAATGAGTCATTTATATCCTTGGTAAACTCTTTTGGAAATCTAAATCTTTATTGCCAACTTTCTTTCAAAGAACTATTTATTCATGCTATAAACTCTTGAACTCACTAGGCGTTAGCCTAACCTTTTTATTTGTCGGCATGTGCAACAGGTCTCAGGTTGGGAGTAGTTCTAGTGACACGTGTGAAGGGTCGTGTGCTAGTAAAGTGCTCGAGAGGTGAATAGCCTAAGTTATGTTTCCGCATTTACCCTTGGGAGTAGCACTTGTGTTTGGATTTAGTGATATCCGAAGTAAGTTTAGTCTTGGTTATAAGACTTGTTTTTTTTATATGTAATGTTTGGAGGCAATCATAGTTTGTAATTTGAGGTAATTTACCTATTATTTCAGATGTGATATTGAAAATTTTATTTAGTTGCTCTTTCCCAATTCGAGGGTGTTACAATATATCTTGGTCCTGCAAATAATAGTGCAGCTTATAGATTCTTGGTCTATAAGTCATACATAGAAGATGTTCACACCAACACTATTTTAGAATCTGCCGAAGCAGAATTCTTTGAACATATCTTTCCTTATAAAGACAAGGAGAAAGGAGTCTCTAGTCCAAGGAAACGATTAACTGTTGAATCAAACACCAATAGAAGTGCACAAACTAATGAAGAGAATACTTCTAAGGCACTAGAAGAAAATATAGAGTCTAGAAGAAGTAAACGAGGAAGGATAGCCAAAGACCTTGGTCCCGACTTTATGACTTTCATTGTTGATGAAGAACCTCAAACTTATAAGGGTGCGATGGAATCATCGGAAGCACCTTATTGGAAAGAGGCCATTCGGAGTGAGATTGATTCCATAGTTCAAAACAATACTTGGAAATTGGTAGACTTACCTCCGGGTCATAAAGTGATTGGCCATAAATGGATCTTCAAACGGAAAAATGAGACCTGACGGTACTATAGAAAAGTATAAGGCTAGATTAGTAGCCAAGGGGTACCGACAAAAGGAAGGTCAAGATTTCTTCGACACTTACTCACCGGTTACACGAATCACGTACATAAGAACGTTGATGGCTATAGCAGTTATTCATAATCTACAAATACATCAAATGGATGTGAAAACTGCTTTCTTAAATGGTGAGTTAGACGAAGAAATATATATGCAACAACCGGAAGGTTTTGTTGTTAAGGGCCAAGAGAACAAGGTTTGTAAACTGATTAAGTCCCTCTATGGACTTAAGCAAGCCCCGAAACAATGGCACGAGAAATTTGATAACACACTCTTATCAAATGGTTTTCACATAAATGAATGCGATAAGTGCGTTTATGTGAAACAAAATAAGAATGCATATGTAATCATATGCCTTTACGTAGATGATATGCTAATCATGGGGACCAACTTGGATGTAATCAATCAAACCAAGAAGATGTTGCACTCCTCGTTTGACATGAAGGATCTTGGAGTAGCCGATGTAATTCTTGGGATTAAGATCCAAAGAGATCCTAACGGTTACATTCTGACTCAATCTCACTATGTTGAGAAAGTACTTAGGAAATTTGGTCACTATGATGATAGACTGGTAGTCACTCCCTTTGATCCTTCTAGCCAACTTAAGAAGAATCAAGGAGATAGTGTATCTCAATTGGAATACACTCAAGTGCTTGGAAGTTTGATGTACATTATGAATTGTACGAGACCGGATCTAGCATATACCGTGAGTAGACTTAGTCGATACTCACATAACCCAAGTAAGGATCATTGGTATGCACTTATAAGAGTGCTTCGATATCTCAAATACACAATGAACTATGGGTTATACTATACCAAATATCCTCCTGTACTAGAAGGATATTGTGATGCAAACTGGATTTCCAATCATTCTGAAAGTAAATCCACAAGTGGCTATGTGTTTACCCTTGGTGGTGCATCCATATCATGGAAATCTTCAAAGCAAACCGTGAATACACGGTCCACCATGGAAGCCGAATTCGTAGCCTTAGATAAAGCTGCCGAAGAGGCGGAATGGCTTAAAAGCTTCCTAGAGGGTATGTCCTTGTGGCCTAAGCCTGTTACTTCCGTTTGCATACATTGTGATAGTATGGCTGCTCTAACAAGAGCAAAGAATCAAATCTACAACGACAAGTCGAGACATATCAGGCGTCGCCACAAAACGATACGAGACTTGCTCAAGAATGGAATCATTTCCATCGATTATGTAAAGTCAAAGGAAAATATCGCAGATCCTTTGACAAAAGGCCTTAGTAGAGAACAAGTCTCTTATACATCGAGGGGAATGGGCTTAAATCCAATTCAATGAGTTCTACTCGGCGGGAACCTAACCTAGCAACATTGGAGATCCCATGGTCTAGGTTCAATAGGACAACTAGTTGAGAAAAACTCAAGCCCAAATACACAGGTACGCCTATTCTTATGATGTTTATATTAGTGTATTATCCGTTGATGATTTAGGGATGAATTCTTATTCTTAATAATACTGATAGCTTGTCGGTGGAACACTACGGAATGTTCTTGATCAGTATTACCTATGAGATTGATGTGGGGTCGCATCTTTGAAGACGGAAATGGCTACGTCTTCTAAAATTCTTATGAAGAAGGATTGTTCACGACCGAAATGAACACAAAGGTAAGAATCATTTATGCATAAACATGATATGTGTGATATTCATTGTCTTGACTTACTACAAAACGTGGTTAGTTCAAGACTCTTCGTCACTACCCACAAAGTAGGGATGAATACTCACTATGAACGGTTCAAGTCAATTAGACACCTTTTCTGATGCATTTCATGTTTGTTTCCTGAATAAGAACAATAAATACTTTGAGAATATCTTATTTTCTATTCAAATGTGGGGTATTATTAGAGCATCTCCAACAGCTTCCCCAAAAATTTCCAAAATGGGGAAGCAAAAGTCAAAATCCCCAAAAAAAATTACATTCATCTCCAACAGATTCCCCATTTTAGAGAATTCAACATTAAATATATTATTAAAATATTCAAAACATTATTATCTCCAACAAATTTTTAAAAAGAAAATAATAAAATATTGTTTCTCTCTCTCTTGATAATGATTTTGGGGATTTTTGGGGTAATCTCCAAATTTGGAGAAAATGGCATTCTCTCTCCTACTTTCTCCAAAATGGGGATGGAGATGGGGAAGCTGTTGGAGCTGATTTTATGGTCAAAATCCTCATATTCCCCATTTTCTCCAAAATGGGGAAGCTGTTGGAGATGCTCTTAGAGTTTGAAGAGAAAATGTGGGGTATTGTTGGGATTTGGTTGTCCCACATAGACCAAAAGAGAAAATCATGTTTGCCTTATATTGAAATAATCCTACCTCTTATCTAAATGGATTGAGGTACACGATTTCTGGTTTATTGAAGACAAAGGATGAACTTGAAGCACTTATTCAAGAAGATAGGAAACGCATCAAGAGATTGAAAATTCTATTGTGGATGACTTGGTAGTCAATTGTGGTGTATTTCATAGCTAGTTCATAAATTAGTGTTGTAATCTGTTACCATCTTGATTAGGGTTAATGCAAGTATGTTTTTTTGGGAAATTGATGTAATCTGTTACCATCTTGATTAATGAAAGTGGGAAATTTAATGTAATCTGTTATTTTGTCCTCCATTAATGGAATGTAATCTGTTATCCAAAAACAAATAGCAATACACAACAAAACAACAAAACATTAAACTGTGGACCATATCATTGATTATAATGGGGAAGTTGTTCAATATACAAAAGGGTACTTAAAGAGCACCATGCTATCCACCATTACAATTGTTAACCAAGAAACAAAAGATTAAAGTTAACCAAAAGACTAGTTTAAATGTCATATCATCCACCATTACAGTTTGTCATCCAAAAACAAAATATTTACTTGAACAAAAG
The DNA here is from genome assembly GCA_033807775.1 of Saussurea involucrata. Taxonomy (NCBI): domain Eukaryota; kingdom Viridiplantae; phylum Streptophyta; class Magnoliopsida; order Asterales; family Asteraceae; genus Saussurea; species Saussurea involucrata. The sequence goes on along the minus strand of CM066327.1, from coordinate 12,535,937 downwards.
AAACCATGGCCATGCACTGATCCCCTGTCCTTTGCAAGTACGCTTATTGTGACCTTGTTTACCACAACTTACACGCCTCATTGTCTTGCCAACCCTTCTCATCTTATTTCCACCTTCAGTCACCTCCTCTGCACTCTTCCTTCTCACTTTCCTTGGCCTACCAATTGGAGACTTTACTTGTGACAGCACTAAGCTTTTCGACAAGTGCTTCCCTTTGCTTGTCCTGAAAAAATATTAAAAAAACAAGTCAACGGTTGACCTTATACCTCATCGATACCACAAAGATTGAGTTAAATATACCTTCTTGATTAACCCAATCAAAAATTGCATAATATTGAAGAAAGATTCTTTTTTCAAGTCCTGGTTTGCTAACTTTCCAAGGATATCCGGCAGTAAATTATATATAGGATTATTCCCTGGAAAAACAAGATGAATAATTAATATGTTTAAACGCCATTCCAAAAACAACCATACAGAAGGATCACACAGTATTACACATTTACCTTTCTTGGACAGCTCATGGAAAAAAAGTTTTGCAAGATTAGAAATCCTTTCGTTTTCATCTTCCAGTCGCATTGCCATCTCGTTTATATGGCCTTTAACCTAACAAATAAGAGACCATATTCAGAACCAACCGATACTTTCCAATTATATAATTACAACTGAAGTAATTAGACAGCATCTCAAACCTTCATCATATCATTAAGAATGAGATGAGAGAGAACTAATACAGCATTCTTCCTGACAGAAACTGAAGGATCATGCAATCTCGCATACATATTCTTTGTCAATGGTTCTAGAAGATTGGGAAATCGAACTGCCAAATCTCCAAGAGTGATTGTACAATTGGAGCGAACGGTTTCCGATGGTGCACTCTCGACAACGGTGAATAGAAGTTGGAGATTTGCTTCGCTGGTAAGTAGATGATTACATATGAAATCATTTTAGAAAGCAAAGAAGAAGGATAAGGGAGAATAGAAAGAGGTCCTACCAAAAGTTATCATCAATAATCATCAATCGGCATAAGGCAAGCATCCCAGATGCCTGCAATTCAGGATACTAAAGTAGAAATGGAAACAATGTCAGGAATGATATAAATCATGTGAAAATAGCAACTATAGCAAGTAGAAGGCAATTAGGATTTTACTATTAAACAAGGATATGTTATTAACTTTCCATGTGCCTTATTAAAGTCTCTTAACTGCTAAACATAAAAAAAGAGGAACAACAATCACCTTCTGCATCAAACTGAAGTTTCTACAGAGTTTTGACAGAAATGGTGCACAGTGTCCAATCAAGTTCTTTTCAGAAACAATTTCTTTCTCTGCCCTTTCAGAAAGTATGTCAAGCATTGCATCCTCAGAGGCAGCAACACCTAATTCCGCATTTATATCATCCTCCTACAAGACATCAAAGAAGAAAAGGGTGAAAAAACAAGAAAAAAAGTATCTGAAAAAGGATCATGAACAGATAAGAAATTTATGTCTTATCAATAATATTTCCAGTTGTACTACGTCTCACCTTCTGTTCAGTAAGAGGTTTACTACTATTACCATCAACATGGTGGCCTTCTGCAACCAATTTTTCTTGCTTTGCTTTCTCTTTTTGGATCTTCCTAACACAGGATTCAATGTATACCAGTTGGTTGATGGCAACATGGCTTATAACATATAGAAATCTACTTAATTTTGTAACTTGAACTGAAGTAAGGATGCTTGAGCTGCCACCATCAGTCTCATTTTGCAACTCGTCAACTCCAAAAACAGAACTATGAGATCTTATCACCAAATCAGCTGCTAAAGTTTCTGGAGAAGGATGGATAGCATATATTGTACTGATTGCTCTATCGGCAGCAGCATACCATATATGCTCTGGAAGCCAAGATCCAGTAATCAAGCTGTCTAAAACACCAAATATCCTGCTGCCATGATTAGTCAATAGATTTTTCTGGTCATCGGGAGATAACCTTTGAAGTGCAATACAAGCTGTTCTGGCAAGCAAAGGTTCTATCTTTGCCCACCGTCCAAAACCAATATCTATAATGTCTTGTAGATGAGAACTAAGAACATCAGCTGATGATTTTGCAGCCATGCATAATACAAATAAAGCACCACGACTGCGTTCTGCACTTGTTCCACTAACATTGAAACAAAAGTAATCCCACAATGCTGACACCTGCCACCATACAAGAACTTCTTTCAATAAAAAGTGATCAACGGTTCTAACCAAAAATTAATAGGAAAAAACGAGAATAGTCAAAATAGATAATTTTGCCATTAATATCTGAAAGGTTGAATCTAACTCCATAAAGTTTATATAATTAATAATATTAGTCAGTTTGGAGAATTAGGGCCATACCGTACTAGCAGTAATATCCCCTTTAGACATCAATGCACCAACAATGAACTCCAATGCTGCAAGGTCCCCAATATTTGAATCAGTGGCAAGAGTTATGAGATTTTTAGCAGTTTCATTTGGGCTCTTCGTTATGTAAATTGTAACAAATGTAAATATAAATAAACCAAAGAATTGCTAATGAAAAACTCCAAAAAGAAAGCAATAGTGCATCACCAGTGGCAACATCTTTCTAAGGCAAGCCTCTGATCCATCAATCTGAAATTGTTTACACCTCATGAGCATTAAAATTGTGTTTTCAACATCAGTTGCTGATGATGAAGCCATTAATTGAACAAGGGTTGGCATGGTGTCAGATATACATTTAGAAAATCTCAACCCTGCCTCAAGTGATGCAATCAAGGTCCTGGTTTGCTCCAAATTCCCAACATCCGATACCAAACTATCCATTTGGGTACTTTGGTCATTTTCCTGAGGCATGCAGCTATCAGGCAAACTATCCTGCTGCTCCTACGGAACTCCAGCCTCGTCATCAACTATTTCACCATCTTCATTTCCAGCATTACCCTCCAATGATGATGCATCCAGAACACTTTCTGATGAACCATTTGGTTCTAGTTCATTCAACTTTTTCGTGTACTGCTTTAAGGTCGCCTCAAATGAAGCTATCCGAAGTTGTGGCCTAAATGGGTTATGTTGCAACATCATAATGAGTAAATTAAGTGCAGATTTTCTAACTATAGCACTCTTATCCTCCAACCTCCCAGCAGCCACTCCAGCAACTTCATTCCATAAACCAATTGATACAGAATGCTCTTCACACAGTTCAACCCATACTTGTAGTACTCGACTTCTAGTATACGCTGAAACATCCCTGGCACGTTCTAGAAGGATTTCCAACATTGCCTGCTTGGTTCGAAGACGAATAGACTTTGAACTTACTTCACCCTCAATGTCATTGAAGGCTTTCACCACCAGCTTTCCCAAAACCCCAACAAGAGCATTCTGTATCTTGTATGACTCTCCACCAAAATGTGGAACCAATAAACCAATGTTGGTTGAAATTAACTTCGGCAAACGATCAGCAAGCTCTACAAGAAACCGCCCTATGTTTTCAGCTCCAACAGTGTCTTTCACATAGTCTTTTGGGTTAGTTCTCCCTATTTCTCTAATAAGAGATATGCACAAGCTTCCATCAGAATACTTTTTTCCGCCCAAGCAACGGCATCGGCCAAGTGTACAACAACAAAATCATGTTTTTGAAGTAAGTGCAGGATCGAAGCACAAGATTGTGCCAAATAATGATATTTGGTTGCACAAGTTCCAATGACACGACATAAAGCTTCCTTTGCATCAGAATCTTTCAACAGAGCTGCATTCTCGCACATAGAAAGCGCATTTCTACAACCAATCAAATCATGCATTTATTATCAACATAAAGCTCCAAATTCATAGATACATATATTTAAGCTAATGAGATATACTAGAGTAATGATACCGAACATACCTCACAACAAAAGACAAATAATTTTCATCTGGGTCTGAAGAGCCGAAGAGCAATGAGAGGTTGATCTCCAAGGAATTTGCAATCAGGTTTAGTATACGTCCCCTTTGGGCCTCCCAATTCCATGAATTAACAGGATGTTTCTTCGTGCTACTTGGCAGCACCTAGAAGGGAAAGCTGTTAATACTATTAACCCAACTTCCTTATATAATGCACATAATTATATAGACAAAATGCACAAAATGTTAACCTAGGCCCATTTCTTCCAACCAGGACTCCCAGTTTCTTGTTTGAAAAAAGCAAACACAAATCTGAGGGTCTAGAAACAATGGTGTTGGGAACTGAAGATATGCTAAGTATGGTTAGTACTGCTAAGTCTTCATTACTACTGCCAGTTCTTCGTTACTACTGCTGGGCAAGGTTACTGCTGCTAGATGAAGTTAATGCTGCTAGATGAAGTTAATACTGCTAGACGAAGTTAGTGCTGCTAGACCAATTTACTACTGCTAGACATGGTTAGTACTGCTGAGCTGAGTTACTACTGCTTGAAGACTGTGAAGGTTGTTAATGCTGCTGAGCCAAATCATCATTAATACTGCTGAAGGTTGTTAATGCTGCTGAGCCAAATCATCATTAATACTGCTGAGTTGATAAGTTTGGTATGCGATACTTTTGGAGACAAAGAAGGAATTGATCAAGATATGTTTAACGAAGATTCAGAAGATCAATTTACTTTTTATGGTTATCTTGTAATTACTTTTGTATAAATAGTATTGATAGATAGCTATTAGCATATACAAAAACAGAAGATAGATAGTATACAGAATTCGATATTCAAGAGTGAATTAACCTCAAGATCATAGATCCTATTTCTAGAGAAGTAGAAATCGTCTTGTTGAGCCTGTTCAACAAGATTGAGGTTTGGTGTAAAACTTGTGAGTTATATCTGTTTGATATATATACAGTTTATTGAATTTCTATTGATTGTTCTTTAATTGATTTAGAGTTCTATTCCGCAAGATTCTCTAAATTCTGTTTCTAAGAAGTTTAATTCTTGTTAAGAATCGATCCTGACAAGTGGTATCAGAGCTTTGGTATCTTAGAAACTATGGACAATTCAATGGATTCTCACAGTACTCTTGTTTCAAAGGTTCCCATGCTCAAACCCAATGAATTTGACATGTGGAAACTAAGAATCAAGCAGTACATTCTTCTTACTGATTATGCAATATGGGACATTATAGAAAATGGCCCATGTAATGAAGGAAAGATTGGAGCAGATGGAAAGAGACCTCCTCCCAAGACAGATGCTGAAAAGAAAGTAAGACAAACAGAGATGAAGGCCTTAAGCACTCTGCTTTTGGCTATTCCTAATGAGTACCAACATCAATTCCAACACTGCACAGATGCACAGATGTTGTGGAATGCTCTGGAGAAAAGATTTACTGGCACAAAGAGCACAAAGAGAAATCAAAAGGCTATTCTCAGGCAACAATATGAAAACTTTATGTCTGCAAAGAATGAGTCTATGACTCAAACTTTTGACAGATTTAACAAGTTAATTGGAGAATTAGCAACTGTGGGTGTACACATGGATGCTGATGATGTCAATAGAAAGTTCCTTAGATCATTGGGAGAAGAATGGACCATGTACACTGTCTCATTCAGACAGAATGACCAATTGGAGGACAAAGAGCTAGATGACCTCTACAATGATCTGAGAGTATTTGAGGCTGAAGTTGAAGCCAAGAAAAGGCCATCAGGATTTGTTTATAATGCTGCTTTATTATCTTCATCCTCTGATACTGCTGCTAATCCTGATTCTGTTAATACTGCAGGTTCTGTTAATTCTGCTAGTGGAACCAATCAAGAGAAGACTACAGATTCTGTACTAGAAGCATTCTTTTCTAGTCATGTCCACTCTTCTCTAATCAATGATGATTTAGAGCAGATCAATGCTGATGATCTGGAAGAGATGGACATCAAGTGGCAGATGGCTATGCTATCAATGAGGGTGAAGAAATTCATCAAAAGGACTGGGAGAAACAACTTTTCCCAAAGAAGAGAAGATGGTGCAGGCTTTGACAAGTCCAAGGTTGAATGTTATAAGTGTCACAAGACGGGACACTTTGCCAGAGAATGCAGAAGTGGAGGATCACAGACTCCAAATGGAAACCAAAACAGGAGCTCCTCTCAAGCCCTTGTTTCTCAACAAGGAATGGGATTTGATTGGAGTGATCAAGCTGAAGAAGCCTGTCAGAATCAAGCTCTTATGGCAGAAGTATCTGATATCCCCACTGAGGTACAATCTAAACTCTGTTCTCAAGCTTGCATTGATGCTGTTAAAAGATATAGGGATCACAATCAGAGTATGTGTGATGACCTTAAAAGGCTAGAGAAAGATGTGAAAGATTATGTTAGGATTGTAGAAAGGTTTGAGGAACAGATTAGAGCTTTTCAAGCTAATGAACTTCAACACCACTATGATACTAACTATTGGAAGTGGGAAAAGAATGAGTATGAGATTAAGATGAAAGTGTCTGGGGAGGAGAATGAGAAGTTAAAAGAAGAGCTTAAAAAGGTTAAACTTGATGTTGAAAAGTTTACCTGTGCTTCTAAAACCATGGACACCATCATTAAAGCACAAATCCATGACAAGATGAAAGTAGGGATAGGGTACAATACCACACCTCCACCCTACAATAACAACTACATACCTCCTAAGTCTGATTTGTTAGAGACCAAGGATAGAAAGGAACCTGAATTAAAGATTAATATAGATCCTTGTGAAAAAGAAATAGTTGTTGAAGATGAGACTGACAAAGTAGACTCTGATGAGGAATGTGAGAGTCCATGTGTCAAGAACACAGAGATCAAAAGGACTGAAGAGAAAAAGGAAGTTCATTACACACAACCCAAAGTTGTGAACTCTAATACTTGTAAACAGTGTTCCTGCAGGAAATTCAAAGAGAACAAGCCCCAAAAACATGATAATCAGAGGGGAAATCAAAGGAACTGGAATAACCAGTGGGCTATGAGACAAGGAGTTGACCTGAAAAGAATCAACAGGCCAAAACCTTGTTTCATCTGTGGTAAGCTAAATCACTTAGCCAAACACTGTTATTTCAATCCTGTTAACCAAAGGTTTAATGCTCAAAGATCTTTTCAAAAACCTGGTGGTTACAGAAAGAATGGTGGATATAAAAAGTTTGCAAAGAAAAATGTGGCAAAGAAACAAGATAAACCCAAAAGCCACATAAAGAAAATGACTGAAAAGGAATGTGATACTATGTGGGTTCCAAAAAGCACTAAAAACAATACTGCTGCTAGCAGTGTTAGTACTGCTAACACTGCTAGTACTGCTTCAAAAGTTAGTGCTGCTAGCAGTATTAATACTGCTAGTAATCATTCCAAAGTTAGTACTGCTAGCAGTATTAATACTGCTAGTAATCATTCCAAAGTTAGTGCTGCTAGCAGTGTTAATACTGCTAGTATTCAGTCCAATGTTAGTGCTGCTAATACTTTTAGTGCTTCTTCTTCAGATAGTACTGCTGCTAGCAGTATTAACTCTGTTAATACTGCTTCTAGCAGTGTTAACTCTGTTAATACTGCTTCTAGCAGTGTTAACTCTGTTAATACTGCTACCTCTGTTAGTACTTCTGAGGTTAATACTGCTAGCACTGTTAGTACTGCTAGCACTGTTAGTACTGCTGCAAGTGCTGCTACACCAATAATTTTGACAAAGTATTCCAGCACAGCAGTACCAAAAGTTAAAAATCTCATCAAAACCAAGTGTAAGTACTTTGATGAGCAAGGGAGACCCAAGACCACTTCGGCTTGGGTTCCAAATAAAACTAACTGATTTATCTTGATGTGCAGGGCAACCAACAGCTCAAGGGGAAGAGCATTTGGCATGTTGATAGTGGTTGCTCCAGGCACATGACAGGTAACATGTCCTGCCTCAAAAATTTCAAAAAGGTTGATGGAGGACATGTTGCATTTGGGGATAATCCTGCTGGTGGAAAGATAAGTGGTAAGGGTGATGTTTCAAAGGGTAAGATGACCTTTGAAGATGTATACTATGTTGAACAATTGAGATACAACCTGTTAAGTGTATCACAGGTTTGTGACAAGAAGCATAGTATATTGTTTACAGATTCTGAATGTATTATCCTTGCTCCTGGATACAAAGTGGTTGATGAAAACATGATACTTCTGAGAACTCCTAGGAAGGATAATGTTTATTGTTTAGATTTGGAAAGTGTTTCATCTGATTCATCTCTAAATTGTTTAGTTTCAAAAGCTTCTTTAGATGAATCATCACTCTGGCACAGAAGGATGTGTCACATGAACTTTAAAACAATAAATAAACTTGTTAAGAATAACCTTGTAAGGGGTTTGCCATCCAAAGTATATTCATGTGATGATCATTGTGTTGCTTGTCTCAAAGGCAAACAACACAAAACTTCTCATAAGTCCAAAGAGATAAACACTATATCAAATCCTCTTCAACTGTTACATATGGATCTGTTTGGTCCTACCAATGTGATGAGTATTGGCAAGAAATCATACTGCTTAGTTATTGTTGATGATCATTCTAGATTTACTTGGGTATATTTTCTGAGAACTAAAGATGAGACAAGTGGACTGATCAAATCTTTCATTCTCAAAATTGAAAACCAATCAAATCAAAGAGTGAAAGTCATTAGATCAGATAATGGAACTGAGTTTAAAAATTCTGATCTAAACACCTTTTGTGAAGAAAAAGGAATTGAGAGACAATACAGTGCTCCTAGGACTCCACAACAAAATGGTGTTGCTGAGAGAAGGAATAGGACACTGATTGAGGCTGCTAGATCTCTGTTAGCTGACTCAAAGTTACCAATTACTTTTTGGGCAGAAGCAGTTAATACTGCCTGCTATGTTCAAAACAGAGTTTTAGTTGTAAAGCCTAAAAACAAGACACCTTATGAGCTTTTCCATAAAAGGAAACCATATATTGGATTTTTCAAGCCATTTGGATGTCCTTGTACTATTCTCAATACCAAATCTCACTTAGGCAAGTTTGATAGCAAAGCAGATGATGGTTTTCTGGTTGGGTATTCATCTCAAAGTAAGGCCTACAGAGTTTTTAATACCTCTTCTAGAATAATTGAAGAAAGTGACAATGTCAAATGCAATGAGAACACACCAAATCCTATTGGTTCAGGTCCTAATTGGCTATTTGACATTGATTCACTCACTAATTCTTTGGGTTTCAGTGGTGATGTATATGCAGGACAAAGGGATACACCAACATCAGAACACAGGATTCAATCTGTGATATTTCCAATCCCTTCCATTGATCCTGTTGAATTCTGTGAACACCAAGAGGAGACTGAACCAATTCAGAATGAAGAAGAGAGGAGAGCAGAGGAAAATCAGTCTTCAGGTTCAAATTCCAGAGAATCTGAGGTGACTGAAGAAGCAGAAACAAATCCAGAATCAAATGAGTCTAATCTGGATGAGGACTTACAAGAGGAAGCTGGTCATCAAACAAGAACTCAGAAAAATCATCCTCCTGAGTTGGTAATTGGAGATATTGCATCTCCCATGATGACTAGAAAGCAAAGCAGACTCCAAGAGTTGCAAGAGCAGCAAAATACAGTTAACACTGTTCTTACTTGCTTTCTGTCCCAGATTGAGCCCAAAAAGGCTTATGATGCCATGAAAGACCCAAGCTGGATAGAGGCAATGCAAGAGGAGCTGCTACAGTTCAAATTACAGGATGTTTGGGACTTGGTAGATCTTCCAAAAGGTCATAGAGCAATTGGCACCAAGTGGATTTTCAGGAACAAGAAGGATGACAGAGGGATTGTGATCAGAAACAAGGCTAGACTGGTTGCACAAGGGTACACTCAATAAGAAGGAATAGATTATGAGGAAGTCTTTGCTCCTGTGGCAAGGATTGAAGCAATCAGATTATTTCTAGCCTATGCCTCATACATGAAGTTCAAAGTGTACCAAATGGATGTCAAAAGTGCATTTCTGTATGGAAGCATTGAGGAAGAAGTATATGTCTGTCAACCCCCTGGATTTGAGAATCCATTGCACCCTGACAGAGTATACAAGCTGAAGAAGGCTCTCTATGGTTTGCATCAGGCCCCAAGAGCATGGTATGACACTTTGTCTACCTATCTCTTGAAAAATGACTTTGAAAGAGGAGTAATTGACAAGACCCTGTTTGTCAAGAGGAGAAAGAGAGGTACTTTACTTGTTCAGATCTATGTGGATGATATCATCTTTGGATCCACCAATGATCAAATGTGTAAAGAGTTTGAAGAATTGATGCACAAAAGCTTCAAGATGAGCTCCATGGGAGAACTTACATTCTTTCTTGGGCTTCAGGTAAAACAGAGGAAAGATGGAATTTTTATTAGCCAATCCAAGTATGTGAAAGACATCCTGGACAAGTTTGGTTTATCAGACTCAAAGTCAGCAAGCACTCCAATGGAAACACATAAACAGATCACTGCAGATCTTGAGGGGGAGGATGTGGATGTCCATCATTACAGATCAATGATTGGATCTCTCATGTATCTCACAGCCTCTAGACCTGACATTATGTTTTCAGTCTGTGTTTGTGCCAGATTTCAGGTTTCTCCTAAGCAATCACACCTTCATGCTGTCAAGAGAATATTCAGATACTTAAAAGGGCAACCTAGATTAGGTCTCTGGTATCCTCATGAATCCTCTTTTGACTTGCTTGCATATTCAGATAGTGATTTGGGAGGAGCCAACATGGATAGGAAGTCTACTTCAGGTGGATGTCAGTTTTTGGGTACAAGACTAGTATCTTGGCAGTGTAAGAAACAAACCACAGTGTCCTTATCTACCACAGAAGCTGAGTACATAGCTGCTGCAAGCTGCTGCTCTCAGGTTCTATGGATTCAGAATCAGATGTTGGACTATGGGGTAACTTTTCTTCACACACCAATCTTCATTGATAACAACAGTGCTATTAGCATTGTTAATAATCCAGTCAAACACTCAAAAACAAAGCATATAGAGATAAGGTATCACTTTATAAGAGATTGCAATGAAAAGAAATTAATTCAGGTTGCTAAAGTTCATACAAATGACCAGTTTGCTGATCTATTCACAAAAGCTTTTGATGTGGGTAGATTCACCTTTTTGGTAACAAGTGTGGGCATGATCAACCTAGAGTAAATTTATGACTTTCTGTTTTTATACCTGTATTTCTTCATATATTTGGTGCTACTAACTTTCTTTCTCAGGATCCTCTGTTTCCCTCAGATTACCAAGTGCAGAAAAGTGTAAGTGTGGTTACTACTGCCTGTGCAGCGTTACTACTGCCAGTACAGAAGTTACTACTGCTTGTGTTCTAGTAGTTAATACTGCTCAGCAGTTAATACTGCTAGTGCAGTTAATACTGCTAGTGTAGTTAATACTGCTCAGTAGTTAATACTGCTAGTGCAGTTAATACTGCTAGTGTAGTTAATACTGCTTGGTAGTTAATACTGCTTGGTAGTTAATACTGCTCAGTAGTTAATACTGCTAGTGCAGTTAATACTGCTAGGTAGTTAATACTGCTTGGCAGTTAATACTGCTAGGCAGTTAATACTGCTAGGTAGTTAATACTGCTCAGTAGTTAATACTGCTAGTGCAGTTAATACTGCTAGTGTAGTTAATACTGCTTGGTAGTTAATACTGCTTGGTAGTTAATACTGCTCAGTAGTTAATACTGCTAGTGCAGTTAATACTGCTAGTGTAGTTAATACTGCTTGGTCGTTTATACTGCTAGGTAGTTAATACTGCTTGGCAGTTAATACTGCTCGGTAGTTAATACTGCGAGGTAGTTAATACTGCTTCTGATAATCTAGGGCATATAAATACCCCTGTTTGCCCGCCCAAGTTCATAACGACTCTTCGCATTTACTTCTTCTCTCTCGTTCTAACCTAGCCTCCCCAGAATCTCTGTGCTTTTCTTTCAAGAATCCTTAGGCATCATGGAGTTTGTGGATGAGCACAATGAAATAGCCATGCTTCAGAAGCCGAAACAAGCTGCGGGATTCCACGATATAGTCGATTTTCTAAAATCCTCGCACATCTCCTATGCACTCACGGTGAGCCCAACGATCTATATCGAACATCAGAAACAATTTTGGGAGAATGCCACTGTTAGTGTTGAAGAAGGGCAGAAAACCATTCGAACAAGGGTTTGTGATAAACCCTTGAAAGTCACTGAAGAGGTTATTCGCATCTCCCTTCAGTTGAATGATGCTTCAGGTATATCTTCTATTCCTTCTGAAGACCTCTTTTCTACTTTACAAAGAATGGGGTATGAAGGTCCCATTGGTGTTTTTAAATTCTACAAGTCAAAATTTTTTAACCAATGGAGATTTCTTGTTCATACCCTGATGCACTGTATTTCCAAGAAAACTACTGGATGGAGTGAGTTCAGCAGTCCCATTGCATATGCCTTGGTCTGCTTATCCACTGCCAGAAAGTACAATTTTTCAGCAATGATCTTTAATGATCTTGTATCAAACTTGGAATCCAAAAAGAGCTTTTTCATGTATCCAAGGTTTGTGCAAGAAGTTCTTAACAAGGAATTGAAGGACTTACCTCAGTTTACTGAGGTATATGTACCCAAATCCCCTAAAGGGAAGGTTTTTTCAAATATGAAAAGACTTCCTAGGGACTCGGAAGGAGTTGACACACCATTGTTCTCTACAATGATGGTTGTGTCCCACCCCTCTGAAGGTATGGCATCAGGATCAAGGCCCTCATTAGATCAACCCACTGATGACCAATCCCAACCTTCCATCTCAAAAGAAATCCCTCAGTCCATTCTTGAACAACCCACTCCCACAATCACCAAAAGGTTTCAAAGAAGAAAGGTGCACAAGGTTCCTTCCCGTGATGTACCTACTCAGAGCCCTAAGCCTTTAAGCCCTCAGTTGGAGCATTCTCCAATTGAGAATATCCACAGGGAAACCACAGGGGTGTCTCCCAACCCCAAGAAGGTGGTCTCTAAGGAGAAGGATGACCATATGGGTGCTAAGGCTGCCACTACTTCTGCTAGCACAGAGAAGGACAGTGGTAACATAAATAAGACCTTCCCCATGGCAACTCTAAATGAGAAATCATTAGGAGGACCCAGGTGCCAAGAAACCAAGGGGGCAGGTAGTGCTTCTGCTAGGCAGAAGGCTTCTGCTGAAACTTCCAAGGATCCTTTAAAGAAGGTAAACACTTCTAAACAAGGTGAGGATAGATATAACTATGAGGAATTGATGGAAACCATAGGGAATATCAACTTGGATGTAATGGCACAAAAGACAGAGATAGAGCAACTTAAGACTGTGGTCACCTACCAACAGTCTCAAATTGAGAAGCTCAAAAAGCTGGTCACCAGGTTGCTGAACAGAAAGAAAAAGGCAAGATTTGTGCTAAGAAGAAGAACTTCAACTGATGATGCTCCCAAAAAGGGGGAGTCAGAGTCAGAAGCAGAACTGAAACTGAAGGGTCAACAAATTGAGGGGGAGACTGTTCACATAGAGACTGAGATGGAAATGGAGTATGCACAGGTTAAGGGGGAGTCCAGTGAGACAGAAAAGGGGGAAGAGTGTGTTAAAGCAGCAGAAACCACAGCAGCAGAAACCACAGCAGCAGAAACTGTTAATGCTGCTGAGTTTGAACAAGCAGCAGAAACAGTTAATGCTGCTGAAGGCCAAACAGTCAAAGCAGCAGAAACTGAGCAGGAAGCAGTAACTACAACTCAAGCTGAAATAGATGAAGAAATTTACTGGATTGTAAAGAACAGTATTGAAGCAGCATCACTACATGTACTAAGAGAAGCAGTAACAGCCATAGCAGCAGAAATGGTTATTGCTGCTGAAAAACTTAAAGCAGCTGAACCAACTCCTGAAGCCGTCAAAACTCTTAAAAGAACCAAGATGATGTCAAAGAAAAGACCAAGAACCCAACCCTTAACTTCAAAGAAGAAAATTGAAAAGAAGCCAAGGGTGAAGTCATCTGCAGAAGAGGCCCAGGAGGAAAAAGTGAAAGAAAAATCTGATGGAAAAGTTGCTGAAGAAGAAGTGGCAACTCCATCAGGGCAATCAGGCAATGTGCAATCACAAACGGATGCCCAATGTGATTTGTACATTACTAGTGTTGACTCTAACCCAATTCCACTTCAGGCTGAACCAATATCATCTAAGGCTCCTGAAATCATCTTTTGGGACACTTTGAAAGATGGTAGAAAGGAGTTCATTAGGATAAAAAGAGCAGATGGTAAATTTGAAGTCTTTTCTACTTGGGGAAAAATTGTCAGAACCTGCTCAAGATCAGACTTAGAAGAGATGTTCAAAGTTGGGATGAAGATGTATGAAAACATGCTGACTGAGCAAGGGATGTCAATTTCTAAAATGGTACTTGAATTCTTGTGCCAAATGTTCAAACCTGAAGCAGTTCAGCATAGGTTAAACACACAGTTTCAAGCCATTACCAACTGGATGCTCTATGAAAACTGTGGAGTATATGTCATCTCCCTTGACTCTGCAACTCAAGAATACTATATGGTAGATGAAATATACAATCACAGCATGAAGAGGCTGCAAGGAATGTTACACACTAAGCTGACCTGCAACAAGGATTCATCAATGGGTAGATTCTTGGTAAAGAGGATTCTAAATCAAAGTCTAGGTCTAAGTCCTAATCTGTGTGTACATGATGACTAAGTTTTGGAAGCATCATCTGAAGAACTTGACTTCTTTTCCTAAAAGTCAAGTTAGGGGGAGATTGTTGGGAACTGAAGATATGCTAAGTATGGTTAGTACTGCTAAGTCTTCATTACTACTGCCAGTTCTTCGTTACTACTGCTGGGCAAGGTTACTGCTGCTAGATGAAGTTAATGCTGCTAGATGAAGTTAATACTGCTAGACGAAGTTAGTGCTGCTAGACCAATTTACTACTGCTAGACATGGTTAGTACTGCTGAGCTGAGTTACTACTGCTTGAAGACTGTGAAGGTTGTTAATGCTGCTGAGCCAAATCATCATTAATACTGCTGAAGGTTGTTAATGCTGCTGAGCCAAATCATCATTAATACTGCTGAGTTGATAAGTTTGGTATGCGATACTTTTGGAGACAAAGAAGGAATTGATCAAGATATGTTTAACGAAGATTCAGAAGATCAATTTACTTTTTATGGTTATCTTGTAATTACTTTTGTATAAATAGTATTGATAGATAGCTATTAGCATATACAAAAACAGAAGATAGATAGTATACAGAATTCGATATTCAAGAGTGAATTAACCTCAAGATCATAGATCCTATTTCTAGAGAAGTAGAAATCGTCTTGTTGAGCCTGTTCAACAAGATTGAGGTTTGGTGTAAAACTTGTGAGTTATATCTGTTTGATATATATACAGTTTATTGAATTTCTATTGATTGTTCTTTAATTGATTTAGAGTTCTATTCCGCAAGATTCTCTAAATTCTGTTTCTAAGAAGTTTAATTCTTGTTAAGAATCGATCCTGACAAATGGCCACCAGTAGAGCTAAACACTTAATTGCATATTTCATATATACAAGTACATGATAAAACCCTAATGTTAAGCAGTAACCAGCATAAACAACAAAATCAGCTATTAGTAAGAGAGAACGAGAGAGGTACTTTGGTAGTGTTGCTGGAACCGGTGTTTGATTCCTGCGAGATGACGACATGGATAAGGAAGAATGTATAAATTTTAAACGCATTTCTATGAGAATTAACTCGATCCACTGCTGTGGAAAGACCGCCATCGTTACATTCACCCCCATCACTAGTCGGTGATGCAGGAACCCTAAAAAGAGAATCGATGTTCGGAAGCAAAACACTAAAGTTTGACCGAAGACTCTCGACTAGGTTAACCATACATCCGGGAGTTAGGTCTCCAAAACACTTAATCAATGAGTAAACACGATCAAAAACGTCTTGTTCTTCAACACAAAACAGCTCTTTGTCGGACAAATCAAATGACACGCCTGAAATTTGAAATTTTGGGAGTGTTTTAAGTCTAATTTATGGAAATAGAAGGAAATTTGAAAACGTTAAAAGGGATATGGTTACCTTTGACGAATTCTTCGAGATCTGAAGGTCGGAGAGAGGAAATTGAAGTGGGGTTTTGGACGGAAAGATGAGCTGCATCGCCACCGGAATCTTGTTCTAGGGCGAGTAGGTTTTGGGGAAACACGAAGGTCGGAGACATGGAGAGAGAGAGTCCGGCGAAGAGAGAAATGAGTTATTTTTGTGTGCTTGATTTGAAATGCTGTGAGGAGCGGGAAATGGAAGAAGGGGAAACGTAAATTTACGAATACCACCCTCATGATTCTTTTTTTTAATATGTTATCTATTTTTGGAAAACAAATTACCATTTAAACTCTTTATATGATTTATTTCTGAATGAAATATAGTTATTTGATAAATTTAATAATATGATTGCTTTGCAAATCTAAACTACATACTCGATATTACTCGTTAAATACAATATTTCATAACTAATTAAAATACATTGTTTGAATACATGTGTGCAAATCATTTTTTTTTGTTTACAGATTATTTATTTATAAGACAATGTGTGTGTTTTTAAACCTTGTTCATATGTTTTCTTCCCTGCTATTTAAACAATTTTCACATACACTTCTCTTTCCCATGTTTATTATTTATCAATTCACCCTTCCATTTCAATAACCTAGTTTGCAAGAAAGGGACTTCATATGATCCAACCATAACTCTATAACTCTATGCATTTGTTAAATGGTTTTCATCTAATCCAACCATACCTCCATGCTCTTAGTTTTAATACTGTTGGAGCTTTTAGAGGACTCTCGTTCGGTTTAAGTTTATCTTCTTCCTTTTCAAATGATAGTTTGGACTTATTCACATGGCTCATAAGATTTCATGTTGGTTTAGGTTTTTCCAATTTCAATATCTATTCTACTTTATAAAAAGAATAGTGGCAGTTATTTTCAAAGAAACTGTTTTTCAAGATTACTCAAATTGATGCTTAAAGTACAACCTCTATAGCATTAAATTGAAATCGGCTATCCTTCTCTCCCCCGTCCCTCTCTTCTCTGCCACACGACCTCTCCTTCCATCTCCTTCCCCACGACCTACCTTCACTCCATTCACGCAGCTAAAACTTCCCACTCCCCCATTTCCGCACAAACTGCCCTAAATCCGCTCCCCTCTCCCCTTATTTCGTCGTGACGGAGAAGTTGAAGTTGAGGTTGCATATAAATCTGGCACTCGGACAAGGATCCTTCAGGTATTCTCACAATTCCAATCCCTCAACTGATTGTTCACTGTCAAATCTGTAATAACCCGAAATTTGTAATTTAGATTTAAAAGTTTGGTAGCCAAAGTCAAATCTTTGAGAAGCTTGGTTGTGGATGTCAAAGAATTAAAAGTTTAAGATGTAATAACCGAGATTTGTAATCTTGGTCGGTAATTAGAATTTGTGGAAGAATTTCGAAATAAGAAAGTTTTGTGGTCCAAGTGTGAAGCAGATAGAAGTTTGGTGTCCATTGGAAAAAGTATAAAAAGGGCTAGAGAAACCCTAACTTCTTCATTTTTAGCTATTACTCCAATGTGTGTGTGTGGGGGTGCGGCTAAGAGATAATGCAAGAGAAGGAGTTTTTTTGGCAATTGATGAGGAGGAAGAAGTTTGGCAGCTGAATCGTTGGGTTAACCAGTAGAATGTGCAAGTAATTATTAATCCTTCCTCTCCTTTATGTTTTGTGAAATGTGTTGGGTTTTGGTAAGGAGAAACTTGAGTTTTATGGAGTCCTTTGTGTTTCCCCCATTAAATTGTTTAAGAGAGGTTTATGAATGGGTTAGTGTGTTAATCGCCGACCTGTATTCAATATCTGGAAGTAGTGGTGAGTTCAGGGCGAAAAGTGTTAATCCTCTGCGACTAATACAAAATCGCCGCGTCCGGAAACTTTCATCACCAAGTTAGTATCCGGAATGTTTGGGGTGTCCGGACAAGTGGTGTCCGGATAGGTGAGGTGTCCGAACGAGAAGAGTTACCCGGTAAGTTGAGTTATCCGGTAAGATTGAGTTATCCGGTAAGATTGAGTTATCCGGTAATTTGTGTATCCGGTAAGTCGAGTTGTCCGGTAAGTTAGTGTCCGGAAAAGTTGGTTTAGGATCTGAGCAGTTGTATTACATCAATTTCTCAGGTAGACCGATTGAAAGCCAGAAGCAAAGTAAGAAAAGATATTAAGCGCACCAGGTGAGTTTTTCTAACTAAAATACGTGATCTTACGTGTTTTCCAAAGAAAGTGTTTATGTGGAAATGCCATGTTATTCTTGCATGATTTTTTTTACGAGAATGAAAGTTTAATATTTTACTGATCATGGTGTGTTTATGAGCATGATTTATTTACAAGCTTTTACTAACGTTTTCCCATGAAAAGTATGATCTACTAAAAGGATTATTCAGTAAGATGGAATGAATTGTAAAGTGTTATACGGATTCCATGTTTCATGATTATGACGAACTATGTGTATGTTATGTGGAGTCGGTCTGCACAGTGGGATCTGAGTACCTCGGGATTCGATGATCCCTTGGGCTATGGGCAGCTTGTAGAAGGGAATTCATTTCCTTCCTACTCGGATATATGGGCAGCTTGTAGGAGGGAATTCATTTCCTTCCTACTCGGAAATATGGGCAGCTTGTAGGAGGGAATTCGTTTCCTTCCTACTCGGATATGTGACTAGTTATGTGATCCTTAAACACTGTGCAGTACCATAGTTGAATGATTATGTGAAGAATGTGAATGCGTTTTATAAAATGATTTCCATAATGTTGTTGTACGCTGTTTACGGAGGGAACTCACTAGACCTCATGGTCTAACCCTCGCTTTTCAAAACTAAAACATTTTCAGGTAAGCGATTAGTAGGGAGCTCAGGTAAGTGAACAAGAGCAAGATAGAGTACAGATGCAGCTAGAGACAGTACAAGTGCCTCTTGTAGAAGTTAGATTATTCTCAGTTGTGTATAAGTTGTTTCCGCCATCCTTAGTAATTGAATGATGTAACGAGATTTTGGGACCCAGATTTGTAAATGTTATGATTTAATGATATGTATGTCCTGTTGTGTTTTGGGATGTTACAAATGGTATCAGAGCCATAGTTTAAGGGATTTAGGTGACCGGATGGGCCTAAACTTAAACGTTGTAGTAGAAATCACAACTGAGAATCAGGAAATGCGTTAGGAGGGCACTATTGTTGATATGGGAAATGCGTTAGGAGGGCACTATAGTAGGTTTAGGACTAATAGGGTACCAAGGACAGTCATGTAAGGTAAGTTTTGGGTTTCACCTGGCTAGTGTAATTGCGAACTTAAAGGTACATGTATGTGCTTGACCTACCTCATTATTCCGAAGTTGTAGCCTTAAGCTAGTTTATATGACGTGTTCCAGTAATCTAGAAGGTCAGCAAGATCCCTGAGGGATAGACCGAGCTTTCTTGCTTGGGAAGTATCATGAGAAGTCATAGTGATGTGATGTATGTATACATCGAAGAGAAGAAATGTTATATAGAATGTTATGAGTCATCTAGAGGTAGCTCTTCGTGGATTCGAAGAGGTTGGATGTTGAGTTTGAGTAAGACTCCGGTTTAGGAAGAGTCCCAGTTCTAGGAATCATGGGATAGATCAGTCGGGATGGTAAGGAAGGACAATGTCAAAACCTTGAAAGTATCAATGGAGCCCTGACTTCTTAGTCGAGCTTTTTCAATGGCAGGATAAATGAAATAAGATACTTATAGTGAACTGAAAGCATGTAGAAGTAGAAAGTGAGATAGTCGATCAAAGCGAAAATAATATGAAATAGTTGAGTAAGTGAGATGTGGAACGCATGTACAACAAGTTATTGCATGACCGAGAGGGCGACCATTGGTCGTAGGTAAGTGTCAAGGATAAGC
This sequence comes from Saussurea involucrata, assembly GCA_033807775.1. Taxonomy (NCBI): domain Eukaryota; kingdom Viridiplantae; phylum Streptophyta; class Magnoliopsida; order Asterales; family Asteraceae; genus Saussurea; species Saussurea involucrata. The sequence continues at coordinate 12,516,099 of CM066327.1, read as the reverse complement.
TGCGTGAGTAAAGCGGTTGACCTTGTTAGAGTGAGTAGCCTTCAATTGTAAGTAGAGTCTCATGCATAGCGTTCTTATATGTAATATGAAATTTTCACGATTTAAGTCAAATGTGTAAATATCAATTTTGATCGAAAATGAGTCAGAATGTGCAAGCGTATGTTTAAAGAAAAGGTGGCTTCATTCACATTGCACAATGAAAATTTGAACTTAACGATTCGCAAAATATTTCACACTTTTCATGATAAGTTAAATTGTTACAAAAAGGTCGAGAAAACGTTTGCCAGCAAAACTTTTACAATCAAAATGAGTTTTAACTTGTTGATATCATATAAAAGGGTGTGAGAACCGACTGGTTTACTTGGTGTCGGTAATTTCTTTCAGAATTGTGTCGTATGAAAGGATTTTCATTCAACGTATTATTGTCGTAATAACATCGTTCAGATTGAGTAAGATTAAGGTTCACGGGAAGATGCATGCAAACGATTCTCGAATCGTTGTGCAGGGCATTGAAGTTATAAGCATGATGGGGTCATGTGTACCCAAGTGTTTCCAATTGTTGTTTATTGAAAATGATGAAAGGTGCGAAAAGATTTATTTACTGCGTTATCATGCATGAAGGCTATGAACTCACTAGGTCATAGGGTATTACATTTTAAGCCAAGGAAGAACTCCGAGAGTGGGGAGGGGTTGGTCAAATCAGGGAAGGACGTTTGTAGTTTTGATATATGTGTTCAAGAAGAGATTTGGACAGTAGAAGAGTCAGAAGTGGATTTTAATATCGGTTGTATGAGGGTCTGTACCCTGGGTCGGTAACTGGAAGTACGGTTGTCAAGGGACGGTTGTGTCCGGAGGAAGGACTTGAAGCCTTCAAGGGGTGGTATTAGCAACTCGTTATGAGTAGTGTGCTGAGGCAGAAATGAGACATCCTCGATGTCGAATAAGAGTCTTAAAGTGATCTTGTAACTTTGATGTTACATGAGTAGGTTTTGAAACGAGGGAGACGGGTTATGAAGTTGATTATGAAATGTTGGAAGGATTAGGTTTCGTAAGGAACCCGTGTTTAAGAATAGGTTAAGAAAGTATCAACAAGTCGACTTTTGTTGCTGAAGTCGGCAACCGTGGAAGATGGTTAAGGCCGAAGGCTTGAACCAGAAGAGCGAAAGTTGATAGAACACCTTGTGGGGGTGCTAAGTTAGTGAGAGATCGCTGTTGTTGAATAAGTGTTCTATTTACGAGGTGAAGATATGAGAGATGGGTGACGAACTGTGGTCGAGGTGGCCCGAGAAAGGGAAATGTTATATGCATAGACGATTGTTGGTTGGGAGAAGTAATCTAGGATTGCTTGTATTACGATGAGGAACTCGGGGTTGTGAGTTGTCGGGATGTACAGGGTTGGCCTTGTGCCAAGCTGTCAAGTGAGTGATTATGTCTTAGTAAATGAATCTCGTGTTGTAGCGGGGGATTCCGCCAAGTTCCTCCTTTAAGGAAGTAAAAATGCATGAGAAGCCTTATTTAATCTACTATTGTTAAGACCGATCGAATAGGAACAATAACTTACGAGTTAGGGTACCGTAAGAACTGAAGGGAATGCACCCAATGCTCCATGTTTCGAATTTAATGAGGTGGTTGACAGAGTCAGGAGTGGCATTACCTTGGAGAAAAGTCAGTTTTGGTGTGGGCAAGATACCCGCATCTTTTCCCAATAAGGAATTCCGGGGACGGAATTATTTTAAGGGGGGAGTATTGTAATAACCCGAAATTTGTAATTTAGATTTAAAAGTTTGGTATCCAAAGTCAAATCTTTGAGAAGCTTGGTGGTGGATGTCAAAGAATTAAAAGTTTAAGATGTAATAACCGATATTTGTAATCTTGGTCGGTAATTATAATTTGTGGAAGAATTTCGAAATAAGAAAGTTTTGTGGTCCAAGTGTGAAGCAGATAGAAGTTTGGTGTCCATTGGAAAAAGTATAAAAAGGGCTAGAGAAACCCTAACTTCTTCATTTTTAGCTATTACTCCAATGTGTGTGTGTGGGGGTGCGGCTAAGAGAGAATGCAAGAGAAGGAGTTTTTTTGGCAATTGATGAGGAGGAAGAAGTTTGGCAGCTGAATCATTGGGTTAACCAGTAGAATGTGCAGGTAATTATTAATCCTTCCTCTCCTTTATGTTTTGTGAAATGTGTTGGGTTTTGGTGAGGAGAAACTTGAGTTTTATGGAGTCCTTTGTGTTTCCCCCATTAAATTGTTTAAGAGAGGTTTATGAATGGGTTAGTGTGTTAATCGCCGACATGTATTCAATATCTGGAAGTAGTGGTGAGTTCAGGGCGAAAAGTGTTAATCCTCTGCGACTAATACAAAATCGCCGCGTCCGGAAACCTTCTTCACCAGGTTAGTATCCGGAATGTTTGGGGTGTCCGGATAGGTGAGGTGTCCGGACGAGAAGAGTTACCAGGTAAGTTGAGTTATCCGGTAAGATTGAGTTATCCGGTAAGTTGAGTTATCCAGTAAGTTGTGTATCCGGTAAGTCGAGTTGTCCGGTAAGTTAGTGTCCGGAAAAGTTGGTTTAGGATCTGAGCAGTTGTATTTCATCAATTTCTCAGGTAGACCGATTGAAAGCCAGAAGCAAAGTAAGAAAAGATATTAAGCGCACCAGGTGAGTTTTTCTAACTAAAATACGTGATCTTACGTGTTTTCCAAAGAAAGTGTTTATGTGGAAATGCCATGTTATTCTTACATGATTTTTTTTACGAGAATGAAAGTTTAATATTTTACTGATCAGGGTGTGTTTATGAGCATGATTTATTTACAAGCTTTTACTAACGTTTTCCCATGAAAAGTATGATCTACTAAAAGGATTATTCAGTAAGATGGAATGAATTCTAAAGTGTTATATGGATTCTATGTTTCATGATTATGACGAACTATGTGTATGTTATGTGGAGTCGGTTTGCACAGTGGGATCTGAGTACCTCGGGATCCGATGATCCCTTGGGCTATGGGCAGCTTGTAGAAGGGAATTCATTTCCTTCCTACTCGGATATATGGGCAGCTTGTAGGAGGAAATTCATTTCCTTTCCTACTCGGAAATATGGGCAGCTTGTAGGAGGGAATTCGTTTCCTTCCTACTCGGATATGTGACTAGTTATGTGATCCTTAAACATTGTGCAATACCATAGTTTAATGATTATGTGAAGAATGTGAATGCGTTTTATAAAATGATTTCCATAATGTCGTTGTACGCTGTTTACGGAGGGAACTCACTAGACCTCATGTTCTAACCCTCGCTTTTCAAAACTAAAACCTTTTCAGGTAAGCGATTAGTAGGGAGCTCAGGTAAGTGAACAAGAGCAATATAGGGTACAGATGCAGCTAGAGACAGTACAAGTGCCTCTTGTAGAAGTTAGATTATTCTCAGTAGTTGTGTATAGGTTGTTTTCGCCAACCTTAGTAATTGAATGATGTAACGAGATTTTGGGACCCATGTTTGTAAATGTTATGATTTAATGATATGTATGTCATGTTGTGTTTTGGGATGTTACAAAATCCACCGGCGAAATCCCCTCGACTCACATGAACTATAAGTTTAGGGTGCGTTTGGTACAGAGAATGGAATTGCAGAGAAATGATTCCAGAGAAATGATTCCAGAGAAAGAGAATTGGTCAGGAGAATAGGAATTGACTATCCTGTTTGGTAGCACAGAGAATTCAGCAGAGAAATGCAACAGAGAATCATTTCTCTTGTTTGGTTGCACAGAGATTTCAATAGAGAATTGTACCAACCTTGTCATTTACACCCATATTTTTATATTTACAAATCAATTATTTAAACCTGTCAGGATTGAATCTTAACAAGATAATTAATACTTAGAATTCAGAATTAAAGAATCTGCGGAATAGAAGATAACTATCAAAAGTATATTCTAATAGCTATCTATTGAAGTCTATTTATACAAAAATAATTACAAGATAACTATCAAAAGTAACTTGATCTTCTAAATCTTCGTTAAACATATCTTGATCAATTCCTTCTTTGTCTCCAAAAGTATCGCATACCAAACTTAACGAACTCAGCAGTATTAACCTTCATTCTTCATGAGCAGTACTAACAATCTCCAGCAGCATTAAGTCACGAGCAGTACTAACAGATATTCGATATGCACCAGCAGTACTAACCTTGACTTGCAGTAGTAATTCTGACAAGCAGTACTAACCTCACATAAGCAGTATTAATAATATTCCAGCAGTAGTAATATACCAGCAGTATTAACTTTGTTCAGCAGTATTAACTTTGTTCAGCAGTATTAACCATGTACCAGCAGTAGTAACTTGTCTAGCAGTACTAATCATGTTCTTGCAGCATTAATGACTCAGCAGTACTAACCTTGAACTAGCAGTAGTATCTTTGTTCTGGCAGCACTAACATTGAACTAGCAGTACTAACTTGATCTGGCAGTAGTAATGTTGTTCTGGCAGTACTAACATTGAACTAGCAGTACTAACTTGAACTAGCAGTAGTAATGTTGTTCTGGCAGTACTAACCATACAAAGAATATATTTAATAAAAACTTATGTGTTTGACTAACCTTAAACCATTTCCATCTCTCGTCGGTTTCATTATCTGGCACTGGTACGGGTGATGAAAATATCCAATTTCTACATTCATTCCAGTAAGATGTTTAGAATTTTGATGAAAATTCCAGGCCAGACTTTTGAAACAATTTTCTGTTCCTTGTTATTATAATCATCTAATGTTATGAAAATTGTGTGTGTTGTTCACTAGTATCAACGCAAACAAAGTGTTTAATCATGCAAACCTCCATAACCTAATCCTAATTTATCCAAACAGAAAACGGAATCCAAATTTTACCTGATAGTTACTTGTGAAAAATGGAATCCAAACAGCAGATCGTCGACTGGATTGAAAAGATGTTCCAAATCGAAGTTTATAAGTCACATAATTAGACAGAAAAAGAAGGCTGTAATTAGAAGATGATTAACCTGATGGGCGAAACACAAAGACAGAACCCTAGACAGGGCGAACGAGAGAGAGAGAGAGAAGACGAGACAGAGAGAGAGGAGACAGGGAAAGACGAGACATAGTGAGAGAGGAGACGGGGATACCTAGACAGGGCGAACGGCGGTGGTGGGCGGAACCCTAGACAGGGCGAACGAGAGAGAGAGAAGCGAACGCGAGAACAATTCTCCGTGTTTTCCTATTCTCTCCATTTATCTTCCTAAATCAGAGAAATCAAATACAAAGGGAGTCAATTCTCGGGAAATACCAACTCTCCGTGTTTTTATTTCCCTTACCTACCAAACAAGAGAATTCAAATCCATTTCCATTTCTCTCCTCTCATTTCTCTCTACCAAACAGCCCCTTAGAGGTTTTGGTTGGGGGCTGTTTGAAACCCTAGAAGTCCCTGTCTTGGTCGTCGGGCTCACACCTCAACGGCTTCTACCAGATTTCACAAAGATTATGTGACTTCTTTAAATCTTCAAGCATGATTCACACCTTAAAGGTACTATCCAATTACTGAATTTACTCATGTCAAGTGTCTACTCTTTTGCAGGAAGCAAGCAGGCATTAATTTCATTGTCAGACAAGAAGGATCTGGATATTCTTGGCACTGGACTTCAAGAATTGGGGTGAAATACTTCTCATATTTGTTACAGTTTTTTGTTTATTATCATGTTTGATACATCTCTGCAGGCCTTTTTTACTTGTGATATTTGAAATTGGTTTTGATACTTGTGGGCATAATAGTTCTGATACTATTAAATTCACCTTTTTTGTAGTTCACAGTTGTGAATTCTGTTACTTGAACATGCAGATACACAATTGTGTCAACTGGAGGAACAACATTCGCTCTGGAGAAATCCGGAGTTACTGTAACGAAAGTAGAGGAGCTTACTCAGTTCCCTGAAAAGGTAACGATTCTCTAAAGCATCAGAAATACATCTTTCATTTGTTTATTTGTGTGATTTAAATTTTAATTTTGATCACCTTTACCATCTTTTGTAGCTTGATGGTCGTGTAAAAACTTTACATCCTAATATACATGGAGGTATTCTTGCCAGAAGAGACCAAAGCCATCACTTGGAAGCTCTACCAATGGAGTTACATTTGATGATGGAATTGAGAACATCGATATCGGTGGTCCTACAATGATAAGAGCTGCAGCAAAGGTTGTTTATTCCAACTCAAATTATCATTATCTATTTTTGTGCCTCTGAATAACCATTGTGAGCCGAAATATGTGCAATTGAGACTAATAAAGAAGTGGTGGCTTAGAGCACATTATAGAATCATATTACTATTTTTAATCTTGATGACCCTTCTTTGATGATGTTTACTGTTATGCCCATTTTAAACCATCATTCTTTTTTAACAGAATCACAAAGATGTCTTAGTTGTTTTGAGGTGTGTCCTCTGTAAAACTTTTTTTATGTACCTTTTGAACATTAAGCAACTTTCCTTATGTACAGGTAAAGCACATTTTAGCAACTTTCTACTAATAGGTAAAGCACATTTAGCAACTCTCTTTATGTACTGTCAGGATCGAATCTTAACAAGATAATTAACACTTAGAATTCAGAATTAAAGAATCTGCGGAAAAGAACTTTAATTCTCACAATCAAGAACAATGTAACAGAAAATTCACCACTTTGTATATTCACTAAATCGACTCACAATATTAACAACCAAACCTCAATCTTGTTGAACAGGCTCAACAAGACGACTTCTACTTCTCTAGAAATAGGGTTCTTACACCTTGAGGTTAAATCTCTCTGAAAACGATATCGAATTCTTTTTCACACGTATCTCATGTGTATCTACTCGTCTCTATCTTTTGTGTATCTTCTAATAGCTATCTATCAATACTATTTATACAAGAATAATTACAAGATAACTATCAAAAAGTAACTTGATCTTCTAAATCTTCGTTAAACATATCTTGATCAATTCCTTCTTTGTCTCCAAAAGTATCGCATACCAATCTTAACAAACTCAGCAGTATTAATCTTCATTCTTCATGAGCAGTACTAACAATCTCCAGCAGTAGTAATATACCAGCAGTATTAACTTTGTTCAGCAGCATTAATGATGTACCAGCAGTAGTAACTTTGTTCAGCAGCATTAATGATGTACCAGCAGTAGTAACTTTGTTCAGCAGCATTAATGATGTACCAGCAGTAGTAACTTTGACAAGCAGTACTAACCTCACATAAGCAGTATTAATAATGTTCCAGCAGTATTAATATCTCAACAGTACTAACCTTGAACTAGCAGTAGTATCTTTGTTCTGGCAGCACTAACATTGTTCTGGCAGTACTAACTTGATCTGGCAGTAGTAATGTTGTTCTGGCAGTACTAACCATACTTAGCATATCTTCAGTTCCCAACATGTACCTTTGGACATTAAAAGGATCTAGATTGGCATGTGCTTATAGAAAATTAAAAGACATTCCTTTATGAATTTCAACTTTTTTAGTGGTACCCAACTTCTCTTCAATATTTAACTTCCCCTTGAATATACACTTCATTCTTAATGAAAAAGTTTTTCTATTTTAAAGGTTTGATTTTTGCTTTACTTGTCAAGTTGCACACAATTGACTAAGTGCTATTTATGATGGACCTTAAATAATAGACACTATTTGTCTGTGTTTATCATAAGCAAATAATAACAACAACCCATAAACCTCAAACTATTTGGGACATATGAAAAATGAGTATATTAGAAGTTGATGAAAGAAAAAGATGTTGATTTGTGTTATCTATTGTACATCTCATCTACAGTCTTTTCAATTTGTTGTTTCTTCTACTTTTAGGCTATTTTTAACCTTTTCCTTTGTCTTCTCCTCAACTGTGTAGTATTTCACTATTTTGTATAATAGTTATCTTTTTTCTTAAGAAAAACCTTGGGTCTTCACAGATTCATGCTAATGTTAACTGTTTGTCTCATTATTATATTGCATTTGGCCAATGACAGGAGCATATATCTATACCACTTTCTTGAAGGTACGTCTTTAATTGATATAATCCTAGAAAAGACGTTGAACAACGCAATGAGCGTCGTTAAAGAATTTTTCGACATGCCATCCAAAGATCGAACTGGGATCGTCCCACATACGAAGAATTGGTTTTACACAAACAACACTGATTATGCGAAAGATGGGGTGCATTTGTGGAGGGAAAATCTTAAGAACCTAGAGGATGTTTGCTAATCATATGGTAACTTTTTATAATGTTAATTTTTAGTTTGCAACAATAGGTTAAGTTAATGTTGATGTATCATATTGGTTGAAAAGTTCCTGTATTTGTTGGGTCATTTCATTTGCTGAAGTGTTGCTATAATGGGGTTATTGTTTGTTGGATGCATCATAGTGCTATCAAGCTTAAGGGTTTTTGGATCTTGAAGATGATGGCTAGAATTTGATCAGGAAACTAAACCCCAAAGTTGTGAACTTGCAAGTTGATCTTCATAATGGAACTTGTCACTTAAATTTAATCACATTCTTTTTTCTTATTTTAGGGTGTTGACATTATTGTATAGCTGCTCATTAACATGTCATTTTTATTTGTGATCTTAAAACGGACAAAGTGCATGAATGGTTTTGCTTTTGCTTTTGCATCAACTGACAACATAAAAAGATCCAGTCTTCCCGGAGGAGATTTTTGCGAAAACATGTTATAGAGTTTTTTAGATTAATTTGGACCCATTGATCACATGAATTTGAAAAAACAAATTATTAGAAAATAGGATGACACTTGAGGATTTATACCTAAATCTAGATTAAAGTCATGTCGTGTACCTGACCAACCAATGGGGGAATTTTTGTAATAGTTGAACACATTTTGAATCAAAGTCGTGGACTTTTAAACCAATGAATCGTATTAACTGGATTTGTTATATCGTTTGGTCTTACATGTTCTTCTTGGGTTTAAGGTTCCTTAGCTTTGATAATGCATTTGGGATATACCAATAACCTAGATACCGTCGGGACAAAGGCGTGTGGTTTTCAATAAAAATGTATCACCCGCCGCATCGCGCGGGTATACTGACTAGTAACATAAAGATAGTTTTATCTTTTTGGGGTTTTTTGGGCTTTGTAAAATCTATTAAAAGACAATATATCTAAATGAACAATTGTGCCATTTTGTTGCGTTATGTATGAGTTAAGGTGTACCCACAAGTATCATATTCAGCAACTTCATTAAATGCGAGTTGAATCCAATTATGGATCATCATAAGGGTCATCTAATTATATCTTCTTTTGTAAGGGACAAAATTGTATAAATTGTAACTTTTTTGTCTCCTTTTCTTTTTTGAACGGTGTATTAAGGGCATCTTCAATGAGTCACACTATGTTTTACACCAAATTTTAAAAATGGTATAAAAAGTAGCGTGAAATTTAGTGTTAATAGTAAATCCTCTCCAATGTTTTTTAGAATTGATGTAAAAAGTAGTGTTACACCAAATATAGTGTGATACTATTCATTACACCAAATTTAGTGTGAAAAATAGAGACCCCATTGGAGATGTGAATAGTGTCACTTACATCAAATTTAGTGTTTAGTGTAAGATTTAGTGACCCCGTTGGAGATGGTCTAAGCTATGCCTAGACTAATCCCAATAAATTACAAGCAAAAAATCAACTCTAATAAACTCAGTGACCACAATTGTTGGTCTCGTTTTTATTTTGTTTAGCTTATTTTTAAATCCTTATTTTGGTATTTTCAGTGTGATATTATTACACATTTATATATTACTTTACATGTGATAGTAGAGTCACATTCATTTGCTAATCAATCCATTTGTATTAATCATGCTAATAAAAAATGGACCAATCAGATGGCTCCATTTCTTTTTGTTTAATTACATGATTTAAATATAGTGGAGGGTAAAATTGGAATTTTTTTTCCATAGCCACGTTTTAAGGCAATTCCTTATTTATCTCCTAGATAATGATGGTAGTTATTTAATTGTCATTCTTTAATATTATTTTTTAAATAATTTCACTATAATTATCAAAACCCAATAAACCAATATGGATTTGCATACGATTCTCTATTTCAAGTTTTCTTACAAATTGCTCTCACCGTTGGTAATTGTTATGTGGATATATGCACATATATATCTTTATATATGTGCATGTGTATATAATCTTTATATATGTGTATATAATCTTTATATATGTGCATATGTGCACATGCACATATGCATCTGTATGTATGTGCATATATGCATATGATGAACTTGATTTCCATTCTCAACTATGTTTCAGGATGTTCTGAATCTATGACCAAAACCCAGTAAACCAGTAACATTGTGCACATGTGCACATCGACCATCTAGGTTACAAACAGGTGATGGACACGAATGGGGTATCTATACATATGCATGTATGTGCATATGTGCACATGCGTCATGCGTCAGCATCACGTTGATCTCCCTGAGAATTAAAAATAAATTAGTTTTTTAATCCTTAAATTAAAAATAAAGATCAATTGAAGATACCCACTATTTTTTTTTTGGAATAGATGAGATAACCATCCCTTAAAATTAGATGATTCCATTTTTAATATTTGTTGTTTTGGACAAAAATGTCCCTATGCACTTATGCACAAATGTCAACATTTTCTTTTTTAATTTTGGATAATATTATAATCATTGATTTAATTATAACCGTTGATCTTAATAATTTATGGTTGTGATCGGTTAGCACGGTTAATACCAATAGGTTGGTTAGCAAAAGAAAGAGACCCTGTGATGGTATATGAAAATGTAATATACTTTTATCCGTTTTGTATTTTAGATAACATACATTTTAGATAACATATTTTAATCTAGATGTTTGAAATGCCATACATAAATTATCGAAATAAAGGTTTTTAAAGTATATCACACAATACAAGAATCACCTCAAAAAATTATGCATTTTCATGCAAATTGCCATTTCATAAAAATTACCTTTACAAATTACTAGTTAGTGTATTTTAAGATTTTACGAGAGCAAATAAAGGCAGGCGATTTAAACATTATTGACCCATTACTCATATTTGCAATTTAATAAATGATTAATTTACTAAATATAATTTACATAACTATTCGGTTTTTTAAAAGGAAAGGTCTGAAGAGAAAAACAATAAAAATTTCATGTTTTTAGTGATTAAGGGTCGTTTACTAAACTTAACCTGGGTAAATATTTACACTATCACTTACTTATCGGGTAAGATTTTTGTTAGAGTATTATTGTTAATATGTATAGTTCAGGGTCCTTTCTGTAATTATGTGTAACTTTACATTGTATAAATAGTCTCTTAGCGCAAGGCTTCATTATTAGGTTAGACACTTCATTTGTAACACTCTCTCATTATATGAAAACCGGCCGATTCAGCCATCTCAAGTGTGTCTCTCAATTTATCAATCGACTCTCCAATTCTAACATGGTATCAGAGCTGTAGGTAAGTATCCTCAGCCATCTTCCAGATCTGCATTCTCAAGTTTATTTTCTTTACTTTGCTGCACTCTATTTTGCTCCGAAAAACCATTCTCTGTTGGTTTTTGGACACAACACCAAGTTTTAAAGTTGCCCAGAATATTGTCACGAACCTTCGTACCAATTTTCAGCCAAAACCGATCTGTTTTGAAAATTCGACCAGTGGTCGCCCACTCGGCCTTGCAACGATTTGCTATACATACATTCAACGGTCCACTTACTCAACCATTTCATACTATTTCGTTTTGATCAACTATCTCACCTTCCACTTCTACATGGTTCCATTTCACTTATTTCATTTATCCTGCAAATGGAAAGCTCGACCGAGAACCCAGGGCTCCATTGATACATTCAAGGTTTTGACACTGTCTTTCCCTACCATCCTGACTGATCTATCCCATGATTTCTAGAATTGGGACTCTCCCGAAACAGGAGTCTTACTCAAACTCAAGCATTCTTCCTCTCCGAATCCACGAAAAGCTACCTTTAGACGACTCGTAATACTCTATACAACATTTCTTCTCTACGATGTATACGTACATCACATCACCATGACTTCTCATGAAACTTCCCCAACAAGGGGTCTCAGTCTACCCCTCAGGGATCTTGCTGACATTCTAAAGTACTGGAACACGACATAAACACTAGCTTTTGACTACCACTTCGGAATAATAAGGCAAGTTAAGCACATACATGTACCTGTAAGTCCGCAATTACACTGGCTAGGTGGAATCTCAAACTTACCTTACATGACAGTCCTCAGTGCCCTATTAGTCCTATCTCTGTAATAGTGTCCTCCTAACGCATTTCCTGTATCTACAATAGTGCCCTCCTAACGCATTTCCTGATTCTCAGTTGTGATTTCTACTCCCAAGTTTAAGTTTAGGCTCGTCCGGTCACCTAAATCCCTTAAACTATGGCTCTGATACCAATTATAAAGACCCAACCAAAATAATCATGCAAAACATCAATTTCATAGCATCCCAAAATCACGGTCTCAAAGTTTCGTTACAAATATTCAAATAGGTTTGCGGAAACGACCTACACAACTAAGAAAAACTAATAACTAGAGTGTCACTAAGCTTCTTGACTCTTCTTACTAAGCTCAGCCTATTTGCCCGAGCTCCTGGAAACCTGCTTACCTGAAAAGGGTTTTAAATTTGAAAATGCGAGGGTTAGACCATGAGGTCTAGTGAGTCCCTCCTAACAGTTATCAAAGCATTTAAAAACAGTTTATCTTTTCAGCTTTAAACATTCATACTCAACACGTCAAAATCATATACGGACTAAAGTCCGCCTCCTCGTAATCTGACACCCTGAAGCCACCCGAAGGTGACAACGAGTCAGCCTCATGCTGCCTTGCGGAGCCTCGCTCCTGGCATATAGGGACCTCCCTTCCCGCACGAGAGCTGGCGGGACTACTCTCCCGTCTTTGCCAGTTTACGTCTCCTTGATGTATGCATACATTCTACATAAAACTTTAAACAACTTTCATGCAATTAAAGCATAATAATAAAGCATGACAATTCTCAACATTCATAACACATTTTGAAAACACTTTAAAAGCCACACATTTTAGTTTAGAAAACTCACCTGAGGCTCTTACTTCTCGTTTCTAAACAGTTCCAAACTTCCAAATCGACTTCCCTGAATAAACGGGCATAAAACAACAACTCAGCAAAAGTATCCGGATAACTCAGGTTTACCGGACAACCCTACTTTTCCGGACGCTAAAGAGTCCGGACACCCATACTAACCGGACGACAACCTAGTCCGAACAACACCCTTGTCCGGGTAACTACTATTCTCCGGACGATACCCCTTTCCGGGTACCGAACTTACCGGACACAATACTTTACAATACTTTACCGGACATAACTCCTACCCGGATAATCCATCCTATCCGGACAACTCCCTCGTCCGGGGACCTTCTCCCCAACAAGGTGTCCGGACATCCAGGAAGATTCCCGGACGTCGACCTGGTCTCTTATTGGGGCTGAAATCTACACTATAGATCGATTCTTTCGAAGCAAAGCTTAACAATAGCAACGACATTACTAAACTCAACAATTATTAAGTTCTTAGCAATCAAAACACCTCAGAAGACATGATTTCTCTCTTAAAGCATCAAACTCTACTTTTAAACAACAAAAACTCCAAAATCAACATTTTGCTTACTAACTAACGATTAATCAGAGGAACGAGGGTGTGTTACCTGATTGCCTGATTGCGAGAAACGATTCCTGGCTGATGATTCCTCCTCAAATCCCAGATTTGATGATTTTTCTTCTCCAAAAGCTCAAAACCTTCAAAACCCCTTTTCTCTTCTTTCTTTCTCAACTTCAGCCGACACCCACTCCAAAATCAGTAATAAGAACATTCTCCTAGGGTTTTGGGCCCTTATATACTTCTTTACATAATTGCAAATTGACCCCTCAACTTCCATAAGTTAAGCACCAACACAAAAAGGCTTACAATCCTACTATTTTGGTCCGGGTTGTTACATCCGCCAGTAGGGGTGTCAAAAATAACCGAAACCGAATAACCCACCCGAACCGAATGAAATTTGGGTTAAACGGTTTCGGGTTATTCGGTTTTCGGGTTAAACGGTTTGGTTAACCGAATAAGAATCCTTATTCGGTTCGGTTTTCGGTTAATTTTTTTCTAATTCGGTTAAACCGAATAACACATTCTACTAATATTTTATATATTTCATGGACATAAAATATAAACCAAATACATGCTATACTATTATTATTGTACATATTTTATTGATAAATAATATATTTTATTGATGGTAGATAAGGTTTTTTTATTAGATTACGTTTTTTCTTTAATTTACAACGGCACATTGAAAAAAAAATTGTCATTTGGTAGATATTGGTTGATAGATGATGTTTTTTACTTAATACAAGTCAATTGTTGAGTATTATTGTGTGTGATACAATTACATATTAAAAGTAACAAACAATTAATTTGAGAAAATAATTTGAGCAAGTGTCCAACGAAAAAATATAAATCCTTATTCGGTTTAACCGGAATAACCCGAAACCGATTAAACCGAACCTTATTTGGTTTGGTTATCGGTTAATTTTAAAAACACTTGAAAACCGATTTAACCGACCGAATAACACCCCTATCCGCCACGTAATAAATTTTGATTGCAATGATTCGATGAGTTATGAAACTGATACCAAAGGATTAAATAAATTATATGGTAAAGACTAATATTTGTGGTTCTCGTCATTTGTAAAGTTCTCAACAATGAAAAATTATTCATTCGTTAAAATGATGAGTAACAGGTAAATGAAAATAAAAGATCAACTTTATTTTCTATACCATTATCCAACAAAATGAATCTTAACAGGTAGGTACCAACCACTTTTTGTAAGACCTACCATTGGGTTGGGACTACCATGAACCCGCGCCACGGGGCGCGCAAGCCGCTGTTTGGAAACGTGGCGTGCATGTATCCGCCCCCCAAAACAGCGCGCCAAGGGACGCGCAAGGGACTGTTTGACTTCCTGTGTTCACGAGATCAGTTTCCTAGTTTATCTAAGTTCCTATTTTAGTTAAGTTATTTATTTCCTAGTTATTTAAGTTATGCTATTATTATTATTAGTGCTTATCGCTTTATTTCCTAGTTGAATAAGGTTAGGAAGCTTTGTCCTTATCACTTTCGTTTTAGATTATAAATAGGGTATTAGGGTTCTTAGTTAATCAGCTTATCAATTAATAAAGTTTGTTCTTTTAGAGAGGATTCTCTATTTCCTCGTGTTTTACGATTCGTAATCACGTCTATCTAAGGGTTTAGACGCTTGTCGATCCTTCCGCAAACCCCCGCTGCGTCAAGTGGTATCAGAGCAGGATTCACCTGTCTTTTCACCATCATGGCAGATCAACAACCCGCTACCAAAGCATATTTGGTCGATATGAACGCGGCCCTTACCGCGGCAATCGCTGGTCTGACGGCGGCTGTTAACCGACTTCAACCCAACGTCCTTCACGACAACCGCCAACGAAGAGACAGGTTTAAAGAACCGATTGTGAGGCCACGCAATGGCAATCATAATCGGATCAACCCTTTTAACTCTGAATCCGAAGAGGAGGAGGAGGAAGAGGAGCCGATCAACAACCGAAGAGATGAGAAATATTATCGTATGAAGGCGGATATCCCGTTTTTCTACGGAACCATGGGAGTTGAAGAGTTCCTAGACTGGCAAATCGAAGTCGATCGATTTTTCGACATCATGGAGATACCCGAGCATAAACAAATCAAGATGGTTGCTTTCCGTCTCAAAAGCACCGCTGCCGTATGGTGGGACAAACTCGTGGTCCAGCGGCAACGACAACAAAGGGGTCCGATTCGATCATGGCGCCGAATGAAGCAATTGATGATTGAACGTTTCCTACCGGAAGATTACGAGCAAATCCTCTATAGGATGTATCTCAACTGCAGCCAAGGTCCGAGATCCGTAACTGACTACACCACCGAATTCCTCCGGTTAACGGATCGCAACGAGATCGGAGAATCTGAAGGACAAAAGGTGGCCCGGTATATCAGCAGCCTGAAAACCTCAATCCAGGACAAGATTGGTCTCCAAAACGTGTGGACCGTGACCGAAGCTTCGAGCTTGGCTCTAAAGGCCGAGTTAATGGAAAAATCTACACGCACCTCCAACTCCTATCAACGATTTCAAGGACCCAACGAAAACTCAAACGCCACCGTCGATAAAAGGAAGAGCACCGCAACCCCTCAAGACACTAACCCGCCACACAAAGCTAATACCAGCAATCCTAGCGGTGGACCACAAGGAAAACCTACACCTACCACGACACCCAATCCATATGCTAGGCCGACGAGTTCAAAGTGTTACCGATGTGGCCAGCCGGGACATCGATCTAATGAATACACTAATCGAAGAACGACAGTACTGATAGACGGCGAGGAAAGTAGCGAAGACAACTTATACGAGGGCGCAGAATTCGCCGAAGAAGAATCGGAAGAAAATATCAACCTCGTGCTCCAACGAGTTCTTTTCTATTTGATAAGTTATTATTTATTATTGTAACATCTCAAATTTTAAAGTACGGTAAAACTCACTATTGACAAGAGTGATTGTAATCTCCTTCCTTTTTAAGAAATGGGCATGTGTATATTGCGATTTCTTGGATAAGAGCATTAATCTAGAATCTGTAAAGATTTGTAGTGTGGCTCTGGATTATGAGGAATGACTGACTTAGGGTCAGGTCATAGTCATGGAAATGGGTTTAATCCGTTAACGAAGGATGGTTACGCGTGTGGTAAGAAAAAGGGTAAACCAGGTTTGTTATGCCTTGTTTACATTGATTTTATAAATATTATTTTGAAACTGAATGTTCTCACTAGGCATTAGCCTAATCGTTTCAAATAATGTTTTCTTACCAGGTACTAGCTCGGGAAAGTAAAAGGGATGTGGGACGAGAGCTTTTGGATTAGCAGAGAAGTTATTTAATGTTGAGATTTTGATACATTGCTTAGATAATCTAGCTAATTGGATTATAGTGAAATGATTTGATTAATAGATTATTTGAAGAACTCTACGTTTGAAAATATGATTCTCAAGGTTAAATCTTCGCTTATGTATAAATTTTAAGAAAGCTTATGTTTAAATCTTATTATATTTGAGGTTTAAATTAGCCCTGATTTTAGGGTGTTACATTTTAAATATTTGAGGTTTAAATATAATAAGAATCTTATTATATTTGAGGTTTAATCTATCACATAATAAATCCTTGTTAAATTAGCCCTGAATTGGATTATGATATGTTGGAAGAATTAGGTTCAGTTAGGGATCCTTGTTGAAGAATAATTTAAGGAAGTATCAACAGGTTGACTATTGACGATTAACGTCGGTAGCTGTGTAAGGTGTATGAGGCTGAAGTCTTGAATCAAAAGATTTAAGAGTTGAAGGACCACCTTGCAAAGGTGTTAGGATATTGAAAGACTGTTGTTTTAAATAAGCATTTTATTTACGAAGTGGATGGTTCGTAAGGAATGAAGTAATTGACACGAACGAAAGGAGTATATAGATTGTGTTGATCTGTGAAGAAATATGTCCTGTCTATGTAAAGGTTTGGAATCACAAAGAGTTAGCAAAGAACGAGTAGATACGAGTTAATTAGAAACTCGTGAGTTATGGCTCAACTAAAGTTGGGAAATAAGTTGACGCGTGCGAGCGTATGTTTTCTTTAAAGTAAAAGATAAACTTGTTTTCATTATACGATAAAGCTTTGAACTTAATGATCTACGAATTACTTCATGCTTTTATTGGTGGAAGAAAACCTTCGTTACGAAAATATTGAAAACGTTTAATTGCGAAGTTTTGTTTTATAAATAAAATGAGTATTGACTCGTTATTATTATATGAACGAGTGTTGGAGTTGACAGACCCACTTTGGGTAAGTGTTTTCATTCGAAAAAATTTCAGACGTATGTGAAAGGGTTTCATTGGAGACAACCGTGGTGTCGGTATCAATTTGGATGGACAAGGTTACGAATTATCGTAAGAGTGCCTGCGAACGATCCTTGCGATCGTTGTGTTTTACTATTCGTCTTGAGTGGTGTTGTTTCATGCATACTCAAGCTTGTTTTATGATTTTGTATCTATTATGTTTTAAAAGAGTGTAAAATGATTTCAATTGTTGTGTCATTGTGCTTGAAGGCTATGAACTCGCTAGGTCGGGAAGGGTATTACGATTGGGATTGAGGAAAGGCTTTGGAAGTGGAATTGTCAATTGAATAAGATGTGGTCGAGTTGTGATCTTAGTGTTTCCGATAGAGGAAGTGGGTTCTGTTAGGAATCCTAGATTGTCAGGAAGGATTGGAATCATCATGTAGTCCATTGATATGGAGGCTTGCGACTGTTTAACATGTTTCAAGTTAGAGGCGTTGCCAGGATATTGAAACGTGAGAATAAACCCGATGGGTGTGAACGGATGAGGTTGTTCGAATTATGTAAATAGTATGGTATATGTTGATCCAAACCCTCAGTGATTTGATAATGACCCTCTCTTATATACTTAGTGAAAATTGTAAGTAAACAATATGTATCAGAGTTTCACTATCGCTGATAAGTACTAAGATCTTCCAGTACCGCTGATAGGAACTCTCGCTCTTTAGATTAAACATTCAGCGAACACTGTTCACCATAAATGCTCTGAGTCTGTTCAGTCATTATGATGATCGCTGATAAGTTAGTTGTTTACTTATGATCCCTGAAGACAAGTTTCACGTCAACATAGGTTCTACGCTGAAGTCGAAGATCAAGCTCAAGAACCAGCGACAAGTCTCCTAATGAACTGATGCGGATCAGCGAAGACTCAGATTTGTCCACTCAACGTGAAGTATCAAGTACAAGACTTCAGCTATCGCTGAACTTTATCATTCGCTGAATAGAAAATGATAATCGCTGAATCAACGAAAGCTGATCATGAAGTCCTCCGTACAAAGTACTTTTGTCTTAACCACCCTTGCACGCCTCCGTACGAAATGTCAGAAAAGAACCTCCGAATATCTGAAATCGTACAACCACTCTGATACTACACTATTCATCCATACGACTACTAAGGTTGTCATCAAAAGTCAATGACATGCAACCAATCAGCTGATGACACGTGTAAAGTATATACTGATCTGCATTAAATGCATGTAGTATATAAAGAGATGAACTCACTTCTTTTGAAGTAACTTGCTAACTCTGGACAAGTTCAAATCTCTTATCTCAGATAGGTTATTATTAGTAATTTCCTTATCTCTCTTAGTGCAAGAAACCTTAGTGTTCCAACTTGTTTAGATTTAGGTTTATCCTTAATCTTGTTTCCGCAACAAGCTGTAAATTGTTAATGATATATCAATAAACAATTTAGAAAAGTAAAATCTGTGTGTTTGTATTCAACCCCCCCTTCTACAAACTTGTATAGGCCTTCGGGACCAACAAGTGGTATCAGAGCAGATTTGTTTAATCTCATAAACAAGATCTAATCTAAGATATTTCTCTTCCTTGCTATTATCTGAAAATGGCCACCAACACAAACACAAATTATATAGACAATGGTTCTCTTGCAAAACCCCCTAGATTTTCCAGAGATAACTTCAACTTATGGAAAAATAGGATGACACTCTTCTTAGAAGGTGTAGACCCTACTATGCCTTACTATATTGAGAATGGTCCATTCATCCCTGTAAGATTTGATGCTGCAGTTCCAAGCACTAAGAATAGACCTGCTATTCCAGAAAGGCTGGTACCTAAAGAAATCCATCAATGGACTGATGAAGATAAGAAGAAAGTGGTTATAGATACAAAAGCCAGATCCATACTATCCATGGCTCTTCCTGACGAAGTCTACCATTCCGTCATGAATCTGAAAACATCAAAAGCCATGTGGGACACAATATGTGTTCAGTATGAAGGAACGTCTGAAGTCCAGGACTCAAGAAAGATCAACCTGGTAAGACAATACGAAAGCTTCATTTCTGGTAAGAATGAAACTCTCTCTGAAGTTCACCAACGTTTTAATTGTTTAATTATAGATCTGAAAACTGTTGGTAAGGAATATTCTAACTTTGAAGTGCTGACAAAGTTTCTAGAATGTTTACCTGAAAGCTGGGACAATTATTCCATGTGTCTCAAGCTGTCAAAGGATCTAAGATCAATGACCCTGGCTACCTTATATGGCACGTTGCTGAATCATGAGCAATCAAGCCATCTTAAGAAGAATCTTGTAAAAGATTCCAAAAGCACCCATGTTGCTTTAATCTCAGAGGAACCTTCTACTCAGCGACCCTCGGTCACTATCACTGAGTTAGAGAGTAACTCTGAAAGTTCATCAGATTCTGATTTTTCAGATGATGAATCCTTGGCTCTCCTAACCAAAAAGTTCAGGAGATTTGTCAAGAAGAAAATGTTTAGAAAGAACAAACCTCTTTCCATAGCTGACAAGCCTAAATCATCAGTTTTTGTTGATAAGGCTGCTGCTACTTGTTTTAATTGCGAAAAGATAGGACATTTTGCTAACGAGTGCAGGTCTAAGAAAGTTTCTAGACCCTCAGCTTTTACAAAGAAATCCTTTGTTCCAAGGAATAAAGATGACAAATACTCAAAGCTGAAAGACAAATATGCGAAGCTGAAAAGCTTTAAGAAGAAAGGAAAAGGCCTGATGGCTGACTATGATTGGGCTGCTTCTGATGAAGAAGCATCATCATCTGATTCTGAAGATGATGAAGCAAATCAATGTCTCATGGCCAAGATTGAAGAAGAGGAAGAAAGTTCAGACATTCCCTCCACTTCAACCTCTGCTATTCAGGTATCACCTTCTTTCTTTACCAATATTGCAAATATTGATGAAGCTGGTAGTCTCCGTAAGATCGATCTCTTGACTAGAAGTTTATACGAAGCCATGAACGGCAAAACTGTGGTTGAAAACCAAAATCTTGATCTCGCTGAAAAGCTTAAAAACTGCCACCTTCAAATAGAAAAGCTTTCTAAAATTGAAGAAGATTTTAAAGATCAAGTATATTTAAATCAGCTAGTCAAAATCGAACGAGCAGAAGCTATCGCTGCATTAGAGGCTGAAAAATCTACTGTTGAAGGATGGTGTAATTCTTCAACAAAGATCACTGAGATAATTAAGGCTCAGATTCCTCTGAGTGATAAACGTGGTCTGGGTTATAAATATGATACTCCAAAACCAACCACTGAACGTTCAATGCTTAAATTTGGAACGTTCGTATCCTCAGTCGCTGACACTTCATCATCTCAGTGCTCATCGTCCATTACACCAATCCCTGAGGAAACTCCTACCTCCTCAAAAGGTAAGGAGAAAATGGTTTATTCAAAACCTACCTCTGTCTCTAAAGACAAAGGTAAAGGAATTGTTATTTATCAAAATCCTCAGAAGGGTACCTTAGTACCAAAGCTGAATGCTTCTAAAGCCTCAGTGACCTACCCCTCTGGATCTAGAAAGCTGATCTCTGGATCTATTCAGCGATCTACTCCTAGACTCAGAGTGGATGTCCTTGGTAAGAAATCTGAAGAACTGAATGTTCGTCCCATTTCTAAAGCCAATAGTTTACTTGGTGCTGGCACTTCTAATTCGAAATTAAAAGCTCAACATACAAGTGGTCCTAGAACTACCTTTAGTTATAGGAAATGTTATCACTGTGGACTTACCGATCATATTGCTAGTAAGTGCCCCACAGCCACCAAAGCTGAAAAGATAGCTAAGGTGAAGATTGCCCCCAAGGCAAAGAAGACCAACCCCGATGCAAATCAGGTCAAGGTGACTCCTACCACTGAAGTTAAGAAATTAACCAAAGTGAAGAAAGACAAAGCTGAATCTTCAAATGCTGCGAAGACTGCTGAACCTTCTATTCCAATTACTTCCACTGACAAACGTGTATACATGGTTAAGTGGGTACCTAAGAAAAACTAATCTTCCTTTGTAAATGCAGGTTAAGAAGGGTATCTGGTATCTCGATAGCGGATGCTCTAGACACATGACTGGTAAGAAAAGCCTGCTCGCTGAATACAAAGAAGAGAAAGGTCCCTCTGTGACTTTCGGTGGAAATGGAAAAGGACATACCCGAGGGTATGGTGTACTTTCAAATGGTACAACCTCCTTCAGAAGAGTCGCATATGTTGAATGACTGAAACATAATCTTCTGAGCATCAGTCAGCTCTGCGACATGGATAACAAAGTGATTTTCACTAAGGAATCCTGCTTTGTCACTGACAAAAAGGAGAAGATAGCTCTCAGTGGTTATCGTTTGGAAAATGTTTATGTAATAAACATGGACTCAACAACTACTGAGAACTCCTGTTTCTTCTCAAAGGCATCTTCTGATGTTAACTGGCTATGGCACAAGAGACTCTCGCATCTAAATTTCAAGACACTGAATACTCTTTCCTCCAAAGAGTTAGTCACTGGTCTACCTCAGCATTCATACGCCAAAGAGTCTTTATGTTCAGCGTGTGAAAAAGGGAAGCAGACCAAGGCAAGCTTCAAGTCAAAGCAAGTCTCCTCAGTGTCATCTCCTCTACAACTACTCCATATGGATTTGTTTGGCCCTGTTAACAAACAATCCATCGCTGGCAAGAAATATACGCTGGTCATAGTTGATGAATTCTCTCGCTTCACTTGGGTAATGTTTCTCCGTTCTAAGAGTGACACCCCTGAAGAACTCATCACCTTTGTTCGGAAGATGGAAACTCTGAACAATATGACTGTTCGCTCAATAAGGAGTGATCATGGAACTGAATTCAAAAACAGTTCTCTTGATTCCTTCCTTGAGAGTAAGGGTATTTCTCACAACTTTTCGTCAGTGAGAACACCGCAACAAAATGGAGTCGCTGAAAGAAGAAATAGAACAATTATTGAAGCTGCACGTTCAATGCTCAGCGATTCTCACCTGCCTACTCAGTTTTGGGCAGAAGCTGTCAACACTGCTTGTTTTACGCAAAACAGGTCGCTGATAGTTAAAAGATTCAAAAAGACAGCCTATGAACTCTTTCATGGGAGAAAGCCTTCAATCAGCTTTCTTCACATCTTTGGATGTCAGTGTTTCATACTGAACAACAGAGATGCCCTTGGAAAGTTTGATCCTAAGGCTGATGATGGAATCTTTCTTGGATACTCCTCAGTCTCCAAAGCCTTCAGAGTCTTCAACCGTAGAAGACAAACTGTAGAAGAAACTATTCACGTCACGTTTGACGAATCCCGTTCAGCGAACTCTAAACCGTCCGCTGATACTGAAGAACTGAATCAATGGATGTTTTCTCATCTTGGTGATTCAGAAGAAGTTCCCACTCCTCATGCTCACACCGTAGATAATGATGGTCCTACTATCATTCCAGATATGCAGAATAGTGAAGCTGAAACATCTTGGGTCTCAGCTGTTCCTATAAACACTATACCTGCAGTTAATCCAAATGTCTCAGAAATTCCATCTATTTCTCAGCAATCAGTGAATGAAGTGACAAATGCAAACATTCCTCTCTTAGCTGATAATCCAGAAGTAGCTGAAGCCTCATCTTCAGTTTCTCCAGTTCAGACTGAGTCAGCGATGTATGCTCCGGCTCAGCGATGGACTGTAAATCACCCAATCGATCAAATTCTTGGTGATCCAAACGCTGGTATTCAGACTCGTAGAAGTGCAGGTAATATTTGTTTATTTGTTAACTTTATTTCTCTAACCGAACCAAAGAAAATAGATGATGCCCTCAGAGATCCAAACTGGGTCAGCGCTATGCAAGAAGAGCTGACTGAATTCGAAAGAAACAAAGTTTGGAAACTCGTTCGTAGACCAACTGACAAAACGGTGATAGGCACTAAATGGGTCTATCGAAACAAGTTGGACGAACATGGTACTGTAACTCGCAACAAAGCTTGTCTTGTTGCTCAGGGATACAGACAAGAGGAAGGCATAGATTATGACGAAACATTTGCTCCAGTAGCAAGACTTGAATCTATTCGTCTTTTCTTAGCATATGTTGTACACAAAAACTTCACTGTACATCAGATGGATGTTAAGTCAGCGTTTCTGAATGGAAAGATGAATGAAGAAGTTTATGTGGAACAACCTCCAGGATTCTCAGATCCTAAGCGTCCAGGTTATGTTTATAAACTGGACAAGGCACTTTATGGCTTAAAGCAAGCTCCTCGTGCATGGTATGATACTCTCTCTACTTATCTCCATATTGAACAATTTGAGAGAGGTAAGATTGACAAAACGCTATTTTTTAGAAAAGTGAAAGGTCATATCATTCTAGTTCAAATATATGTTGATGACATTATATTTGGTTCTACTAACCCTGAGCTTTGTACTCGTTTCACTGATAGAATGAAAGATGAGTATAAAATGAGTATGATGGGTGAACTAACATATTTCCTTGGTCTTCAGATTAAGCAAACTGAGAAAGGAACTTTCATTAATCAGGGAAAGTATGTTAAAGATATGCTGAAGAAATTCGACTTAACTGAAAGTTCAGCTATGAAAACCCCTATGGCACCACCGCTGACACTTGATAAGGACACAAAGGGTGTTCCTGTCAATGTTACGTTGTACCATGGGATGATCGGCTCACTATTGTATCTTACAGCTAGCCGACCCGATATTATGTTTGCAACATGCTTGTGCGCACGATATCAAGCTGAACCTAAGATATCCCATATGAAAGCTGTAAAGCGAATCTTTCGATATCTTAAGGGTACATCGAATCTAGGTCTTTGGTATCCCAAAGATTCAGGATTCGATCTAACCGCCTATTCAGATAGTGATTTTGCAGGATGCAAAATGGATAGGAAAAGCACCACAGGAGGATGTCAGCTCCTAGGTGGAAAGCTGGTAAGTTGGACAAGTAAAAAGCAAAATTCAGTGTCCACTTCCACAACTGAAGCTGAGTATGTAGCCGCTGGAAGCTGCTGTTCTCAGGTCTTGTGGATGAGAAATCAGCTACTAGACTATGATCTTCAGCTCTCAAAAATTCCAATCTATTGCGACAGCACTAGTGCCATCGCTATAGCAAACAATCCAGTGCTACACTCAAAGACAAAACACATAGAAATCAGATATCATTTTATCAGAGATCATGTGATGAATGGTGATATAGAACTTCATTTTATCCCAACTGATTATCAGTTAGCTGATTTATTTACCAAACCTCTTGATGAGACAAGATTCAACTTTCTCATCAGCGAGCTTGGAATGCTGAACTTTGAAGGGTAAAATCTTCAGCGGTTCACATTAATCAGCGATAGGATAAAATCAACTCGTATAACCTATTCAATCATCTTCTCTCTGAATAAACTTGGTTAAACTGATATCCAGGTATGTTTTCTCTCTCTGACAAACGCATGAAAATGCAAGATTTCAAAACAAATGCATCGCTGAATATCTCTTCCTTAACAGCGATATTTTGAAATTTCTTAAAACCTTCACTGATATTTCTATTCAGTGCTTCATGTTTTCAAAGAGTCCCTGAGTTTTTCAAAACCTCAGAGACAACCAAGAATATGAAAGGACAGTTGTGACGTCATTGCAACGGATAAACCCCGGCACGTTTTCTTTCTGACACACGTTTGCACGTCTCGTTCAAACTTCCAATCAAATGCAAACACGTGTCCGTGTCATGATGAAAACCTTTTCCCGCTCAAGGTTTTCTCTCTCTAAACTCCCTATATAAACAAATTCTTGGTTTATATTTGTCTTTTACGCGATCAATCTTCCTCCGCAAGAAAAGAATTACTGTTGCATTTGTGCTCTCAAATCTTCAAAGAACTGTTCATCATCTTCTTCATCAAAACATCAAGGTTAAAATGTTCATATTTTTTTTCAAATGCAGATAACTTGTTTCTGATCTTATCATTGTTTTAAACAAGATCAAACAAAAGAACTTCTTAAAAATGAAATCATTTCTTTCATGGTTTTATGAACACAACCATTTCATGGTTGTTCTTCAAGTTTTAAATCTAAATCTTAAACTTGTTCTTCATTCGTATCCAGATTTTTTTTAGAAACTGGAATACAAGACTTTATGGGTTTTACATTTCGTTTCAAAAATCATGAAAAACCCTAATCTTCATTAAGACATTTATGTATGAATGAAATGGACAAAATTCGAACCATCTTAATGGAAATTCTTTCCATATCAAGACAATTCTTATTTGTTAACATCTTTGGTTGAACTGATAATACAGAGAAATGGCAACCTCAAAGATCAATGTTACCGCTGAGACCATCTCCGCTGACTTTGAGGAAGTGGAAATCATCAAAGCCCCTCAGGTTAAGTTCAAGCTGGATCAACTAGATTGGACCAAGGTCAACAACCTCTCTGCGCTTCTCGAGTTTCCTCCTCGAAAGCAAGTCACACATCTGGATGATGCTGTGAATTTCCTGAAAAACTGCTGCATTTCAACAGCCCTGACCATCACACCTCCTGCAAGTCAGCTACTACTATCCCAGTTCTGGTACTCTGCCAGACACACTCAGCTACCCTCCGCCAAAGATGCATCCAAAACCATCGATTGCATACTCAGCGATACTGAGTATGGCACAATTAAGATAACCCCCGCAATCATTCGAAAAGCCCTGAACTTTCCCAATGCTACCAAAGAAAAACCGTTTGTTCCATTCCCTGACCATAAGAAGCATGCTGACAGAGAAGAAATCATTGCTTTCCTCGACGCAATGGGTTACATCTGGGAAACTGGAAGGGACAAGAAGCCCGAGAAGAAGCTGACGCTGATAAAGAAGTCCAAAATGCCAAGCGAGATGAATTTCATCTTCGCACACCTGATCAGCTGCATGACAGCGAAGACCGGCTCCTCTGATCAAGCCGCTCAACCTCAGCAGGCTATGGGATACGCACTGCTGAAAGGTCTACATATTGACTGGGCATCTATCATTTATGATGACCTAGTACAAAGAGTAGATTCTGCTGCTGACAGACCTGCATGGGTTCCCTACCCCCGTTTCATCAGCGCCATCTTCCAATATGGCCTGAAGGACAGCTATCCTCAAGAGGGTGACCTGAAACTTTCTCAGGTTGGCCCTAAGGTGCTCGATTTCAAACCTGTCGACAATGAGGTACGTCTCTCTACCCTTCTCTCTCTTCTTAACCCTAATTCTTCGACTTCTGTGGCTCCTTCAGCGACAATACCCATCGCTGATACCCCAGCCACACAATCCTCTCCTTCTAAGAAAAGGAAACACTCTTCAACCCAACTTGATTCCAAAAGGATCAAGAAAACTAAGGAGCAACCCCAGCAATCCCTTGCTGAAGACTCCTCAGCTCATTCTGCAGAGCTGAAGGAAAGTTCCGTGGTACGCTCTGCCACACCCGTTCAAGCCATCCCTCCAATCCAGACTTTAGCGTCTCCAAACGCTGAGGTTAGAAACTTGGAACCTACCCAACCTCCCTCAGTCTCTCAAAAGACTGATGACGTGATTCTCAGCGATTCCAACGCTGAACTCAGAACCCGAACCCCATTCTTATCCTTCGCTTCTCCCTCCACTCACTTGGACACTCCTCCAAAGAACACTGGAGATGCCATCATTCCAGAACCCACAGCTGAAGCTTCTCAAAGAATGATGAAGAAAGGACCTGCAGAGATCACCATACCTCACCGTACTTTCGAAGAGGATATGGAACATTTTTCAGGAACTTGCAACTTTGACGAGTTCATCAATCCTCCTGCAGGTACAAATAAAATCCTATACACTGTAACTAAACCTGAAACTTCTGAGCTTTCCTTTGTTCACAAGTACTTATCTGTTACAGGTCCTAATTTGGGAGACATCAACGCCTCTCTAAAGTCCGTGGAAACTAAGCTGACAGATCTCACCACTACTCTTTCCAACAACTCTTCAGCTGTAACAAACGCTGGAGAGAATTTGACAAAGCTGACAACGGTGGTGGAAAAGAAAGCTTCCACATACGACATCAAGATTGTTGATAAGACTCTCAGCGATTTCGCCAAAGTGCTCACTGACATCTACACTGACTACACCTCACTCAAAAACTCCGTTTCCTCCATGTCTGGCGAAGTCACAACGCTGAAGACATCGGTTGGAGCCTTAGAGGGTGATATGTCAGCTGTAAAGACTGACTTAGGCTCTGTAAAGACCGACGTTGGTGAGATGAAAACGATGATCCAGCAGCTACTCAACAAGGCAAATACTCCAACTCCTGAACCGACCCCTGCCCCTGCATTGGAAACTTTCACAGCGACGGATCGCAAAGAGCTGGAAAAGATCAATCCTGCTATAACTGGCCTAGAAGTCAGATTAGCAAAGATTGAAAGCTGTGTGGGTATTTCTGGCTAAGAAGACAGAGAGCCTCCCACAGCTGAAGAGTCTACCCATTCCTCCCCGAGTCATCATGAGAAAGAGGGGGAGAAGAGCGTTGAACATCCCGAGGAAAAGAGCGCTGAACATACCGAGGAGAAGAGCGCTGAGGATCTTGAAAAGAGCGCTGAAGACCTTTCCCATGATGAATCTATCAGGGGAGAGAAGAATGAAGATCTTATCGCTGGACCTCAGGGAGATGAAAACCCCGAGGGAACCGAGGAGCTCGCCTCTGTATCTGAGGGGGAGCAACTCGAAGACGAAGCTGAAGAATCCGAAGCAGAAGATGATGAAGACATCGACATCCCTGATGATGAACCATCTTCTTCTCCAAAGAAGAATGATGATGATGATGACGATGACGATGATTTCTTTATCGTCAAACCTGCCCCAAGGATCAAAGCTCTTAAGGGAATTTCAATAAATGAACCAACAGGGGAGCGGACAAAGACAAAGCCCTCAGCCTCTGGCGCTGAGAAAGGCAAAGGCAAAGGCGTCGCTGAAGATGAAAATCTGGCGATCTTGCTTGTAAAGCCGGTTTGTCAGGTACACTAATCATATCTCACTCCATCCCTCCTCTATAAGTTCTACTACCCTAGCCTACACCTGAACATATTTCTCTTTCTCTTTCTACCCAAGTTCTTCTACCCATGTTCTTATTTGTAAGATCGCTGTGTTTCAGCTAGTCCTCTCCCCTGTTTGAGGATGTCGCTGAAGGTTCTACTACTGCGACTTCACAAATAAAGCCAGCTACTGCTGATGAAATAATCCCAGTCTTAGATTTAATCTCTGAGACTGATGAACCAGAAGAACAACCTCTCTCGCACAGAAACAGACCTTCATCAGCTCCTCAAAAGCTGAGTGAAGAGGATCAAAAGAGAAGAGAGGAAATAATAAAGCGATTCGAGGATCAGCGAATCATTCTAAGGCGTGATCAACTTCCTTCAGTTCCTCCAAAGTTCAAAATCTCCAAAGCTGAATACCAGGAACACCTTAGAGCTGAACGCCTCATCGCTGAAAGATAGGAAGCTGAAGAGAAAGACAGAGAATACGCCATCAAGCTTACTCAACGATCAATCAAAGACCCCAAGCTGAAAAGAGTTCCCATTGATGTTCAACGTCAGCTCTGGGATGATGCTCAAGAAATCGTTAGAGAAAAGACAAAGGTCTCTGATACAACTTTGGAATGGGCTAATCAAATGCTGACCTATCGATCAAGACCATCCAAAATAATCAAAGCCAACATCAGAGGAAAAATGTACGCTGATGTTCCTGTTGTTGAAGTGGATGTCTACAGAGATGACAAAACCAAGCAAACCTTCTATGCTGCTTCATTAGAAAAGTTTGGTCTCTCTGAATGGTTAGAAACGAAATTAGCCATTCAGGGATCACGCTCAAAATTCAAAAGCCATGCTGAGATGATCTTAAACAAACAGATCGACTTGCTTTCATCTGTTGTGGATATTCCTCCTACTCTTCCTCAACCGAAGAAAGCCTCTGCTAAGAAGAAGAAAGTTTCTGATTCAGGTCCAATCATTCGAAATGAAACAGGTATTGGTTTCTCTCGTGCTGAAGTTCTTGGCCCTGATGCTGATCTTTCAATGCTTGACACCTCCCTACCACCTGGAGAAACCTTCATCCCTGGCACAGTGGTAAGTGATCCATATGGTATATTCTTCTTAGACTATGATGGAAATCCTCACTTTCAACGTGTCTCTGAGCTCCACATCGCTCCCATCGAACAACTCAGAGATCTCATACACTGGTGTGAAGTCAGACGCGACATCAAAGCTAGACACCTGAAGCCCTTGATTTTTGATGCTGCTCTGAAGTTAAAGAATCAAGGAGTAAATGTCCCTGACTGGATGATCCCCACTGAAAAGACGACCCTTGATGAACTTCTCATTAAAGAAGAACCCTTTGAAAACTGATATGATCTCCTATTTCTCTATTGTATCAGTTATCCTTCTATACTTGTAATTTATTTCGCTTGTACTTGTAATCTTTCTGTTCTTCATTATAACCTGATTCAATATTTTAAAGAAAGATTTCAGCGAACGTACTTTACTCCATCAGTACTGAAAAGATCCCAGAAAACAGTAAAAGGGACAAATATTTTATGAGTTATTTTTATCCTTATGTTTTCATTAAATAGAAATTTTCTTTGTTGCTATGTCATAATCAAATATGGGGAGATTGTTGATCCAAACCCTCAGTGATTTGATAATGACCCTCTCTTATATACTTAGTGAAAATTGTAAGTAAACAATATGTATCAGAGTTTCACTATCGCTGATAAGTACTAAGATCTTCCAGTACCGCTGATAGGAACTCTCGCTCTTTAGATTAAACATTCAGCGAACACTGTTCACCATAAATGCTCTGAGTCTGTTCAGTCATTATGATGATCGCTGATAAGTTAGTTGTTTACTTATGATCCCTGAAGACAAGTTTCACGTCAACATAGGTTCTACGCTGAAGTCGAAGATCAAGCTCAAGAACCAGCGACAAGTCTCCTAATGAACTGATGCGGATCAGCGAAGACTCAAATTTGTCCACTCAACGTGAAGTATCAAGTACAAGACTTCAGCTATCGCTGAACTTTATCATTCGATGAATAGAAAATGATAATCGCTGAATCAACGAAAGCTGATCATGAAGTCCTCCGTACAAAGTACTTTTGTCTTAACCACCCTTGCACACCTCCGTACGAAATGTCAGAAAAGAACCTCCGAATATCTGAAATCGTACAACCACTCTGATACTACACTATTCATCCATACGACTACTAAGGTTGTCATCAAAAGTCAATGACATGCAACCAATCAGCTGATGACACGTGTAAAGTATATACTGATCTGCATTAAATGCATGTAGTATATAAAGAGATGAACTCACTTCTTTTGAAGTAACTTGCTAACTCTGGACAAGTTCAAATCTCTTATCTCAGATAGGTTATTATTAGTAATTTCCTTATCTCTCTTAGTGCAAGAAACCTTAGTGTTCCAACTTGTTTAGATTTAGGTTTATCCTTAATCTTGTTTCCGCAACAAGCTGTAAATTGTTAATGATTTATCAATAAACAATTTAGAAAAGTAAAATCTGTGTGTTTGTATTCAACCCCCCCCCCTTCTACAAACTTGTATAGGCCTTCGGGACCAACAGTATAGGAACGAGAATTTGTTCGAGGAGTTAGGAGAAGTAGATCAATACAGAAATCCTCATCTGTCGTGAGGTGGCTGGACATTTGCATGTCGATATTGAAATCAATGACCGTTCGGTTGGATGGTTGTCAGGAGGCTAGTATTGGAAAAGTAACTATGGTGTAGTTATCTTGTGAGTTTTCGTGCAAAGATGTAAGAAGTTATTCGAAGAAAGGTGTGTATCCGGCATGACGCTGGACCACCTTGTGCGAGTGTTGCAAAGGTGAAAAAAAAATTCGTGGTTGCATAAGTGATTTCTTATGGGGCATGATGATCCTTATAAGAACAATGTTAGGGTAATCGAAGCGGCTGTGCTTTGAATAGTTGACCTTGACATGTGGTTCGTCTAGACCCGGGAAAGGCAAGTCGGGAAACGTTTTTGGCTTCGTCTGAAATTGCGTTATGAGTGGTATGAAGGAAGTAATTTTATGTGTGTGTAAAGGCATCATGTTAGCTTGTTGCAATGTGGTCGCGTGGTGCGATAGTGACGTAAGGAAGTGGTAGTATTTGGTACCGAAGGAACGTGTAAGTATTAGATGTATTAGACATGATTAATATGTATCATTGATATTAGTGTGAGGGTGTATTATGTAAATTGTTTGTGTATTTATATCTCTCCTGTATGTAATCGTGGGGATCATCAAATCAAGTATTCATTCATGGTATCAAGAGCCTTTTGACTTTTCCTCCCTCCCTCCCTATTCCTCTCCCTTAACCGACTTCCTCCTCTTTCGCCTCTCTCTATCCCACCTCTCCAATTTTCCCTAATCTTCTTCCTCCTCTTCCGTAACCTGCTTCCATGGCGTCTTCCACACCAGATACCAATCTTACCATGAACACGATTCTACATTTAATCACAATTAAATTATCATCCACAAATTACTTATTATGGAAGAATCAAATGATCCCTCTCCTTACTTATCAAGGATTGCTTGGGCATGTGGATGGATCTTCTTTATCTCCTGTTGAATTCACGGATGATAACAAAGCTACTCCTAATCCGGTTTTTCGTGAGTGGTCTGCTGCTGATCAAAGGACCATCATCCTTCTTCAAGCTTCTCTCTCGGAAGAAGCCTTCTCCGAAGTTGTCGGTCTTCTCACTGCGCGATCTATTTGGCTTGCCCTTGAAGGTGCGTATGGGAATTCCTCCATGGAAAGAATTCAAACCCTTCGTGATCAATTACGGCATCTCACCAAAGGTTCTCATACTGTCTCTGAATTTGGAAGACGGTTTAAGAATATTTGTGATCAGTTATCTGCTATCGGTCATCCCGTTGAGGAATCGGATAAGACTCATTGGTTTCTCTGCGGTCTTGGGGCTGCTTTTGAAACCTTCTCTACGGCCGTTCATGCCTCCCGTATTTCTTATGTTTTTCGTGATTTATTGGCTCAAGCAGAAGGACATGAGATGTTTCTTCAATCGATCCATGGTGCTTCTCCTACTGTTGCATTTACTGCTCAACAGGCTCATCAACAACACACTCTAGTGCCGTCTCAACCGGCTGCTATCCGACAGCCTCATGTATTGGCACCGCATTTGTCCCACCAGCGGTCTTTTTCCGGCACTGGTTTTCGTGGAAGAGGTGGTCATGACTCTAGGGGTGGTCGGGGTCGTGGTCGGAGACTCCCCCACTGCCAACTATGTCGCACAAATGGGCACTTTGCAAATGCTTGCCCTCAACTTCCATCCTTTGCTAATGCCTCATCCACCAGTGATTCCGACCTTGCTCGTGCTTTTCATGCTCAATGTCATGTGAATACTTCTACTCCAGATTGGTACGTGAATTCCGGGGCCTCGGATCATATGGTTTCTTCTTCTGCATCGGTCACAAATCCCTCGCCTACTGTTGGGGATGCCTCGGTTTTATTTGGTAATGGCACTTCTCTTCCCATTAGTGGTATTGGGACTTCCTCCCTTGCTCCTCATGTTGCCTTACGTGATGTGTTGGTTGTTCCCAATCTTACCAAAAATTTATTATCCGTCAGTAAACTAACTCGTGACAATGATGTAGATATTATCTTTTCACGCAATTTGTTCATTATTCAGGATCGGCTAACGAAGGAAGTACTGGCTCAAGAAGCGTGTAATCATGGGCTATATGTGTTAACGGGTGCTCCGAAGATTCAAGCTTTTTTTGTGCAACATAAATGTAACTGTTCTTATGAATTATGGCATTCTCGATTGGGCCACATTTCCTTTGACACTATTTCTCTGTTACGTAAGTTGGGACATTTGGAGGTTTCCTCTATTTTACCAAAACCAATTATATGTTCGTCATGTCAATTAGCTAAATCATGTCGATTGCCATTTGATCTTAATCCGAAGCGTGCATTACACATTTTAGACATGGTTCACTGTGATCTATGGGGGCCCTCGCCCGTTCTTTCGGTTGATGCTTATCGATATTATGTAACCTTTGTTGACGATCACTCTCGGTTTACTTGGTTTTATCCACTCAAAACTAAATCTGAGTTTTCTGGGATTCTTGATAAATTTATCAAGTTTGCTCAAACTCAATTTGCAACTAAAATAAAAATCTTTCAGAGTGATGGGGGAACCTAATTTTTGAACAATAATGTGAAGCGGATGCTCAATGAAAATGGTACATTTCATCAGATTTCGTGTCCATATACTCCGCAGCAAAATGGTCGAGTTGAACGGAAGCATAGACATATTGTTGAGACCGGGCTTGCTATGTTGTTTCATGCCCATGTACCCGCTTCGTATTGGGTCCATGCCTTTTCATCTGCGGTTTACATTATTAATAGATTACCTACAAAGGTTCTCTCTTCAAAATCTCCCTTTGAAGTACTGTTTAATCGTATCCCGCAATATGCCAATTTTAAACCATTTGGTTGTCGTGTATACCCTTACTTACGGGACTACGCTGCTCACAAACTTGCTCCAAGGAGTATTGCGTGTATGTTTCTTGGTTATAACTCCCAATATAAGGGGTACCAATGTCTTGATCCGATCACATCTCGGATTTATATTACTCTTCATGCACGTTTTGATGAGTTGTGTTTTCCGTTTACTAAAATACTCTCTAATACACCTCTATCCACCCTCACCCTTCACACCTTTCTTCATGACATTCAAGACCCCACTTTAACCATGCCATCTACTCCTTCTACACCACCTACATCCCCTCCATCATCAAAACCTTGCGTCCTGTGTATGCCTTCTCCATCATCTGCTCACAGTCAAGATTCCTCCCATGACACCCCATCCTCATCCTCTAGCAGCTCAACCTCCAGCCCAGAGAGCTCACCACCAACCAGCCCTCGACAAACCCCTTCTCACAGCCCACCCACCCCTCCTCATCCGCCAACACTACCACCACCACCTTACTCTCCCGATCAAGCTCTGCCTACTACCATTCCTCCCACGACCACTACCTCCAATTCTCACCCAATGGTTACACGTTCTAAAGCAGGCATTTTCAAACCAAAACATAGAGCGGATCTTTCTGAATTTCATGATCATGGTCTCCATCAAGTATTGTTTGCCTCCCGTGATCCTACGCACCACACTCAGGCCATGAGTGACTCTGTATGGGTGAATGCTATGCGTATGGAAATGGATGCTCTGAGTCGCAACAATACGTGGTCCTTGGTTCCGCGTCCCGGTAATCAAAACATTGTTGGGTGCAAGTGGCTGTTTAGAACGAAATACCGTGCTGATGGTTCCATTGAGCGTCACAAGGCTCGCCTTGTGGCTCAAGGCTTCAGTCAAGTCCCGTGTGTTGATTTCTCGCACACCTTCAGCTCGGTGGTTAAAGCCACCACCATTCGGGTAGTTTTATCGTTGGCGGTTGTTAATCACTGGCCGTTACATCAATTAGACGTCAATAATGCATTTCTTCATGGCGAGTTATCTGACACGGTGTTTATGCAACAACCACCGGGATTTGTTGATTCCAGATTCCCGGATCATGTTTGTAAACTTAATAAAGCCATCTATGGTCTCAAACAAGCCTCTCGGGCTTGGTTTCAACGCTTACATTCGTTTTTGGTGGCTGATGGTTTCCAATGCAGTCGAGCCGATCCATCTCTCTTCATCTTCAAACGTGGTACCTGCTTATTGTACTTAATTGTCTATGTGGATGACTTGATTCTTACCGGCAATGACTCTTCGCTTATTCGATCTTTCATCACCAAATTACATAATGAGTTCAAAATTAAAGATCTTGGACGCTTGAATTATTTTCTTGGTCTTGAAGCCTCCTATACGGATTCGGGTCTCTTTCTTAGTCAGACCAAATATGCGCGAGATATTTTATCACGGGCTGGTTTGCTTGAGTCTAAACCGGTGGCCACACCATTATCGTCCTCCGCTTCTTTGGTTCGTGATGGGGTGCCTTTCTCTGATCCCACCAAGTATCGTTCTTTGGTAGGTGCTCTTCAATATTTAACCATCACTCGTCCCGATATCTCTTATGACGTCAATCAAGTGAGTCAATTTCTTCATGCTCCAACGGAGGATCATTATCTTGAGGTTAAACGCTTACTCCGATATATTAAAGGCACTCTGTCCTTTGGGTTAACATTCTCTCGGCCCAATCCCACTACCTTGGTTGGATATTCTGATGCTGATTGGGCTCGTTGCATTGACACTCGTCGTTCCACCTATGGCTACTCGATATTCATGGGGGGAAATCTTATATCTTGGAGTGCTAAAAAGCAGCCTACGGTTTCACGCTCAAGTTGTGAGTCTGAATATCGAGCCATGGCGAATACGGCTGCGGAAATCGTATGGATCACACACCTCTTAAGGGAGCTTCATGCCTTACCTGCTGGTCGTCCTACCCTATTGTGTGACAATCAAAGTGCTTTGTTTCTTACGCAAAATCCAGTTTCACATAAGCGGGGCAAACATATTGAGCTTGATTATCATTTTATTAGGGAACTTGTTGCAAGTGGTAAGCTCCATACAATGTTCATTCCAACCAAGCTTCAAGTGGCGGACATTTTCACTAAAAGTCTACCGCGACATCAATTTGAGTTATTTCGGAACATGCTTCGTCTAGGTCCGCCCCCGTTTCGCTTGCGGGGGGGGGGGGGGGGTATTAGACATGATTAATATGTATCATTGATATTAGTGTGAGGGTGTATTATGTAAATTGTTTGTGTATTTATATCTCTCCTGTATGTAATCGTGGGGATCATCAAATCAAGTATTCATTCAAGATGTAATGATGATTGCCGTAATATTGGAGTAGTCAAAGGTAGTGAGTATGCTCGATTGAAGTGTGCGGTGTTGCGGGTGGTATATGTTAATACTAGATTGAGATCAGGAGATTGAGTTGCGGTTGGTGACAGGATGAAAGGAGAACCCTTGTTCTTCTCGATCCCATTAGATTTTGGGTGAGTTTTCATATTTCACTCGATTGTCAAAGAGGATACTGTAATCGTTAAGCTGTAATATTTCGTTATGAAGCTTAGTCAAGAGTGTTGGAGTATTCCGTGGATGTAAAGAAATGCAATGAATAGGTCGACTGTGTTGGAAGTTAGGAGTTCGTGGTAGTTCTCGGTGCTAAGTACTATACAAGGACTTGGCTAAAGGTCTTGGCAAATAATTTTGGAGAAACCGTTCTTTTGGACTATAGTGGTGATGATGGGTGTTCCGTGTAGGCATAAGAGAAATGATAACGGTATGGTAGATCAAGAAATAAGTCGAATAAAGATTTGATGATAACAGTTACTCTAGGGAGGTTTGCAAATTTAAGTTGGGGAGTGAGTAATGATAAAAGAGGTAAGATTCAGAATGTGTGAAAAGATGAGTCATTATTCTTTATGGATTTTAATTGTGATTAAGTGTGTAAGACTTAAAGTGAAGAGATATACGATATATTTCATGATTGGTATAATGTGATTCCACTTAATGAAGTGAGAGTGAACGAGAAGAATAGTAGTATGGAGGAATTGTAAGGGATTATAGAAAGATCAGTTAAGAAGTTGTGACCTAAGGGTGGGGTATTACAGCATTGAGGCGTTAATATGACCTTAGAGTTGGAAGAGGATATGAAGATTAAAAATCCTCATTTGTATACCTAGCTTCGATTTCGAGGACGAAATCATTTTCAAGTTGGGGAGTATTGTAACATCCCATTTTTTGTAAAAGTTAATGTTTGGGTTTATTAAATAAATTGAGTATATTTATTTGATAAGTTGTGATTGGTTATTTGATGGATTAATTTTAGAGTTTTACCCAAATAAGTTACGTAATTAGTTTTGTGGAGTAAAAAGGTTAAGGGGTAAACTTTAATTTTAATTTATAAGTTTAAGGGTATATTTTGTCAATTAAAGAAAGTTTGAGGTTAGTTTGGGATGTTGACTATGAGGTGTCAAGCCTACAACAAAAGAAAGAGATTACATGAGGAGGTGTCCTCATTTCTTAAAACTAGTTATTTTGGTGTGTGTGTGTGGTTTACACTAAAAGAAGAAGAGAAAAGGAGAAAGAGAATTTAGAAAGGAGGTTAAAGAAAAAAAAAGCAGGTTGTTTTCAGTTGGGGAAATTATCAAGCAAATTGTGCATCAAAGGTATGTATCCTACTTAAATTCTTCATCTTGTAGATAAGCTTATGTTTAAATCTTATTATATTTGAGGTTTAAATTAGCCCTGTTTTAGGGTGTTACATCATCCAAAGAAGAGGGCCAAAGAAAGAATCTTTTCCGATCACATTGCTCCGTGCATAAAAGGTATGTAATCTCATCATTGACAACGGGAGTTGTGAGAACTCCGTATCACGAAAGTTAGTCGGCCACCTCAACCTTCCCACTCAACCTCATGAGGCTCCATATTCCCTCTGGTGGGTCAAGAAAGGTTCGCAAGTTAGGGTCACGCAGACTTGCCGGGTACCGATATCAATCGGAAAACACTACCAAGAGGAGGTTCTATGCGATGTTCTCGACATGAACGCGTGTCATATCCTACTAGGCCGCCCTTGGCAATTTGATAATGACGTCACTTATAAGGGAAGAGACAACGTCATGGTATTCCGTTGGGGCGACCGAAAAATCTCCATGGCACCCGTTACTAGTTTTGAAAAGACCTCCGACAAGAAAAGCGACAACTTTCTCATCATGACCAATAGCCAGAGAGAGATGGAAGAAGATGCCAAGAAAGTCGAAGTCTTTTGCCCTATTGTCGATAAAGGGCTAACGAGTACAAAAAAGGTTGAGGCCGAAATTCCGGAAAGAGTAAACGAGGTACTAAAAGATTTCAAGGAATTAGTTGCGGATAATTTGCCTCCCGAACTACCACCCACGAGAGACATACAAGCTACAAAAGACGCCGACAAAATACGTCTCGAAGAAACCGGTTTGAAGAACAAAGCGGCGACCGACAAACACCGTCGGTTGAAGGTATTCAACGAAGGAGGCGAAGTTATGGTTTTTCTTCGAAAGGAACGCTTTCCTATCGGAACCTACGGAAAACTCCAGCCTAAAAAGTACGGACCGTTCACGATCACAAAGAAAATCAACGACAATGCATATGTCGTTGCCCTTCCTGATTCGTTACACATATCGAACACCTTCAACGTCGCCGACATATACGAGTACCACAAAGACGATTCTACTCTTTTAGAAGAGAACTCGGGGTCGAGTTCCTCCGAAGTGGAGGAGACTGATATAGAGGAGATGGCAGCCCAAATTGAGAACCAGATAATCGAACGACGCAGAGGAAAGCAAAACCGGAAGAAGGCCGGCGCACATGAACTCGCACCACGGGGCGCGCAAGCCGCTGTTTGGAAACGTGGCGCGCATGTATCCGCCCCCAAAACGCGCTGGGCTCTGTTCGGCAAAGTGGCGCGCATGACAGCGCGGGCTGAGCCGCGCCAAGGGACGCGCAAGGGACTGTTTGGCTTCCTGTGTTCACGAGATCAGTTTCCTAGTTTATCTAAGTTCCTATTTTAGTTAAGTTATTTATTTCCTAGTTATTTAAGTTATGTTATTATTATTATTAGTGCTCATCGCTTTATTTCCTAGTTGAATAAGGTTAGGAAGCTTTGTCCTTATCACTTCCGTTTTAGATTATAAATAGGGTATTAGGGTTCTTAGTTAATCAACTTATCAATTAATAAAGTTTGTTCTTTTAGAGAGGATTCTCTAGTTCCTCGTGTTTTACGATTCATAATCACGTCTATCAAAGGGTTTAGACACTTGTCGATCCTTCCGCAAACATACGCTGCGTCAAGTAACATACCCGCGCGATGCGGCGGGAAATAAAATTTTATTGGAACCATGTCTTAGGCCCGACACTATGTTGATCGGTATATCCCAAATGAATTATCAAAGCCAAGGAACGTTAAAC
Source organism: Saussurea involucrata (assembly GCA_033807775.1). Classification (NCBI taxonomy): domain Eukaryota; kingdom Viridiplantae; phylum Streptophyta; class Magnoliopsida; order Asterales; family Asteraceae; genus Saussurea; species Saussurea involucrata. Next base: position 12,476,192 of record CM066327.1, on the reverse strand, counting down.
TTAAGAAGATCGGTAAGACCAAACAATAGAACAAATCCATTTAATAAAATTCATTGGTTTAAAAGTACAAGTCTTTGATTCTACATGTGTTCAAATATTACAAAACAGCATAACTATAAACCAACCAAGGTTTCTTTGATACTACATGTGTTCAATTGATGCATAGGTCTCATTAGAGCTCACTTCTCAATCGAACAGGAATAACTGAAAGATGAAGATAATTAGGCACTAACAAATCAAAAAACCTAATATTATATATCCACATAACATGAAAGACATAAGAGCAAAAGACATGCCTTGTGTTGGTGATTTTAGTGAAATCATCATGTTCATTTTGTGTAGTTGGATTCACAAAGATAATAATGGGGTTGTTAGCTAAGCTATAACTTGAGTTAGGAGGTGTGGAGTGCACACTCGTGTAAGCTAACTAGAACCCGGGATTGTTGGACGGTTAAAATCGACAAGTTACAAAGTGGTTTCATGAGCTGGGTGCCGGGGCCAGTTGGCTAGCGCCAAGACTGGCGCCAGGCTCTGGAAAGTTGCCCACGCCCTTTGTAGCGCCAAGTCTGGCGCCAAGCTCTAGAATGTTACCCGCGCCCTTTGTGGCGCCAGTTGTCTAGCGCGGAAAGTAGCGCTGGCGTCTGGACTGGTTTTTCACGTTTGTAACTGCCGTCATTAATTCCACAATCAATCTCATTAAATGAGAGATTATTATCAGTATTCAAAATAGGTCGGTTACGATTCTCTAAAGGTGTATAAGTATGAATCGATCACTGCCTTGATCGATACACCTTAACATAGAGATTATCCTCGAGAGAATTTCGTGATACCCGGGCAGATAGGGTCGAAATATCTCTTACGGAAAGCGAACTCTCACGCGATCTCTGTCTTTTATCCAAGTTCCATACACTCTATCTCTCCTACGAATTACCCGAAATTCCCCAACAATCGTAAGAGATATTTGTCTTCGTGAAGAGAGATGGCTAGTGAACAGTCCGTGAGAGACATGACGTCCAAGTTCTCAAAATTGGAGAAGTTCGAGGGCGTTGATTTCCGTAGATGGCAGAAGAAGATGCACTTCTTGTTGACGACATTGAAGGTCGTGTACGTGCTAAGCACCCCAATGCCGGAGGTAATGGAGAACGAGACATTGGAGGTGACCCGGCGTCGCGACAAGTGGGAGAACGATGACTACATCTGTCGTGGCCACATCTTAAACGATATGTGTGACTCCCTCTTCGATATCTATCAAAACGTGGAATCTGCCAAAGAGCTATGGGACTCTCTTGAGTCCAAATACATGGCGGAGGATGCTTCTAGTAAGAAGTTCCTGGTGAGTAAAGCCAATATGCTCAACATGATATGAAGATGGACGAATCCATCTCCGTATCGAGCATGATTGATAAATTGCCCCCCTCTTGGAAAGACTTTAAACACATGTTGAAACACAAGAAGGAAGAGTTGTCCCTTGTACAACTCGGTAGTCACTTGCACATAGAAGAATCTCTTCGGGCGCAAGAGGCTGAGAAACCTAAGACAAAAGAGGTTTCTGCACCTTCGGTGAACATGGTTGAAGTGGGAAATTCTAACAACTTCAAGGGAAAACGGAAGTTCAACGAAGCCAAGAAAGGGCCCAATAAAAAGGTTAAATTAACCTGTTGGACCTGTGGGATGACCGGACATCTCAAGCGGGATTGTCGGGTTGTCAAGAATAAGAATGGAGCAAGCACTAGTGGTGGTGGGCAAGGATCCAAGGATCAAAACCCACGGCAAGGTCAGTTTCTTGACTTTGGTTTTTAATTCAAATGTGAATTATGTACCACTAATATCCGAATCTGTTTATGTACAGGATGATGATGTTGCTTGGTGGAATGACTCGGGTGTTACAAGTCATGCGTTCAAAGATCGCCGTTGGTTCACCTCTATGGAACCGGTTGAAGACGAATCAATGATACACATGGGGAACGAGTCGAGTGCTACCATTCTTGGACGTAGCTCAGTTAGGCTAGAATTTAATTCTGGCAAAATAGTTGAATTTTTTGATGTTTTGTTTGTACCACAAATTCGAAAGAATTTGGTTTCCGGTAACATCTTGAATAAGTTAGGATATAGGCAATTTTGTGAGTCGGACAAGTTTATCTTGTCAAAGGACGGCTCTTTTGTAGGATTTGGTTTTATGTTGAATAACATGTTTAAGTTAAATTTGAATGAAAGAATCTTGTTTCAAATTTTGTTTATGATGCAATTGAATTGTTTTTTGTTGCAAATGAAGTTTGTTTAAAATTCTGCCTATGTTACAAATGAATTTTGTTTAAATTCTGTTTATATTGCAAATGAATTTGTTTAAAATTCTGTTTATATTGCAAGTGAATTTTGTTTAAAAATTCTGTTTATGTTACTTTATGAATTGCTTTATGATTGCAAATGAATTGCTTGATGGATTTTGGGGTGAAGCCATGCTAACGGCTTGTTTCTTGTTGAATCGAGTTCCCAATAAAAGGAACAAGATTACCCCATATGAACTTTGGTTCAAGAAAAGGCCGAACTTGAGTTATATTCGAGTTTGGGGCTGTCGAGCGGTTGTTCGACTACCCGAACCCAAAAGGAAGACTTTGGGTGAGAAAGGTATTGACTGCATCTTTGTTGGATATGCCGAGCATTCCAAAGCTTATAGGTTCTATGTTATTGAACCTAATGATTCTATAGCGATTCACACCGTTATAGAATCGAGAGATGCAATTTTTGATGAGACTAGATTCTCCTCAATACCGAGGCCAAAGGACATAGTTCCAAGTACTAGTGAAACTAGTGAGGTTGAAGAACAAGCAGTTGTTCCAACTGAATCTCCGATGCTTCGAAGGAGCAAGAGAGGAAGGATTGAAAAATCCTTTGGTCCCGATTTCCAAGTATACTTGGTAGAGGGATCAAGAGATGAGATTGGATCCCAATTCATTTACTGTTATAGTGTTGAGGAGGATCCAAAATCATTTGATGAGGCTATGAAGTCTCAAGATGTTGCTTTCTGGAAAGAAGCAATACATGATGAGATGGACTCCATCATGGGGAATAATACTTGGGTATTATCGGACTTGCCACCGGGTTGCAAACCTTTGGGTTGCAAGTGAATCTTCAAAAGAAAGATGAAAGCGGATGGGTCAATCGACAAGTTCAAAGCTCGATTAGTGATCCAAGGCTTTAGGCAACGGGAAGACATCGATTATTTCGATACTTAAGCCCCGGTTGCAAGGATCTCCACGATTAGATTGTTGATAGCCTTAGGAGCTATCCACAATTTAGTGATCCACCAAATGGATGTCAAAACGACATTCTTGAATGGTGACTTGGAGGAGGAAGTTTACATGAAACAACCGGAAGGTTTTGTTATGCCCGGAATGGAGCGTAAGGTGTGTAAACTTGTAAAATCATTGTATGGGCTGAAACAAGCACCCAAACAATGGCACCAGAAATTTGATGAGGTTATCTTGTCCAACGATTTTATGATAAACCAAGCGGACAAGTGTGTATATAGCAAATTTGATTCATCCGGTAACGGTGTAATCATTTGCTTATACGTTGACGACATGTTGATCTTTGGCACCGACCAGAATCAAGTTGGGAAAACCAAAGAGTTTTTGTCGTTGAGTTTCTCCATGAAAGATATGGGAGAGGCGGAGGTGATCCTTGGTATAAGGATCAAGCGTGAGAACAAAGGGATTGCAATTACGCAATCTCATTACATTGAAAAAGTATTAAAGAAATTTAATTGCTTTGATTATTCGCCGGTGAGTACTCCATGGGATCCAAGTGTGAAGCTTATGCCCAACTCGGGTGAAGCGGTGTCACAACTCGAGTACTCAAAGGCTATTGGATGCTTGATGTATGCCATGACAAGCACTAGGCCGGATATCGCTTTTGCCATAGGAAAGTTGAGTAGATATACTAGTAATCATAGTATTCATCATTGGCAAGCGATAAGACGAGTATTCAAATACTTGAAGAAAACCATTGATTATGGTTTGTCATATGTCGGGTTTCCTTCAATATTGGAGGGATATTCGGATGCAAGTTGGATCACCAATTTGGAAGATCACTCTTCTACGATTGGTTGGGTATACTTGCTTGGGGGAGGTGCCATCTCATGGGCTTCCAAGAAGCAAACTTGCATCACGAGTTCGACTATGGAGTCGGAATTTGTGGCATTAGCCGCTGCCGGTAAAGAGGCGGAATGGCTAAGGAATTTGGTCCATGAAATTCCATTATGGCCGAAACCAATATCACCCATTTCTATCCGTTGTGATAGTGAGGCTACTTTGGCTAAAACTTATAATCAAGTGTATAATGGCAAGTCTAGACACTTAGGTGTTAGACATAGCATGATTCGTGAGCTAATCACGAATGGGGTGATTTCGGTTGAATTTATTCGGTCGCAACAAAATCTAGCGGACCACTTGACGAAGGGGTTAGCTAGGGACTTGGTTCACAAGTCGGTGATAGGGATGGGATTAAAGTCCATCTAAATCTCTAAAAGTGAGATACCCAATTCCCTTCTAATACAACGTTAGAAGCTGAATTCAATGGGAAAGCTCACTCTAAGGGATTGGAGCACAAGATGATCATCCCACGGTTAGTGCTCGGTACTGAAAGTGAAGGAGGTAATTGTTCTTTTGTAAAAATGCATGTGCAGGTGCACGAAGAAAAGAACTACCTATATGAGTGGGAAGTGTGGCCGCTTCAAGAAGCTTGGACTTGGCTTTGATACACTCACGAATGGATAAGGACACATGGCCTGTATAGTGTCAAGTTTATACTTTAGAGAGTCATTTAAATTCATGTGTATGTTATTTTCTGGTACTCAAATGGGTTGACGGGTTCAATCCATAGGACACCCGGATTCTCGAGTATTTGAAATGTGTAATGTACTAAGATGGAAATTCAATCTTTTAGATATTTTCATTTATGTATGAGTTTGTTTACTTGTATTGAATTTTATTTTGTGAATCAAGGATTGCACTAAAATGGGGGAGGAATGTTGGTGATTTTAGTGAAATCATCATGTTCATTTTGTGTAGTTGGATTCACAAAGATAATAATGGGGTTGTTAGCTAAGCTATAACATGAGTTAGGAGGTGTGGAGTGCACACTCGTGTAAGCTAACTAGAACCCGGGATTGTTGGACGGTTAAAATCGACAAGTTACAAAGTGGTTTCATAAGCTGGGTGTCGAGGCCAGTTGGCTAGCGCCAAGACTGGCGCCAGGCTCTGGAAAGTTGCCCGCGCCCTTTGTGGCGCCAGTTGTCTAGCACGGAAAGCAGCGCCGACGTCTGGACTGGTTTTTCACGTTTGTAACTGCCGTCATTAATTCCACAATCAATCTCATTAAATGAGAGATTATTATCAGTATTCAAAATAGGTCGGTTACAATTCTCTAAAGGTGTATAAGTATGAATCGATCACTGCCTTGATCGATACACCGAAACATAGAGATTATCCTCGAGAGAATCTCGTGATACCCGGGCAGATAGGGTCGAAATATCTCTTACGGAAAGCGAGCTCTCACGCGATCTCTGTCTTTTATCCAAGTTCCATACACTCTATCTCTCCTACGAATTACCCGAAATTCCCCAACACCTTGTACATAACAAGCCTTTGCAAATATTGTATTTCATCTGCATTTGGACATAGAGTCCCACTTGGTATGGTATCAAATCTTCTGGAGATTTTAGATTCAGCAACAGATACAGACACATAAACTGTAGAACCTGGCTTCATGACTTCATTGTGCTTAATCTGTACAGTAATACAAGATATATAGTTAAATCAAAATAAAAGAAATTATCGACCATATTTGTGCAGTAACTTAAGTTTATACCCTCACAAGTTCCTTCTATCCTTGCTTCCCTGCATCATTACCCTCCATTTTCACCTGGAAACAATTTAACACCATTAAAAACTATGCATTTCAAACTTTAGCAACATATATAAATTCAGGTGCTTATGATATTAGATCATAAAGATTGTATTTAGATCAATCTTCAAAGAAAGAATTCTAAAAAGAATGTACTCACAAGGCCTTTGTTGAAGTGGGACTGAATGACAGAGTTGTCCACATCAGCAAAATAATATTTCATCCAGCTAATAGCAGTAGTACGAGAATCAGGAGAAACATTCTTTCCGGGTAGAGGATGAGATGGGAATGGGGGCAAGGATAAGCGCTGTCGAGGCTTGTAGCCAGCTTTAGGACGACCCAAATGAGCTATGTTGTTAGATACTCGTATAACAGATTCACCACAATCGGGCGGTGGAGGAGACACTCTGGAGAAATGTCTCACTGTAAAAAGTGTGCATTTACGAAAAGAGGTTTTGAGCCACATTGTTGAACATACTGCCTGAATAAAGAAAAGTCAAAATTAACCATATATTCTTTATACTTCACATGAGCATAGACACTTCAGCAAGTACACAAATCAGCAGCAAATATAGATGTACTTCAAGACAGATTTTCCCACAAATCTTTGTAAACAGGTTTAATAATAAACAAATGCATGCAATAATCAGTAAATGTGGCCACAAATGTATGAAAAAAATCAACAAATTGCTTCTAACTATATTATTACCTATGCTAATACGAAAAAACCAAGGTTGTATGATATTGCAACCAATTGGAAAAGCACACGTAGATTTACTGCAATCAATTGAAACACTTGTTGGACAGCTTATGCGTTTGACAGGGGCTGTTTGGACAGCTTAATATGTTCTACAGGAGCTGTTTGGACAGCTTAACGTCGACAGGGCTGTTTGGACAGCTTATGCGTTTGACATGGGCTGTTTGGACAGCTTAATATGTTCTACTGGGGCTGTTTTGACAGCTTAACGTCGACAGGGCTGTTTGGACAGCTTAATATGTTCTACAGGGGCTGTTTGGACAACTTAACCTCAACCGGACCATATCTTGTCCTTATAATAAAAAGGCTCAACCTTTTACAACCGCGTGCATTTGGTACACGAAACAGAACAGACAATACAAAAGCTTGTTGTCCATGTGTGACAAGATTTGTTAAATTACTAAACTACCCATGTGAAAATATGTGACAAGATTTGTCAAATTACTAAACTACTCATGTGAAATTAGAACCGTAAAACCTTTCACAATTCTTTTACCCCTAATTTGCAAAACCTCTTATAGCAAAACAATCAAGAATCATGATTAAAAAAAAGCTACAAGAACTTGGGATTTCTCGTATAGCTGAAAACCCAAATTCCGATCAAACGTTTATCATTTAAAGGAAAAAGGGGTAAAATCTTGAAAACCATCGATTGAAAAGCAAGCTAGAAAACACCAAAATGGAATATATATATATATATATATATATAAACGATAGGAACTCAAAAACCCAGAAATGATAGACGAAAACAGACCTTGATCGGGTGTTGAAAACTTACCGGTACTGGTTTGCTTTGAGCAAAGTGATTGTGACACATTTAATGCATCTTTTATGTGAAATTAGCATCAAATTTGTAATTCTGATGCTAAAAATGGACCATTAAGCTATTGTTTTTGCTATTTAATCATTCATTTTGTAGATATGAAACATGCATAAATACAACAATCAGATTCTTATATTTAATTATTCTATTTAATCGACGTAATAAAATTTTGTAAGAGATTACAAGCCAACCTCCTTTTGCACAGGCAAATCACCAGTTCTCCGTTGAAAATCAAAATACCGTCTATGCTTCTCTTCAAATGGTGCCTAAGTGCAATAAGAATTACAGTAAGTATGGTTCTCAAAGAACTATAAGACTCGGATTATATGAGTATTTTTAATTAGTAAAAAACGATGCAAAAATTTACCACCCCTTGTTGAATTTTGGCTGCTGTCATACCAAGATTGGCCAATTTTCTGCAGGGGTCTATTTCTTCCTCTGAGCTTCTATAAGGGAAACCCTGATAGTATCACCAAGACCATCCTGTATACCAGACAACAACTTTAAGCAAGTATAAACCAAAAATGCATATGCTTGATTTATGTGATTTCTAAAAGTCATTCATATTGGTAAAGATTAAGTAGCATGAAAAATAACGACCTGAAGAAGTGTCCCAATTCCAATTGCAGATTTCATACGTCCATCTTCACCCTCACCAGCTTCAGTGACTACCAAGTGCAATGGATAGTCCCACCCCTGAACATACATTTCAGCTACAAGAAGCCGATATGCTTGAACCGTGATCACTGGGTTGCTTGCTTTCATTGAGAATACAAAATTATGGTAGTCTAACTTCCTACAAATTCTAGCAAACTCAAATGCAGATTCAACATGTCAAAGTAAAATTTGCATCATAAGTGAAGTTTGAAGGGAAAGCTATAGAATCTAAAAGTATGCTAGAGGAGCTGCTTACCATTCCCGATGTAACAGAAAACACATTTATGATCTTTTCACCCTTTTTCATCAATCTCTTCTCTCTAAAGGCTTTTACTTCATAATGAAATTATTTACCTTTTAAGCTAACATTAGAGCAAAGATAAATTATTTACTTCACGTGCTCAATATGCTCAAGTTCCTTTTGAAAATCATCCTCTGTATACTCCAATGTCTCAAACTGAGCCAAAAAAATAGCATGACAAGATTGAAGCATTTGAAAGAAAGTCTGACAAAAGCAACAAGCTCAGCTGTTAAGTATGTACCAAAATTTCCAGGGTTGACACGAATTTTATCAAAGCATTCAGCAACCCGCAGTGCAACAGAACGAGCAAAATGAATGTCTGCCACCAGAGGTATGTTATAACTGCAAACGCCAAGGATACATTAGATAACAGAAACAGTAGACTGATTCCAAAAAGTAGACAAGTAGACCTACTTCTTTTGAACAAGGGTGTTTTTAATGTCAAAACAAGCATCTGCCTCTTTTTTCCCTTGCACGGTTATACGAACAATATCAGCTCCTCTATCAGCTATTTGTATCACCTGTTTATACACACGATTAATCCACTTGGCATTCATTACGTTGGCCTAGGGAGAAAAAGGTTAAATACACTAATATATATATATATATATATATATAGCCTTAGGTTCAACAGAGAAGTCCAAATATTTAGAGAAATAGAGAAGTGATCTTGGCCATTTATTCGGTCAAGATTGGTTATAATTGGTCAAAAGTTGCGGCTTTGACTGGTCAAAAATTGCGGCTTTGACTGGTCAAAAGTTGCGGCTTTGACTGGTCAAAAGTTGCGGCTGTTCCAAAAATAGAAGGACAATTTCGTAACTTTTACAAAAAACACGGGATGAGTTCATATATGAATCTGTGTGATTCACATATGAACTATACGTTCATATATGAACCTTTGTAATTCACATATGAACTCTTTATAACTAATTCATATATGAATCTTGTGATTCATATATGAATCTTGTGATTCATATATGAACCTTTGTGTTTCATATATAAAACTAATTAACTGTAGGTTCATATATGAATCAGTTGAACCAATTAATTGATTCATATATGAATCTTTGTGTTCATATATGAACCTTTGTGATTCATATATGAATTTTTTTAACTAATTCATATATGAACCTTTGTGTTCATATATGAATCTTTGTGATTCATATATGAATTTTTTTAACTACTTCTCATATGGACAAATTAACTGATTCATATATGAATCACAAAGGTTCATATATGAATTAGTTAAAAAGAGTTTATATGTGAATTACAAAGGTTCATATATGAACGTATAGTTCATATGTGAATCACACAGATTCATATATGAACTCAGCCCGTGTATTTTTTACGAAACTGCCCCTCTATCTTGTGCAGACCACGCGAGTAATTATCCGCTGTTTCTCGGTCAAAGCCGCCGATCTTGACCGAATAAATGGCCAAGATCACTTCTCTATTTCTCTAAATATTTGGACTTCTCTATTGAACCCTTCCCTATATATATATATGCGATTTCCAACAGCATTCACAACTACAAAGAGAAACCAAAATCAAGAGATGTTCTCATCCAAACCATAAATCGTACCTGTGAGAAACCCAAATCGTTGGTGATGGTGAAACCTAAAACGGAAATGATGGTGATGGTGAAACACAAATCGAAAATCGAAGGAGATGGTGAAACCCAAAGAAATGTTCAAACTTGAGAAACCCAAAGAATCGTACCTAAGAAACCCAAAGATGTTCTAGCATACAAACAAATATAGAAGAGAAAGTATGGGGCGTGGAACCAGGATGCTGCGATTCATGGAGGAGGAGAAACCTTCAACCGAGTAAAATCGAGAACGAACCAGGATGCTGCGATTCATGGAGGAGGAGACGGGTTGATATTTCAATTTTGTGAATAAACGGGAGGGAGAGATTTGGGGATAAAATCAGTGGTTGGGGAGCCGGAAAGAAAGGGGAGAAGAACGTGGCTGAGAAAAAAACCGTTTTTTGAATGTTGAAAATAACTGCCCTCTATTCTTTTAATAAAATAGTATAGATATGTAATGGGGGAGTTTATGAATGGTTTATGGACCAAGTCTTTGATAAATAAAACTATTAGTAAAAACCACTTAAAACATCTATAACAGTTACGTTAAAAAAAATAGATCTGGCAATTTTTTACTTCAATATCAAAGAGCTTGTAGCCAGTGGCCGGTAACATCCCGGGGGGTAAGGGGTGAAAGCCTTACTACCCGGGTTCGAGTCCCGTGGTGATCAACTCTGAGATACCCGCTCGTGGGCCTGCCTGGGATGTCCCTTAAGGGTTGGGCCGTGGAGCAGGGGGGATTAGTCTGGGCCGAAGGCCTGGGATACCTCCTGAAAGTGCGCTGAGATAGCCTTTCGAAAGTTGCTTTTCAAAAAAAAATTACTTCAATAAATATGTTATCTTATATATTAAAATAAAAAAAATGACAGGGAAATAAAACTCTTCAAATTTGGAAAAGTTACTTAAACTAACTTTTAAAAAAATAGAAACAATATTTTAACATTTTCACCAATAAGAGACAAAAAAAAATACAAGGTTTATGCAAAGAAATAATATTTTATTAATATATTGATTATTTTAATAATATAATTAATACTACAATCTCTACACTAGAATTGCTGAAAGTGAGGGTGTACAAAAAAACGTCAACCCGCGAAACCCGTCCAACCCAACCCGCTAGCAACCCAATTAAACCCAACCCGCCAACCCGCTAATTAGGAGGGTTGAATTGGGTTAACATAACTCAACCCAACCCAACCCGTCGCTAATATATTCTATTTCGATAAATTATATATATATATATATATATATATATATATATATATATATATATATATATATCAAGGTTCTAGATGACGTGAGATGTGACGGCGATGTCAAGCCTTATGAGTTACGACGACATATATATATATATATATATATATATATATATATATATATATATCAAGGTTCTAGATGACGTGATGCGTGGCGGCGATGTCAAGCCTTATGAGTTACGACGACATATATATATATACACACACACACACATTGTGTGTTATGTATTGACTAATACCGTAGAACAAGATAAGTTCATGTAAAGTAATAAAACAGTAAAAAAACATTGATACCAAATATATAGAGCTTACAGAAAATGGTATCAAGAGTGCAAAATCAGGTGTAAATCTCTTGAATCTCCACTCGCTACTATCTTTAATTCTCTTGGTTCGCATTCGACTCTTCGTGTACGAGAATGAGATTAATTATTTACCATTTTGGGTTTTTAGTTTTTAGGTTTCCCTTTTATGAGTATTTAAGTCTTACGTTCCGTGAACAATTATCATTTGTTCTTCAAGTTATATACTAAAAACAATCCTACACTTTACAAAATAATGCATCAACGCATCGTAACACGTCATAACGTGCCATAGCGCATTACAAAGCAAGTCAAACCTTAGAGTGGAGCCATAGAGGTTAACGTGGCGGTGAACCTAAGCCTTGACGCTATAACGCGCCGTAACGAGGCTATAACGAGTTATTTAAAACCATGATATACACAGATATATAATCTTTACAACCATTATAGTTTACAACCCAAAACGTTTATACATATATTAGGGGCTGTTTACTAAATTTTCCATTAAGTCATGTGTGGATAAATTTGTCTTTCCACATAAATTTGTCTGTCCGAATAAAAATGTTTGGTTGTTTACTTTTTTTCCTATATCAACCATCTGAATGATGGAAATGACTATTTTACCCTGGATGTGCATCTCTCATCATCAGATTGATATCAACCACCAATCCAACCTCATAACCATAAATCAGTCCAAATTGAATAATAGCAATGCATGACCAATTTTTGTTTACACCATTTCAATTAAAATAAGACAATAGCAATCCAATGAGTTCTCAAAACAAAAAATCAACAGGTTAGAAAAAACCAACAAGATATAAAAAACCAAAGTTCAAACATCAGTAGCAGCAGAAATTGACAGTAGGAGATTCATCAATATCAGAGAAAACCAGATATCAAAAACCCAAAGTTCCATATAGCGTAGCAGCCAGCGCCACGTTTCGATTTAGAGAGATGCTGGTCAAATGACCCAAAATTGGACTGAGTTGTAAAAACGTCAAAATCGGTCCAAACCAACCCACGTACACTCCTAGCTGTTAGAGTTAAAAATAATATTTTTAAAAATTATTGACTTTTAATACTCTATTTAAATATATATATATATATATATATATATATATATATAGATAGATAGAGAGAGAGAGAGGGGCTGGTTCAAACGAGGAGCGTAACAATTTAAGAAAACGCGAGGACGACCGCCCATGTACAAAATCATATGTGATTCACAGTACAAACCGCGCGCTTTGCAAACCACGGGACAAACCACGCGGGTCCAGAATTTTAATCACATATGATTTTGTACAAAATCACATGTGATTTTGTACATGGGCGGTCGTCATCGCGTTTTCTTAAATAGTTAGTGTTCTCGTTTGAACCTTTCTCTCTCTCTCTCTCTCTATATATATATATATATATATAACATAATTATTGAAAATGTTATTAGGTTCACTGTAACACCCTTAAATTGGGAAAGATCAACTAAATAAAAATTTCGATAATACATCCGAAATAATATGATGTCTTCCTATAATTCAATAGGTGAAATACCTCAAATTAAAATCTATGATTGATGCAATTTATTTTAAAATAAATTTTATGCATAACTTAGTCAGCACTCAACGTCTTAACCCATACTCCTCCAAATCCCTCCGGTCACACTACCGTCATCCGGATGCTCAAACCTCTTAAGGCAAAGTTGGGAATTATATCGATTCACCTTACGATTCCTTCTCGAATTAAGGTCGATTCAATAAATCTATTGTTCTAATCCAACCATCAATTTTGACCCAAAACGGTCCGCTTAAAGCAATTATTATGCTTATTGTCACCCTAAGGGTGCGTTTGGTACACAGACAGGACAGGACATGACAGAACGGGACAGGACAGTTGTTCAGTGTTTGGTAAGACACAAATAGGACTGGACAGGACAGAACAGAACACGTTAAATGACCAATTTACCCCTAGAATCACAAACAGAAAACATGTATTGCAGCAAGAAACTCACATAGAATCAGAAACAAAAAATTATATAATAAAAAAAATACAGATGGCAGGTTCACAGGTTGCAGGTCCAAATCGAGAATTGGATACAAAATCATAGAATACAAATCGAGAATTGGATACAAAATCATGGAATACAAGTTGCAGGTCCAAATCAAACTTTTATACAAAAAATGGATACAAAATCAGAACCATGAAATACAAATCGAGAATTGGATACAAAATCATGGAATACAAGTTGCAGGTCCAAATCAAATATGAGAAATCGAATATAAGGGCAAGCTCCAACAGATTAAAAACACCACAGTACCCAAAATAATAAAGTGGCAGAAATCGAGAAATCAAAATGATTTACCTGTTGGAGAAATCGAGAAATCAAAGACAAAATCAAAATCGATTTACCTGTTGGAGAAGGTCGATTCGATTCAGTTGGAGAAGACGATGCAGAAGGGTTATCAATTCGATTGGAGAAGGGTTATCGATTTACCTGATTTGGTTATCAATGCAGAAGGGTTATTGTAAAGCCCGTATCCCGGTATATATTTTCTTTTATTAATTCTTTTCTTTTAAGTTTGATTTAACGGGGTTTCCAGTAACGGGGTTAGACGATTTGGACCCAATTGTTAAACATGTCAAAACGTGGTTATTAACGGGGTTAACGGAATTGGCAAAATGTTTAAATCCTAAGTTATGTTAAGATATGGAAATACCTTAAAAACCTAGGGACTAAATATGTTTTTTTGCTAAACAAGTTTGCATGGAAACATTGTTTTAACTTAAGAACCGATTTTGTTTTCTTGGAAACTCTCGGTCCTCTTTTCCCTCTCGCAACTCAACGAAAACCCTATTTCTCCTCTCCTCCGCTGCCGTCGACCAACTCCCGTGAGCCACCACCTTCCCGCTGTTGTTGCAGCCGCCGTTTGCCGCCCTAAGCCACCAGCACCTCCGCTGGTCTCGCCGGCGAAGAGAGAGAGAGAGGAGCAGCGAAGAGAGAGAGAGAGCAGCGAGGAGCGAGAGAAAGGACGCGAGTGATCGTTTCTTCGTCGTAGGTAAGTGTTTTCCCCCTTGTTTGTTTCTTTCGTGTCGCCGTGAAACCACCACCGGCGGTGGCTGCCGCCGCCGCCGACCACCACTGCCGGAGGTGGCAGTGGGTGGTGCGTGGGTTGTCCAGCCCTAGTTGCAATCCCAAACCGTTAAGCCGGACGCGAACCGTTTTATAAAATTATCAATTTACGTAAATTCTAGGTGTGCTGTCCAGTTTTCGTTTGATCATAACTTTTCCGTTGTAACTCCGTTTGAGCCGAAACTGGCGCCCACGGTTCTAGTTCTGGGTCGGGCACGTTTTCCGTGTTTTAGCGGAAAACTGGTTCGGTCTCTAGCTGGGCGAAAAAGTGGTCGCAAGTTCGGTGTTTCGTCATTTCATGTGAAAATTTCTGGAATCTGCCTTGATCTTGCGAAAACCATAACTTTCTGCTCGTAACTCGGTTTGGGGTGAAACCGGTGTCAAAAGTTCCCTTTTTGAGTCTAGAAACTTTTCTGTGTGTTTGTGCAAAACCCAGTTCGGGACGTAGCATGGGTCAAATTGTCGGTTTATACTGAAAGGTGCTGAATTTCGCTGTTCTGGAAACTGTTTTTGTAAAATCCGTAGTAAATTGTAGAAAAATCGTTAGGAGGCGTATAATATGTCCTTGGAACCCTAACTCAGAGTACTTTCTGGTCATGAAATAATATTGGGAATTTTCTGGGTTTAAAGGGGTCGAAACAGGTCCCGAACAGACCTGTTTAGTGAGAACGGAAAATAGTTTTAGTGACGGTTAAGCGTGTGTCGTGTCGTAGGGTCCGGGTCTCGTATTGACACGTTTTAACATGCGTTTAGGTGCTGGGAAGTGACCGTAATTGTGAAGCTTGAATTGTATTGTTAAGCTAGGCGCGCATTCGAGGTGAGTTCTCTCACTATAACTAATGTCGGTTATTTTTACATTTCGTTGTGTATGCATGTGGTAGTTTTATTTGCTTTTGATGCGGGGTTAAATAGTGGGGCGTCTAGTCGGGCCTTTATTGTTGTGACTACGCGGGTGGCGTAGGAGTTCGGCGGGGCCGAGGGTCACATACGCGGGTGGCGTAGTAATTCGGTGGGACCGAAGGTTGGATACGCGGGTGGCGTATGAACCCGGGGGTGCCGGGTTGCGTTTGCACGATTGTCGTGTGGTCGGTGGGACCGACGTATGCCTATTAGGTGGGGTGGTGTGAGTATGCACGTTTATGATTTGTTCGTAGACTTGTATGCTGTTTATGTGCAATTATCTGTTTATGGTGGTGTGGAAATAACTGTGTTACTTATGGTGTTGAATTCACTAAGCTTCGTGCTTACCCTTTCCCAATAAACTGTGGTTTCAGATACGGGCGGCTCCAAGGCGTGACGAGTACACACTGGCGCGCGAGGAGAGCTGGTTGTTTTATGGTTTTAATAATTAAACGTTTATTCCGCTGGTTTTATTTTATAAAGATATTAATTATGTGTTTGCAAACGAAACGTTGGGATCATTTAATGAGTTGTTATAAATGAAATGTTTATTTTAAAATTTTAAATTTGCTTGTAATTTTTGGGACGTTACAACTTGGTATCAGAGCACGGCTTGAGTGAATCAAACGCATTTCAGTGTGTTTGATCTCAAGTTTGCGGCTATAAAAATTTTCTTTAAAGTTTTTGGGAAATAAAAAGAAGGAAAAATCCGTTTGAGAAACGGTGATCGGAGACGCAGTGTGTACAGTCAGCCGGAGCCAAAGGGGAAAGGTACAATACTTAGTGTTTTATTGCTTTCTAGATCATATTGTATGCATGCTAGATTACCTGTTGTGGACACTATGATGTATGTTGTACTGCTTGCTATTAGGAATTTATGCTAATTATGATAGGTTACTAAGTGGATGCCCTCTAGGTTGTATGCAGTAAGAGATTTATAGCCTTAGAATATTTGATTTAGTTCTATTGCGCAGCTCTTGTTTGAGTCCAACCGTTCTAGGATAGAATCTTGTATTCGAATGTCTATTTATTTCGCACTGCATATAATCGGGTATTCGCAAGGTCACTCGTTATAATTGGTAGGGATTCGGTAGTAGCAAGGGTAGTGGGATAAGAGGAAGTTCCCAGAGAGCTGGGAAGGGTGTTTATGTATGAGTATGTGTGCTAGATTGCTTTCTAGAACATAGGAGTATGTATGCTAAATTGCTTGGTGTTTATTACACTGTATTGCATGTTTGTTGCTTGCTAATAGGAGGTTATGCTAGCCTTGATAGGTTGTTAGGTGAATGCACTATAGGTCGTATGCGGTAGGAACCGAATAGCCTTAGAATGTCGGATTTAGTTCTATTGCGTAGCTCTTGTTTGAGTCCAACCGTTGTAGGATAGAATCTTACATTCGAATGTCTATCTGGTTTGCACTGTGTGCGGCTGTGCATTCGCGAGGCGACTCGTCATGACTAGTAGAAATTTCGTTGTAGCAAGGGTAGTGTTTGGGGGTGGAATTCCTAGGGAGCTAGGAAGAGTGTGTACATATGCTGATGCGGGCATATGGGTATAGTTATCGGCAAGGAGCTACTTGGACCCATCGGATGGGACTCAGAGCGGACAGTGATAGGTGTAGATGGTAGTAGTAGAGCTCCTACTACCGGAAGCACAGGATCAATGTTCGAGTCGGGGAAAGTCGCGAGGAATCCAAGGAGTCGAGCGTGAGCGTGGTAGGGTGAGTTATTGTGTGCTAATAACTCGTTGTAATATATACCCAGAATAGCCATCACAAGGAGGAACAACTATAGTAAACCTACTAGTACAGGTGTGTACTTGTTTTGCTTTGATGGGATGATCGTTGGGGTAGTGTCGAAGGTTATAAATTAGTAGTTGTTGGAATAAAAGGACGATTCTGGTATTAGTCACTTGGAGTGACGATGAGGATGATGTTTGTTTTGGGCCAAGATGGATGATTGTGCTAGAATCATAGGCTTATAGAGCCGACGTTGATTTGAGGAAAAATCGTAGGGATTATTTGACGTAATTTCCCCAACTTGCCTTAAGAGGTTTAAATGTCTGGATGACAAGAGTAGACCGGAGAGTTTCAGAGTAGTATGGGCCGAGACGTTGAATGTCGAATGAGTCATGCACGAAGTTATTTTGAAAATAAGATTGCATTAACAAATTCTTGTGTTTCAAATCTTTGTATGGACGGTGTTTTGGAATTTTGGGAACTGCTCAGCACACACACAAGATTTTAAAATATGGTTTTGAAAGTGTATGAAATCGTTTTATCACGGGAGTGCAAACTTTGTTAGAATTTGTCTCATTTTCGTTATTTTTCCAACGGTTCTATCGGGTAAGATGATATTCGTGTTTTGTGGTGTTTAAAATGTGGGGCAAGTGACTACGGCTTGTGACTTTAACATTGGAACTCCTCCACATATGTTAGAGTTGAGACGAAAAGTTACATTCCACGGTGTCTGTATAAAGCTAATTGAGTGATTTGGTTAAAATAAGTTTTGTTTTACGGCATGTCGAGTCGTGTGGGTTTAATGTCACGAGGTGCACATCTTATTTGTTTATGTGACCATTTGGGGAAATCTTGGAAATCAATTTAAAGAACCCCACCTTTTGAGATTTTATGAGATTTTAGTTGATATTTTCAAATGATGGAAACGGATTGGTTTTTATCTTTAAGTTTGAAACTTACACGAGACAGTTGTGTTCTAACAAAAATATATTTGTAAACCGTTTCGTCGTTTTGTATGACTATCCGACGCGCGTAAGATTTGTTAGTTAACCATGTGCCACGACATTTTTGTTGAAAAATGGGAATTTTGGGGTCAAATGTCATGGAACTGATTTTGAAATTAGGTGCACATTTTGTCGCACCCGAGGGAAGGTCGAGCGGTTACTTTAAATACATGTCATGAGTCAATTCCTACTAGAACCGCGACGATTCATTTTCAAAGAGATTATTTATTTCGCTTTACGTTTTATAAGTGAACTAAGCTGCAATGAAATGATTTTCAACATGATTTTCATATGAGGGACGAGCGTGTCCATTTTTGCGTAACTACCGACCTGGTAATAGTAGTTTTATTGCTTACGGTCTTTTTGAAATGAAAAATCTAGACGTTGAAACATTTTTGTAAATGATTTTGTAAACCATTTGGGAAATGCGCTTTTAAGTGTTACGTGTCGTTTTGAGAATTTTAAGGGTGTGAGTCCTTTTGGAAAACTCTTTTGTTTAACCCGTGTTGAGTTTGTGACTAATGTTGATTTTAGATTATTGCTTGCTTAAACTTTATTTAAACGCGTTTTTGACCGACTTATGGGTCTAGCAAGCGTGGAGCGTTTTGCTCGGTTTTGACTTTGAGTTAGTCATGGGTCAATTGCACAGTTTTAATGGCTCGATGTGGAGTCTTGTTGATGGGTTGTTTTGTTGCACAGTTTTGCATTTATTGCACGTTGAATATTTTCATGTTTGGGTGAGTGAGTCATTCTGGGATAGGCATGTTGTTGGTAGACTGTTTTGCATTGGATCCTTGGTCATGTCAGTCAGTCGTAGGTAATGATCGGTTGAGTATTTCGGGGTGGGACCCCCGGTATTCTTGTGTTATGACCTTGACTTTCCAGTAGGCACTGAGAGGATATAGTCTTGGGCACTTACCTGAGAGGTAGTTCCGATGTGCCGGGCCTTGAGACGTACCTGGGAGGTAGACGTTGAGGTGCATCTTGATACGGTGTAACTAGGCTTTGTAGAGCGAGTATGGAGGAATAGTAGATGGTGAAAGGTTGGGTATTCCACGCGTGTTGGTAATGTAGGCCGAATAGTAACGGTTAAGAGAATGATGCCCTTGTAATTAAGAGAATAAATGCGCAGTAACCTTTTTGGAAGTAAGTAGTATGTTTAAGTGTCGACTTTTGGGCTTGAGGCCAAACACCCTTATTGTAATCGGTTGGACCGATGTTCGGCGGGTGGCCGATGTTTGTTATTGTAATCGGTTGGACCGATGTTCGGCGGGTGGCCGATGTTTGTTATTGTAATCGGTTGGACCGATGTTCGGCGGGTGGCCGATGTTTGTTATTGTAATCGATTGGACCGATGTTCGGCGGGTGGCCGATGTTTGTTATTGTAATCGGTTGGACCGATGTTCGGCGGGTGGCCGATGTTTGTTATTGTAATCGGTTGGACCGATGTACGGCGGGTGGCCGATGTTTGTTATTGTAATCGGTTGGACCGATGTTCGGCAGGGGGTCGATGTTTTGTTAGTATAAGTTATTGAAAATCTTTGGAGTCTATTAGAATTCGTGGAAGTTAATCGACAGTTAAGGGTAGGAATGATCATAATCGAGTATCCTGTAGGGTATACTGGTGAGCAGCTTTAGAATGGTTAGAGCTTGAAAGTGGATTGAGTTTGGGATATCATCAAATGCGAGAGAATTATTAGAAGCTGTTTGCGGACGTAGACTTCGGGGACGAAGTCTAATCCAAGTGGGGGAGAGTTGTAAAGCCCGTATCCCGGTATATATTTTCTTTTATTAATTCTTTTCTTTTAAGTTTGATTTAACGGGGTTTCCAGTAACGAGGTTAGACGATTTGGACCCAATTGTTAAACATGTCAAAACGTGGTTATTAACGGGGTTAACGGAATTGGCAAAATGTTTAAATCCTAAGTTATGTTAAGATATGGAAATTCCTTTAAACCTAGGGACTAAATATGTTTTTTTGCTAAACAAGTTTGCATGGAAACATTGTTTTAACTTAAGAACCGATTTTGTTTTCTTGGAAACTCTCGGTCCTCTTTTCCCTCTCGCAACTCAACGAAAACCCTATTTCTCCTCTCCTCCGCTGCCGTCGACCAACTCCCGTGAGCCACCACCTTCCCGCTGTTGTTGCAGCCGCCGTTTGCCGCCCTAAGCCACCAGCACCTCCGCTGGTCTCGCCGGCGAAGAGAGAGAGAGGAGCAGCGAAGAGAGAGAGAGCAGCGAGGAGCGAGAGAAAGGACGCGAGTGATCGTTTCTTCGTCGTAGGTAAGTGTTTTCCCCCTTGTTTGTTTCTTTCGTGTCGCCGTGAAACCACCACCGGCGGTGGCTGCCGCCGCCGCCGACCACCACTACCGGAGGTGGCAGTGGGTGGTGCGTGGGTTGTCCAGCCCTAGTTGCAATCCCAAGCCGTTAAGCCGGACGCGAACCGTTTTATAAAATTATCAATTTACGTAAATTCTAGGTGTGCTGTCCAGTTTTCGTTTGATCATAACTTTTCCGTTGTAACTCCGTTTGAGCCGAAACTGGCGCCCACGGTTCTAGTTCTGGGTCGGGCACGTTTTCCGTGTTTTAGCGGAAAACTGGTTCGGTCTCTAGCTGGGCGAAAAAGTGGTCGCAAGTTCGGTGTTTCGTCATTTCATGTGAAAATTTCTGGAATCTGCCTTGATCTTTCGAAAACCATAACTTTCTGCTCGTAACTCGGTTTGGGGTGAAACCAGTGTCAAAAGTTCCCTTTTTGAGTCTAGAAACTTTTCTGTGTTTTGTGCAAAACCCAGTTCGGGACGTAGCATGGGTCAAATTGTCGTTTTATACTGAAAGGTGCTGAATTTCGCTGTTCTGGAAACTGTTTTTGTAAAATCCGTAGTAAATTGTAGAAAAATCGTTAGGAAGCGTATAATATGTCCTTGGAACCCTAACTCAGAGTACTTTCTGATAATGAAATAATATTGGCAATTTTCTTGGTTTAAAGGGGTCGAAACAGGTCCCGAACAGACCTGTTTAGTGAGAACGGAAAATAGTTTTAGTGACGGTTAAGCGTGTGTCGTGTCGTAGGGTCCGGGTCTCGTATTGACACGTTTTAACACGCGTTTAGGTGCTGGGAAGTGACCGTAATTGTGAAGCTTGAATTGTATTGTTAAGCTAGGCGCGCATTCGAGGTGAGTTCTCTCACTATAACTAATGTCGGTTATTTTTACATTTCGTTGTGTATGCATGTGGTAGTTTTATTTGCTTTTGATGCGGGGTTAAATAGTGGGGCGTCTAGTCGGACCTTTATTGTTGTGACTACGCGGGTGGCGTAGGAGTTCGACGGGGCCGAGGGTCACATACGCGGGTGGCGTAGTAATTCGGTGGGACCGAAGGTTGTATACGCGGGTGGCGTATGAACCCGGGGGTGCCGGGTTGCGTTTGCACGATTGTCGTGTGGTCGGTGGGACCGACGTATGCCTATTAGGTGGGGTGGTGTGAGTATGCACGTTTATGATTTGTTCGTAGACTTGTATGCTGTTTATGTGCTATTATCTGTTTATGGTGGTGTGGAAATAACTGTGTTACTTATGGTGTTGAATTCACTAAGCTTCGTGCTTACCCTTTCCCAATAAACTGTGGTTTCAGGTACGGGCGGCTCCAAGGCGTGACGAGTACACACTGGCGCGCGAGGAGAGCTGGTTGTTTTATGGTTTTAATAATTAAACGTTTATTCCGCTGGTTTTATTTTATAAAGATATTAATTATGTGTTTGCAAACGAAACGTTGGGATCATTTAATGAGTTGTTATAAATGAAATGTTTATTTTAAAATTTTAAATTTGCTTGTAATTTTTGGGACGTTACAGTTATCGATTCAGTTGTGGATGGAGAAGGTCGATTCGATTCAGTTGGAGAAGACGATGCAGAAGGGTTATCGATTCGATTGGAGAAGGGTTATTGATGTTTGAGTAAAATTTCACCAGTCTCGACCACGACCAAGGTAAGGAAAACATTTATTACACTTTTTTATAGCAAGGTAAATTCATAGCACTTTATTCCCTGATTAAAGTCAAAATCGAAAGTTATTCGCCTCACGACACTCGACCATGACGTCGACTAGCTCTCACGACCGTCGCGTGGAACCTTGCGACCTCGACCGACTAACGTATGGCATTTCTGTTACTTTTTCATGGTTTAAATGCAGGAATCAATGTCATTAATGACCAACGGCTATAACCGACAAGGTCAGTTATGAGCATTCTATCCAGCGTCCGTTATGACAGTTACCAGAAACGTTTATGAAGGTCATTGAATGATACGAAGACTATAAAAGCGAAGGCTCAATCATCATTTGCGGATCATCGGATCTCACAACGCACATCATCCTGAAAACAACCGAACTCTGAAGAACACTTGAAGCAAAGAATTCTCTTTGAGTAGATCGCTCTCGATGCACATCTTTCACACACGACACATTGTTTTTATACTCGACGCATCAGTTTTTACATTTGATACACTTGTTACTTTACATTTAAAGTATTTCCTTTCATCTGTATTGTAATCATTGTACGATCGACACCCGAAACATAAGGATATCGCCCCTGTTTGGCGACCATAGTGCAGCGACGACTTTCATAGTCGTCCACGGGTTTTTTTCCTCGTTGAGGTTTTTCCCGCGTCACCAAATCTCTGTCTCACTTACGTTTTTTTGTCTTTGTCGCAGGCTTTGTCGAAAGATTCCTTTCTTTAGTTGTTAAATTCCACAATCAACCTTAAGTTATCCTTTTGGACGATTTTTGGCATTAACAATCGATTTATCTGATTTGGTTATGGATGCAGAAGGGTTATCGATTCAGTTGTGGATGGAGAAGGTCGATTCGATTCAGTTATGGATGGAGAACGTTAGGGTTATCGATTCGATTGTAGAAGGGGCAGAAGGTAGATTCAGTTGGAGAAGGGGTTGGAGTTCGATTCGGTTGGAGAAGACGAGGGGTATTTTGGTACACAGGGGTCTGTTCTACTTAGTTCCAGGGGGTTGGGGTGGGACAACCGTGTCCCATGCTTGTTCTAGTTAGTACAAGCGTGTCCCATATATGGTGACACCAAACGCAGGACAAATGTGTTCTGTCCTGTCCTGTTCCACCCTGTCCACCATACCAAACGCACCCTAAGTGACTAATACTAAAATCGTCAATCTTTTCCAACGACTACTCGCTTAGAACTTCTTCACTACCCCAACTATCATCACATTACAATAGTTCAAGTACGCACACGTAACTAGTAGATTCACCATGACACTGGTCAGGTGTCATTATGAACGTACAGTACATGATTATCCTTGCTACTCTTAACGTGATTTCTCGTTTCTAGTGACTCCATCGACCTCAAAACATCCTATCTTAAAGTGCTTAATGGTGAATTTCACTCTCATTTACTTAAAAGAACGATAGTTTGAGTCTATGCATCCAAAAATCAACACCTAATTCTCTCAAACTTATGCTCTGATACCAACTTGTAACACCCTCAAATTGGGAAAGAGCAACTAAATAAAAATTTAGATAATACATCCGAAATAATAGGATTTCTTCCTCTAATTCAATAGGTGAAATACCTCAAATTAAAATCTATGATCAACCTCAACAATATATAATTCAATTCTTATTACAAAGACTAAACTCACTTCGGGTATTACTTAACCCAAATACAAAGTGCTATTCCCAAGGGTAAATTCAGAAGACATCACTTAATCAATTCACCTCTCGAGCACATTTCTAGCACACAACCTTTCACAGTGTCACTAGAACTACTCCCAACCTGAACCTGTTGCACATGCCGACAAATAAAAAGGGTTAGGCTAACGCCTAGTGAGTTCAAGAGTTTATAACATGATTTAAATAATTCTTTAAATAAAAGTTTGCGACATCGATTATGATTTCCAAAAGAGTTTACAAAAAGGATATAAACGACTCATTTTCCAACGCACCCAAAATCATTTAGAAAAGTTCCCAAAAGGTATAGAGTGTTTTCCAAAATGAATTACAATCCAAACTCACTCAACACGTGAATAAATCTATATCATGCAAATCCTTCAAATACGGTTGACGACAAAATACTCAACCCATAAATCATGGAAGAACAATCCATTTAAAATATAATACTTCATCGAAAACATGATACGAACCAATACTCACGCGAACGTAAAATGTAATGAAGTCCAAATGCCATAAACATGGAAATGACCTGCTTCATTTAAACTTTAATATACATGGAGGGGAATCCAATATTAAAGTCATCCAATCGCAGTCAAATGTATAAGACAAACAATAATAAAACAGGAACATTATAAAATCCCAAGTAGGGTTGGCCAAAGATGGGGGAGACCCGTATCCATTGAGAGTGGATGAACACAAAAGTACGTCACTCAAACAATGTTAATCGTACGACACTTCTCTGCATAAAAGCCCAAGTGTCCCATACGACGCCTCACAAGTCACACCCAAAGAGACAGCTGACCTTAGTGAAGTATCAATAAGAATACCACCAAAGGCTCGACACAAGCGGGGTTACAACCATGGCATTGCCCCGACATGGCGAAGGTCATAAACGCCCGTCAATCAACATGACAGCTCAACCAGACTCAACCCTATTAGTGTACCCTTGAAGGTAAAGGTCATAAAACATGGGGTTCGGTCAAATCCCGCAACACTCAGTAGACCATCAAATAAATACTGACTTACGTGCCTATAGATCCAATGCAACACAGTCTACAATAACATGCCTATCCCGGAATGACTAACGCACCCAAGCATGTAAATACCAATAACGTGCAATAAAATGCATCTAGTTGCAATAAATGCAAACCGTAAATAAGACTCCATATTGAGCCATTAAAATCGGACAAAATGTCCCCAAGACTTCCTTAAAGTCAAAACCAAGCAAAATGCTCAAAACTCATTAGACCCATAAATAACGGTCATCATAACAAAAAATGCATTTAAACATCTTTTAGGTAAACAAGTACCACAACATCATTATTAACCCAAAACTCGACACGGGTTAAACAAAAGGGGTTTTCCCAAAAGGACTCATACCCTTATAATTCTCAAAATGACTCTTGACACTAAATTGTGCATTTTCCCAAATGGTTTATAAAATCAATTTCACCAATATGATTAAACCATAAAATAAACTTCATTTTGAACAATAAATCTTTTAAGGACATATTTATGATCTCAACACATCAAGATATCTAAAAATCCCAAATATGGGTGTTTTACAACATTTATGAAGTTAAATACTACAAAAGAGTTAAACTCATCAAATAACACAACAAGTGATAATTTCAAGTAAAACACACAAGTATTTGGAAAATAACATTTTTGGCATGCACAAAGTTTTCACAAATCAACTTGAACTCACCTTGCTAGATTTAGGCTAAATCTAGATTTTCCCCAAACGTAAGCTCATTTGAAGAAACTTGCATCTTCAAGCCAAATTCTTCAAAAACCTTCACCACTTGAATCCTCCAAATAAAAGCTCCTAGTCTCCACAAAAGCTTCAAGCTCCCATATCTTCAACAATGGTGAAAGTGGGTATGGTTTGGGTGGAGAAGATGAAGAAGAAGAGAAGGGATTTAGGGATTTTAGAGAGAGATCGATTTTAGAGAGATATCGATTTTAGAGAGAGAGAGAGAGCTGAGTTGTTGTGAAGGAAAGTGAAATGAGGAAAGAGAGAGAGAGAGAAAGGGCTTAAAATAGCCAAAATATTTCATCAGACAGGTCGCGGACGTCCGACCTGCATCCTTGCAGACGTCCGAACTTAATCCCATCCGAACCCCAAATTGTCTGTTGCTTCCGCGGACGACCTGCGGAAATCCGCCCTTCGCGGACGTCAGGCCTTATGCCCTGCGAACGTCCGTAAGTCCCAAAATGTTTTCCTAATTTTTTGGGTGTTACAATTCACGTATGTGAACATATTCACACCATTAACATGGTCCCACGTATAATTTTTTTAATACACTAATTATTCTAATATAAATTTCTATAATATTTTAAACAACCTGTACTCCATCTATTAATTTTTTTTAAATAACCCCTGTTTAAAATGATACTTTTTATCCATTGTAGTTTTTATTAATGATTTAATATAGCCTTTGTTGTTATAATTTAAAAAAAAAATCAAGTGTAAAGAATTCTTTAAAGTTTGATAGTGAGAAAAAGAAATAATTATTTAATTCAATTCTATTAATTAAATTAAAATTTTATTACTTTATGTTAAGTTTTTTTTTCTTTCAAATATACTTATATGATAGATTAGAGAACATTATAATAATATAACTTGTGTAAAAATCTTTAAAGTAAAGAATCTGCTGGAGTTGGAGGTAATTATTTTTAGAGATTTAAAACTTTAGTTTTCTATTTTAGAGAAATTATCGAAAACATGTTGGAGATGCTCTTACAATCCAATTTTCATGTGAAATACAATGTTGTTTTATATGTGAAACATTCATTACTGTTTTTCTACACATAAAATAATCATGAACATTTTACATATGATACTTTTAAGCAATATTGTATATACACCGCACTTTTACACGTAAAATAATACACGAAATTAATTTAAAATAATACAATATTGTTGATGTTTTCATATTTATTTTAAAAATCAGTTTTATTAGGGAAATTAATTAAGATGTCCCAACTTCGTTTTTCACTTACAAAAATACCCCATATCTCTCCCGGTTTACAAAAATACCCATTTATCCCGCGATTTTACCCTTTATCGCGGATTAAAATAAAAACATCTAAAACATCCGCAATTTTTTCAAAAAAGTGTCCTCGATCGCGGACCAAATTGGTTTTAAAAAATGGAGTGGGTGCATCGCGGTAGGGGTGAGCACGGGTCGGGCCGGGCCAAAAAAACCCGAACCCGATCGGGTTTCGAGTGGATGGTACAGGCCCCGAAACCCGACCGAACCCTAGTTCGGGTTTCGGGTTTCGGGCCATTTCGGGTTCGGGTTACTCGGTCGGGTTGTGCGGGTTGGGCCTGGTCCCAAGCCCAGTTTTCAGCCCAGTTTTTTTTTGGTGTTTTTAGGCCTGTTAACAATTCCTACTTAAAGAAACACTAAACCAAAAGAGTGGAGTGGAGAAAAGCTGAAATCGTACTGGAGAGTGGAGTGGAGAAAAGCTAATTATTAGATATATATATATTTACTATTTATAATTTATTTAAAAAAATATTTTTAAAACTTCGGTCGGGTTCGGACGGGTTCGGGTTTGGGAAAACCCAACCCAACCGAACCGAAATGGAGAATCGGGTTTATCGGGTTCGGGTAGAATCGGGTTCGGTTCATCGGGTTCGGGTAAATTCGGGTTCGGGCCGTCGGGTTCGGTCGGGTTATGCTCACCCCTACATCGCGGGATGAGTGGGTGCACCGCGGGATGAATGGTTTTAATTAATTTATCCAACACACAATAAAGGACACAAATTTACTCCACAAAAATGATGAATGGGTGCATCGCGGACATAAAAAATGATGAGTGGGTGCCTTTGGCTTTTACCATCCCATCGCGGATATAATTAGAGGCGTAAAATTTGTGGTTCTCACTTTTAATGAAAAGGGAACACGTGGATACAATTTGATTATAATGAAGTTTTTGATGTCCGCGATGCACCAAAGGGATTGTTCTCACTTTTACCATCCCATCGCGGATGCAAATTATATTATTTGTGGTTCTCACTTTTAATGAAAAGGGAACACGTGTTTGAATTGTTCATCCACCCAACAAATGGAATTGTTCACCCATACAATTTTAATGCTTAAAAGTTGTGTCCGCGATAAGTTTGTAAAAATTGCGGACAATAATCGAGGGGAAAATATGGGGTCTGCGATCGAGATCAAATCATGGGGTTCTTGGGGCATTTTTGCAAACTAAAAGAGAGATGGGGTATTTATGTAAGTGAAAAATGAACTTGGCGCATTTTAATTAATTTCCCGTTTTATTATTTATTTATTATTATTTAAAATATATGTTTTGTTAAATTATTTATTTTAATTAGGGAAAGGGTTGTGGTATTCCGGCATGTGGGTATGTACCAAAAAAGGTTTTGTCTGAATTATTAACCATTGCTTTCTTTTACTATTCCAAAAATCCACCCAAAGCTGCTGCTCCGATCTCTCTATCATACATTGATTTCATCAATGGCAACCAATCCTGATGTTATCGGAGCCGATGCCGGCGACCTGCAACTTGAAGCCATGAGAAAAGATGGCTGCTCTTGGCACCCATGCCAAGTTCATTTCAGGTCAGACTTCAAACGTTTTTGATTTCATTTTCATTTTCGGTGACTGATTGCAATCGACTGGCATATCTGTTTTGGGAACTCGGATGATCTTTTTAGTCGGAAAACGGTCAAGGATAATGCTAATTTGTACTTCTTAATGATCAATTTATATCAGTTTGTTGCGTGTTTTTAGCAATGTTTACTTGATGCTTGTGGCTGGAATCTGATTTTGACATGGATAATCCATGCAATCTGTTGGAATCTGGAATTCTGTAAACTAAATCCAAGTTCGATGCCCGATTTAAGGAACTGCCATAGAGAGTTATTACTTTCCAATTTCTAATGCAAGATGGGATATCTGGTTTTCTTAAGAAGCAAATTTCTGCAAGTGTTTGTCTCACTACTCATAAGATTATTGCTCTAAGGGTTTTGACTTGGAGTGTAACCATTGAAAATCAGAAGAAGTCTTGCCAAATATGGATATGATAAGTTACTGAGTTTTGATGTCGATAGATTTGTGCTGGCTTCTATGATCTTAGGTACCAGGAATCTTTTGTTTCGTGTATATTTTGTAGCTGATCCTATAAGCCTTGTTAATCATCAATGTGTTCATCATCATCATCATTGGCTAGCTGTATTTGCTCCATTGGCTTTATAGACCCCCCTGCTTCATCGTTTCTCTAGTTCTATTATGATTGATCAATATCTGTGGTTGGTTTACAATGTTTCACTAGAAAGAGTGTGATATTTATATTCGTATCAGAATGTTGCGGTTTAAAAGAAAGAGCGACGTCTTAGCCATCATAGTCTGAATCTCTTCAGATGGGGCATCTATCCATACTTGTTTCACATTGTGAATCAATCTCTTTTAGCCCTCTTTAGGGTTGCTTGACGTGATCTATTTTAGCGGTGACTAATTTGACATCCATCTGGTTCAAATCAACACGAAAAATCAAATCAATGTTGGTAGTCACAATTGGAGAAGGACACTTGTGTATTTATCATTACCTGCATTTATGCTAACTATGTTTTTTAAGGTAATAATGATATAAACATACCATATAATAAGGGCACTAACTGCCATGCCTCTGATTCCTTCATCTCTAACTACCAGATTCCAAAGATTTTTTTGGCTTAGTGGTATATTTTCAAGGGCATCCTATTATCCTAACATGTGTTTATATAAACCTGTCTGATTATGATAATGTGACTTATATTATCTGCAGCTCAGATGATGCTGCTCTTGTTATAAAATACGGGAACAACGGTTCCCAAGACACATTGGTGAGTGAAAAAGAAGCACTGATGCGGATTCGTGTCCGTTCTCTTCCTCTCCAAGATGATGACTGCAATCGCATCAAACCAGGTGAGCATGTTGTTGTCAACCGAAACTCACAACCTGAGGGCGGCTTCTTCGATGCAGAGGTAGAGAAGGTATAATTTTTTGACCTTGATATCACTTATATATTTTTTGAAACATGTTGTAGGTAGGATGTAGAACATTCTGGAGATCTGATCATGAGAGACTGATTGAAGTAGAAATTTGTGATTATTACTAAGTTGCCATGAGTTACTTTCAAGAACAGCTAAATGCCATATTTGACGCACCAATTTTATAGAGGTAACTTAAGACTTTTCTGGTTGTCCATGTACTCATCAATGTTTTCTTTTGAGAAATGGCCATGATATGAGCTAATAATCTTTGTATATGAATTGGAGGATGATCTGTTTTTGTGCAGAACTAACAAGAATAACGATGAAATGAATTAAATCAAAGATGATCTAATCTAGTTGTGTTTTATGAAATGAATAATGAATTTTGTTTCTGTAGTTGCAACGGTAATATCTCTCACATTATGTAGCCTATGTGAATACGAACTTATACATATTCTTGATACTTCAACGAGATAAAAAGAATCGGATGGGAAGTTGAGCGAAGTTAAAGAAAATACAAGAATTTGCATCAAGTAACATATTCATAGGTCCAATACAATTGCATATCTTTACTTGTATCCTCATATACAATTTAACTCGATTAACACCCTGGCATGCCTTTGATTTTAAGCTTATTATCTTTCTTAGTGCATCCATATGTATATATGGATCTTATATATATATATATATACCATTAACAGGTACAAAGGGTAAGACATTCAAAGAGGATGCAGTGCAGATGTACTTTCATGATTAGATGGCTTCACCAAGACCTCAATGGTGAAAGTTTGACAGTTCCTTCCAGTTCAGTAATGAGATTGGCTGACAAAAGCATCAATAACCATCCAACAATTTCAGCATTCATGGATGAAATGCTGCTGCTGAGTAACTCTGATTTCTCCACTATGTCTCCACAGCTGACTGTGGTCAATGCAATTGACCTGGAATTCCATGATTTGTTAGAGAAACAAATAGAAGGAATCAGAAACTCAGTTCATTGTTCCAAGAAGAAAATTAGAGATGAGATTTTGGGGTTAGAAGGTAAACTCCATAAACCAACAATGTGTTTTGGTGCTTATACCCTTTCTAGAGTTTTGGTTGCTATTAACATTTTCATTTATATATTTTTGAGTGCTGTGGGCTCCATATTCCATTTATTTTGTGTTATAAAATGATGTTTCCTGATGCAGATAATACTAATGAGCAAGTAAAAGGAACAGATATTTCTGAGTCAGAAGTAAGAGAGACGGAAATTCAAATTTCTTCCGATATGAGTAATTTTAGGAGGTCAAACCGGAGTGAAAAGGTATCACGGAGAGCTGAAGTAAAGGATCCGTCATCCCCTGTGATCCCGAGTCCATCAACTGAAGAGCTTACAGACAACAGGTCACCTCTGAATCCTCTAGCTGCTCGTGCAGCTCTTGCTTCAATGATGTCAAAGTTGCCTCAAAGCCTCGAAATTCCCCTGAACGGGGAGGAAACAAAAGGCTTAACTGATGATTTCTTTGATAAATTATCCTCGGAAACAGAAGTTACTACGAAACCAATTACAACTGTGAAGAAGCTGCTCTTTTCTGGAAATAGTAAAGCAGAAGGTAGTGCTTTTGGTACAACTATTACACAACCGAGGCAAGATAAGATGAATCCTGCAACGGGAACCCGGTTAACTCGTGCTACAGTTAAGAAGGTCAAAGGCATTCCTGATGATAATATTGAAAAGAGTAGCTGCGTTGATGGAAACAAACTAAGTTCTACGACTAACAGGAGGTCTACGCGTTCAGTGCTTCCCGCAGAGGGAGAACGAGCAACTGTTGAGACTACTGACCACAAAGTTAAGGCTGATGGAAGTCATACATCAAAAGACAAGAAAACCCTTTTCACCACGCCATTGTCTGTTGCTGAGAACGACTCCACACCAAATGCTCGAAAAAAAATCCTTTCAAAAATGGAAGAAGGAAACAACGGAACCGATTGCACTGTGGATACTAAGAATTCAAGCAATATGAGAAGGCGCACTCGTTCGATGCTCAATAAGGAGGCTGCAAATATAAAAACAGGAACCGCGAAATCAGGGGATGACGAATTTCCCAAAAATGAGGTATTATCTGGGGGAACTGACGGCATTCTAGATGCCAAAATGTTGAAAACAACAACGGAAGTTAATTTGCCATTCTGCGCTGAGGGAAATAAGAAAAGGGCGATAAAGACCGGTGAAAAAACTGACAGCAAATTCATAGACGCCAGTGTTGATCTGGTTCTCACCGAGCAAAGGAACAAGAAGAGGAATACGTCTGGTGGTGCTTCCGCAACCCAAGATTCGGAAGGTACATCCATTGAATTTAGTCGACACCTTTCACATATAGAGTCGAGTTCATATGAGAACAGTAACTAAATAAGAAAACAGTCGATTCACATGTGATTCACTCAGGTCGCGGCCACGCCACGCAGACACCCTTGTGTTGACTGTTGCAGTCGAATCACATGTGATTTTACACTGAAATATGTGCAAATACAAATTCTTGTGAGAACTATTTGATTTTTAATAGTACGGCCCTATAATACGCATGGCAGGGAATGTGACAAGTGATGGTGGACGCAGTTATGGTTCTAAGAAGAAATCTCTGGACTTGATGAAGCATAAGGTGCGGTCTTCACCAAGGTTCCTCTCTAAGACTTGATCACAAAACAAGGCATAATCTTTGGTTGTTTATTCCACTTGGTGCAAATTATTGTCTCTTTCATATGTATGCAATTTTGCTAATGTAAAAGAGGCTAAAGTAGGAGTGGTAATATAATATCATGGATCTAGTAGTGCTGAGTATATGTGATAAAAGACTATGGCTTCTTGGTGATCATTTCTCTATCTTCTTTTTCTGTCCTTTTGGCTTGTTTATCCTTCAGCATGTGCAAGAAAGTGTAGACTTATGATAAAGAGCTTAACTATGGAAATCCTTAAACAAGTATGCATTAATTATTTAGTTAGGGGTTGTTTACCTACTGGCTACTGCTGATTCGCAGCATGGCTGACTCAGTCAGCATGACTTCATCTAGGTTTCTTTTAGTGGGTTAATTTCATTTACATTTTCTCCTCAACTATAATGAACAGACAGATCTGACATAGAATTTCACTTGCATTTTTCTTTAATAAAGTCCACACACTTTTTTTCTTCCCATCATGCCTCTCATGTTCACCATCTATCATCATGTATCATGAGATTATCAGTAAACAACGTATCAACTACTAAAGGAATGAGAAATAACAACTAAATTACGTGATTTTACCTTAAAGATAACGTAGTTATCGTTTTCGTTCATTACTTCATTTAACTAAACGAACCAAAACCTTGTCCATGTTGGTTCATTTATTAAATGAACAAACAAAAACGAATTACTTGCCAAACAGTTCATGAATGCTTTCTTCGTTTATAGTTGCACTTTCTATAACGTAATAAAGTTATTAAAAACGAGTAAAGTTTTGAGGATGATACACGTGAAGAATGGATCTTTCATAATAGAACCGAACAACAACCCAATAAGGACTGATTTTCCCTAAATGGGTTCAAGTCGACGACACAAACTAAAAACCGAAACCAGAGATAATGTACAAAGATATTGCCTCTACTTCAAAGAAGAGGGGTGAATTAATTTGTCTTAATAGATTTGAAAGATTTTTGTTTGAAAAAGTTTTTTAATAGATGGAATGAACATCTTTTTTAAGTGGGAGGGACATGTTTGGAAAATCTTGGCTTCTGCATAAAGCTTCCCTCTAAAAGCTTACTAAATAACCATGTTCTATATAATTGGCCGAATAAGCTGTGAGTTACAATAAACTCATTAAGCTGCTAACAAATAAGCCCTAAGCCCGCCATGGTTTTGATTTTGATTCTCAAATCAAAATTTTGAAGTCCACGATTATTTTATCTTCTATATTACATGTTATTCTCAAAACCATGATAACTTGTCTAAAGTCCATAATTGAACTTTTTTGAACCACCATTTGATATTTAACATCTTTTGAAGGCCATAACAATGTTCATATAGGCACATGTACCACAAACCCAACAACAATAGAATAACGAGTTCCATAAGTTTAATAGTATTCATAGATTTCACTCATATCGCATGCAAATGCAGTGTTTCAAACGTCTGGTCTGGAGGGAGCTTGAAGCAACTTATGCATAATGCATTATACACTAACACATCATAAAAAGATCCGATCCTACATTTCTGATGCTATCGTAAAACAACCATCAGTTGGGTTGGTATTTGGGATCAGCCATCACGAAATGATAAGCAATAACCAGAAAGAATATAAAGATGCCCAGAGAATTGGCAAAGAATCCCAGGTCCTGATCATCGAACATCTGTATAACAACAGCATATGTCAGAGGTCATACCAATCATTTCACAACATTAATCCCATTTAAACGATTTACATGAAAAGGGATGTATGCAAATTAGAAGCGACTAAATCACGTTGAGAACTGGATGTTAGATAAGATTGACTTCTGGGTTTTTAAAACAACAAACGAAAACAACTCAACCATGCTCTAACTCGACAAAAGTAAAGATTTGCTAAACCAATGAATCATCAGTCATCACAAGATAACCTTTTTTACATGATCCTTTAACTCAGAATCATATAATCACTCATTGAGTATTTGAGCAGCCGATGCAGTCCAACTTATAGGATCTAATTAGTCAAGAATAATGACTCGACTAGAATACCCTACTTCAGATACTTTCTAGTTTCAAGTACTCAACCAGATTGGTCAACCCTTAGGGCAACATGTATGTACATTTGTCTTCCAAGCATGTCAAGACTCAAGAGAAGGAAGGAGAAAGAAGAAATAGGAAAAGAAGATCATATCCTAGTAGGCAATCAGCTATGCCCACTTTACCAAAGTGCATAAGATCACATGCAGATGAATATAGTCGAAGTTCCCATAACTTATGGGATTACATTAGTGTCAAACAATCAGCCACCATAATGCAAAGTCCAAACATGCTAGAACTAATGCCAAGAATAGTAAACTGTACTTAAAAGATGATCTTCATGTGACGGATGCTCCATTTCCTGAAATAACTCGTGCATTTAAAACATTGCATATGTTTATACTTTATGGGACTTTTCTATGTGCATCTCTCAAAACAAACTCCAAGTCAAAAACTTCCTAGCCTCATCTCTTCATCTGTATTTTTATGAAACTCTTATATATGTGACTCTTACTACAACCACAAGTGTTGGTACTTTGAGCTTATTTTATATGCAACGAACTCTTGATTTGAAGTTGGGTTATATTTAATGGGACTGTTCTTTTCAAGCAATTCCCATCACATCATTACAGAAAACATGTAACTGTTGTCACTCTACAAACCCTTTCATCCCAAATACAAACAATATAACTTATCACATTCATGTTGAGTTAGTTGTTCTCTCATGAAAACCTCTGGTTCTTTTACCTAACTTCAAACATAACCCAACTTCAAATCAAGCAAATCATTTAACTTTATCTAAACAATGTCCATACAAAAAAACATAAGGTATCACTATGCCATCAAACTAAGTTGCACTTCCTTGTTCCTCTACTGAGTACTGACACCTGTAGTCAGACTATTTTGGCACTGAATTACTTCCATTTTCATCTTTGCTAAGTCAATCATGCTTACTCCTCTGGTACCTAGATATAACAGCTTATAAGAAGAAATCGGTGTCGATATTTCAATGGAAACTCTCTCTACATCTCCTTATCTCAAGCCCTTAGATCTATCATAAATTTAATGGCACTTACTCCAAAACCCTAAATCCATCCCCAATGTCATGACAGCTTATAAATTCTCTGCATTAAACCCATCATGATATGCATATGTAATGCTTAACAAAATTAAAATTAAGCATTCAAATGCAAACATATCAATATAAATAAAGGTAGAACGCGATCATAGCCAATTAGCCATATAAATATCGATTAAATGCAATAAGAAGCCGTAAATCTAATCGAAAAACACAGGGATGATTATAATCAGAAACCCTAAGTTGACTGAAAATCGCGACAGGAGAAAACCATACATTTGCTACCTTGGAATTTGGAGAGGGCAATTCTATTCCTTCACTAGACGACTGCAGAGTGCTGTACTGCTTCTGTACCCTGATAGTATGCACCAACGATCACCATGCCTATATATAAATATAAGTGACTTACAGTTCTGGTCCCTGTGGTTTATACCATCCTCGTTTTTAGTCCCTAATTTGGATTAAGTACGATTTTGGTCACCACGGTATGCATTTGCACGGATTTGATCCCTCTACATAAAAAAGGTCTATTAAATGGTATTTTATCATAGTGCATGATACATGACTATACGAACGGGACAAATATGGATAGGGTTAGTGACACGAAGGGATCAAAACCAAAACAAAATGTGTTCCATAGTTTATTTTTTCTAGAATTTGAAATTAAATTTAAATTTCATTCTCTATAAATAATTTATAAAAATAAATTATAAAAAAATATACAAATAATCAATTATCTTTTTTTCTTTATTGATAATTACAAAACAAGTTTTTTAACATATTTTAAAACATTATCAAATATAACTTCTATGAAGTCTCATGAAAGACCAACCATCCCGTGGGATTTCAAAATCTCATGTTTGTTTGATTTCAAATTCATGCATTTCTTCAAACTAAACATGAAATGAATCAAACTCCAAATCCCTCAAAATCTAATCTAATCTAATCCTGCAAACCAAATGACCCTTTTGTTTCTTAAGACTTTGGCATTGTTTGGCAAAAAAAAAAACTAGCTTATTTTTGGAGT
Source organism: Saussurea involucrata (assembly GCA_033807775.1). Lineage (NCBI taxonomy): Eukaryota > Viridiplantae > Streptophyta > Magnoliopsida > Asterales > Asteraceae > Saussurea > Saussurea involucrata. The sequence goes on along the minus strand of CM066327.1, from coordinate 12,439,318 downwards.
ACATGTTTAGATGACCATAGGCTAGCTTTTTGAAAAGCTACTTGGAGTAGATTGTAGCACCCGTAATTTTCGGATAAGTACAACTTCGAATCAGTGTGGAATCGATCTTTTAAGAAAAATATGAAAAATAGGATTTTGAGTTAAATCCTAGATTTTATGGTCTTGTTGGATGGGGAATTCGAATACGAGTCCAACGGTTCTTTCCGGAGCGAAAACGGAGCTATAACGAAGAAGTTATGGCCAAAACAGTGTTTAAGAAGAAACCGAATGAACAGTGTTCGGCGCCGATATTGGCGCCGATGGACTGGCGCGGAGTACTGGTTCAGCTTAAAACACGAATTTCACCCCTCAAACTTCATTTCTTCATATCTCTCTCATTTCAACTCCGATTTTGGTCATTCAAGTTGCTATGGTTCCAATTTTGAGAGCTCTTCAAGGATCTAGAAAGAGTTTTGAAGTTCATAGGAAGATTCAAGGGTGTTTGGTGGTGGTAAGTCTCTTAAATCTCTTCCCTTTCTCTCCCAAATCGTTTTTCCTTCCTTCCTCACAAACCCTAACCGATTTTGGGGCTTTTCTTGGAGATTAATGTGTTTCTTATCCACTTTATGCTAGTGATTTCATTCATTGATGCAAGAGCAAGTTTCATCCACAACACTAGAGATGTTTGGGGTTTTCTAGATTTTCATCAAAACCTAAGTGGTGAGTTCATCCTACTAGCTTCTATACTTTCATATGAGTTAGAAATGTTCCATTGATGATCTTCTAGTATTTTGCTTATCCAATTTCGGTTTGGATGATTTTGGAGAAGTTAGGTCAAATTGAGGTTTTAGGTATAAATGGAGATTTTGATGGTTGATGTTTGGAGAACAATTCTAAATGGTTAAATGTAGTTATTAATGGTGGGAAAATTTATGGATTTAGGTTTTGAAGTTTTGGTTTGAGGATTCATGTGCATCAAAGGAGCATACGTTTGGGGAAAATCTAGATTTAGCTAAATCTAGCAAAGGTGAGTTCAAGTTACTTTGCGAAAACTTTGTACATGCCAAAATGTTAATTTCCAAGTAATTATGTGTTTTACATGAAAATTATCAATGTCGAGTTATTTGATGGGTTTCAACCTTTGAAGTATTTATGGTTGTAAATATGGTAAAACACTTACATTTGGGATTTGGGAAAAATGTGATGAATAAATCATACATGAAAACGAGTTGTTGATTTATGTGATAAATGGAGTCTATTTGTTATGAAAATGCATTTTTGTGGATATTTGGAAATATGCATATAGTACATCATGAGATGTTTTGAAAATGTAAAGGTTGAGTCCTTTTGGAAATGAGGGTTAACCCGATCCAAGGTTTTATTTTGGGTTTTCATGGATTTGAAGTATTTACCGGCAACCGGTGTGTGTTGTTGTGTTTAATGTCATTGTATGACTTTTATGAATTATCTTTCGAGTTAGTTGAGCTTGTGGCTAGGTATTGGATTTTATTAAGTCTTGGGGACAATTGTCTAGTTTTGATAACTCAAAGTTGAGTTTTGAACATGATTTATGTTAATTGGGGAATTGCATGTTTTGAATGCATTTGTTTATTTATTTGGGGTCGTGTAATATTTTAGACCTTGTTAGCCATGGATCCATAGGTATTTGAGTTTCCCCTTAGTCTCGCGGGCAAGAGGTCGGGATTGATTGAGCTCAGTTTACGAGACGTTAGTTTCTTTTGTAGCACGGAATAGGCATCGAGTTCCATGATAAGTAAGGCGTGGGCCTATATGGTCGGGCGTCGTCTCATGGGCAGTAAGGTGTAATTCCATATGTGCTTAGCACGGGATAGGCATCAGGATCCATGATAAGTAAGGCGTGGACCTATATGGTCGGGCGTCGTCTCATGGGCAGTAAGGTGTAATCCCTAATGTGCTGTTGTGGATTTGGAGTGACCCAATGTATAGACCTGGAGTGGTTGAAGTTGGAGGCTCCCTAGTCTCGCGAGCAATAGATCTGGAGTGATTGAGCTCGATTTATGAGAGTAATCCACGTGGGTGTTTTATTGCATAGTAAGTGACCCACTTTAGTGTTCCGTCACGTGCGATGTATACGGGTCTCCCCCGTCACCGAAAGGTGTTGTTTTGAGTATTTGTTGCTACTCATGTTTTTGGTGACGTGTTATATTTATATGGATTGTTTTTCCATGGTATGTAAATTGTGGTTTATATCTCATCTGTGTGTGTTGTTTTGGGTAATTGTGTTTATCCATGTTTTCGGTAACATATCATATTTATGAGATTTGCATTTCCACGTTATATGAGTTGTGGATTATGTTTCATCCACGTTTTGAGATGTTTTGGGATAATGGCAAATAATTATAAGTTTAATCGTTTTGAGTGACAAATGCTATTTCACCTTTCGTTGACTTTGTGAATAAGTCTATTTTTGAGAAACCATGTGATAATAAAGATTTTAACATGGGAATTGGGTGAGTTGGAAAAATGGGTGATTTGTATTTGAAGTAAACTCTTTTGAAGTCATGACTAAAAACTACTAACCTCCGATTTATGATTTTATATAGTCATGATAAAATGCTTGAACTCATTAGGCGTAAGCCTAACCCTTTTTATTTGTTGGCATGTGCAACAGACTCAGGTTGGGGGTAGCTCTAGCTACATTGTGAAGTGGCGAGTGCTAGTAGAGTGCACGAGAGGTGACATGATTAGTGAAGTCTTCCACAATAGTTTGGACTAGCAATTTGTGTGGGGTTAAGTAACACCCGATTAAGTCATTTTATTGTGGGAATTATAATGTTTTAATTTTCGAGGCATTTTAGGGAATGAATTGTAGAAAGAATTTTTATCTTGTTGGGTATTTTATTGAAATTTTATTTAGTTGCTCGTTCCAAATTTGAGGGTGTTACAAGTTGGTATCAGAGCATAAGTTTGAGAGATTTAGGTGTTGATTTTGGATACCTAGACTCAAACTAGCGTTTGTTTAAGTAAATGAGAGTGAAATTCACCTTTAGGCACTTTAAGATAGGATGTTTTGAAGTTGATGGATGTTGTTAGAAACGAGAGTCACGTCGAGAGTAACAAGGATAATCATGTATGGTGCGTTCATAGTGACACCTGGCCAGTGTCATGGTGAACCTACTAGTACATGTGCGTACTTGAATTACTTTAATGTGATGATCGTTGGGGTAGTGAAGAAGGTTCTAAACTAGTAGTTGTTGGAATAGATGGACGATTCTATATTAGTCACTTGAAGTGACGATAAGCATGATACTTGCTTTAAGCAGACCGTTTCGGATCAAGATTGATGGTTGGACTAGAACCATAGGCTTATTGAGCCGACTTTGAATTGGGGAAAAACCGTAAGGTTTATCGAGGTAATTTCCGACTTAGCCTTAAGAGGTTAAAGTGTCCGGGTGAAAATAGTGGACCGGAGGATTTTGGAGGAGTATGAGTTGAGACGTTGAGTGCCGACTAAATTATGCACGAAATTTATTTTTGAAAATAAATTGCATTAATTATTTTTGTGTTTCAAATCCATATATGGATTGTGTTACAATTTTGGGAAATGTTTAGCACACACTAGATTTTAAATCATGGGTTTTGAACCTGCACGAAAGTATTTTATTACGGGAGTTGTGAGCCCGTCGGAACTTGTTCCATTTTATTATTGTTCAACATTACTTTATGATACAGTGATATCCATATTTTATGACGTTTAAGATGTTGGGCAAGTGACTACGGCTTATAACTTTAACATTGGATCTCCTCCACATATGTTAGAGTTTGGACGGAAAGTTATCTTCCATTACGTCTATGTAAAGTTATTTTGGAGAATTTGTTTAATGTGAATTGTTAAACAATGTTGTTTATGTGGTATTACCATAGAAGGGATTTTGGATTTTGGCATTTTAGCCATGATTTTGCTTAATGCAATTTAACTTTGGAAGCACAATGTTTGGTGCTATTTTGTTGACTTGGAGTCATTGAGTTCGTGGAATTTCATGGAGTTTTATTGTACGACGTTTTGTGTAGTGTGGGTACAATTTTACAATGTGCATACTCTATTTGCTTATGTGAAAATTTTACGAGTTAAGTTGGGCATTTGGTCTCACTCGAGTTTTGTTGAGTAAAGTTAATTTTATGCCACAAGGCGACTAAGAAAAGATGAGTTTTGGAACTCTAGTGTCGCGTAACTTTTCTTTCAAGAGTTTGTGTGATCAAGTATTACGTTGCAATTAGTTCAGGGTATGGATCGACTTATACATGGCTTAAGTGATGCATGAAAGGATATTTTGGTAATATTTCATAACAAATAGTTTGGTGCGCTTTCGGTCAGTTAAATGTTTTAGTATCATTTTCGTGTAAATGTGTTATATCGACTTAGGGGTATGCATAGCTTGGTAACCATTGTTTTTCGACACTTTGTTAAACGAATCGTGAGTGAAATTATTTTATTAACTCCCCGTTTAAATGAATGGCCAATTGGTCAAAACATGCTTTAATTGGTGTGGGGTATCACGAATGGTTTATGATATGGGATATTTGAAAAACACGAATGTATGAGTCGTTGACATTAGTCAATTTAGATTTGCCGAATATTTTGGAAATTTGAAAACCTTTTTGGTTTTGGAGGAAATGTGCATTTTGAGTAATTTTGACAAATATATTTAATCAATGATGTTTTGACGTTTTATGTTCCAAGTATGAAATTTTGAGGAAAGTGCTTCGTGATAAAGATTTTAGAAAAAATGATTTGTATAAAACTATGGTGCGTGGAATTCTTATGTTTGAACATTGATGCGCACCGTTGGTGCAATTTGAGATTTGAAAATAGGTTTGAACCCTTTTTGGTGTCAACAAATTATTAACACTTATACCTTATATGTCTTGGAGAAACGCATCGTTGTGTGCAAGTTGCCAAAAACGTTTCATTCAAATGTCATTATAGGACCGGATGGGAAATTTTGAGAATTTGATTTAAAGAAGTTTTTTTTTCTTTTGAAATTTGGTCGCGAACCATTTGATGCATGTTATTTCGTTTCAAGAAAATTTCTAATGGAAATGTTACCAGCTTGCATGCCTACCCCAATTTGTGGTTTTAAGATCTTTTAGTCGATATTTTCAAGTGATGAAAACGTATTGGTTTTGTCTTAAATGTGGAACTTGCATAAGTCATTTTGTGTTTTGACGAAGATGCATTTATAAACCGTTTCATCGTTTTGTATAATAAACTGACGCGTGCAATTTTTTTTTGGTGAACCTTGTTCCATGCCATCTTATGGTTAAAGAGGAAATTTTGGAGTCAAATGTCGTTGGACTTCTTTTGAAATACGTGCACACCTTTTATTGCACCCTGTTTAAAGCCAGCCAGTTACTTTACATGCATGTCATGAGTCAATCCATGCTAGAACCGTGGTGGTTCATTTTTAAGAAGTTGTTTATTACGCTTTTGCGTTTTGTGAATAATCTGAACTGCAATAAAGTAATTTTCAACATGATTTTCGTATGTGGGATGAGCATGTCCGTTTTTATGTAACTACCAAATTGATAATAGTAGTTTTGTGCGTATGATTTGTTGAGATGAAAATCTTGGTATTGAAATTTTTTGTGAAAGATTTTGTTGATTGGCATATTTGTTAAATAATTCGCTTGAAAACCTTGAACTCGTTAGGACTTTGGAAGGGGTAAGTAACCCAGTTAAGGGTGAGTGCGTGTAGCACTTCGACGGTGGAAGGTTGGGAATTCCACACGTGTTGGTACTGTAGGACGAATGGTATCGGTTGAGGGGATGCTGCCCTTTGTAATTGAGAGAATAAATTCGCAGTGACCTATATTGAGGTAGGGGGTGTTTTTTTAGGTGTCGACTTTTGGGCTTGGGGCCAAGCACCTTTAGTGTAATCGGGGGATTGTAGCCGATTTTTTTAAAAGAATGATGGTGATGGTAGTAGTAACCTTAAGATACTTAATTGGGACGAGTGATTTTGGTGGAATAACCTTCGTGTATGGTTACAGAACCTGTCGGTTAATGATTGATGTTGGGATGGATTCTTGGAGTCTATTAGAACTCGTTGGATGTAGATGGCAAGTAATGGTAGGAATAATCAGAATTGATAATCCTGTTGGGTTCGTTAGCGAACAAACCTTGGATTAACTTAAAGTCGGAAATCGAAATCGGGATATATGGAACATCTAAGGTTGGGAGACAACCGAAGTCGTCTGACTAGGAATTATTCCAGTTGTTGGAGTGTTCTCCCGGACATAAGTACAGTGTACGTGAAGGGGCTTTGTTGATAAGCAATTGATCGAGGATTTGTCTTTATAGACTGTGTGGAGGGAATTTAGATTCCAGTTAGGAACTAATAAATTATAGTCGGCGTTGAGTCGGTTAGCCTTGGGTTGTAAAGGATGTAGATTTCGAGGACGAAATCATCCTAAGGTTGGGAGGATTGTAACACCCGTAATTTTCGGATAAGTACAACTTCGAATCAGTGAGGAATCGATCTTTTAAGAAAAATATGAAAAATAGGATTTTGAGTTAAATCCTAGATTTTATGGTCTTGTTGGATGGGAAATTTGAATACGAGTCCAACGGTTCTTTCCGGAGCGAAAACGGAGCTATAACGAAGAAGTTATGGCCACAACAGTGTTTAAGAAGAAACCGAATGAACAGTGTTTGGCGCCGATATTGGCGCCAATGGACTGGCGCGGAGTACTGGTTCAGCTTAAAACACGAATTTCACCCCTCAAACTTCATTTCTTCATATCTCTCTCATTTCAACTCCGATTTTGGTCATTCAAGTTGCTATGGTTCCGATTTTGAGAGCTCTTCAAGGATCTAGAAAGAGTTTTGAAGTTCATAGGAAGATTCAAGGGTGTTTGGTGGTGGTAAGTCTCTTAAATCTCTTCCCTTTCTCTCCCAAATCGTTTTTCCTTCCTTCCTCACAAACCCTAACCGATTTTGGGGCTTTTCTTGGAGATTAATGTGTTTCTTATCCACTTTATGCTAGTGATTTCATTCATTGATGCAAGAGCAAGTTTCATCCACAACACTAGAGATGTTTGGGGTTTTCTAGGTTTTCATCAAAACCTAAGTGGTGAGTTCATCCTACTAGCTTCTATACTTTCATATGAGTTAGAAATGTTCCATTGATGATCTTCTAGTATTTTGCTTATCCAATTTCTGTTTGGATGATTTTGGAGAAGTTAGGTCAAATTGAGGTTTTAGGTATAAATGGAGATTTTGATGGTTGATGTTTGGAGAACAATTCTAAATGGTTAAATGTAGTTATTAATGGTGGGAAAATTATGGATTTAGGTTTTGAAGTTTTGGTTTGAGGATTCATGTGCATCAAAGGAGCATACGTTTGGGGAAAATCTAGATTTAGCTAAATCTAGCAAAGGTGAGTTCAAGTTACTTTGCGAAAACTTTGTACATGCCAAAATGTTAATTTCCAAGTAATTATGTGTTTTACATGAAAATTATCAATGTCGAGTTATTTGATGGGTTTCAACCTTTGAAGTATTTATGGTTGTAAATATGGTAAAACACTTACATTTGGGATTTGGGAAAAATGTGATGAATAAATCATACATGAAAACGAGTTGTTGATTTATGTGATAAATGGAGTCTATTTGTTATAAAAATGCATTTTTGTGGATATTTGGAAATATGCATATAGTACATCATGAGATGTTTTGAAAATGTAAAGGTTGAGTCCTTTTGGAAATGAGGGTTAACCCGATCCAAGGTTTTATTTTGGGTTTTCATGGATTTGAAGTATTTACCGGCAACCGGTGTGTGTTGTTGTGTTTAATGTCATTGTATGACTTTTATGAATTATCTTTCGAGTTAGTTGATCTTGTGGCTAGGTATTGGATTTTATTAAGTCTTGGGGACAATTGTCTAGTTTTGATAACTCAAAGTTGAGTTTTGAACATGATTTATGTTAATTGGGGAATTGCATGTTTTGAATGCATTTGTTTATTTATTTGGGGTCGTGTAATATTTTAGACCTTGTTAGCCATGGATCCATAGGTATTTGAGTTTCCCCTTAGTCTCGCGGGCAAGAGGTCGGGATTGATTGAGCTCAGTTTACGAGACGTTAGTTTCTTTTGTAGCACGGAATAGGCATCGGGTTCCATGATAAGTAAGGCGTGGGCCTATATGGTCGGGCGTCGTCTCATGGGCAGTAAGGTGTAATTCCATATGTGCTTAGCACGGGATAGGCATCAGGATCCATGATAAGTAAGGCGTGGACCTATATGGTCGGGCGTCGTCTCATGGGCAGTAAGGTGTAATCCCTAATGTGCTGTTGTGGATTTGGAGTGACCCAATGTATAGACCTGGAGTGGTTGAAGTTGGAGGCTCCCTAGTCTCGCGAGCAATAGTTCTGGAGTGATTGAGCTCGGTTTATGAGAGTAATCCACGTGGGAGTTTTATTGCATAGTAAGTGACCCACTTTAGTGTTCCGTCACGTGCGATGTATACGGGTCTCCCCCGTCACCGAAAGGTGTTGTTTTGAGTATTTGTTGCTACTCATGTTTTCGGTGACGTGTTATATTTATATGGATTGTTTTTCCATGGTATGTAAATTGTGGTTTATATCTCATCCGTATGTGTTGTTTTGGGTAATTGTGTTTATCCATGTTTTCGGTAACATATCATATTTATGAGATTTGCATTTCCACGTTATATGAGTTGTGGATTATGTTTCATCCACGTTTTGAGATGTTTTGGGATAATGGCACATAATTATAAGTTTAATCGTTTTGAGTGACAAATGCTATTTCACCTTTCGTTGACTTTGTGAATAAGTCTATTTTTGAGAAACCATGTGATAATAAAGATTTTAACATGGGAATTGGGTGAGTTGGAAAAATGGGTGATTTGTATTTGAAGTAAACTCTTTTGAAGTCATGACTAAAAACTACTAACCTCCGATTTATGATTTTATATAGTCATGATAAAATGCTTGAACTCACTAGGCATAAGCCTAACCCTTTTTATTTGTCGGCATGTGCAACAGGCTCAGGTTGGGGGTAGCTCTAGCTACATTGTGAAGTAGCGAGTGCTAGTAGAGTGCACGAGAGGTGACATGATTAGTGAAGTCTTCCGCAATAGTTTGGACTAGCAATTTGTGTGGGGTTAAGTAACACCCGATTAAGTCATTTTATTGTGGGAATTATAATGTTTTAATTTCCGAGGCATTTTAGGGAATGAATTGTAGAAAGAACTTTTATCTTGTTGGGTATTTTATTGAAATTTTATTTAGTTGCTCGTTCCAAATTTGAGGGTGTTATGTTGATCCAAACCCTCAGTGATTTGATAATGACCCTATCTTAAATACTTAGTGAAAATTGTAAGTAAACAATATGTATCAGAGTTTCACTATCGCTGATAAGTACTAAGATCTTACAGTACTGCTGATAGGAACTCTCGCACTTTTAGATTAAACATTCAGCGAACACTGTTCACCATATCGCTGAGTCTGTTCAGTCCTTATGGTGATCGCTGATAAGTTAGTTGTTTACTTATGATCCCTGAAGACAAGATTCACGTCAACAAAGGTTCTACGCTGAAGTCGAAGATCAAGCTCAAGAACCAGCGACAAGTCTCCTAATGAACTGATGCGGATCAGAGAAGACTCAGATTTGTCCACTCAACGTGAAGTATCAAGTACAAGACTTCAGCTATCGCTGAACTTTATCATCTGCTGAATAGTAAATGATAATCGCTGAATCAACGAAAGCTGATCATGAAGTCCTCCGTACAAAGTACTTTTGTCTTAACCTCCCTTGCACGCCACCGTACGAAATGTCAGAAAAGAACCTCCGAAAATCTGAAATCGTACAACCACTCTGACACTACACTGTTCATTCATGCGGCTACTAAGGTTGTCATCAAAGGTCAATGACATGCAACCAATCCGCTAATGACACGTGTAAAGTATATACTGGATTGCATTAAATGCATGCAGTATATAAAGAGATGAACTCACTTCATTTGAAGTAACTTGCTAACTCTGGACAAGTTCAAATCTCTCAAGATAGGATTTTATTAGTAATCTCCTTATCTTTCTTAGTGCAAGAAAACCTTAGTGTTCCAACTTGTTTAGATTTAGGTTTATCCTTTATCTTGTTTCCGCAACAAGCTGTAAATTGTTAATGATTTATCAATAAACAATTTAGAAAAGTAAAATAGTGTGTTTGTATTCAACCCCCCCCCCCCCCCTTCTACAAACTTGTTTAAGCCTTTCGGGACCAACATGTTACATAGCTTATGAGTAGCTTTTTGTAAATATTTCAATTATGCCCTCATTAATATTAATTATTATTTATTAACTATTTTTTTAATATGTAACGACCAAGTTTAAAATAAGCATGCAATTCGTACTAAAACGAAATATCCCAAAATCGGGTTCCAAAATTTCTTACATAAGTCTCAAGATTAGGTTGGCGGAAACAACCTATACACAACTGAGAATAATACTAAACTGAATTATAGTGTCACTTCACTACCGAGCTTCCTCGCTAACCACCCTGCTCACTTGCCAGAGCCTTTCGTTACCTGTTTTCCTGAAAAGATTTTAATTTGAAAATGCGAGGGTTAGACCATGAGGTCTAGTGAGTCCCTCTTAACCGTTCTCAAAACATTTAAAACAGTTTATAAATTTCAGTATAAAAACATCCACATATCTGTTCATATAAAATCATTCACAAATCTGTTCACATAAAATCATTCACGGAATAGGTCCGCCCCATAAATCATTCACGGAATAGGTCCGCCCCATAAATTAGCACCCTGAAGTCACCCTAGGGTGACAACGAGTCAGTCTCATGCTGCTTTACAGGGCCACACTACCCCTGGCATAAACGGGTCACACCTTCCGACACGAGCTGGCGGGCCAACTTAGCCAATTTACATTTCACACAATGTATGCATACATCCCATGTAAAACTTTAAACAACTTTCATGCAATTAAAAGCATAAGAATAAAACATGGCATTTCTCATCATGTATTCGCTTTAGAAAACATGTTACAAATCACGTATTTTAGTTAGAAAACTCACCTGATGCTTACACAGTCTTTTCTTACTTTACTTCTGGCTTACCGACGATCTACCTGAGAAATGGATAAGATACACACTGCTCAGATTCTACACACTTTCCGGATACTATCTTTCCGGACACAGACTTTCCGGACACAAAGGCTTACCGGATACCAAGGCTTTCCGGGCAATTCTCACTTACCGGACACTCCTTACCTTCCGGGTACTACATTCCGGACAACACACACATTCCGGACCACACTACTTTCCGGGTAATCCCTACTGTCCGGATAACCGAACTTTCCGAATGGCTCCACATCCGGATACAAGATCTAATCTAAGATATTTTCGGGACCAACAAGTGGTATCTAAGATATTTTTGGATACTTTCGGGACCAACAAGTGGTATCAGAGCTGATTTGTTTAATCTCATAAACAAGATCTAATCTAAGATATTTTCTCTTCCTTGCTATTATCTGAAAATGGCCAACTCAAACACAAACACTCACTATATCGACAATGGTTCTCTTGCAAAACCCCCTAGATTTTCCAGAGACAACTTCAACTTATGGAAAAATAGGATGACACTCTTCTTAGAAGGTGTAGACCCTACTATACCTTACTATCTTGAAAACGGTCCACACATCCCTGTAACGATTGATCCTGCCGTTCCAGCCACTGCAACTAGAGCTGCTATTCCAGAAAGGCTGATTCCAAAGGAAATCCATCATTGGACCGATGAAGACAAGAAGAAAGTGGCTATAGATACAAAAGCCAGATCCATACTATCCATGGCCCTTCCTGACGAAGTCTACCATTCCGTCATGAACCTGAAATCCTCGAAGGCCATGTGGGACACAATATGTGTTCAGTATGAAGGAACGTCTGAAGTCCAGGATTCAAGAAAGATCAACCTGGTAAGACAATACGAAAGTTTCATCTCTGGTAAGAATGAAACTCTCTCTGAAGTACATCAACGTTTTAACTGCTTAATTATAGATCTTAAAACGGTTGGTAAGGAATATTCTAACTTTGAAGTTCTGACAAAGTTTTTAGAATGTTTACCTGAAAGCTGGGACAATTATTCCATGTGTCTCAAGCTGTCAAAAGATCTAAGATCAATGACACTCGCTACCTTATATGGCACATTGCTGAATCATGAGCAATCTAGCCATCTTAAGAAGAATCTTGTAAAAGATTCCAAAAGCACCCCTGTTGCTTTAATCTCAGAGGAACCTTCTACTCAGCGACCCGTGGTCACTATCACTGAGTTAGAAAGTAACTCTGAAAGATCATCAGATTCTGATTCTTCAGATGATGAATCCTTGGCTCTCCTAACTAAAAAGTTCAGGAGATTCGCCAAGAAGAAAATGTTTAGAAAGAACAAAACTCTTTCTATAGCTGACAAGCCTAAGTCATCAGCTTTTGTTGATAAGGCTACTGCTACTTGTTTTAACTGCGAAAAGACAGGTCATTTCGCTAACGAGTGCAGGTCAAAGAAAATCATGAGACCTTCAGCCTTTACAAAGAAATACTTTGTTCCAAGGAATAAAGACGACAAATACTTAAAGCTGAAGGAGAAGTATGCAAAGCTGAAAAGCTTTAAGAAGAAGGGAAAAGGCCTAATGGCTGACTATGATTGGGCTGCTTCTGATGAAGAAGCCTCATCATCTGATTCTGAAGATGATGAAGCAAATCAATGTCTCATGGCCAAGATTGAAGAAGAGGAAGAAAGTTCAGACATTCCCTCCACTTCAACATCTGCCATTCAGGTATCACCTTCCTTCTTTACCAATATTGTAAATATTGATGAAGCTGATAGTCTCCGTAAAATCGAACTACTGACTAGAAGCTTATACGAAGCCATGAACGGCAAAGCTGTGGTTGAAAACCAAAATCTTGATCTCGCTGAAAAGCTTAAAAAATTGCCACCTTCAAATAGAAAAGCTTTCTAAATTTGAAGAAGATTTTAAAGATCAAGTCCATTTAAATCAGCTAGTCAAAATTGAACGAGCGGAAGCTATCGCTGCATTAAAAGCTGAACAAGCTACTGTTGAAGGATGGTGTAATTCTTCAACAAAGATCACTGAAATAATTAAGGCTCAGATTCCTCTGAGTGATAAACGTGGTCTGGGTTATAAATATGATACTCCAATGCCAACCACTGAACGTTCAATGCTTAAATTTGGAACGTTCGTATCCTCAGTAGCTGACACTTCTTCATCTCAGTACTCCTCGTCGATTACACCAATCCCTGAGGAAACTCCTACCTCCTCAAAAGGTAAGGAGAAAATGGTTTATTCAAAACCTACCTCTGTCTCTAAAGATAAAGGTAAAGGAATTGTAATTTATCAAAATCCTCAGAAGGGTACTTTAGTACCTAAGCTGAATGCTTCCAAAGCCTTAGTGATTCATTCATCTGGTTCTAGAAATCAGACCTCTGGATCAGTTCAGCGACCTACTCCTAGACTCAGAGTAGATGTCCTTGGTAAGAAATCTGAAGAACTAAATGTTCGTCCTATTTCAAAAACCAATAGTGTACTTGGTGCTGGCACTTCTAATTCCAAATTAAAAGCTCAGCACACAAGTGGTCCTAGAACTAATTTTAGTTATAGGAAATGTTATCACTGTGGACTTACCGATCATATTGCAAGTAAGTGTCCCACAGCCACCAAAGCTGATAAGATAGCTAAGGTGAAGATAGCACCAAAGAAGACCAAACCAGTTGCAAGTCAGGTCAAGGTGACTCATACCGCTGAGGTCAAGAAATTGACCAAAGTGAAGAAAGACAAAGCTGAATCTTCAAATGCTGCGAAGACTGCTGAACCCATTCCAACCACTTCCACTGACAAACGCGTATACATGGTGAAGTGGGTACCCAAGCAAAACTAATCTTCCTTTGTATTGCAGGTTAAGAAGGGTATCTGGTATCTCGATAGCGGATGCTCTAGACACATGACTGGAAAGAAAAGCCTGCTCGCTGAATACAAGGAAGAGAAGGGTCCCTCTGTAACTTTCGGTGGAAATGGAAAAGGACACACCCGAGGGTATGGTGTACTTTCAAATGGTACAACATCCTTCAGAAGAGTCGCATATGTTGAAGGGCTGAAGCATAATCTTCTGAGCATCAGTCAGCTTTGCGACATGGATAACAAAGTGATTTTCACCAAGGAATCCTGCTTTGTCTCTGACAAAAAGGAGAAGATAGCTCTCAGCGGTTATCGTTTGGAAAATGTTTACGTTATAAACATGGACTCAACAACCACTGAGAACTCCTGTTTCTTCTCAAAGGCATCTTCTGATGTCAACTGGCTATGGCACAAGAGACTCTCACATCTCAACTTCAAGACACTGAATACTCTTTCATCCAAAGAGTTAGTCACTGGTCTACCTCAACATTCATACGCCAAAGAATCCTTATGTTCAGCGTGTGAAAAAGGGAAGCAGACCAAGGCAAGCTTTAAGTCCAAGCAAGTTTCCTCAGTGTCATCTCCTCTTCAACTACTCCATATGGATTTGTTTGGCCCCGTTAACAAACAATCCATCGCTGGAAAGAAATATACGCTGGTCATAGTTGATGAATTCTCTCGTTATACATGGGTAATGTTTCTCCGTTCTAAGAGTGACACCCCTGAAGAACTCATCACCTTTGTTCGGAAGATGGAAACTCTGAACAATATGACTGTTCGCTCAATAAGGAGTGATCATGGAACTGAATTCAAAAACAGTTCTCTTGATTCCTTCCTTGAGAGCAAGGGTATTTCTCATAACTTTTCGTCAGTGAGAACACCACAACAAAACGGAGTCGCTGAAAGAAGAAATAGAACAATTATTGAAGCTGCACGTTCAATGCTCAGCGATTCTCACCTGCCTACTCAGTTTTGGGCAGAAGCTGTCAACACGGCTTGTTTTACGCAAAACAGGTCGCTGATAGTCAAAAGATTCAAAAAGACAGCCTATGAACTCTTTCATGGGAGAAAGCCTTCAATCAGCTTTCTTCACATCTTTGGTTGTCAGTGTTTCATACTGAACAACAGAGATGCCCTTGGAAAGTTTGATCCTAAGGCTGATGATGGAATCTTTCTTGGATACTCCTCAGTTTCCAAAGCCTTCAGAGTCTTCAACCGAAGAAGACAAACTGTAGAAGAAACTATTCACGTCACGTTTGACGAATCCCGTTCAGCGAACTCTAAACCGAACGCTGATACAGAAGAACTGAATCAATGGATGTTTTCTCATCTTGGTGATTCAGAAGATGTTCCCACTACTCATACTCATACAACTGAAAATGATGGTCCTACTATCATTCCCAATATGCAGAATAGTGAAGCTGAAACATCTTGGGTCTCAGCTGTTCCTATAAATACTATACCCGCAGTTGATCCAAATGTCTCAGAAATTCCATCTATTTCTCAGCAATCAGTGAATGAAGTGACAAATGCAAGCATTCCTCTCTTAGCTGATTATCCAGAAGTAGCTGAAGCCTCATCTTCAGTTTCTCCAGTTCAGACTGAGTCAGCGACGCATGCTCCGGCTCAGCGATGGACTGTAAATCACCCAATCGATCAAATTCTTGGTGATCCCAACGCTGGTATTCAGACTCGTAGAAGTGCAGGTAATATTTGTTTATTTGTTAACTTTATTTCTCTAACTGAACCAAAGAAAATAGATGATGCCCTCAGAGATCCAAACTGGGTCAGCGCTATGCAAGAAGAGCTGACTGAATTCGAAAGAAACAAAGTTTGGAAACTTGTTCGGAGACCAACTGACAAAACAGTGATAGGCACTAAGTGGGTCTATCGAAACAAGTTGGACGAACATGGTACTGTAACTCGCAACAAAGCTCGTCTTGTTGCTCAGGGATACAGACAAGAGGAAGGTATAGATTATGACGAAACCTTTGCTCCTGTAGCAAGACTTGAATCTATTCGTCTTTTCTTAGCATATGCTGTACACAAAAACTTCACTGTACATCAAATGGATGTTAAGTCAGCGTTTCTAAATGGAAAGCTGAATGAAGAAGTTTATGTGGAACAACCTCCAGGATTCTCAGATCCTAAGCGTCCAGGTTATGTTTATAAGCTGGATAAGGCACTTTATGGCTTGAAGCAAGCTCCTCGTGCATGGTATGACACTCTTTCTACGTATCTCCACCTTGAAAAATTTGAGAGAGGTAAGATTGACAAAACTTTGTTTTTTAGAAAAATAAAAGGTCATATCATTTTAGTTCAAATATATGTTGATGACATTATATTTGGTTCTACTAACCCTGAGCTTTGTACTCGTTTCGCTGATAGAATGAAAGATGAGTATAAAATGAGTATGATGGGTGAACTAACATATTTCCTTGGTCTTCAGATTAAGCAAACTGAAAAAGAAACTTTTATAAATCAGGGAAAGTATGTTAAAGATATGCTGAAAAAATTCGACTTAACTGAAAGTTCAGCTATGAAAACCCCTATGGCACCACCGCTGATACTTGATAAGGACACAAAGGGTGTTCCTGTCAATGTCACGCTGTACCGTGGGATGATCGGCTCACTACTGTATCTTACAGCTAGCCGACCCGATATTATGTTTGCAACATGTCTGTGCGCACGATATCAAGCTGAACCTAAGATATCTCATATGAAAGCTGTAAAGCGAATCTTTCGATATCTTAAGGGTACAGCGAATCTAGGTCTTTGGTATCCCAAAGATTCAGGATTCGATCTAACCGCCTATTCAGACAGTGATTTTGCAGGTTGCAAAATGGATAGGAAAAGCACCACAGGAGGATGTCAGCTCCTGGGTGGAAAGCTGGTAAGTTGGACAAGTAAGAAGCAAAACTCGGTGTCCACTTCCACAGCTGAAGCTGAGTATGTAGCCGCTGGAAGCTGCTGTTCTCAAGTCTTGTGGATGAGAAATCAACTACTAGACTATGATCTTCAGCTCTCCAAAATTCCAATCTATTGCGACAGCACAAGTGCCATCGCTATAGCAAACAATCCAGTGCTACACTCAAAGACAAAACACATAGAAATCAGATATCATTTTATCAGAGATCATGTGATGAATGGTGATATAGAACTTCATTTTATCCCAACTGATTATCAGTTAGCTGATTTGTTTACCAAACCTCTTGATGAGACAAGATTCAACTTTCTCATCAGCGAGCTTGGAATGCTGAACTTTGAAGGATAAATCTTCAGCGGTTCACATTTAATCAGCGATACGTTTATACATTCTTGTATAGGCTCTGGATAAAATAAACTAGTACAATCCATTTCATCATCTTCTCTCTGAATAAATTGGGTTAAACTGATATTCAAGGTATGTTTTCTCTGACAAAACGCATGAAAATGCAAGATTTCAAATTCTTTCATCGCTGAATAATATTTTGAAATTTCTTAAAACCCTCACTGATATTTCTATTCAGTGCTTCATATTTTCCAAAGAGTCCCTGAGTTTTTCTTTCAAAACCTCAGAGACAACGAAAGAATGTGAAAGGACAGTTGTGACGTCATTGCAACGGATAACACCAGGCACGTTTCTTTTTCTGACACACGTTTGCACGTTTCGTTGTCTATCCAATCAAATGCAAACACGTGTCCGTGTCATGATGAAAAACTTTCCCGCTCAAGTTTTTCTCTCTCTACTCTCTTCCTATATAAACTCTCTCAAAGTTTATATTTGTCTTTTATGCGAATAAATCTTTCTCCGCAAGAAAAGAACACTGTTGCATTTTGTGCTCTCGATCTTCAAGAACTGTTCATCATCTTCTTCATCAAACTCAAGGTCAATATGTTCTTATCTTTTATCAAATGCAAATAACTTGTTTTCGATCTTATCATTGTTTTACACAAGATCAAACAAAAGAACTCAAAAATAAAATCATTTTCTTTCATGGTTTTATAAACACAACCATTTCATGGTTGTTCTTCAAGTTTTAAATCTAAAATCTTAAACTTGTTCTTCTTTCGTATCCATTTTTTTTAAAAAAAACTGGTATACAAGGCTTATAGGTGTTATATTCGTTTTCTTTAAAAACAAGAAAAACCCTAATCTTCATTAAGACTTTTTTGTCTGAATGAAATGGACAAAATTCGAAAAATCTTAATGGAAATTCTCTTTCCACATTAAGATATTTCTTATTTGTTAACATCTTTGGTTGAACTGATAATACAGTGAAATGGCAACTTCAAAGCTGAATGTTACCGCTGAGTCCATCTCCAGTGATTCTGAGGAACTGGAAATCACCAAAGCTCCTCAGGTTAAGTTTGAGCTGGATCAACTAGACTGGACAAAGGCAAACAACCTTTCAGCGCTTCTCGAGTTTCCTCCTCGGAAGCAGGTATCCCATCTAGACGACGCTGTGATTTTTTTGAAGAATAGCCCCATATACACAGCACTGACAATCACACCTCCTGCCAGTCAGCGTCTATTATCCCAATTCTGGTACTCTGCCAGACACACCAACCTACCCTCAGCCAAAGATCCATCTAAAACCATCGACTGCATACTCAGCGATACTGAGTATGGCACCATCAAGATAACCCCCGCAATAATCCGCAAAGCTCTGAAATTCCCTAACGCTACCTCAGAAAATCCTTTCATTCCATTTCCTGACCACAAGAAGCACGCTGACAGGGAAGAAATCATTGCTTTCCTTGATGCGATGGGTTACATCTGGGAGACTGGAAGAGACAAGCTACCTGAGAAGAAGCTGACGCTGATAAAGAAATCCAAGATGCCCAGCGAGATGAACTTCATCTTCGCTCACCTGATCAGCTGCATGACAGCGAAATCCGGATCTTCTGATCAAGCCGCTCAACCTCAGCAGGCCATGGGTTACGCACTGCTGAAAGGTCTCAACATTGACTGGGCCTCCATCATCTATGAAGACCTCATTCAACGTGTTGATTCTGCCGCTGACCGACCAGCATGGGTTCCTTACCCGCGATTCATCAGCGCCATCTTTCAATATGGCCTGAAGGACAGCTATCCTGAAGAGGGTGATCTGAAACTCTCTCAGATTGGCCCTAAAGTTCTCGACTTCAAGCCTGTCGCCAACGAGGTACGTCTCTCTACTCTTCTCACTCTTCTTAATTCTCCGCTTTCTGTGGCTCCTTCAGCGACAATACCCATCGCTGATACCCCGGCCACAAAATCCATTCCTTCTAAGAAAAGGAAACAATCTCTTACCCCTCTTGATTCCAAAAGGATCAAGAAAACCAAGGAGCAACCCCAGCAGTTGCATGCTGAAGACTCCTCAGCTCATTCTGAAGAGCTGAAGGAAAGTTCCGTGGTACGCTCTGCCACACCAATTCAAGCCATCCCTTCTAAACCTACTTCAGCGTCCCTAAACGCTGAGGTTAGAACTTTGGAATCTACCCAACCTTCGTCAGTCTCTCAAAAGACTGATGAAGTACTTCTCAGCGAATCCAACGCTGAACTTGAACCCCAACCCCAATTCTTATCCTTCGCTCCTCCCTCTACTTCTTTGGACACTCCTCCAGTCAAAACTGGAGATGCCATCATTCAAGAGGCCGTTGAAGCTTCTCAGCGAATGACGAAGAAAGGACCTGCAGAGATCTCCATTCCTCACGGAACTTTTGAGGGAGATATGGAACACTATGGAGGGACTCGAAACTTTGATGAGTTCGTCAACGCTCCTGCAGGTACAGATCCCACCTTAAACACTGTAACTAAACCTGAAACTTCTGAGCTTTCCTTTGTTCACAAGTACTTATATGTTACAGGTCCTTTTTTGGGAGACATCAACCAGTCTCTGAAGTCTATGGAGATGAAACTTACGGATCTCACCACCGGTCTATCAAATAACTCTACAGCTGTAACAAACGCTGGAGAGAATCTGACGAAGCTGACTACTGTGGTGGAAAAGAAGGCCTCCTCTGATGACATCAAAGATCTTGATAAAACTCTCGCCGACTTTGCCAAAGTGCTCTCCGACATCTACACTGACTACACCAACCTCAAATCATCAGTTTCCACCATTTCCAGCGAAGTTACAACGCTGAAGAAATCGGTTGGTACACTCGAAGGTGATATGTCAGTGGTCAAGACCGACTTGGGCTCAGTGAAGACCGACCTTGGTTCCGTCAAGACAATGATCGAGACGCTGGTGAACAAGGCAAATAATCCAGCTCCTGCTCCGGCCCCTGCACCTGTTTTGGACTCATTCACCGCATAGGATCGCCAAGAGCTGAAGAAAATCACGCCTGCTATTTCTGGCCTAGAAGACAGAATAGCTAAGCTTGAAGGTTGTGTGAAAATCTCTGGCCCAGAAGACAGAGACAACACCAATGCTGAATCTACCCATTCCTCCCCCGCCCATCATGAGAAAGAGGGGGAGAAGAGCGCTGAACAGGAGAAGAGCGCTGAAGACCTTTCCCATGATGAATCTATCAGGGGAGAGGGTAATGAAGATCGGATTACTGGACCTCAGGGAGATGAAAACCCTGAGGGAACCGAGAACCTCGCCTCTATATCTGAGGGGGAGCAACTCGATGAAGATGCTGAGGAATCTGAAGCAGAAGAAGACGAAGACTTCGACATCCCTGAAGCTGAACCATCCTCCTCTCCAAGGAACGATGATGATGATGATGAAGATGACGATGATTTCTTTGTTGTCAAACCTGCTCCTCGAACCAAAGCTCTTAAAGGTATTTCAATAAAAGAACCTTCAGGGGAGAAGACAAAGACAAAGCACTCAGCCTCTGGCGCTGAGAAAAGCAAAGACAAAGGCATCGCTGAAGATGATAATCTGGCGATCCTACTTGCAAAGCCGATTTGTCAGGTACACTAAACTTATTTTTCCTTCCCTGATCATCTATGAAAAATCAGTTATCCATTCCACAAACACCATACACATCCACATTTTTTTCTATCTTTTCTACCCAAGTTCTTCTACCCAGTTCTTATTTGTAAGATCGCTGCGTTTCAGCTAGTCCTCTCCCCTGTTTGAGGATATCGCTGAAAGATCTGTTGCGACTTCACCAATAATTCCAGCTAACGCTGAAGACATAATCCCAGTCTTAGATTTAATCTCTGAGACTGATGAACCAGAAGAACAACCTCTCACGCACAGAAACAGACCTTCCTCAGTTGCTCAAAGGCTGAGTGAAGAAGATCAAAAGAGGAGAGAAGAAATGATAAAGCGATTCGAGGATCAGCGAATCATCCTAAGGCGCGATCAACTACCTTCAGTTCCTCCTAAGTTCAGAATTTCAAAAGCTGAATACCAAGATCATCTCAGAGCTGAACGCCTCATCGCTGAAAGGAAGGAAGCTGAAGATAAAGACAGAGAATACGCCATCAAGCTCACTCAAGAATCTGTCAAAAACCCCAAGCTGAAGCGTATTCCCATTCAAATCCAACGAAAGCTTTGGGAACAAGCCCAGAAGATCGTGGAAAAGAAAGCTGAAGTTTCTCAGACCACCCTGATCTGGTGTAAAGAGAAAATCCACTTCAGATATCGTCCAGCGAAGATCAACAAGGTATTCATCTCTGGAAGAACCTCCATCGGAGTACCTATTGTTGACATCAAACTGTTCAGAGAAGATGACTCATCTGAAACCTTTCGTGCTGACACTGTAAAAAGGTATGGTCTCTCTGAATGGCTGGAGATGAGGTTAGCTATCCAACCGTCAAAATCTAAGTACAAGGATCATTTCGAAAAGCTGATAAACAGACAGATCGATTTGATATCTTCTTGTGTGGATATTCCTCCTGTTCCTGATCTAAAGCCGAAAAGAAAAAAGGACTCTCCAAGGAAGAAACGTCAAGATTCAAACTCAGGTCCTGTCATACGAAATGAAACTGGAATTGGTTTCTCTCGCGCTGAAGTACTTGGTCCTGATCCTGATCTATCTGCCCTTGATGTCTCTTTGCCACCATGTGAACTTTTCGTCCCTGGTAAAGTCATCAGTAATCCTTATGGAATATTCTTTCTTGACTACGACGGACGTAAATGCTTTCAACGGATCGCTGAGCTTCCAATCACTCCAATCGAACAGCTCAAAGATCTCATCTACTGGTGCGACTTCAGAAAATACATTCAGGCACGACACCTAAAACCCTTGATTTTTGAAGCTGCTCTGAAGCTAAAGAATAAAGGAGAAAAGGTTCCTGACTGGATGATTCCAACTGAAAAGACAACCCTTGATGAACTTCTCATTAAGGAAGAACCCTTTGAAGGCTGACAACAATCACCATTTTCTCTATTGTATCAGTCATCCTTCAGTACTTGTAATTTATTTCGCTTGTACTTGTAATCTTTCTTATTCATATTGTAACCTGATTCAAAGATTTAAAGAAAGATTTCAGCGAATGTACTTTACTCCATCAGTACTGAAAAGATCCCAGAAAACAGTAAAAGGGACAAATATTTTATGAGTTCTTTTTATCCTTATGTTTTCATTAAATAGCAATTTTCTCTGTTGCTATGTCATAATCAAATAGGGGGAGATTGTTGATCCAAACCCTCAGTGATTTGATAATGACCCTATCTTAAATACTTAGTGAAAATTGTAAGTAAACAATATGTATCAGAGTTTCACTATCGCTGATAAGTACTAAGATCTTACAGTACTGCTGATAGGAACTCTCGCACTTTTAGATTAAACATTCAGCGAACACTGTTCACCATATCGCTGAGTCTGTTCAGTCCTTATGGTGATCGCTGATAAGTTAGTTGTTTACTTATGATCCCTGAAGACAAGATTCACGTCAACAAAGGTTCTACGCTGAAGTCGAAGATCAAGCTCAAGAACCAGCGACAAGTCTCCTAATGAACTGATGCGGATCAGAGAAGACTCAGATTTGTCCACTCAACGTGAAGTATCAAGTACAAGACTTCAGCTATCGCTGAACTTTATCATCTGCTGAATAGTAAATGATAATCGCTGAATCAACGAAAGCTGATCATGAAGTCCTCCGTACAAAGTACTTTTGTCTTAACCTCCCTTGCACGCCACCGTACGAAATGTCAGAAAAGAACCTCCGAAAATCTGAAATCGTACAACCACTCTGACACTACACTGTTCATTCATGCGGCTACTAAGGTTGTCATCAAAGGTCAATGACATGCAACCAATCCGCTAATGACACGTGTAAAGTATATACTGGATTGCATTAAATGCATGCAGTATATAAAGAGATGAACTCACTTCATTTGAAGTAACTTGCTAACTCTGGACAAGTTCAAATCTCTCAAGATAGGATTTTATTAGTAATCTCCTTATCTTTCTTAGTGCAAGAAAACCTTAGTGTTCCAACTTGTTTAGATTTAGGTTTATCCTTTATCTTGTTTCCGCAACAAGCTGTAAATTGTTAATGATTTATCAATAAACAATTTAGAAAAGTAAAATAGTGTGTTTGTATTCAACCCCCCCCCCCCCCCCCCTTCTACAAACTTGTTTAAGCCTTTCGGGACCAACATGTTACATAGCTTATGAGTAGCTTTTTGTAAATATTTCAATTATGCCCTCATTAATATTAATTATTATTTATTAACTATTTTTTTAATATGTAACGACCAAGTTTAAAATAAGCATGCAATTCGTACTAAAACGAAATATCCCAAAATCGGGTTCCAAAATTTCTTACATAAGTCTCAAGATTAGGTTGGCGGAAACAACCTATACACAACTGAGAATAATACTAAACTGAATTATAGTGTCACTTCACTACCGAGCTTCCTCGCTAACCACCCTGCTCACTTGCCAGAGCCTT
Source organism: Saussurea involucrata (assembly GCA_033807775.1). NCBI lineage: Eukaryota > Viridiplantae > Streptophyta > Magnoliopsida > Asterales > Asteraceae > Saussurea > Saussurea involucrata. The sequence goes on along the minus strand of CM066327.1, from coordinate 12,415,534 downwards.
TCGTTACCTGTTTTCCTGAAAAGATTTTAATTTGAAAATGCGAGGGTTAGACCATGAGGTCTAGTGAGTCCCTCTTAACCGTTCTCAAAACATTTAAAACAGTTTATAAATTTCAGTATAAAAACATCCACATATCTGTTCATATAAAATCATTCACAAATCTGTTCACATAAAATCATTCACGGAATAGGTCCGCCCCATAAATCATTCACGGAATAGGTCCGCCCCATAAATTAGCACCCTGAAGTCACCCTAGGGTGACAACGAGTCAGTCTCATGCTGCTTTACAGGGCCACACTACCCCTGGCATAAACGGGTCACACCTTCCGACACGAGCTGGCGGGCCAACTTAGCCAATTTACATTTCACACAATGTATGCATACATCCCATGTAAAACTTTAAACAACTTTCATGCAATTAAAAGCATAAGAATAAAACATGGCATTTCTCATCATGTATTCGCTTTAGAAAACATGTTACAAATCACGTATTTTAGTTAGAAAACTCACCTGATGCTTACACAGTCTTTTCTTACTTTACTTCTGGCTTACCGACGATCTACCTGAGAAATGGATAAGATACACACTGCTCAGATTCTACACACTTTCCGGATACTATCTTTCCGGACACAGACTTTCCGGACACAAAGGCTTACCGGATACCAAGGCTTTCCGGGCAATTCTCACTTACCGGACACTCCTTACCTTCCGGGTACTACATTCCGGACAACACACACATTCCGGACCACACTACTTTCCGGGTAATCCCTACTGTCCGGATAACCGAACTTTCCGAATGGCTCCACATCCGGATACCTTCTACTTACCGGGAACTTATGCTCCCCGGACACTTACCCAGACATCCACCCGGATACCTTCATAATCTGAAGCTTTCCGGACGAACGCTGGACGAGTTTTAGAGGTCAGAATCTTGCTAAACGCTCCACAATTAGGATGATAATGCGATAAGTAACCCCCAAAGTGTTCTATAATCGTTTCCCACAAACTTTACTAACTAAACATGATTTAATGACGTTCGAATCTCACTTCTAGGCCTTAAATAGCTTTTACAAGGAAAAACCCTCAAATCTCCCAACAACATTAAAACAATCTGAATCAGAGTTATGGATTAGGGATTACCTGAGAGATTCCTTGCAGAAAATGAATTCCAATACTACTTCTTCTGATTCCCAAGAATGATGTTTCTCTTCTCCGATTGCACAAAACCTCCAAAAACTCTTTTCTCCTTTCTCTCAACTAGTCTAGCCGCCAACAATAAGAATGCCTACGGTTTTGTGTGCCCCAATCATTAGGTTATAACCCCTTTATTTCTCACTTATAAATTACACCCCCTCAACTTCCATTTTATTAATTTCTACCACAAGACTTGAAACCCTTTCATTTGGTCACGGTTACTACAACACTCCCCTCTCAAAAGAATTCTGTCCCCGGAATTCCATTCTCGAAAAGGTGAGGGTATCTGGACGTCATATCTGATTCTACTTCCCACGTCGGCTTTCCACCAAAGAGACACACCTCACACTTTGAATTCCTTTTCAAAATCTCATCGAGTACCTCAAGATCGCGCAACATCTATTCAACTTTCATAACTTCGACGGATCTACAGACTTAGTCCACCTTAGATTTCTCTCAAACTTCAAGGCTCAAAATCTTATGTTTTTCAATCCAACCAACTCAGTTCTACTCGGTCACCCCAAACCGTTCTGATGGAAGACCTAACCGTACGCCATACCTTGGAACCACCCTCGGCGAGTCACCACTTTGCTATGTCGTGCTATCTTGTACTATTTATTTGCAACCTCTACGAATGCTATACTTGCTTAAATACCACTAGAACATTCAAGGCCAACCGCGCCTCCATTTGCTCGCTTCCGTCCCCACGCCGGGACTCACGGTTTTACAACACGTCTACTTACGGTCTCTCTCTTACCCCTTTGCTTCCTTAAAAGAAGGAACTTGGCGGAAAATCCTCGCCACTACAACGAGAATCTAAAACCAGGAACCATCACTCTCCTGACCACTTGGCACAAGGCCACCCTTGCACCTCTTGACGAACTCACACCTAAGAGCTCCCTTCTCGGATTTCATGTAATTCTAGATCACTTCTTCCAACCGACATACGTTTATGCAGATCATATTCCCCTCCCGAATCACATCGGCTACCGCTCGACAACTAATTCGTACGCTCTCACCACATCATCATTTCACACTTAACGTGACTAATAGTAGTAAACCTCTATAATTTCTTATTTGAGTACTCACCTATCCGAATTGAACTTATCCTGAAGGCTCATCAAATTCTCACTGCTTGCCACAAGCGTCCAGTCATAAAACATAACTTCGGTTACTCCCACTCAACTAGGAGGGGTAACCACGATCACACCCTACTGTTCTCAATAGCTTACACTGAGCGATCAGTTCGCACACTTATCAAGGACAACCTACACAACACTGCACCTATCGGCATTACTGTCAAGTTTACTACTTCCGATTTTACTTACTTAATCCGACATACTGTCTTCACCTCCCCACGTTAGCGTGGAGCACTGGCCACTAACATTACTCGCCCCTCTCTTCCGACAATTCCCAAGCTGCAAATGCTTTCTCATCACTATACATAACCAAACGGTTGCACTAACATTCTAACTTAAGGCTTTCGACCAACTCACCTCGAACTGACACCAGAGTTCGACGTCCCTATACATTCTTTAAACTCCAACTTTTACTTTCTCAGACAATTTGTTCACACATAAGCAACAACTCACATTGCTTAAGGATTTCACATCTATTCCACCACATTCTGACTAATACATCCATCATCTTCTTTAAACTTCCAATTATCTCAAAAATGCTTACTTAGCGACTCTTACAGCTAAAGACACTTGGTTTCTCCTTTGGGTATCTACCCACCACCACTCCGTGATGCTATCCCGAACATAATCATATCACATCGTCAAATCGCACCCTACGTGCTCCAACAACCTGGTTAATAACTCGAACACTCCGCCCGAACCTCCAAAAAGGCTTCTATCTGAAATTTCCTCTTTCTCTAATCTCACATCACTACGACGTTGGCTGGCACATTTAACTTGGCAATTATTGCCACTACATAACTGTACATTACTCACTCATAACATCACACTGCAAACCAAAACTCTCATGGCCAATCATACACAACTCAAACTTATCTTCAAGACCTCACGCAAAAATAACCGAGTCTATCTCGCTACATTGCCTCTCTCCCAGCTCCAGTTGAACCACAACACCCGAGTTTCTGATTAATTCTATCATACTCGTTTCTTACTAGCTCTTTGCGATTCCAAACCATTACATAGACAGGGCACAATCCTTCACATATCGACATAATCTATACCCCCACTTCGTTTGTGCTAAATACTTCATTCTTAACGAACTATCCACCTCGTAAGTAAAACGCTTATCTAAAACAGCAGTCTTTCACTAACTTACCACCCCTACAAGGTGGTCCTTCAACTATCAACCTTCCGATTCAAGTCTTCGGCCTCATATACTTTACATAGTTGTCGACTTCAACGTCAATAGTTGACCTGTTGACACTTCCTTAACTTATTCTTCAACAAGGGTCCCTTACTGAACCTAACCCTCTAACATATCCAAATCAGGTTCACACCCCGCCGTCCTCATTTCAAACTCACTCGTGCATCGTCAGTATCACAAGATCTCTTTAAAACTCTTATTCGACGTCGAGGATATTTCATTCCTACTTTACCACACCACTCATAACAAGTTGCTAATACCGACACCTTGATGACTTCCAGTCCCTCCCTGAACACAACCGCCCCTCGGCAACTGTATTTTCAGTCACCGCACAAGGGTACAGACCCTCATACAACCGACACTAAAGTCCACTTCCGACTCTTCCACTGCTCACCTCTCCTCTTGAACACAAATACCAAAACTACAAACATTCTCCCCCGATTTCTAGAACTGAGACACTCTAGAAACAACAGTTACTCAAAAATTAAATCATTCCTCCTCTCCGAATCCACGAAGAGCTACATCTAGACTAGAGGTGGCCAAAAATTGGGTTCGGGCCGGGCCGGGTCGGGTCGGGGGACAAACCGGTTATGCACAGTAACCGTGCGAACCGGGTCAAGTGAGAACCGGGTCGGGTCGGGCCGGGTTTAAACCGAAATCCCCTGACCCGTTTACTGGTATGTAGAACCGGTTTCGAGAAAACCGGGCCGGGCCGGGCCAAGAACCGGTTCATAGTAGGGCCTGCGATTTTTTTGTTTTTTAACTGCTTTCTTTGTATAATAATTAATTACTAAACTTTAACAAAGAAAAATTGGATTGGAATCATTGGATAAGTTAAATACACTTTAAAAATACGTTTTATTTATAATATATATCTTTCGGCTTTCACTGCCTTCTTTTCCTTGGTAAGAAATGTCGACTGACCCAGCGAGTTCCATCGTTAGCCAGGAAAATTTAGACGACTTTAGGCGTCTAGCGAAGATTCCCTTAGAAGTAGAGCTAGCAAGTCCGGGGACTGTTCGTCCTAAGGATTGCCCCGAGGAGTATTTCGTGATATACGAATATCCTTTCGAGATTGCCTTCGAATGGCCGTTTTCGACTTTGACTAAGAATTTGATGTGATGTTTTGGTTTGTCGTCGGGGCAGTTGATGCCTCAACTCTGGCGGGTTCTTTTGGTTATTGAGCGTTTGTTTGCGGATTGGGACCCCCTATGTCTTTGAATGATTTCTTGGCAGCGTACCAAGTTAAGGGAGATAAGCGTGAGCGTTATAGCCCGTATTCCAGATATAAAGGCGATCGTGCCTTAGTTTTGAATAGTGGAGTGAACGATCGGGGGTGGGGGTCCAGGTATGTGTTCGTACGTGTTGATTTGCTGGACGCCGCCAGCAAGTGGATCCGTCCCGACTGGAATATGGGAAGTATGCTCTTTTTCGATCATAGTATGGTTTTTCTAACCTTTTATTTACTCTTCCCCTTTTGTTGTCTTCATATATAAAGTTCGGCGTTCCGCACCCGAATGAAGGTTCTCGTGCCAAGATTGACAGATTCCTTAGTTACAGTATCGAGGACCGATCTTTCGCCACGTGGCAACCGGCGACCGAGGACAAGGACGTGGTGGTGGACGCTGTGGAGGAGGAAGAAGGAGAAGGTGAAGAGGAAAGTGAACGACAGGAGTCGACAGGTGGGTGTATTATGGTTTCCTGTCTTTTACCATTAATTTCTTATTCCTGTCTGACGCTTCGCATTTTTCCTGACCAGTGCCAACTGAAAGGAAATCAGTTTCTAGGTCGAGAGGGAAGCAAATCATGCGTGCCCTTCGAGGAGGAGATGTCTCGACAGCTGGGTCGAGCCAGAAGAGAACTAGGAGTACTGTTAATGCCAAAAATCGCACCAAAGGGACAACTTAAGGTCGATGTGGACTTAATCAACTAAAGAAAGGATCTTTCGACGAGACGTGCGACGAGGGAAAAAATAAACGAGACAAGGGATTTGATGACGCAGGAAAAACCTCAATCGAGGAAAAAACCTGCGGACGACAAGGGATGTCGTCGCTGCACTATGGTCGCCAATCAGGGCGACGTCCTTGGTACTGGCGTCGGTCGTACGATGATTACAATACAAATGAAGGAAATACTTCGAAATGTAAAGTACAAGTGTTTGAATGTGATAACAAGTGTTTGTCGTGTGTGAATACAGAGTGTGAACTATCTGTCGAAGGCTGATGTCGTGCGTCGAGACTGATACTTGAGCTTTTCCTTCGAGTGTTCTTGAGTTCGCTGTAGGATTTTAGCTTTCAGTACTCAATCTCCAGAGTTTGAATGTTCTTTGCTATGAGTTTGGATGATTTTCTCTACTGTATGATGATGTTCGCTCAAGCGTATTAGATGTTAACCGATGTCCCCTGAAATGAGGCTTTAGCTCGTCTTTTATAGTCTTCGCGTCATTAATTAACCCCATTAATGATTCAATCAACGGCTACAACGGTTGGAAACGGTCGCCGGAGTGATTATCCATGATGATCTTCGTCCGTTACAGCTATCGATCGTTGATGGTTGCGTCGGTTATATCCGTTGCTCTTTAATGACTTTGACTCCTGTATTAAACACTTAACAAACGTAACAGTCAAGGTTAACGTTAGCTTTGATCGAAGGTACAATGATCTTACGCGATGGTCGCACGGAGCGGGCGATACTATGGTCGAGCGTCGTGGGGAACGTACGACTTACCTTTTACGGGCGACGACGGATGTTTTATGGGTTCCTGTCGAGACCTTATCTTAATACAAGATTTTACTTATGACGTGCGATTTACCTTCTCTGGTTGTGGTCGTACGACGTGATTTTTTGCCCAAACAGTTTGCCCCCAAAATTTGAAAGTTGAATGTCAAATTTAAGTTTTAAATTTTGTCAATCAGACGCATAGGAAATAAGACAAGAGTTAGAAATTACCTCAATCGCCTTGGAGCTAGACTGGTTCGTTTCTAACTGAACGAGAAGTTGAAAAAGGAACGGGGTCGTGACGTCATACTGACACACGATGATGCTTACCAGCTGTTAAGGACAGGTGTCGACGATCCCTGCGGTCATACGAAAGGACGGGGACATGCAGCGTTTATCCAGGGATTCGACTTGACATGATCGACTGCATAAATAAAGATTACGATGGATCTTTTCTTGGCGATTTCCGTTCGATTAAAACTTGTTAGGGTTCTTTGACCTAATTTAAGTTTTTCTGAGATCATATAAGATACGACCTTCCAGTTTGCGTATGCGTCGCAAGTCTATTGCTAGAAAGCCTAGAAAAAACTGGGATATTTGGGGTTTTTCTGAGCGTCAAATCTTGTTGACGGGCTTAGCGATGTCGACGGAGCCTAGGAGCACTATCCGGGATCAAGACGCCCTAGACGACTTTAGGGTTTTGGCAAAAATCCCTGCGGAGGTTACTGTGAGTAAAGCCGGTAATATTCGACCGGAGATGTGTACCGAGGGGTACATTTTTATATACGAATACCCGTTCAAAATAGGCTTTCACTGGCTTATTCGCCTTTAGTCAAAGAATTTATGTGTGAATTTGATCTTTCGTCGGGGCAACTGATGCCCCAGTTCTGGCGAGTTATCTTGATCATCGAACGACTTACCTCCAACTGGAATCCACCGATGAATGTGAGGGACCTTCTGACGGCGTATAAGGTCAAGAATGACCAGTACCGTCGCTACAGCTTGTTTTCAAGGTTCAAGGGTGATCGTACCCTGGTTTTAAATACTGCGGCCAATGATTGTGGATGGAAGAAGAGGTATGTATTCGTACGGGCGTCGACGCTGGACACTGATAGTGACTGTATTAGGGAGGGTTGGAATATGACGGGTGAGCCTTTGACTGTACGTTTTCATGTTATTATGTTGCTCGATTGTTTCTTCGACTAATCTTCTTTTTTGTGCGTAGATATTGATTTCGGGAAGGTAAAGCCGGATGATGCTTCTCGGGCTAAGGTCGAAAAGTTCTTGGAATTTAGTACCGAAGACCGGTCGTATGTCACGCGTCATTTGATAGACGAGGACGATGACATCATTTTCTTGAGCGACAGAATGAGGATGGGTCGAGAGGAGAAAGAAGAAGAGGAAGACTCTGAGAAGACTGAGGAGGAAGAGAAGAGCGAAGAACCAGAGGTAGAGATAATTAGTAAGTATCCTTTTGTCTTCTTTTCGCTTGACCTGGTCTTTCTCTGTTCTGAATCGTCTAACTTCTTTCTTTTACCGTTCAGGTGAATCTCAAGCACAGGCGACATCTTCTATTGCTAGGAAGATGGCCCAAGTCGAAGCAGCTCGCGAGGCGAGGGAGAAGGACGTTTCGACAACTAGGTCGGGAGTCCTGAAGAGAAAAGAGGTTCCGACAGCCGGGTCGGGCCTCTTAAAGAGGACAAAGGTGTTCGTTCTGAGGGAACCGTCTTTGAAGACGGGTAACCCATCGAGGGTTGCCTTGTCCAGGAAGGCGAAGGCGTCGGTTGCGACCGGCGCGGAATCTGTGGATACTGCGCAACTGGCGACGATGTCTCCCGTCGTCCTATCCGGCCCTTCATCGGCCGACAGGGGCAAAGGCGCACAGAAGGGACCTTTGGGGGAAACGACGGTCAACTTTACGTTGCCGTCGGGTTTTCTGGACGACAATGTTTTGGACGAGATGAAGTTGTTCCCCCATTTGGAAAAATATTTGCTTCCGTCTTTCAGGGAGCGTTTTGACGGGTTTTCTTTCGAGAAGAAAGAGTTCCATACAGCTGGACTCTTGTTCTTGGTAAGCCTTTCTTTCAAGACTTGTCGTTTGTCGTTGTCATTGTCGTTGTCGTTGTTGTTGTTTACTAATGCTGCTCATATTATGATTCTTCAGGCGTTCCAAGCTTCCTTGGCATTGCATGCCGAAATGACGAATATAGAGGTTTCAACGGCTTCTGTTACCAAAGATGAAGATGCAGCGTTAGCTAAAGAGAAAGCTGCTTTGGAACATGAAGAAGCGATGTCAGCGCGCCTTGACCATGCTCTGGACGAATTGGATGCCCTTAGTCATACAAGAGACGAGATAAACTCGCGTTTGAAGGAGTCCCTGACTTTGATGCGCGACCAGAGAGAGAAGCTGGAAGGGATGAAGGAATCCGTAACCGCGAAGAGGAAGGAAGTCAAGGGAATCAAGGCTATGGTGATAAGTTTGCAGAAGGAGTCTGATGAGTTGAAGGACGAAAAAAAGTATTTCCTTTGTTATGCTCGACTTACTGCGCGTGCGGCAATTATGCGACATCACCTGCAGGGTAAGGATCCTTTGGCTTCAGCGTCAGATGAGCTGCGTCTCTTTTATGAGAAAGTCGGGACCAAGAGAGATCTCGACTTGGATGACCAGAGGGAGGTCGAAGAGGAGGCGGTTGATGAGGGTTTTCAAGATGAGGTATCGGACAAGGTCGTGATCGATGCTCCTCCACAACCTTAGGAAAAAATGTATTTGTTTGTTCATGTTGCTCGACCGTCAGTGGTCGATTATGTATACGATGGCTTATATAGTGAACGCAACTTTTGCTTATGCTTTATCCAAACCATGTTTAATTATGAGGTCGAACATGAAATCATGCGACTAAGGCATTTATTGTAGTACGATGACAAGAACGTGAAACAAATATAAAAACACACGATTAAAGCATCCATTCAGTTAAGAAACTTAGGGGTAAAGTCGTTTAGACTATGTGATCGCACGACCAGATCGTACAGCGAGTTTGTATCGTATGCCCCTGTGGAGAAATAATCAAGTTAGAGACCTGATTCTATATGTCGTTCGACCTTGCGATATTAAAGTCATATAGTAGACTTAATGATTACTGTCGTGCGACTCTGCGATAATCTGTCGTGCGATTCTGCGATAAAATAATGTCGGGGGTTGGTCGTTGGCTAACCAACGACCCTCCGATGCTTAAGTCAGTAAATGTTTTGCGAGAAAAAATCGTATGAGAAAGAGTTAGAGAACGTACCATTTCAGACTCTCTCTATTTGCCCCCTGTCAGGATCGAATCTTAACAAGACAATAAACACTTAGAATTCAGAATTAAAGAATATGCGAAAAAGAACTTTAATTCTCACAATCAAGAACAATGTAACAGAAAATTCACCACTTTGTGTATTCACTGAATCGACTCACAAGATTACAACCAAACCTCAATCTTGTTGAACAGGCTCAACAAGACGACTTCTACTTCTCTAGAAATAGGGTTCTTACACCTTGAGGTTAATTCTCTCTGAAAACGATATCGAATTCTTTTTCACACGTATATCATGTATATTAACTCGTCTCTTTTGTATATTCTAATAGCTATCTATTGAAGTCTATTTATACAAAAATAATTACAAGATAACTACCAAGATAAGATTGATCTTCTAAATCTTCGTTAAACATATCTTGATCAATTCCTCCTTTGTCTCCAAAAGTATCGCATTCCATGTTCTGATCACAAGCAGTATTAACTTCATTCTTCTCAAGCAGTACTAACTTTTGATCAGCAGCATTAATGATATTCCAGCAGTAGTAATATACCAGCAGTATTAACCATGTACCAGCAGTAGTAACCTTGACTTGCAGTAGTAACTTTGACAAGCAGCACTAACCTCACATATGCAGTATTAATAATGTTCCAGCAGTATTAATATCTCAGCAGTACTAACCTTGAACTAGCAGTAGTATCTTTGTTCTGGCAGCACTAACATTGAACTAGCAGTACTAACCTTGAACTAGCAGTAGTAATGTTGTTCTGGCAGTACTAACCATACTTAGCATATCTTCAGTTCCCAACAATCTCCCCCTAACTTGACTTTTCAGGATGAGAAGTTAAGTTCTTCAGATGATGCTTCCAAAACCTAGTCATCAACGCATAAATTTGGATCCAATCCCAGACTTTGATTGGGAATCCTTTTTACAAGGTATCTTGCCAGTTTAGAGTCTTTGTCACTCACCAACTTAGCATGCAGCATTCCTTTCAACTTTTTCATGCTGTGCTTGTATACAACATCCACCAAATAATATTCATGAAATGTATTGTCAAGAGAGATGACATACACTCCACAATTCTCAATGAGCATCCAGTTGGTAATGACTTGAAAATTCCTTGCCATCAAATGCTGAACTGCTTCTGGTTTGAACATTAAGCACAAGTATTCAAGAACCATCTTTGTGATAGACATACCTTGCTCTGTCAGCATGTTTCCATATAGCCTCATTCCCACTTTGAACATCTCTTCCAAGTCAGATCTAGAGCATGTTCTGATAAGTTTTCCCCAAGTAGGACAAACTTCAAACTTTCCATCTGCCCTTTTGATTCTGATGAACTCCTTTCTTCCATCTTTCAATGAGTCCCAGAAGATGATCTCAGGAGGCATGGAAGACAATGGTGTAGTCTTGATTGGATTAGTATCAACCACAGTTATATACACATCACATTGAGCATTTGATTGTGATTGTACATTGCTTGGTTGACCTGATGAAGTTGCCACTTCTTCTTCAACAACTTTTGGACCAGATTTCTCTTTTACTGCTTCCTCCTGGGCTTCTTCTACAGTTGGATCCACCCTTGGCTTCTTTATATCTTTCTTCTTTGAGGCTATTGACTTTGTTCTTGGCCTCTTTGTTCTTTTGAAAGATTTAACAGCTTCAGGAGTGGTTTCAGCGGTTTCTTCTTTGTGGCTCTTAGCAGCACTAACAGTTTCTGCTGCCTTTTGTTTTTCAGCAGCATTATCTGTTTCTACTTCTTTTGCAACCTCAGCAGCAGTAACCGTTTCTGCTGCTGGTTCTGTTTCTGCTTCCTTTGTAATATCAGCAGCAGTAACGGTTTCTGCTGCTGTTTCTGTTTCTGCTTCCTTTGTAATATCAGCAGCAGTAACGGTTTCTGCTGCTGTTTCTGTTTCTGCTTCCTTTGTAATATCTGCAGCCTCCTCAGTCTCCCCCTCAACCTTGTACTCAAACTCCCCCTCAATGTTTGCATCCTCCATGTTTAGATCTGAGTCTGACTCCCCCTTTTTGGAAGCATCATTGGTAGGGTTTCTTCTCCTAAGGACAAACTGAGCTCTCTTCTTTCTGTGCATCAACTTAGTGATCATCTTCCTTTGCTTCTCAAGCTGTGAGTTTTGATAGAGGACCACTTTCTTGAGTTCATCAATTTCCTTTTTCTGATCCATGACCTCAATGTTGATATTTGCAATAGTTTCCATCAATTCCTCGTACGTATATCTATCCTCACCCTGTTTAGGAGTTTTTACCTCCCTTAAAGGATCATTGGAAGTTTTAGCAGGTGTCTCTTGCCTAGCAAAAGCACTACCTACCCCCTTGGTTTCTTGGCACCTGGGACCTCTGGATGATTTCTCACCCTGAGTTGCCGTGAGGAAGGGCTTAGTTATTTTACCACTGGCCTTCTCTTTGCTAGCAGAAGTAGTGGCAGCCTTGCGACTCACATGCTCAACCTTCTCCTTAGTGAGCCCCTTCTTGGGGTTGGGAGACACCCCTGTGGTTTCCCTTTCGATATTCTCCATTGGAGAATGCTCCAACAGAGGGCTTAAAGGCTTCGGGCTCTTAGGAGATACATCAAGGGAAGGAACCTTGTGTACCTTTCTTCTTTCAAACTTTTTGGTTATTGTGGGAGTGGGTCGTTCAAGAATGGACTGAGGGATGTCTTTTGTGATGGAAGGTTGGGATTGGTCATCAGCGGGTGTGTCTAATGAGGGCCTTGACCCTGATGCCATACCTTCAGATGTGTGGGACACAACCATCATTGTAGAGAACAATGGTGTGTCAACTCCTTCCGAGTCCCTAGGAAGTCTTTTCATATTTGAAAAAACCTTCCCTTTAGGGGATTTTGGCACATATACCTCATCAAATTGAGGCATATCCGTCAATTCCTTGGTAATTACTTCCTGAACAAACCTTGGATACATATAGAAACGCTTTTTGGATTCCAGGTTTGCCACAAGATCATTGAAAATCATTTGAGAAAAATTAAACTTCCTGTTAGTGGCTAAGCAGACTAGAGCATAAGCAATAGTACTGCTGAACTCACTCCATCCAGTAGTTTTCTTTGAAATACAATGCATTAGGGTATGAACAAAGAATCTCCATTGAGTAAAAAACTTTGACTTGTAGAATTTAAAAACTCCAATGGGACCTTCATACCCCATTCTTTGTAAAGTTGAGAAGAGTTCTTCATTGGGAATAGAAGATATACCTGAGGCATCATCTAGTCGAAGAGTGATGCGAATGAGTTCTTCTGAAACTTTCAAGGGTTTGTCACATACCCTTGTTTGAATGACTTTATGCCCATCTTCGGATTCTACGGTGGCATTGGCCCAGAATTGCGTCTGATGCTCGATGTATATTGTTGGATTCACCGTTAGGGCATACGAAATATGAGTGGACTTGAGAAAATCCACAATTTCATGAAATCCTTCTGCTTGCTTCGGCTTCTGAAGCATTGCAATCTCATTATGCTCGTCGACAAACTCCATAATCGTTGTGCTTCCTGAGGATTTGTAAAGAAAACACAGAGATTCTAGGGAGAAGGGGTTAGAACGAGAGAGAGAAGAAGTTAATGCGAAGAGTCGTTATGAACTTTGGCGGGCAAACAGGGGTATTTATAGCAGTATTTGCCCTAGATTTTCAAAAGCAGTATTAACGACATAAGCAGTATTAACGACTCATTGGCAGTATTAACTGTGCACTAGCAGTATTAACTACTGAGCAGTATTAACTGCAAAGCAGTATTAACGACTCATTGGCAGTATTAACTGTGCACTAGCAGTATTAACTACTGAGCAGTATTAACTGCAAAGCAGTATTAACGACTCATTGGCAGTATTAACTGTGCACTAGCAGTATTAACTACTGAGCAGTATTAACTGCAAAGCAGTATTAACTGCAAAGCAGTATTAACTGCAAAGCAGTATTAACTACTCACTGGCAGTAGAAAATATGTACTAGCAGTAGAAACTCTGCACTGGCAGTAGTAACTCTGCACTAGCAGTAGTAACTCTGCACTAGCAGTAGTAACTCTGCATTAGCAGTAGTAACTCTGCACTGGCAGTAGTAACTATACTTGCACTTTACAGCATTTGTCAAATCCTCAAATGTCATCTTACCTTCTGACACATCACCTTTACCACTTATCTTACCTCCTGCAAGATTATTCCCAAAAGCAACATGTCCTCCATCAATTCTTTTGAAATTCTTGAGGCAGGATATGTTACCTGTCATGTGCCAGGAGCAACCACTATCAACATGCCAGATGCTCTTTCCCTTGAGCTGTTGGTTGCCCTGCACATCTGATAAATCAATTAGTTTTTATTGGGAACCCAAGCCGAAGTGGTCTTGGGTCTCCCTTGCTCATCAAAGTACTTGCACTTGGTTTTGATGAGATTTTCAACCTTAGGTACTGCAGTACTGGAGTACTTTGTCAATATGATTGGTTTAGCAGCACTAGAAGCAGTATTAACCTCAGAAGTACTAACAGTGCTAGCAGTACTAACACTGGGAGTAGCAGTATCGTTAGCAGCACTATCAGTACTAGCAGCAGTATCAGCAGTACTAACAGAGTTAGCAATATTAACAGAGTTAACACTGCTAGAAGCAGTATTAATAGAGTTAACACTGCTAGCAGCAGTATTATCTGAATAGGAAGTACTAATAGTGTTAGCAGCACTAATACTGCTAACAGCACTAACTTTTGAAGAATTACTAGCAGTATTAACACTGCTAGCAGCACTAACTCTTGAAGAAGTACTAACAGTGTTAGCAGTACTAACACTGCTAACAGCAGTATTATGTTTAGTGCCTTTTGTAACCCACATTGTAACACATTCCTTTTCAGGCTTTTTCTTCATGTGGCTTTTGGATTTATCTTGTTTCTTAGCCACATGGTTCCTTGCAGGCTTCCTATAACCATTGGATTTATAAAAAGGTCTTTGAAAATTCATCCTTTGGTTAATAGGATTGAAATAACAGTGTTTGGCAAGATGATTCAATCTGCCACAGATGAAACAAGGTTTTGGTCTGTTAATCCTTTGCAGATCAACTCCTTGCTTTTGTGCCCACTGGTTATTCCAATTTCTTTGATTTCCCCTCTTTTTATCATGTCTTTGGGGTTTATTCTCTTGAGATTTCTTGCAAGAACAATGTTCACAAGTTTTAGAGTTCACAACAGTGGTCTGTGTATAATGAACTCCCTTTCCCTTGTCAGTCCTTTTCATCTCATTGTTCTTAACACATGGACTTTCACATTCCTCATCAGATCCTACTTTGTCAGTCTCATCCTCAACAACTACTTTATCTAATGGAACTACTTCAGTGGCTCCTTTAGGTAAGTCCTTCCTATCCTTGGTTTCTAATAGGTCTGACTTAGGAGGGATGTAGTTGTTGTTATAGGGTGGGGGTGTGGCATTGTACCCTATTCCTGGTTTCAACTTACTATGGATTTGAGAGTTGATTATGTTGTCCATGACTTTGGAGGCACAAGTAAACTTTTCTACATCAAGTTTAACTTTCTCAAGCTCTCCTTTTAGTTTCTCACACTCTTCCCTAGACTCTTTCAGTTGGAACTCCAGACCACCCTTTTCCCACTTCCAGTAGTTTGTATCATATGAGTGTTGAAGTTCATTGGCTTGAAAAGCCTTAATTTGTTCTTCAAACCTCTCAACAATCAATACATAATCTCTTATGTCCTTTTCTAATCTCTTAAGGTCATCACACATTCCCTGATTGTGATCTCTATACCTTTTAACAGTGTCAATACAAGATTGAGAACAGAGATTAGATTTTACCTCCGTAGGAATATCTGAGAATTCTGCCATGAGTGCATGATTCTGGATTGCCTCTTCTGCTTGATCACTCCAATCAAAAGTACTATTTGATTCAATAGAATTTTCCATAATGTTTGTAGAATTCTAAGAAACACAAGCTCTGATACCACTTGTCAGGATCGAATCTTAACAAGACAATAAACACTTAGAATTCAGAATTAAAGAATCTGCGGAAAAGAACTTTAATTCTCACAATCAAGAACAATGTAACAGAAAATTCACCACTTTGTATATTCGCTAAATCGAATCACAAGATTACAACCAAACCTCAATCTTGTTGAACAGGCTCAACAAGACGACTTCTACTTCTCTAGAAATAGGGTTCTTACACCTTGAGGTTAAATCTCTCTGAAAACGATATCGAATTCTTTTTCACACGTATATCATGTATATTAACTCGTCTCTTTTGTATATTCTAATAGCTATCTATTGAAGTCTATTTATACAAAAATAATTACAAGATAACTATCAAGATAAGATTGATCTTCTAAATCTTCGTTAAACATATCTTGATCAATTCCTCCTTTGTCTCCAAAAGTATCGCATTCCATGTTCTGATCACAAGCAGTATTAACTTCATTCTTCTCAAGCAGTACTAACTTTTGATCAGCAGCATTAATGATATTCCAGCAGTAGTAATATACCAACAGTATTAACCATGTACCAGCAGTAGTAACCTTGACTTGCAGTAGTAACTTTGACAAGCAGCACTAACCTCACATATGCAGTATTAATAATGTTCCAGCAGTATTAATATCTCAACAGTACTAACCTTGAACTAGCAGTAGTATCTTTGTTCTGGCAGCACTAACATTGAACTAGCAGTACTAACCTTGAACTAGCAGTAGTAATGTTGTTCTGGCAGTACTAACCATACTTAGCATATCTTCAGTTCCCAACAATCTCCCCCTAACTTGACTTTTCAGGATGAGAAGTTAAGTTCTTCAGATGATGCTTCCAAAACCTAGTCATCAACGCATAAATTTGGATCCAATCCCAGACTTTGATTGGGAATCCTTTTTACAAGGTATCTTGCCAGTTTAGAGTCTTTGTCACTCACCAACTTAGCATGCAGCATTCCTTTCAACTTTTTCATGCTGTGCTTGTATACAACATCCACCAAATAATATTCATGAAATGTATTGTCAAGAGAGATGACATACACTCCACAATTCTCAATGAGCATCCAGTTGGTAATGACTTGAAAATTCCTTGCCATCAAATGCTGAACTGCTTCTGGTTTGAACATTAAGCACAAGTATTCAAGAACCATCTTTGTGATAGACATACCTTGCTCTGTCAGCATGTTTCCATATAGCCTCATTCCCACTTTGAACATCTCTTCCAAGTCAGATCTAGAGCATGTTCTGATAAGTTTTCCCCAAGTAGGACAAACTTCAAACTTTCCATCTGCCCTTTTGATTCTGATGAACTCCTTTCTTCCATCTTTCAATGAGTCCCAGAAGATGATCTCAGGAGGCATGGAAGACAATGGTGTAGTCTTGATTGGATTAGTATCAACCACAGTTATATACACATCACATTGAGCATTTGATTGTGATTGTACATTGCTTGGTTGACCTGATGAAGTTGCCACTTCTTCTTCAACAACTTTTGGACCAGATTTCTCTTTTACTGCTTCCTCCTGGGCTTCTTCTACAGTTGGATCCACCCTTGGCTTCTTTATATCTTTCTTCTTTGAGGCTATTGACTTTGTTCTTGGCCTCTTTGTTCTTTTGAAAGATTTAACAGCTTCAGGAGTGGTTTCAGCGGTTTCTTCTTTGTGGCTCTTAGCAGCACTAACAGTTTCTGCTGCCTTTTGTTTTTCAGCAGCATTATCTGTTTCTACTTCTTTTGCAACCTCAGCAGCAGTAACCGTTTCTGCTGCTGGTTCTGTTTCTGCTTCCTTTGTAATATCAGCAGCAGTAACGGTTTCTGCTGCTGTTTCTGTTTCTGCTTCCTTTGTAATATCAGCAGCAGTAACGGTTTCTGCTGCTGTTTCTGTTTCTGCTTCCTTTGTAATATCTGCAGCCTCCTCAGTCTCCCCCTCAACCTTGTACTCAAACTCCCCCTCAATGTTTGCATCCTCCATGTTTAGATCTGAGTCTGACTCCCCCTTTTTGGAAGCATCATTGGTAGGGTTTCTTCTCCTAAGGACAAACTGAGCTCTCTTCTTTCTGTGCATCAACTTAGTGATCATCTTCCTTTGCTTCTCAAGCTGTGAGTTTTGATAGAGGACCACTTTCTTGAGTTCATCAATTTCCTTTTTCTGATCCATGACCTCAATGTTGATATTTGCAATAGTTTCCATCAATTCCTCGTACGTATATCTATCCTCACCCTGTTTAGGAGTTTTTACCTCCCTTAAAGGATCATTGGAAGTTTTAGCAGGTGTCTCTTGCCTAGCAAAAGCACTACCTACCCCCTTGGTTTCTTGGCACCTGGGACCTCTGGATGATTTCTCACCCTGAGTTGCCGTGAGGAAGGGCTTAGTTATTTTACCACTGGCCTTCTCTTTGCTAGCAGAAGTAGTGGCAGCCTTGCGACTCACATGCTCAACCTTCTCCTTAGTGAGCCCCTTCTTGGGGTTGGGAGACACCCCTGTGGTTTCCCTTTCGATATTCTCCATTGGAGAATGCTCCAACAGAGGGCTTAAAGGCTTCGGGCTCTTAGGAGATACATCAAGGGAAGGAACCTTGTGTACCTTTCTTCTTTCAAACTTTTTGGTTATTGTGGGAGTGGGTCGTTCAAGAATGGACTGAGGGATGTCTTTTGTGATGGAAGGTTGGGATTGGTCATCAGCGGGTGTGTCTAATGAGGGCCTTGACCCTGATGCCATACCTTCAGATGTGTGGGACACAACCATCATTGTAGAGAACAATGGTGTGTCAACTCCTTCCGAGTCCCTAGGAAGTCTTTTCATATTTGAAAAAACCTTCCCTTTAGGGGATTTTGGCACATATACCTCATCAAATTGAGGCATATCCGTCAATTCCTTGGTAATTACTTCCTGAACAAACCTTGGATACATATAGAAACGCTTTTTGGATTCCAGGTTTGCCACAAGATCATTGAAAATCATTTGAGAAAAATTATACTTCCTGTTAGTGGCTAAGCAGACTAGAGCATAAGCAATAGTACTGCTGAACTCACTCCATCCAGTAGTTTTCCTTGAAATACAATGCATTAGGGTATGAACAAAGAATCTCCATTGAGTAAAAAACTTTGACTTGTAGAATTTAAAAACTCCAATGGGACCTTCATACCCCATTCTTTGTAAAGTTGAGAAGAGTTCTTCATTGGGAATAGAAGATATACCTGAGGCATCATCTAGTCGAAGAGTGATGCGAATGAGTTCTTCTGAAACTTTCAAGGGTTTGTCACATACCCTTGTTTGAATGACTTTATGCCCATCTTCGGATTCTACGGTGGCATTGGCCCAGAATTGCGTCTGATGCTCGATGTATATTGTTGGATTCACCGTTAGGGCATACGAAATATGAGTGGACTTGAGAAAATCCACAATTTCATGAAATCCTTCTGCTTGCTTCGGCTTCTGAAGCATTGCAATCTCATTATGCTCGTCGACAAACTCCATAATCGTTGTGCTTCCTGAGGATTTGTAAAGAAAACACAGAGATTCTAGGGAGAAGGGGTTAGAACGAGAGAGAGAAGAAGTTAATGCGAAGAGTCGTTATGAACTTTGGCGGGCAAACAGGGGTATTTACAGCAGTATTTGCCCTAGATTTTCAAAAGCAGTATTAACGACATAAGCAGTATTAACGACTCATTGGCAGTATTAACTGTGCACTAGCAGTATTAACTACTGAGCAGTATTAACTGCAAAGCAGTATTAACGACTCATTGGCAGTATTAACTGTGCACTAGCAGTATTAACTACTGAGCAGTATTAACTGCAAAGCAGTATTAACGACTCATTGCCAGTATTAACTACTGAGCAGTATTAACTGCAAAGCAGTATTAACTGCAAAGCAGTATTAACTACTCACTGGCAGTAGAAAATATGTACTAGCAGTAGAAACTCTGCACTGGCAGTAGTAACTCTGCACTAGCAGTAGTAACTCTGCACTAGCAGTAGTAACTCTGCATTAGCAGTAGTAACTCTGCACTGGCAGTAGTAACTATACTTGCACTTTGCAGCATTTGTCAAATCCTCAAATGTCATCTTACCTTCTGACACATCACCTTTACCACTTATCTTACCTCCTGCAAGATTATTCCCAAAAGCAACATGTCCTCCATCAATTCTTTTGAAATTCTTGAGGCATGATATGTTACCTGTCATGTGCCAGGAGCAACCACTATCAACATGCCAGATGCTCTTTCCCTTGAGCTGTTGGTTGCCCTGCACATCTGATAAATCAATTAGTTTTTATTGGGAACCCAAGCCGAAGTGGTCTTGGGTCTCCCTTGCTCATCAAAGTACTTACACTTGGTTTTGATGAGATTTTCAAATTTACGTACTGCAGAATTGGAGTACTTTGTCAATATAATTGGTCTAGCAGCACAAACACTAGAAGCAATATTAACCTCAGAAGTACTAATAGTGCTAGCAGTACTAACACTGGGAGCGGCAGTATCAGCAGTACTAACAGAGTTAGCAGTATTAACAGAGTTAACACTGCTAGAAGCAGTATTAACAGAGTTAACACTGCTAGCAGCAGTATTATCTGAATAGGAAGTACTAACAGTGTTAGCAGCACTAATACTGCTAACAGCACTAACTTTTGAAGAATTACTAGCAGTATTAACACTGCTAGCAGCACTAACTTTTGAAGAAGTACTAACAGTGTTAGCAGTACTAACACTGCTAGCAGCAGTATTATTTTTAGTGCCTTTTGTAACCCACATTGTAACACATTCCTTTTCAGGCTTTTTCTTCATGTGGCTTTTGGATTTATCTTGTTTCTTAGCCACATGGTTCCTTGCAGGCTTCCTATAACCATTGGATTTATAAAAAGGTCTTTGAAAATTCATCCTTTGGTTAATAGGATTGAAATAACAGTGTTTGGCAAGATGATTCAATCTGCCACAGATGAAACAAGGTTTTGGTCTGTTAATCCTTTGCAGATCAACTCCTTGCTTTTGTGCCCACTGGTTATTCCAATTTCTTTGATTTCCCCTCTTTTTATCATGTCTTTGGGGTTTATTCTCTTGAGATTTCTTGCAAGAACAATGTTCACAAGTTTTAGAGTTCACAACAGTGGTCTGTGTATAATGAACTCCCTTTCCCTTGTCAGTCCTTTTCATCTCATTGTTCTTAACACATGGACTTTCACATTCCTCATCAGATCCTACTTTGTCAGTCTCATCCTCAACAACTACTTTATCTAATGGATCTACTTCAGTGGCTCCTTTAGGTAAGTCCTTCCTATCCTTGGTTTCTAATAGGTCTGACTTAGGAGGGATGTAGTTGTTGTTATAGGGTGGGGGTGTGGCATTGTACCCTATTCCTGGTTTCAACTTACTATGGATTTGAGAGTTGATTATGTTGTCCATGACTTTGGAGGCACAAGTAAACTTTTCTACATCAAGTTTAACTTTCTCAAGCTCTCCTTTTAGTTTCTCACACTCTTCCCTAGACTCTTTCAGTTGGAAATCCAGACCACCCTTTTCCCACTTCCAGTAGTTTGTATCATATGAGTGTTGAAGTTCATTGGCTTGAAAAGCCTTAATTTGTTCTTCAAACCTCTCAACAATCAATACATAATCTCTTATGTCCTTTTCTAATCTCTTAAGGTCATCACACATTCCCTGATTGTGATCTCTATACCTTTTAACAGTGTCTATACAAGATTGAGAACAGAGATTAGATTTTACCTCCGTAGGAATATCTGAGACTTCTGCCATGAGTGCATGATTCTGGATTGCCTCTTCTGCTTGATCACTCCAATCAAAAGTACTGTTTGATTCAATAGAATTTTCCATAATGTTTGTAGAATTCTAAGAAACACAAGCTCTGATACCACTTGTCAGGATCGAATCTTAACAAGACAATAAACACTTAGAATTCAGAATTAAAGAATCTGCGGAAAAGAACTTTAATTCTCACAATCAAGAACAATGTAACAGAAAATTCACCACTTTGTGTATTCACTGAATCGACTCACAAGATTACAACCAAACCTCAATCTTGTTGAACAGGCTCAACAAGACGACTTCTACTTCTCTAGAAATAGGGTTCTTACACCTTGAGGTTAATTCTCTCTGAAAACGATATCGAATTCTTTTTCACACGTATATCATGTATATTAACTCGTCTCTTTTGTATATTCTAATAGCTATCTATTGAAGTCTATTTATACAAAAATAATTACAAGATAACTATCAAGATAAGATTGATCTTCTAAATCTTCGTTAAACATATCTTGATCAATTCCTCCTTTGTCTCCAAAAGTATCGCATTCCATGTTCTGATCACAAGCAGTATTAACTTCATTCTTCTCAAGCAGTACTAACTTTTGATCAGCAGCATTAATGATATTCCAGCAGTAGTAATATACCAGCAGTATTAACCATGTACCAGCAGTAGTAACCTTGACTTGCAGTAGTAACTTTGACAAGCAGCACTAACCTCACATATGCAGTATTAATAATGTTCCAGCAGTATTAATATCTCAGCAGTACTAACCTTGAACTAGCAGTAGTATCTTTGTTCTGGCAGCACTAACATTGAACTAGCAGTACTAACCTTGAACTAGCAGTAGTAATGTTGTTCTGGCAGTACTAACCATACTTAGCATATCTTCAGTTCCCAACACCCCCTGTCATTTATTACCGTACTCTTTTTGGGAGGAAAAGATAGGTTTTAAATGACAAAATGACACGGAGAAATATTGTCCTGCGGTTGACTATGTTGTCGTGCGACGAGGCACCATTGTAGATTTATCCCTGTGGAAAATATATTGTTAATTTAGGGATAGAAAAACGAACCTGTCGAGAGCTTGTCCTTACGACTTCAGTTTATTTTCTCTTTTCATCTCCTGGATTCCCCATGGCATAGGGAATTTCAATTAATAACTTTTGCATGCTCGGGAGTCGACGGTCGATGGCTATTAGCTGGAACAGCGACGTTGTCAATGATATCTTTGAGATTTCCTTTCGAAAAATGATATGCTAGTTCCTTCTTCAATGCGATATAGTCGTCTGTCGCATGACCATGATCGGTATGGAAGTCGCACCACTTGGATTTGTCTTTCTTAGCATCGTCCAAGTCGGACTTCTTTGGCCATCGAATGGTAGCTTGGGAACTTTTCAGAGCTTCGACTAGGTCCTTTGTGGATCCTTTGAATCCGTAAGAGGATATCTTGGGGTACTGAATGAACTTAGCCGCGGTCTTGGCCTCTGCTTTCGTCTTGAAACGAACATTTGAAATTTGGCGCGCTGGCTCTACTTTAGAAACAGCCTTTGTCTTGAACTCTGGCTTTCTGACGCCTAGTGACTTCTTGTCGTCAGTGTGCTTGCGACGAAAGGCGGCATCATCTTCCACCCTCATATATGCTAAGGTTCGAGCTCGGACGTCTTCGAAATTCTCTGGGGGATATTTGGTCAGGTCGGTGTATAGACCCGAACTATTGTCCAGACCACGCTTATAGGCTTCGATCGCGGTTTTGACGTCGCAATTGCGGATGCTGATCATTTCGGCATTGAATCTATTAAAATAACTTCGAATAGACTCATTGGCTTTCTGCACGATGTAATATAGGTCGCTGGTCTGCTTCTCCATCTTACGACTGCTGGCGAATTGCTGGGAGAATTGATTAACCAACTCAGCAAACGACCCGATGGATTTGGGTTTGAGATTGATCAACCATTGGAGAGCAGGACCAGTGAGGGTTGCTCCAAAACTCTTACACATGCATACTTCCTGGTACATAAATGGGATCGAGATCGTCCACATGAGCTGCTTATATTGCGCGACGTGCTCAGTTGGATCGGTCACACCCGCATACTTGGGAGTGAAGGCAGGAATGTTATACTTCTTTGGGACCTCGACGGTGGCAATCTCGTCGATGAAAGGTGATGCCTGATATCCCGAGCGAGGCTCGACGTCGACGGGCACGGCTGCCCCAGGCAACTTGGCGATCAAGGACAGGACGCGCTCATTTTGGTCTTCTAACATCTTCAAACGCTGAGCGACGGGATCGTTAAGATCGGGATTTGCCCCTGTCGAGGGATTGGCCCCTGGGCTAGTGCCATTACCATGCGATGAACCATTGGTGTCCCCGTTGAACGGGACGAAATACGGCTGCGGACCATAGTGGAATTGCTGCGGTCCATTCTGAAACGGCTGCGATCCTTGCTGGAGAGGCCGCGATCCACCTTGAGGTCCATTATGAAATGGCTGCTGAAATGGTTGCGACCCTTGCTGGAAAGGCTGCGACCCTTGTGATGGCTGAGACCCATTATTCACGGGTGGTGGCCTTATGTGCTGAGGAGGAACTGTCCCAAACTGAGGATTTGGGTTGAACGACCCTGGCTGTTGATTCTGCATGAACGGGCCTGGATGCTGATTATGTGCGGATGAACCTAGATTCGGGACAAATGGTCTAGGGCCATTCTGGTCGAACGGTCTTGGAACTGGGTTCTGCACGAACGGCCTAGGACCATTCTGAGGCCGAAGAGGATTTCTTAACCGTGCGATCTCCTCAGCTGCTCTGCGATTCTGCTCCGCCATTGCATTGAGATGATTCCTGGCGACTTCGAG
The DNA here is from genome assembly GCA_033807775.1 of Saussurea involucrata. NCBI lineage: Eukaryota > Viridiplantae > Streptophyta > Magnoliopsida > Asterales > Asteraceae > Saussurea > Saussurea involucrata. The sequence goes on along the minus strand of CM066327.1, from coordinate 12,391,404 downwards.
CTCCTGATACATCTGAGCGACGGCTTGCTGCGGATTTCCTGAGGTTGCCATTTTCCTGCAACAGAAAATAGAAGAAACTCCAAGAACCTATTAGTAGGGTGCACGTTCGTCGAGGATTTTCTCTGGATGAGGTCCCACGGATGGCGCCAAACTGTTAATGCCAAAAATCGCACCAAAGGGACAACTTAAGGTCGATGTGGACTTAATCAACTAAAGAAAGGATCTTTCGACGAGACGTGCGACGAGGGAAAAAATAAACGAGACAAGTGATTTGATGACGCAGGAAAAACCTCAATCGAGGAAAAAACCTGCGGACGACAAGGGATGTCGTCGCTGCACTATGGTCGCCAATCAGGGGCGACGTCCTTGGTACTGGCGTCGATCGTACGATGATTACAATACAAATGAAGGAAATACTTCGAAATGTAAAGTACAAGTGTTTGAATGTGATAACAAGTGTTTGTCGTGTGTGAATACAAAGTGTGAACTATCTATCGAAGGCTGATGTCGTGTGTCGAGACTGATACTTGAGCTTTTCCTTCGAGTGTTCTTGAGTTCGTTGTAGGATTTTGGCTTTCAGTACTCAATCTCCAGAGTTTGAATGTTCTTTGCTATGAGTTTGGATGATTTTCTCTGCTGTATGATGATGTTCGCTCAAGCGTATTGGATGTTAACCGATGTCCCCTGAAATGAGGCTTTAGCTTGTCTTTTATAGTCTTCGTGTCATTAATTAACCCCATTAATGATTCAATCAACGGCTACAACGGTTGGAAACGGTCGCCGGAGTGATTATCCATGATGATCTTCGTCCGTTACAGCTATCGATCGTTGATGGTTGCGTCGATTATATCTGTTGCTCTTTAATGACGTTGACTCCTGCAATAAACACTTAACAAACGTAACATGCAAGGTTAACGTTAGCTTTGATCGAAGGTACAATGATCTTACGCGATGGTCGCATGGAGCGCGCGATACTATGGTCGAGCGTCGTGGGGAACGTACGACTTACCTTTTACGGGCGACGACAGATGTTTTGTGGGTTCCTGTCGAGACCTTATCTTAATACAAGATTTTACTTATGACGTGCGATTTACCTTCTCTGGTCGTGGTCGTACGACATGATTTTTTGCCCAAACAAGTACGGTCCTGAGAGAACCGTCGTTGAGGGTTGATGACTCGTCGAGAGTTGTTCTGCCTAAGAAGGCGAAGGCGTCATCTAGCCATCCTGGCGTGATGGACGCGACACCAGCAAGTTCTGCGCCTCCGGCGACGGTGATGAAACTGGTGTCTCAAGTGTCGATCCCAATACCTGCCGACAGGGGCGAGGGATAGTCGGCCGAAGTTATGACGGTCAATTTTACATTGCCGTCTAACTTTATGGCGGATGGTGTCCTAGACGGGACGGCGTCGTTCCTTCATCTAGGGAAGTATTTGCTCCCGTCTTTCGGGGAGCGTTTTCACGGAGTTCCGGCCGGAGAGATGAGGTCTCGAGTTGCCAGTCTGGCGTTCACGGTGAGTGTCAATCTTTCATGACTTGTGTAATCTTTGTCGAATGTTCTTGAATGCACCTTCTATTTTTCACAGACGTTCCAGTCTTCCTTGGCGTTACATGCTGAGACGTCAAGAGTTGAAGATCTGATGGCGTCTGCTCTTGAGAGAGAAGCTGCAGCGTTGGAAAGGGAGAGAGCGGCTTTAGATAGGGAGAAGTTGGCCATGACGCGTGCCGATGAGCTGGCTGTCCAACTTTTCGATGCTCAATATGAATTGCAGGAGATTCGTGCGGTAGGAGTGGCAGGTGGAGGCCCTCAGGTTAGGACTTCGAGCGGGGATACGACCAGTGTTCCTCCTGTCGTCTAGAATTTTTTTTCCTTGTTTGTTTTTGCCACTTGACCTATCGGGGGCTGAGTATGTATACAGTGGTTTATGAATATATATCTTTTGCTTATGCTTTATTCGAATCACGTTTGATTATAAAGTCGAACATAAGATACGTATGAATTCATGCGACTAAGGCATTCATTGTAATACGATGACAAGAACGTAAAACAAATATAAAAACACGCGATTAAAGCATCCATTCAGTTAAGAAACCTAGGGTAAAGTCGTTTAGACTCTGTGATCGTATGACCGGATCGTACAGCGAGTTTGTATCGTATGCCCCTGTGGAGAAATAATCAAGTTAGAGACCTGATCGTTTATGTCGTTCGACCTTGCGCTATTAAAGTCATATAGTAGATTTAATGATTACTGTCGCGCGACTCTGCGATAATCTGTCGTGCGATTCTGGATTATCTGTCGTGCGATTCTGCGATAAAACGATGTCGGGTGTTGGTCGTTGGCTAGCCAACGACCCTCCGATGCTTAAGTCCGTAAATGTTTTGCGAGAAAAATCGAGAAAAAATCGTATGAGAAAGGGTTAGAGAACGTACCATTTCAGACTCTCTCTATTTGCCCCCTGTCATTTATTACCGTACTCTTTTTGGGAGGAAAAGATAGGTTTTAAATGACAGAATGACACGGAGAAATATTGTCCTGCGGTTGACTATGTTGTCGTGCGACGAGGCACCATAGTAGATTTATCCCTGTGGAAAAGATATGGTTAATTTGGGGATAGAAAAACGAACTTGTCGAGAGCTTGATCTTGCGACTTCAGTTTATTTTCTCGGCTTCAAGGTAGACTTGTAGCATTCACGAGCGACCTTTGGCTCACTCTTGATCTCCTGGATTCCCCATGGCGTCGGGAATTTCAACATTTGATGATACGTCGAAGGAACAACTTTCATATCATGGATCCATGGTCGACCTAAGATGATGTTATAGGCCGACGCACAATCGATGACGCTGAACTTGGTCTGCTTGTTGACTCCTCCAGCGTAGACGGGCAAAATTATCTCTCCAAAGGTGCTCGTCGCTTCTCCATTGAAACCGACCAAAGTCGTCGAACGTCGGGTGATTTCCGAGCGATCGATTCCCATGGCTTTGATAGTGTTGAGAAAAATGACATTTGCTGAGCTGCCCCCATCGATCAAGACTCGACGTGTTAGACAGTTACCGACTGTAAGCTGAATGATCAAACCGTCATGATGCTTCTGATACGAGTCGCCCAGGTCGACGTGGTCGAACACGATCTTCATAGCTTCTAGCTCCAAATCTCCTTTGGGTCTAGACGAGCGAGGAATAGGCCGATCATCGGGCGCCTGGCTGGCATGACGTTTGGCCGCTGAATACGTCAGACCACACACATCTGAACCACCGGTGATGCAATTGACGACATTCGCGTGCTCGAGGGTCGACGGTCGATGGCTATTAGCTGGAACAGCGACGTTGTCGATGATATCTTTGAGATTTCCTTTCGAAAAATGATATGCTAGTTCCTTCTTCAATGCGATACAGTCGTCTGTCGCATGACCATGATCGGCATGGAAGTCGCACCACTTTGATTTGTCTTTCTTAGCATCGTCCAGGTCGGACTTCTTTGGCCATCGAATGGTAGCTTGGGAACTTTTCAGAGCTTCGACTAGGTCCTTTGTGGGTCCTTTGAATCCGTAAGAGGATATCTTGGGGTACTGAGTGAACTTAGCCGCAGTCTTGGCCTCTGCTTTCGTTTTGAAACGAACATTTGAAATTTGGCGCGCTGGCTCTACTCTAGAAACAACCTTTGTCTTGAACTCTGGCTTTCTGACGCCTAGTGACTTCTTGTCGTCGGTGTGCTTGCGACGAAAGGCGGCATCATCTTCCACCCTCATATATGCTAAGGTTCGAGCTCGGACGTCTTCGAAATTCAGGTGTTTTCTTCACTTCCAATCAACTTCTTTCCTCCGCTCTCCGCTTCCTTGCCCACATACACTTCATCTTTTCTTTCTTTCTTCTTCACGAGCATGCCTCCGCCCATCTCGCCTTTCAAATTACGCACAATCTGCACAAAATATATACCAAAAGCATAAAAACAATACCCAAAAGAATTCCTAACCGTGATTAAGGAAAATAAGAAGTGAATAAGAATGCATGAAAAAGCTAAACTAAACACAAAAAATAGAACGAAAATGCAACTATTATATACAAAGTTAGGTGCATAAAATGCACTTAACAAACTACCCACAAGCTAAACTTTCTTGTCCCCAAGAAAGAAATAGAATTTATTCGGGTGATAAGCAAAGAAAAGAAAAGAAAATGAACGAAGACCCTTGAAGATGTCAAGACGAGTTATCCCACAATCTCACTAAGGTGCTGTTCGGTAGCGGATTAATGGTCTGTCTGGGAGATATGGCTGATTCGCACATCCATATCTCCCCGTTCGGTAGCGGCTGAATTGGGAAAACATGAGTTGACCGAATCAGCTATCAAAATAGTGTCCTTCAGGCTCAGCTCTCTTATTTCCCATTTTACCCTCTCTCAACTATTAGAACAAAACCCTATTCACGCATCCCACTCATCTGCTCTCCATACCAGACCCGTTCATCTGCTCTCCACCCGCCACCATCTGCTATCCCCCCGTCGCCACCATCTGCTCACCGCCGGCAGCCTATCACATCGCAGGTATGAACTTGTGTTCTTTCTCTCCACCTTCTTTGATTTTTCTCGAGTTTCCATCTCGATTTTGTGCCAAAATTCTATGATTTTTCTTGAGTTTCTATCTCGATTTTGTGCCATCATGCCATCATTAAGTGATTGAGTTTCTTTGTCGATTGAGTTTCTTTGTCGATTTTGTGACCATATTTAATAAACTGATTTTTAGTGATTAATGTGTGAGATAATCTGTTGTTGTTAATAACCCTAAACTGATTTTAGTGATTAATGTGTGAGATATGTGAGTTGCTGCATATGTGTGTTTTTATAGATCTGCTGTTGTTGTTGTCATTTTTTTTATAAACTGATGTTGTCATTTATTCAATATTTTTAACAATACAGATTATTTATATAAGCAAAAATAAAGACTGGGGGCAAAATGGTCATTTCTGACATTCTGACTGTTTATTCAGCACAACAACCGAACATTAACATATCTGTTAACACTCAGACAACCAAATCCACTCAGACAGCTATATCCATTCAGGTCTTGACAGCAAACGAACCGAACAGCCCCTAACATAATTAAGCATTAAGATCACGTATCACAAACAAACAACCAAATGCCACATGTTGATTATAATAAAAGCAATTAGGAACCCATGATTACCAAAGTGTCAAACCAACAAACACCAATCAAGAATATCGCAAAACATCGCAACCTAAAAAGATTTCGCAAACATACCATAGTCGCTAGGGAAAGGGATGGTGATCTATATAGATGGATGCTCACGGTGTCGCTCTAAGCTCTCAAGTGTGTATAGGGACGTGTATACACTCAAGTCCTTCCCAATCAAGACAAATGAATGCAATCTTGACACAATTGAATTTATTCTCAAGTCCAAGAGTTTACCATAATAATGCGTGCAATGAGGACTTTGGGGTACGGTTAGGGGTTAAAGGTAGGATTAGGCTTGTTTATTGGTTTTGGAGGCTTTAACGGTTTATGGTTTTTTTTCTATGCACATAAGACTTCTTTTCGTTATGTTTTTGATGGATTGAAGGCTTATTTCTTTTTTTCTCTTCTTTTCTTTTTGCAATTTTTTTGATCTTTTTGATTTTGCGAACCCACAAGCTGTGCTTGTTTTAGGGGCTCAAGTAACTACCCACAAGCTTTGCTTGTGTTTATTTCTAAGCTAATACCAAATCCATCTATATTTTTGAAGACTTCAACAATGTGCATTTTTTGTTTTGGGGTTCATGGTTGTACAAAAGAAAGGCTAGTGTATAGGCTCAAAATAGGTTACAAAGGGAGATTTTTTTTTTTTGAATTTTTCGGGATATAATTTTCATGAAATGAAGGCCTCTATGTATGTTTATGGTAAAGTTGGACGAGAAACCATTCAAAAGTCTAGAACTACACCTCGTCGGGAGGTAACACACAAGAAATGAGAATTGGGATTGATTACATATGTGTCAATCCAAAAGGCCCAAAATCTCACTAGGTAAATCCATCCACTATAGTCACTTTGTTGTAATATAAGGGGACTATGGTATGCAAACTAGTCCTAAAAGACTGCGTGGAACAACATACTTAACGGTGTGTGCAAGTGACAACTAAGGTAACATTATTCCTAACAAAGATGAGAGTTTATTCAACATGATGGCAAAAGGTTGATGTGCAATTAGTGAATCAAGCAACTAAATCATGTGAGATGAGATATGGTGTACTACGAATTTTAACACAACAAAGAGAAATCAAAAATCTTTTTGGATTTTTTTTATGCGATTTTTTTTGAATTTTTTTATATGCAAAGAAAATGGAAAAAGAAAAAGAAACGGAAAAACACCTACCCACAAGCGAAAAGGAGCATTGTCCTCAATGCTCGGAATAGGGTGTATAAGAAAAGGAAAAAATCACGGGGAAGGAGGAGGGAGATCGTGCTCTCTATAGTAGTGCTTTAAGATTCGGTGCTGATTTGCTTTGAATAGGGGAAGGTTAATACCACATGTCGAGTTGACCTCCATTATGAAGAGAAACTCGAGTGTCAAAGCACGATAAAAGAGAGCATTGAGGCCCAAAAACCTATGCTACTCGAGCCTTCCAAAAAATAGAGATAGCATCTTGACGGATCTCTAGTGTGCAGAGGGTCTCCAAGTCACAAAACTTGGTCGATTTAGGAGAGATGAACTGAATCTGTAGATATCAAGTTCAGGTGGGTCCATGACATTGGCGGCAGGACAACGTTAGGCTGAGCAACCTCATCTCGCCGCATCCGACTAGGGCGTTGTCGCTTTGGACGACTTGTGGAAGCCATGGGTGTGTGGGGTGGTGTGTTAGTGCAAAATTATAAGATGCAAAGTGTACACAACCTATGTCCGCCCAGTGGTGACGGCACGATCTATGACAACACACCAAAAAGGAAAATCCAGTCAAACAAATGTGCAACAATTAAACACATAAGAGACACAACCCACAATCAGTCCAATCAAGTACTCTATGCACTTTAAAACTTCGATGAAGAAAATCACAGTCACGCGATCAGATTAGTTAAAGCACGATAAGCAACTCAATCAAGCAATTTGGGTAAATCGAGCAAGTTATAGTGCTTGAAATTGAGCCACAAGAAATCGAAACTATCAAGTAAACAAATAAGCAACATTGAACCAAACACAACCTAATAATTCAAAACAGAAAATTAAGGAAGGACTGTACCCAAATTTATGCTGAAAAGCAGACACGACCGTGGTCAAAAACTGGTGTGCGGCTGCTGGTTACACGATTGGCATGGGCGAACGGTATGGTGGTTGCGGTGGAGGAGCGATGACAGTTGCTGGTATGGTGGTTGCGGTGGAGTCCTAACGGTGCGGTAACTGGTAGAAATCGAAAGGAGGGCGGCGGCGCCGGGTACTGGAGGAAGGCGAGAGGGGAACCACGACGGCACTGGTGCGGTGGGGGACGGCTGCCGGAGTTAGTGGCGGCCGACGAGAGAAGGGGAGGAGATGGCGGCGATTGCTGGTTGAAATAGAAAAGAGAGGGGAAGGTCGACGATGGTCGAACGAGAGAGAAGAGGAAGGTGAAGGCGGCGGCATTGGATGATGGCGGCGCCTGGTGGTTCGGTGGTGGTTTCGCTGCAGTCGACGACTGTCGACGGTGGAGATGGTGGCGTAGGGTGGTTCAGACGAGAGAGGGGGAGAAGAGATGAGGACCACGGTGGTTCGGTGGTGGACGGCTGCCGGAGTCGTCGCCGGCAGGCAGTGGCGGCTGGTGGTGTTGGAAGGGGGGGAAGAAGGGAAGGTTTCATGGTGAAAAGTGAAATTAGGGTTTTTACTTCCTAAAAAAACTGATTTTATTTATTTATTTATTTTCGAAAATTAGTATAAAATAAAAAATAAAACAAGGGAGAAGGACTAAGGTGTTGTTCGGTAGGGTTTAATGGGACTAAGGACTAAGGTGTTGTTCAATAGCGGCTTAATGGTCTGTCTGGGAGATATGACTGATTCGCACAGCCATATCTCCCTGTTCGGTAGCGGCTGAATCTGGAAAACAAGGGCTGACCGAATCAGCTATCAAAGTAATGTCCTTCACACTCAGCTCTATTATTTCCCATTTATTTCCTATTTTACCCCTCTCTCTTCGATTAGAACAAAATCTAAAAAACCCTAAACCCACGCCTCACTCTCCAGACCAGACGCCACCATCAGCTCACCGCCCGGCGCCACCTGCTCACCACCCCGTCGCCACCTCCTCACCGGTATGTATCTCGATTTTGTGCCAAAATTCTTTGATTTCTTCTTGAGTTTGTATCTCGATTTTGTGCCATTATTCTGATTTATCTTGAGTTTCTTTGTCGATTTTGTGCCATTATTCTGATTTATCTTGAGTTTCTTTGTCGATTTTGTGCACTGATTTTGTGCCATTATTCTGATTATTCTGATTTTTATTATTGTTATGTTAAATCAAGTTGTTTTTATTTAAAAACATTTAAATTGGTATTTTTTTAATAAACAATTTATTTATATAAGCAAAAATAAAGATTGGGGGCAAAATGGTCATTTATGACATTCTGACTATTTATTCAGCACAATAACCGAACAACAACATATATGTTAACACTCAGACAACCAAATCCACTCAGACAGCTATATCCATTCAGGTCTTAACAGCAAACGAATCGAACAGCCCCTAAAGGTTGTTGTCCAAGTTTCACGGCCGGGTAAAATCTTTCACTCCCGGGGAGTTCGGCCCTCCCCGGCCGGGGAGATTTCTTCACGGGCGGGGAGTTTAGGCAGAAAATTGATTTTGCAAATGACGCTTTTTATTTCACTCCTGGGGAGATTTCTTCACGCCCGGAAAGTTCCAACAGAAAATTATTTTTCAAAAATTTAAATATTCACGTCTTAAATAAAATTAACGTCGTTACTTCAAACCATCAACAAGGTTTATGCAGCGGAAAATTTCATAACTAAATTCAAGGGTTCGAAAGTGAAAGTTTAATAATATTTGACACTCCGCGCTCCATGTGTGTACTGTCACGCCCGACTGCCGCCCGCACCTGAAATAACAACACATTGGGAAAGGGTAAGCTAAACGCTTAGTGAATTCAATCACGCACGTAGGTAGCAACCCCACGCATATCGCCCCTACTCGCAAGTAGGCAACATCACCATCATCACGAATATCAAACCACATAATGATTATTATATAAGCACGAACCTCGGTCCCACCGAGTACACAAAATACATTAATACAAGCTCAGTCCCACCGAGCCCTCGGTCCCACCGAGTAATTAATACAAGCTCAGTCCCACCGAGCCCTCGGTCCCACCGAGTAAAAATTGTTGTACTAGCTTAGTCCCACCAAGCCCTCGGTCCCACCGAGCCCCTCAGTCCCACCGAGGTGTACACATGCATATATATATTCCACATACGAATCTAATAAATCACAACCAGTTATCACATCCCATCTAGTTCACGTAAGCACATAAATACACGTAATCACACGTAACACAAAATAACGACATACATGAAATTCCTAACTACGCGGTGAGAGAACTCACCTCAAGGCTAAGCAACGTGCTCACGAAACGCAACACCAACACGGCAATCTTCTTCACTTTCTCCCACCTAAATACGTATAAAAAGTCAACGGAAAGTCCCGACCCATAACACGTTTACTAGCTTTCAAACGACTAAATATTCCAGCTTTTTCTTAAAAGTTACGGGTCTGTTCGGGACCTGTTTTACCCCCTTAAAACTGATAAATACAGAAATTAAAATTCATAAATACGAAGTTCTCAGTCTTACGATTTCAGGGACGTATCGCACGCGTCCTAACGACTTTTCTATAATTTACTATAGATTTTACAAAAATGTTTCGCAGAACAGCGAACACCCGGACCTTTCAGTACAGCATGGCAACTTCGCCCTAGCTATGGTCCGAATTGGTCTTTCCACAAAACAGAGGAAACTTAATAGACTCCGAAACGGAACTTTCGGCACCGGTTCCAACCCAACCCGACATTCCTAACAGAAGTTATGCGCCATACAAAACAGTGACAGAAAGCTGGAAGTTTTTCGGACCAGGCTGTATAAACAGCCCCATATGGCCTAGCTACGGGCTAAATTAGATTTTCGACAAGACACGAAAAACCTTCCCAACTCAGTTTGGAAATTTTGGGCACCAATTTCACGGCAAAACGAATTACGAGTCAAAAGTTATGGCCTTCGCAAAAACAGGGCAGATTCCAGAATTTTACATAAAATGACGAATCACCAAACTTGCGGCCACTGTTTCACCTAGCTAGAGGCCAAACCAGTTTTCCGCTAAAACACGGAAAACGTGCCCGACCCCGAGCTTGAACCGTGGGCGCCAGTTTCGGCTCAAACGGAGTTATGACGGAAAAGTTACGGCTGTCGCAAAAACACTGGCAGGTTGTAGTAATTCACAGAAAATGATAACTCTCGATTATAAACTCGCTAAGTCATGACTTAATCTAAACAGCCCCGAAACCAGCCGTAACTTAACGATTAATACTACTAGGGCTGTGTAAACGACCACCACCCACTGCCACCTCCGGCAGTGGTTGTCGCTGGCGGCGGCGGCGGTTTTCCGACGAAATAACTAAGACGAACCGCAACCACCGTAACATTCCTAAACTCGCGCTCGGTTGACCGGATGCACGCACATACACCGCACACAACCACCACCACCCAACACCCAGCCCCCTCCCCGATGGCAGCGTGCGGCGGCGGCGGCGGCGCTGCCGCTGCCCTTTCGCCGGAATTCCCAAACGAAACAGAAAAGAAACGGGACCGTACCTTAACGATGACGACACGCAGCCGGGGCTGAATTCCTTCTTCTCGACCTCTCCGGCGAAGAACCGTCGGCCCTGGTGGTTTCTCCGGTGACTGGCGGCGTTCCTCCAGCGGTTGCTTTCTTTCTATCTCTCTCGCTAACTCCCCTCTCGGCTGCTTGAAGAATTGAAGAAAGGAAGAGACAACAAGAGTTGTTGTTTTCTGTTTGTAAACCGACGAGAAGAGGAGGAAGAGGGGGGGGGGGGTCGGTCCCCCTTCCCTTTGGCCGTTCAACACCAACAAACACCATTTATCCACTTTATCCCCTCCTTGTTCTCACCATTGGCGTTTCCGGTCCCTGGTTTTTCATCACAATACCAAAAATGTAAGCAAGGTTGTCACGTGTAATATTCGAGGCCCCTCCCTTGACAACTTCCGTTAATGAATCACACTTCAAATGATAATAAAATAAATACATTAAGGATTTTAAAACCATACCGGGACACGGGCTTTACATGTGTTGTGATTATGTCTTCTTGATGGTGGTTCCAAGGAGCATAAGGATTATTATTAATCGTGTTATATTTTTCTTGATGGATGTTCCAAGAAATTTATGTGCTGGTATGTTTAAGGGTGATGCTGATATAATTGCGATCCTATGTATGGATTGAATTCACTAAGCTTCGTGCTTACCCTTTCCCAATAAACTGTGGTTTCAGGTCCGGGCGGCTCTAAGGCGTGACGAGTACACACTGGCGCGCGAGGAGAGCTGGTTGCTTTCTGGTTTTAATAATTAAACGTTTATTCCGCTGGTTTTATTTTATAAAGATATTAATTATGAGTTTGCAAACGAAACGTTGGGATCATTTAATGAGTTGTTATAAATGAAATATTTATTTTAAAATTTTAAATTTGCTTGTAATTTTTGGGACGTTACAACTTGGTATCAGAGCACAGCTTGAGTGAATCAAACGCACCTCGGTGTGTGTTGGTCTCAAGATGCGGCTGGGAAATTTTCAAATTCTTTATTAAATCTTTTTGGAAATAAAAGAAAAAGTAAAGACCCGTTCGAGGAACGGTGGTCGGAGACGCAGTGTGTACAGTCAGCCGGAGCCAAAGGGAAAAGGTACAGTACTTAGTGTTTTATTGCTTTCTAGATCATAGAGTATGCATGCTAGATTGCCTGTTGTGGACACTATGCTGTATGTTGAACTACTTGCTATTAGGAATTTATGCTAATTATGATAGGTTACTAAGTGGATGCCTTCTAGGTTGTATGCAGTAAGAGATTTATAGCCTTAGAATATTCGATTTAGTTCTATTGCGCAGCTCTTGTTTGAGTCCAACCGTTCTAGGATAGAGTCTTGTATTCGACTGTCTATTTGTTTCGCACTGCATATAATCGGGTATTCGCGAGGTCACCCGTTATAATTAGTAAGGATTCGGTAGTAGCAAGGGTAGTGGGATAAGAGGAAGTTCCTAGAGAGCTGGGAAGGGTGTTTATGTATGAGTACGTGTGCTAGATTGCTTTCTAGAACACAGGAGTATGTATGCTAAATTGCTTGGTGCTTATTACACTGTATTGCATGTCTGCTGCTTGCTATTAGGGATTTGGCAGTAGCAAGGGTAGTGGTTTGGATGGAATTCCTAGGGAGCTAGGAAGAGTGTGTACATATGCCGGTGCGGGCATATGTGTATAGTTTCGGCGAGAAACTACTTGGACCCCTTGGGATGGAACTCGGAACGGGCGATGATAGGTGTGGATGGTAGTAGTAGAGCTCCTACTACCGGAAGCACATGATCAATGTGTTGGTCCCGAAAGGCCTATACAAGTTTGTAGAAGGGGGGGTTGAATACAAACACACTATTTTACTTTTCTAAATTGTTTATTGATAAATCATTAACAATTTACAGCTTGTTGCGGAAACAAGATTAAGGATAAACCTAAATCTAAACAAGTTGGAACACTAAGGTTTCTTGCACTAAGAAAGATATGGAGATTACTAATAAAATCCTATCTTGAGAGAGATTTGAACTTGTCCAGAGTTAGCAAGTTACTTCAAATGAAGTGAGTTCATCTCTTTATATACTGCATGCATTTAATGCAATTCAGTATACACTTTACACGTGTCATCAGCGGATTGGTTGCATGTCATTGACCTTTGTTGACAACCTTAGTAGCCGTAAAGATGAACAGTGTAGTATCAGAGTGGTTGTACGATCTCAGATTTTCGGAGGTTCTTTTCTGACATTTCGTACGGTGGCGTGCAAGGGAGGTTAAGACAAAAGTACTTTGTACGGAGGACTTCATGATCAGCTTTCGTTGATTCAGCGATTATCATTTACTATTCAGCGAATGATAAAGTTCAGCGATAGCTGAAGTCTTGTACTTGATACTTCACGTTGAGTGGACAAATCTGAGTCTTCGCTGATCCGCATCAGTTCATTAGTAGACTTGTCGCTGGTTCTTGAGCTTGATCTTCGACTTCAGCGTAGAACCTTTGTTGACGTGAAACTTGTCTTCAGGGATTATAAGTAAACAACTAACTTATCAGCGATCACCATAAAGACTGAACAGACTCAGCGCATTATGGTGAACAGTGTTCGCTGAATGTTTAATTTAAAGAGCGAGAGTTCCTATCAGCGGTACTGTAAGATCTTAGTACTTATCAGCGATAGTGAAACTCTGATACATATTGTTTACATACAATTTTCACTAAGTATTTAAGAGAGGGTCATTATCAAATCACTGAGGGTTTGGATCAACAATCTCCCCCTATTTGATTATGACATAGCAACAAAGAAAATTGCTATTTAATGAAAACATAAGGATAAAAAGAACTCATAAAATATTTGTCCCTTTTACTGTTTTCTGGGATCTTTTCAGTACTGATGGAGTAAAGTACATTCGCTGAAATCTTTCTTTAAATCTTTGAATCAGGTTACAATGAAGAACAGAAAGATTACAAGTACAAGCGAAATAAATTACAAGTACAGAAGGATAACTGATACAATAGAGAAAAAGGAGATTATATCAGTTTTCAAAAGGTTCTTCCTTAATGAGAAGTTCATCAAGGGTCGTCTTTTCAGTGGGAATCATCCAGTCAGGAACCGTTACACCTTGTTTTCTTTTCTTCAGCGCTTCTTGAAAGATCAAGGGTTTTAGGTGTCGTGCCTGAATGTCCTTTCTGAAGTCACACCAGTAGATAAGATCTCTGAGCTGTTCGATTGGAGTGATTGGGAGCTTAGCGATTCGTTGAAAGCATTTTCGTCCGTCGTAGTCAAGAAAGAATATTCCATAAGGATTACTGATGACTTTACCAGGGACGAAAAGTTCACATGGTGGCAAAGAGATGTCAAGGGCAGATAGATCAGGATCAGGACCAAGTACTTCAGCGCGAGAGAAACCAATTCCAGTTTCATTTCGTATGACAGGTCCTAAATTTGAATCTTGACGTTTCTTCCTTGGAGAACCTATTTTTCTTTTCGGCTTTAGATCAGGAACAGGAGGAATATCCACACAAGAAGATATCAAGTCGATCTGTCTGTTTATTAGCTTTTCGAAATGATTCTTGTACTTAGATTGTGATGGTTGGATAGCTAACCTCATCTCCAGCCATTCAGAGAGACCATACCTTTTTACAGTGTCAGCACGAAAGGTTTCAGATGTGCCATCTTCTCTGAACAGTTTGATGTCAACAATAGGTACTCCGATAGATGTTCTTCCAGAGATGAATACCTTGTTGATCTTTGCTGGACGATATCTGAAGTGAATTTTCTCTTTACACCAGATCAAGGTGGTTTGAGAAACTTCAGTTTTCTTATCCACGATCTTCTGGGCTTCTTCCCACAGCTTTCGTTGGATTTGAATGGGAACACGCTTCAGCTTGGGGTCTTTCACAGATTCTTGAGTCAGCTTGATGGCGTATTCTCTGTCTTTCTCTTCAGCTTCCTTTCTTTCAGCAATGAGGCGTTCAGCTCTAAGGTGGTCCTGATATTCAGCTTTTGAAATTCTGAACTTAGGAGGAACTGAAGGCAGTTGATCAGGCCTTAGAATGATTCGCTGATCCTCGAATCGCTTTATTATTTCTTCTCTTCTCTTTTGATCCTCTTCACTCAGCTTTTGAGGAACTGAGGAAGGTCTCTTATTGCGCGAGAGAGGTTGTTCTTCTGGTTCATCAGTCTCAGAGATCAAGTCCAAGACTGGGATTATTTCATCAGCAGCAGCTGGCTTTATTTGTGAAGTCGCAACAGTAGAACCTTCAGCGACATCCTCAAACAGGGGAGAGGACTAGCTGAAAAGCAGCGATCTTACAGATAAGAATTGGGTAGAAGAACTTGGGTAGAAAAGATAGAAAAATAATGTGGATGTGTATATAGGTTTGGAGAACTTAGTGAGCTGTTGAGAAGTTCAGGGAAGGAAAAAGTAAAGTTTTAGTTTACCTGACAAACCGGCTTTTCAAAGAGAATCGCTAGATTTTCATCTTCAGCGAGGCCTTTGTCTTTGCTTTTCTCAGCGCCAGAGGCTGAGGGCTTTGTCTTTGTCTTCTCCCCTGATGGTTCTTTTATTGAGATTCCTTTAAGAGCTTTGATTCTTGGGGCAGGTTTGACGATAAAGAAATCATCGTCATCTTCATCATCATCATCATCCTTTCTTGGAGAGAAGGATGGTTTGTCGTCAGGGATGTCGATGTCTTCATCTTCTTCTGCTTCGGAATTTTCAGCATCTTCTTCGAGTTGCTCCCCCTCAGATACAGAGGCGAGCTTCTCGGTTCCCTCAGGGTTTTCATCTCCCTGAGGTTCAATGATCAGATCTTCATTCCTCTCTCCCCTGATAGATTCATCATGGGAAAGGTCTTCAGCGCTTTTGTTGTTCAGATCTTCAGCGCTTTTCTCAAGATCTTCAGCGCTTTTCTCCTTGGAATGTTCAGCGCTCTTCTCCCCCTCTTTTTCATGATGACTGGGGGAGGAATGGGCAGACTCAACATTGGTGTTATCTCTGTCTTCTGGGCCAGAGATTTTCACACAACCTTCAAGCTTTGCTATTCTGTCTTCTAGGCCAGAAATAGCAGGCGTGATTTTCCTCAGCTCTGTGCGATCCTCCTCTGTGAAAGATTCCAGAATAGGGACAGGGGCAGGAGCAGGAGCTGGACTATTTGCCTTGTTTACCAGCGTCTCGATCATCGTCTTCATAGAGCTAACGTCGGTCTTTACAGAGCCTAAGTCAGTCTTGACCTCTGACATAGCACCCTCGAGTTTTTCAACCGATGTCTTCAGCGTTGTTACTTCGCTGGACATGGTCGAAACTGATGTTTTGAGGCTTGTGTAGTCAGTGTAGATGTCACAGAGCACCTTGGCAAAATCGCTGAGCGTCTTATCAAGACTCTTGATGTCTTCAGTGGAAGCTTTCTTCTCCACCACCGTTGTCAGCTTTGTCAAGTTCTCTCCAGCGTTTGTTACAGATGTTGAGTTGTTGGAGAGTGTGGTGGTGAGACTGGACAGCTTTGTTTCCACGGACTTCAGCGAGGCGTTGATGTCTCCCAAATTAGGACCTGTAACATATAAGTACTTGTGAACAAAGGAAAGCTCAGAAGTTTCAGGTTTAGTTACAGTGTTTAAGGTGGGATTAGTACCTGCAGGAGGATTGATGAACTCGTCGAAGTTGCAAGTTCCTGAATAGTGTTCCATATCCTCTTCGAAAGTACGGTGAGGTATGGTGAACTCTGCAGGTCCTTTCTTCATCATTTGTTGAGAAGCATCAGCGGCGGCTTCTGGAATGATGGCATCTCCAGTGTTTGCTGGAGGAGTGTCCAAGTGAGTGAAGGGAGAAGCGAAGGTTAAGATTGGGGTTCGGGTTCTGAGTTCAGCGTTGGACTCGCTGACAATCACTTCATCAGTCTTTTGAGAGATTGATGGAGGTTGGGTAGTTTCCAAGTTTCTAACCTCAGCGTTTGGAGACGCTGAAGTCTGGATTGGAGGGATGGCTTGCACGGGTGTGGCAGAGCGTACCACGGAACTTTCCTTCAGCTCTTCAGAATGAGCTGAGGAGTCTTCAGCATGGAATTGCTGGGGTTGCTCCTTGGTTTTCTTGATCCTTTTGGAATCAAGTTGGGTGTGTGAGGGTTTCCTTTTCTTATAAGGAGAGGATTTTGTGGCCGGGGTATCAGCGATTGGTATTGTCGCTGAAGGAGCCACAGAAAGCGGAGAATTTAGAAGAGTGAGAAGAGTAGAGAGACGTACCTCATTGGCGACAGGCTTGAAGTCGAGAACCTTAGGGCCAATCTGAGAAAGTTTCAGATCACCCTCTTCAGGATAGCTGTCCTTCAGGCCATATTGAAAGATGGCGCTGATGAATCGTGGGTAAGGAACCCATGCTGGTCTGTCAGCGGCAGAATCGACACGTTGAATCAGGTGTTCATAAATAATGGAGGCCCAGTCAATATTTAGACCTTTCAGCAGTGCGTATCCCATGGACTGCTGAGGTTGGGCGGCTTGATCAGAAGATCCGGATTTCGCTGTCATGCAGCTGATCAGGTGAGCGAAGATGAAATTCATCTCGCTGGGCATCTTGGATTTCTTTATCAGCGTCAGTTTCTTCTCAGGATTCTTGTCCCTTCCAATATCCCAGATATAACCCATTGCGTCAAGGAAAGCAATGATTGCTTCTCTGTCAGCATGCTTTTTGTGGTCAGGGAATGGAATGAAGGATTTTTCTTTGGAGGCATTTGGGAAGTTTAGGGCTTTGCGGATAATTGCGGGTGTGATCTTGATGGTGCCATACTCAGTATCGCTGAGTATGCAGTCTATGGTTTTGGAGGGATCTTTGGCAGAGGGTAGCTCAGTGTGTCTGGCAGAGTACCAGAACTGAGATAAGAGCCGCTGACTGGCAGGAGGTGTTATGGTCAGGGCTGTGTAGATGGGGCTGTTCTTCAGAAAACTTACAGCATCGTCCAGATGTGATACTTGCTTCCGAGGAGGAAACTCGAGAAGAGCTGAGAGGTTGTTGGCTTTAGTCCAATCGAGTTGATCCAGCTCGAACTTCACCTGGGGGGCTTTGAAGATTTCCATTTCCTCAGAGTCAGTGGAGATGGATTCAGCGGTAACATTCAGCTTTGAAGATGCCATATCACTGTATTATCAGTTCAACCAAAGATGTTAACAAATAAGAATTATCTTAATGTGGAAAGAAATTTCCGTTAAGATATTTCGAATCTTGTCCATTTCATTCAGACAAAAAAAAATGTCTTAATGAAGATTAGGGTTTTTCTTGATTTTAAAAGAAAAGTAAAACCCATAAAATCTTGTATTCCAGTTTCTAAAAGAAAAATGGATACGAATGAAGAACAAGTTTAAGATTTAGATTTAAAACTTGAAGAACAACCATGAAATGGTTGTGTTCATAAAACCATGAAAGAAATGATTTTATTTTAAAAAGTTCTTTTGTTTGATCTTGTTAAAACAAAGAGAAGATCGAAAACAAGTTATACGCATTTGATAAAAGATAAGAACTTATTAACCTTGAAGTTTTGATGAAGAAGATGATGAACAGTTCTTGAGGTTTTTGAGAGCACAAATGCAACAGAGATTCTTTTCTTGCGGAAAAAGATTGTTCGCGTAAAAGACAAATATAAACCAAGAGTTGTTTATATAGGGATTTTTAGAGAGAGAAAACCTTGAGCGGGAAAAGGTTTTCATCATGACACAGACACGTGTTTGCATTTGATTGGAAGTTTGAATAAAACGTGCAAACGTGTGTCAGAAAGAAATCGTGTCGAGTGTTATCCGTTGCAATGACGTCACAACTGTCCTTTCACATTCTTTTAGGATGTCTCTGAGGTTTTGAAAAACTCAGGGACTCTTTTGAAAAACATGAAGCACTGAATAGAAATATCAGTGAAGGTTTAAGGAATTTTCAAAATATCGCTGTTAAGGAAGAGATATTCAAAATAAATTGTCAGAGAGAGAAAACATACCTGGATATCAGTTTAACCAAGTTTATTCAGAGAGAAGATGATGAAATGGATTATATAAGTTGATTTTATCCCGAAGCCTATACAAGAATGTATAAACGTATCGCTGATAAATGTAAACCGCTGAAGATTTTATCCTTCAAAGTTCAGCATTCCAAGCTCGCTGATGAGAAAGTTGAATCTTGTCTCATCAAGAGGTTTGGTAAACAAATCAGCTAACTGATAATTAGTTGGGATAAAATGAAGTTCTATATCACCATTCATCACATGATCTCTGATAAAATGATATCTGATTTCTATGTGTTTTGTCTTTGAGTGTAGCACTGGATTGTTTGCTATAGCGATGGCACTTGTGCTGTCGCAATAGATTGGAATTTTGGAGAGCTGAAGATCATAGTCTAGTAGTTGATTTCTCATCCACAAGACTTGAGAACAGCAGCTTCCAGCGGCTACATACTCAGCTTCAGCTGTGGAAGTGGACACTGAGTTTTGCTTCTTACTTGTCCAACTTACCAGCTTTCCACCCAGGAGCTGACATCCTCCTGTGGTGCTTTTCCTATCCATTTTGCAACCTGCAAAATCACTGTCTGAATAGGCGGTTAGATCGAATCCTGAGTCTTTGGGATACCAAAGACCTAGATTCGCTGTACCCTTAAGATATCGAAAGATTCGCTTTACAACTTTCATATGGGATATCTTAGGTTCAGCTTGATATCGTGCGCACAGACATGTTGCAAACATAATATCGGGTCGGCTAGCTGTAAGATACAATAGTGAGCCGATCATCCCACGGTACAGCGTGACATTGACAGGAACACCCTTTGTGTCCTTATCAAGTATCAGCGGTGGTGCCATATGGGTTTTCATAGCTGAACTTTCAGTTAAGTCGAATTTCTTCAGCATATCTTTAACATACTTTCCCTGATTTATAAAAGTTCCTTTTTTAGTTTGCTTAATCTGAAGACCAAGGAAATATGTTAGTTCACCCATCATACTCATTTTATACTCATCTTTCATTCTATCAGCGAAACGAGTACAAAGCTCAGGGTTAGTAGAACCAAATATAATGTCATCAACATATATTTGAACTAAAATGATATGACCTTTCACTTTTCTAAAAAACAAAGTTTTGTCAATCTTACCTCGCTCAAATTTTTCAATATGGAGATAAGTAGAGAGAGTATCATACCATGCACGTGGAGCTTGCTTTAAGCCATAAAGTGCCTTGTCCAGTTTATACACATAACCTGGACGCTTAGGATCTGAGAATCCTGGAGGTTGTTCCACATACACTTCTTCATTCAGCTTTCCATTTAGAAATGCTGACTTAACATCCATCTGATGTACAGTGAAGTTTTTGTGTACAGCATATGCTAAGAAAAGACGAATAGATTCAAGTCTTGCTACTGGAGCAAAAGTTTCGTCATAATCTATGCCTTCCTCTTGTCTGTATCCCTGAGCAACAAGACGAGCTTTGTTGCGAGTTACAGTACCATGTTCGTCCAACTTGTTTCGATAGACCCATTTAGTGCCTATCACCGTTTTGTCAGTTGGTCTACGAATAAGTTTCCAAACTTTGTTTCTTTCGAATTTAGTCAGCTCTACTTGCATAGCGCTGACCCAGTTTGGATCTCTGAGGGCATCATCTATTTTCTTTGGTTCAGTTAGAGAAATAAAGTTAACAAATAAACAAATATTACCTGCACTTCTACGAGTCTGAATACCAGCGTTGGGATCACCAAGAATTTGATCGATTGGGTGATTTACAGTCCATCGCTGAGCCGGAGCATACGTCGCTGACTCAGTCTGAACTGGAGAAACTGAAGATGAGGCTTCAGCTACTTCTGGATTATCAGCTAAGAGAGGAATGTTTGCATTTGCCACTTCATTCACTGATTGCTGAGAAATAGATGGAATTTCTGAGACATTTGGATCAACTGCAGGTATAGTGTTTATAGGAACAACTGAGACCCAAGATGTTTCAGCTTCACTATTTTGCATATTTGGAATGATAGAAGGACCATCATTTTCTACGGTGTGAGCATGAGGAGTGGGAACATCTTCTGAATCACCAAGATGAGAAAACATCCATTGATTCAGTTCTTCTGTATCAGCGTTCGGTTTAGAGTTCGCTGAACGGGATTCGTCAAACGTGACGTGAATAGTTTCTTCTACAGTTTGTCTTCTTCGGTTGAAGACTCTGAAGGCTTTGGAAACTGAGGAGTATCCAAGAAAGATTCCATCATCAGCCTTAGGATCAAACTTTCCAAGGGCATCTCTGTTGTTCAGTATGAAACACTGACATCCAAAGATGTGAAGAAAGTTGATTGAAGGCTTTCTCCCATGAAAGAGTTCATAGGCTGTCTTTTTGAATCTTTTAACTATCAGCGACCTGTTTTGCGTAAAACAAGCAGTGTTGACAGCTTCTGCCCAAAACTGAGTAGGCAGGTGAGAATCGCTGAGCATTGAACGTGCAGCTTCAATAATTGTTCTATTTCTTCTTTCAGCGACTCCGTTTTGTTGTGGTGTTCTCACTGACGAAAAGTTGTGAGAAATACCCTTGCTCTTAAGGAAGGAATCAAGAGAACTGTTTTTGAATTCAGTTCCATGATCACTCCTTATTGAGCGAACAGTCATATTGTTCAGAGTTTCCATCTTCCGAACAAAGGTGATGAGTTCTTCAGGGGTGTCACTCTTAGAACGGAGAAACATTACCCATGTGTAACGAGAGAATTCATCAACTATGACCAGCGTATATTTCTTTCCAGCGATGGATTGTTTGTTAACGGGGCCAAACAAATCCATATGGAGTAGTTGTAGAGGAGATGACACTGAGGAAACTTGCTTTGACTTAAAGCTTGCCTTGGTCTGCTTCCCTTTTTCACACGCTGAACATAAGGACTCTTTGGCGTATGAATGTTGAGGTAGACCAGTGACTAACTCTTTGGATGAAAGAGTATTCAGTGTCTTGAAGTTGAGATGTGAGAGCCTTTTGTGCCATAGCCAGTTAACATCAGAAGATGCTTTTGAGAAGAAACAGGAGTTCTCAGTGGTTGTTGAGTCCATGTTTATAACGTAAACATTTTCCAAACGATAACCGCTGAGAGCTATCTTCTCCTTTTTGTCAGAGACAAAGCAGGATTCCTTAGTGAAAATCACTTTGTTATCCATGTCGCAAAGCTGACTGATGCTTAGAAGATTATGCTTCAGCCCTTCAACATATGCGACTCTTCTGAAGGATGTTGTACCATTTGAAAGTACACCATACCCTCGGGTGTGTCCTTTTCCATTTCCACCGAAAGTCACAGAGGGACCCTTCTCTTCCTTGTATTCAGCGAGCAGGTTTTTCTTTCCAGTCATGTGTCTAGAGCATCCGCTATCGAGATACCAGATACCCTTTTTAACCTGCAATACAAAGGAAGATTAGTTTTGCTTGGGTACCCACTTCACCATGTATACGCGTTTGTCAGTGGAAGTAGTTGGAATGGGTTCAGCAGTCTTCGCAGCATTTGAAGATTCAGCTTTGTCTTTCTTCACTTTGGTCAATTTCTTGACCTCAGCGGTAGGAGTCACCTTGACCTGAATTGCAACTGGTTTGGTCTTCTTGGGTGCTATCTTCACCTTAGCTATCTTATCAGCTTTGGTGGCTGTGGGGCACTTACTTGCAATATGATCGGTAAGTCCACAGTGATAACATTTCCTATAACTAAAATTAGTTCTAGGACCACTTGAGTGCTGAGCTTTTAATTTGGAATTAGAAGTGCCAGCACCAAGTACACTATTGGTTTTTGAAATAGGACGAACATTCAGTTCTTCAGATTTCTTACCAAGGATATCTACTCTGAGTCTAGGAGTAGGTCGCTGAACTGATCCAGAGGTCTGATTTCTAGAACCAGATGAATGAATCACTAAGGCTTTGGAAGCATTCAGCTTAGGTACTAAGGTACCCTTCTGAGGATTTTGATAAATAACAATTCCTTTACCTTTGTCTTTAGAGACAGAGGTAGGTTTTGAATAAACCATTTTCTCCTTACCTTTTGAGGAGGTAGGAGTTTCCTCAGGGATTGGTGTAATCGACGAGGAGTACTGAGATGAAGAAGTGTCAGCTACTGAGGATACGAACGTTCCAAATTTAAGCATTGAACGTTCAGTGGTTGGTTTTGGAGTATCATATTTATAACCCAGACCACGTTTATCACTCAGAGGAATCTGAGCCTTAATTATCTCAGTGATCTTTGTTGAAGAATTACACCATCCTTCAACAGTAGCTTGTTCAGCTTTTAATGCAGCGATAGCTTCTGCTCGTTCGATTTTGACTAGCTGATTTAAATAGACTTGATCTTTAAAATCTTCTTCAAATTTAGAAAGCTTTTCTATTTGAAGGTGGCAGTTTTTAAGCTTTTCAGCGAGATCAAGATTTTGGTTTTCAACCACAGCTTTGTCGTTCATGGCTTCGTATAAACTTCTAGTCAGCAGTTCGATTTTACGGAGACTATCAGCTTCATCAATATTTGCAATATTGGTAAAGAAGGAAGGTGATACCTGAATGGCAGATGTTGAAGTGGAGGGAATGTCTGAACTTTCTTCCTCTTCTTCAATCTTGGCCATGAGACATTGATATGCTTCATCATCTTCAGAATCAGATGATGAGGCTTCTTCATCAGAAGCAGCCCAATCATAGTCAGCCATCAGGCCTTTTCCTTTCTTCTTAAAGCTTTTCAGCTTTGCATACTTTTCCTTCAGCTTTGAGTATTTGTCATCTTTATTCCTTGGAACAAAGGATTTCTTTGTAAAAGCTGAAGGTCTCATGATTTTCTTTGACCTGCACTCGTTAGCGAAATGACCTGTCTTTTCGCAGTTGAAACAAGTAGCAGTAGCCTTATCAACAAAAGCTGATGACTTAGGCTTGTCAGCTATAGAAAGAGTTTTGTTCTTTCTAAACATTTTCTTCTTGGCGAATCTCCTGAACTTTTTAGTTAGGAGAGCCAAGGATTCATCATCATCTGAAGAATCAGAATCTGATGACCTTTCAGAGTTACTTTCTAACTCAGTGATAGTGACCACGGGTCGCTGAGTAGAAGGTTCCTCTGAGATTAAAGCAATAGGGGTGCTTTTGGAATCTTTTACAAGATTCTTCTTAAGATGGCTAGATTGCTCATGATTCAGCAATGTGCCATATAAGGTAGCAAGTGTCATTGATCTTAGATCTTTTGACAGCTTGAGACACATGGAATAATTGTCCCAGCTTTCAGGTAAACATTCTAAAAACTTTGTCAGCACTTCAAAGTTAGAATATTCCTTACCAACCGTTTTAAGATCTATAATTAAGCAATTAAAACGTTGATGAACTTCAGAGAGAGTTTCATTCTTACCAGAAATGAAGCTTTCGTATTGTCTTACCAGGTTGATCTTTCTTGAATCCTGGACTTCAGACGTTCCTTCATACTGAACACATATTGTGTCCCACATGGCTTTTGATGATTTCAGGTTCATGACGGAATGGTAGACTTCGTCAGGAAGGGCCATGGATAGTATGGATCTGGCTTTTGTATCTATAGCCACTTTCTTCTTATCTTCATCGGTCCACATGTGTATTTCCTTTAGAATCAGCCTTTCAGGAATAGCAGCTCTAGTTGCAGTGGCTGGAACCAAAGGATCAATAGTTACAGGGATGTGTGGGTCGTTTTCAAGATAGTAGGTCATAGTAGGGTCTACACCTTCTAGGAAGAGCATCATCCTATTTTTCCATAAGTTGAAGTTGTCTCTGGAAAATCTAGGGGGTTTTTCAAGAGAACCATTGTCTATATAATTTGTGTTTGTGTGGGAGGCCATTTTCAGATAATAGCAAGGAAGAGAAATATCTTAGATTAGATCTTGTTTATGAGATTAAACAAATCTGCTCTGATACCACTTGTTGGTCCCGAAATGTAACGTCCCAAAAATTACAAGGAAATTTAAAATTTTTAAAACATACATTTCATTATAAAACAACCATAATTCAATAATTCACGTCTTAAGTGAAATTAACGTCGTTGACTCAAACCGTCAACAAAGTTTATGCAGCGGAAAATTATATAATTAAATTCAAAGGGTTCGAAAGTGAAAGTTTAACAATCTTTGGTACTCTGCGCTTGATGTGTGTACGGTCACGCCCGACTGCCGCCCGCACCTGAAATAACAACATATTGGGAAGGGGTAAGCTATAATGCTTAGTGAATTCAACCACACACGTAGGTAGCAACCCCACGCATATCGCCCCTACTCGCAAGTAGGAAACATCACCACTACCATGAATACGAAGCCACATAATGATTCATGCATACATACAAACCTCGGTCCCACCGAGTATACAAAGATATAGCAATACCAGCTCAGTCCCACCGAGCCCCCGGTCCCACCGAGTAAAGGTAAATAGTTGTACTAGCTCAGTCCCACCGAGCCCTCGGTCCCACCGAGTAAAGGTAAATAGATGTACTAGCTCAGTCCCACCGAGCCCTCGGTCCCACCGAGCCCCCCAGTCCCACTGAGGTGTACGCAAGCACAAATAATCGACATATAATTTCAACAATCACAGCTAAATCATCCCATCCAAATTGGTCCACGTAAACACGTAATAACACATAGCACAAAAACAGCGGTATACATGAAATTCCTAACTACGCGGTGAGAGAACTCACCTCAAAGCAAATCGACGCGCTCCCGAGCCGCAACACCAGCACGTCAACCTTCCTCACTTTTTCCCACCTAAATACGCACTAAAACGTCAACGGGAAGTCCCAACTCACGACACTTTTACTAGTTTAGCAAAACTAAAATTCCAGCTTTTATACTAAAAACGCAGGTCTGTTCGGGACCCATTTTACCCCTGCTAAACTGATCAAACCAAAAACTTAATTCCACATCCAGGAAGTTCAATGTCTTATGGTTCCAGGGACGTATCGCACGCGTCCTAACGATATTCCTAGCACTCTATACGAATTTTACAAAAACATCTCGCAGTGCAGCTAAAACAGGACCTGTCAGTATAAAATGGCAATTTGACACTAGCTATGGCCCGAACTGGTTTTTCCACAAAACATATAAAAGTTACTAGACTCAGAATGGGAACGTTTGGCACCAGTTTCATCCCAATCCGACATTCCAAGCAAAAGTTATGCATAAAACAAAACAGGGACAGAGAGCTGGAAGTTTTTCGGACCAGGCTGTATAAACAGCCCCATACGGCCCAGCTACAGGCTTAACCAGATTCTCGGCAAAACACGAAAAACTTTCCTGACTCGATTAGTGAACTTCGGCCACCGATTTCATTTCAATCCGAGCTACGAGTAAAAAGTTACGGCCACGACAAAACAGTGGCAGAAAAATCGTCATTCACATAAAATGACAAATCACCAAATTTGCGACCACTTTTTCACCTAGCTAGAAGCTGAATCGGTTTTCCGCTAAAACACGGAAAACGTGGTCGACCTCGAACTTGAACCGTGGGTACCAGTTTCGGCTCAATCGGAGTTACGACGGAAAAGTTATGGCCGTCGCAAAAACAGAAACGTAACGAGAGCCATACCTTACAACGACGACTCGCAACCGTGCCTGCAATCCCTTCTTCTCGACCTCTCCGACGAAGGACGTTGACACCGGTGGTTTTCCGGCGACGGCGTTTCTCCAGCGACCTCTCTCTCTCTCTTTTTCTTCCTCTCTCGGCTTCTCACACTCACGATCACCCTCTCGGCAAATCAAAAACTATGGAGCCAAAATAAGCAAATAACAAAAGAAAACTATATGTTGGTGCAATTTGGAAACCGCCGAGAAGAGGAAGAGGGGGGGGGGGTCGGTTCCCCTTCCCTTGGCCGTTCAACCACCCAAACACCTCCATTGTCCACCTTTGACCCCTAGGCTCAATCCCTTTGACACTTTTGGTCCCTGAATTTCTATATTATTGCAAAAGGGAGTAAGGTTTGCCACACATAACATTCAAGGTCCCCTTTGACAACTTTCGTTAACAAGACTCGCTTTAAACGTCAATAAAATAATTACATTAAGAATTTTAAAAACCCTACCGGGACACGGGCTTTACAACTCTCCCCCGCTTGAGTTAGACTTCGTCCCCGAAGTCTACACCCGCACACAGCTCCGGATAATTCTCTCGCATCTTCGCTTCAGGTTCCCAAGTTTACTCGGAGCACTTCCGGTGTTTCCACTAGACCTTCACTAACAGGAATTTAAGATTTCCCACACCGCCTAAAAATCTCTCGAATACTTTTCTTACCACAAAACTCCTTCAAGTACACCGCAAGTATGATCGGAGGAACATTCCAACAACTGGATTCATTCCTGGTCAAACGACTTCGGTTGTCTCCCAACCATAGATAGTCCAAACATCCCGATTCAAATTTCAAGCTCTAACCATTCTAAAGTTGCTCACCAATATACCCTACAGGATACTCGAATTCGATCATTCCTATCATTAACTGTCGATTAACTTTCACGAGTTATAATAGACTCCCACAATTTACTCCACATGAATTATCAAACTAGTAAATTTATAATCATCCACGAAGGTCATTCCACCACAAGCAAACATCTCATGATTACTACTATCATCAACATAATTTCCTTAAAATCGGCTACAATTCCCCAATTACACTAAGGCATTTGGCCTCAAGCCCAAAAGTCGACACCTAAGTATACTATTTACCTCAAAAATTCTACGCATTTATCCTCTTTATTACAAAGGGCAGCATTCCCTAACCGATAATATTCGGCCTACAGTACCCACACGCGTGGGATACCCAACCTTCCATTAAGACCGAGAAATTGACCCATGACTATCACGGACAAAATTCGGAATTTTCCCCCGAAACTCTCTCGCGATTGGCATTTTCCACCGCTTCACAGCCGTAATCTTGGCCGGGTCCACCATAATACCATTCTGGTTCACGACATGCTCTCGAAAGTGGTCCTCTCGTAACCAGAACTCACACTTGGAGAGCTTAGCATACAGCTTCTCCCGCCTCAAAACTTCCAAAACTTCTCGCAAATGCATCTCATGCTCTTCCTTCGACTTCGATTACACAAGAATATCGTCGATGAACACGATCACCGATCGATCCCACATAGGGCTACATACCCGGTTCATGAGGTCCATGAACGTTGCGGGTGCATTGGTGAGCCCGAGAGGCATCACCACAACTTGTAAATGGCCATGACGTGAACGAAAGGCCGTCTACTCCGTATCCTCTCTCCTCACCCGCATCCGATGATACCCCGATCTCAAATCAACCTTAGAGAACCACGAGGCTCCCTGAAGCTGATCGAACAAGTCATCGATCCTTGGCGGAGGATAACGATTCTTCACCGTAAGCTTATTCAACTCACGGTAGTCTATACACATCCGTTGGGACCCGTCTTTCTTTTTCACAAACAGAATCGGGGCTCCCCACGGTGGACAACTCGGCTTGATGAACTCCTTTTCGATAAGTTCCTGCAACGAGTGTACAACTCCTTCATTTCCGATGGAGCCAGGCGATAAGGTGCCTTGGCCACCGGAGCAGCATCCGGAATCAAATCAACGTGGAACTCTACATGTCGCTCGGGAGGTATCCCCGGTAACTCCTCGGGAAAATACGTCAGCAAACTCCCGTACAATTGGCACATCCTCCACAGACTTCTTCTCTCCGTCGTCGCGCGTGTCGATCACATACGCCAAAAATACCTGACCACTGTGCTGCAAGTACCTCCGAGCCCTTGCAGCCGAACATATCGCTGAGGTCCGCCTGGGCAAGCCGCCCTGAACTAGCATTTCTCCCCCGCTTGGGGTTCGAACTCGTACTTGTTTGCGACGACAAACAATCTCCGCATCATACGCATCCATCCAATCCATGCCCACAGTCACGCACAACTCCCGCATAGCGATCGGAATCAAATCAATCGGGAACCTCACACCAGAGATCTCCAAAGTGCACCCCGGGTACACGTCAGTAACCGTCAAGGTCCTGTCTTCAGCAACTGCAACCACAAGTGGACAGCCTAACCGTCCTACAACTCGGCCCCAAACACTCACTGACTATGTGAGACACGGAAGGATGAGTAGCCCCGCTATCAATCGTCACCACAACAAGCACCGGGTTAACCAAGAACGTACCTGTCACCACTTTATACGTAGGTTGTGCCTCCTCCACTCCCAGTTGATGAACTCTACCTCAGGCCGCCTCCATCACTACAGCAAGTGAAGCATACTGCGCGGTACTCACGAACTCCCTGATCTTGGTACGTAACATATCCTTGCACCGTGTCCTCTTCATGTCCTCAAAAGCAGCATGCTAAGGATAGAATAATGTCATTTTCGTAAACTTTCGGTTCACCTCCTTTATGGCCTCCGTAGTCTGATAGAGCTCCAAGAACTCTTTGGCACTCCTCTCCATCTCCACTAGAGGCACATGCTCTACACGAAACATACGACGAACTCCTCCCAGGTCAAGTAGTGAGCCCGTTAAGCGTCAAAGCAATAGCACACCAGTCCTTCGCTCCGTCTCGTAACAGATTCACCGCGAAGCGAACCTTCTAGTTCGCAGGACAACCACCGGTAAGGAATGTGCACTCTATAACCGATCCCGACCCTCTTGTTCGGGGCTGCCCACCCGCAGGGGGTGGAATCGCCGCGATGCACTCCTCCATCGACACTATTACCTCATCACGAATGGCGGTAATAATATCGGGGATCGCCTCCTCAAAATATGCGTCACCTCGACCGCAAACATCTCACGAATCTGATCAGCAATAATTCCTGCATCAGCATCTGGATCAACATTGTTGTTTCTCCTTAACGAGCTACTAACACACATTAAAACCTGCTAACTACGCTCACACTCAACTCTTCGGATTCTCCGTGACTTTCCCCGACTCGAGCACGGATCTTGTGCTTCAGATAGTAGGAGCTCTGCTACTACCCTTCACACCTATCCTTACTCGTTTCGAGTCCTGTCCCGGGACGTCCAAGTAGTTTCTTACCACAAACAAACACATATGCCCATTCCGGCATATGCAAACACTTTTCCTAGCTCCCTAGAAAAGTCGTAATACCCCACCACCCTTGCTAGAATGGAACCCCCACTAGCCCTGACGAGTCGCCTCGTAAACGCACAGTCGTATACAGTGAAACCAGATAGACATTCGAATATAAGATTCTATCCTACAACGGTTGGACTCAAACAAGAGCTGCGCAATAGAACTAAATCCAACATTCTAAGGCTATTCAGTTCCTACTGTATACAACCTAAGGTGCATTCACATAACAACCTATCAAGGCTAGCATGAGTTCCTAATAGCAAGTAACAAGTATACAGTACCACAAAATTCACGTAAGCAATCTAGCATACATACTCCTATGTTCTAGAAAGCAATCTAGCATACGTACTCATATGTAAACGCTATTCCCAGCTCACTAGGAATTTTATCTCATCCCACTACTCTTGCTACAACGGAATCCATGTTAGCCATAACGAGTTGCCTCGCGAATACCCAGCCGCACGCAGCGTGAATCAAATAGACATTCGAATACAAGATTCTATCCTAGAACGGTTGGACTCAAACAAGAGCTGCGCAATAGAACTAAATCAAATATTCTAAGGCTATATGATTCTTACTGCATGCAACCTATAGGGCCTTCACTTGACAACCTACTATAACTAGCATTGATTCCTACTAGCAAGCAGTCATCGTACAGCACAGTGTAAACAACCTCGGCAATCTAGCATGCATACCCTATGCCTAGAAAGCAATAAATACACTAAGTGTTGTACCTTCCCAATTGGCGTCGGCTGACTGTACACACTGCGCCCACGATCACCGTTTCCCAAACGGGCTTTCTCCGTTCATTTATTTTCAAAGATTTTAATAAGAGAGTTTAAAAACTTCATAGCCGCAACTTGAGACCAAACACACCGAGATGTGTTTGATTCACTCAAGTTGTGCTCTGATACCAAGTTGTAACGTCCCAAAAATTACAAGGAAATTTAAAATTTTTAAAACATACATTTCATTATAAAACAACCATAATTCAATAATTCACGTCTTAAGTGAAATTAACGTCGTTGACTCAAACCGTCAACAAAGTTTATGCAGCGGAAAATTATATAATTAAATTCAAAGGGTTCGAAAGTGAAAGTTTAACAATCTTTGGTACTCTGCGCTTGATGTGTGTACGGTCACGTCCGACTGCCGCCCGCACCTGAAATAACAACATATTGGGAAGGGGTAAGCTATAATGCTTAGTGAATTCAACCACACACGTAGGTAGCAACCCCACGCATATCGCCCCTACTCGCAAGTAGGAAACATCACCACTACCATGAATACGAAGCCACATAATGATTCATGCATACATACAAACCTCGGTCCCACCGAGTATACAAAGATATAGCAATACCAGCTCAGTCCCACCGAGCCCCCGGTCCCACCGAGTAAAGGTAAATAGTTGTACTAGCTCAGTCCCACCGAGCCCTCGGTCCCACCGAGTAAAGGTAAATAGATGTACTAGCTCAGTCCCACCGAGCCCTCGGTCCCACCGAGCCCCCCAGTCCCACTGAGGTGTACGCAAGCACAAATAATCGACATATAATTTCAACAATCACAGCTAAATCATCCCATCCAAATTGGTCCACGTAAACACGTAATAACACATAGCACAAAAACAGCGGTATACATGAAATTCCTAACTACGCGGTGAGAGAACTCACCTCAAAGCAAATCGACGCGCTCCCGAGCCGCAACACCAGCACGTCAACCTTCCTCACTTTTTCCCACCTAAATACGCACTAAAACGTCAACGGGAAGTCCCAACTCACGACACTTTTACTAGTTTAGCAAAACTAAAATTCCAGCTTTTATACTAAAAACGCAGGTCTGTTCGGGACCCATTTTACCCCTGCTAAACTGATCAAACCAAAAACTTAATTCCACATCCAGGAAGTTCAATGTCTTATGGTTCCAGGGACGTATCGCACGCGTCCTAACGATATTCCTAGCACTCTATACGAATTTTACAAAAACATCTCGCAGTGCAGCTAAAACAGGACCTGTCAGTATAAAATGGCAATTTGACACTAGCTATGGCCCGAACTGGTTTTTCCACAAAACATATAAAAGTTACTAGACTCAGAATGGGAACGTTTGGCACCAGTTTCATCCCAATCCGACATTCCAAGCAAAAGTTATGCATAAAACAAAACAGGGACAGAGAGCTGGAAGTTTTTCGGACCAGGCTGTATAAACAGCCCCATACGGCCCAGCTACAGGCTTAACCAGATTCTCGGCAAAACACGAAAAACTTTCCTGACTCGATTAGTGAACTTCGGCCACCGATTTCATTTCAATCCGAGCTACGAGTAAAAAGTTACGGCCACGACAAAACAGTGGCAGAAAAATCGTCATTCACATAAAATGACAAATCACCAAATTTGCGACCACTTTTTCACCTAGCTAGAAGCTGAATCGGTTTTCCGCTAAAACACGGAAAACGTGGTCGACCTCGAACTTGAACCGTGGGTACCAGTTTCGGCTCAATCGGAGTTACGACGGAAAAGTTATGGCCGTCGCAAAAACAGAAACGTAACGAGAGCCATACCTTACAACGACGACTCGCAACCGTGCCTGCAATCCCTTCTTCTCGACCTCTCCGACGAAGGACGTTGACACCGGTGGTTTTCCGGCGACGGCGTTTCTCCAGCGACCTCTCTCTCTCTCTTTTTCTTCCTCTCTCGGCTTCTCACACTCACGATCACCCTCTCGGCAAATCAAAAACTATGGAGCCAAAATAAGCAAATAACAAAAGAAAACTATATGTTGGTGCAATTTGGAAACCGCCGAGAAGAGGAAGAGGGGGGGGGGGGGTCGGTTCCCCTTCCCTTGGCCGTTCAACCACCCAAACACCTCCATTGTCCACCTTTGACCCCTAGGCTCAATCCCTTTGACACTTTTGGTCCCTGAATTTCTATATTATTGCAAAAGGGAGTAAGGTTTGCCACACATAACATTCAAGGTCCCCTTTGACAACTTTCGTTAACAAGACTCGCTTTAAACGTCAATAAAATAATTACATTAAGAATTTTAAAAACCCTACCGGGACACGGGCTTTACACGAAAGGCCTATACAAGTTTGTAGAAGGGGGGGGGGGGTTGAATACAAACACACTATTTTACTTTTCTAAATTGTTTATTGATAAATCATTAACAATTTACAGCTTGTTGCGGAAACAAGATTAAGGATAAACCTAAATCTAAACAAGTTGGAACACTAAGGTTTCTTGCACTAAGAAAGATATGGAGATTACTAATAAAATCCTATCTTGAGAGAGATTTGAACTTGTCCAGAGTTAGCAAGTTACTTCAAATGAAGTGAGTTCATCTCTTTATATACTGCATGCATTTAATGCAATTCAGTATACACTTTACACGTGTCATCAGCGGATTGGTTGCATGTCATTGACCTTTGTTGACAACCTTAGTAGCCGTAAAGATGAACAGTGTAGTATCAGAGTGGTTGTACGATCTCAGATTTTCGGAGGTTCTTTTCTGACATTTCGTACGGTGGCGTGCAAGGGAGGTTAAGACAAAAGTACTTTGTACGGAGGACTTCATGATCAGCTTTCGTTGATTCAGCGATTATCATTTACTATTCAGCGAATGATAAAGTTCAGCGATAGCTGAAGTCTTGTACTTGATACTTCACGTTGAGTGGACAAATCTGAGTCTTCGCTGATCCGCATCAGTTCATTAGTAGACTTGTCGCTGGTTCTTGAGCTTGATCTTCGACTTCAGCGTAGAACCTTTGTTGACGTGAAACTTGTCTTTAGGGATTATAAGTAAACAACTAACTTATCAACGATCACCATAAGGACTGAACAGACTCAGCGCATTATGGTGAACAGTGTTCGCTGAATGTTTAATTTAAAGAGCGAGAGTTCCTATCAGCGGTACTGTAAGATCTTAGTACTTATCAGCGATAGTGAAACTCTGATACATATTGTTTACATACAATTTTCACTAAGTATTTAAGAGAGGGTCATTATCAAAACACTGAGGGTTTGGATCAACACAATGCTCGAGTCGGGGAAGTCACGAGGAATCCAAGGAGTTGAGCGTGAGTGTTGTTAGTATGAGTTATTATGTGCTAATAACGCGTTGTATTGTCTACCCAGAATAGCCATCAAGGAGGAACAACTATAGTAAACCTACTAGTACAGGTGTGTACTCGAAGTGTTTTGAGGTGATGATCGTTGGGGGTAGTGATGAAGGTCCTAAACTAGTAGTCGTTGGAATAGAAAGACGATTCTAATATTAGTCACTTGGAGTGACGATAGGGATGATATTTGTTGTAAGCAGATCATTTCGGGCCAAGATGGAAGATTGTGCTAGGGTCATAGGCTCATAGAGCCGACTTTGATTTGAGGAAAACCCGTAAGATGATTTGATGTGATTTCCCAACTTGCCTTAAGAGGTTTAAATGTCTGGATGACAATAGTAGACCGGAGAGTTTCGGAGTAGTAGGGGTCGAGACGTTGAATGCCGAATGAGTCATGCACGAAGTTATTTTGAAAATAAGATTGCATTAACAAATTCTTGTGTTTCAAATCTTTGTATGGACGGTGTTTTGGAATTTTGGGAACTGCTCAGCACACGCACAAGATTTTGAAATATGGTTTTGAAAGTGTATGAAATCGTTTTATCACGGGAGTGCAAACTTTGTTAGAATTTGTCTCATTTTCGTTATCTTTCCAACGGTTCTTTCGGGTACGATGTTATCCGTGTTTTGGTGGTGGTTAAGATGTTGGGTAAGTGACTATGGATTGAGACTCTAACATTGGAACTCCTCCACATGTGTTAGAGTTGAGACGAAAAGTTACATTCCACGATGTCTGTATAAAGGCTATTTTGGTGATTTGTTTAAAATGAGTTTGGAATTCCAGTGTCGCTTAACTTTTCGTTCGAGAGTTTGTATTACTAAGTGTTTTATTGCAAATAGTTCAGTGTGTGGATTGATTCATGCGTGACATAAGTGATGCATGGAGGAATTCTGGTAACATTTCATAAGGAGTTGTTTAGTGCGCTTTTTAGTCAGCTAAATGTTTTATTGACATTTCCATGAAAATGCGATTTATCGACTTAGGGGTATGCATACTGGGGTAACCTTTGTTCTCGACATTTTGATGAACGAGTCGTGCATGAAAATGTTTTAGTTCCTTTTTGTCGAAATGAAAGACCATTTGATCCAAGGAGTGTTTTAATGTTGTGAATATCATGCATTCGATTACAATGTGTTATATTTTGGAAATATAAATGCGTAGATTTTTGACATTCGGTTAATTTAGAATTACCGATCATTTTTTTGGGAAATTAAAAACTTTTGCTTTGGAGGAAACGAGTATTTTGAGCATTTTCGATAAATACATTTTTAAACTATAATGTTTTGACGTTATATGTCCCAAGTACGAAACTTGAGGAAGTGTTACAAGCTTGCATGCCTGCCCCCAGTTTGAGATTTTATGAGGTTTTAGTCGATATTTCCAATTAATAGAAGCGGACTGGTTTCTGTCTTCAAGTTTGAAATTACACGAGACAGTTGTGTTTTAACAAAAATATACTTGTAAACCGTGTCATCGTTTTGTGTGATTAGCTGACGCGCGAAAAATTTGTGGCGAACCCTGTGCCACGTCATTTTTATGATTAAAAAAAAAGAATTTTTGAATCAAATGTCGTAAAACTTATTTTGAATTATGTGCACACCTTTGTCGCACCCTGTTTAAGGTCAGGCGGTTACTTTAAGTGCACGTCATGAGTCAATCCATACTGGAATCGAGGCGGTTCATTTTAAAGAAATTATTTATTACGCTTGCTTTTGTGTGAGTAAACTGAACTGCAATGGAACGATTTTCAACATGATTTTCCTATGTGGGACGAGCGTGTCCAGTTTTGCGTAACTATCGATCAGGTAATAGTAGTTTTATTACATACGATCTTTTGAGATGAAAATCCTGATGTTGAAAATATTTTGTAAATGATTTTGTAAACCATTTGGGGAAATGTGCTTTTAAGTGTCATGTGTCATTTCGAGAATTTTTAGGGTGTGAGTCCTTTTGGAAAACTCTTTTGTTTAATCCGTGTTGAGTCTGAGACTAAGGTTGATTTCAGAGTATTGCTTGCTTAAACTTTGTTTAAACGCATTTTCCGACCTATGGGTCTAGCAAGCGTGGAGCATTTTGCTCGGTTTTGACTTGGAGTTAGTCATGGGCCAATTGCCCGGTTTTAATGGCTCGATGTGGAGTCTAGTTGATGAGTTGTTTTTGTCGCACCGTTTGGCATTCTTTGCACGTTGAGTGTTTACATGTTTGGGTGAGTGAGTCAATCCGGAATAGACATGTTGTTGGTAGGCTGTTTGCTTTGGATCCTTAGACACGTCAGTCAGTCGTTGGTAATGGTTGGTTGGTTATCTCGGGGTGAGACCCCGGTATTCATGTGTTTTAACCTAGACCTTCCAGTAGGTACTAGGAGGATATAGTTGTGGGCACTTACCTGGGAGGTAGTTCCGGTGTACTGGGTCTTGAGGCGTTACCTGGGAGGTAGACGTCAAGGTGTATCCTCGATACGGTGTGACTTGGCTTCGTAGAGCAAGTGTGGATGATACGTCGACGGTGGAAGGTAGATATTCCACGCGCGTTAGTACTGTAGGCCGAATAGTAACGGTTAAGGGATTGATGCCCTTTGTTAATAAGAGAATAAATGCGCATCAACCATTTTGAGGTAGGTGGTATATTTAGGTGTCGACTTTTGGGCTTGAGGCCAAACACCTTTAGTATAATCGGAGAGTTGTAGCCGATTTTAAGATAATCATGGTGACGGTAGTAGTAACCCTGAAATGATCACTTGTGATGGATGGTTATGGTGGAATGACCTACGTGTGTGTTAGTTGACTTGATTGTAGGGGATATCTACTTGTGTCAGTGTCTAGGATAATACCACGCTTATGTGATTCATGTAATCGGTTGGACCGATGTTCGGCGGGTGGCCGATGTTTGTTATTGTAATCGGTTGGACCGATGTTCGGCGGGTGGCCGATGTTTGTTATTGTAATCGGTTGGACCGATGTTCGACGGGTGGCCGATGTTTGTTATTGTAATCGGTTGGACCGATGTTCGGCGGGTGGCCGATGTTTGTTATTGTAATCGGTTGGACCGATGTTCGGCAGGGGGTCGATGTTTTGTTAATATAAGTTATTGAAAATCTTTGGAGCCTATTAGAATTCGTAGAAGTTAATCGTCAATTAATGATAGGAGGGATTGTAATCGAGTATCCTGTAGGGTATACTGGTGAGCAGCTTAAGAATGGTTAGAGCTTGAAAGTGGATTGAGATTGGGATATCATCAAATGCGAGAGAAGTATTAGAAGTTGTTTGCGGACGTAGACTTCGGGGGCGAAGTCTAATCCAAGTGGGGGAGAGTTGTAAAGCCCGTGTCCCGGTACGTTTATTAATTAATTTTTGTATTTATTTAAATGTTTACCTTTAATTGTTTTTGCGTTAGCGAGAGTAGCACCGTTAGCCTTCGTTGTTAAATCTTAAGTTAAGTAGGGTTAGTGTAAGGCGTGGGATTTTAGAGGGCTAATCTTGGGTTTGGTCAAAAGTGGGGTATGGATTCGGCCCATGCAAGGAGAGGGCCGAGACCTCTTTTCCTATTCTCGTTTTTTCCTTTTTCCTTGTGAACCAAGCAAACCAAACAACCCTAAGAGCATTTTCTCCTTTCCCTTGTGTGTGGTGCGGCCGTAAGTGAAAGAAACGAGAGAGAGAGTGATCGCGAGAAAGAGAGAGACGAGAAGAAAGAACACTGCAGCATCCGTCGCCGCCGCTGCTGCTGTCGCCGGAGGGCGCCACCACCCTGGTTTCGCCGGAGATCGAGAGAGAGAGGTTTGGTTGCGGTGGTGAGACGTCGTCGTAGGTAAGTGTTTCCCCCCCCCCCCTTGTTGTCTCTTTGATGTCGCCGTAAAACCACCATCGGCGGTGGCCGCCACCGCCGCCGACCACCACTGCCGGAGGTGGCAGTGGGTGGTGCGTGGGGTGTCCAGCCCTAGTTGCAACCCGAACCGTTAAGCCTTGAACCGTTTTATAAAGTTATCTTTTTTTGAAAATTCTAAGTGTGCTGTCCAGTTTTCGCGTGATCATAACTTTTCTGTCGTAACTCCGTTTGAGCCGAAACTGGCGCCCACGGTTCAAGTTCGGGATCGGGCACGTTTTCTGTGTTTTAGCGGAAAACAGGTCCGGTCTCTAGCTGGGCGAAAAAGTGGTCGCAAGTTCGGTGTTTCGTCATTTCATGTGAAAATTTCTGGAATCTGCCTTGATCTTGCGAAAACCATAACTTTCTGCTCGTAACTCGGTTTGGGGTGAAACCGGTGTCAAAAGTTCCCTTTTTGAGTCTAGAAACGTTTCTGTGTTTTGTGCAAAACCCAGTTCGGGACGTAGCATGGGTCAAATTGTCGTTTTATACTGAAAGGTGCTGAATTTCGCTGTTCTATAAACTGTTTTTGTAAAATCCGTAGTAAATTGTAGAAAAATCGTTAGGAGGCGTATAATATGTCCTTGGAACCCTAACTCAGAGTACTTTCTGGTCATGAAATAATATTGGGAATATTCTGGGTTTAAAGGGGTCAAAACAGGTCCCGAACAGACCTGTTTGGCGGGAACGGAAAGTAGTTTTAGTGACGGTTTAAGCGTGTGTCGTGTCATAGGGTCCGAGTCTTGTATTGACACGTTTTAACATGCGTTTAGGTGCTGGGAAGTGACCGTAATTGTGAAGCTTGAATTGTATTGTTAAGCTAGGCGCGCATTCGAGGTGAGTTCTCTCACTATATAGAATGGGAATTATATTTGTGTTGCTATAGTTCGAGTTGTGTTGATTATGATTGTTTGCTGATATTATTGTGGTGTGGAATATATATATTTATGTGTATATATTGAACTGTGATTGATGTACTTCTTGATGGATGTTCCAAGAGGTATATGCGTTCGTATAATGAGCTGTGATTATATCTTCTTGAGGGTTGTTCCAAGAAGTATAAGGCCACTTCTTGATGGTTGTTCCAAGGAGTAGGTGTATTGGTATAATGTGTTATGATTATATCTTCTTGAGGGTTGTTCCAAGAAGTATAAGGCCACTTCTTGATGGTTGTTCCAAGGAGTAGGTGTATTGGTGTAATGTGTTGTGATTATGTCTTCTTGATGGTGGTTCCAAGGAGCATAAGGATTATTATTAATCGCGTTATATTTTTCTTGATGGATGTTCCAAGAAATTTATGTGCTGGTATGTTTAAGGGTGATGCTGATATAATTGCGATCCTATGTATGGATTGAATTCACTAAGCTTCGTGCTTACCCTTTCCCAATAAACTGTGGTTTCAGGTCCGGGCGGCTCTAAGGCGTGACGAGTACACACTGGCGCGCGAGGAGAGCTGGTTGCTTTTTGGTTTTAATAATTAAACGTTTATTCCGCTGGTTTTATTTTATAAAGATATTAATTATGAGTTTGCAAACGAAACGTTGGGATCATTTAATGAGTTGTTATAAATGAAATATTTATTTTAAAATTTTAAATTTGCTTGTAATTTTTGGGACGTTACAGTCCGGTAAGTGAGAATTGCCCGGAAAGCCTTGGTATCCGGTAAGCCTATGTGTCCGGAAAGATAGTATCCAGAAAGTGTGTAGAATCTGAGCAGTGTGTATCTTATCCATTTCTCAGATAGATCGTCGGTAAGCCAGAAGTAAAGTAAGAAAAGACTGTGTAAGCATCAGGTGAGTTTTCTAACTAAAATACGTGATTTGTAACATGTTTTCTAAAGCGAATACATGATGAGAAATGCCATGTTTTATTCTTATGCTTTTAATTGCATGAAAGTTGTTTAAGTTTTACATGGGATGTATGCATACATTGTGTGAGATGTAAATTGGCTACGTCGGGGGGTGTGGCCCGCCAGCTCGTGTCGGGAGGTGTGACCCGTTTATGCCAGGGGTAGTGTGGCCCTGTAAGGCAGCATGAGACTGACTCGTTGTCACCCTAGGGTGACTTCAGGGTGCTAATTTATGGGGCGGACATATTCCGTGAATAATTTATGGGGCGGACCTATTCCGTGAATGATTTATGGGGCGAACCTATTCCGTGAATGATTTATGGGGCGGACCTATTCCGTGAATGATTTTATGGGAACAGATTTGTGAATGATTTTATATGAACAGATATGTGGATGTTTTTATACTGAAATTTATAAACTGTTTTAAATGTTTTGAGAACGGTTAAGAGGGACTCACTAGACCTCATGGTCTAACCCTCGCATTTTCAAATTAAAATCTTTTCAGGAAAACAGGTAACGAAAGGCTC
The DNA here is from genome assembly GCA_033807775.1 of Saussurea involucrata. Lineage (NCBI taxonomy): Eukaryota > Viridiplantae > Streptophyta > Magnoliopsida > Asterales > Asteraceae > Saussurea > Saussurea involucrata. Next base: position 12,351,218 of record CM066327.1, on the reverse strand, counting down.
TAGCAAGTGAGCAGGGTGGTTAGCGAGGAAGCTCAGTAGTGAAGTGACACTATAATTCAGTTTAGTATTATTCTCAGTTGTGTATAGGTTGTTTCCGCCAACCTAATCTTGAGACTTATGTAAGAAATTTTGGAACCCGATTTTGGGATATTTCGTTTTAGTACGAATTGCATGCTTATTTTAGACTGGGTCGTTACAATTGGTATCAGAGCCATAGTTTAAGGGATTTAGGTAACCGGATGGGCCTAAACTTAAACTTGGGAGTAGAAATCACAACTGAGAATCAGGAAATGCGTTAGGAGGGCACTATTGTAGATACAGGAAATACGTTAGGAGGACACTATTATAGAGATAGGACTAATAGGGTATTGAGGACTGTCATGTAAGGTAAGTTTGAGATTCCACCTGGCCAGTGTAATTGCGAACTTACAGGTACATGTATGTGCTTAACCCGCCCTATTATTCCGAAGTGGTAGTCAGAAGCTAGTGTTTATGTCGTGTTCCAGTACTTTAGAATGTCAGCGAGACCCCTTGTTGGGGAAGTTTCATGAGGAGTCATGGTGATGTGATGTACGTATACATCGTAGAGAAGAAATGTTGTATAGAGTGTTATGAGTCGTCTAGATTAGAGGTGGCCAAATCGACCCGACCCGACCCGACGGGCTGACCCGAACCGAAATCGGCCAAGAACCGGTTCTGGCCCGACCCGGTCAAGAACCGGTTTCAAGCCCGAGAGCCGGGACCGGTTCGCGTATATAGGATTTTCCTCGGCCCGACCCGGGACAGGTTCGTGACCCGGTTCGTGACCCGACCCGACCCGATTTTTTCAAAAAAATTATAGCCGTTATGTGACCGTTTATGACCGTTGGGAAGCCTCTTTTGACCATTTTTTGCCTCAAAAAACACCCTCCAAACCCCATATAAATACTAGGGGTGTTATGAAGTGATCACCACCTTACAATTGCTTACAAAACGCAAAAAACGCTTACAATTCTCATTTCTCGGCTCTCGTTATATTCGTTTCTCGCAAAAAACACATACAATTCTCATTTCTCGGCTCTCGCTATATTCGTTTCTCGCAAAAAACGCATACAATTCTCTAGTCTCTACTCTCTACTCTCTACTCTCTACTCTACTCTCTACTCTCTACTATCAAAAAAATGGCCGAACAAAATTACACCATTGTTGTCGATCATTCACGAAAATCACCGGTTTGGGATAATTTCAACTTGGTAAAATTTCCCGACGATACAAAAAAGGCGCAATGCAAACGGTGTGGAGATTTCCTAAAACCCGAATCAAATAGCACGTTAAAGCGCCACTTCGAGGAAAGATGCAAGAGGTTGAAATCGGGTCCCGATCCAACTCAACCCATACTTGACCGGTGTCAAGTATGGTCGTATGATAATGATCTCGCCCGAGAAATGCAAATGAAATGTGTCATTCAAATGGCGTTGCCGTTCGGACATTTCGACAATCCTCACATTACAAACATGATCAAAAATGGGTTCCAACCACCCTACAATGGTTCGGTAAGTCGTCAAACTCTTAAGCGTGATGCTTTAAAATATTGGAATAAGGTTCAAAAAATTATGCGAGAAATGTTTTTAAACTTACCCAACAAAGTTTCTTTAACTTGTGATGTATGGAGCGCACCATGCGGATTGCCAGATTCTTATATATGCATAACGGCACATTGGATTGTGCCGGGATCGTGACGTGTAATCACGTTTGAGCTCTTTGGTTCGCCACATTCGGGTGAACGTCAGTTTTCTATAATTATGAGATGTCTTCAATATTATAATTTAAAAAATAAAGTTATTAGTATTTCGTTTGATAATGCTAGTAATAATATGGCATGCGTAGACCGATTACGTTTGGCTTTATCCCCTATTTTAGAGGGAAAATTATTTCATACACGTTGTTGCGCACACATAATAAACTTAGCCGTTCAAGACGGCTTAAGTAAACTTAATGAGCCTTTAACTAAGTTTAGGCTTATGTTACGCCGAATTTTCACAAGAAATAAAAAAAATGCAAAACTTATATAGAGATTATTGCAAACAAGTCGGTTTTAAAGCTTTGGGACCGGCGCACGATATGCCGGTTCGATGGAATTCGACTTGGAAAATGATGGATAATTTATTAAGACAACAACAATATATTCAAGCATTTTATAACATTCATTACCCGGATAACACGATAACTCAGGATGATTGGACAAGGATTCATGGCTTTCACGATATTTTGGGCGATTTTAAAACTGCAACAACTATGTTATCCGGTGTTTATTATCCAACGAGCCCTTTACTTTTAAATCAACTTTATATTTTGGCAAGTAAAATTGCTCAATACGAACAAGATTTGCACTTTCACGACGTGGTGAAACCAATGAAAGAAAAATTGGTAAAATATTTTAAAAAGATCCCCTTCACTTTTCTTTGTGCCGCGGCATTAAACCCGTTTTTAAATGTTACGGGTGTCGAAGTTTTAATACAAGCAATATGTTTATCGTTTGGTTTGGATTCTCTTACAAATTCTAGCTTTTCAAGGAAACGCATACAACAATTTAATACTGATTTTCATCAATTATATGAGATTTATAGAGTTAATTATGGGGGAGGAAGCCAACAAACCCCTACACCTCAAATGTTTTCACCGGGTTCTAGTAGCAGTCGTGGCCGAAACCGAGAAGACTTAATGCAAACTTTAATGCAATCGGTTGTCATGGAATCTTCTAAAAAAGATAGATATGATGGGGATAATTTGGGTGAATTCAATCAATACGTACGTACTAATTTTATAACGACATCCTTCACAAACGTCGTAGATGTTGAATCCCTAGATTTATTAGAATGGTGGAAAAGTAAACAATCAAGTTTCCCAATTATGGCCACTATTGCACTTGATGTACTAACAATCCAAGCTAGTACTGTAGCTTCGGAGTCGGCCTTTTCTCTTAGTGGCAGGATCATATCGGAGCGTCGGACAAAATTAACCCCAAAATCGGTGGAGTGCTGCGTATGTCTGAAGGATTACTTGGATGGAGAAGACCGCATTCAAAATCGAACGAACCTGGAGGATGATATAGAAGGCGTGGAAGAAAACTTATTCGAAAACGACACAGATGAACTACTAAGTACGCCGTCCGTAACCGATAGTTCTGATGTTAGTAGTGTCGTAGATGACGAAGATGTAGACACCGACCGCCTTGACGATCAGACGGCTATTACACGACTGATGCAGTACAATACTCTTGAAGACTACAATCCAGATCAAAATCCATACTACGCTCCATACAATCCATTCAATTATAATCCATTCAATTACTATCTTGGTGATGGGAGTGGAAGTTCGGGAGCGGGACCTTCGAATGTTTAGAATTTATGTATTGTAACTTGTAACTTGTAAGTTTGTAACTTAAAATTATATATAAATTATAAAACGTAAAAGTGTATTTAAGAAGCAATGCGTTATATAAACACCCTAAATCCCAAACAATCTCCACTAAATCAAAGGGATTCGGAAGAAGAATGGCAAGAAGAGCAAAGTGGAATTTCTTTCCAAAATAAACTCAGCGTAAGAAAAGAAAGGATTCGTCGTAATCTTTATTTATGCAGTCGATCATGTCAGGTCGAATCCCTGGATAACTGATGCGCGTCCCCGTCCTTTCGTATGACCGCAGGGATCGTCGACACCTGTCCTCGACAGCTGGTAAACATCATCGTGTGTCAGTATGACGTCACGACCTCGTTCCCTTTTCAACTTCTCGTTCAGTTAGAAACGAACCAGTCTAGCTCCAAGGCGATTGAGGTAATTTTCTAACTCTTGTCTTATTTCCTATGCGTCTGATGGACAAAATTTAAAACTTAAATTTGACATTCAATTTTCAAATTTTGGGGGCAAACTGTTTGGGCAAAAAACCACGCCGTACGACCACGACCAGAACAGGTAAGACGCACGTCATAATCCAAATCTTGTATTAAGATAAGGTCTCGACAAGAACCCATAAAACATCCGTCGTCGCCCGTAAAAGGTAAGTCGTACTTCCTCCATGACGCTATACCATAGTATCGCCCGTCCCGTACGACCATCGCGTAAGATCATTGTACCTTCGACCGAGCTAACGTTAACCTTGACTGTTACGTTTGTTAAGTGTTTAATGCAGGAGTCAAAGTCATTAAAGAGCAACGGACATAACCGACGCAACCATTAACGATCGATAGCCGTAACGGACGAAGAGTATTATGAACATTCATCTCGGCGGCCGTTTCCAGCCGTTGTAGCCGTTGATCAAATCATTAATGGAACTAATTAATGACGCGAAGACTATAAAAGACAAGCTAAAGCTTCCTTTTAAGGGACACCGGTTAAACATCCAATACACTCCAGCAAACATCACTACACAGCAGAGAAAATCATCCAAACTCATAGCAAAGAACATTCAACCTCTGGAGATTAAGTATTGAAAGCCAGAATCTTACAGCGAACTCAAGAACACTCGAAGGAAACCTCAAGTATCGCTATCGACGCACGACAACAGCCCTCGACCAGAAGTTCACACTTTGTATTCACACACGACAAACACCTGTTTTCACATTTAAACATTTGTACTTTACATTTCGAAGCATTTCCTTCATTTGTATTGTAACCTCTGTACGATCGACACCAATACCGAAGGACGTCGCCCATGTTTGGCGACCCTAGTGCAGCGACGACACCCCTTGTCGTCCGCAGGTTTTTTCCTCGATTGAGGTTTTTCCTGCGTCATCAAATTCCTTGTCTCGTTTATTTTTTCCCTCGTCGCACGTCTCGTTGAAAGATCATTTCTTTAGTTGATTAAGTCCACATCGACCTTAAGTTGTCCCTTTGGTGCGATTTTTGGCATTAACAACGGGCCATTGAGATGTGTGTTTGGTAAGATTGAGATATTATTACCTTTATAAATGATGAGTGATTTTATCGCTATCTCATAAATTCCTTCTCGTGTGCTATTTTTATTATTCTCTCGGTTCGGTATTTTTTTATGTCAAGTCGGACATCACCGATCCGTCTTTCTCTATCCCTTGTTTAATTTTCAACTATGGGTAACGTAACATGTTATACAACGAATACACATCAATCATACGGTGTCTTTTGTGTTTACACAACCCATACAAATCGATGAGCAAATAAGTCAATCCTTTGACTTTCACTGATTTGTGCACTCTTTACTCCCTAAAAGTATAATTATTCGTCAAGCTCGCGACGATAAACGAGTAATTCTTCCCTTCCCCTTATGTTTAATTCTTAATTCAAAGTCAAACTCGCGACTTAAAACGAGTCTCTGTTTTTCCCTCTTTGTTCTACAATAATTTTTCGGTTTTTCAGGCTTCAAAGGCTTGAAAATCGACCCCCAAAAGTGTTTTATACCATTTATAAATATGTGTGTCGGTGTATATATAGATTTTTTTCTAATTTTATCGTGTGTTTAATTTTCTGTCCAACCCCCCCCCCCCCCCCCCCCCCGTGAAATTTCCTCCCCGGGAGTAAATTTTTCAAAAATAATTTTCTGTTGGAACTTTCCGGGCGTGAAGAAATCTCACCAGGAGTGAAATAAAAAGCGTCATTTGCAAAATCAATTTTCTGCCCAAACTCCCCGCCCGTGAAGAAATCTCCCCGGCCGGGGAGGGCCGAACTCCCCGGGAGTGAAAGATTTTACCCGGCCATGAAACTTGGACAACAACCTTTAGGGGCTGTTCGGTTCGTTTGCTGTTAAGACCTGAATGGATATAGCTGTCTGAGTGGATTTGGTTGTCTGAGTGTTAACATATATGTTGTTGTTCGGTTATTGTGCTGAATAAACAGTCAGAATGTCATAAATGACCATTTTGCCCCCAGTCTTTATTTTTGCTTATATAAATAAATTGTTTATTAAAAAAATACCAATTTAAATGTTTTTAAATAAAAACAACTTGATTTAACATAACAATAATAAAAATCAGAATAATCAGAATAATGGCACAAAATCAGTGCACAAAATCGACAAAGAAACTCAAGATAAATCAGAATAATGGCACAAAATCGACAAAGAAACTCAAGATAAATCAGAATAATGGCACAAAATCGAGATACAAACTCAAGAAGAAATCAAAGAATTTTGGCACAAAATCGAGATACATACCGGTGAGGAGGTGGCGACGGGGTGGTGAGCAGGTGGCGCCGGGCGGTAAGCTGATGGTGGCGTCGGGCGGTGAGGAGGTGGCGACGACCGGTGAGGAGCTGATGGTGGCGTCTGGTATGGAGAGTGAGGCGTGGGTTTAGGGTTTTTTAGATTTTGTTCTAATCGAAGAGAGAGGGGTAAAATAGGAAATAAATGGGAAATAATAGAGCTGAGTGTGAAGGACATTACTTTGATAGCTGATTCGGTCAGCCCTTGTTTTCCAGATTCAGCCGCTACCGAACAGGGAGATATGGCTGTGCGAATCAGTCATATCTCCCAGACAGACCATTAAGCCGCTATTGAACAACACCTTAGTCCTTAGTCCCATTAAACCCTACCGAACAACACCTTAGTCCTTCTCCCTTGTTTTATTTTTTATTTTATACTAATTTTCGAAAATAAATAAATAAATAAAATCAGTTTTTTTAGGAAGTAAAAACCCTAATTTCACTTTTCACCATGAAACCTTCCCTTCTTCCCCCCCTTCCAACACCACCAGCCGCCACTGCCTGCCGGCGACGACTCCGGCAGCCGTCCACCACCGAACCACCGTGGCCTCATCTCTTATCCCCTTCTCTCGTCTGAACCACCCTACGCCACCATCTCCACCGTCGACAGTCGTCGACTGCAGCGAAACCACCACCGAACCACCAGGCGCCGCCATCATCCAATGCCGCCGCCTTCACCTTCTTCTGCTCTCTCGTTCGACCATCGTCGACCTTCCCCTCTCTTTTCTATTTCAACCAGCAATCGCCGCCATCTCCTCCCCTTCTCTCGTCGGCCGCCACTAACTCCGGCAGTCGTCCCCCACCGCACCAGTGCCGCCGTGGTTCCCCTCTCGCCTTCCTCCAGTACCCGGCGCCGCCGCCCTCCTTTTGATTTGTACCAGTTACCGCGCCGTTAGAACTCCACCGCATCCACCATACCAGCAACTGTCACCGCTCCTCCACCAGGCTCGAACACATCTGCTCGTCTCCCTCTTCGTTTCCCCTTCGTTTTCCTTCTGGAAAACCGACGACAAGCAGCCATTGCCGCCTCCCTCTCTCCTCTCGATTTCCTCCCGTCGACACAGCAGCGGCGCTGCCTTCTACTTCAGCCGCCGACGACCACAACAGGTTTCACCGCTTGAAACCACCGATGCTCGTCACTTCCCTCCGCCTCCCTTGTCGTTCGCCCATGCCAATCGTGTAACCAGCAGCCGCACACCAGTTTTTGACCATGACCATGTCTGCTTTTCAGCATAAATTTGGGTACAATCCTTCCTTAATTTTCTGTTTTGAATTATTAGGTTGTGTTTGGTTCAATGTTGCTTATTTGTTTACTTGATAGTTTCGATTTCTTGTGGCTCAATTTCAAGCACTATAACTTGCTCGATTTACCCAAATTGCTTGGTTGAGTTGCTTATCGTGCTTTAACTAATCTGATCGCGTGACTGTGATTTTCTTCATCGAAGTTTTAAAGTGCATAGAGTACTTGATTGGACTGCTTGTGGGTTGTGTCTCTTATGTGTTTAATTGTTGCACATTTGTTTGACTGGATTTTCCTTTTTGGTGTGTTGTCATAGATCGTTTCGTCACCACTGGGCGGACATAGGTTGTGTACACTTTGCATCTTATAATTTTGCACTCACACACCACCCCACACACCAATGGCTTCCACAAGTCGTCCAAAGCGACAACGCCCTAGTCGGACGCGGCGGGATGAGGTTGCTCATCCTAACGTTGTCCTGCCGCCAATGTCATGGACCCACCTGAACTTGATATCTACAAATTCAGTTCATCTCTCCTAAACCGACCAAGTTTTGTGACTTGGAGACCCTCTACACACTAGAGATCCGTCAAGATGCTATCTCTATTTTTTGGAATGCTCGAGTAGCATAGGTTTTTGGGCCTCAATGCTATCTTTTATCGTGCTTTGACACTCGAGTTTCTCTTCATAATGGAGGTCAACTCGACATGTGGTATTAACCTTCCCCTATTCAAAGCAAATCAGCACCGAATCTTAAAGCACTACTATAGAGAGCACGATCTCCCTCCTCCTTCCCCGTGATTTTTTCCTTTTCTTATACACCCTATTCCGAGCATTGAGGACAATGCTCCTTTTTGCTTGTGGGTAGGTGTTTTTCCGTTTCTTTTTCTTTTTCCATTTTCTTTGCATATAAAAAAATTCAAAAAAAAATCGCATAAAAAAATCCAAAAAGATTTTTGATTTCTCTTTGTTGTGTTAAGATTCGTAGTACACCATATCTCATCTCACATGATTTAGTTGCTTGATTCACTAATTGCACATCAACTTTTTGCCATCATGTTGAATAAACTCTCATCTTTGTTAGGAATAATGTTACCTTAGTTGTCACTTGCACACACCGTTAAGTATGTTGTTCCACGCAGTCTTTTAGGACTAGTTTGCATACCATAGTCCCCCTATATTACAACAAAGTGACTATAGTGGATGGATTTACCTAGTGAGATTTTGGGCCTTTTGGATTGACACATATGTAATCAATCCCAATTCTCATTTCTTGTGTGTTACCTCTCGACGAGGTATAGTTCTAGACTTTTGAATGGTTTCTCGTCCAACTTTACCATAAACATACATAGAGGCCTTCATTTCATGAAAATTATATCCCGAAAAATTCAAAAAAAAAATCTCCATTTGTAACCCATTTTGAGCCTATACACTAGCCTTTCTTTTGTACACCCATGAACCCCAAAACAAAAAAATGCACATTGTTGAAGTCTTCAAAAAGATAGATGGATTTGGTATTAGCTTAGAAATAAACACAAGCAAAGCTTGTGGGTAGTTACTTGAGCCCCTAAAACAAGCACAGCTTGTGGGTTCGCAAAATCAAAAAGATCAAAAAAAATGCAAAAAGAAAAGAAGAGAAAAAAAAAGAAATAAGCCTTCAATCCATCAAAAACATAACGAAAAGAAGTCTTATGTGCATAGAAAAAAAACCATAAACCGTTAAAGCCTCCAAAACCAATAAACAAGCCTAATCCTACCTTTAACCCCTAACCGTACCCCAAAGTCCTCATTGCACGCATTATTATGGTAAACTCTTGGACTTGAGAATAAATTCAATTGTGTCAAGATTGCATTCATTTGTCTCGATTGGGAAGGACTTGAGCGTATACACGTCCCTATACACACTTGAGAGCTTAGAGCGACACCGTGAGCATCCATCTATATAGATCACCATCCCTTTCCCTAGCGACTATGGTATGTTTGCGAAATCTTTTTAGGTTGCGATGTTTTGCGATATTCTTGATTGGTGTTTGTTGGTTTGACACTTTGGTAATCATGGGTTCCTAATTGCTTTTATTATAATCAACATGTGTCATTTGGTTGTTTGTTTGTGATACGTAATCTTAATGCTTAATTATGTTAGGGGCTGTTCGGTTCGTTTGCTGTTAAGACCTGAATGGATATAGCTGTCTGAGTGGATTTGGTTGTCTGAGTGTTAACAAATATGTTAATGTTCGGTTGTTGTGCTGAATAAACAGTCAGAATGTCAGAAATGACCATTTTGCCCCCAGTCTTTATTTTTGCTTATATAAATAATCTGTATTGTTAAAAATATTGAATAAATGACAACATCAGTTTATAAAAAAATGACAACAGCAACAGCAGATCTATAAAAACACACATATGCAGCAACTCACATATCTCACACATTAATCACCAAAATCAGTTTAGGGTTATTAACAACAGCAGATTATCTCACACATTAATCACTAAAAATCAGTTTATTAAATATGGTCACAAAATCGACAAAGAAAATCGACAAAGAAACTCAATCGACAAAGAAACTCAATCACTTAATGATGGCATGATGGCACAAAATCGAGATAGAAACTCAAGAAAAATCAAAGAATTTTGGAACAAAATCGAGATGGAAACTCGAGAAAAATCAAAGAAGGTGGAGAGAAAGAACACAAGTTCATACTTGCGATGTGATAGGCTGCCGGCGGTGAGCAGATGGTGGCGACGGGGGGATAACAGATGGTGGCGGGTGGAGAGCAGATGAACGGGTCTGGTATGGAGAGCAGATGAGTGGGATGCGTGAATTGGGTTTTGTTCTAATAGTTGAGAGAGGGTAAAATGGGAAATAAGAGAGCTGAGCCTGAAGGACACTATTTTGATAGCTGATTCGGTCAGCTCATGTTTTCCCAATTCAGCCGCTACCGAACGGGGAGATATGCCTGTGCGAATCAGCCATATCTCCCAGACAGACCATTAAGCCGCTACCGAACAGCACCTTAGTGAGATTGTGGGATAACTCGTCTTGACATCTTCAAGGGTCTTCGTTCATTTTCTTTTCTTTTCTTTGCTTATCATCCGAATAAATTCTATTTCTTTCTTGGGGACAAGAAAGTTTAGCTTGTGGGTAGTTTGTTAAGTGCATTTTATGCACCTAACTTTGTATATAATAGTTGCATTTTCGTTCTATTTTTAGTGTTTAGTTTAGCTTTTTCATGCATTCTTATTCACTTCTTCTTATTTTCCTTAATCACGGTTGGGAATTCTTTTGGGAATTGTTTTTATGCTTTTTGTATATATTTTGTGCAGATTGTGCGTAATTTGAAAGGCGAGATGGGCGGAGGCATGCTCGTGAAGAAGAAAGAAAGAAAAGATGAAGTGTATGTGGGCAAGGAAGCGGAGAGCGGAGGAAAGAAGCTGATTGGAAGTGAAGAAAACACCTGAATTGATGCTTGAAAGTTGTTGCCATACTTTCACAGGCGCGAAGGAAATTCCCCGGCCGTGAAAGTCGTTTGGACTACTTAATTTTCTGGGCCTTTTTCTATTTGGGCTTTTGGGCCTTTGTCTTTAAAACTCTCTTAGGGCTTTATTTTCGGATATATTAGGCGTTTCCTTTTAGAATTAGACCTCTCTCATTTTTACACGACAATTATCAGTTTTCTTTGGTGGTTTTCAATTGTGAACGATCTCTAGAAGAACTTGGGGAAGAAGATGAAATTACTACAAGCCTAGGCCATTGGAATCCGACTTGCTACCGGGTTTCATACCAGTATCTTCTTCCCTTTCTTCTTTAGTTGCTTAGTTGTTGAATTCTTGTTTTTCCCTTGTTTGAAAACAATATTTTGTTCATCAATGGTTCTTGTTCGTAATTGAAGTATTAGGTTTAATTTTCCTTCATCTCTCTTATGTTTGTTTACTTTCTCTACTCTCTTGCATCTCTATTTCTTCCCTTCTACCCTAATTTCTGCATTTGTTTAAAATTCTGCACTTTAATCCAAGTTAGTCAATTTTCTGCACTTAATTTTATGCACAAAAATAGGTTAGGTTAATTAAATTTCATCAATTCACTAGTTTTAGGCATTTAGAATAATTTCTGCACATGTTTATTTAATAGTATAATGTTCATCTCTTGATTAGTAATGTTAATTGTTGTAGATTGAGTCTAATGTGATTTCTTTGTTAGTCTATATTTAATTTTGGTTTTAATTTCGTTAGAGTCTAAGTAAGTAACTTTTGTTTGGTCTCGTTTAATTGGGTAATCATCGCCTTAGGATTGAAGTTTTGGTATTGATCAATTATTCTTAAAACGGATGTTGAGTTTTAATCCATTTCGATTGTGACGAAGGTTGAATTGATTTAATTGGGTTTCAACAAAATGTCTAGTAATTCAATTGGTTGTTGATAAAAACGAAAGTTTAGTCTTCACTTGAGTCGAATTGATCAATGACAACGGTCCTAACATGTGAATAGTTAGGGACGATGATTGGGAAATACATTCGTTTTAAATCTTAATGTTTCTTCCCAATGTATATGTGTTGCGAAAGTAAATACATATCTTGGTTAGAAAAGCTTTCTCACCTCGAGAGAGGGTTGAAGTAGTTTTGAGAAAAATGAATTCCCACCATTACCGAAAGCCAAGGTTGATATTACCCAATGTTCTTAGTTTTAGTTGTCTTTTCTCGTTTTTTAATTTTAGTTCTAATTGCTTCTTATTGTGTCTCTTTCCCTTAATCTCTTTTATTTTAAGTTCACTTAGGTAAAAATCAAATCAATTTATCTGATTCGCATAACTAGCCATTATTATTAAGTAGTTAGTGTTTAGACCGTCACCTCCCCGTGATCGACCCGTATGCTACATAACTCGTACGCTTGCGGTATAAATTTAAAACACATCATTATACTTTAACATGGCTGCCGGATATGTTCATAGGGGTGGACTAGTTGTTTACAAAATGTTTACCGAGTAAGTATTTATTGGCAAAAGTTACTACTTCCACTTACCTTGTCGAGTAACATTCTCAACCATCAAAATGGATTGTTGGCAAACGTCTTTTCTCACTTAGCGACAATGGTGGACTCTGCAATTTTTTAAGCAGTATGTATCTTTAAGGTGGATCAAAGGCCCACAAAGTCGCGGGTTGATCAGAGGGAAAAATAGATATTGTTTTACCCGTAAGAAAGTCAATGATGTCGATTTTGAGAATAATGCGTTTTCTTTTAATTGGATCGACCTTGCCTTTTGAGAAAATACAGGACTACGCCTTATACTTGACATGTTTTTAACTAAATTCAACCGTTACATGGAACGTTTTTGGTTAATTTCACATAAATTTTCAAATTTTCAAATTTTAGTATTTGGTATTGACTGTCATCTATTTTTTCTAAGTTTTTAGTTTCGCTTCCTTGGACATCTAGAACTCTTAGTATTAAATATGATGTTTTGTAAATCAGAATTAACTATATATCTTATTGTCTCCATTAAAAGACATGCCTCTTCCATTTGTACCCTTCCTTTCGACCACTTGCAGACCGCCTCCATTGTCGCACGACTTTGTCAAAATGGGTAATCCAGTTCTTATTGATCCAAACCCTAAATTTGTTCCCCTTTCTCCGTGTTTTTGTTAGTGAACTTTAGGCGAAGAATTTGCATGTTACATGGAACACGACATCAATCTCGTTGATTCTATCCGTAAGTTTAATGTTTGTTTCTGTCTACAACTTTTTCTAAAATTATATTATTATGGTCTTGTTCTAGCTAATTAAGATATGGATTATCTCTTATAACTTGGCTGATCCTTTCACTTCAAATATGGACTTCAGTTGTTTTGAGGTGCGATAACGATAGGTTGCAAGTAATTTCATGTGTATTAGGCAATAGAACGATGATTATCATGAAGTGGGTTGTTTAATACTTATCTCTAATGGTACTGTATTTGGTAAATTGATTTGATTGGTTTCCATCAAGGAAAACCACACATGAGTTTGTTTGGGGCAACATAATTTCTTTTTTAGTAAGGGGTTCTCTTAAGGTTTATAATAAAAATTTGTTATTGTTTTTATTTTTTAGGCGTAGGGGTTGTTTACTCAAACGCTTACTAGTAAATGTTTATTGATAAGAATCAACATTCTAACCTACTTTATCAGATAAAGTTGTAGTCCATCAAAACTAGGATTGAGACTCGAGGACCAAATACCCGATCTGAACCTGGACCAAACCGAGAGCTAATCGTATGCATGTAATCGGTTCCCAAATTTCTACAATTTTGGGATTTGGTTCTTCAATTCTCGATTTAAAAACCAAAACTTGTACATGTTGTCCTGAAAACTGAAACCGAACCAGTAACGAACTTGTATATACATTCGATTTTTGGTCTTAGTTTTAAGTCCCACAAAAATTCGATACCGGTCCTGGACCGATGTCATCCCTAATCAAAATGGTATCATATGCAACAATTTACCTAGTAAGTACAAATGTGGTAAGAGTTGTCACCGTCACTTATCGGGTAAGATTATTTATCTTTATTAGCACTCTTATTGGATAAAATTTTCAATCATATTCATCCGATAAACGCTTACTATATAATCATTTAGTAAACGATTCTTAGTTATAATCAAATTATGTTACTCACATATAATATCTCAAAACATTAAAATCAAATTATATTACACCATCTATAAATCAAACCAAAACACACTCTCAAATATAAATCTATACTACTTTATGAAAATTGTAAAACGGTTTTTTTCTAAGAGCAGTTTTTCAAGATTATCATTTATTAAGCATAATGTACAACCTTTTAAGCTGACCTCTCCCACACCTCTCCCACACCTATCCGATCTCTCACAAATCAAACAAATTCAATTTCTAAGTTACACTTTATACCCTTAGAATTAGTTTTTCAATTTACTTTTAATCCCTTTCTTTTTTATTTTTTATTTTACACCCTTATCGTTTTAACATAAATAATCGTATATGAATTAGAATGCATTAAAAAATACATTTCTTTTTTACAAATTACACCATTGTAATCGTCTCGTCAATAGCTTTAAAATGAGCTTAATATTAAATATTTTTGGATTTAAGCATGTTATTAAATATAATGAACATGTTCGAATTAATTTGTTTTATATCTCTTACGTTATTCATTTTCATTTTACACTCTTATAATATTAAGTTACACTTTATACCCTTAGAATTAGTTATTCAATTTACTTTTAATCTCTTACTTTTTTATTTTTTATTTTACACCCTTATCATATTAACATAAATAATCGTATATGAACAAGAATGAATTAAAAAATAAATTTCTTTTTTTACAAATTATATTATTGTAATCGTCTCGTCAATAACTTCGAAATGAGTCCAATATTGAATATTTTTGAATTTAATCATATTATTAAATATCATGAAAATGTACAAATTAATTTGTTTTATATCCCTTATATTATTCATTTTTATTTTACACTTTTATAATATTAAAAATACATAATCAAATAGTTTAACTAAAACATATTAATAAATGCATTTTTTTACAAATTATATTATTACAATATTCTCGTCAATAATTTCAAAATAAGTTTATTATTAAATATTTTTTTAACTTAATAATATTGTGAAATATCATAAATACGTATCAAGATTTTTCAAGAATGACGTACCGAGTTTTTTTTTTAAACTTGTACATTTTACGCTCTTATCTATATTTATTTATTATACTTCTTTAAAAATAATTCCATTTACGGTTATTCTTGAATTTTTTAGAAGTACAAACCTCAATACATCATGTACAAGTTTAAAATCTTTAAAACTTCTTCAACATGATAATTAAAATTAAAATTAAAATTAAAATTATTTTTTATTTTTAAATTACATTTTATACCATTATAATTAGTTATTTAATTTACTTTATATCCCTTCTTGTTTCATTTTTTTATTTTACATCTTTATCATATCAACATACATAAACTAGAATACATTAAAAATATGTTTTTCTTTTTTTTATAAATTATATCATTATAACCGTTCATCAAAACCTTCAAAATGAGCACAAATGTTATGCGTTTGAAGATCCCCACTATCGAACGGATATTTTTCAATTCTTTTGACCAATTAACCATATTGATCTAAATACATCTGATATGCGATTTAAAAGCGAATAAATATGAACATGAAACAAAATTATTTTTTCAAATTTGCGGCTTTAGATTCAAGATACTTCGCGCCGCATCGCGCACGGATACGTGTCTAATCAATACATAAATGCCTAAATGGACACGTTGAATAGATATCAAAATCAAATATTTAATTTAGGTTTTTTTATTGTGGTCCAAAATTCTAGGAAATTAGTCGAAATCTTTATATATATATTAAAGCAAAACCTTAAGATGATGACATGACATCATAAAAATCAAGAATTTATAAAATGGTGAATTTTGGTGGATTATTCATTGTTTCACATTGGTAGCAAAAGTAAAAAGTTGGAATTGCAAATGACTATATAAAGGACAAAATATATGTTGAATATTCATCCAAATTTTGATCAACTTTTTGGGTTAAATAGTTATATTTTATTCACGTGATGAAATGTTTTATGTGATAGTTAAATATCAATTAATCTTTCTATATATTAAAGTTAAAACTTTAAGACGATGACATGACACCATGAGAATCAATAATTCATCAAATGGTGAATTGTGGTGGATTTTTCATTGTCCCACATTGGTAGCAAAAGTAAAAAGTTGGAATTGCAGATGACTATACAAATGACAAGATATATGTTGAATATTCATCCAAATTTTGATCCACTTTTTGGTTTAAATAGTTATATTTTATTCACGTGACGAAACATTTTATGTCATAGTTAAATATTTTGAGAAAAGTTTATCATTATCGCGCAACGCACGGTAGACAACACTAGTCTATACTACCTTATAAAGCATTTAGACCAACTATCTTAAAGTCTTAAAGTCTTAAATGTTTTTTTTTTATTTTAATTAATCTTCCCGCCCTCTCTTGAAGCCACCGTATTGATCTCACCAATTCTCTGCAAAACGACTCACCAAATTCTCTCACCCATTCTCTTTTTGAAAATTGCAAAACGACTCACCAAATTCTCTCACCAAACCAGTTCACTACGACGATTCAAGCTCCCATGTGATAGATTCGTCATTCTCAATCCTCTCATACGGTTAGGGTTCATTACATCCCTCTTCCTCTCATTTCTTCGTGGTGCTTCACAATGAATGGATATCGACATTGAGAACTACCGTTTCAATCTAGATGGTGCAGATTCTACACCTTCTGATAGCACCGAGACGGTCGATATTTCTTCTGATGAACATAAGTTCGATTTGAATGCTGAAAAAAGGTATACAGAATCTTGATGTTTGGTTTATTTGTAGGTCGTGTTTTTTGCAGAAAAATGGCTACTCGGAGAATGCCATCGGTGCTTTCTTCTTCGTACGCCCCTGCTCTCTTCCGATCTTTAGGTAAAACGAATTCTTTTTAGCTGTTCTTCATGAATTCTTACTTTCGTTTCTTCTTTTTCATTGAAATTTTACGATTATTTCAACTTTCTCTTCTGCTTAACTGCTTATTCGTTTTTGTGCTGCTGAAATCCACGATCGATTTTGCAAATTGTTTCGGAATGATATCTGGATTGATCTTGTTCATACTTCATTTCATTTTGACTTCTGGATACGAGGTGATTTATATAGGGAATCCATCAATGAGTCAAATGAATATGCCTAATTAAAAAAGAGCTCTGGTACTACAAAAAGGGATTATTTAATAGTTATAGTAAGATATAAAGGTAAAGGCACCACGAATCCACGATGAGCTGCTTGATTATTTCATCTGTTAAACTTGAACAAAATAAGTTTGTGAGATCCCCCTTTTTATTTCTGGTTGATACTCCCCCATTTTCAAAGTTAAACGTCATCAAGTTCACAACTCATAGTTACGCATGTCTTAACCTTATAAAAAACGTCATCTTTTTATTCAACCTCAATGTTTTAGTGGTCAAGTCATCTTTGTTTTTGCTTTCTTTATCATCCGTGCATAATTGTTTCACGGTTCTTATTTAGCTCTACTCAGTTTATGCATCAAATACTTGCTACTCAATGTTTTATTGTCTTTAGTGGGGGTGGTTACGTATGTTTATTTTGAGTTGTGATGATATGGTTCATGTGTTCATAATCTGGATAAAGTTAGAACATTGTGTTCTTTTTTTGTCTTATTTGCAACACATAGAGCCTGCTTGCAACACAAAGTCTTTGCTTTTATCGTTAGCTAATTCTTTTTAGTTTGGGGGACAACGGTAAAATTCATATCAATAGCTATTAAATTCAATTCAAAATAGCCTCATTCTGATAATAGCTATTAAATTAATATCGATTGCTTCTATGCAAATTGACATTTGTACGTAAACCGGAGATATGGTCACTGTGAAGTTTTGTAATGAATATTTATCCATATATTTATCAGTTGGTGGTTTTTTAGAAATTGATGGTGGAGTAACCATACTAAATGCTTGTGTTCTTGATAGGTTTTGGGAAAGCTTAATAAGCACCAAATGCCTGAAAGAAGCAACAATTAATGGCAACCCATGCCCTCAAAGGAGCAGTAGGTATGTATATACACACTCAAATGTTGTACTTTTTGACTTCACATTTAAACTGATACATGCTCGAAAAATATAATATGTTTGAACATCATATGAGTATCAATTAAGCCTTGTGATCTTCTAAAAATCTCATAGATTCTGGTTTAATTCATTCTTCAGCAGGAAGTTGTAATCAAGAAAAGTATGGAGGCTTATTACCAAAAAAACCCATTAATTTCGATGGTAATTTTCTGGTCGATACCATCATTTGGGTTCAATTCCTTTCTCTTCTCCAAGACAACACTTTTTGGCCAGGTTTCTGTTTCTTTGTGCAAGGCTTGGTCAGAAAATTGTCGATTTAGTCTTTTTTACATACGTTAATCATAATCTCCTTTAGGTAGTGTTTGCTTTTAGAGAATTTGATGTTAACAATAGTATGATATCTATCTTTTTTTTAGATGCCTGATTTAGTCATTTTTATATATTGTGACAGATGCATTGAAATTCATTCTGTTTTACAAACTTAATATTGTTCTTTTCCTTGTTATTAGTTATGAATATTGCATCAACTTTCGAGTACTTGTTTATTATAATTTCCCTTCTATGTTTTTAATAATTATTTTCCATTCTGTTGACTCATTCTGATATTGTTGATTTAGTGCAGATGAGAAGTCTTAGCCAAATCAGATTTACATTTCTTTGCTTCATAACCATCTGTTGCTTTAATGGTGTTTTGCTTGGGTACAACCATGGGGTGTGTATCTTCAACAGGTTTGATCTCATTTGGTTTGGGATTTCGGAGTTCTTGGATGAAGTTTTGATCCAGCCATGGGTTTTTACTTTTAGTTGGTTCTGTTTTCTACAACTACTTGTTTATAATATTTTGGAGGTGCTGTCATTTTGATGAGTATATTGGGGTTTTAAGGATAACAAGGTTAGATTGTACATGGGTTGATATAGAGATTGTCTTTTAATATTTGGGAAGTTTTTGATACAAGGTTGGTATATAGATGGTTCCATTTTATGCAAAATTGAAATATTTTTTGCTCAGTTGGTTGATTTGATGAGTACAGTGAATTCTGAGAATCTCCACCACATATATAGTGCTCGATATTTTGATTTTGCTCTTCTTGATTTTGATTTATGCATTTATCTCTAGCCTTTCTATGGATATCAGGTTATAGAACTTTAAAGAGAACCATTCATATGTAACTACGGAATTGTGGACTAAGAGCTTCAACGGGTAACCATTCTCCCTTTTCATAGTTTTCTTCGAGAACACCTATTTTGGTTTCCTCATAGTTTTTCTCAACTTTTACATTCATTGTAAGTTTTTTTCGAAATCTACTTTTTGTTTATATTGAATCAATTTAGGTTTCTTTAACATGTGATGAAGTAGGGGTTCAATTTAGGTTTCTTAAAATCGGTTTCTTTTATTACTTCAATTGCATATCATGTGTTTGTTGAAAGTCCACAAAGAAAGTATTTGATTTTTTAGGTGTAAGTCTTGCAGTTGACTTCATCGTTTATACATTGGATGTTACTAGGGACATCTTTATGCTCTGCAACCATCTTTAAACAGGCCGATAGAGAGAATTGCAGGGGCGCTACTTCTTATTTCAACATGGGAACCTCACCGCCTATCCTTGTTTATCAAAGGTATTTGATTCATTTCCTTTTTCTACGAAAATATGAAGTCGATAGAAAATTATTTAATTGATTTTAGTGGTTACATCATTGTTCCAAAATTTAAAGTAAACATAAAATTGAATATGAGAATATCGAGAATTTGAAAGTATTGGACTTGGATTTATAGATTTGGTAGTTTTTTTAGAACCTGGACTGTATACAAAGGGAAACAGAAAATGAGGAATTACATTTGTTGGTAAATGGTAATTTAGATGATTATTGAAAGTTTGCTATCTTTAAGAACGTCCATTACAGTACCATTTTTGGTGACTAAATTCTCATTGTTGAAAAATTGCTATCTTTTGAGAAGAGAAGGTTAATCTGAGTTCAATTTTTAATATTACTATGACAATTAGCGATTACATGCATCTGATGCTTAATCCTTATCCAGGAATTATGAAAGTTGTTATGGGCATCAGGCATCTACTTCAACTTTCTTGGGGAAAATATATCCAGGCATTGAGAAATGAAGGAGATGATTCTTCTTTGAGTGAGAGTTGCTGTTATAGAAATAGTCGAGGAATGGTCGGTTTATTATAAACAAGGTTGAACGTCAAAAAGGAGCTTCATATCCTTAAATTTGACCAATCCTGCATAAGTAAAGTGGAAGGTATGTTACACTCTTGGTCTGTTTATTATGCCTCTCTTTTCACTTGGCACTCTTCAATTACATTTTGTTGGACAACCTAAGGGGGGGGGGGTAAGGTTGTATTTAAAATCTTTTTCTTTCAAAAAATTCTTTGAACAAATAAATACAGTACAAACAATACAGTAAAAATAAAGCAGAGTATAAACAAGTAAATATACAACAATAATATAAACAGATATAATTTAAATGCACAGCGGAAATGTAAATAGATAAGGGAAAGAGAATACTTGACAACGAGATTTTTAAAGTGGTTCACCAAACACAAAGTTGGCTAGTCCACCTCGAGAAAATAACACTTCTCGGAGATCCAATACGAAACGTGTTCTTTACGGTAGAAACACAAACCTTAATACAACAAACGCGAATCACTCTACTTTGAGAGATTAAGGTGGATCACTCACTCTAATTCAAACACTTACAAGAGGGTATAAATTTTAATATGAATAATCACTCTTGAATAAGGTTTATCACTTGGATATTTTTAGAGAGTTTGATCACTTGAGTTGTGTTGCTGATTCAACTAATCGTGAGATTTTAATCTGCTATCAACTCAAGATTTCTTGCTCAAAAAAAATTAATTTATCAGTTTAAGTGATTTAGTGTGAGTAAGAAAGCAGCAGAATAATAATCAAATGCTGAGGGAGAACTTAATGCTGAAGTTGGTGTATGTTGTATGCTGCTGGAGGCTTGTATTTATACTGGATGAAAATCAGCCTTGAAGATTTCGCGGTATACCGCCGAACCATCGCGGTATACCTGCGTCATAAAAAGTGTACAGCAAGGAGAAGGTCAACCTGCAAAAACTCAACGGCTTTGTGTACCCGCGGTATACCGCGTTGCACATGGCGGTATACCGCCTGACATACTTTCCTGACAAAAGAAGCTTCTCATGCAGAACAGTTGATGGGAAACAGTACCCGCGGTATACCGCGAATACCTTGGCGGTATACCGCCTAAAGATCTGTCCAATGAGAGCATGGCAACGCAGGTAACTTCGGCTGATCACAATCTTGCAACAGTAACAGTAGCAGACAGCATATATATATCAGAGATTTATATATAAAAGATATTATATATATATTTGATTCAAATATATTTATATAGATACGAAATATCCAAGTGATAAAATATTTTAGGGTGTTTATCATTTTAAAATAAAATGACGAAACTCTTCAGACTTGGATTCTTCAGATAAAAAATTTATCGAGATCATTTAAATATCTGCACACTCAGATAAAATATTAGACAACAAATAATGCGGTGTGTTTTGTAATCATCAAAATAAATATGGAGATGTGATTTTATGTGTACCAAAAATATATCACAATATTTAAAGCTGGGTACACTTGCACCAACAATCTCCCCCTTTTTGATGATGACAAACACAACGCTAAACACGAGAGCATACTCGGTTTCTCTCCCCCTTTTGTCGAAGCAAAAAGGGTTTAAGAAAATCGCTTATGCTCCCCCTCAAAAGATGCTCCCTCTCAAAATATGAAATATTTGAGAGTTAGTATTTATCAAGGGTTATACTCAAGCATGCCTAAACCAAGTCTTAATTTAAAGAAGGCTTTTTTGTTAAGAGCTTTTGTGAAAATATCAGCCAAATTATCTTCCGAATCAACCTTTTCAAGCACGATCTTGCCTTTTTGAACATTATCTCGTAAAAAGTGATGTCTCAATTCAATATGTTTGGTACGAGAATGTAAAACGGGATTTTTACTTAAGTTTATGGCACTTGAGTTATCACACATAATTGGAATTTTGGTTAGGTGTACCTCAAAATCGGTAAGTGTGTGTTTCATCCATAGGACTTGAGCACATGCTCTTGCGGCGGCTACATATTCCGCTTCGGTTGTAGACAAAGCTACGGATTGTTGTTTCTTAGAAAACCAAGATACAAGTGAGAGACCTATAAAGGCACATACCCCACTAGTACTTTTTCGGTCAACAATAGATCCACCAAGATCGGAATCGGCAAAACACGTTACTTCTAACTCGGGTTGCTTTGCGTACCATAAGCCAAGATTAGTAGTACCTCGTAAATATCGAAAAATACGCTTGACAGCTTCATAGTGAGATTGTTTAGGTGAAGATTGAAAACGAGCACATAAACATACACTAAACATAATATCAGGTCTACTAGCAGTTAAATATAACAAGCTACCAATCATACCACGATAAATCTTTTCATTAAAATCGTTTCCCTCCTCGTCACGAGATAATTGCAAATTTGTGGTCATTGGAGTTTCAACGGGTTTGACATTTTCAAAGTTAAACTTTTTCAACATATCTTTACAATATTTAGATTGACTAATAAAAATACCAGTTTCACATTGTTTTATTTGCAATCCTAAGAAGTATTTTAACTCTCCCATCATGCTCATTTCAAACTCGCTTGTCATTTTCGCAGAAAATTCATTACACAGTTTTTCATTAGTGGAACCAAAAATAATATCATCAACATATACTTGCACAACCACAATATCATTTTGAACATATTTCACAAATAAAGTATTATCTATTTTACCCATAATATAACCACTAACAATTAAAAAGGTTTTTAATCTATCATACCAAGCACGCGGAGCCTGCTTTAAACCATAAAGCGCCTTTTTCAATTTATAAACATGTGTCGGGTTTTCAAAACTTTCAAAACCGGGAGGTTGAGAAACGTATACCTCCTCATTTATAATACCATTTAAGAAAGCACTTTTAACATCCATTTGAAATAACTTAAAATCTTTAGCATTTGCAAAAGCGAGAAGCATTCGAATAGACTCCAACCTTGCAACCGGTGCAAAGGTTTCGTCATAATCTATACCTTCTTGTTGACTGTACCCCTTGGCAACTAAACGTGCCTTGTTTCGTGTGACTCCACCGTTTTCGTCTACCTTGTTTCGGAAGACCCATCTTGTGCCAATAATGGTTTGACTACTAGGGCAAGGTACTAAGTCCCACACATCATTCCTAGTAAATTGGTTTAACTCATCTTGCATGGCCAATATCCAATCCTCATCACCTAAAGCTTCATCTATGGTTTTAGGTTCTATGGTTGAGATAAAGGCATGGAAAGCACAATGGGTAAGGATTTGTGATCTAGTTGTCCTTTGGTTTAGGTCACCTATAATTTGATCTACGGGATGGCCTCGAGCGGTTCTAAGGTTAGGATCATCTATACCTTGTGGAATAAAGCACGGAGGGGCATCACTAGATTCAATATTATTTGTGGAAGGTTGGGTACCTAAATCCAAGGTACTAAGTTGTTGGGCTAAGACATCTCCTTCACGGATATTATCATTTGCTAAAGGTGCACTCGGTTTGGGAGGACTTTCGTCAAAACTAACATTAAGGGATTCTTCTACTACCATGGTCTCCTTATTTAGGATTCTATAGGCTTTGCTATTCCAAGAGTAACCTAGGAAAACTCCTTCATAGGCTTTGGGGTCAAATTTGGTTAGGTAGGATTTGGTGTTTAAAATGAAACATTTACAACCAAAAACTTTTAGGTGAGCTAGGGAAGGTTTTCTACCTCGGTAAAGTTCATAGGGTGTCTTATTTAGGATACCTCTAATTAGGACACGGTTAAGTACATAGGTCGCGGTAGCAACGGCATCACACCAAAACTTTTGGGGAACTTGATGTTCGTTTAGCATAGTTCTACTCATTTCTTGCAACGTTCGATTTTTCCTTTCAACAACCCCGTTTGACTGAGGAGTTCGAGGAGCCGAAAAGTTATGAGTTATACCATGTTTATCACAAAAGGCACCAAATTGTACATCATTATCGAATTCTCGTCCATGGTCCGTACGTATGGAAACAATCGTACAACCTTGTTGGTTTTGAATTCGTTTTCCCAAAATTTTAAACTTTTCAAAAGCCTCATTTTTATGTCTCAAAAATAAAGTCCAAGTATAACGGGAATAATCATCCACAATAACCAAAGTATAAAAATTTCCTCCAAAACTTTGAATAGCCATTGGGCCAAAAAGATCCATATGTAAAAGTTCTAAAACTCTTTGAGTAGAAATAACATTTTTTGATTTATGAGAAACGTGATGTTGTTTGCCGACACGACAAGCATCACAAAAATGATTATCAAACTTTAATTTTGGCAGGTCACTCACAAGCTCCTTATTTTTTAAGTTTTGCATTAATCTTAGATTAGCGTGACCTAAACGCCTATGCCATAAAGTAGAAACATCATTAATAGAAGATAAGCATACATTATCAGATACAACAGTTTTACAAATATATAAATTTCCTTTTACAAAGCCATTTAAAAGAACTTTGCCATTTTTTATGATTTTACAAGAATCTTCTTCGAAGACAACAGTTGTATTATTTTTACACAATTGGCGAACACTCAATAAATTAAAATGTAAATTATCAACATGATTAACATTTAGAAATTGAA
The DNA here is from genome assembly GCA_033807775.1 of Saussurea involucrata. Classification (NCBI taxonomy): domain Eukaryota; kingdom Viridiplantae; phylum Streptophyta; class Magnoliopsida; order Asterales; family Asteraceae; genus Saussurea; species Saussurea involucrata. The sequence continues at coordinate 12,326,394 of CM066327.1, read as the reverse complement.
CATTATTGCAAGAGACTGTACCTCTACCAATTATATTTCCTTTGGAGTTTCCTCCAAAGATTACCTGTCCACCATCACATGACTTATATGATGAAAAGAGATTATTGTTTCCGGTCATGTGACGTGTGCAACCACTATCGAGTATCCAGTCCATATCAAGATCAATCTACAATAATGAAGATATAACTTTTATGGTCCCCATTTCTCGTGGGTCCTTGACAATTAGTTTCAAAAGTCAACCAACATACATATATATAAAGTCAAACAGAATATATATATATATAATACATTACACAATATATAATACATCAAACCATATTAATAAATATATATAACACATTAAACAAACATAATATATATATATAAGAATTAAAAGAATTAAATAAAATGTATATATATATGTGCAGTACGTATGTATATATATATATGAATAGTATTATATATTACTTATATATATAACATATACAACAGAATATATTTAAACTATATATATATATATAACACATTTAAAACCATAAACGCATACCACCGGGATTATCATTACTAAACATTCCTTTTGGAATCCATTTATTTACCATTTTAATTTTGCGATTATATTTATCATATACATAAAAACAAGCATTTACATTCGCATTATTATTAGGTTTAGAATATTTATCATGGTACATGCGAGCATACGGTTTTCTCGTATTATAATTTACATTATTTATTTTACGCACATATGGAGGTTTTTGCACATATTGATTTCTTGTATTTACTTTAGGTGATTCATAAAATCTTTTGATGGGTATACAAGAACATTTATCAACACAAGTATTGGAACCAATGCCTTTTCTACATTTTATACGGTTAGGCATATTAAGCATGTTAAGAACCTTTTTATTACTACTTTCAAAAGCTTTAGCTAGCATGTTATCTTTTTCATATGAAGCACATTTAGCCTTTAAGCATGTAATCTCATTCTCAAGAATATCACATTTTGTACAAATAATATTTTCATGTGATTTTTTATTTAGGCATGCAATTTCTCTATTTAAAACATCACAAGATTTACAAAAATCTTTTTCTCCTAATTTAGTTTCTAATTTAGCAATTATATCCATATCATTTTCAGATTTTTGTTTAACATTTTTTATTTCCTTTTTACATGCATTTACAGTTTCTTTTAACATAGCATTCTCATCTTGGTAACGATTTGCAAGAGCGGCCATTTTATGAAACGATTCATATAGTTCTTCAAGATTATTTTCATTATCATTTTCATAATCACTATCGTAATCTGAGTAAGAAGATTTTACCTCGTCGTCGCTATCGGCCATAAGACAAATGGCTTGATAGTCATCTTCTTCTTCACTCTCGCTCCACGCGCCTCCAATGAAGGCTTTCTCCTTCTTCTTTTGGAATTTGTTCTTTTTCGGACATTCATTGGCGTAGTGGTCTTTGTCACCACATGAGTAGCAAAAGCCTCTCTTTGGCTTAGCTTTATCGTCTTCACTCGAGTCGCCATTTTTCTTAACTTTTTCGTCTCGTTTATGGAACTTACGACTTCGATTATCACCACCACGACGGTAGTTACCGTTTCTTTGAAATCTGCCATTGTTAGAAAATTTATTATTATTATTAAGAAATTTGGAAAAGTTTCTTACCAACATGGCGACTTCATCGAGAGTTTCGGAAGGATCTTTCGAGGAGCTAGCTTTCTCCTTTTTCTTCTCATCTTTTGGTGTTGAGACATTGAGAGCGATTGATTTCTTTTTAACTTGCTCCCGATCTTTGTTTCTTTTAAGTGCAATTTCATGCACTTTAAGATTACCGATTAAGTCATCTATCTTCATTATGGAGAGGTCACGGGAGTCTTCTAAGGATGTTATCTTTTGCATCCACTCCGAAGGAAGGGCTCGTAGGATTTTCCTTATATAGTCCTCGTTAGGATAAGTGCGATCCAAACCTTTCAAAGTAGTCACAATAAGGTTAAATCTTTTAAACATTGAGTCAATTGACTCATCTTGTTTCATTTCGAATAGTTCATAATCGTGAACTAAAATATTTACTTTACTAGATTTAACCTCCGTGTTTCCACGATGAGTATTATTTAAACTTTCCCATATTTGATTTGCAGTTTTATATGTATATACTCTTTCGATTTCGTCAGTTGTTAAAGCAGCATATAATATATTCTTAGCTTCAAAGTTTAAACAAAAATGGGCTTCATCAGAAGTAGTCCAGTCATCTAGGGGTTTATCAATATAAACATCATCTTTCACAATGGTGGGTTTAAAATTCCCTTTTTCTATGATGTTCCAAATCTTTTGATTTTTGCCACGCACGTGACATTCAAATAGCTCGGCCCAAATGCCAAACTTTTCAGTATCTATCAAAGGAGGTTTTGAAAACACGATATTAGTTTGTTGAGCCATTTAGAAGAATAAGAGAAAAATATGCAGAATATTTTGAAAGACCCGCTCTGATACCAAATGTTGGACAACCTAAGGGGGGGGGTAAGGTTGTATTTAAAATCTTTTTCTTTCAAAAAATTCTTTGAACAAATAAATACAGTACAAACAATACAGTAAAAATAAAGCAGAGTATAAACAAGTAAATATACAACAATAATATAAACAGATATAATTTAAATGCACAGCGGAAATGTAAATAGATAAGGGAAAGAGAATACTTGACAACGAGATTTTTAAAGTGGTTCACCAAACACAAAGTTGGCTAGTCCACCTCGAGAAAATAACACTTCTCGGAGATCCAATACGAAACGTGTTCTTTACGGTAGAAACACAAACCTTAATACAACAAACGCGAATCACTCTACTTTGAGAGATTAAGGTGGATCACTCACTCTAATTCAAACACTTACAAGAGGGTATAAATTTTAATATGAATAATCACTCTTGAATAAGGTTTATCACTTGGATATTTTTAGAGAGTTTGATCACTTGAGTTGTGTTGCTGATTCAACTAATCGTGAGATTTTAATCTGCTATCAACTCAAGATTTCTTGCTCAAAAAAAATTAATTTATCAGTTTAAGTGATTTAGTGTGAGTAAGAAAGCAGCAGAATAATAATCAAATGCTGAGGGAGAACTTAATGCTGAAGTTGGTGTATGTTGTATGCTGCTGGAGGCTTGTATTTATACTGGATGAAAATCAGCCTTGAAGATTTCGCGGTATACCGCCGAACCATCGCGGTATACCTGCGTCATAAAAAGTGTACAGCAAGGAGAAGGTCAACCTGCAAAAACTCAACGGCTTTGTGTACCCGCGGTATACCGCGTTGCACATGGCGGTATACCGCCTGACATACTTTCCTGACAAAAGAAGCTTCTCATGCAGAACAGTTGATGGGAAACAGTACCCGCGGTATACCGCGAATACCTTGGCGGTATACCGCCTAAAGATCTGTCCAATGAGAGCATGGCAACGCAGGTAACTTCGGCTGATCACAATCTTGCAACAGTAACAGTAGCAGACAGCATATATATATCAGAGATTTATATATAAAAGATATTATATATATATTTGATTCAAATATATTTATATAGATACGAAATATCCAAGTGATAAAATATTTTAGGGTGTTTATCATTTTAAAATAAAATGACGAAACTCTTCAGACTTGGATTCTTCAGATAAAAAATTTATCGAGATCATTTAAATATCTGCACACTCAGATAAAATATTAGACAACAAATAATGCGGTGTGTTTTGTAATCATCAAAATAAATATGGAGATGTGATTTTATGTGTACCAAAAATATATCACAATATTTAAAGCTGGGTACACTTGCACCAACACATTTGTTTGTTAACTCTTTAATTACAATGATATGTGAATGTACTTATCGTTCTTATTTAATTATTATTATTGCACGTATCATTTTCTAGGCTACAAGGACACAGACTACTGGAGGAGAAGTCGTGGCTGTAGCAGGGATTGGCATGATCGTGATAAAGCATCGGAGGAAGGGACATGGATCGCTACCGATGAACTTGTGTTGGATGAATTATGAAAGGTATAACTTAATAGCAAATTCGGTTATGTAAGGAATGTAATTGGTTAACATTTTAATTGTGTTCCTTCTGGTTTGGATTAATGCTTTGGGAGATATAAGGAAGAGACATAGCAGCAGTTGGTTTTTGAATATTAAATGGCTTATGTTTGTTGATTCTCAAAATCTGGTTTTCTGGTATCATTTCTGGAGGTTGCTGTGTATATTATCTCGAGGCTAAAACAATTTTTCTATGTGCATTTGGGACTTTCATGGCTGTTGTTTCAGTGCATTGGCAGTAGTCGAAACTGTTTTTTGGATATAGAAACAACCATATTGTTTGGACTAATCCAAACTCTATAAATGATTTGTGTTGGATTGGTTTATGGGACTTATAGAGGTTGCTGTTCCCTTGTTGTACACAGGCACCAATGCTTTAAAGTTGTTTACAATCACGTCACCCCGCCGCATTGCGCGGACCCAACTAGTACGTATAAATTGATAATCACAAGGGTTATCCAAAACCCATAAAATTAAAAGAAAAATCAAAATTTTAAAAAATATGTTGCACAAAAAATAGAAATCCACCGAGTGTCTGTCTGATCGTCTTCCCCACTCGATTCCTCTGATTCTGAAACATGACTACGAAAAGATCCCACCTTCGATTTCGCTTCACTTCCAATCAAAGATTCAACAACTATCTCCTCCCTTTCTTCCTTCTATTCATCGCACTCTCTCTCATCTTCTTCCTCGCTCTAAGATCATCATCATCATCATCATCATCATCGCCACATACCACTTCCAAAACCCTCCCAAAACCTAATTCCATCTCCCACACACCCAATAACTTGCCCGAAGTTCCTCGATTTGCCTACTTCATTACAGGTACCAGAGGCGACGGAGCTCGTTTGAACCGGTTGATCCGAGCGGTGTACCATCCGAGAAATTACTACTTGTTGCATCTGGATCTGGAAGCTTCTGATGCAGAGAGGCTTGATCTCGCCAAGAATGTCAAGGTTTTGAAGAATGTGATGGTTGTTGGAAAACCTAATTTGGTGACTTCTAAAGGACCAACCATGATTGCTTGTATGTTGCACGCTGTTGCTCTTTTATTGAAGCAAGGAAAGGACTGGCACTGGTTTATCAATCTTAGTGCTTCTGATTATCCTCTTATGCCTCAAGATGGTTAGTTTTTTTTCCTTCTAATTTTAGTTTTAATAACTCAGTTTCTATACCATGAAAACTTGAAATGTTACACACCATAATACCACATTGCATCTTTATGAAGTCGAAATATTTTAGAAGACACATGAAAGAAGTGTAAGATCAAATAGACAAACAAATTTATTGTAAGATCCTACATTGGTTAGGGTTGGGGAACGAAGGTTGCAGGGACTTGATACCTCATCTATTAAAACCGCGAGTTTAAGTGTGTGGACAAAGCGGAAAATATCTGATACTGTTGATCTGAGATGTTACAAGAAGGAATGAAGGATGCACAAAGATATGAAACACGGAGAGGAGTTGTACCAACTAAAATGAAGGAATACATCATGTTTACGAAGTTGTAGGTCAGGAGCAAATAAATATTATGTTCATGATCCGGTGATATACATGTCTGGAGGTTGTAGGGTCAGGTTTAGGGGAAAACCTAAAAAAAATGGAAAATTGAGGAACACCTTGGTAGCCCTTCATCCAGACGATATGCACTTGTGCATACAAAGCATTTTGTAACATGCCCACGTGCGTATACACATGTGCATAAAAACCAAAAAAACAATCTAATTTACTTGTATGCATATCGTCCGGATGAAGGGCTACCATGGTGTTCCTCAGTTTTCCATTTTTTTAGATTTTTCTCTGAACCTCCCTCGGAGGTTGTAAATGGTAAAAGGTAGCAATGGTTGAATTTGGTGAACCAGAAATCACATTGCATAAAATTCGAGTCTAGTTACAAATCTTTAGAAGCTTATTCAATCTGTTTATGTATCAAGCTCACTTGACTCAGACAGATGGTGGGGGTGTGAAATTGTTTAAGTTGATTCTATTTTTATGTGATGGTTTTGTATTCTCTCTTTTTTGTCAGACATTCTTCACATTTTCTCCTACTTGCCAAGGGATTTGAACTTCCTCGAGCACACAACTAACATCGGCTGGAAAGAGTGGGTTTGCAGTTGATACTTGGATATCTCGTTTTGATATGTTACAGGATAGATAGGTCTCCTTTTATCATTTACTAGATAAGATGTTCAATGATATTCTAATTTCTCAACTTGTAACTTTTCAGGTTTCAAAGAGCAAGGCCAATCATTATTGATCCGGGCTTATATCATTCAAAGAAATCTGGTGTATTCTGGGCCAAAGAGAAACGATCCATGCCTTCTTCATTCAAGTTGTTCATGGGTAATTGTGCTACATCTTACCTTTTTATCATCTTTTACCTTCATTTTTATACTGTAGATGAGTCCTGCTTTCGAGTGGGATATTAAACCTTAATTTGAAACCCCTTTGATCTCTCCTTAGAGTCGAACATATATATATATAGGCGAAGGATCGTGTGAGAAGTTGAGGTTAACGTGAGAGTCGTGAGAAGTGGATCTGTTGATCACTTTTAATCAAATGCCCTCCCATGAATGGCAGCTTAGAAGGGAATTGATTCGGTGCATCTCATCCTAACGTGCATCCATTTCTCATCCAACGGTTGATAATCACTTCTCACGCTTCTCACGTTAACCTTAACTTCTCACCGGAACCCAACACTATATATATATATATGGGTTAGGTGCAAGGGAAAACCTCAAAAAAATGGAAAACCGAGGAACACCGTGGTAGCCCTTCATTTGGACGATATGCACAAGTGCATACTGTCCGGATCAATAAAAAAATGGAAAACTGAGGAACACCTTGTACACTTGTAAAACAGTTATCACACAAATGGAAAATTGTTGGTGACAAAGTGGTATTAGATTCATCCAAATCTTAGAAACATAAAGTTTGAGCATACAAGTCAAACTATACCTTTTCACCATTATGCTGTTAATCCACAATGGTGTCACAACAATTTTCATAAAATTCTGGATTTTGCCTACTACAGCAACTAACATCTGGGTGTTCTCGAAGGGTCATTGGCCCAGTGGTATCCGGGTTATTGGTAGAGCCCAACCTCCAAAGGTTGGCCTGTGGGAGTGCACATGAGTATATGCTGTATATAAATATTATATACTTCAAAAATAACATCTGGGTGTTGATCGTTTTCTTGTTTTGTTTAACTTTGGTATCAACAGGATCCGCATGGGTTGTGCTTACCCGACCGTTTCTCGAGTTCTGCGTTTGGGGATGGGATAATCTTCCTCGTACTCTTCTTATGTATTACACAAACTTCGTGTCCTCCTCAGAGGGCTACTTCCACACCGTTATCTGTAACCATAAAGACTACCAGAACACAACCGTGAACCACGACATGCACTACATCAAATGGGACAATCCACCCAAGCAGTTTCCCGTAAATCTCACAATCAAACACTTCCCAGATATGGTCGAGAGTGGAGCCCCCTTCGGTCATTCTTTTGCAAAAGACGATCCTGTCCTTGATAAAATTGACACCGAGCTTTTACGAAGATCTGTAGGAAGATCAGCCCAAAGTAGTGTTGCTTACGGGAAGGCAGATGCTATTAAACCATCTATGAGTTCAAAGAGACTCGAGAAACTTGTATCCAATCTTCTAAGTACCGAAAATTTCAGGCCTAAACAGTGCAAGTAATGTTGCTAATCTCCTGATGTATATATAAAGCATTTTAATTGATCTGATTCATGATTCTTTCTGTTGTAACTGTGTTTGTTAATCAAGTTTCAAATGAAGGTTTTATATCTCACTCGGAAGAAGGGTTTGAGAAGGATGCATGCAGATCTTTCCTCTAAGACAAGTTTGATCTTGTCACGTATGTGCAAACGAATCGGTTTTTGCGGTGGGTTTTTAGATTTGCACATCTATAGATATCATCATGCTTGAAACTAGAAGTGTAAGATGCTTCACTTTTAATCTAAAGGGTTCATGTTCTATTTTCTTAGCCAAATTGGTGACCAAAACATTGGCCTGAAGCTACTACCTATACTTGGGAATGGTGGATTGATCTGGTGGCTACCTGGTTCACTTGACCTAAATCAGGGACCCCGTATAACTGGGTCTGGGGTTGGAGATACATCCATCGTCTCTGCTCGGATGAACTTTGAAAGGGACGAGAATCTTACCCCGATAAGAGTGATGCTAAATATGCAGAGTCTAACGCGATAAGTGGGTGATGACTCTTACCCGCTAAGTGCTTACCACCGTTTTGATGGACTACAATCTTACCGGTAAGGTAAGTTAGGGCTGTTTACCAAGCGCTTACCCGGATAAGCGCTTACCCAGTCACATTACCTATCGGATTAATATGGCAAGGACGAAAAATCTTACCCGGTAAGAGCGAATGCAAGGACCGAAAGTCTTACCCGGTAAGTGAGGGTGACGACTCTTACCATGGTTATCGCTTACCGGATGAATTGTTGCATACGCAACCGATTTGATGGACTAAAATTTACCCGGTAAGTAAGTGATAGTGTTGAATTTGACTCGTAATCGTTTACCCGGGTAAGCGTTTGGAAACGGCCCCTTAATGTGGACTATTACCGTTAAGCACTTACCGGATGAACGGCCCCTTAGTCTTTAACATTTTCATACACTGAATTCCATCGTCAATTATGACCGTTGATCTTCCATTTTATGGATCTTCTTGATCATTTCTATCCCGCTATAGTATTTTTTTTCAAATTATGAGTGACATTCAAAACTCATTTTTATTAATCTCAAAATATACAAATTCGATACCTAAGTGAGAATCCACAATTTATTATATCAGAGTTTGAATAAATATAGTTTGAATTTTAACTAAATGGATTGCAATTATGTATAATTGGAAGTTTAGGCTATGTTTGGCAAACTAGCTGATAAGCTAGCTGATGAAAAAGTGACGTTTGGCAAAAGTAGCTTATAAACATGTAAAATGACGAAAAATGACATCTTCAAATAATTATCAATTACAAATTTAATTATGTAATTAAAATAAATTTATAACAATATAATATGTTAACCTAATGTAATAAAGAAAAATTAAATAATATAATATGTTAATTAAAAGAAATTTAAAACTTATTATTACATATGTACTATAAATTTTGAATTTGTTAAAACAAGTTTAGAAAAAAAAATATATATATTAACTTATAATTTTAAATAACCGTTACATACAATATGAAAAAATAATCAAAAATAATTAAAAAATAATATTAATTGATAATTAAAATATATTCATTAATATTAAAAAATAAATAAATATAATTTATATGATTAATAATAATTCTAAATAATTAAAGTTTAATATCAATGTATAATTAAATTTAAAAAATTAATATTTATTAATAATAATAGTAAATAATAATAAGCGGCAATATTGGAATATTCATAAAAAGTTTCAAAAAGCTAGCTTATAATCCAAACATGTACCTCAAAAAAAAGCTAGCTTATAAGCTAGTTTTTTTTTGCCAAACAATGTCTTAAAGTGCAAAAGAACGTTTGGAAATAAAATCAGCATCTACCATTATTTCATCCATTTTGAAAATAAGATTTATAATTTGGGAATTATAATCTAAAATATGAGTTTGGGTGAAAACTCTGAGTTTGGCTTAGTCGTATATGAGTCTTTGTTCTCGTAGGAGGTCAGGGGTTTAAACCTCACCAAAGGCGAGGAGGGTATGTAAGTTTATTTGTTGCATTTCTCGTATATAAATATTATATACTCAAAAAAAAAAGTAAATGGTAAGAAGGTAGGAAAGAAAATTTCATATATATCTTCATCTCTTTTTATTTATCTATTTTTATTGTAATGACTACAACTTTAATAAATTCACGTATGTATGAAAATGATTTAATGTGTGTAACAGTTCGTAAAAATAACTAAAATTAAAGATAAATATAAATATAAATATATAGGTAGTTGAAGATTTTTAAAGATGGCCGTAAAGAAACAAGTTAATATTTTAGAGAACATAATATAAACATGTTTGTAGTCAAGGTTTGCATGTCTTTGCAAGTAGTAATGACGTCATGGATCTTCAATGATTTATCACCCCCCTTCTTTTTCTCTCCATCTCTCTCCCATTCGCCATTTCCCCCCAAAACACCCAACAATCTCATTTTCAATTCCATTTTCAATCTGCCGCAATCTTGTTGCTTTAATTTACAGATGTGTAAAAATGGACGGAAGGAGAACCTTGACGATGAACTGGGACGAATTAGGAGACCTCGACGACGATGATGACGTATTCTTCGATGCCCAACGACTTTCATCCGTTTCCCCACAGGATTTCGCTTACTCCTCCGATGACGACGATGAAGAATTCGACGATTGCCGTATGTCTTTCTCCGTTTCCTCCGCCCCCGCCGCCGTATCCCACACCGAATTCCAAACCAATGAATACGATATGTGGATGGCAGCGCCCGATCAATCCATCAACGATCGGCGTCGCCGCCTTCTCCACGATATGGGATTCGGCAGCAAAAGAGATTTTCTAGGGTTAGCTGACGCTCCGTCGCGAAGAATGCATTCCAGAAGAATCGATGTTATGCCTCCGACGAAGAAAGAGCCGTCGGTGGAACAGGAATACGACGAGCAGCGGCGGTTGCCGGCGGAGCAACCGCAGGAGCAAAACCTACCTTCACGGCCATTGTTGGATCGTTCGAGATCAGATGTGGCGATAGATTTATCCACAAAACATAGGGAAGAAGAAATGATTGGTTCGATATCGAAACAACGCCTTTCTCGAACATCGTCTGGATCTTCGATGCCGTTCGCCGGTTTATCGGCCGGCCGGCAAATAACGCCATCAGAAGACAAATTAGGGCATGCCAGCGACGACAACTATGGCACCGCATCGGAAGGGCAAACCGAATTCATGATCCATAATTCGGATAACGAAAATCAATTCGAGGTTAAGGAATGTAACAATCAAGGAATGTGGAATAAATTGAGAGATGTTCAAACAGAGGAATTCGAAAAGAACCCAGAGAATTCGAATTCGAATTCGAATTCACCAAAGGTGGCGAAGAAGGCGGTTAACGACGGTAAACATGGTTCCGGTCACCGGAAATTGAATCCGGCCGCTAACTCCTCTTTCAAAAAAAGCTTTAAAAAGAGCAAGAAAAAAGGAGCTTCATTCCTGAAAAACATAACAGGTTCAATGGGAGGATCGAAGTCAGATCATAAAGAAAAAGATGCTGCTTCTATTACTTCTACTCCTTCGATTAACCGCAACAATTCTTCATCAAACAGCGAACAGAAGCCATCGTCGCAATGGGTAAAAGCTCGAGTTCATGGAAAATCGTACAAGGAATTCACAGCTTTGCATCAAAGTCAAGAGATTAAGGGTCACGATGGATCAATTTGGGCGATAAAATTTACGTACGATGGTCATTATTTGGCTACCGCCGGTGAGGATAAAGTGATTCGTATTTGGGAAGTTCAGGAATTCGATGTATCGAATCGGGGTGTCGATGATTCGAGTTCAGCTGCTGGGACTCCTGTTCATCCGATGGCAATGGTGGTTGGTTCTGATGGCAGGCCACCATTGCCGGAAGCTACGCCGGAAAGGAAGAAAAAAGGGAAGAAAAAGAAAGGGATTCCTGATTATGTCCATGTGCCGGAAACCGTATTCGGGTTATCGGAAACACCCTTCTGCACTTTGGAAGGTCACATGGATGATATCTTGGACCTCTCTTGGTCAAGATCGCAGGTCAGTTACAATTCACTTCTTAACTTTCTGGCGCATCACCAGATTTCCCAAAATTTTTGTTACAGGAACCAAAAGTGTAATTACATTTATCTTCAACAGATTGTTCGTTTTAAAAAAAAACATTGATTATAATATTAAAATATTATTTCTCCCTTTATAAATATTTATTTTTGAAGCGATGAGATCATTTAGTAATCATTTTATATTTGTAGAAAACTTTTTCTCTTTCCTACTTTCTCCGTTTTATTGACAGTTTTAGGAAAGCTGTTGAAACATAATTATAGCTCAAAATCTTCTGCTCTAAATTATTATTAATGGAGGTTGGTTTATGGCAGCTCCTGCTTTCATCTTCGATGGACAAGACAGTAAGGCTATGGGATATTGAAACCAAGGACTGTTTGAAGCTATTCTCTCACACCGATTTTGGTATGCATGTAAATTTTGATGAATTTGAAGAATCTAATTCAACACAAAAAAATAAATCATTTTATTTTTACTGAATGATTTGGTACATAATAATTAAATAACCAGAATGATTAAAAGACTCTTATAATATAGTGCAAAATCAAATATGATTTTTTGGTAATTGTTCAAAGTGAAATAAATTAGAATGCTGAATGATTAAGGAAGACCCAAAATACAATATATGTTATGTGTATGGCAGTGACGTGCATACAGTTCAATCCGGCGGATGATGACTACTTCATAAGCGGTTCACTAGATGCTAAGGTTCGAATCTGGAACATACCAGATCGGCAAGTCGTTGACTGGATCGATCTTCACGACATCGTAACAGCTATCGGCTATTCTACTGATGGCAAGGTATCCAATAACGACTCGACAACTTGTTTCTTCTTAATTCATCGGGTTCTATCTGTAGATCCTAAATGAATTACCGATTGATTAATTTATTTGTGTTTCTACAAATGAAGGTTTCCGTCGTTGGCTCGCACAAAGGGATCTGTCGCTTTTACAATACTGTTGGTATGAACTATATATAATATATATATAGACGAAGAAGAATCATGTGAGAAATTAAGGTTAACGTGAGAAATGTGAGAAGTGGATCTGAACCGTTGATCACTTTTAATCAAATGCTCTCCCATGAATTACGGCTTAGAAGGGAATTGATCCGGTGCATCTCATCCTATTGTGCGTCCATTTCTCATTCAACTGTTGATAACCACTTTTCTCACGTTAACATCAACTTCTCACCGGAACCCAATCCTGTATATATGTGCTATATATGTAGTACATTAGTTATCTGGTTTTTCATGCGTCTTGCTAATTTATTTTTGATCTTATTAGAGCACAAGCTTGAGTTTAAGGAAGAAATTGAGTTGAAAACAAAGAAAAAGCCACAGCCTAAAAAGATAACCGGTTTTCAGGTAACATCGATATATACATGAGTTTCAACTAAGGACTAGTTTCTTCTTTTCTGAAGTAAATAATAATATTTATTTACTGAAAATACTCGCATACACTACTCACTTTTGGTAAGGTTTGAACCACTGACCTGACAGATCTCAATCATTGACGTGCAGTTTTCTGCATGGAATCCATCGGAGCTACTCGTGACATCTGCGGATTCCCGTGTTAGGATTTTAGATGGAACAAAGGTCGTCCAAAAATTCAAAGGTATTAAAATTCTCTTTATTTTGTTCCAAGAAATACATAGTTTGACTTTTTGGTCAACTAGGCACGTTATGAATATCATATGTAAAAGTGTTTCAATAAGATGTTAAGACGTATTTAGACATCATAACAAGTTTTTTTCACACTTGTAAGAAGTGTTAAATGAACACATATTTTTATAGGAAAGTTATGTTTTAATAAGTCAATTTTTTTTAAATAATATCGTATAAAAAGATTAATTGGTAGTATTAATTCTCCTATCACAAAAGGAGTCAAGAAGGACCGTTTAGAATGTCATATAAGACTTATTGTAACACTTGTATATGAAACGCCCAATTATTTGATCCTAAAGTCTCAGAAAACGATCGGTTAGGACATTTAAAGATATTTAGCGTTCTGTAAAGATATAGGGACGGAAAAGTCTTTACCATATTAAACGCGTTTTTGTTGTAGTCCTGAATCCTCAATGGATACCAATGACTATAGTATATTGATTTGCATTACAGGTTACAAGAACAATAACAGCCAATTTTCAGCTGATTATAGTCCAGATGGGAAGTACGTAATCAGCGCTAGCGAAGATTCACAAGTATACGTTTGGAGGCACGAAGAAACTCGAGGGAAAGGCAAACATATGGTTGTCAAATACGAACACTTCCCTTGTAAAGAAGTTTCCGTTACAGCACCATGGCCCGGCAGCAGCCGGCTCGAACCACCAGTCGTCGCAATGCACTCCAAACGTCACTCCAAAAGGTCCACCACCACCCTGCCGCCTACCGCCACCGCTGCCGGCAGCTTTTCTCCTCTACACGATGATACCGGCCATGGTAAGAGATCGTCATCGCTGCCACCTCTTCCTAAAAGGGGTAGTGAGAACATTAATGAGGACATAGATCATCATTCCAATAATGACTCGAGCGTTGACCCTAGCGAGTCGTTCAACTCGGCCGCAAGTTCTCCGGGAAGGTTTGACGATGTAACGGGATCTTCACCTAACATCCGATCGCCCTCAAAGCCTGAAGGTGGTGGCAGCCATGGCCACAAGACCATCCAAGCATCGGCATGGGGTTTGGTGATCGTGACCGGAGGGTTGGATGGTGAGATTCGGGTTTATCAAAATGTGGGTCTGCCATTTAAGGTTGGTCGCTTGTAATCTTAATTTCTTCGATTTGGGAATTAATCCCGAAAAGTCAGGCTTATGTTTGGTGACCATAAGCTATCTATCGTATTTTCAAGAAAACGTTCAACATCAGAAGACGGTGGTGCAATGCGTCCTTCGATCGTGTCACTACAAGAAAACAGATTCCAAAACGATGGTAATAAATTCGACAGTTAGTAAATCATGGCCTTTGGTGGACAAAACCTGTAATTATGCTTGTTTTTTTCTTCTACCATTGTAAATGACGGTTTTTTTAATTGTTCATATATTATAAAGTTTGATTTTGTAAAAATACATAATTCGTCTAAGTTCAAATTGGTTGTTGATATTTTTTTTCATTGTTGGACTACAAAGGTTTAAAACTGTATATTACAAAGGTTTGACTCAATTCTCTAAATACAAGGTGAAGCACCATATTACATTGTTTAATATGTAAGTTAGTCGCTTTTGCTTTATTTTAAGAAATGAAAATGAAAATGAAAATGGGAATGACGAATAATGGGAATGAATATTTTATTGATGCTGTTTGGTTAAACCAATATAATTAATAAAAAAAATATTTTATATCAACTTTTTAATACAAATATGTGACTTCCAGCGTAAAAATAAAAAATATTTTTCATACAACATCGAGAAATGGAGGGGACGTATGAGTAAAAATGACTAAGTGGAATAAAATTTTCATTCCCCTCAATTTGGTCAGGAATGGAAATTAATGGGTTTTGGGTAATGATTTCATTATATTATAGGGAATTTAATTAAAATACCCAAAGTTTGACTTTTACTTACCAAAATACACATTTCTCTCCCGAATTTACCAAAATACCCATAAAACCCGATATTAATCCTGCGATCGTGGGATAGGACACACGTGGCCCGCTGTTTTGGCCAAAACGTCTCGCGGCACCCCCAACTATCCCTGCGTCTACACTTTTGGTCCCTCCCCGCGACTGACCCCGCAATGGGTCCCGCGACCAGACAAAATTTTACAATTTTGGTCCTTTTTGCACGAATCTTTGCATGCTTTTACTGTTTCTTTCCACAATTATTGTACTTTGAAGACCAATTTGTGGTTCAAATTCACTGGCATGTTTGAGATATCATCCATAAATATCAGTAAAATGCAATTCATAATTCACACCATTCTATCATTTTTTCTTGCTTTCTTTCACTTGCTTTCTTTCTTCAGTAAACAAATGGCATCGTCATCTAACCCATCGTCTACACCTGAAAGAATGCCACCTAAACTCCAGAAGGCGATAGCAGTAAGGGAAAAGGAGATAGACCAACTGACAGAAGAGTGGAAACAGATGATGGCTAGGAAGGAAGTCCACTTGATAAGGATCGAAGTAGAAGAAAAGGAGATCAAAAGGATGAAAGGGGATATAAAAGATAGGGAGGCTCGTATTCGTCGAGAAAAAGAAGAAATTCACCACATTTTGCAAGACTTCGCAATTCTTCAAGCGAAGGTAAGCGAGAAGCAAAGTTGGATTGATCAAACTAAAGCAATTTTTCAGTAGGTGGTGGTACGGGTGTTGCTTTAGTACTTTGTTGTTTATGTGTTGTTGTTTTGTACTTTTCCAGTTCGACATTGTTGTTTCGTTCCTTTCCTGTTTGTATGTTGTTGTTTAATTTGTCATGAATAAAGGTCTTTAATTTGTCTGAAAAGTAGTTTTTAAGTAGTCTGAAATTTGTCTAAAAAGTGGTTCATATTAAAAATACAATTCATAGATGTTATACAAGATTATTTCATAACAAACACATACTAATCAATACAATACAAAATTATCCAAATTTAAGGCTACGGCTAGACGATGGTTTGGTTTTTGACAATCCGGGTCGACTTCTTACATGCTCTGGCGAGACGAGTCTCAAAGTGTTAAGCTCCACTTTCTCGATGTACATTTCAATCACAGTATGGCCGTCAACATACTGGCGTATGTTGGCTACATCTTCGTCGGTACTCAATTCTACCAGTCTAGTCAAGAAGTCTGCATTCGGCCTCTTAAAATACAACCTATTATATTTTGGTTCTTCATAGTCCAGCTCTTTCATGATCTGTTCAAGCAGTTGCATAGAAAGATCCTCCACATCTAACATGTCAACATAAATTTCTAGACCACGGAAATAATGTCTTCTGGGTGGTTCCGTGAAGTACCCACCATGGTGGACTTTCATGGTGAACAACTGTGGATATGCATCTGTTGATGAACATTAATTAATATAGTTAGTTCGTAGAACAACGGTAGTAACAAGCAAAACTCAATGAAACATGCACACTAACCATATAACTCTTTGTCAGTGTCTGAAAGCGACTCAGATAAACGCCTAAAGCACCAAACATGAAGGTTTGGAGATGCCATGTAAGAGTACGTTAACGAATAATATGTTCTCGTATATGTGTTTTACGACTAATCTAGCGTGGGTTATTTATAGGCAAATGTGGATGCTTTTACTGCACTTAGGTCCCTGTCGGTGCTCTAACACAACTTAGGTCTCTGTCTTTGCTCTAACACAACTTAGGTCCATGTCTTTGCTCTAACACAACTTAGGTCCATGTCAACGCTATCATATGATATAGTTATATATAACCATTACTATTCTCTCCATTTAGACTACTACCATTACTATTCTCTTCATTTAGACTACTACCATTACTATTCTCTCCATTTAGACTACGACCATTATGATCATCATCCCATGTTCTGTTTCAAGTACCTTTCAAAAGATAACTGGTCCCAATCAAGGGAAATCAATGTTCAGATCAACGTACATAAGTTATGTTTGATAAATTACAACGCACTAAACATACAATATTTATCGTCCCGATCAAGGAAAATCAACGTTCAGATCAACGGTATCATATGATATAGTTCCATGTGGTTCAAGCTCCGACGGGCCCGTGGTGTTACTTAGTTGACTGCTTGTGCGTCTACTCCTTGGCACGGTTGAAGGGGTGGGATTTGGACACTCTCCACGAGTATGTCCTACGTATTGGCACCGAGTACATTTTCGCTGTATCGAACCTTCACCACGTGATGGACGTCGGTTGTTCTTTCTCGGTCTCCCGACTCTGTTCTTATCGTTTAAAGGTGGATAGCATGGCGGAAGGGGGTCGGTAAAAATTTAGACTACTACCATTACTATTCTTGCCGCAGCGATGACATGGCCGCACGGTAACCCAGATTTTTGCCATTGGAAACACGAACAAACATGGTCGGTCATATGGACAGTCGCGTGAAGATGGTTATCCCGAACCTCATACCTCCCATACCCGATTTCGCTTACCCTCCATGTCGACGCGTGACGCACCCTGAAGAGAACTATCTCCTCTGCCGCTGGTGTGAGTCTATTTTGCAGCTCAGCTCCTTTTCGGCGTCGAAGTTGGTACCACTCTTGCTGAAAGCTCCGAAAGTAGTCCATAAGAGTAACAATCGGACATCTACGCGCAAAACGGGAGAGTGCATTCACCGACTCTGCACTATTGGAGGTCAGAATGTCATACCGTTGTGCAGGAAAATGGGCTGCGGACCACCTCTCCGATCCAACATCGTCCATGACTTTGGCTGCTTTCTTGGCACTAACTCGTAGAAGTTTCATGTACTGGTCAAACTCCTGAGCCGTATATGCTCTGCATGCCTGCCAGTAGACATCCTTGTAGGTGGTAATACGTTTGTCCTGGGTTTTGGCGTTCATCTCCAAATGTCGACAACAATAGGCGTGAGGGGCGTTTGGGTACATGGCAGAGATTGCGGCGCTTATGGAAGGAGCCCTGTTGGACATAAACACCAACCCTTGCGGGTCTCAGATAGCTTGTCTCAACATGGACAGAAACCAAGTCCACTCGTCCCCGGTTTCGGACTTGCCTACTCCGAAAGCTACTGGAACGATGGAGTTATCCCCGTCCATGGCAACCGCCAGGAACATCATACCCAAGTAAGGGCCCTTTAAATGGGCAGCGTCTATTACCAGGACACGACGCAGATTTGCCAGAAATGTGCGGATCTGCAAAAACGTAGGTGGTTTCCCTTTGTAAATGTTATAGTTTATAATGTGTAAACATATGACGTGTTAAAATACGTACCGCGGGTCCAAGGGCAACGAAGCACATCTCAAACCGTTCATGTGAATCGGTCCTTAACTGGGTGACAGTACATGGATTCTGCAGCTGCAAATTATATAAATATGCTGGGAGTCGTTCATACGACTCCTCGAACGTGCCTCTCACCAATAGTAGTGCCCTGCATCGCGCACGCCAAGCTTGGTGGTAACCAATCGTGACGCCGAACTGCTGGTGTACATCGTCCATGATGTCCTTTGGACGCAATGACCTGCTAGCATCAAGAAATTTGCCTTTCAGTATCGCACCCAAAGTCCTTTTGGTGGCTTGTTTGTGGTTGGGATTCAGTTGCGTCCTCGTACAAGTGTGTACGTCGTCCAACTTTCTAATAAGTAACGCCCCTCCTTTCTCTCCCGCGGGCCTCGCGTACATCCTCCAATTACAGTTTTCTCTCGCACATTTAACTACGTATCTGCCTTTGTCGGATCTCGGCGTGACACTTTCAAAACCCTCTTCCATGAACTTAAGTCCGACCTTACTTGCCAAGTGATCCTTCGAATCAAATATCTGACATACTTCTAACCTTAAACTGCAATTATAAGGTGCAGGTTCGTAGGTTTGTGTATGGGTATTCTGGTCTGGAAGAATAGGGGGCATATCAAAATAGTCATTTAACTGACTAAATGATTTATTACTAGGGGTATATTCTTCGTGATCATCACTATCGGTATCTGATCTGTCTATATCAGCATTACCCGTTTTGAAAACATAGGTTTCGTCATCAGCAACTCCAGCACATCGTCCTTCTTTTGGTTGTTGTTGTTGAGTCTCCGGAACATAATCAGGAATATAGCCGTTAAGACCATATGCATGATCCAAATGAACTGTTGGACCGTAGGAAGGCTGAAATTGAGAGTCAGGCTGGTCCATTTGGAGGTCTTCGTCATCAGCGTCGTCATCACCTTCGTCGTCGCTGTCGTCGTCAACGTCGTCATCACCGTCGTCGTCACCTTCGTCATCATCTTCGTTGCACACCGAGGATTCGGCATACACATAAAGTAATGGAAGTCTTTCTGATTCGGCTGCAAAGTGCATAAAACCAGAGATATCCCCATCGTTGCATAACTCCACAAATGACCAATCACCATTCTTGAACACTAACATGCAAACAGCCGAAGGGTCGATTTCACATTTTTGCATGGCGTATGCAACAAACTTCTGATAAGCCAAGTTTACTGGCAATTTTATACCATGCTTAGATTTATAAAGAAAATTCCACTCATTGTTGTCTTGCACCCATTCACCGTCGTAACATAAAAATAACTTAGCTTTTGCAACATATGAACTCATTTTTTCAGTAGTATCTCAAAAACAAAATACTGAAGAAAGAAAGCAAGAAAGCAAGAAAGCAAGAATGAAGGATGAAATTGGTGTGAATTATGGATTGCATTCTACTGATATTTATGGATGAAATCTCATTGAGGAACATGAATTGCAACCACAAATTGGTTTTCCCCAAGTACAATGATTCAATATTGATGAAACAAGCCAGTGAATTTCAACCACAAATTGGTCTTCCAAGTACAATAATTGTGGAAAAAACAGTAAAAGCATGCAAAAATTCGTGCAAAAAGGACCAAAATTGTAAAATTTTGTCTGGTCGCGAGACCCATCGCAGGAAGGGACCAAAAGTGTAGACGCGGGGATAATTGGGGGGTGCCGTGGGACGTTTTGGCCAAAACAGCGGGCCACATGTGCCCTATCCCGCGATCGCGAGATTAATCGCGGGTTTTATGGGTATTTTGGCAAATTCGGGAGATAAATGGGTTTTTTGGTAAGTCAAAGTCAAACTTTGGGTATTTTAATTAAATTCCCTATATTATATCAAAGCAAACATCAGTTTTCATCATCATTCTCATTCCTTACCCCTCAATACCCTCAACCAAACACCCCCTTAGTGCATCATATGGTTTATAAATGTCAATCGACGTTTAGGATAAACAAATTATCATTTTTAACCCTTAACTTTTTTTTGGATCTCGGACCCAATAACTTTTTCATACGGCGGCACCATATTTTTCATAAGGTTTTTAGCGACGTGTCTTCATATTTTTACCAACGTTCAATAATTTCAATGTGTTTTTAGCCGAATTCGGCGTTTCGAGAGAATTTTAAAGTTTTTTTGCTTGATTTCGATGGATTTTTAAGTATTTTTTTATCGATTCGTAAGACTTTTTCTGTATTTTTGGTTGATTTTAAGGCTTTTTCCTCTTTTTTGGTTGTTTTCAAGAGTTTTTGGTTGATTGGGAGGTACGGTTGTACTTTTAAAATAATACGGTTACACATTCTAAAACGATACGGTTGCACCTTTCACAAATCTATTTTTTTTATCTTACGACGCATAAACAATAAGGTGGCGTGTGCCATCGTGTGCACCACTTAAGGTCCATCAATGCACTCATCAACTAAGGCTAATGAGGGCCTAGAATCGAACTCATGACCTGTAATTAGAGATGGCCAAATGGACCCGGGCCCAAAAAAGCCCGCTGAAAGCCCGAAGCCCAGCCCGCCGAAAGCCCCAGCCTGCCCAAAGCCCGGTCCCAGCCCCTCGGGCCCTAACAAGCCCTGATTTCGTGAAATTTCTCGGCCCGGTCTAAGCCCGGCCCGGCCCATTAAAAAAACTAGCCGTTTTCTAGCCGTTATATGACCGTTTTTAGCCGTTTTTTGTATTTTTTGCCTCCAAAACACTATAAATAGGTAGTGGATGTTAAAGGTTTGATATCAAGTTACAAAAACGCAAAAAACACAATTCTCGATTTCTCGCTTTCTCGTGTTCATTTCATACAACTTCTCGTTCTTTCAATTTTTCCATCCTTCACTCAAAATGGCCGGCGGTAGTTCATCAAACGATCAAATTAGAGAAGTTGTTCTCGAACACGAACGAGGATTAAGAGTATTTTTCTTTATAATTCAATAAATGTAGTTATTTAAATGTATTTTTCTTTATAATTTATATAAAATTAATAGAACGTATTTTTTTTTATATATGAAATTCTAATAGAACGTATTTTTAAGTATGTTTGAGTGACCCAATTAAGTATTTTATAGTGGATACAAATAATATTTATTAAAAATAAAATATATATTTTTTTTGCAAAGCCCGGTTTTGGGCCCGGTCCATCAAGCCCGGTCTTTAAAAAGCCTTAACAGGCCTACCACTCAACCCCAAAGCCCGGCCCGGGCCGCCCAAAGCCCGGGCTTTTGAACAGTGTTTAGGTCTGGGCCCGTCCAAAGCCCGGTCCAGGCTAGCCCAGCCCGCCCATATAGACATGTCTACCTGTAATGTATTTGGACAAAGTTACCACACCCCTTTGTTATTTACCAACTGAGCTCTATTTTATGACCTAAAAAACTAATTACTAAAATAAATATAGAATTATACCATTTTTTTGTTTCTCATTTTAATTTGAGGGAAATTAATTAAAATACCCTAAGTCAAATATTGAGTTACCAAAATACCCTAAATTTTTTCAATTTTGCAAAAATACCCAAAATACCCGCGATAAATCCCGCGATCGCGGGCTAGGGCTGACGTGGCACGTATTTTGGCCCCAAATGCCCCGCGAAGCCCCTCAACTTTGGCCGCGATGCACTTTTGGTCCCTGCCCGCGATCGCAGCCCGCGATGGCCCGAAATTTTACACTTTCAGCCCCTGAAATTTACACTTTCAGCCCCTAAACTTAGACGAATTTTGCATGTTTTTACTATTTTTTTCCACAATTATTACACTTTAAAGACCGATTTGTGGTTGAAATTCATTTGCATGTTTGAATCAATGTTAAATCAATGTTTTTGGAATACCAGTTTGTGGATGAAATGAGAGATTGGTTTTCTGATATGTTGGTTGTTTCATTGATAAATAGACGTAAAATGCAAGCCATAATCCCCACACAACGATTTCATTGTTGCAATATTTCTTTCTGCAATATTTTGTGTTTGAGATACTACTGAAAAAATGAGTTCATCTGTTGCAAAAGCTAAGCTATATTTCTGTTTTGATGGTGAATGGGTGCAAGATAACAATGAGTGGAATTTTGCTTATAAATCTAAGCATGGTGTAAAAGTGTCAGTAAACTATACTTATCAGAAGTTTGTTGCATACGCCATGCAAAAATGTGGAATCAACTCTTCTGATGTTTGCAAGTTAGTGTTTAAAAATGGCGATGGGTCATTTGTGGATTTATCCAACGATGGGGATATCTCTACTTTTCTGCACCTTGCAGTCGATTCAGAAAGACCCCCATTACTCTTTGTGTATCCCGGCGTATCCGACGGTGACGACGACGGTGACGACGACGAAGACCTCCAAATAGAGCAGCCTGATTCTCAACAACAACAACCACCACAACCACACGAATGGCGTACTGCTGGAGTTGCTGATGACGAAACCCACGTTTTCAGAACGGGTAATTCTGAAATAGACAGATCAGACACCGATAATGATGATCACGAAGAATATACCCCTAGTAGAAAATCATGTAGTCAGATAAATGACTTTATTGATATGCCCCCTATTCTTCCAGACTCCAATACCCAGACACAAAGCTACGAACCTACACCTTATATTCGCAGTGAAAGTTTAACAGCAGGTCAGCTATTCGATTCGAAGGATCTCTTAACAAGTCAGATCGGACTCAAGTTCTTGGAAGAGGGTTTCCAAAGTCGCGTGCGGGCATCTGACAAAAGAAAATACGTAGTTGAATGTGCTAGAGAAAAGTGTGAGTGGAGGTTGTACGCGATTCACACGGGTCCCAAAGGAGGGGCGATAATGATTAGAAAGTTGCACGACGTACACACTTGTACGAGGACGCAACTTAATCCCCACCACAAACAAGCCGGCAAAAAGACTTTGGGTGCGATCCTGAAAAACAAATTTCTTGATGTTAGCAGGTCATTGCGTCCAAAGGACATCGTCCACGACGTTCACCGGCAGTTCGGCGTCACGATTGATTACCACCAAGCGTGGCGTGCGCGCTGCCATGCACTGTTTATGGTGAGAGGCACGTTTGAGGAGTCGTATGAACGACTCCCGACATATTTATATAATTTGCAGCTGTAGAACCCTGGTACTGTCACGCAGCTACGGACCGATTCACGTGGACGGTTTGAGATGTGCTTCGTGGCCCTTGGACCCGCGGTACGTATTTTAACACGTCATATGTTTACACATTATAAACTATAACATTTACACATTATTAGCTATAACATTTTAACCTATGTTTTTGCAGATCCGCACATTTGTGGCAAATCTACGTCGTGTCCTGATAATAGACGCAGCCCATTTAAAGGGTCGTTACTTGGGTATGATGTTCTTGGCGGTTGCCATGGACGGGGATAACTCCATCGTTCCAGTAGCTTTCGGCGTAGGCAAGTCTGAAACCGGGGACGAGTGGACTTGGTTTATGTCCATGTTGAGACAAGCTATCGGAGACCCGCAAGGGTTAGTGTTTATGTCTGACAGGGCTCCTTCCATAAGCGCCGCAATCTCTGCCATGTACCCAAACGCCCCTCACGCCATATGCTGTCGACATTTGGAGATGAACGCCAAATCCAAGGACAAACGTATTACCACCTACAAGGATGTCTATTGGGCGGCATGCAGAGCATATACGGATCGGGAGTTTAACAAGTACATGAATATGCTACGACACAGTGTCAAGGAAGCAGCCAAAGTCTTTGACGATGCTGGACCGGAGAGGTGGTCCGCGGCCCATTTTCCTGGACAACGGTATGACATTCTGACCTCGAATAGTGCAGAGTCTGTGAATGCACTCTCCCGTTTTGCGCGTAGATGTCCGATTGTTAATCTTATGGACTACTTTCGGGCCTTTCAACAAGAGTGGTACCAAATTTGACGCCTAAAAGGAGCTGAGATGCAAAATGCACTCACACCAACGACGGAGAATATCGTTCAGTACAGGGCGCGTCGTGCGGCGACATGGCCGGTAAGAGCAATCGGGTATGGGAAGTACGAGGTGCATGATGACTATATTCACGCGATTGTGAATATGGAAGACCACCTTTGTTCGTGTCGCGAATGGGATAAATCTGGGTTACCGTGCGGCCATGCCATCGCTGCAGCAACATATATGGGTCGTACAGATTGCAGCGACTTGGCTGTACCTTTCTTCACGTCCGAATATTACCGGAAAACATACGTGGAGGTAATAAACCCAGCTGGACCCCTGCAGCATGGGTGTATCCACCCGACCCGCTTCCACCATGCTATCCACCTTTAATGGATAAGAACAGGGTCGGGAGACCGAGAAAGAACGACCGACGTCCATCACGTGGTGAAAGTTAGATACAACGAAGATGTACTCGGTGCCAATGCGTAGGACACACTCGTGGAGAGTGTCCAAATCCCGCCCCTTCAACCGTGCCAAGGAGACATTCTGTCAGTCACACCCCGGGCCCGTCACAGCTTGAACCATATGGAACAAACCCATATGATACTGTTGATCTAAACACTGATTTGTAAATGATATATATACACACATACATATGCTTCTAAATGAACATTGATAACACAGCTAGTTTGTAAATGATATATATATTCGTATTATATATTTACACACATAAAGAAAATAGGAGTTTGATATGATAAGCGAAAGAAAGAAGAAAGGTTGATTGTTACCATGGCAGTGAATGTTAACTCTGAGTACACATGTATGTTTATATAGCAAGAAAGATTAGTAGCAAGAATGGAAGCAGGTTTCTAGCTTTTTAGATATATATTATATGTATATATGAAGAAGAAGAAGACTTAAAAAAGGAGACCTTTATCTGTAAGATCTGGAAATGATCATTTTTTGACATTTTTGTTGGAACAAACACATATGATACTGTTGATCTAAACACTGATTTGTAAATGATATATATACACACATACATATGCTTCTAAATGAACATTGATAACACAACTAGTTTGTAAATGATAAATATATTCATATTAGATATATACACACATACATATGCTTTTAAATAAACATTGATAACACAGCTAGTTTGTATTTCATCCAACATGCTCTTCATCTTCAATCTTTCTGACCCTTCTTCAACGGCTTCTGCTTTTGCAACCACGTATGGCCATTGTGTACCACAACCCGCACACACTTTAGCAAATGAGTTGAGGGTTGTCATATATTCTACAAGAGGAGTAGGCCCACGAATGAGGTAACCTCTGACTTGACCTTGCATGATGTATCCAACCTAACCGTGGTTCAGCGGCTTAAAAACTACTTTTCAGAGAAATTAACAACAACAAAAAATACAAAACAACAACACAGTAAAAAATACAAAACAAGAAAAAAAAATACAAAACAACTAAAACAACCACCACCTACTTAAAAATTGATTTAGTTTCATCAATCCAAGTTTGCTTCTCGTTTACCTTCGCTTGAATAATTGCAAAGTCTTGCAGAATATGGTGAATTGCTTCTTGTTCTCGACGAACACGAGCCTCCCTAGCTTTTATATCCCCTTTCATCCTTTTGATCTCCCTGTCTTCCTCTTCGATCTTTCTCAAATGGACTGCCTTCCTGTCCATAATTTTTTTCCACTATTCTGTTAGTTCATCTATCTCCTTTTCCTTTTTTGCTATGGCGACCTCGATTTGAGGTGGCATTTTTTCAGGAGTAGACTTAGGGTTTAATGACGATACCATTTGTGGATGAAATGAGAGAAGAGAAATCAAGAGAGAAAGCAATTCAAAGAAAGAAAGCAAGAGAGAAATCAAGAAAGAAAGCAAGAACAAGTGTGAATTGTGAATTGCATATTACTGATATTTATGGATGAAATCTCAAACATGCAAATGAATTTCAACCACAAATCGGTCTTCAAAGTACAATAATTGTGGAAAAAAACAGTAAAAGCATGCAAGATTCGTCTAAGTACAGGGACCAAAAGTGTAAATTTTCAGGGACCAAAACTGTAAATTTTTAGGGACCAAAACTGTAAATTTTGGTCCATCGCGGGCCATCGCGGGCAGGGACCAAAAGTGCACCGCGGCCAAAGTTGAGGGGCTTCGCGGGGCATTTGGGGCCAAAATACGTGCCACGTCAGCCCTAGCCCGCGATCGCGGGATCCATCGCGGGTATTTTGGGTATTTTTGCAAAATTGAAAAATTTAGGGTATTTCGATAACAGTTGGTCAAACTTGGGGTATTTTAATTAATTTCTCAAATGTAAATTTGAAAACTTCACGGCAGAGATTCTCCAATTGTCGGCTTTATCAATTTATCCGTATGAAACGACATCGCATAATTGAAGTTTTTGAATTGTTAACTGGCGGGCTGTGCTGCTGAGCTCTCTCTTCCATCTCTGCTGAGAGATGATACCGCCGATGAGCCAAACCCTAGATGACAAAGATCTCGACGACGAAGCTCTGTGGGCCGTAATTGATTCCGCCGCCGCATCGTCGTCTTCCGCCTCTAAATCTCTAAAAGCCGTTCCACCTAGAAACAATAATAATCGCTTTCATTCTCCAAAACTGAAGTTTCCGATCATCTCAAAGTTCACCTCTTCATCGCCATCATCCAGCAGCAGAAGCCCTAGAAGTCATTTAATAGCCGACGGGGAGGTACTGCAGGAGGAGAGTTACACTCCCCAACGCCCGCAGAAGATAGCTAGGTTATGTCTCTCTGAAACAACTTCTCCTCCTGCTCCTCTTGTTATGGTGAAGCACGTGCAGCGCACGCCGACCACGCCATCCGCGAGTTGTTCGGAGTTTCAGATTCAGAGTCCTGTAAATAGTTCATCTGATTGCTCGGTGATGACACATAGCTTGTCTGGTCGATTTCCTACTGTAGCTCTCTTCAAAGAATATCAGAATGCTGCTATGGCGGTCGGTACATATTATGATCACGTTCCTCCATTTTTTGTTAATTGCTTCATATATATATATATATATATATATATATATATATATATATATATGTTACTGAATGCTTCATCCGATCTAAAAATGAGCTAAACTTTTAGTGTTAATTGACACAGGATGAACTATTTTTCATGTTCTAAACCAATTTAATTTATTTTGGTTAAATTTGTAAAAGAAATCATTAGATTGAGTGAAGAAGATAAAATGCTGAACCTTAATTGTGAAGATACTTCCATAATTAATAGAAGTAGTTAACCATAGCTAATGCTTTCATAATCATTGCAAATATATTGTACATCCGAATCGAAGTGAATACTGTGGACCAAAACGGATCACCATTACTGTATGTCAGCAAGAAGGAAGGTGTTAGCAAATATTGTTGGACACAGCAAGTATTCATTTCTTCACGTATTCGGACAAAGAATCAGTTCCTTTGTCTAACTTTTGGAGGGTGAAAGTGCTCCCTTATGCATATCATATTATAAGCAGGGTCCGGTGTAAGTCCTACCTAGAAGGCTGGTGGTGGATAGGTTTTTAATGGAATTGATCCAAATTTATTGAAGTTGATCAAAAGTGGTTGCACAAATCAAATAAGGAATTTACGATAAAGCAGATATATAAACGATAACGTTTATTGTGGTTCAGGGCTCAGATATCTGCGATTTCCCATAGGGACTTTAGACCAATTAAGTGTGACCTTGCTGGTGATTTTGGTTAAAAGAGTTGATAGAAAAGACAATAGAGACTGGAGACCAGTAATGCATGCTAGAGTTGGTCATAAAACCATATGTATGTTTTTAGTGAACCACTTCGCCATCGAGAGTTTGAAAGAAGAGACTATAGAACCATTTCATAATCAGGAGTATATTGTCCTCTGATTCAAAACAATGATAAGTTCAGAGCGAAGAATAGAAATCCGCATCAATAACCATCATATGTAACACCTAGAGTGGCTAAATTGCATCCAATTTGGTTCCCTCTTATTATTATATGGTTGGTACTTAAGATTTCATTATCTGTTTGCAGATTCTGGAGAAGGGTGACTATACTATGATCTCTGGGAATCCTTTCATCAAAAAATCTGGTAAAATTATCCACCTCTTAATTTGTTTTGGTCCTCGGAATGTTGCTGATGGATTCAGATTGCAAAAACAGGTTGGAGAAAGATATCATGTTTCTTCAACATTTCTTATGAAATTAAAGATAAGAGTATAGAGTTTGATGAAAATCGTAATGTTCAGCGTGCTGAATTCACTGTTCGGGCACATATGCAGTATGTTTCTCTACTTCAATTTGTGTATGAGATGCAGAGTTGGTTTCTATTATTCATATTTCTTATAATTCTTTTATTTGTTTCTAGAGGGGGTAGATTCTCCGATGCATGGGGATCATGTGATAGACGTGAGAAGAGATTTATAAAACCAAATCATGATATTCCTAGCACGGCTGAAACCAGGGCAAAAAACAAAGCATGCCAGGTACATTTACCTCTAAAATCCCTTCATTGCTTCAATCAGTTAAGGCCACTTAATAAAAAGAGTAGGAGTACATCCTCTAACACTTTGATTAGCAAGTAATCACTGAATTAAGTGAAGCAGAGATCAATTAACATATTCTAATCTTTGTATTAAATTAAGTGAAGCCTATAATAATTAACAATTTAGAAACATTGTATATCTTTAGACCATCTCCTACTAAGATAGTTTCATAACTAGTTTATGATATCATGTATCAATCTGTATGTTCCTATCATTAGAGCGACTGTATTAGTCGTGTCAACTTAATTCATACAGAACGTTCATGGTTCACCCTTTAAATTTCATGTAGACAGTAGTAACGTATGTTGCAGAACCCCTGGCATTCAACAATTGAAACTAGTAATAGTTGACCATTAGAATGAATTTTGAGATATGGGAAGTAAATTTGAAATGGTTTAGGAATGAGATTGAATTATTGGGAAGTAAATGATGTTTTATGTGTTGCAGGACCTGCTAGGGATCGGAGAGTACCGTCCTGGTGTGAGTGGTCAGAGATAAAATAAAAGGGATCATCCAAGTCAACAACCCTTTTAAGAGTTATCTACGACTAACTGTAATTTGGCTCCAAAAATCAGCCACTTTCCGATAGCGAGTATATGGATTGCTTGCTATACGATATGGAATCAATGTAACAGACCACTTTCCGATAGCCAGAGTGTTCAAAATCCAACTTTTAGCCTCAATGAATTTCGAAGCACATCAAGAAATCCAATTCTTTGATGGCTGGTTTCGGGAGGTTGGCTTCTTTTCCGTAGCTTTGGTGTTGAGTTGTTTTCTATTTTTGTGGGGTGCTTTTTGCTCTCTTTGAGGTTCTTTGTTCTGTCTTTGTTGTCAGTTGGTCTTGTTTTTTTTGCTTGTTGCACAAAGCTTGGCCTTCTCTCCATTTTTTGTGATTTCTTAAAAATAGAAAATCAGAAATCAAAATTTCAATAAGAATCACATTCTACTCCCATAGATTCTCTATGTTTTAAAGATTATACCATTTAAATATTTAATTAGATATTATTTTATCTTAAACAATCATTTTTAGCAAGTGTTGTAAATTTAGTGAATTTTACCTGCTGAAGCAAAAAAAATCCCCAAAACTTCCATTTTAAAGAACTAACCAAACACAACTACTCATAGAGTCATAGACAACAACAAACTTCTCATATTTCAAAATGTTAATAATCTTTACCAGAAGTCCTTGTCACTCATCAGAACCTGATTAACCTACCTTAAAGTTCCATCCTCTCCATACACAGAAAGAAAAGATGTTTTATATCATCTATTTTGAGGCATTTAATTTTAATAATATTTTCAAAGATCTTTGATCGTAATGAAAGACGTGTTTCGGAACCATTCCCTTAAGTACAACGTGGCATCAATCCTTCATTCGGAAATCCGAGCGTCGTCCATCGATTCCTAAAACATAACAAAATAGACATGATCAAAAACTTGGATTTTACACCTCAAAAGCCATCAAGAACAACAAAGAATCATATGATAATGTAGACAACGATCGAGTGGGGTCGAACAACAAGTATATATAAAAATCTACAAATTTACTTGTGCATACAAGTAAATTGTTGTTTTTTGTTTTTTATGCACGTCTGCATGAAAATCCAATGTTTATACGGTGTTGATTCATAGGTGAAACATTCAGGGCTGCTTTGTGTGTGGAAAAGAACAATCCTGAAAGTTTCACAAACAACACTGTATAAACACTGCATTTCACACAACACATGAAAACTTATTTTTTGGAAAGGGTATCCCAGGCACAACCCGGACTAATCCCTGGCAATTTTGAAACTTAAAGATGTCTTATCAATGTTGAGGACGCCTGGGATCGAACCCTGGGTAGATGGGATATTCCACCACATCACACAGGGCGACCAATCACTGCGCTACAACCTGATTGACCACATGAAAACAGTTTGTGCAAATTATTGGGTTTATAAAAGAACAGGACTCCATAGTCTATATATAAGAAATATATTTATGTCTTGTAAGTCGATGATATATTTATAAAGGTAGACAATATCAACGATGAAACAAAAATGAAAGAGTGAATAGGTTGTTTTGAAACACACAAGAAACTCCAATGTATGCAAGACCAACAAAATCTAGTAAATAGTACTTGGTAGTTTTATTGCAAAATAACCATTGAAAATCGCCAAAAATCACTCACCCTGATCATTAATTTGAGCATAAAAATGTTCTAGGAATTATTAACTCTAAAGACACTTACAGTTTCTTGCACAAAGCAATAGCCGACGATTATGATCCATTTGAACAGGCTTTGGTTACAGAGTTGTCATCTTTCACAGCCAAATCTGCAGATTTGAACTCAAGTTGCTTTTCCACGGACTTAAAAGTCGACTTCCGTTTATACCTTAATCGATAAGGGGGAGACGCATTGTACGTATTAACACTAGCTACCCCACCTTCCACTCCGTTTCCAAGACTTTCGGCACTCCCACAAGAACCTCCACCATACGACTCACATTCCTCCAAATCATCGTTACCTTTTCTTTCTTTATCACCAGTTAAAACCGTAGCCACTTCATCAGCCTTCAGAATCTTGTGAAACGAAAGAGATGATTGATCTTTTCTCTTTCTTAATATGGAAGGCGTATTAGGAAAGCTCTTGGCGGCAATCTTTAAGATGGATTCCGGGGTCTGTGCATGTAAACTGCTACATTTTTCCGCATAAGGCGGAGTTGAGGAACACCGAGGTGACGTTATTGGATTTGAGTTATAATCACGGCAGTTCCACGGCGTATACAGAATACCCAACTCGGTTGGCATAAAACTTCCAATCTGTGGAGGTTCGTAATACAACGAACCGTATGCTGGAAACTGACTACTTTGTAACGGTGTTAAACTCAACGGCTCCTGATTATTATCATGGATCGTACTGCAACTTTCGAACTTTGGAACCAAGTTTCGACTAAGGTGACTAAGATCAAACTTTGAAGGTTGCGACCTGCTTCCAATGGGTTCGGAATCAGTAGAACCACTTGGAAGAAAACTTGATGAAGCGTCTATGTCTTGAGAAGGTGTAGAACATTCTAGATCATCTGCGGCGTCTGCTTCCACCTTGCGTTGTTCCGCAGTTCCTGGTGAGGTCCGAGCAGTTGTAACGGAACACGCAATGAGTTTTCCGGTTGAAGCTGGTTTGCTTATGTCTCCATTTCCATTCTCGTTCTTTGGAACAGTTGGAAGGTTCCCCGTGGCCAAATAGAAATCTAACTTCTTCTTTAAGGAACTATTCCAATGATTTTTTATTGCATTATCAGTCCTGCATGATAATATCTAAGTTATTAAACAGAAGAAAATAAAAACAAAAAATATAGAACTACGGACACGGGGGCGTTAACAATCACCTTCCAGGAAGTGCCTTTGCTATTTCGGCCCATTTGTTTCCATGCACACGATGTGCATTCATAAGGGCCAACTCCTCTTGCAGTGTCCAAGCATCTCTTTTAATATCCGGATTCAAATGATTGTGCCACCTGAAATAATTTGTATATAATTTAAACAATGCCTGTAAATATGATGGACTTAAGAATAGATATTAAATGTATAGCAAATATGATTATGTTTAATCCAATATAATGACAGTAAAATAACAATTGAAGGACCAAAAAAAGTAATCAATAATACCTTTCACGGCACTGTTTCCCAATACGACCGGGTAGAGACTTTGCTATGAGAGACCATTTTGTGGGCCCATATCTTTTCACCAACTCGACGATTTTGTCATCCTCCTACAGCAAAAAAAAAGAAAAAGAAAAAACAGAGACCAAGACATTTTAAAATCAAATGTTTCAAAGAGTTTATGCAACAACAAAAAAATCTACAACTCGATGTAGGAAGGAATCAGGTGCAACCTCTTGGGTCCATGGACCTTTAACAAGTTCTGGATTAAGAACCTTTTGCCAGCGATGCAGACATTGGACTTCTGATCTATCAGGAAAATATTCAGCTGCAAAACAGCAACTTTCATAAGCAAATTGAGCAAGGCAACTTGATGCAGCATACGATAACTGAACCGAAGATGAGTCCCGTTGATTCTGTGAATACCAGGGAATAATCTCTTCTAAAGCTCGTTGATTCAATGAATACTGAGCTTTGGCTCAAACTCGAATTCACAGTGATTAAGAATTTGAATAGAATCGAAATTTTCTGTATTGATCGATTTAACATCCATCTTACACAACCAACAAGTAAATAAGAGTCCCAAACATAAAAGGGACTCTGATGGGCCAAACATAAAAGCCCAAAAGGATGAAAAGTATAGCAAAACCACATAAGTATATCAAAACATGTTTAACGGCGTTTATAGGCCTCAGATTGGCGTAATTGTGGGCTTGAAACGGAGACCCGTAGCAAAACTTATGCTTGTTTAAGCGCAACACCCCCTGTTGGCCCGGTCATGTGCCTCCAAGAACAATAAGGCATGGTCCTCCACGCCTAGGCTCGCATAACAACTTAACTTGCCTATCTATACACAACTCAAATTAAGCATTTTCCACTACAGTTTTTTAACTCAAAATTTACAGATTTTCCATGCCCACAAAGTCAGGTAAACTACTCGACTTATAACACCATTGTTGACCAACACACAACAAAGTTTCCAATTCCATTCAAAAAAGTCACCTGAAAAAGTTGCACACATTCTCCACGCCTACATATACCAAACAAGATAAGAGACTCTTTTAATAAAAACATCAAGATTAAAGAAAAGTTTCAAGTAATTACTTTAATAGGACAAATTTGCTTTGTGGAAATATGATCTTTTCATTTTGTAGTATTTTCGCATCTAGTGGGATAGATATCTTGCAATGAACTCATCTCTCATCTGGTGTAAATACTCTCAATCCTCATAACTCCATGTAGATATTATCTACTCAAGAATTTTGGGATAGAAGTCCTCTTCATATGGATTTGACAAAATGTACTTAAACTTGTTTTATAGCTCTCTTGATAAGTTAATATCGGTTTGTATTATTAGTTGTCCAATGAGAATGTTTTTGACACTCTAAGTTGTAATCTATTACTGAAACATTAACAATTAGCAGTGATCCTAAGTATACAAAGTTAGGAAAAGATGCAGCCTTTTCTCCTTCCATTTTCTGAGTGCAGTATCGGCACCTTTCCAATTGATCAAAAAAAGGTGGAACTTTTCACTCACTTTATTCCTATAATTGCCGACCTTCAACCATACCATTTCCTAAAATGTTGCAATAAAGTATTTCTATCTTAACCACAAGAGTTGTGGTACTGGTTAAGGCCCTAGGGGATGTGGTGGAATATCCCATCTGCCCAGGGTTCTAATCCATGCGTACACAACAATTGTGGCCACTGGGGTTTAATCAGGGCTGATGTCTTACAGTCATAATTTGCCAAGGGATTAGTCTAGGCGTAGCCTAGGACACCCTTCCCCCAAAAAAAGTATTTCTATCTTTCTTGAAAAACATGAAACAGAACGTGGCTGCCAAATATGCAATGGGATTTGATGTGGCATTAAGATATGTTGTGCAGAATGGAGATGGAACTGTGCCCCTAATTATAATACATCGAAATAGTGCCTTCCAACTTCAAAATTTCCAAGACCAATCCAGTCACTCATAAATGGATCAAGTCGACAGATGATATCATTTTTGTGTATCACTATAAGTTGACCTGAAGGATCACTAAAAGAGGCCTAATAAATCTATGTAACATACTTAGGGCTGTTCGTTTGTGGCTTATTGGGCTGATAAATGGATATGGCTTATTCGGTCAGCCATATCCATGTGTTCGGTATGGGCTGATTCGCTCAGCTAGGAAAGGGTGTCCTTTGTATTCAGCCCTCATTATTCCCCAACTACCCCTCTCCCCACCTCCCCCATTAAATATCTAAACCCTAAAAATTAAAAGACAAGGCCTACCTCTTCTCTTCTCCACTGCTTCCTTCTACATGGCTCCTTCTACATCTATCAAGTTATAGTTTCTTCACCTTTTTTTTTACGATTTCCAGTTTCTCCACCGTGAACCTCTCGATTTCACACTCATTTTTTTGATCTGTTGCTGCTGTACGTGATTCAAAGGTATACATTTTCCACTGTGTATATCGATTTCAAAGCCATCATTTCTGTACTGCTTCAAAGGCATCGACTCTCTATTGCTTCAAAGCAATGGATTATTTACTGTGTATATCGATTTCTTTTTCTGTTCGCCTTTCGAGCTTGCTGGAGTGCTTATCGCCTGGAAGAAGTTCAATCCACGGGTAAGAACTTCTTCCTGGCTTGGCTCGTGTTTTGTATTTGCGTATGTGATCAATGAACCTTTCTTATAAAACTTTAAAGGCATAAAGTCCGGCTGGTATAGCCAAGGAAGACAAGACGGCATTGGTTGAACAAGTACTTCGGGAGACCAAAAGGTCGGGTAAGCCGGAGCTTACTGTTGTGCTTGTTCGCTTTTGAGGGAAGTAGTGAGCCCTTCATTAGCACGCCAACGAACGATGCGGCTCCATACCCTGACTGTTGGTATCGGGGAAGTTAGCTTTCAATGAAAATCCAATAAAAAGCTAGCTTCTTCCATACCCAGGGGAGGTGAGCGGAGTGAGGAAGGCCCTCGTTAACGAGCTGTATGGATTTAGTGTTCCGGTTGGGCTATATCGATGTTATTACAGGATCCTCTTAAAGGTGGTTTAAGAGCTCTTAAACCCTGTTCTAGTCAGTCTCAAATAGGCTCCTATGTTATCGTTGACAAAAGACATTATGTCTTAAGTCAACTTGTGCTTATAATGGATTTGAAGGTAAACCCTTATCTCATTTATCTCCCTTCGGTCATAAATGTCGGGTTTTGCTTGGATAGCTGCATATAAGAAGGTCAACCCTTACTCATTTCCCTCCAAAAGGAGGGGAAATGTCGGGTTGTTTTAGTAGCATCTGTTGTTTTACACCATAGCTTTGGTATGAGCATCAAGATAGTTCTATCAAAGCAAGAAGTCTTATAAGTAACATGCTTATTATTACTGATCGGGCTTCAGGTTGCATATTTTAATGCGGGTCACTTCCCCTGGTTCAAATGCTAGGATGTTACGGCTTTTTAGGGCCTTCACTCCTAGCTTGGAACCGTGACCCCAGTAAAATATACCCCGTTCGTGCTCCTCCCCGAGAAGCACTCTCTCTTGTAAGGCTCGTAAGGCAGTAGTTATTGAGTTTCTTTCGAGACTAGCTTGCGCCCCCCCCCCCCAAACCCCCCTCAAGGGGGGCTTGCTGATCTTTAATCGCCTTTCGAGCCTGTATATATTTCTACTGGTTACAAGGTTATCGATTGTTTTTGAAGGAAAGAAGTTTATGGCTATCTGTGGTTGTGGTACCTGCAATTTGTGTGTGTATATAAATATATATGGCTGTCCTTCAATATGAGAATCATTTATGTTTTCATTTCATATATGGTTGCGCTTCCCTATACATATATATATATGGTTCTGTTTATTTAATTTATGAAAATCAATATATCAGTTTATGTTTTAATATAAGTACTTATTTAAATTAATATTTTTTATATTTATTTATACAACATTTTTATTAAATAGTTGATTTTCAGACAAAAATAAAGACCGAGGGTAAAATGGTCATTTCTGATATTCAGACTGTTTGACACAACAACCGAACAACAACTTATCTGTTAACAGCTAGACAACCATATCCACTCAGACAGTCATATGGATTCAGGTCTTAACAGAAAACGAACCGAACAACACCTTAATGTGTCAAGTCAAATATAAGTAGATGCCGTGAGCAATGCAATGAGAAGAATCTCACCTATTTTCTTCCAGCATTTGCCCTTGAAAACCCCTACGGCTTTTTTTAGCGTCTCATCCTGTGAAAAACCAAAGAAAGATTATAAAACTAAGCTACCAACATCACATTGAATACCAGCATATTCCAAACAAACTGCATACCTCCTCTGGGGTCCAGCCCCCCTTTGCTCGTCTGATTGGTCCTGTTGTCCTCCTATAATTCCAAAAATCACATCGTCAATGCAAGAAACACAAAGGTTGTATCAGTTGAAAAGATAAACTAAGGTGGAAACAGAATAAACAATGATTATGCCGTAATGGTTATAAGCCTTACATGTTTTTTTGTCATCTATAAGTTATAAATGTCCTTAAAGGTTGGGCCTCCTTGTGTAACAATATTACCTAACTAGACATGAACAGTAAGTGGCTATGCAATAATGGCTATAAGCCTTGCATGCTTGTTATCTTATTATAAGGCATAAATGTCTCATATAAATGAACAGTAATGTATACCTCATATATCATATCATATATAAATATATCTTCACAAGAGTTCAATTTCCAAAACACCCAACTTGTCTCATAAATAACAAACTTGATATTCAAAGGATATACAATAATGCAAGTACATAAGTCATGCATCAACACAGAAATAAATTCATTCTCCAACAAGTTTAAGTATCTCACTTCACTTGCCACAACTTAGCCAAACATTATGTCAAAAGAGACACTATAAGTTACTTATCACATACTTTTAGCATCAAATGCACAAATGCTAAGAGCTAAACAAACAACTTACAACAAGATGAATAGCAGATAATTTGGATATAAATGAATGTAAAGAAGCATACCGATGAGGTGGTGATGTGGCGGTAGGACTAGAAATCCGTGGGGACTTCGGCAAGACAATGCCGCTACTACCTTCGGAGAGAGATGAGCTAGATGCAGCTGCAGATTGCTTGTTTTCAAGGCAACATTCCAGCAACTCCACCTTACCCATAATATCTATTTCTCCCTAAATAAAACCCCCCAAAAAAGCACAAAAACCATTAATTCTTCATAATACTAAAACCCTCACAACGGACATATTTTTTAAGATACAAATAATCAGAATCCCTAAATACCATATAAACTCAATTAGTATCCAACGATAAATAGCAACCAAATAAAAACTCAGATCTAAGAACTAAAAACAAATCAGATCAAAGTGGCTAAGCTAAACCCAATTCAATTCCACCTTCTATAAAACGATTCAAACAATAACAATTCAAGCACACAAAAACCCTATAAAAATACAAAATCCAAAGAAACAGAACTACTTAAAATCAACAAACACCAACTGATTGATGAAAGAAAAGGAGAAAAAAACAGTCTGCGAATTGATAGAGACAAAAACGTGTGGAAATTATAATGGTTTTGACTAACAATTCCTCGACATAAACTAAATAGAAACCTACCCTTGATAGTAGAGAAGTGAAGCTAATGAAGAATCAAAGGCCAATAGAAACCATGAGTTGGAGAGATGTTTCGTTTCGAAATAAAGAAAGAGAGAAGGGAAACCTTTGCCCGTTGAAAGATCGGGATATAGAGAGAGAGAAAGAAGAGAACAGGAAACGTATAAATTTTGGTTTGTATTGTAACGAATACAATGGATGGATGACCAACGGCGCCGTTTAGCGACGTTGATGAGTAAAACTAAAAGGGATTTAAAAGCTTGGCCGGGGTTAACGGTCGG
Organism: Saussurea involucrata; assembly: GCA_033807775.1. Lineage (NCBI taxonomy): Eukaryota > Viridiplantae > Streptophyta > Magnoliopsida > Asterales > Asteraceae > Saussurea > Saussurea involucrata. The sequence continues at coordinate 12,287,725 of CM066327.1, read as the reverse complement.
TGACGGTTTTCGTTAACGTTAAAAGAGTTTGAACCTCAAGAAAAAAACGGCACACAACTCTCTGAGAGCCGTCCGTTAAATGTAGAAAGTCTTTTTAGCCGTCGGATGCTCTAAGGCCATCAGTACCCCATGGGGGAATCTTTCAATGATTCCCCTCCACATCATCGCCACATCAGCTTTTCTTCCATCCCTCACTCCATCCCTCACGATCCCTAAACATCCGTACCCCATTCCCTCAAACCCCTTTGTCACCTCATTTATTTTAATTCTTTTATTTATACATTTAATTATTTAACAAAATAAAAATATTTATATATTTTTTAATAAATAAAAATAAGATAAATAATAAAAATTAAAATTCATATCATTCATTAAAAATAAAAATTACAAAATATCATTCATACCAATTATGAAATTTTTGGAGTTGCTTTTTTCTCGCTAAAGTAGCCCTCAAAGCGTTTCCCGTAAGGTGATCATGCGGGCTTATGAAAAACTCGAAGTCTTTCTCAAATCGGTTTGAGCGTTCGATTTCGATTTCGAGATCGAGTTTTTTCATTTTGTATTCCATTGTATCATCAATCTTGTTGTTGAACGTCGTCAACAACTGAGTAACACTTTCGTCCGTATTCGCCCCGGACGTATTACTCGTTGATGATTTTTTTGCCTTGTTTCTCCCGATGGGTCGTTGAATTTGCTCGTCATCGTCATCATCGGAAGGTTGGGTACGTTTTGAACCCCGCGATGAAGTTGTCGTCATCGTTGGAACGGCTCCCCATTTCGGACATTTTTTTAGGACGTCCCAAACTTGTTCGTGAGTGAAAGCAACTTTATGGCGTGCTACATACCGTTCGTGTGCCGTTCGGGATATATCGGCCTCACTCATCCCGCTTGATCTATTATTGAGCAAGTTGTTGTAGATGCCGCCAAACGAATTAACTCTTTTATTGAGGTCGTTGAACTTGCTATTGAGTTGATGGGTTGATCTATAACCTGGTTCACGACCCATGCGAGTAAAGAACACATCCCCGATTCGGCCCCAAAAATTTCCTACATTTATGTAAAATTAAGTATAAGAATAATAATAATAATAATAATAATAATAATAATAATAATAACAATAAAAATAATTACCACCGCTTTGTGCGTTACCGACCACGGGGTCCTCCGAAACGTCAACCCACGCCGACACCAACGCGAGTTCCTCGGCTCTTGTCCACGTTTGTTTGGCGGCTTTCTTTGGTCTCGGATTTGATGGTTCCGGGTTAGATTGTTGTGTCGGGATATATTGTGGTGAGTTCGGGGTAGAAGGTTGGGTTTCCGGAACAATGTCGTCGTCGAGATTGAAGTTGGCCGGAGTAAAACCTTGTTCAATCAACCCGGGACGTGTAAATTGGTAAGGAATTTGTTGGTAAAATTGTTGGGGAAATTGTTGCGGATATTGTGGCGGATTTTGTTGCGAGAATTGCGGATGATAACCTTGTTGTGTAAACGCTTGGAAACCAAGCTGTTGATCTTCTTGCGATTGTGGTGTATTCGGTCGGTTACGACGAGATGTAGGTGTTCTGTTTGAATTCATGATGAGAGAGGTGTGAAAAATAAGAGGTTGAGAGAATTTGAGAGAGTTTGAGAGGTGTGAGATTGAGAGAATTTGATAGGGTGAAAAATAAGAGGTTGAGAGGTGTGAGAAATAAGAGGTTGAGGGTTAAATATATAGTGGGATTAAATTGAGAATTTTTTTTTTTTTTAGAAAGAGCCGTTCAACGGATATATTTTTTTAAAAATTTAATTAAATTTTTTTTTTTAAAAACCTTCGGGATGGATCGGGATCCCATCCCCGGATACCATCTCGCCCCGCCAACCCCGCCCGGGCCGTAGCCCATCCCGCATCGACCCCGCCCATCCCGCATCCCATCCCGAGCTCATCCCGAGCCGGGTACGGATGGCCTAAGGCCGTGCGTACCGCCTTCGGGTACCACGGTGGGTTCACCATCGGGTTGGGGGCGGGTTGACGGTACGGGTAGGGCGGGTTCACGTCGGGTTCATGGTCGCGGGTAAGGGTGGGTTCAGGAACCCGGCGTAATTTTTTTTTTTAAATATAACCGTTTACCAACGGCTCTCTTTTTTATTTTATTTTCAAATTATACACACTATATATATTAACCTCTACCACCTTCATTTTTTCACACCAAAAAATATCTCAAATTCAATACTTTCTTCCATTTCTTTCAAATTCAATACTTTCAATACTTTCTTCCATCATGAATTCAAACACCACACCTACATCCCGTCGTAACCGATCGAGGAGTTCGGATACACCACAACAAGACCCGGACCTTGGCTTCCAAGCATTTGCTCAACAAGGTTATATTCCTCATCAATTTACATATCAAGGTTTGCTCCAACAAAGTTTTACTCCCGCTAATCACCAACTTCCTCAATCCGCGGCTTTCAACACCGGAATCGATCTCGAAGAGGAGTTTGTTCCTGAAACCCAAGAACCGCAAACACCACGATCGATCTCGACACAACAATCAAACCCGGAACGACAACCAAACCCGACACCAACGCAAGAGGGAAAAAGAAAAAATTTGAAAATAGAGCCACCCGACAGATGTGGAGTAAAGAGGAGGAAGTGGCGTTAGTGTCGGCGTGGGTTGACGTTTCGGAGAACCCCGTTGTCGGTAACGCACAAAGCGGTGGTACTATTTTTATTATTATTATTATACTTTAATTTATATAAATGTAGAGAGTTTTTGGAAGCGAATCGAGAAGGTGTTTTATAAATTTGTGGGTCGCCAAAATTATAGAACATTTCATCAACTGAACACCAAATTTAAAGACCTAAACAAGAAAATAACGTGTTTTGCCGGCATCTACAACAACTTGGTCAATAATAGATCAAGCGGAATGAGTGAAGCCGATATTTTACAAACGGCACACTACCGGTACCGAGAGGATAATGGGGTTCCTTTCATCCATGAACAAGCTTGGGAGGTCCTAAAAAAATCTCCAAAATGGAATCCGGTTCCAACGATGTCGACAAATACATCCCGGGCTTCAAAACGTACCAAAACTTCCGATGATGACGATGAAGATGTTCGGGTCGACGAGATAGAGCAACTTCAACGACCCATCGGGAGAAACAAGGCAAAAAGGGCATCAACGAGTAATACGACCGGGTCGAATCCGGACGAAAGCGTTACTCAATTGATGAGTCAAATAAGCTCGTTCAACCATCGGGCTGACAATACAATAGATTACAAAATGAAAAAACTTGAACTCGAAGAAAAACAGTTGCAACTCGAGTTAGAAAACATATTTGATAAAGACTTCGAGTTTTTCATAGCCCCGCATGATCACCTTACGGGAGATATTTTGAGGGCTACTTTGGCGAAGAAAGAGAGAATTAGAAAATTACATAATTTTTAATATTAGTTTTTAGTGTTTTGTATTTTGTAATTTTTAAATTTTTAATGAATGTTATGAATTTTTATTTTTATTATTTATCTTATTTTTATTTATTAAAAAATATATGAATATTTTTATTTTGTTAAATAATTAAATGTATAAATAAAAGAATTAAAAAAGTTGATGTGGCGCTGAGGTGGCATCAGGGTTCAGAGGGTATGATAGGAAGCGGTACTCCACTTTAGGGTAAGGAGGGTAGGAAAGAGAAAAGCTGATGTGACGCTGAGGTGGCATCAGGGTTCAGTGGGTATGTGTAACACCCTCAAATTTGGAAAGAGCAACTAATTTAAAAATTTTGATATTACATCTAAAACAATAAGTAAAATACTTCCAATTACAAACAATGGTTATCTCCAAGCAATACATACTACATAAGTCTTATTACCAAGACTAAACTCGCTTCGGACACCGCTTACTCCAAATACAAGTGCTACTTCCCAAGGGTAAATGCGGAACATAACTTAAGCTATTCACCTCTCGTGCACTATACTAGCATTCGCCACTTCACGATGTAGCTAGAGCTACCCCAACCTGAGCCTGTTGCACATGCCGACAAAATAAAAGAAATAAAAAGGGTTAGGCTTACGCCTAGTGAGTTCAAGCATTTTATCATGACTATATAAAAACATAAATCGTAAGAGTAATAGTTATAGTTATAGTCATGATTTCAAAAGAGTTTACTTTAAATCCAAACAACCATTTTCAACTCCCACGATTCTACGAGAAAGTTCTCAAAAGTTATAATACGTTTTCCAAACTGAATTACCTTCACAATTAACTTGAAATACGTGGATAAGTTTAGTTTAGACAAAACCTTCAAATACGGTTGACAATATATACTCGACTCACCAAACATGGAAATCGTCCATTAAATACAACTCTTTATTAAAACATAAAACGAAACAATACTCACGCAACCGTAAAATGCAATAAGTATCAAATACCATAAACGGGGGAGACCCGTATCCGTTGAAGGTGGAGGTAACACATAAGTATACCACCCATACAATGTCCATCGTACAACTGGGAGTAGAGATTACAAGTTATGTTATGCCTATCTCTGTCCTCCCAACGACGTCGGGAATTACCACATTCGTCTGGCCTATTCCACAACTCTGCTCTACGAAGCCAAGTTACACCGTCATTGAGGATACACCTTGACGTCTACCCACTTGGTAACGCCTCAAGGCCCGGCACATCGGGACTACCTCCAAATGGTACATCCCGAAAGCGTGGGTCGTTACACAAACCTCCAAGGTAAGTATCCAAACTATATCCTCCTGGTGCCTACTTAGAAAGTTAAGGTCATAAACGTGAGTTCCGAGGTTCGTCCTCAAGATACCCAATTGACCTTTACTAGCGACTGACTAATATGCCTATGGATCCAATGCAACACAGTCTAACACAACATGTCTATCCCGGAATGACTCACTCACCCAAACATGTAAATACTCATAACGTGCAATAATATGCAAAACAGTGCAATAAAAGCAACCCATCAACAAGACTCCACATTGAGCCATTTAATCTGGACAAATGTCCCCAAGACTTACTCACAGTCAAAACCGAGCAAAGTGCTCCAAGCTTGCTAGACCCATATGTCGGTCAAAACACATTTAAACTTTGTTTAGGCAAGCTATATTTCAAAATCATTTACACATGCATGATTAAACCATCAATTAAACCTCATTTTGAGCAAATAATCTTTTAAAGACAATTTATGGTTTCTAACCATCTAAACATCCAAAAGTCCCAAATATGGGTGTTTTACACATTTATGAAGATAACATTTTAAAAGAGTTAAATCTACCAAATAATTCAACCATATACATTTTCAAGTAAAATACACACATATTTGTAAAATACTCATTTTGGCATGTACAACGTTTTCACAAAGTAACTTGAACTCACCTTGCTAGATTTAGCTAAATCTAGGGTTTCTCCAACGTATGCTCCTTTGATGAAGTTTACATCTTCAAGCCAAATCTTCCAAAAACCTTAACCATTTGAATCATCCAAAAACGAGCTCCTAGTCTCTACAAAAGCTCCAAACTCCCAAATACTCATCAATGGTGGAAGAGGGTTTTATTTGGTGAAGAAATGAGGAAGGAGAGGGGAGGGGATGGTGTTCCTGAGAAAAATCGGCTGAGAGAGAGTTGGGTCGAGATATAGATATAAAATGAAGAAGAAGGAAGAAGAAAAGGGTTTAAAACACACTGGAGTCCGCTCGCGATTGTGACACGGCGAGAGTGACCATGTCACAATCGTCGGGTCACTCTCGCCCGCTACCCAAAATGCTCACGGTACAAACTCGGCGAAAGTGACACTGCGAAAGTGACCATGTCACTTTCGAACACGCGTGGAATACTCAACCTTCCACCGTCGAAGTGTTACATGCACTTACCTTTAACTAGGTTACATACCCTTTCCAAGGTCCTATTGAGTTCAAGGTTTTCAAGCACGTCATTCAATAAATATGCCAATTAAATCAAAACTATTCACAATATATTTTCAACATCAAGATTTTCATCTCAAATACACGTACGCAATAAGACTACTACTATTACCAGTTCGGTAGTTACGTAAAACTGGACACGCTCGTCCCTCATATGAAAATCATGTTGAAAATCATTTCGTTGCAGTTCAATTTACCCACAAAACGCAAAAGCATAATAAACAATTTATTTGAAATGAACCGCCACGGTTCTAGTATGGATTGACTCGCGACGTGCATGTAAAGTGACTGCTCGATGTAACGTCCCAAAAATTACAAGGAATTTAAAATTTTAAAAACATGCATTTCATTATAAAACAATCACAATTTAATAATTCGTAACTCAAATGAAGTTAACGTCGTTAACTCGAACAGTCAATAAAGTTTATGCAGCGGAAATTTCATAAAATAAAATCCAAAGGTTTGAAAGTGAAACTTAAACAATTATTGACACTCCGCGCCTAGTGTGTGTACCGTCAAGCCCGACTGCCGCTCGCACCTGAAATCACAACATATTGGGAAAAGGGTAAGCTAAACGCTTAGTGAATCCTATCACACACGCAGGTAGCAACCCCACGTATATCGCCCCTACTCGCCAGTAGGCAACATCACCATCACCACGGATATAAATCCACATAATAATTAGCGTATAAATACGAACCTCGGTCCCACCGAGCACACCAAAAATATATCGATACAAGCTCAGTCCCACCGAGCCCTCGGTCCCACCGAGCCCTCGGTCCCACCGAGTAAAGACATTGATACAAGCTCAGTCCCACCGAGCCCTCGGTCCCACTGAGTAAAGATAATACAATTGTACTAGCTCAGTCCCACCGAGCCCTCGGTCCCACCGAGCCCCCCAGTCCCACTGAGGTGTGCACAAGCATACATAATTCACATACACATTCAACAGATCACAACTAGATATCACATCCCAACTAATTCACGTAACCACGTAATAACACGTAATAACACGTAGCACAAAATAACGATATGCATGAAATTCCTAACTACGCGGTGAGAGAACTCACCTCAAAGCAAAGCGACGCGCTCCCGAGCCGCAACACCAGCACGTCAACCTTCCTCACATTTTCCCACCTAATTACGCACTAAAAACGTCAACGGAAGGTCCCAACTCACGACACTTTTACTAGTTTAACGAAACTAAAAATTCCAGCTTTTATACTAAAAACGCAGGTCTGTTCGGGACCCATTTTACCCCTGCTAAACTGATCAAACCAAAAATCTAATTCCACATTCAGGAAGTTCAATGTCTTACGGTTCCAGGGACGTATCGCACGCGTCCTAACGATATTCCTAGCACTCTATGTGAATTTTACAAAAACACCTCTCAGAGCAGCTAAAACAGGACCTGTCCGTATAAAATGGCAATTTGCACTAGCTATGGCCCGAACTGGTTTTTCCACAAAACATATAAAAGTTACTAGACTCATAATGGGAACTTTTGGCACCAGCTCCATCCCAATCCGACATTCCTAGCAAAAGTTATAACTTTTACAAAACAGGGCAGAAACTGTACAATTTACATAAAATGATAACCTTTTGAACTTGAACCCAATGAGACGTCTTAATCCAAACAGACCCGCAAAGCAACATGACTTACTGTTTTAGGGTTGACATGGGCTGAACCACACCATGCACCACCCACTGCCGCCTCCGGCGGTGGTGGTGGTTGGCGGCGACGACGGTGGTTGCGGTCGATAACCTCCGGCGAAACCTCCCAACATCACCTGCAACCCCACACCCGCACACACCCACACACCCGCAAGCGCACGCACTCTCTGCCGCCATCGCGGCGGCGTGCAGCGGCGGCCCCACCGCCGGCATCCGTGGCTACGGCGGTGGTGGTGGCGGTTTACATTCTCCGACGAGGAAAAACATCAAATAAAACGAACGGGACACTTACCTTAACGGAATCCCTCTTCCTCCTCCTTTCCGACCACTCCCGGCGCTGGTTCCCTCACGCCGGCGATCGCCTCCTTCCTCCTCTCGACCCTTGCTCTCTTTCTCTCTCGGTTTTTCTCTTCCTCCCTCTCTCTTCCGATTCCTCTCTCTCTCTTTTCCTTTCTCGGCCGAAAACAACAAGAAGGGGGAGGGGAGATGGCTAAAGGTTCTTGGGGGTTACTAACATGAAACCGAAGGGGAAGGGGAAGGGGAAGGGGTGTCTCTTGGCTGATCCCATGCACAAGTTTGGCCCCCTTGCCACTTTTGGCCCCTCAACTAAACTCTTCTCGCAAACCAACAAAATAGTTGACATATTTAACAATTAGGTCCAAATCGTCTAATCCCGTTAACGGAAACCACGTTAAATAATAGCTTAAAAAAGATTAATAATACGAAAATACATACCGGGATACGGGCTTTACAACTCTCCCCCACTTGGATTAGACTTCGTCCTCGAAGTCTATGCCCGTGAATAGCTATAAATAGGTCTCCCACATCTCAACCTCAGGTTCCCAAGTTCACTCGGAACACTTTCGGTGTTTCCACTAGACCTTCACTAACTGGAATTTAAGATTTCCCACACCGCCTAAAAATCTCTCGAATACTTTTCTTACCACAAAACTCCTTCAAGTACACCGCAAGTATGATCGGAGGAACACTCCAACAACTGGATTCATTCCTAGTCAAACGACTTCGGTTGTCTCCCAACCATAGATAATCCAAACATCCCGATTCAAATTTCAAGCTCTAACCATTCTAAAGTTGCTCACCAATATACCCTACAGGATACTCGAATTCGATCATTCCTATCATTAACTGTCGATTAACTTTCACGAGTTCTAATAGACTCCCACAATTTATTCCGCATGAATTATCAAACTAGTAAATTTTTAATCATCCACGAAGGTCATTCCACCACAACCATTCACCACAAGCAAACATCTCAGGATTACTACTACCATCAACATAATTTCCTTAAAATCGGCTACAATTCCCCAATTACACTAAGGCATTTGGCCTCAAGCCCAAAAGTCGACACCTAAGTATACTATTTACCTCAAAAATTCTACGCATTTATTCTCTTTATTACAAAGGGCAGCATTCCCTAACCGATACTATTCGGCCTACAGTACCCACACGCGTGGGATACCCAACCTTCCATTAAGACCGAGCAATTGACCCATGACTATCACGGACAAAATTCGGAATTTCTCCCGAAACTCTCTCGCGATTGGCATTTTCCTCCAAAACTGCCACCTCCTGAGCACTACCTATCGACTCGAGAAGAGGTGCAACCACTGTTAACCGTTGACACAAACCCCACAGTGGCTCACCATCCAGATGTCGACTAAGTGCGTCCGTAACAACATCCGCTTTACCGGGGTGGTAAAGTATCTCACCATCATAATCCTTGACCACGTCAAGCCACCTCCTCTGACGCATGTTGAGGTTTTGCCGGTCATCAAGTACTGGAGGCTTTTATGGTTAGTGTATACACTTGACGCCATACAAATAGTGCCTCCAAATCTTGAGAGCAAACACCACCAATTCTTACATACCCTCCGGCAAAGTCAACATCGGAGCCTCGCATAACGCCTGCGTAGCTCCCCAAAGCCCTCTGCTGCCCTTCACCCCAACTAAAAGCCGCAGATTTCTTCGTAGAGAGTCTTTGGCACTTCCCACCGCATCACAGCCGTAATCTTGGCCGGATCCACCATAATACCATTCTGGTTCACGACATGCCCTCGAAAGTGGACCTCTCGTAACCAGAACTCACACTTGGAGAGCTTAGCATACAGCTTCTCCCGCCTCAAAACTTCCAAAACTTCTCGAAGATGCATCTCGTGCTCCTCCTTGGTCTTCGAATACACCAGAATGTCATCGATGAACACAATCACCGAGCGGTCCAACATCGGACTACACACTCGGTTCATGAGGTCCATGAACGCTGCAGGTGCATTGGTGAGCCCAAAAGGCATCACCACAAACTCGTAATGACCATATCGCGTACGGAAAGCCGTCTTTTCCGTGTCCTCACTCCTGACCCGCATCTGGTGGTACCCCGATCGTAGATCAATCTTGGAGAACCATGAGGCCCCCTGAAGCTGGTCGAACAAATCGTCAATCCTTGGCAAAGGATAACGATTCTTTACCGTAAGCTTATTCAGCGCTCGGTAGTCTATGCACATCCGCTGTGATCCATCCTTCTTCTTCACGAATAAGATAGGTGCTCCCCACGGCGAACAGCTCGGTCTAATGAACTCCTTTTCGAGTAATTCTTGCAGCTGGGCGTACAGCTCTTTCATTTCCGGTGGAGCCAGGCGGTAGGGTGCCTTGGCCACCGGAGCCGCACCTGGAATCAGATCGATCCGAAACTCTACATGTCGTTCGGGAGGTATCCCTGGCAATTCCTCGGGAAACACATCGGCAAACTCCCTCACGACTGGAACATCCTCGGCAGTCTTCTTCGCCTCGTCAACACGCGTATCTATCACATATGCTAAGTACCCCTGACCACCATGCTGAAGGTGTCTCCGAGCCCTCGCCGCGGAACATATGGCCGTAGACCGTCTAGACGAATCTCCCTGCACTAACAGTTCTCCCCCGCTTGGGGTTCGAACTCGCACTTGCTTGTGACGGCAAACGATCTCCGCGTCGAACTTATCCATCCAATCCATGCCCACAATCACACAAATCTCCCGCATAGCAATCGGGATCAGGTCGATGGGAAACCTCACCCCTGAGATCTCTAAGGTGCACCCGCGAAACACGTCTGTGACCGTCAAGGTCCTATCATCAGCCACCTCGACAACCAGAGGATAACTCAAGCGTCCTACAACTCGGCCTAAACTCTCGCTAAATGTGCGAGACACAAAGGAGTGAGTAGCCCCGCTATCAAACCTCACAACTGCAGGCACCGGGTTAACTAAGAATGCACCTAACATATAGTAATCCCCGTCTCGGCTCGCGACCCCGCCGCGTTGTTCCTTCTAGCATTGACCATTCTAGAAAGAGAAAATTTCAGAGGTATATAAGCATATATAACTCACCCTACCACGCTCATATTCCACTCATTGGCTCCCTCGTGACTCTCCCCGACTCAAGCATGGATCCTGTGCTTCAGATAGTAGGAGCTCTACTACTACCCTTCACACCTATCCTTACTCGTTTCGAGTCCTGTCCCGAGACATTCAAGTAGTCGATTACCACAAATAAACACATATAGCCAATCCAGCCCGTACAAACACCTTTCCTAACTCCCTAGAAAGGTCATATCACCCACTATCCTTGCTAACACGGAAACCCCACTAACCCTGACGAGTCGCCTCGTGAATGCACGGTCGTATACAGTGTAAAACCAGATAGACGTTCGAATAAGAGATTCTATCCTAGAACGGTTGGACTCAAACAAGAGCTGCGCAATAGAACTAAATCTACTATTCTAAGGCTATTCAGTTCCTACTGCATACAACCTAGAGTGCATTCGCTTAACAACCTATCAAAGCTAGCATGAGTTCCTATAAGCGATAAACCAGCATACGGTACCATACAGTTCACATAAGCAATCTAGCATGCATACACTATACCTGAAAAGCAATAGATACACTAAGTTCCTTACCTTCCCAGCTGGCGTCGGCTGACTGTACACACTGCGCCCACGATCACCATTCCCAACGAGTTTTCTCTTTTCATTTAAAACAAAGATTTTGATAAAAGAATTTAAAGATCTCTTAGCCGCAACTTGAGACCAAACACACCGAGATGTGTTTGATTCACTCAAGCCGTGCTCTGATACCAAGTTGTAACGTCCCAAAAATTACAAGGAATTTAAAATTTTAAAAACATGCATTTCATTATAAAACAATCACAATTTAATAATTCGTAACTCAAATGAAGTTAACGTCGTTAACTCGAACAGTCAATAAAGTTTATGCAGCGGAAATTTCATAAAATAAAATCCAAAGGTTTGAAAGTGAAACTTAAACAATTATTGACACTCCGCGCCTAGTGTGTGTACCGTCAAGCCCGACTGCCGCTCGCACCTGAAATCACAACATATTGGGAAAAGGGTAAGCTAAACGCTTAGTGAATCCTATCACACACGCAGGTAGCAACCCCACGTATATCGCCCCTACTCGCCAGTAGGCAACATCACCATCACCACGGATATAAATCCACATAATAATTAGCGTATAAATACGAACCTCGGTCCCACCGAGCACACCAAAAATATATCGATACAAGCTCAGTCCCACCGAGCCCTCGGTCCCACCGAGTAAAGACATTGATACAAGCTCAGTCCCACCGAGCCCTCGGTCCCACTGAGTAAAGATAATACAATTGTACTAGCTCAGTCCCACCGAGCCCTCGGTCCCACCGAGCCCCCCAGTCCCACTGAGGTGTGCACAAGCATACATAATTCACATACACATTCAACAGATCACAACTAGATATCACATCCCAACTAATTCACGTAACCACGTAATAACACGTAATAACACGTAGCACAAAATAACGATATGCATGAAATTCCTAACTACGCGGTGAGAGAACTCACCTCAAAGCAAAGCGACGCGCTCCCGAGCCGCAACACCAGCATGTCAACCTTCCTCACATTTTCCCACCTAATTACGCACTAAAAACGTCAACGGAAGGTCCCAACTCACGACACTTTTACTAGTTTAACGAAACTAAAAATTCCAGCTTTTATACTAAAAACGCAGGTCTGTTCGGGACCCATTTTACCCCTGCTAAACTGATCAAACCAAAAATCTAATTCCACATTCAGGAAGTTCAATGTCTTACGGTTCCAGGGACGTATCGCACGCGTCCTAACGATATTCCTAGCACTCTATGTGAATTTTACAAAAACACCTCTCAGAGCAGCTAAAACAGGACCTGTCCGTATAAAATGGCAATTTGCACTAGCTATGGCCCGAACTGGTTTTTCCACAAAACATATAAAAGTTACTAGACTCATAATGGGAACTTTTGGCACCAGCTCCATCCCAATCCGACATTCCTAGCAAAAGTTATAACTTTTACAAAACAGGGCAGAAACTGTACAATTTACATAAAATGATAACCTTTTGAACTTGAACCCAATGAGACGTCTTAATCCAAACAGACCCGCAAAGCAACATGACTTACTGTTTTAGGGTTGACATGGGCTGAACCACACCATGCACCACCCACTGCCGCCTCCGGCGGTGGTGGTGGTTGGCGGCGACGACGGTGGTTGCGGTCGATAACCTCCGGCGAAACCTCCCAACATCACCTGCAACCCCACACCCGCACACACCCACACACCCGCAAGCGCACGCACTCTCTGCCGCCATCGCGGCGGCGTGCAGCGGCGGCCCCACCGCCGGCATCCGTGGCTACGGCGGTGGTGGTGGCGGTTTACATTCTCCGACGAGGAAAAACATCAAATAAAACGAACGGGACACTTACCTTAACGGAATCCCTCTTCCTCCTCCTTTCCGACCACTCCCGGCGCTGGTTCCCTCACGCCGGCGATCGCCTCCTTCCTCCTCTCGACCCTTGCTCTCTTTCTCTCTCGGTTTTTCTCTTCCTCCCTCTCTCTTCCGATTCCTCTATCTCTCTTTTCCTTTCTCGGCCGAAAACAACAAGAAGGGGGAGGGGAGATGGCTAAAGGTTCTTGGGGGTTACTAACATGAAACCGAAGGGGAAGGGGAAGGGGAAGGGGTGTCTCTTGGCTGATCCCATGCACAAGTTTGGCCCCCTTGCCACTTTTGGCCCCTCAACTAAACTCTTCTCGCAAACCAACAAAATAGTTGACATATTTAACAATTAGGTCCAAATCGTCTAATCCCGTTAACGGAAACCACGTTAAATAATAGCTTAAAAAAGATTAATAATACGAAAATACATACCGGGATACGGGCTTTACACTCGACCTTTAACAGGGGTGCAACACAAGGTGTGTACGTATTTCAGAAGAGGTCCAAACGACATTTGACTCCAAAATTTCCTTGTCAACCATAAAACGACATGAAGCAAGGTTTACAAACAAAATTTTGCGCGCGTCAGTTTATTACACAAAACGATGGAACGGTTTACCAATATTCTTAGTCAAAACACAAAAGGACTTGTGTAATTTCCTTAGTTAATACAAAAACCCATACGTTTCCATCACACGAAAATATCGACTAAAACATTAAACAACTTCACATTGGGGGTAGGCATGCAAGCTTGTAACATTACCATTAAAATTTCTTTAAAACGAAATTACATGCATCAAACAGTTCGCGGCCAATTTTCCTAAAGAGGAAACTCTTTAAATCAATTTCTCAAAATTTCCCGTCCGGTTCTATAATGCCATTTGAATAAAACGTCTTTGGCAAACTTGCACACAACAGTGCGTTATTCCAAAACATATGAGGAAATAAGTGTTACTAATTTGTTGACACCAAAATGTTCAACTTATTTTCAAATCCCAAATTGTACCAACGATGCGCGTCAAAGTTCAAAACATAAGATATTATACGCACCATAATTTTATACAACAATTTTCTAAAATCTTCATCACGAAGCAATTCCTCAAAGTTTCGTACTTGGAACACAAAACGTCAAAACGTAAATGCTAAAAATGTATTTGTCAAAAATACCCCAAGTACACATTTCCTCCAAACCAAAAGGTTTTCCATTTTCCAAAACAATCGGCAAACCAAAATTAACCAAATGTCGACGACTCAGGCATTTATATTCTCAAAATATAAAGTATTTCAAACTTAAGCATGGTTTTCATAACACCAAAACACCCCTTTGACCGAATGGTCATCATTTATACAATGAGTTACTAAAATAATTTCACTCACGATTCGTTCAACAAGTGACGAGAAATAATGGTTACCAAGCTATGCATACCCCTAAGTCGATATAACGTCTTTTCATGAAATGATACTAAAACATTTAATTGACCAAAAACGCACCAAACAATTTGCCACCAAGGTCCTTTGAAGGACAGATCAGTATTGATTGGAGGTTGGAAGGATAACCTGGAATTGGCGGGACTCATGAAAGTCCGCCAAGGCAACCTTTAGTAGGTGGATTGATATGTGTGGAGATAGAGTATGAGATGATTGATCAAGATGGAAATGGTATGACATGGTGGAGTATGTGGATCGTGGAATGCCAGTATAGCAAATGTTATAAGGCCGAGAGGGCGACCATTGGTCGGAAGTAGAATGCCAATGATAAGTTACGTAAGTAAGACGATTGACCTCGTTTGAGTAAGTAGCCTTCAATTGCGAGGAAAGTTTTATGCCTGGTGTTTTAGTGTGTGTTACGTGAGTTTTAATGATTTCAAACCAAATGCATAAATAACAGTTTTAGTCAAGGTTGAATTAGCATGTGCGAAAGTGTATTTAAAGAAAAGGCAATCTCATTTACGTCGCACAGCGAAATTTTTGAAGTTTTTACAAAGTATTTCTTACTTTACATGAAAAGTTGAATTGTAGCAAGAAAGCGTTGGTCAGCAAAACGTTTAATAACTAACAGGAGTATGGACCTATTAAACATCATATAAATAAGTGAGAGAACCGACTAGTTTATTTCGTGTCGGTCAAACTTTTTCGAACTGTTGTCGTACGAAGAGATTTTCATTTAGTATATTACCGTCGTAACAACACTGTTTTGGTTAAGAAGGATTGAGTTTTCGGAAATTTAATATGCAAACGATTCTCGAGATCGTTGTGCAGTACTTTGGGGTATGTGTGCCCAAGTTGTTCCCAGTAGGGTTATTTAAAATGAGAAAATGTGCGAAATGATTTGTCATGCATAAAGGCTATGAACTCGCTCGGTCGTAGAGTATTACGTTATAAGCTAAGAAAGAACTCCAAGAGTGGAGAGGTGCTGGATAAACCTTGGGAGAAAGTTTGTAGTTTTGGTAATTGTGTTCAAATGAGAGATGAACAGTGTGAGAGTCGAAAGTGGACTTTAGTGTCGGTTGTATGAGAGTCTGTACCCTTGTTCGGTGACTAGGAATACAGTTGCCGAGGGACGGTTGTGTCCGGAGGAAGAATTAGGTTTAGTTAGGGACCTTAAGGTTAAGGAAGTGTCGACATGTCAAATATTGACTTTGAAGTCGATAGTTGTGTAAGGTGTATGAGACCTTTCGTATGTCATTGGGTGCGGTCTGGGTGCGTCCCGCGTATGCCTGTGCGGACAGGAACAAAAACCGTGAGCGGTACCGGTATGCTGTTATGCAGAGGGTATGCGCAAAGCAAATTTTATCGTGTACGACATAGTTAATGATTTTGAGTGATTGACGAATAAATCACTAATGAAAGAAGTTTTGATTTATTGTTGCACAAGCGAAAGATATGTAGTCAAAGCACGCTTTTAATGTTTATTGTGGATGTGCAATATTTATGATGTATTACGTTCTAAAAAAATGTGAACATGTGGGTTGGAGGATTTTGGTAAATCCGACCATGTAAAGTTTTAAGAGTGGTAAACCTTTGTTTTGGGGCCGATGGCCAATTAAGGGATTAAAAAGGGTAAAGATTTTGGGTAACAATGTATTTTGGTTTACGTAATCGTGTGAGTGACACATGTTTAACCAAACGTTTATTTTGGCCTTAAAGGCTTGATTTATATTCAAATGAGTCTTTTGAATGTTTGTCAGTTTTAGTGACTCGAGATGGAGTCTTGGATGTGTTATATGCTTAACTGCTTTCTATTTGAACAAGTGTCGGTCTTAGGTGTAAAGACTGTTTGATAAATTTCGTGTTCTTAATACCTTTGGAACTAATGAACCTTGGCGAAATATATACATTGTGGAGTATAAAAGAGTTGCATATACGTGTACATATATATATATATATACCTGTACAATTGACTTCGTGGGGAAAGTAGCAATGAAGGGGTCGTAGGATTATCATGCCTCGGAGCGTATGTTGCATAATGATCATTAGATCCTTTGAGTAGATGGCTCGGTTTTGAACTCAGTTAAGTCTTAAGAGCATTGACCCGATTTGATAAGCTCGACGTAGGCTTGGGGTTGAAATTGCATGAATGATATTGTAATTGAAGTTTACTTGACGTGAATGCATTGGTTATCCTTTTGGGGTCATGTATAAATGTTAAGTCTTGAATCAGAAGTTTAAAAGTTGAAGGACCACCTTATGGGGATGGTAAGAACAGTGAAGGACTGTTGTGTTTAGATAAGTGTTTTACTTATGATGTGGAAGATTTATAAAAGATGAAGTACTAGAGACGAACAAAGGGAAGTGTATAGAAAATCGTGAGTGGTAGTTCAACTAAAGTTGGGGAGGAGTTTTTAGTGAAATAACCTCGGTTATTTGGGCGAGAAAACAGGAATATAAAATGTTTTGTGTATGAGTCTATGAGAGACCTGGTCTGTGGTTAATGTTATGGGTGGAGATTGTACGAATGAGTAGTGGCATGAATTGCCAAGATAGATATGTCAACTAGTATGTAATGTGAAGTCAGAAAGAGGGAGTATCCGAATGGAAGTTTTCGGGGATTCCGGATGGAAAGTACTATTTGTCAATAAAGTTGATGGAGCATGTGGCTTGTAAGTTGGTGTGGTATAGTGAAGGCAAAATCGTTAAGGAATATAAGTTGCTCCTTATGTGTGAAAGAATTGTACGAGAAAAGATTAGTTGAAGATCTAAGAATGGGTAGTAACTTCGAACGGTAATGTAGTTTCAAGATAACTTGGTTAAATATTTTAAGTTAGAAATCTTAGTGAAACTGTTTGGTTATGGTTCGTAATGAGAAAATACTATCGATATGTGGAAAGTTGGGAGAAAGAGACAAGTAATACTTGAAAGATAGTATTCCACGCTAACGTGGGGAAGCAATGATAGAAAGATTGGACTTAAGAATATAGTCTTACTACAAGTTCATTGGAGTTATCACCTTTGATATACAACCCTTTAGTGCGTAGGTTGAGACGTGTTTGTGTGGTGCGATAGTGATGTGAGAAGGTGATAGCATTTTGTGTCGAAGAAACGTGTAAGTCATGGATGCAATGATGGATTGCCGTAGTTTTTGAAGCATAATTGATGAGAAAAGTTGTTATGAGAAGGAGCGGGAATCATTTTTAGAAAAACCTTTTGATAAATTACAATCTAAGAGGGTGAATACAGGTATAATGGTATTATATCTTTGAGTTGTTAGTGTGACTTTAGAGTCGGAAGAGAGTATTTGAGATAGGTACCCTTCTTTGTTTACCTGATTTTGATTTCGGGGACGAAATCATTTTCAAGTTGGGGAGTATTGTAACATCCTAAATTTTCAATAATATTATTTTAATAAGAATTGGGATCTAATTGTATTTTGGTTTAAAACCTCGAATTATGTGGTAATTTTATAATTCATTAGGGTTAAAATACAAGAGATGAAAGTTTGGTGTAAATTTTGGAAATAATGAAACTTGAGGGTGCTTTTGGTTATTTGCTGAAAGTGTGTATGGATAAAAGGTTAGAGCTGAGAAATATCTCAGTACCTTGTTTGGAGTCGGCAAGAAATTAGAGGAAAAAGGGATAAAGAGAGAAAGAAGAGAAAGCAAGCCTTGTTCATCATTTTGGTAAGAAATTGATAGTGGTTTCTAATAAAAAACTGTGTAGTTATATGTTTGTAAAACGAATTGGATTGTGGAATAGGTTTTTGGAATCACAAACATCAGATTTGAGGAATCAGCTTGTGCAGGAAGTGGTTTTTGCAAGCAAAGGTGAGTTCATTCGATTCTTTGTACAAATCAGTGTTTTTAAGTTATAGTAACCTTGGTATAAATGAACTGACTGAGGATTGATTAGAATGAGTAGATTGAACTGATTTCATGTTTTAAATCGATTTGAGAACTTGTTGAACGGACAGTACGCAAAACCTTGAAAGTCCCGGTACTTGAATGTCCCGGTAGTTGGAAGTCCCGGTAGTGGCATGTCCCGGTAGTGGCAAGTCCCGGTAGTGGCAAGTCCCGGTGGAGTCCCGGTATGTTATATTATCAAGTCCCGGTGGTTTATCAAGTCCCGGTATGCTATTTTATTTGGAGTCCCGGTATGCTATTTTATTTGGAGTCCCGGTATTGGAAATCCCGGTATTAGTTTCTGATTTTTTTTGCTGTTACGTATTGGGGTCATTTTAAAGTGAAATATAGGGGTATGGGTACTCGTTTTGAGTGTAAAATAGCATTTGAACACTTTGAACATGTTTTTATGTGCCACTTACAAACCCAAAGTCTTGTGATTGACGTCGGTTGTTCGGATGCTTTTAGCTATGGTTTTGAATAAGGACTGAATAAGGTATTCTTAGATTTGAGAATATGTTGTGAGTTTATTCATTTCACTCTAAAATTAGCCATTGAAATTGATATAGGTATGTCTTAAACTATGTCTAAATGCTTGGGTATGATTTAATTGAAAGATAGTAGGCTCAATAACTCGATTTTGTGAACTGGCTAAATGAAGAAGATGATGAATAGTGCTTGAGCAATTATCACTTTGTTATGAAACTGATTTTAACATGAGTTGTCGATAGTTGTAAGGACTTGTCATCATCAGTAATGAGTCCAAATAGATGACTATGAGTTATGCCATGATTGATTCCCGTGCTAAATTGCAAAGAGGGGATAGTTGAGAAGTCGAGATGTCGAGAGATTAATATTCTTCATAAATGTATATATAGAATATGTTTTGAGATAAATATATTGTATGTTATGCACATATAATATTAAGAGTTATAATACTTATGTATTGTGTTGCGGTTGCAAAAAATAGGCATCCGGTCATCGTAGAGCACTTGGGTATGGTCTAATGGGAACCGAGTACTCGCTATTTGACCAAGGGATGTAATTTCTAGCAAATGAGAGTACCTTGAATCATCGTGAGGGCCCCGTTTGTGTATCACGATATATTAATCCCATTGGGGTCAGTGATTCTGAGGTGGTGAGGATGTGAAATGTGGAATAGACAGATTTTGATTTGTAATTCCCATTTCGAATGGAAGATCGGAGATTTCCATATTTTTATAGGGAAGATCGGAGATTTCCCAGTGGTGAAAGGAAGATTCGAGATAGGCATAAAGTAATTTGTAATCTCTACTTCCAGATTAAGAAATAGGCAGGTTTTGACTTGTAATTTCTTGAATAAGAGTATTGACTTTGAATCTGGGATGATTTATGGTAAACTCTTGGTAGTATTATTATGGCTAGATGAATTAGTCATAAGTATGGGAGTGGGGTAGATTCCCAGTAGTGAAAGGAGTTGTTGTACGGTAAGAAAAGGAATAATCAGGTTTGTTGTAACTTATTTACATTGATTTTTACAAATGTTATTATTGAAACGAATGTTCTCACTAGGCGAAAGCCTAATGTTTCAAGTTGA
Organism: Saussurea involucrata; assembly: GCA_033807775.1. Lineage (NCBI taxonomy): Eukaryota > Viridiplantae > Streptophyta > Magnoliopsida > Asterales > Asteraceae > Saussurea > Saussurea involucrata. The sequence goes on along the minus strand of CM066327.1, from coordinate 12,267,421 downwards.
ATTTTCTTACCAGGTACAAGCTCCGGGAAGTAAGCAGGGATGTGTGATGAGAACTTTTGGAAAGATTCAAACTTAGAGATGACGGAGGATCTAGCTATTCTTTTGATGTTTTTGGGACAAAGGCTAGATAACTTAGTTAATCTGATTATGATGTATGATTAGATTAATAGGTTATTTGAGTTAGATGCGTTGTATATAAAACCTTTACAATTGATCCTCAGGTTATCAAAGTTTGAAGTTTTATGATCATAACTTGTGTATTATTCAAGGTTTAAATTGGCCCTGTTTTTAGGGCGTTACATACTAAAACATTTAACTGACCAAAAACACACCAAACAATTTGTTATGAATATTACCAAAATATCCTTTCATGCATCACTTAAGTCATGCATAAATCAATCCATACACTGAACTATATGCAACAACTTACTTAGTAATACAAACTTTTGAAAGAAAAGCTACGCGACACTAGAGTTCCAAACGCCCAACATAACTTATAAACCTTTCACACAAGCAAATAGAGTATGCACATTGTAAAATTGTACTCACACGATACAAAATGTCGTACACAAAACTCTATGAAATTCAACGAACTCAATGACTCCAAGTCAACAAAATAGCACTAAACATTGTGCTCTCAAAGTCAAATTGCTAAGAGCAAAATCATGAACGAGACACCAAAATTTCAAAAATCCTCTTCTAGGACGATACCACATACACAACACCGTTTAACAAACTCATATTAAACAGAATCCCCAAAATGGCTTCATATAGACACCACGGTAGCTAACTTTCCGTCCAAACTTTAACATATGTGGAAGAGATCCGATGTTAAAGTTATGAGCCGTAGTTACTTGTCTACCATCTTAGACAACATAAAACACGGACATCACTATACCCGAAAGAAACGCTTGATAACAACAACATGAAACAAATTCTGACGGAGTTTGCAACCCCCGACATAAGATGGTTCATGTACGTCCAAAACCAAACTCCAAAATATTGTGTGTGCTAAACATTTTCCAAAATTCGTAACACAATCCTCATAAGGATTTGAACACACACAAAATTTTTGATGCAATAAACTGACGTACATTTTCCAAAATTCGTAACACAATCCTCAGAAGAGTTTGCAACCCCCGACATAAGATGGTTCCATCGTTTTGTGTAATAAACTGACGCACGCAAAATTTTGTTTGTAAACCTTGCTTCATGCCGTTTTATGGTTGACAAGGAAAATTTGGAGTCAAATGTCGTTTGGACCTCTTCTGAAATACGTGCACACCTTGTGTTGCACCCTGTTAAAGGTCGAGCAGTCACTTTACATGCACGTCGCGAGTCAATCCATACTAGAACCGTGGCGGTTCATTTCAAATAAATTGTTTATTATGCTTTTGCGTTTTGTGGGTAAATTGAACTGCAACGAAATGATTTTCAACATGATTTCATATGAGGGACGAGCGTGTCCAGTTTTACGTAACTACCGAACTGATAATAGTAGTAGTCTTATTGCGTACGTGTATTTGAGATGAAAATCTTGATGTTGAAAATATATTGTGAATAGTTTTGATTTAATTGGCATATTTATTGAATGACGTGCTTGAAAACCTTGAACTCAATAGGACCTTGGAAAGGGTATGTAACCTAGTTAAAGGTAAGTGCGTGTAACACTTCGACGGTGGAAGGTTGAGTATTCCACGCGTGTTGGTATTAAGGGCCGAATGATATCGGTAGCAAGGTAATTGTATTGGTGGTAACTGGATGGCAGACTTGCGGTAACGTTTTTCGAGGTTGGTATAACCGTTTGATGACGACATTAATTTTGTGGAAACCCTCGGTAAACGGAACTCGTGTGTTCCGAGTTTGGTGATATAATTAGGTGTCGACTTTTGGGCTTGAGGCCAAGCACCTTAGTGTACTCGGGGGACTGTAGCCCGATTTTAAAGGAATGAGGGCAATGGTAGTAGTAACCTTAAGATGCTCACCTTCGGGTGTGATTAATGAACCTGTCAGATAATGATTCATGTGAGATGAATTTTGGAGTCTAATAGAACTTGTTGGAGTTAATCGGCAGTTAATGGTAGGAATGATCGAAATTGATGATTCAGTTGGGTGCGTTAGTGAACAAACCTTGGGATGAATTAGAGTCGAAAACTGAAACCGGGAAGTATGGAACATCCTAAGGGTGGGAGACGACCGAAATCGTTTGGTTGGGAGTTTCCCGATGGTGGGAATGTTTATCCGAACATAAGTACAGTGTACTTGAAGGGGGTTTCGTTGGTAAGAAATTATTCGAGGAATTGCCTTTTATAAGACTGTGTGGGGAATTTAGATTCCGGTTAGGAATTGATTAATTATGGTCGAAAGTAAGTCGGTTGGTTTTGGATTGTAAAGGATGTAGATTTCGAGGACGAAATCATCCTAAGGTTGGGAGGATTGTAACACCCGTAATTTCGGATAAGTTCAACTTCGATTCAGTGAGGAATCGATCTTTTAAGAAAATTATGGAAAATAGGATTTGGAGTTAAATCCTAGATTTGATAGTGTTGTTGGATGGAGAATTCAAATACGAGTCCAACGGGCCTTTCCGGAGCAAAAACAGAGCTAAAACGAAGAAGATATGGTCAAAACAACTTTCGGTACAATCTCGGCTAAAGTGACCAGCGAATGTGACACTTGTGTCACTCTCGCTGGTTTTGTACCGAGGGTTTTTGGAGGTTCAGCGAGTATGATACACGCGAAAGTGACATGGTCACTTTCGCAGTGTCACTTTCGCCGAGTTTGTACCGAAAGTTGTTTTGACCATATCTTCTTCGTTTTAGCTCCGTTTTTGCTCCGGAAAGGCCCGTTGGACTCGTATTTGAATTCTCCATCCAACAACACTATCAAATCTAGGATTTAACTCCAAATCCTATTTTCCATAATTTTCTTAAAAGATCGATTCCTCACTGAATCGAAGTTGAACTTATCCGAAATTACGGGTGTTACAGTATGATAGGAAGCGGTACTCATGGTCTAATTTATTGTCATGGACACCTGACTGGCGGTCTCACTCGGATGCCATTAACGTTGTTATTTTATTAATTGAATATTTAAATGAATTAATTGTTATTTTTGTTAATTAAGATCATGGTAATTATATAGCCCTCAAGTCATCAAGGTAATCAACTTAGTGGCTGTTTGGCAGAACAACCTCTTGTCTGACCGATTCAGATGTTTGTCTCTTAATGGCATCATTAAGAGGTAAACAAACAACCCCTTAGAATGAATAGAGAATGGCATGATGAACATTCGGACAACTAAGTTGATTTCTTTGGTTCTTTATCTGTATGAGTTTGATTGTTCCAGTTTTCAAAAACTTGAAAGATGTTCCATTTTCAGCCGTCAATAACGATGATGAAACAAGAATTCTAAGATCAGAAAATTGTTTCCACGTGCTCACAATGCCCTCCATTTTTGTTTATCTCAGTTTACAGTTCCAAATATGTCCATACGTCAGCTTGTTATAAGAAACATTTTTTCTCTTTATATTCAAAATGACATTTGTAAAAAAATTGTCATGTTATTCTAAGAAACATTTTTCTCTCTATATTCAAAATGATATTTGTAAGAAAAGCCCGTATCTTATTCAAATTGATATTTATAAGAAAAGTCCACATCTTACTCAAAACGATATATGTAAAAAAACACATATTTTCCGTAAATACCGGTGAGAGCTTCAAATTTGATACATTTAAGAAATCATCATTCTTGTTAGGTACGAAATGTTTAATGTTCGTTTTTAATTGATAGCCATGAAATGTTAGGATCATAGATTCAGATAATGAAACATATCCTTTAATTTTTGACTTTTGTTCATAGATTCATATTGCTTTGCTTTGCACATGTACTTAGAGATCGTTTACTAAATGTTTATATGGTAAACATTTATCAAGTCACATTACCTTATCCGTTGAACATGACAAAGACGAAGAACCTTACTTTGTAAGAACGATGATAGGGACCGAGAAGTGAGGGGTGACGACTCTTACCTATTGAGCACTTACTGGATAAATTGTTTCATACGATGTTGTTTTGATGGACTAAAATCTTACCCCATAAGGTAAGTAATAGTGTTAAAGCCTTCCGGGTAAGTGTTAGATAAATGCCCCCTTAATGATTTGCACATGTTATTTTCAACTTTTGTGGCATTAGCTTTAATGTACTTTTATTATTTAAGTTAAAACTAACTCTAGTGAACACAAATACATAAAATAATTGTTATTTTGGTTTCAAGCAATGCACAAAGCATCTTTTCACTTGCCGTAAGTTTATGTTTTATTATTATTCAGGGTTTATTTTATTCCCCCTTTAGTTGTATTATTTTATTATATTTAATGAAAATCAACATAACGGGTGAGCTGACTAACTTAATTTGGTTTTAGACCACTTAAAAAATAGTATGTTGCGTTTGAAAAATGATGTTCCGGCACTTTTTAGCCTCTCCGCACCGCCATCATAAACCCAAGACTTGGTTAGTTGGTAGTTGATAACTAGATGATTAACAAATCACGTTTGACAAAAACTAGTTGATAAGTTAGATGAAAAATGTAAAATAATCAAAAATTACATCTTGAAAAATTAGTCAATCACATTCACAACATTTCAGGATATAATTAAAACAAATCCCTAATGCTATAATATGTTAATTAACACAAAAAATGTTTTAGTATTTAAGTGAAATTAATTTAAACGTATAATCACTTACAGACTTAATAAACCGTACAAGTTTATAAATTAGTTTTCATGTATGAAGGTCTTCCACATCTTCGAAAATAGAAGATATGGAAGTGAACTCGACATAATTAAACAATGGAATGAACATCCGAGTATCGATATGTCCTTTTTGTTACTGAAATAAAAATTTGAACATGTAATCGAAAAGAATTGGACAAATAACTGAACAACCAAGAATGTCGAATTGCTAATATCGTCAAGACTTATATACGGCCAACTGCGTTTTTCATTTTACTTGTAAAACTGTTATATGGAATTATGGATATAGTAAATGATTAAAGTGATAAAAATACGTATGCAAAATGACGATTTTCTTTTATTTAAAAAGGTAGTCATTTAATCATTAGCCGATCCTAGATTCATCATTCGGCTTGGTAGTATATTCAAAATTGTAATCGGCCTTGTGCCCATTGTCCTACGTTTTATTACTAAAACTTGGTCCTAAATTTGAAAGTATAAGCATAAACAGTCTTAAACTTGATCATTAATCATAATAAAGTTTACGCTCGGTTTTTTTACTGAGATTCCTGCCTAACCCGCTCGTTCCCAACCTTAACCAAGCTCTTATTACAAAATCAAGACCAATTAAAGACCGACCACCAGGTTGAACCGATTATAATTGTGCTAGGGATTTTTTACATGACTCGAACCGATCTCTAGCTTTTAGACTTCATGTGCATCACCTATTTTTTATTTATCAGATTAGAAATTAATATATATATATATTTTTATTGTCCAAGATAGGTTATTTATTTTATTTAAATTAAACAAAAATGATATAACTGATATGATTATATATATATTTTTTTTGAAAGAAACATGATTATATTTATACACTTGATATATAATTTTATTTTGGATAATTTGGGTTGAGTTGGTCCAAAAACAAAGAGAAGAAAAAATAAAGAAGACCGAAGCCACAGGAGGTGTGTTTACGAGATCTCGAAATCAGGACACCATTAACAACTCATCTCATCTCATCCACCACCTATAAATTCATTCTCCACAACCAACGGATTGTCGTCCAGATCGCCCGATTTTCATTCATCACCACCATATCAATTTACATGCATTTTTAAACCAACCCATCGCCCTTTCTTTCTTTCGATCTCAAACAATCTCAATCAATTTCAATCTCCACGGTCAGTGTCCAATTCCACTGTATGATCTTCTTCCTTATTCTGAGTTTTGTTTGATTGCGAATGTGCGTCTTTTGGGCGTTTTCAATTCTGTCAAAGATTGTTGGGAATTGACACTGGATCGTCTTCCTGTTTAGAAGGGAATGCAATTTTCTATTAATGTGTGTATTTGACGTCATGATCTGCAAGGATCGGTTACAATGTTATTAATTTCGATGTGATACTCTTGCTATATATCGTGGTTCTTGATTGAATTCCTTGTTAATGGATGAGTCTGTCTACATGTTCAAATCATAATGCAGCCTTTTTTTTATTTTGATTAATTAATTAGCTGTCAAGAATTCCTCCTGAATCAGTATTAGGGTTCAAATTTGAATGACAACAGCTATATTTAACAGTCATGGATTATTTCCTTCTGGTATTATGAAAATTGATTCCAATCTAACCTTTGGCTTAATTGGGTTGAATTGTCTTTCATTTTACATCATTTATATTTGATTCGCTGGGCTACTGACCTGTTGTTATGGCGATTCTTGATTAATTGGTTCATTTTGGCGTGGATAAATAACTAATCATGGTCTGTAAAAAATAAGATGTTTACAGAAAATGTTCTTGTGGCCATGGTGAATGTAAATTTTTAAAATACTGAATACTATGGTTAGAAAAGATACCAAGTTTTTCACCTTTTAACTGGATGAAATACTTGTATGTGTTTTAAACTAATGTAATGTTTTATATGTTTTCTAATTGTGTCATCCTTCTATGGGATTTCAATACATGATGCTGTATGTTTCTTTGGGATGCTACATAAAATGTTCTGATGGTTCATTTCACCCAGTCATTGTGGTGGTTATCGATTAATTGGTTCATTATGGCGTCGATGAACAATGATTTATTTAGATATCACAGGACTGTTTTGATATGTGGGTGAGTTTCTTTCGGATATAACGTTGCTATTTCAATACAGAAATTAGAAGATGGCAGACTCAGAAGATATTCAGCCCCTTGTTTGCGATAATGGAACTGGAATGGTCAAGGTATCAAATTTGTTCCCTTTTTGGGGCATGGATTCATATTTTAGATTTCACAGTGGGAACTAGGATTGGCAGTGTGTTTAAGGTTGGTGTTTATGGTTTTTCAGGCTGGATTTGCTGGAGACGATGCCCCAAGAGCAGTTTTCCCTAGCATCGTTGGGCGCCCACGTCACACGGGAGTCATGGTTGGGATGGGTCAGAAGGATGCATATGTGGGGGATGAAGCTCAGTCCAAGAGAGGTATTCTTACTTTGAAATACCCGATTGAACACGGTATTGTGAGCAACTGGGACGACATGGAAAAGATTTGGCATCACACCTTCTACAATGAACTCCGTGTGGCTCCAGAAGAACACCCCGTTCTTCTTACTGAAGCACCCCTCAATCCAAAAGCCAATCGTGAAAAGATGACACAAATCATGTTCGAAACCTTCAACGCTCCTGCTATGTATGTCGCAATTCAGGCTGTTCTTTCACTGTACGCCAGTGGTCGTACGACTGGTGAGTAATTAAGGAGTTTATTCTAGTTACAAAGTGGGATATATTATATTCAAGAAACATGAATCATTTGGTTTCTGTTTGATTCTGTATACAGGTATTGTTCTTGATTCTGGAGATGGTGTCAGCCACACGGTTCCTATCTACGAAGGCTATGCACTCCCACATGCCATTTTGCGTCTGGATCTTGCTGGGCGTGATCTGACTGATGCGTTGATGAAGATTCTTACTGAACGTGGTTATTCGTTCACGACATCTGCTGAGCGGGAAATTGTGAGAGATATGAAGGAGAAGTTGGCCTATATTGCACTTGACTATGAACAGGAGCTAGAAACTGCCAAGACTAGTTCAGCTGTGGAGAAGAGCTACGAGTTACCTGATGGGCAGGTGATCACCATTGGAGCAGAGCGTTTCAGGTGTCCTGAAGTCCTTTTCCAGCCATCCATGATCGGAATGGAAGCTGCTGGCATTCATGAGACAACATACAACTCCATCATGAAGTGCGACGTGGATATTAGGAAGGATTTGTATGGAAACATCGTGCTGAGTGGTGGTACCACCATGTTCCCTGGTATTGCTGATAGAATGAGCAAGGAAATCACTGCACTGGCTCCAAGCAGCATGAAGATTAAGGTGGTGGCTCCACCTGAAAGGAAATACAGTGTCTGGATCGGAGGTTCCATCTTGGCTTCCCTCAGTACCTTCCAGCAGGTGCGATTCTTTAATCTAATCTTACTATCCTACTTTCAATTTATCAATCTTGTGTTTTAAATGCTTGTTTCTGATGCTAATTAATCTAATGTAATGGTTGTTGCAGATGTGGATTGCGAAGGCTGAATATGATGAGTCTGGGCCTTCCATTGTGCACAGGAAATGTTTCTAATCATGGGAAAAGAAGTAAAAAAAGAAGAAGAATTTGCAATTCATATTCAGTTGAGGAGACGCTGCTTTAATTCTCATCATCACCATTTTTCCATATTCAGATTTCGATGGGGAGCAGGCAGGTTGTTTCCCGGAATAATTTTCTCAAATCTTTGAAATAGTTATAACTAGTTATTTGGTTTTCTTTGAAGAATGTATGTCCGCTGTAAGGGATTTGTTTCAATGAATGAATTACTTGTAGCAGTACCGGTTTTCATAATTCATTTCGACTGCCAATTACTTGAAGCTGATCCCATTTGCAAGCTTTCAAGTTTTATTTGTTCATATGATATAAGATCTTGAGGATTCATATGTATCCTGGAATACTAGATAACCAAGCTAAACACCTTACGGCATGCATATGCACATGTGCATACCGGAAAAATTACTTCCAAATTACTTGTATGAGCATACCGTCAGATGAACGGTTACTAGGGTGTTTGTCAGTTTTCATTTATTGCGATTTTTCTCTGAACCTGGGCCTATATGAATTTAGTTGTATGCATATGTGTTTGTGGTTAGCGAGAGATCTACATCAACACTATAAGCAAAGAAGTCTACAGTTGTAACTTACCATGAGATCAGTACCACAGGAAACATAGAGCACCCATTTAAAAAAAAAGAAAAAAGAAATAAAGAGTAAACTACAATTTTGGTCATTGAAGTTTATACATAGCTCCAAAAGTGATCCCTAGGCTCCAATAACTACAATTATCGTCCTTAATGTGCACATTTTGCTTTGAAAATCATCCCCGGTCAGGGGGTCACTAACTCCGTTAAAATATCTCTCACTCTAATGGATGATTTTTAACGGAGTTGGTAACCAGGGGCGATTTTCAAAGTAAAATGTAAACAGTAAGAACGATAATTGCAGTTATTGAAACCTAGAGACTACTTTCGGAGCTACATGTAAACCTAGAGATGGTGGTTCTACCGGAAACAACCCACAGGGATCTGTGGATCAAAGAGTAACCATGTGTGTATATATGTATCATCTCTGTTAGGGGTGAGCATCGGTCGGGTCGGGCGGGTTCGGGTGGAAAAATCAATAACCCGATCGGATTTCGGATATGAAAACCAAGCCCCAAACTTTAGGTTTTGGATTTCGGATTACTTCGGGTTCGGATTCGTCGGGTTTCGGGTTGGATTCGGTCGGATTTCGGGTATAACTAAATGCAAAAAATTTATAATATTTGATCGCTTTGGATAATAAATCAGTTAGTTGAAATGATTGATTAATTGATAGTAGGTTTAGTCTCTTGAAAATAGTACGACCGACTAGAATTTATGATTTTTGAAGGATAATTATATAAATAAATATATTTATATAATAATATATGTAGGATACAAATCAAATCAAATACATATATGCATTATCCCATATGAATGTATATCCATTATATGTATGTTCTTGCACGTATGTATATGCACATTGTTCACATATACACACTATGGTTTATAATGTGTGCAACAAATGCAAGGTTTGTATTTTACGGAGCCTCAATATATGTATGTATATATATATACATGTCGGCTTTTTGAACGGATTGGGTGGCGATAAATCAAACCCAACCCAAACCCAAATATCCCCCAAAATTCCGGGTTTCAGATTTTCGGATTTCGGGGCATTCGAGTTTTACATAAACACCTCATTTTTTGTTCGGGTTCGGTTCGGGGCATTCGGGTTTTACACACCCCTAATCTCTGTGTGTGTATATATATATAATTACTTAAGAGGTCCCTAATGTTTTATGGGTCTTACAAAAATAAGAAAAAAAACATAGAAAATTTGCAAAAATAGAGAGAAAAACATGGTTGGACAAAAATACCCCGGACTCTAATTGACAATTTTACGAAATTAGTAATCAGGGACCATAATTATAGTTATTGAAACTTAGGGACCACTTTCAGAGCTACATATAAACCTTAGGGACCTTTACTAATTTCTAAATATTTGGGTTTGTGATGTTATGATTGGATTGACATCCTACCAAACGGACCATAATTGCTTTCAATTTAGAGAAAGAATGATAACCTATTAAAACCTTATACAAAAAGAAAAAAACAAGATCCACCTCGAACCCCCACCACCATTATCGCTTTCTTCAAAACCTCGAATCTTTCTGACAATCTCATTACCAGATGCCCTTCAAATATCTTTAATCGGGATTTTGATTTTGAAGCAGAGATGAGGGAAGATGACTCCAATTGGTTCTCCAAGTGGGAAGAAGAACTTCCGAAGCCAGAAGAGCTTATGCCGTTAACTCAAACCCTAATTACACATGATCTCGCAATTGCCTTCGATATCGGAACTTCCAACACCCCACACAACAACCACCACCACCACCACCATCGTTCACTTCAACAACTCTCGCCGATTTCAACCCCGTCGTCGCAACCTAATTCGGGAGAATTTGATTCATCTGAGCTCGGCGGCGGCGGCGGTGGTGGCGGAGATGAGCCGGCGAGGACGCTGAAGCGTCCTCGACTGGTGTGGACCCCGCAGCTCCACAAGCGATTCGTGGACGCCGTTGCTCACTTAGGGATCAAGAACGCCGTGCCAAAGACCATAATGCAGCTCATGAGTGTTGACGGGTTGACGCGTGAAAACGTTGCGAGTCATCTACAAAAGTACAGGCTTTACTTGAAACGTATGCAGGGTTTGTCTTCCGGTGGTGGTGGTGGTGGATTTGGGTCCGGTGGAGACTCCGCCACCGATCGTTTGTTCGCGAGTTCTCCGGTGCCACCTCATTTCCTCCATCAACCTGACAATTACTTGCCATATATGCCGGCGTCTGCACTTCAACCGCAACATCACCACCAACAGATGGCGGCCGTGGCGGTGGCAGGGCATCATCTCCACCGCCATTTTGGATCCAACCAAAATCATCAGTTTTTGAGTAGACAATCCCTTCAGCCTGTTCACAGGGTAGGGACTCCTCTTCATAATTCAGTATCATCATCTTATGTGGATGATCTGGAATCTGCACAAGAGAAAAAAGCCCTCACTTTGTTCCCAATTGGGGATGATTGAACATGGGTACTTTCTTCATCTTTGTTATCTATCATGTTTATGAAATTGGGAATAACTTCTTAAATTATTGATTTAGAAACATCCTTTAGTTTTTTATGAAATTGGGCATAACTTCTTAATATGATTACTGTTCGGATCGACCATTGCTGTAGATCATTTTATACCAAGATATGCATATTCAAGATCGAATATTATATGAGAATAGAATTTCGAATCTTGCAAATGGGATGCAAGTAATTGCACAGCTGAATTGAATTATGGTAAAACCGATACTGCTACAAGTAATTCATTCATAGAAACAAATCCCTTACAGCGGAAGTACATTGTCGAAATAAAAAAAAAACACAACTTTTGCTTAGAAAAAAACTAGTTAACTATATAAAAGATTTGTGAAATTATTCTGGGAAACAACCTGCCTGCTCAAGCTTCATACTCTGGATGAAAAATCTGAATGTGGAAAAAATGGGGGAATGGAGATAGCGAGAAAGCATCGTCTCCTGAACCTGAATTGTGTATTGAGCAGTACCGATTGTTCTTCTTTTTTCTTCATTCTTTCCGTGATTAGAAACATTTCCTGTGCACAATGGAAGGCCCAGACTCATCATATTCAGCCTTCGCAATCCACATCTGCAATAACCATTACATTAGATTAATTAGCATCAGAAACTAGCATTTAAAACACAAGATTGATAAATTGGAAGTAGGATAACAAGATTGGATTAAAGAATCGCACCTGCTGGAAGGTGCTGAGGGAAGCCAAGATGGAGCCTCCGATCCAGACACTGTATTTCCTTTCGGGTGGAGCCACCACCTTAATCTTCATGCTGCTTGGAGCCAGTGCAGTGATTTCCTTACTCATTCTATCAGCAATACCAGCAAACATGGTGGTACCACCACTCAGCACGATGTTTCCATACAAATCCTTCCTAATATCCACGTCGCACTTCATGATGGAGTTGTATGTTGTCTCATGAATGCCAGCAGCTTCCATTCCGATCATGGATGGCTGGAAAAGGACTTCAGGACACCTGAAACGCTCTGCTCCAATGGTGATCACCTGCCCATCAGGTAACTCGTAGCTCTTCTCCACAGCTGAACTAGTCTTGGCCGTTTCTAGCTCCTGTTCATAGTCGATTGCAATATATGCCAATTTCTCCTTCATATCTCTCACAATTTCCCGCTCAGCAGATGTCGTGAACGAATAACCACGTTCAGTAAGAATCTTCATCAATGCATCAGTCAGGTCACGACCAGCAAGATCCAGACGCAAAATGGCATGTGGGAGTGCATAACCTTCGTAGATAGGAACCGTGTGGCTCACACCATCTCCAGAATCAAGAACGATACCTGTATAAAGAATCAAACAGAAACCAAATGATTCATGTTTCTTGAATATAATATATCCCACTTTGTAACTAGAATAAACTCCTTAATTACTCACCGGTTGTACGACCACTGGCATACAGTGAAAGAACAGCCTGAATTGCAACGTACATAGCAGGGGCGTTGAAGGTTTCAAACATGATCTGTGTCATCTTTTCACGATTGGCTTTTGGATTGAGGGGTGCTTCAGTAAGAAGAACTGGGTGTTCTTCTGGAGCCACACGGAGTTCATTGTAGAAGGTGTGATGCCAAATCTTTTCCATGTCATCCCAGTTGCTCACGATACCGTGTTCAATTGGGTATTTCAAAGTAAGAATACCTCTCTTGGACTGAGCTTCATCCCCTACATATGCATCCTTCTGACCCATCCCAACCATGACTCCCGTGTGACGTGGGCGACCAACAATGCTAGGGAAAACTGCTCTTGGGGCATCGTCTCCAGCAAATCCAGCCTGAAAAACCATAAACACGAGCTTAGAAATCTAAAATATGACTCCATGCCCAAAAAAAAGGGAACAAATTTGATACCTTGACCATTCCGGTTCCATTATCGCAAACAAGGGGCTGAATATCTTCTGAGTCCGCCATCTTCTAAATTCCTGTATTGAAATAGCAACCTTATATCCGAAAGAAACTCACCCACATATCATAACAGTCCTGTGATATCTAAATTATTGTTCATCGACGCCAAAATTAACCAATAAATCAAGAATCACCAAATGAACCATTAGAACATTTTATGTGGCATCCCAAAGAAACTTACAGCATCATATATTGAAATCCCATAGAAGGTGACACAATTAGAAAACATATAAAACATTACACTAGTTTAAAACACATATACAAATATTTCATCCAGTTAAAAGATGAAAAACTTAGTATCTTTTATAACCATCGTATTCAGTAATTTAAAAATTTACATGCACCATGGCCACAAGAACATTTTCTGTAAACATGTTATTTTACAGACCATGATTACTTATTTATCCACGCCAAAAATGAGCCAATTAATCAAGAATCACCATAACAACAGGTCATTAGACTTACTAGTAGCCCAACGAATCAAAGATAAATGATGTAAAATGAAAGATAATTCAACCCAATTAAGCCAAAGGTTAGATTGGAATCAATTTTCATAATACCAGAAGGAAATAATCCATGACTGTTAAATATAGCTGTTGTCATTCAAATTTGAACCCTAATACTGATTCAGGAGGAATTCTTGACAGCTAATTAATTAATCAAAATAAAAAAGGCTGCATTATGATTTGAACATGTAGACAGACTCATCCATTAACAAGGAATTCAATCAAGAACCACGATAGATAGCAAGATTATCACATCGAAATTTAATAACATTTGTCACCAATCCTTGCAGATCATGACGTCAAATACACACATTAATAGAAATTTGCATTCGCTTCTAAACAGGAAGACGATCCAGCGTCAATTCACAGAATTGAAAACGCCCAAAATTAAAGACACAATCAAACAACACTCAAAAGAAGGAAGAACATACGATAGAAATCAATGGAATTGGAGACTGACCGTGGAGATTGAAATTGATTGAGATTCTTTGAGATCGAAAGAAGGAAAGGGCGATGGGTTGGTTTAAAAATGCATGTAAATTGATATGGTGGTGATGAATGAAAATCGGGCGATTTGGACGACAATCCGTTGGTTGTAGAGGATGAATTTATAGGTGGTAAAAGAGTTGTTAATGGTGTCCTGATTTCGAGATCTCGTAAACATAGCCTCCTGTGGTTTCGGTCTTTTTTTTTAAAGTCTGTGTGAAAATAAAACTAAGAGTAAACTACGGATTTGGTCCCTGTTGTTTGTTCAAAATTACGGATTTCGTCCCTAAACTTCATTTATTACGGAGATGGTCCTAGAGGTTTGCACTTTCCATTGGATTTGGTTCCTACCCCTGATGTCCGTCTATTTGATCCGTTAAAAGTGAGGACAAAATGGTCTTTTTCGAATTTTTTCAATTTTAATGTTTTCTTAAAATTAATCTTTCTAAATTAAGTGTTATATTGTATATATTAAAACTTGAAGAACCAAATAGTTAAACCTGTTTTGTATTTCTCAAAACTCAAAAACCTCTCTTTCCCGTACCTACACCCTCGTTGCCAATCACTTCATTGCCGGCAACCACCATTTCTTCTTCAATTCTTCTATCCCTACACCCTTTTGAAATCCTCCATACAAAGTGGTGGTGGTGGGTTCGAGAACACCCTTTTGAAATCCTCCATGTGTCTCACCTGCAAACACGACGCCACAACCAAAGACCCATTTCCTTCTTCCCCACGAAGAATCAAGAAATCACCATCAACAACATCTTCTGTTCCTGCACCTGTAACCAACTCCTTTCCCCACCCAAAATCAATACTCCCTATGTTTCACCATAATCATCTCTCCCAAAACCTTAACAAAAAATGAAGAAACTACTTTTATTACTCCTCCTTCTCTTTATCACCCTCACTTCCTCCACAAACTCGCTGGAAACCACCCTCAACCTCCACCACCATGATCACCATTGCGCCACCGCCACCATATCCTGTACGAAACACCCACCTTCTCTCTGCTTCCAATCCCAAACAACCAATCCTTGCCGCCCACCTCTCCCACCACTACCGCCGCAGCACCACCACCTGCCACCACCGTCGCCGCCCCCGGAAGAAATCGATCCAAGATACGGTGTAGCAAAAAGATTAGTCCCATTTGGACCAAACCCACTTCACAATTGAATAGTTGTTGGGATTATCATAAAAGTAAGAAAAAAATTAATAGTTGTTGGAGATTATCATTTGATTTTGATTTTGAGGTTTGGGTTTGATTTTGATTTTATGGTTTGAAATTGTTTTTGATCTGAGGTTTGGGTTTGTTTGTGACCGGAGATAGAGTCGGAGAAGACATTAGATGATGATGACTATTTTTTAAATTTATTTAAATGATCAAAGGACAAACAAAATTGAAAAGACTCTTATGCCCTTGACTTTAACGGACCTGTTGGACGGCTGTTTGGTCTAGGGACCAAATCCAACGGAAACTGCATACCTCTGGGACCATTTTCGTAATAAATGAAGTTTAGGGAGGAAATCTGTAATTTTGAACAAACCACAGGGACCAAATCCATAATTTACTCTAAAGTTAATTATCGAACAATTAAAAATCTTATTTTATAATCATATCAATTACATCATTTTCCATATGATTTAAACAATAAGGGTGCGTTTGATACACTGGACAAGACAGGACAAAACAGAACAGGAATCATCGTCCCATGTTTGGCAGGATTTTTATGTGGAACAAATAGAAATAGAGTGAAACAAAGTGGAACAGGCTTGTTCCACCCCTATCCCATGGAACAAGGTGGAACATGCTTATGTTTATCAGTATAATCTAAAAATCAAATCTAATTCTATTCAAAAACATCAAATACACGGTCTATTTTATATTTTACTCATTCTTTAAATTTTATTTATTGTATTTAATCTAATGTTTATCTGTTCTGTCCAGGTCTATCTACTAAACGTTGAACAACTGTTCTGTCCTGTTCCATCATGTCCTTTTCTATCATGTCTATGTACCAAACGCACCATAAATGGTCAATTTGGGACAAGAAACCAAATGGAAGAACAATTGGTCTTTTTTTTATAAAAAAAACTGAAGCTATAATTGGATGTATAAGCTTGAGATAAATCCGAGCCATAAATATTCTCTAGTTACCTTAACTTTGTTTAGTAATATTCTTATAGGTGATATTAGTAGTAATTTAACACTTCCAGTTGCACATTTATTTGTGCCGTTAAATTCTAGAAGTACGATATTTTATGATTCATAACTTTGAATGCAAAGTTCATGTTTGGGAATCTTTTGGTATTGTCGATATTGACAAGAAGTATTATCCATTATATGCCTAGACTAATCCCTTGGCAAATTATGACTGTAAGACATCAGTCCTG
Source organism: Saussurea involucrata (assembly GCA_033807775.1). Lineage (NCBI taxonomy): Eukaryota > Viridiplantae > Streptophyta > Magnoliopsida > Asterales > Asteraceae > Saussurea > Saussurea involucrata. Next base: position 12,250,668 of record CM066327.1, on the reverse strand, counting down.
ATTAAACCTCAGTGGCCACAATTGTTGTGTACGTCTGGATTCGAACCCTGGACAGATGGGTTCCGCCACATCCCCCAGGGATATTCTTACCATAAAGTTTGTGTGAAATGTCAATGTCTTCATTTTTATTGGTACTTAAATTTAATATTTGATATTTATTTATAAATATAAAATAATTATTGATGTAGACATCATGATGGTGCTAACATCACCCCACTTCCCAAATTCCAAATCCTTTTAACAAATTCCATTACATATAATGCCAACCAAAATTATGGTCCAATTTCTTCAAAGTCGGTTCCTTTTAAGAGATTCTATTCCTTAAAAAAACTGAACATAATTTCTATGGTCATCTAAGAACAAATTTAGTATATACAAATGAACAAAACAATGGATGGGGTTTAGGTATACAGAGACTAATCTACAATGAATCCATCAAACTAGTAGTACAGAGAGGTATGCATCCTCATTATACAAGAGAAACCATCGAGTTAAAGAATTTGAACCTGTAATTGATGGGTATATCGCCATTAGACGATTGCCCAGAATTTCTTCTGGCAAATTAAAACCGTTTCTGATACCCTTTGTCGATTTTCCAGTACATGTGAAGTAACCTCCCAAAGAAACTTTGGCGCAAGATCCCTTATTCTTGATATAATCAATTCATTGTCTCTAACAATGACATACCCCTGAGTAAATCAAGTTTCAAATTATCACATCATTTCATTTGTAAGAATGATAAGCGAAATAGATGCGCAATTTAACATGAAAAAAAACTTCCCAAAAAGGAAATGCTGCAAATATTTAAGGAGCATAATGTCCATTCTCCCTAAAGGTCACCGGTTCAAGTCCCCACAGGGATATTGAAGGGTTTGGTTGACCATTGCAAGATGACACGGACATGCCATGTAGATTGCAAGAGGTCTTACACTTTCTAAATTAGAAAGATCCCATGCAATGCCAAGTAGATAAAACATTAACATTTTTATTTAATTTAATATCTTTATTAGTTTGTTTAAACATTACTTATTTATATTTTTATTAAATTTAATTCATTTATTAATTTGTGAACATTAATTTTAAATTATATTATAAGTTACTACATTATTTATATTATAATTAATTTATTATTTATATTAATAAAAAATCATATATATTTTGTGATATTATAAATTAATAAAATATGTAAATATAAATTATAAAGTAGTTGGTGATGTGGCAGTGGGGACCACTTTTGAAAGATGTATATAATTTCATTCATGTGAGATGTTATTGCAAAGTTGTAATGCTTTTGAAAGGAGTTTGTTATTTCATTGATGCGGATGGTCTAAGGTGCACGCAAGTTGGCCCAAACACCCACAGTTACCAAAAGAAACTACCAAAAAAGGAAAATTACCTGAGGTCGTACAAGACGGTCCATCTCTAGCACGATATCTTCCAATAAGCAACCTCCATCGTGGTTTTCGTAGTGAGAGAAGAGATAACTCGCGTGCAACAAATCATATGTGCGTGGATACGATGAGAAAGGCTCGCACCTACAGGTGTCAGCGATAGATTATCATTATAAGCGAGAATGGTGGTTCGATTTGGTTCCTATTTTCGACTTACCAATCATGGAAAGCTCCAATCAGGCCTCGATCATAAACAGCAGACAGGGTGTTCTCCATTGTTGCAGGGACTACATTCATTACCCAAACTGGCCAAGTACTAAAAGCAACCGCAAATCCACCATAAAGGGCATTCATGTCCATAACATTTCGAATGGATGTCTCATCCGCATTCATCAACCTCCAATAATGACGAACTTGATCTTGCCAGTAAAGCGTATCTGAAAGAAACATTTCTTGAGTGATACCTGCAGCCAGCCAGCAAATATGATTTGTCAAATTAGCTATAGCCATCACCTCACTACAACAAAATCAGCTTTATAGGACGCCAAATATGTCTAAATGTCATAATAGACTGCTTTATAGGACTTAGGTTTATAAGACCAAACATATAGGACGCCAGATATGTCTAAAAGGGGACGGACCTATATTATTGAGACTTTCTGAATATACCGAAAGACGTTGCGGCCTAGGAGGGAGCTTCTGAGACTCGGAACCTGGTGTAACACAGTTCCTTAACGGTGTTTTCCATGAGGGTTTATTATCATCCACAGAATTGCATATTTTTACAAGATTCCGCTCTGCATTGCCTTGAAGACAAGTCTGACTAGCGTCTTTTATCCATATTGCTGTTTGAATTTTCCGAGCAATAAGCTTCCAGCACATTCCAGAAGTTATCTTCACCAACTTCTCCCAGATCATGGGAAAATCTTTGTCCTTTCTATAAGCTGGAGGAGCTGAGTATACAAAATACCCATTTGGCCGTAGAAGTCGGTTCACTTCATTTAGAAGAATTCCATCTGTACATATCATTTAAATTTAAATTAATGAAATGGGATCAGAAGCTCGTTCAATATTCCCTTCGTCCCAAGACAAGTGTCCAAAGTGAAAAAGACACAGTTTTAGAAATGTGTAATTATTACACTTTTTAATTAACTAAATGACAATTTTACCCTCAATAATTGACGGAGCAATGAATTTCGTTATTTCATAATTGAGGGTAGAACTGGAAACCAGATTTTTGAAGTGGACATTTATTTACTAAAATGGAAACGTGAACACTTTTTTGAGTGATGATGAATTCTGATGCAAATTACCATCCTCATGCCAATCAACACGACACCGTGAACAGTGAACCATTTCAAATGAGTGAGTGGGGTATGGTAGCTGTTTTGTAGCTAAAGCAGATATCATAGCACCAATCCCACGCTCCAAAGCAAATTGAATTTGATTTTCATGGCCGTCTTTGGGAGCAAATGACATGGTCTGAATGCTTAAGGGAAGAAGATATGCAGAGAAACTGGCAACCCCACAACCAACATCAAGAACTTGATATACCCCAGCTGAACGAAGATCACCTGTCTCGTTGGTAGTCATATTCCCTAATCTGCATATATATACACATAAACCACACGATTTATTATAAGAAAAAGTAAAATCTATAGCAAATATTAGTATTGTTAAAACAAAAGTTCTTTTTAGACCCTAAAGATGAAAAGGAAACTAACAAAGTAAAGAGATTAAAAATGATAAGAAAACAATACTCCAATAAAACATCAATTCATTGAAAATGTGGGGCCCAGATGGTCAATTGGTTGTCTATTTTGCTTGTAATTCTAACTAGGCTAACTTTATTTAGAGGGTGTTTGGGAGTGTGTTTTAAAAGTGCTTATTGACTTATTGGCTTCTCAAGAAGCCAATAAGTTAAAAAGGGTGTTTGGCAAATTCAAAAGTGCTTTTGAAACTCCTTTTCAAAACCCTTGCAAACGTGATTTTCCAAAAGTCAGGAATTCTTGACTTTTGGATTTGAAAACAGCTTATTGAGTTCAAAATTACAAAAATAACCTTCTTTTTTATTATATTTTTTTATATAATAAATTTTATTATATTATATATTTGTAAAAAAAATATTTTTTGTCTAAAAATAACTTATTTGTTAAAAAAAATATTTTTTTGTCTAAAAATAGAGATGTCCTTTTTGGTCATTTTACATGTATAAGCTAAGCCAAACACTTTTTAAAAAATAACTTATTGACTTTTTCTACCACAAAAGCTAATCCAAACACTTTTTTAAAAACTCATTTTCCAAAAGCAATAAGTCAATAAGCACTTTTAGCCAAAAGCACTTTTGGACTAAAAAAGCACTCCCAAACACCCCCTTAGATACTACTAATTACGTACAGGGTCGGGTTTAGGGGAAACCGCAAAAAAATGAAAAACCGAGGAACACATTGGTAACCGTTCACCTAGATGGTATGCAAATGTGCATAGTGCATACAAGTAATTTGTAACATGCACACGGGCATAAAAACAAAAAACGGCTTCACTTAATTGTATGCACATGTGCATACCGTCCAGATGAACCGTTACCAAGGTGTTCCTCAGTTTTTCAAATTTTTTTTGCGCTTTTCCCCTGAACCTCTCTCATTACATATAAGCCCGTATATCCAGCTCGAAGGTGGGGTCTTGGGGTGGGATGTAAGCAAACCTAGCCTCTACCCTCAAAGAGTAGAGCAACTATTTCCATGAAGAACAAATTTCAGTATTAATCTGTACCAAACGCAACTTAACAACTAAATGGAAGTCCATAGGAGATACCTCTCAATGTATTCAGTGGCTCCGTGTTTAAAATGGGTACCACCCCCTGGAAACCACCATAGTTGATCCTTCTCATGCACCCAATTTTGCCCTCCTTTTACTTCAGAAAGATGTGTATGGTTCACATTGCTCCTCCACACATAATCTCGACTAGTTGGCCACCTCACAGGTATCTTGTAATCATTCGGTGGAGGAATCAAGCAAAATAAGCGTCTTTCTAATGGAGGGCAATGCCTTTCCAACTCTTCTCGCTTGGAGTGATCTAAATTTGGAAGCAATTCATTTATATACGAAGGATCATGGCAAGGAATATACTCGTTGAATTCTATAGGGCATATGTTCATCCCAGTTTCTGGGATCATAAGTGGCAAGTGTCGATGAGTAAGCGTAACTCTATTACTAAATGAAGGATTGCCTGCAAGCATAAAAGATCGATCAATGCAAATACACAAAGCTCCAACTCACATAATTTCACACTTAAAAACCAATAGTTTCTAGTTCTTGGATTATGCTATTAATATTAGACAGAAAACAACATAAATTCACACTTAGAGGCTGTTTGTTTATCTCTTAATAGTTCCATTAAGAGGCAACCTATGAATCAATAAGAGGCGAATCTTGTTTGGCAAAAAAAGTCTGCCTCTTAATGGTTCTAAAACCCTCTTAATGATTTTGTATCTTGGGCCTCCCTTAACAATTCAGCACCGTAACTCATGCTAAACAATTACCATACAACCATATTTTCATTTTGCACTATATCATAATTCATAAGAGCCTCTTAATCATTCTGACCACTTAATCATCCTGCACCAAACCATTCAGCAACTGCCAAACGGTCCCTTAATATAGCATATTGATCCCACAAAGCTGCTAATAGCAAGACATTGTAACAGGAATTCAGTTTCATCCAGATCCCATAGCCAAGAAACTTTGATGATCTGAACTTCTAAATACTATCTGGGATTTGGGGGAAATTTTATGATCTGAACTTCTAAATACTATCTGGGATTTGGGGGAAATTTTAGGTCAAGAATTATTACTAAATTATAGTTTGATTGAAAAATGAGATCAACATACCCATATCAGTAGACTTAAAAAACAAACGCAACCATTCTGTTCAGGGAACATCATAGTTTAAACATAAGCATAACTTAGTATTTATTGAAATTTGAAACCCTTGGGTAATTTATTAAGAACAAGCAAAGGGTACCTGGTGATTTTGATGACGAAGAATTCAAGGCAAATTGATCTACATAAAACGAAGGATTCCGGCCAAAAAATGTGCCGATGTAGAAAGTAGCAATCATTACTAGAAGAGCCAACAGTATGATTTGGCTTGACTTCGTATCGAAGGCCGAAGTCGACCAAGCAAAGGCGCCCATTTCAACTCAGAATCAGAAAGAAATGTAAGAAGGTGATTATGTAATATGAAAAATTAAGCAATTCGATGTTTGAATCAATAGAATTTGAGTTGGGATCTCGACAAGTTCAGCAAGAGAAGTGAGGAGGAACAAGGGGTCATGGGGATTGGGGTAGATGCACAGAGGGTCATTCATGGAAATTCTTGAATCGTGACGGAACGAGATGAATTGTTTGTTGGGTGGAAATTGATAGATCTGGTAAAAGAAAATTAACGGGAATAAAAGTTTAAAATTATTAAAATAATATTAATTTTTCTTTTATAAAATTTAGAGAAATTAATTATTTTAACCCAAGTTCATAATTGACTTATAGATATACTATATCTTTCTCCAATTTAACCAAAATACCCGAAAACATCCGTGAAACATCCCTTACTCAAAGAAAAGAATTTCATTTTTAACCCATGTAGTCTGCGATGTTTGTCCGCAGAGTCCGCAAAGCACCTTGAAAAATGTCAAGTTTACAACTTTGGTCCCTAAAAATGAAAATGAACTTGGGGTGTTTTTTTCCTTGAGTCCGTGACAAGGACTTCAGGGTTAAAAAAATCCCTGAGTTCGTGATCGAGGGATGTTTCACAGGATTTTTGGGTATTTTGGTAAAGTTAGAGAGAAATGGAGTATATCTGTAACTCAATTTTAAACTTGGTTAAAATAATTAATTTCTCTGAAATTTATTTGATTTTCAAATATTTTTATTGGTAGAAAAATAAAAAATAGTTTTTGTAAAAAATAATTATCTTTTAAGATTACTCCAACTATGGAGAATTTCAGAGCATCTCTTAGGCCATCCGTACCCCAAGCGGGATGGCCCTCGGGGATGGCTGCGGGATCAGCGGGAAGGGCTACGGCCCATGCGGGGTTGATTCCGGGGATGGGATCCCGGATCATCCCGAAGAGTTTTAAAAAAAAAATTTAATTAAATTTTTAAAAATAAAGCCGTTCAACGGCTCTTTGTAAAAAAAATCTCAATTTAATCCTACTATATATTTAACCCTCAACCTCTTATTTCTCACACCTCTCAAACTCTCTCAAATTCTCTCAACCTCTATATTTTAAACAATATGGATTCGCCACAACCCGGTTCACCAACCGCATCATCATCATCCGTAGACACCGACGAGTTGTTGAATCTACAAAGGGAAATTATCCAAGTTCCCAACAATGACGACGAGTAGATTTTTAAATTTATTTTGTAATTTTTATTTTTAATGAACGATATGAATTTTAATTTTTATTATTTATCTTATTTTTATTTATTAAAAAATATATAAATATTTTTATTTTGTTAAATAATTAAATGTATAAATAAAAGAATTAAAATAAATGAGGTGGCAAAAGGGTTTGAGGGAATGGGGTACGGGTGTTTAGGGATTGTTAGGGATTGAGTGAGGGATGAGAGAAAAGCTGACGTGGCGCTGATGTGGAGTGAAATATTTGAAAGATTCCCTCCATGGGTTACGGATGGCCTTAAAAATTTGTCAAAATAAAGAATTAGAGTTCAAAATAAAAATTTCTAACTCCAACAAATTCTTTATTTTTAAGATTACATCATTAACTATAATATTAAAATATTTTATATATTTAGTTGAATATCATTTATATAATCTTAGACATTTTATTTCCATAATTTTATTGTTAAAATATAATAAAAATTTATTTCTCTCTTGTTGTAGTTTTTTGGGTCTCTGACTCCATTTCAAATAAAGTTATCGATGATTTGTTTGAATAAAAAAAAAGTAAATTACATAAATCGTCCCTGATGTTTGGTTGCTTTTTGGATTTGGTCCTTATTTCCAAAAAATTACACTGAGCGTCCCTAAGGTTTGACAAACCGCACGGAATTGGTCCCTCCCTCTAACGTCGTTTAAGAAACCCAGTTAAGTCTAAGGGTATTTTAGTCTTTTTACTATCTTTTTGTCTTTTTCCTAATTAATAAATAAAAAGAATAAAAAAATAATTAATAAACCCCCTACCCCCCTCCTCCTCCTCCTTCTTCTTCTTCCTCAGGACCTCCGGCCACCACCACCACCATCATCATCTTCAACCCATCACCACCACCACCACCATCATCATCAACCCATCACCACCATCATCATCAACCCAACACCACCATCATCATCATCAACCCATCACCACCACCACCACCATCATCATCATCAACCCAACACCACCATCATCATCAACCCATCACCACCACCACCACCACCATCATCATCAACCCAACACCACCATCATCATCAACCCAACACCACCACCACCACCACCACCACCATCATCATCAACCCATCACCACCACCACCACCACCACCATCATCATCAACCCAACACCACCATCATCATCAACCCATCACCACCATCATCATCATCAACCCAACACCACCATCATCATCAACCCATCACCACCACCACCCTACAGACACAGATGCACTAATATATAAATATACATGTGTGTGTGTGTGTGTGTGTGTGTTTTAGGTGAAATAAAATCAAGAATTCTAAAACCTGTTTTCTAAAAAACCAAAAAAATGGGTTTTTATTTAAAGAAAAATCGTGTTACCTTCTTGTTGTGGGACAATGGATTCAGCAAATCTTAGCAAGATGACAAATGAGAGTGATAGAAAGATGATGAATTCAGGTTTCTTTGCTGCCATTGTTGCAGAACTCAAGAGTTTGAAGAAAAGTTGGAGATGGATGGGTGTGAAATTACTAGATATGGTTTGCTGCAATTCTTGAAGATGAAAGGAAGAAATAACTCAAATGTGTGTATAGTAAATTGTGATGGTCCAAAATGCCAAATTAAGCAGTCATACATGAAGGCCTTTTGTGGTAGAGTAAAAACGATTTGCAGACACTCATGAGGAAGAAGAAGAAGAAGGGGGGGGAAGGGGTATAGGGGGATAACAACGGTGGTGGAGGTTGAGATGCAACCGGAGGTGGTGGCCGGAGAAAGGTGAGGAAGGGGGTTGTGGGTTCGTGAGGAAGAAGAAGGAGGGGGGGGGGGGGGTAGTGGGTGTAGGGTATTTTTTAATTTGTTTTTTAGTTTTCTTTTAGAATAAAGACAAAAACAAATGTAAAAAGACCAAAATACCCCTAGACTTAACTGGGTTAACTGGTTCCGTTAGAGGGAGGGACCAATTCCGTGCGGTTTGTCGAACCTCAGGGACGCACAGTGTAATTTTTTGGAAATAGGGACCAAATCCAAAAAGCAACCAAACATCAGGGACGATTTATGTAATTTACTCTAAAAAAAACTACTTAAAATCTTTATTTATCTATTATAAAGAAGGGAAATTAATTAAAATGTCAAAAGTCCAACTTCAAGTTATCAAAATGCCACAAATCTCTCTCACTTTACCAAAATGCCACAAATTCCCGCGATGGGAGCCTGCGATCGCAGGCCCAGGGACCATTTTTGACACTTTTTGAAACTTGCAGGGACCAATTTTGAAACTTGCAGCCCGCGTTCGACCACTGTACACCCGCGTTCGACCACTGTACACCCGCGTTTCGACCAATTTGATGAATTTGAAATGAAATGTTACACTTTAAACCCATATACTTATTTACTAAATTTACTTTATACCTTTTACTTTTATAATTTAATTTTACATTTAACACATATAATCGTTTATTAACTAAAATACGTTAAAAATACGTTTTAATTTTAACAAATTACACCATTATAATCGTCTCTTCGGTACGTTCGAAATGAGTCCAATCTTGAATTTTTTTGGATTTATATATTTTAATATATATCATATATACACTACATAAAAAATATTTTTTATATTTAAAATTCATACCCTTATAGTTAATTATTTAATTTATGGTGCATCTCTTATTTTTTTTTTCAATTTTGTTTTACACTCATATCGCATTAACATAATAATCATATATTAACTAATTCATTAAATCGTTTTAAATTATTATTATTTGAACGTGTTTATAGATATCGTGAATGGCAATAGGAGAAGGTTTTACGAGAAGAATATGAAATGAGGTTTTGACAAGTTGGTATCACTGGACTCATTTAAGAATTATGAAAATGGGTATTTGACGAATGATGATTCATGTGTGTTTGGAGCTGAAGTATTTGCAGTTACAGAGTATGCACAAAAGGATCGATAATAAAATAAATAAAACGTATTTTAACTATAAGGGTGCGTTTGGTACGCAGACTGGATGGGACGGGACAAAAAAAAATAGTTTCATGTTTGGTATGCCATGGGACAAAAATCAGATGAGACAACATGGAACAAAAACAAGTTTTAATGGGACAAAACATAAGATAATAAAATAAATAAAACGTATTTTAACTATAAGAGTACCATAAATTAAATAATTAACTATAAGGGTATGAATTTTAAATATAAATTTTTTTTTTATGTAGTGTATAACTGTATATGATATATATTAAAATATATAAATTCCAAAAAAATCAAGATTGGGCTCATTTCGAACGTATCGAAGAGACAATTATAATGGTGTAATTTATTAAAATTAAAACGTATTTTTTTAACGTATTTTAGTTAATAAACGATTGTATGTGTTAAATGTAAAATTAAATTATGAAAGTAAAAGGTATAAAGTAAATTTAGTAAATAAGTATAGGGGTTGAAAGTGTAACATTTCATTTCAAATTCATCAAATTGGTCGAAACCCGGGTGTACAGTGGTCGAACGCGGGCTGCAAGTTTCAAAATTGGTCCCTGTAAGTTTCAAAAAGTGTCAAAAATGGTCCCTAGGCCCGCGATCGCGGGCTCCTATCGCGGGAATTTGTGGCATTTTGGTAAAGTGAAAGAGATTTGTGGCATTTTGGTAACTTGAAGTTGGACTTTTGGCATTTTAATTAATTTCCCTATAAAGAATCTATTAAAGATGTACAAAAGATATGCTCTAAGAGCATCCACAACAAGGATTTCATTACAATTTCATTTGGATTGCAAAAGTTACATGTAGGATTGATAAATTATAAATTGTAGTGGTTGTGAGTATGATTGCAAAATTAGAAATTGAGTTTGGTAATTTGCAAATGTCAAATCAGTACTTTTTTGTTGATGTGACAGTGAATAGTATATGAAATTGTAGGGAATAATTTCTAAATTAGAAATTGTTTTATGTCAAATCATGTTTTGTGATGTTTTGTAGAGAATGTTTATGAAAAATGTATGAATAATTTTATTTGTTAATAAAAATATTTTTTTTTGAAAGACAAATATTAAAAAATGCAAAATATAGTTTATATTAAAGTATAATAAAATAAATTACATATTAAAAAAAATACACACTTAACACATAAAAATACATCATTGTTCTTTTAGAAGTTCTTCAAGTTGATGTTCGTACAATCTCCGTTGTAGTTCGCTCATTGTTGTGGAATCCATTTCCATCAACTTCATGATCATTTTCCGATTTTCCCGTTTGTTCTTACGTTTTTCTATTTCCACAAATGATGTGTGGAATTCTCTCATCACTTGAATTTTTTCCTTTTCAATATTCAGGCGTTCTAACATTGTCACTTGTTCGTTTTCGATAGAACTTGATGAAAAATGACTTTTTTTATTCCTCTTTGATCCTTCGAGGCTTTCTTTCCCAACGGGCGGGAAGAAGGAGTTGACACCTCCTCAGGAATTGACGTATCCACATTTGAAGATGATGAAGTGTAATGACCATCTTCTGTATTTTTATTCCTCTTTGATCCCCTGTCTGAAGATGAATCGTTGTCTTTTGAGAAACCTTGTTGGCTTATGTGGTCAACGAATCATTGTTTACAATCAGATTTGATTGAAGAGATTTGGCAAAGATTTAGAGAAGAAGAAAATGACGATTAATGTAATATTTTTACTTTGTATTTTAGTTTAATGTTTTATAAATTAAATATTTTATTTATTTAATTAATTTTATTTTATTATAGTTATTTAATTAATAAAATATTTCATATTAAATTATAGTAAAGAGTATTTAATTGTAGTTTTGTTGTTATTTGATTAAAATATACTTTATTGATGAGGTGTCATTTTAGAAAGGGTGAAATTTCATTGTTGTGGGGGATAATTTTAAGATAATTGCAAAGTTGATGTGACAATGATGTGGTCCATTTGCAATTGGGATGAAATTTTATTGTTGTGGATGCTCTAAGGTTTCATTGGATTTCAAAAGTAACAACGAAAATTACCTAAAAATTTCATTTTTTTATAAATTATATTATTAAAAATTATATGATTTCTATATGACCCATTATATTATTGAATTATTTTTTTTACTTTTTTGCTTTACGTTCAACTACTCAATTTATATGATTGTTTTTTTTAAGGGTGTCATAAACTATGCCTAAAACTAATCCCGATAAATTATAATTGTAATAAACCAGTTTTGATAATTCTAGTGGTCATAATTGTTATGTACGTAAGAATTCAAACATTAGGTATATGAGATATTCCACCACATCCTCCAATGCCTTAATCACTACACCACAACCATTGTGATTCAATTTATATGATTGTTGATGTGTAGGTAACTACGTATATGATTTAACACCATATAAATATTACAATTTACAACTCAAGGTAACTCGGCCATAGAATTGAGGGCCGATCTTTCCAGGACCTATAGATTCGTTAACCTCAAAAAAACGAAAAACTGAAAAACATCCTGGTTTTCCTTCATCCGAACGGTATGCACTTGTGCATACAGGTAAATTATGTTTTTTTTTGTTTTTATGCACAAATGCATACCGTCCAGATAAAAGGTTACCAGAGTGTTCTTCAGATTTCCATTTATTTGAGGTTTTCCTCTGGACCTGACCCTAATGGTTGGTACCCGTTTAACAAAGTTATCATTGATGATCACCTTTAATTCGTAGTAGACACGAGTCGTCGGTAGTTCAGGGGCGGATCTAGTCCTTGGTTAGGGGGGGAGGGGGGATGGGACCCAGTAAGAAGAAAAAAAATTGAATTTTTTAGGTTAAAAAATAGATTTTTTGCCTTAGTGTCCCTGCAGTAATTTCTGGTGCGGGGGACCCCATCAATCAAAAAAGTGTCTCAAAATCAACCAAAAACCCAAAATTAATTCTCAAAATCGACTAAAAAAACAAAAAGTTCATCGAAATCGAGGAGAAAACTTAAAAATCTCCTAAAAAACTTTAAAAAACTCTCGAAACATTGGATTTCGACTAAAAATACATCGGACAGGACATTTAAACTAGTAGGAAAAACTTCTGGATCAGCCAATGGGTAGTTCTCCATTAATTTACCGATTGAAACAATAATAATTACAAGATTAATAACTAACTAAACCAACTGATTTTAACTCGTTTTTTGTAAATCAAAATAATCAAATACTAACTACAAAACCAAACGGCTAGCTAGACTCCTTAAACTCAAATTCGAAAGAGTTACAGATGATCACTCTTTTTCACCTTTTGTTTCTCGATCGGAAGTAGCGCTACTGTTCTTGGCAAATCTTCACTAGAAATCTTCAAATTCTTGTAATTATCGTTCAACTTTTCAACAGATAACACCATCGCCGTTTCATGGTTGTTTTCGGAGTCGTTGTTAGGTGCAGTAAGCGGAAGAGATGGGTGGTTAGCCTGCGGTTTTGGGTAGTAGAAATCTGTAGGGAAGAAGTAGAACTGTTGAAGGCCCGCCATTGTTGCAGAAATCTTTGGTGGTGGAAATTGAGAAGATTCAGGTTGATGGATATAAATAAAAATAAATAGGAGAGACGACGATCTGATTTATTTATAAAGTTTGTGTCTTGTGCTTCACGCAAAGGTTTCGAGTCTCCTTTTGGACGCCTATGTGCTACGTAGTTTTATTTTATTATTATTTTAAAAACAAATTAAAAGATGCCTTAATATTTATTATAACTTTTTTTTTGGAAAATGTGTTGTGGTTTATATAATTAAAACTTTATTATTAGGATATTTTGTAATCATATTTATATCTTTTGCTTATTGTTTTTTTGTAATATTGTAAAAATGCCTCGCAACAAGATCAAAACGTATCTAGTAAGATTATCTATCTAAGGCCTTCGGTACCCGGCTTGGGATGAGCTACGGGGTGGGCTACGGGCCTTGCGGGGCGGGATGGATTCCGGGGATGGGATCCCGATTCATCCCGAAGGTTTATTAAAAAAAAAAATTATTTAATTTTTAAAAATAATGCCGTTGAACGGCTTTTTTTAAACAAAAATAAATAAATTTTTTTCTCAATTTAATCCCACTATATATTTAACCCTCAACCTCTTATTTCTCACACCTCTCAAACTCTCTAAAATTCTCTCAACCTCTTATTTTTCACACCTCTCAAACTTTCTCAAATTCTTTCAACCTCTTATTTTTCATACCTCTCAAACTCTCTCAAATTCTCTCAACCTCTTATTTTTCACACCTCTCCCATCATGAATCCAAACAGAACACCTACATCCCGTCGTAACCGACCGAATACACCACAATCGCAAGAAGATCAAGAGCTTGGTTTCCAAACGTTTACACAACAAGGTTATCGTCCGCAATGGTCGCAACAAATTCCGCCACAATGGTCGCAACAAAATCCGCCACAATATCCGCAACAATTTCCCCGACAATTTCACCAACAATTTCGTTACCAATTTACACGTCCCGGTTTGGTAATTGGTAGTGTTTTGTGTTAGACAACCTAGGGGGGGGGAAGGTTGTATTTAAAATCTTTTACTTTCAAAAATTCTTTTACAAATAAATACAGTACAGAAACAGTATAAATAAATCAGAGTATACAAATAATAAATACACAACAATTATATAAACAGATATAATTAAAATGCACAGCGGAATAAATAAAGAGATAAAGGTTAGAGATACTTGACACAGAGATTTACTGATTTACCACCAACTGTGATAAACCAGCAGCCGAGACACTTCTCGACACGATCCAATAAATGTATTCTTTACGGTAGAACACAAACCAAATACAAAGGAATTTGTAATAGTTTCTCAAGCCTCTGCTATGAGATAAACAGGATCACACACCCGTTATTCAAATACTTACAAGAGGAGTATAACTCACAATGGGTAATCACTCTTGTATAATAATCACTTGGATATTTTATAAAAAGGGTTTTATAAAATATATATATTAAATAAGTGAGAGAGCTGAGAAAAGGATGGAGTTGGTTGCTTGCTGTTGTTGTTTGTGTGGTCTGCTTTCTTCACCATCAGCATGCAAATATATAGCATGAAGCTTCCAACGGATATGTGCATCCGCGGTATACCGCCAAATGCACGCGGTATACCGTGCAGACAAAAGTACACTGACACTCAACGGCTCTCATGCAAAGTTGACTTCTGGAATACGTACCCGCGGTATACCGGCTAGGACTCGCGGTATACCGGCGTCAGAAAAAGAACTTCCAACCAATCAGAGACAAACACCACGCCTGCCGCGGTATACCGCCTGTACCTTCGCGGTATACCGGCCAATATGTACCCGCGGTATACCGGGCATTCTCCACGGTATACCGGCGTCAGAATAGACACCTTCCAGGACGCAACCAATCTTGCTGGATCTTCTCAAAAAAAAACTTTATTTAATTAAAATCATTTATGGTTTTTAGAAATATCCAAGTGGTATATTATTTTAGGGTGTTTATCATTATAAATTATAAACACTAATGACAACGTAAATCTTCCGTCTTGAACTCTTCAGATAAAATCTTCGTGTTCTTCAAGAACTGTACACTTGGATAGGATTGTTAGATAAACAATAATACGGTGTGTTTGTAATCATCAAAATAAATATATATAAATATATAGAGATGTGGTACACTTGCACCAACAATCTCCCCCTTTTTGATGATGACAAACACAACCGCTAAGCATGAGCATATGCGGTTTCTCTCCCCCGTTTGTCGAAACAAAAAGGTTCAAGAAAGACGGTATGCTTCCCCTCGAGAGATGCTCCCCCTCAAAATATGCATATAATTGAGGTAGCATAAACTCATGGGTAAAGATAATAAAACGCTTCCCCTCAAATTAATAACGATATTAAATTGATGATTTTATAAAATTTGAGGGATAAAATAAGCATAATAAATGACATGAAACAAAATAACCAAAAAGAAACACTTGCACCAAAAAGGATCTTAAGGCTTCGATTTTTCGGTTAATTTTATGTGAGCAAAAAATTACCACGTATTATGACCTCGTCAGGGAACACGTATTATATCCTCGTCAGGAAACCACGTATTATAACCTCGGCAGGTAACCACGTATTATAACCTCGGCAGGTAACCACGTATTATAACCTCGGCAGGTAACCACGTATTATAACCTCGGCAGGTAACCACGTATTATAACCTCGGCAGGTAACCACGTATTATAACCTCGGCAGGTAACCACGTATTATAACCTCGGCAGGTAACCACGTATTATAACCTCGCCAGGAACCACCTACAAAAGGCAAAGAAAATTTTTCGTGGTACCCTTTTCTTATGGGTCCTTTTAACAGTTAGTATAAAACATAAACTGCAAAAAATATGTTGTCGACATAAAACAAACACGACAAACATACAAAGCCATATAAATGGTTTAAAACCATAAACGCATTCCACCCGGATTATCAACATTAAACATTCCTTTCGGAATCCATTTTCTAACCATTTTAATTTTGCGATTGTATTTATCATACACATAAAATGAAGCATTTATATTCGCATTAGGTCTAGAAAAATTACCATTATACATACGAGCATGCGGTTTCCTTCCATAATTCACATTTTTTATTTTTGACATATATGGAGGTTTTCTCGTATCAACTTTAGGAGATGCAAAAAATCTTTTAATGGGTTTACACGAACATTTATCAACACATGTATCGGAACCAATGCCTTTACGACAATTTATACGATTAGGCATATTTAGCATTTTAAGCACTTTATCATTGCTACTATTAAAAGCATTTGCTAATAAATTATCTTTTTCATGCGATTTACATTTTGCTTTTAAACAAGCAATTTCATCTTCAAGAATATTGCATTTACCACATACAACTTTTTCACATGTTATTTTCTCTAAACATGCAATTTTATCATTTAAGACAATGCAAGATTTGCAAACAGTATTTTCGCATGCTTTCTTTTCTAAAGTGATAACTTTATCATTTAACTCATTTTTGATTTTATTATCACATGCAATGGTTTGTTTACAATTATTCAACTCATTTTGACATAATAACAATTCTTCTTTTAATTTAGCATTCTCATTTTTATAACTATTTACGAGAACAATCAATTTTTGAAAAGAGACATTTAACATATCAATATCATCATCGTTATCACTACAACTAGAATAACTTGAGTATGAAGTACATACCTCTTTCTCGCAGTCGACGATGAGACACGTTTCTTCATTTCTTTGATCTCGGGTTTCGTCTCTCTTTTCTTTTGAGTTTCCACCATAGGTGATGTTCAAGTTCTCCCAAATATCACGAGCAGTTTCAAAGAGATAAACACGCTCAATATCATCGTTAGTAAGAACCGAAAAGAGAAATTTTTTGGCTTCATAATTTAAACAACAATTATCCTTATCTTCGTCGGACCATTCCGAGCTAGGTTTTTCAACAACTTTGTTGTTTTGAAATTTTGTGGGTTTGAAATTTCCTTTAATAATAATATCCCAAATATTTTGATTTATCCCACGAACATAACGTTCAAAAGAATTTGCCCAAAGATCAAAATTTTCGAAATCAATAAGTAGAGATTTAGAAAACCAAGCATTTTGTTGAGCCATAGCAAAAAAAAGGATTTAAAAAAAATAAAATAGACGATTTTTGAAAGCCCCGCTCTGATACCAAATGTTAGACAACCTAGGGGGGGGGGAAGGTTGTATTTAAAATCTTTTACTTTCAAAAATTCTTTTACAAATAAATACAGTACAGAAACAGTATAAATAAATCAGAGTATACAAATAATAAATACACAACAATTATATAAACAGATATAATTAAAATGCACAGCGGAATAAATAAAGAGATAAAGGTTAGAGATACTTGACACAGAGATTTACTGATTTACCACCAACTGTGATAAACCAGCAGCCGAGACACTTCTCGACACGATCCAATAAATGTATTCTTTACGGTAGAACACAAACCAAATACAAAGGAATTTGTAATAGTTTCTCAAGCCTCTGCTATGAGATAAACAGGATCACACACCCGTTATTCAAATACTTACAAGAGGAGTATAACTCACAATGGGTAATCACTCTTGTATAATAATCACTTGGATATTTTATAAAAAGGGTTTTATAAAATATATATATTAAATAAGTGAGAGAGCTGAGAAAAGGATGGAGTTGGTTGCTTGCTGTTGTTGTTTGTGTGGTCTGCTTTCTTCACCATCAGCATGCAAATATATAGCATGAAGCTTCCAACGGATATGTGCATCCGCGGTATACCGCCAAATGCACGCGGTATACCGTGCAGACAAAAGTACACTGACACTCAACGGCTCTCATGCAAAGTTGACTTCTGGAATACGTACCCGCGGTATACCGGCTAGGACTCGCGGTATACCGGCGTCAGAAAAAGAACTTCCAACCAATCAGAGACAAACACCACGCCTGCCGCGGTATACCGCCTGTACCTTCGCGGTATACCGGCCAATATGTACCCGCGGTATACCGGGCATTCTCCACGGTATACCGGCGTCAGAATAGACACCTTCCAGGACGCAACCAATCTTGCTGGATCTTCTCAAAAAAAAACTTTATTTAATTAAAATCATTTATGGTTTTTAGAAATATCCAAGTGGTATATTATTTTAGGGTGTTTATCATTATAAATTATAAACACTAATGACAACGTAAATCTTCCGTCTTGAACTCTTCAGATAAAATCTTCGTGTTCTTCAAGAACTGTACACTTGGATAGGATTGTTAGATAAACAATAATACGGTGTGTTTGTAATCATCAAAATAAATATATATAAATATATAGAGATGTGGTACACTTGCACCAACATTTTGTATTTTGTAATTTTTATTTTTAATGAATGGTATGAATTTTTATTTTTATTATTTATCTTATTTTTATTTATTAAAAAATATATAAATATTTTTATTTTGTTAAATAATTAAATGTATAAATAAAAGAATTAAAATAAATGAGGTGGCAAAAGGGTTTGAGGAAATGGGGTAAGGGTGTTTAGGGATTGAGTGAGGGATTGAGAAAAGCTGATGTGGCGCTGATGTGGAGCTGGAATCTTTGAAAGATGGGGTCATGGGACATGGGGTACTGATGGCCTAATAAATATTGGATATTTATAATTAAAAATATAAGTATATATATATATATATTATTTGATTGTTAAAAACATGATTTTCTTTAATAAATCTTCATTGGAATTTATTTATTTGTCAACTGACAATTTATACTAGGGAAATTAATTAAAATACCCCAAGTTTGACCAAGTATTACCAAAATACCACAAATCTCTCCCACTTTGCAAAAATATCCTTTTTTCCGCGATGGGAGCCTGCGATCGCGGGCCAGGGACCATTTCTGACACTTTTTTAAACTTGCAGGGACCATTTTTGAATAATTCAATCCCGCGATCGCGAAGGAATCCCGCGATGGGATTATTTTTGTGACTTTTCAATTGCAAGGGACCATTTTTGAAAAATTCCAGGGACCATTTTTGAAAATATGACCCGCGTAGACACTGTAGCACCCCCGCGTAGTCCACTGTAGCACCCGCGTTCGTCCAATTTAATGAATTTGATTTGTAATGTTACACTTTCAACCCTATACTTATTTACTAAATTTACTTTATACCTTTTACTTTCATTATTTTAATTTTACATTTAACACATATAATCGTTTATTAACTAAAATACGTTAAAAAATACGTTTTAATTTTAACAAATTACACCATTATAATCGTCTCTTCGATACGTTCGAAATGAGCCCAATCTTGAATTTTTTTGGATTTATATATTTTAATATATATCATATACAATTATACACTACATAAAAAAATATTTTTTATATTTAAAATTCATACCTTTATAGTTAATTATTTAATTTATGGTACATCTCTTATTTTTTTTTCAATTTTGTTTTACACTCCTATCGCATTAACATAATAATCATATATTAACTAATTCATTAAATCGTTTTAAATTATTATTATTTGAATGTGTTTATAGATATCGTGAATGGCAATAGGAGAAGGTTTCACGAGAAGAATATGAAATGGGGTTTTGACAAGTTGGTATCACTGGACTCATTTAAGAATTGTGAAAATGGGTATTTGACGAATGATGATTCATGTGTGTTTGGAGCTGAAGTATTTGCAGTTACAGAGTATGCACAAAAGAATCGATGTATTTCCAACGTAACTTAGATTAAAATTATCTCTTTCAGTTTAGTCCCGTCCCGTCCCATCCAGTTCAGTCTCGTCCAGTTCCGTCCCGTCCCATCTAGTATGCGTACCAAACGCTACCTAAGAGTACCATAAATTAAATAATTAACTATAAGGGTATGAATTTTAAATATAAAATATTTTTTATGTAGTGTATATGATATATATTAAAATATATAAATCAAAACAATTCAAGATTGGGCTCATTTCGAACGTATCGAAGAGACGATTATAATGGTGTAACTTGTTAAAATTAAAACGTATTTTTTAACGTATTTTTGTTGATAAACGATTATATGTGTTAAATGTAAAATTAAATTATGAAAGTAAAAGGTATAAAGTAAAGTTAGTAAATAAGTATAGGGGTTGAAAGTGTAATCTTCAATTCTGATTTTGATTTGGAATGTTACACTTTCAACCTCTATACTTATTTACTAAATTTACTTTATACCTTTTACTTTCATTATTTTAATTTTATATTTAACACATATAATCGTTTATTAACTAAAATACGTTAAAAAATACGTTTTAATTTTAACAAATTACACCATTATAATCGTCTCTTCGATACGTTCGAAATGAGTCTAATCTTGAATTTTTTTGATTTATATATTTTAATATATATCATATACACTACATAAAAAATATTTTATATTTAAAATTCATACCCTTATAGTTAATTATTTAATTTATGGTACTCTTAGGTAGCGTTTGGTACGCATACTAGATGGGACGGGACGGAACTGGACGAGACTGAACTGGATGGGACGGGACGGGACTAAACTGAAAGAGATAATTTTAATCTAAGTTACGTTGGAAATACATCGATTCTTTTGTGCATACTCTGTAACTGCAAATACTTCAGCTCCAAACACACATGAATCATCATTCGTCAAATACCCATTTTCACAATTCTTAAATGAGTTCAGTGATACCAACTTGTCAAAACCCCATTTCATATTCTTCTCGTGAAACCTTCTCCTATTGCCATTCACGATATCTATAAACACATTCAAATAATAATAATTTAAAACGATTTAATGAATTAGTTAATATATGATTATTATGTTAATGCGATATGAGTGTAAAACAAAATTGAAAAAAAAAAGATGTACCATAAATTAAATAATTAACTATAAGGGTATGAATTTTAAATATAAAAATATTTTTTTATGTAGTGTATAACTGTATATGATATATATTAAAATATATAAATCCAAAAAAATTCAAGATTGGGCTCATTTCGAACGTATCGAAGAGACGATTATAATGGTGTAATTTGTTAAAATTAAAACGTATTTTTTAACGTATTTTAGTTAATAAACGATTATATGTGTTAAATGTAAAATTAAAATAATGAAAGTAAAAGGTATAAAGTAAATTTAGTAAATAAGTATAGGGGTTAAAAGTGTAACATTCCAAATCAAATTCATCAAATTGGACGAACGCGGCTGCTACAGTGGACTACGCGGGTCATATTTTCAAAAATGGTCCCTGGAATTTTTCAAAAATGGTCCCTTGCAATTGCAAAGTCACAAAAATAATCCCATCGCGGGATTTCTTCGCGATCGCGGGATTGAATTTTTCAAAAATGGTCCCTGCAAGTTTAAAAAAGTGTCAGAAATGGTCCCTGGTCCGCGATCGCGGGCTCCCATCACGGAAAAAGGGGTATTTTTGCAAAGTGGGAGAGATTTGTGGTATTTTGGTAACACTTGGTTTGACTTAGGGTATTTTAATTAATTTCCCTTTATACTATATTATAAAATATTTGAAAAAACTCCTAAAAACAAGTTTTTATAAATTAAGTACTGTTTATTAATGTATATTATTTAAAATTCAAGATTACAAGTAACGATACGCGAGTAGAATTGTTTAAAGTTGCATGTTTAAATTCATAATTAACTGATAAATATAATCAAATACATGATAAACATCCCATTTGAAGTATAAATAATTTAAAATATAATCAGAATAATTATTGAATTGTAACAAAATACTTAATTACTCTTTATAAAAAATTATTAATTAAATTTAAAATAATTCACATCATTATTAAACCTAAATTACATTAAAATAACAAATTAAACAAATTTATAAAAAAACATCATTGCTTATTTAAAATTAGACAAAACCGCATTATAAAATCGGCAAAGACAAAAAACATTAAAATCAAGATTTATCACGCTGCATTAGGGGATAGAATTCTAGTTATATTATAATTAAGATATATATAAATTATATATTTTTTTAATTCAAATGATATCTATACATATAATAAATAAGTAACTAGCATGTCACGTGTCGTCTTCTGGTGAGTCGACTTCAGTATTTTCCCGTCTAAACATGTATCTGGACGCAGTTTACATTATAAGTTCATTTAGCGCAACCACATTCACTCCTCCTTAAATCTCTCCTTAATTCAATTTTTTTAATTTATACGTTACATTTACTACTCTTATAATTAGGTATTTAGTTTACTTTTAATCCCTTACTTTTTTATTTTTCATTTTAGACTCTTATCATATAAACATAAATAATGTATATGAATTAAAATGCATTAAAAGAACATTTCTATTTTTTACAAATTATACCATTGTAATCGTTTCGTCCATACCTTCGAAATGAGCCCAATATTAAATATTTTTGGATTTAATTATATTATTAAATATCATAAATATATACGAATATTTGTGGATGATTACCGACTTTATCGATTCAAGACTTAAAAACTCACAAGATTTTGTATTTTATTTTCTTATGATTGTTTTCTAGCAAACTTTTACATATAGTTACTTAAAAATATAGACATATAATCAATTAATCACCATATTCAACCAAATATGAACATGAAATAAAATTATTTTTTCAAATTCTCGACTTTAGATTCGAGATACTTTGCGCCGCATCGCGCGCGGTTACCTATCTAGTATAATTATATAAATGTATGGATATGTTTTTGAGTAACTTCGAACTTCTAGATAAGATATGGTTAAATAATATGTACTTGGAAAATGAATGAATACAAGTCAAGAAAAACCAATAAAATAAAAGAAGATACTAAAAGACACGATTTCTAGAATTCGTATTTAATTATTTTGGTCAATTATGGTCCTTGACGATTTCTAGAACTTTATATTTTCAATTCAAAGTCAGTTTTATATTCTTATTAATCCAAAGAACATTGCTTCTTAGAATTTTTTTTTGTAAGGCAAGACAATATTATTAAACAACCAAAAGAGTTACAATCGAAATCGGGCAAAGCCCAACCAAACAACATACAAAAACAAAAACAAAAAAAAGGCGCCTGCCCGGATTAAGCACCCAAAGATTACCAGCAGTAAGCCAAAAAGATGCTTAAACGAAACAAAACGAGCGGCAGCGCAACGAAACAGAAGCTACTGGCCAGCCGCTAGCTTATTCCATCCAATAGCTTAGACCATTCAGCCAAACTTCAAGCAGCCGTAAACAATGACAAAACAGGTGGTTCAGCCTCGAACGAGTAGACTCAGTGATAACTCTATTTTTAGAGTTATTATTTCCTTTTATTTTGTCAAATTTTAGCCATTTCACTTCTCAAAACCCTCATTCTTGGTAATATTCCTGAAATGAGCAAAAAGAGTGAACCACAGTTTTTATAAACCATTTTGGTAGAGTTTTGTTGTTTTTTCACGAAATATCTGCAGTGACTTGCGCATCCCACCCGGACCCCACTGGCGAGCAAAGAAGAAGACAAAAGAAAAACAACTCTTAGCTTGGAAGTAAAATCTGGAGAATAGAAGACTCTAATGGCAGAGGCATGGGATGGTGAAATACAAGCATGTTCCCTAAGACATGGCAAGATGAATTGTTTAATAAAACCCATGGTACTTTAAGTAGACTTTTTGGAAAAGGTGAAGGGACCTTGGGGTAAAAGAGCTACAAGCTTGTGGATAGAAGAAATACTCAAAGAAGCTGAATTTTATGTCTTCTATTTTCAGTCTTTAGTCTCTAGTTTAAACCCATCTTTTGTTGGTCCAACTTTTCCTCTTAGTATATAAAGAGGTGTTGGGTTTCATTTAATTCATCCTTCATATCTCCATCTACCACATTTAGTGCAAGCTTAGTTGTAGTTGTTAGTTTAGAATTTACTGCAGTAGCTCTCTAATTTTTTGTATTTCGATTTGTAGTGTAATCTTTAGTTTTCAAGTAATTAGCGGCAGTGACGTATCCTCGTTCCCCACTGCAGTTTTAATCAAAGTCACTTCCAGTTTACTTATGTGCAACTTCTCATCTGTTGTTTTCTTTACTTTGGTAATTATGGGCTAAGCATCCCTTGGGATGTAGGAAGGAGAAGTACCTGGATTTTATGAAAAATGTTTGAGTAATCTTTATACTTGGAATATTTATTGTTTTGGTCATTCACTCTCGATTATTGCCCAATGATGCGAACAAGCCGATCACTTGTAAGGATCTAAAAGTCTAGTTCTTAACTCAGAAATGAGTAGAAAGCTGTTGGGTCATCAAGATTTGAAGATGACCTCATGATCTCCTTTTATACTTTGAAAAACATTTTATACTTAGAGAAATCTTGGATGGTTCTTTGTAATGGCTTGTACAAGATAGCAAAAGTTTGGTGAAGTCAAAGATCAACCAAAGTCAAGATTGAAGATTCTCTTATTGTGGAAGTGAAAGATCTTTTATCAACACATACAAGTCATAGTCCACCGATTGTCTCCATGAAGATCGGTGAGATCCCAAATAGGAGATTTTCCCCATTATCTCCTTGCCATGAAGATCTTCATCATAAGAGGTAAAGTTGGCCATCCCACCGATTGTTCCCATGAAAATCGGTGGGACCCTCAAAAGTTAGTGCATCCTCTCATATCTTCACTCCTAAGAAGACTTCCACCTACCAAGTTCATGACATGTCGGTGGAATCTTTAAATATGAGGATCCTACCTTTTGTCCATACTAAAAGGTTTTCTCTTCAAAGATATAATGTCTGGGTATGGAAGAAAAAGGTACATTTGTCCTTTTTCCCATTCTTAGATATTGTCTCCATCAAACCTTTCTAGCTTTATAGGAAAAGACATATCAACTTTTGAGAGTCAAAACCTATCCTTCAATGACAAAGTGACAAGTGTCCCATGCAACACATACTCTTGGCACTATATAAAGATGAAGACCTCTCCATGCATAAATCATCTTGAGAGACTTGAAGATTACTGTGTGCTATAAGATTCTACGTGAACTGGAAAATTTCTCTCAGTGCAAGAAATCTCCATATTGCTCAAAACTTCATAGCTTTGTTCTAAGCGTTCTTAGTTATTTTGTTTAGTATACTTTGTGAAAGATTGTTAGAATAGTTTATCTCTTCTTTTCCGCAACACTCTTAAGTTTCTATGTGTAATTCTGATAACGCCACTTTTTGGCGTTATTTTCAGTTCTCAAACCAACGAGATTGGCTTGTATTCAAGTAAAAAGGCGTGTATTTTACGGTTTATCTAGTGAATTATGCAGGTTAGCTAAAAGGCGGCATTTCTCGAGAAAGAATCTAAAAGAACCCAAAACGAGTCAAAACAAAGCCTAACGGGAGCCCAAAAGCCAAGCCCAAGACCCGCGACCGAACCAGAAAATGACCCACGCAGCAAATACAACACGCGCGACTTACCACGCGACTTGCAAGTCGCGTGGCAGGTCGCGTAAGTGTCTGTTTCGCGATTTTCAGCTATTTTATCCGGGGTTTAGGTCATTATTCGATATCATTCTTACGGCAGACGATCGGGAGCAGTTCAGGGGCGACTTTGGGCGATTTTTCGGAGTCCTCGAAGCTACGTTAGAGAGCCGATCACGGATACATTCATCACGGAACGTAGAGACGAACACGAGAGGAGGGAGTTTTCATCACTTGTTATCACAATTTCATCTTTCACATTTGATCATGTTTACATACACTTTTGCACATTTTTCTCTTATGTTTGAATCCACCACCGACATGAACTAACCGGTTCGTGTTGGGGGTTGGAATGAATTCAGTTTATAAGCATGTGACGAATTGATTTGAACGTTTATCAGTTTTCCTTACTTAATGAAGTATGTGATGTTGTTCTTAATGTTTTTGTGAATTTGGCCAGTTTACAATTGATTTATTGTTAGTAATTAAGTTCGTGAGAATTGATTGCTATTTAGAATTAGAAATTGCATGCCTAAAGCCCGAAAGGTGATAGAGATATACCGAGTAGACTTTAGTCCCATTTAAACCGTTAGGTTGATATCGAGAGATAAAATCTAGCCAATTTAACATAAATCGAGTACTTAATGTGTTTTGGAATCCATAAGTGAGATCGAGAGATTGAACTTATCCTTTTCAAAATAAAATCCGTTGTTAGTCGAAAGAAAACGACGGTGATCTTAAAAGATTTGGGAATCATTAAGGGGATTAACTGGTAACTGTTTTGAGTCGATTATTTGCATGTGTATAACCTGAGGATTTCCAACCCTCAACTTTTCTCTCTATCAAAGTCTTCAAAGCTGTTCTGTTTGTCTTATGTTTGATGTGATTTTATTTTCTGCAATTAGTAGTTTAAAACCAGCCATCTCTAAATTCTACAGTCCAGTTAATAGAGCCTATAGTAATTGTGATACTTAGTTCCTAGTTCCCCGTGATTCGATACTCGTACTTTCTCAAGTACTATTACTTGACTTCGACCCGTACACTTGCGGTAAGATTCGCGGGGTGTCAAAACCCCGTGTCAAGTTTTTGGCGACGTTGCCGGGGAACTAGTTGTAGCTAATAGCACTACCATCTATACGCGCTATTAGATTGGGCATTTTCTTTTCTTGTTATTTTTCCATCACTTTCAGTTTTTGGATTATTGACTTTGCTTTCTTCTTTTCAGGTACCACTTGGTTTATGCCAAGGACAACCCGAGGAAAAGAGATCGAACAATTTGATCCGGAGATCGAAAGAACCGCTCGTCGGCTGCGTAAGGAAGCGAAAGCCAAAAGAAATATGAAATTCGAGATGTCCGACGACGAGAGACCACCTCCGCGCAATGACCCTCCCCCTCGCCGCAACAATCCACCACCGCCACCGGAAAGAGTCCCTATGCGGTCGTTTGCCGACCCGAATGTGGCAGCGGCCCGCATAGGTATTCAACCACCTACCACTGCGGCTAACTATTTCGAGATAAAGCCGAGCACCATCGTAATGGTGCAGCAAAATCAATATGGAGGAGCACCGACCGAAGATCCTCACGCTCATCTCCAGGCTTTCGAGCGCATTTGTAGCACCTTCAAGATCAACGGGATGGAGGAGAACGCAATCAAACTGAGGCTGTTCAATTTTTCATTAAAAGGTCGAGCTGAAATATGGATAGAAGGCCTACCGTCAGATCAGATCACTACTTGGGCACAGTTGAGAGCAGCCTTCCTCCAAAAGTTTTTCCCACCGAGCAGAACCGCCCAACTAATGGCGGAGATCACCCATTTTTCTCAATGGGATCAGGAAACGTTATATGAGGCTTGGGAGCGTTATAAGGACATGATCAAGAAGTGTCCTCATCATAGGCTACAGGGCTGGGTCATCATCCATACCTTCTTCAGTGGACTCCACCCGCAATTTAAGAACGACATCACGGCTGCCGCGGGTGGAGCACTAATGGACAAGTTGTATGAGGAAGCGTGCGAGCTGATTGAGAACTTGGCCGAACATAGTTTCTCCACTCCGAGATCAGCGGTAAGACGAGTTGCAAGTGTCCAAGAGAGTAATGAGCTGAATGAACTGAAAGCTCAACTGGCATTCATCACAAATCAAATGAATAGAGGAATTCCGAAAGCACCCGAGCAAATCCAGTATATGCAAAACCGGAATCATCAGCCGAGAAACGACCCGTTCTCCAACACGTATAATGAAGGGTGGAAAAAGCACCCAAATTTCTCGTGGAGTCAACCCGGTCAACAGCCAGGTAATTTTTTTAACTCTTCAAATTCTTCTAATGCTAATAATGCTTATCGTCCTCCAGGTTTTAATCAAAGAAACGAAGGACCAACCGGAGAGAAGAAACCGGGGCTGGAGGAGATGATGATGAAGTTCATGTCGAAAATGGACAACACGGTTGGAGAGCTAGCAAGCACTGTGAACACGGTGAAAACCGCAATTGATCAGAATACAGCTGCAATCAAGATCCTCGAGAGGCAAGTAGGGCAGATCTCCGAGGCCCTACAAAACCGACCACCTGGCACATTTCCAAGCATGGCCGAAAAGAGGAACCAAGAGAATTGTAATGCCATCTATCTGAGATGGCAAGGAGCTGAATGAGGAGCCAGCAAAGGAAGCCGAGAATGATGTAGAGATCATTGACATGGATGCATTAGAGGCCGATGAAGAGCGTAAGAGGAAAGAGAAGCCAAAGGAGAAAGAAGTGACACCACCGGTCAAGCCGGCAGTACCGAGAGTACCTTACCCGAGCAGGCTGAAAGCAAATAAGGATCAGGTCAATTTTTCTAAATTTATTGAAGTATTTAAAAAGCTAACGATCAATATCCCTTTTGCAGATGCCCTCACCCAAATGCCCTCTTACATGAAATTCATGAAAGATATCCTTTCCAAAAAGAGGGCGATCGATCATCAATCCACAGTTACACTCACTGAAGAGTGTAGTGCCATCTTCCAGAATAAGCTTCCCCAGAAGCTCAAAGACCCAGGGAGTTTTTCAATCCCTATTCAAATTGGGGATCTTAGTTTTAATAAAGTGTTATGTGATTTAGGGCGAGTATTAATTTAATGCCGCTTTCTATTTTCAGGAAACTTGGATTGGGCGAGGTGAGTCCCACGTTCATGACGCTCAAGCTTGCGGATCGGTCAATAAGATACCCATACGGAGTCGTTGAAGACGTACTCATCAAGGTCGGTAAGTTTTACTTTCCAGTCGACTTCGTGGTGATCGATATAGACGAAGATGAAGAGGTCCCGTTGATTTTGGGACGATCATTCTTAGCCACGAGCCGAGCTTTGATTGATATGGAAGAGGGTGAGATCAAGTTCAGAGTTGGCGGTGAGAACGTGAGGTTCAAGTTGCTGGAAAGAAGAAGTGGTGAAAGAGAGGAAGGAGTAGAGAAGTCCGCGAAAAACCGTAAGTGTGGACGGTACAATTCTGCGGATACGGAGCCAAGTTGAAACCGCACAGTCGTGCCACGACTTTAAATACGGCGCTGGGTGGGAGGCAACCCACCAAGGTTTGTTTCCTTTTAGTATTTTTAGTTTAAGTGTGTTTTATTTCAGAAAAACCATAAAAATCGAAAAATTGAAAACCCCAAAAATATTTTTGAAACAGGGACATACGCGGTTTGCCACGCGGTTTGTATACCGCGCAGCAAGCCGCGGGACCCTCTGTTTGTTTCTGAAACAGTGGGTTACGCGGTTTGCCACGCGACTTGCAAGTCGCGGGCTAAACCGCGGGAGTCCCTGTTTCCTCGTTTTGTTTTTCGTGCAGTTTTTATTCCTTTCTTGCTTTGTGTGTTTCTTTTCCAGTTTTCTGTCTTGTGCTTTGTTTTTCTTTGTTTTGTTTTGCATGTTCTCTCCGCACCTTTAAGTGCTCAACCTTTCAAGAATCCCCTCCAGCCGGGCAAACCAGGTATGTTCTAACCCTTTCTGCTAAACGAGTGGTGTATGATGTGTTATTCTATTATTAGTTACACGAGATGCATCAAACCTAAGTTTCACTTAGGTTTGGGGTGCCTCAATTTTTCCACATCCACACACTCACCTTTTGACCCTGTGCAAACCTCGGTTTCACCGAGGTTTGGGGTTGGCTTTTATTTGGCAAACCTAGGCCACGACCTAGGTTTGGGGTGCCCATATTAGAAATTTTGGATTTTCTTTTGCTTGCTATGTAATGCCTTGCCCGTCCTTTTCATACCTGTAATAACTGCACAATGACTCGAGTCACATCACCTACAACTTGCTTGCACATTGGGGACAATGTGTGGGTAAGGTTTGGGGTTGCCCAATCGGGCCCAAGTTTATGCACGTAGATTTCCCACATTTCTGAGTATCTAGATCACATAGCTAAAATTTTTGTTTTGAATGATTGAGACCGACCGTTTTGGGAAGAATCTTATGATAGTGACGTGACCGTTAGGGAAGGACCGGGAAAGGACATGACTAGGGACATTAGTGGAGACCACCCGATAGTGAGATTTTGAGCCTAAAAGACGTTTTTCATTTCGAGGGATTCATACACCTAATTCTGATACACTTTTTTGAACTCCTTGTCGTGAATGTAGAATGATCTCGCTACATTATTGCATTGAGTAGCAAAGACGAACATCAGGATATTAGGAAAGGGTATAGTAGACCATATCGTGTGGACCTTAAGATATGATTCCAGGCATTGTGTGCTTTGTCTTAACCCTGTGTTTAGCTATCATTCCCTTTTACCTCTTGTGTGTATCCATAACCCCCTTTGCAGCCAAATACGCACCCTAATTACTTCTAAACCCACCGTTAAACCTTTAGCCATAAGCCTTAGCCAACCCTTATCCGAAAGTGTGTAAATCAAAGGCAATAATGAACTACGAAAGACAGAGCAGAAAAGAAGAGAACAGGCCAGTCATGAGAATAAATTGGGTCAATGTAACCCAAGAAATAGAAAAGAGGGCCAATGTTGCCCAAAAAAAATTATTTAGATAATAGTTAGAGCTGAAAAATAAGAGAGTCAAAGCGACTCCAATAGTGAAGAAAAGGGCCAAGGAAGCGAATGTGAAGCAACGAGAGTTCAGGAATTGCCATTGATTGACACACCGAGGATTTTTGATCCTTTTTACCCTTCGTTTCTTAGCCTTAACCTTAGCCCCATTACAACCCGTGTAAAGACCTGGATGATCTTTTGGGAAAATGTGATTACGGTTTACGACTGCCTTTACTGATATTCCCTGTCTTGCTATTTGATTTCTTTCTGAGATCAAACTTTTGGACATTTGTGCGTCTTCAATAGAGTTGTCATGCAATTATTGCGTATTCTTGTACATAATTTCCTTAAACATGACAACACGAGCGACAACCTAGGTTCGAGTGCAAAGAGAGTATCCCATGAGGTAGGGTCGAGGCGAAATGTTTTCCCTAGTGTGTTTGGACTTAGTCTAACCTTAACGTATTCGGAACAGCCACGAGTTCAACTCCCAATGGAAGGTCATAGATCAAACGAAATAAGAATGAGGCGAGAGTGAGATAGACATTCACGGGTACGGGAAATCACCGATGCATCGCTTGGTACCGATTGGGAATTGTGCAGTCATTACTAAATTCACCGTGTGCTTTTATTCTATTTTATCGCTAATTTGCTTGGGGACAAGCAACGCTCGGTTTGGGGTTGTTGATAACGCCACTTTTTGGCGTTATTTTCAGTTCTCAAACCAACGAGATTGGCTTGTATTCAAGTAAAAAGGCGTGTATTTTACGGTTTATCTAGTGAATTATGCAGGTTAGCTAAAAGGCGGCATTTCTCGAGAAAGAAGCTAAAAAGAACCCAAAACGAGTCAAAACGAAGCCTAACGGGAGCCCAAAAGCCAAGCCCAAGACCCGCGATCGAACCAGGACCCAACCCGCGAACCAGAAAACGACCCGCGCAGCAAATACAACACGCGCGACTTACCACGCGACTTGCAAGTCGCGTGGCAGGTCGCGTAAGTGTCTGTTTCGCGATTTTCAGCTATTTTATCCGGGGTTTAGGTCATTATTCGATATCATTCTTACGGCAGACGATCGGGAGCAGTTCAGGGGCGACTTTGGGCGATTTTTCGGAGTCCTCGAAGACACGTTAGAGAGCCGATCACGGATACATTCATCACGGAACGTAGAGACGAACACGAGAGGATGGAGTTTTCATCACTTGTTATCACGATTTCATCTTTCACATTTGATCATGTTTACATACACTTTTGCACCTTTTTCTCTTATGTTTGAATCCACCACCGACATGAACTAACCGGTTCGTGTTGGGGGTTGGAATGAATTCAGTTTATAAGCATGTGACGAATTGATTTGAACGTTTATCAGTTTTCCTTACTTAATGAAGTATGTGATGTTGTTCTTAATGCTTTTGTGAATTTGGCCAGTTTACAATTGATTTATTGTTAGTAATTAAGTTCGTGAGAATTGATTGCTATTTAGAATTAGAAATTGCATGCCTAAAGCCCGAAAGGTGATAGAGATATACCGAGTAGACTTTAGTCCCATTTAAACCGTTAGGTTGATATCGAGAGATAAAACCTAGCCAATTTAACATAAATCGAGTACTTAATGTGTTTTGGAATCCATAAGTGAGATCGAGAGATTGAACTTATCCTTTTCAAAATAAAATCCGTTGTTAGTCGAAAGAAAACGACGATGATCTTAAAAGATTTGGGAATCATTAAGGGGATTAACTGGTAACTGTTTTGAGTCGATTGTTTGCATGTGTATAACCTGAGGATTTCCAACCCTCAACTTTTCTCTCTATCAAAGTCTTCAAAGCTGTTCTGTTTGTCTTATGTTTGATGTGATTTTATTTTCTGCAATTAGTAGTTTAAAACCAACCATCTCTAAATTCGACAGTCCAGTTAATAGAGCCTATAGTAATTGTGATACTTAGTTCCTAGTTCCCCGTGATTCGATACTCGTACTTTCTCAAGTACTATTACTTGACTTCGACCCGTACACTTGCGGTAAGATTCGCGGGGTGTCAAAACCCCGTGTCAAATTCTTGTTGAAAGATTTTCAATAATAGAATTAAAATTGTGAAAATTTTGAGTATTGTATTCAACCCCCCCTTCTACAATACTTGTTATAGCCATCTGGGACTAACAAGTGGTATCAGAGCGGAAAAGTTTAACTCATAAACTTGATCTGCGATGGCTGCCTCATCTTCTTCAAATGTTGAAAATGCTTTTCAAAACAACTTTTCTGAAAATGGTTCCATTACCAAACCTCCTAAGTTTAACCCCAACAACTTTTCTTTGTGGAAAAGCCGGATGATGCTTTTCATGGAAGGAGTGGATAGTAGATATCCAACCATTCTTAGTGAGGGACCCATAGTTCCTAGAGTCTGGTCTCGCTATGAAACCAAGAAATCTGGTAAAGAAGTTGTTGGCAAAGATGATTCTGATGATTCTTCTGATGAAGAAAAATCTGTTGCTACTGGTCGTTACATTCTTAAAAATCCTAAGAAATATACTGATGAGTAAAAACGTCTTATGTTTCTTGATTCTAAAGTTAGAACTATCATTGCTCTATCTCTTCCTGATGAAGTGTACCACTCTCTAGTAAATTTCTCTACTGCCAAAGAAATGTTGTCCACTCTGTGTGTTCTGTACGAAGGTACAGAGGAAGTGAAGAAATGCAAAAAGGTCTCTCTCATTAGAATGTATGAGCTTTTCACTCATGAAAAAGGTGAATCTCTTCCTAGCTACTATAATCGTTTTAACTGTCTTCTTAATGATTTAAAGCTGTTAGGTTGAGTGTATGACAATGAGGAAATCTTGTGTAAGTTTATGGACTGTCTTCCTGATTTTTGGGAAAACATCTGTACTTGTATAAAGACAACCAAGGATCTTGATCATATGTCTCTTACTGTTCTTTATGGAACTCTTTTCAACTATGAGCAGACGAAGCTGCAAAGGTATATAAAGAGCTCTTCTCTAGCTCTCCTAAGTGACTCCTCCAAAAAGACTAAGTGTATTCCAAGAATCACCTACCCATCTGACTCTCACCATGATAGTCAAGAAGATCTCAATGATCATTCGGAGGCATATCTTAGTGATGCTGAGGATGAATGTGAGGAAACTTCAATTGACAAATTATCTGATGAAATGGCCATGTTGGATGGGCATTCTAAATCCAAATCTCACCCCTCTTCTGGAAAATATAAGTTTGGTAGAAAATCATCCTCTTCTCTCTCCAAACATTCTTCTTTGGACAAATCTAATGAGGAATGTTTTAACTGTGGTAAAAAGGGTCATTTTGCTTCTGAGTGTAAAAGTAAACATCTTGAAAGACCCAGAACTACTTCCTCAGGCCGATTTTCCTCAAAATCGGGAAGATCCAAATATGATTCCCAAGAGTTCAACCAATCTTTCTCTTCTGCAAATTCTGACCGGGCTGAAAGATACAAGGAAAAATACAAGAGAGAAAAGGAAAGAAATGAAAGATTTGTCAGAAGAGGAAAGGGTCTGCCTGCTAAAACTCATGATTTGGCAGATGAACCCACATCTGAAAGCGAATGACACCTCAAATGTCTGTTTCATGGCCAAGATAAATGACATGGATGATCTAGAAGGCCACATCTCCTCAACTGCTCTTGTATCAGCTAAGTGCTTATCCTCCTCTTTCAACTCAATCAAAATATTTTCTAACTCTGAAAAAGGCAAGTCTCTGGGTGCCGATTCTTTCTTAAAAGAAAATTCTTCAAATCTTTTCAAAAACAATTTTGTGGCCTCTTCCACCGATTTTATTCCCAGATCGGTGAACCTCAAAATGACCACTTCAAAAGAAAAGATTTCTGTCCTCCCAAATTTTGAAAAAAGAATTTTAGGTGTTGCACCCCAAATCTTTGATTCTACATCAAAATCTTTAAGGACATTCATAAAAGGCAAAAGTAAGGAAAAATGTCAAGGTTCTAAAAAGGCATTTCTTTATAAAAAGTGTTATATCTGTGGTGATACTTCTCATTTTGCCAAAGACTGTCAGAAAGAAAGAATTGATCTAAGTGACACCAACTCTTTTTCTTCTAACCCAAAAGGACCCACCAGCAAATGGGTACCTAGAAAATAAATTCTTTGTGATTGCAGATTTTGAGCTAGACAGATGGATCTATGTGGTCAAATATAAAAGTGAGAAAATTGACGAAATCTTCAAGATCATCATGCAAAATTGGAGTGTCAAATGATGAACTCCTAGATCTCCTTGTTTTGAAAAACCTACCATTGGCACACTCACTAGTGCCAACCTCTTCTCCACCGACATCTTACATCTCCCATCACTCTCCTTTATCACTTACATTTCATTTCCCATCATACTTCTCTCTATTTTTCTCATCTCACCAAAGTAGTCCTACCCGATGCTCTACCCACCGAAACCCACATCAATGAGTCTACTTCGGTGAACCTCTCCACTCACTTCAAAACCTTAGAATTCTCTCTTTTGGATGATATCATCACACCCATCTAACCTATACAAACCCATCTCTCTTTTCTTTTCTTTTCTTTATAAAAACCGACTCTCTCTAGTCTAAACTCATCTCACCAAATCCCTCCATTTTTTTTCTTAACCAATCACCTTAACCACCGAAAATCAAGCAGCTGCCAAAATCCCCCCCCCCCCCCCCCCCGACATGCACCCCCATCAACACCGAAGAGCATCTAAATTCCTAAGAGAACTCCCACCGAACCAAAAATCATCATCCACCACCTTTTTACATCATTTTTTTTGTGCCAACAATCTCATCCACCACCTTTTTGTCCATCATCATAGTAAACTACTTCGTGACATCATCATCCACCACCTTTTTACATCATTATTTTTTTTGTGTGCCAACAATCTCATCCACCACCTTTTTACATCATTTTTTTCAAGAGCATCATGACTCACCCATCATAGCTACGTGGAGCATCCTTATTCTTCAAGCATGCACACACGAAACCATGTATACACTCTCACATACGGCATTTTGTTCTCTCAACAAGTCATATTTTGATGACTTCTTCAAGATAATGTCACCTCATACATCATCATTTCCTATCTATCCTAAACCTAACTTATCCATCCATTATATCTATTTCGGCCCTCTCCCTTCCTTAAACTCCACCGAAAATCTCTCTTCATGCCAACCCACAACACAACAACAACTTATCGGCTGTTTTGTGTTATGCCGACAAGCGCCACCGACAAGCGTCACCAACCACCGACAAGTCAATTTCACATTTATAAACAAGGTGATCGAGACTTGTTGCTGCCGAAAGACACCCATCTCTCTCTAGGTTGTTGCTGTCGATAAGCTAAGATTCCATATACCACCCATCTATCTCTAGGTTGTGGCTGCCGAAAGACACATAAAATCATCAATCTCTTTTCTGCCGAAGGAAAGGCTGCCGATTCCATATCGGCGCTGCCATTTAACCCCTGCCAAAAATCCTAGTTGTCGATCTCCCTTATTGTTACCGAACGAAAACAAAAAGAGCATCTCCACCAATGTTTACCGAGAAGTCTCGGCTGCCGACTGCCACCTCTGCCGACAGCCAACATCGGATGTCTTCCTTGCTGCCGACACCAACCCAATCTGGCAGCCGCTTTGTACCAATCGTCTATCTTCTGCCGATATTCACCCA
Organism: Saussurea involucrata; assembly: GCA_033807775.1. Lineage (NCBI taxonomy): Eukaryota > Viridiplantae > Streptophyta > Magnoliopsida > Asterales > Asteraceae > Saussurea > Saussurea involucrata. The sequence continues at coordinate 12,214,302 of CM066327.1, read as the reverse complement.
AGCATAACAACAGCCTCGCTGAAGCCTGCCGAAACTAGCAGCTGCTGAACACCGATGTCCCCCATCCTCCTATCTTTTTCAGCCGACGCACGCACCAAACAGCACCCTTCGGCTGTATTTTTCTGCCGACAATCCATTCTCTCTTCGCCCCTCTCTTGCCAACTGTAACACCTTAGGCATATCCCACATCGGCCGTGGACAGGAGAGATGCTGGGTATATTAGTAAACCTTGGCCTTACCAGACACAACGCGTTTTGGGGCCACAAGCATGCGGGTTCCTTGGGAACTCTGTGGTTAAGCGTGCTTGGGTGGGAGTAGTACCAGGATGGGTGACCTCCTGGGAAGTCCTTGCCAGGTCGCCAAGAACAAAGCCATGAGCCAGTGGGGCAAAGCAGACAATATTGTGTGGTGGTAAGCGGGGCGTTACAAATGGTATCAGAGCCACTCCTGTGCCGTTCGGGATGGTGGGGAAAACCTCATCGAGGACGATGAGTCCCTAAGGGGGGTGTGTGTAACACCTTAGGCATATCCCACATCGGCCGTGGACAGGAGAGATGCTGGGTATATTAGTAAACCTTGGCCTTACCAGACACAACGCGTTTTGGGGCCACAAGCATGCGGGTTCCTTGGGAACTCTGTGGTTAAGCGTGCTTGGGTGGGAGTAGTACCAGGATGGGTGATCTCCTGGGAAGTCCTTGCGAAGTCCTTGCCAGGTCGCCAAGAACAAAGCCGTGAGCCAGTGTGGCAAAGCGGACAATATTGTGTGGTGGTAAGCGGGGTGTTACACCAACCCAAGATATCACCGACTACCGAATTATTTTTTCCCTTTTGCCAAAAACCGCCGACCATCGCTGCTGCTGACAGCCGATCCCAATCCACCATCGACATGCATGCTTCCCCCCATCAACGTGCATGCTAACGACCCCATCAACCTCAACTCTCTCTCTCCTCTATCCATTTGGAGGTGAAGAAGAAACTGTTTCTCATGCAAAGATTCCCTTTTGTTCTTCTGTTTCTCATGCAAAGAACACAGTCTTTTTCATTTTCTGTTTTCTTGTACACATCCATCTCCACCTAAACCCCCTGACGACAGCAAGCCATCGGCTCCAAGCCACCGAAACACTCTCCTCTCTTCCCTTGCCATCGACAATCACACCACCGAACAGCTCACTAAAACATCGGCTATAAAATACCTTGTTGGTTCCCGTTTTGCTTAGACAAGATTAACAGATTTATTAGTTCGAGTTTATGTTTGATGCGGAAGCGTATTTGAAGAACTAACAGATAAGTTTGTTTAGAAACAATACAGAATATAAAGAAACAGTGATCAGAATATGATATCTCAAAGTTTACTGAGTTTCAACATATAGCAAGAACAGATTTAAGAACAGTGAGTATGCAAAGCTTTAAACAGATATGACTCTAAATGTGCATAAGCTTTGTGTTCTTGTGTGTTGTTATATGTTGTTGTTAGGAAGAACTAAACATTAGTCTTCCTTTTATACTACTCTAAAGGGACCATAAAGTATAAGCTACTGTTGATTGGACGACATGAATAGTTGTACGTATTGTATTGCATTAAATGCCGCAGACGTCTATGTTGTACTAAGCCCTATTGAGTCCACTCAGAGTTTGACACGTGTTGAAGTTGGATAGGGCATGCTACCATGTAAGTTGATGAACAGGTCCAGGAACAGTAGTAAGATATTTCTTCAACAGTGGCAATATATTATAAATATCTTCTAAGTCTTCAGTCTGAACCGCAGAGGCTCTGTCAAGGGTGACAGAGATTTTGCGGCTCGGTCCTTGTAGAGTAGTCTTCACTGGGTTCCTTGTCTTCTGATGTTGTCCGCAGAGGCTCTGTTATTGGTAACAGAGGTTCTGCGGTCTTGGTCTTCTGAAAGCGTCCTTCTGTAGTTTCTTCGGTCTTTGATCACTCTTGATCAAACTTCCTTTGATTCTTCTGAGATGCCCGACAGAGCTTCTGTTGTACTCAGCAGAGCTTCTGTGGAAGTTCTTCTGTACTTAGCCATTTTCAATACTTCTAATATTTCAGAATATTGGAGCTAACATACCTTTCTCTTTGATTCTCTTCCGCTGCCGACACTTCTGTCGGCCATCCCTCTATCGTTTTCTCCATCAGCTGCCGATTCCACCAAGCTGCCGACACTTAATCTCACTGAAAAACAACCTCTTCTCTTCTTGTTTTTATCGAAAAACAACTACAAACACCCCCTTTGTCGGCTGTTAATTTCTACCGAACCTGCTCTCAAATACCCAACACACCGAGATCCAAATCCCAAAACCCCTCTGTCGGCTGTGTTGATTTCGCCGAACACGTGGTGCTGCTTGCGAGTGTTTGAGAGATTTAGAGAGAGAATGCCCTCGTTTGTTATCAGAAACTGCTGGCCATTTATGGGGATTACGTCAAAGTGAGAAAACTCATGTCTCTCAAAGCTATGTGTTGATACTAGCAAACGTGGTTCATGGTATAGTGATTTCGAAGTGGTTTGACGGTTAGCTCCAGAAGTGCATCTTTTGTTTGACTCCAGCTTTTTCCCATAAGCATCTGTAACATCCTGAATTTTCAATAATAGTATTTTAATGAGAATTGGAATTTAATTTGTATTTTGGTTAAAACCTTGAATTATATGGAAATTTATAATTCAATAGGGTTAAAATGCAAGTGATTAAGTTTGGTGCTACTTTTGGAAATAATTGGAACTTGAGGGGGATGTTGGGTCAATTTTGGAAAGTATGTAAGATAATATGGCTGGAAATCAGATATTGTTTTCATTTCTTTTGTTTGGGTCGGTCAAGAGGTAGAGAGAAAGAGAGAAGGAAGAGATAAGAGATAAGAGAAAGAAAAGAAGGAAAACTAGGTTTGTTCATCAAAATTGGTAAGGAAATCTAATTATGTTTGCTGATTAACTTGTTGTGATTGATTGATGATGGACGAATCTGTGTATTGGAATGATTTACAGAATCATAAACAGCAGATTGGAATCAAAATTGTGCAGAAAAGTGGGTTTTGCTAAATAAGGTGAGTTCATTTGTACTTTGCTTAAATCAGTGTTCTTATGTTAAATTGAACCGTGAAATAGTTGTATAAAGTGATTATGAACTGTATGGTTGTACTGGCAACGAGCTGAATCGAACAGACAAGAAGTTAGATTAAATTTTATACTACAGACCCGACTTTTCCGGATGAATCGTCATATCCGGAAAAGTCCAACGATGAATGTTTCCGGACGCAAGAAGTATCCGGGTAGGTTGTATTTTATTATAAGAATCCGGATGATCATAGAGTCCGAATGTTGTCCGGATTTGGAATATTATCCGGAAAAGTAGGAATTTACCGGAAAGGATGTGTTGTCCGGGTGTTGGGATTGTCCGGGGAAATTATGGTATCCGGAAAATGGAAACGTCCGGATAAGATGGGTTATCCGGAAACTTTGGGTTGTCCGGACACTTTGTGCAGACTGGGCAATTTTCAGTTCTGTAAATTGTGAATCGTAGTGATTTAGTGATTGAGACATAATTAGTTTAGCATGAACATACGTACATTCGAAGGGTAGTATGTTAGGCTTGATGACTGTGCCGGTTTGATACTAGGCAGGTGTTTGGTATAGGTAAAGGAGATTGGCTCATATTGAATGATATGAGGAATCTATATGGTATAAAGGTGATTTGCTCATACTGAATGATATGAGAAATCTGTATTAAGCATTGACTTGCACGAGTAGATAGTGTAATGGATCCATAGGCACTAAAGTTTGGTAATCACTTGGAATAGGCGTGTGGTATTTCTCGTTTAATCGTTATTCCAGTGTGTGTGGGAAATCATGGAATAGGCGTGTGGTACTTCTCGTTTAATCGTTATTCCTGATTTTTAAGGAAGAGAGTGAGGTTGACATAAGTACTTGTAATCTCTGCTTCCTTACTGATAAATGGGCGTGTGTAATCGCGATTTATTAGTGGAGAGCATTGATCTAGAATCTTTGAAGGTTCGTAGTGTGGCTCTGGGGTATGATATGCTGATGGAATGGTTGTCAGTCATAATCAGGGGATTGGATAAAATTGTATAATGAAATAGGATTATACGTACGGTAAGAAAAGGAGTAACCAGGTTTGTTGTAACTTGATTACATTGATTTTTGCAATTGAAACGAATGTTCTCACTAGGCGTTGGCCTAATCGTTTTATATGATGTTTTCTTACCAGGTACAGGCTCAGGCAAATAAAGGGTTGTGGGACGAGTGTTTTTGGAGTAGCAGAAGTGGCAATTAACAAAGAGGAGATTTTTGGAGGATAGCTTAGATAACTCAATTAATTTGATTATAGTGACATGATTAGATTGATAGGTTATTCGAAGTATCCTGTATTGTAATTACACTCTTGATGGTTAATTCCTTTGCTATCTATATAAGTTGAAGTTTTGTTATCATAACCTGTTGTAACTCGAGGTTTAAATTGGCCCGGATTTTGGGGCGTTACAGCATCGCTCTCAAGTGATTTCTTTGGTGAATACCTTACTGCATTTAAAATGTGAGTGCAAGGGAGCAACACCGGTCGGCTGCACCTTTCTGAGTTTAAAGAACCTACCTTTGCCGACAAGCCCTTGCTGAAGAAGACATCGACACCCTTGCTTCCGATTCACACAGCCAATCCCATACATGCAATTGTCACATTTAATCCTAGGCATGCAACTGTCACATATAATCCCATGCAAACCGGTGCTCACGCTGCCGACAGCCTCCAAGAAGGTCGGCTATCCTTGCTACCGATCTGCTTCTTTCTTTGGCCGACACCCACAACTATCGGTGGTTCTTTCTGCTGAATCCTTCTTTCCCTTTGCGAACGCCCTCTGCCGATATCTCTTTCTACCAAAGCCATCATCGACACCCTCCACTTGTGAACCTTATTACCGAACAGCTCTCTATTGGCTGCCGAAGTCCTTCGTCGGCTGTGTTTTTGACTGCCAAAAGACCCACCAAACAGCCCCTTGTCGGCCTTGTTGATCTTCCTCCGACGAAGCCAAGTCAGCCAAGTCCTTCATTTTTGTTGTTTGATGCCCCAATTTACATTCTGCTGACGAGCAACCCTAAACAGCCTAAACCCAAATACCCCAACCGACGTCTTCCCCCTTACCACATTTTTTTTGGCAAATGACCTTATCAACCCCTTTGATCTTTCTACCAGCAAACCCCACAACACCCACCGATCTTTTGAGTACGTATTCCTTGTGTGTTTGCCGAAACTTTTCCTACATTTGAGGGTGTAAGTCATTTATATCTATATATATATATATATCAAAAAAAAATGTTGCCGATTTTCCAATTTCTCTTGGTGTTTTTCCTCCGTCGGCCGCTGAGGGGGAGCAACATCAACCCTCAGTACTCATATCCAGCGTCCAACTCGAAAAAAAAAATATAAAGAAATCGGCGGACTGGTCAAGGGGGAGCACATCAGTCCGGGCAGATCTAACTAAGGGGGAGAAACACAAAGACCGGCTGATCTAACTGAGGGGGAGCAAAACAATGACAAAGAATGATGATGCTGAACAGGAAGAGCTGAAAATGCCAAGAGAAAGAAAGAAGATCCAAGAGATGGGCAGAAGCATCCTGAGCTGATTCACCTAACCTCAAACCTCCCTCAAAGATTGTCACCATTATGGGTTTGTCTCCTTCCTAAACACAGACTCGTTTGGCTGAAATCTTTTGGAGTAAATGAATGGCTTGAAGATTTGGAACATCTGAAGAAAAGCAAAAATGCCTGAAAGATAATGTTCTCCAACACATCAACAAGCTGCTGATCAAAATGAAGAATCCTCAAGCCAGACACAAGTTTCAACTCGCCCCTCCAAAGATGCAAGTAATATTTGTTTTGTTCATATTGTTTATACTTCTTCTCATTTTCTTTCATTTGTTTGTACATCTATACTTTTTTATTTTATTATACTTGTAAATATCATATATACATACACACCAAAAAAAAACTGTGTGAAAAAAAACCCAAAAGAGTAAAGAAGGGTCAACATGTTTTATTCATTATTTTACTCATGTTTTTCTAAGTATGGATGTCATCATCAAATAGGGGGAGATTGTTGGGTCATCAAGATTTGAAGATGACCTCATGATCTCCTTTTATACTTTGAAAAACATTTTATACTTAGAGAAATCTTGGATGGTTCTTTGTAATGGCTTGTACAAGATAGCAAAAGTTTGGTGAAGTCAAAGATCAACCAAAGTCAAGATTGAAGATTCTCTCATTGTGGAAGTGAAAGATCTTTTATCAACACATACAAGTCATAGTCCACCGATTGTCTACATGAAGATCGGTGAGATCCCAAATAGGAGATTTTCCCCATTATCTCCTTGCCATGAAGATCTTCATCATAAGAGGTAAAGTTGGCCATCCCACCGATTGTTCCCATGAAAATCGGTGGGACCCTCAAAAGTTAGTGCATCCTCTCATATCTTCACTCCTAAGAAGACTTCCACGTACCAAGTTCATGACATGTCGGTGGAATCTTTAAATATGAGGATCCTACCTTTTGTCCATACTAAAAGGTTTTCTCTTCAAAGATAGAATGTCTGGGTATGGAAGAAAAATGTACATTTTTCCTTTTTCCCATTCTTAGATATTGTCTCCATCAAACCTTTCTAGCTTTATAGGAAAAGACATATCAACTTTTGAGAGTCAAAACATATCCTTCAATGACAAAGTGACAAGTATCCCATGCAACACATACTCTTGGCACTATATAAAGATGAAGACCTCTCCATGCAGAAATCATCTTGAGAGACTTGAAGATTACTGTGTGCTCTAAGATTCTACGTGAACTGGAAGATTTCTCTCAGTGCAAGAAATCTCCATATTGCTCAAAACTTCATAGCTTTGTTCTAAGTGTTCTTAGTTATTTTGTTTAGTATACTTTGTGAAAGATTGTTAGAATAGTTTATCTGTTCTTTTCCGCAACAGTCTTAAATTTCTATGTGTAATTCTTGTTGAAAGATTTTCAATAATAGAATTAAAATTGTGAAAATTTTGAGTATTGTATTCAACCCCCCTTCTACAATACTTGTTATAGCCATCTGGGACTAACAAACGCAGTGACACGAGCTTGGATGATGGTAGGGGATTCGAAAGAATTCTTATGACACTTGCAAAAGTGAGGTCGGCACAGTGAGCTAATCTCAGCCCACTGGAGTAGTAGGCAAGCTAGTTGGTGTATTCAAAACACTTAGAGTATTTGTCTCTACACATTCCATCGAGACCTGAAAAGGTCCATTTTGAGATTACCATTGACAAAACAATAAGTACTAAGAGTATGGGATTTTTGCTTAAATGTGTGAGTATTTTGTAACCAGTTTTTCTAGCGAGAATGCCCACTTCAAGTACGAGGATCACTTTTGGGATCGAGTATTTAATATAAAATCTAGGGAAAATCTAACCTACATTCCTTCTTTTAAATCTTAAGAAAAATCGTTAAAGTAGCATTTCACCAAACAAACCAAAATATTGTTTCTTCTGTAATTGAAACTTGTAAAAGGAAGCTCATGAGAACCATATTGTCTTGATTGCCCAGTCCCTGTGGATACGATTATGGTATTTTACCAACTATTACTTGCTGTGACGATCATAGTGGACAGTGTACACTTGCACTTCCCACTGTGGACAGTTTGCAACCCACTGCGATTAAATCACATATTTCGCACGTACCAAGTTTTTGGCGCCGTTGCCAGGGACTGGCGTGATTTTAAATCAAGACATTAGTTTTTGTTCGAGCCCGAGTAGCTTGTTTTTCTAAGCTGTTCGTGTTGCATGCTAAGGCAACAACACGGACCTTTGGTACCAATCGATCTTGAAATAGAGAAAACTTTTCGAAGAAGACGTAAAAACAAAAATCGACAACCCACTGTGATCCCCACTGTAAACATGGCAGGAGCAGAAAGACTCATTAACCCACCAATAGTGGAGACCACGGTGACGATTGTCGATAGCAAAGATCGAAAAATACGGGACTATGCTATTCCGGGAGTTACTGACTTAAGCTCCGGGATTCTAAGGCCCAACATTATTGCACAACACTTTGAACTCAAACCAGTAATGTTTCAAATGATCCAAGCCATGGGTCAATTTGGAGGATTACTGTATGAGGATCCACACTCGCACTTAAGATCTTTTTTGGAAATGTCAGACTCTTTTCAACTTCAAGATGTGTCCGATGAGGCCTTAAGGCTGAAACTCTTCCCTTTTACATTGAGGGATAGAGCTAGAGCTTGGCTAAATTCACAACCACCAAATTCGATAATTACATGGGCAAACCTTGCTGAAAGGTTTTTACAAAAATACTTTCCTCCTATGAGGAATCTCAAGTTTCGAAATGATATCATTTTATTTCAGCAAGGTGAGGATGAGGCAGTTTATGATGCACGGGAACGTTTTAAGGAACTTTTACGAAAGTGCCCACATCACGGCATCCCACATTGCATCCAATTGGAGACCTTTTACAATGGTCTTTCCAATGATGCCAAGATCATCCTAGATGCCACAGCTGGTGGAGCTTTCACAGCTAAAACCTACAATGAAGGGTATCAAATTCTAGAGAAAGTGTCCAACAACAACACCGAATGGTCAAACCCTAGGGCAAACATACCAAAAACCAACTCCATTGACTCAGATACACTTAAAGCCATTAATGCACAACTAGTAGCCTTAACTAAACTAGTTTTAAATGGAAATAGAGGACAGGTCAATTCGGCTGTGGCCACTAGGGGTGAGCAATACCGGGTACCCGCCTTTTTTCATGGAACCGGATCTGGAACCGGACCAAAACCGGCGGTTCCTAGAAAGAAAGAACCGGAACCGGAACCGTTCCCTTCGGTTCTCTTTTTTTGGAACCGGTCTCGGAACCGCTGGGAACCGGTTCCGGTTCCGGGTACCCGCTGGCAACTATTTTCACAATAGAATATGTTTTCACAATAGAATCTGTTTCACAATAGAATGGATAAACAGATCAGCCCACAAATATAGATGGATAAACAGTGAGCAACTGAGCATCTATGAATGAACAAATATAGAGAAAATCTATATATTTCCTTACACACAAATCATTCCACAAAATCGATTGATAAGAGAAATAGCATAACAAATATAGAGAAAATCTATATATTTCCATACACACAATATGTGAATATATAGAGCAAATCGATGGAAAGAATATAGAGAAAATAGAGAAAATCTGTATATTTCCATACACACAATCTGTGAACAATCTGTGAACAAATATAGAGAAAATATAGAGAAAATCGATGGAAAGAAGAGGTACCCAAAATCTGTGAACGTCGGTGGCGGTGGTGTGCAATGTGTCAGGATCGAATCTTAACAAGATAATTAACACTTAGAATTCAGAAATAAAGAATCTGCGGAAAAGAACTTTAATTCTCACAATCAAGAACAATGTAACAGAAAATTCACCACTTTGTGTATTCACTAAATCGACTCACAATATTAACAACCAAACCTCAATCTTGTTGAACAGGCTCAACAAGACGACTTCTACTTCTCTAGAAATAGGGTTCTTACACCTTGAGGTTAATTCTCTCTGAAAACAATCGAATTCTTTTTCACACGTATCTCATGTGTATTCTCGTCTCTATCGTTTTTTTCTAATAGCTATCTATCAATACTATTTATACAAGAATAATTACAAGATAACTATCAAAAAATAACTTGATCTTCTAAATCTTCGTTAAACATATCTTGATCAATTCCTTCTTTGTCTCCAAAAGTATCGCATACCTATCTTAACAAACTCAGCAGTATTAATCTTCATTCTTCATGAGCAGTACTAACAATCTCCAGCAGTATTAAGTCACGAGCAGTACTAACAGATATTCGATATGCACCAGCAGTACTAACCTTGACTTGCAGTAGTAACTTTGACAAGCAGTACTAACCTCACATAAGCAGCATTAATAATATTCCAGCAGTAGTAATATACCAGCAGTATTAACTTTGTTCATGCAGCATTAACCATGTACCAGCAGTAGTAACTTTGTTCTGGCAGCACTAACATTGAACTAGCAGTACTAACCTTGAACTGGCAGTAGTAATGTTGTTCTGGCAGTACTAACCATACTTAGCATATATTCAGTTCCCAACAATCTCCCCCTAACTTGACTTTTCAGGATGAGAAGTTAAGTTCTTCAGATGATGCTTCCAAAACCTAGTCATCAACGCATAAATTTGGATCCAATCCCAGACTTTGATTGAGGATCATTTTTACAAGGTATCTTGCCATTTTAGAGTCTTTGTCACTTACCAACTTAGCATGCAGCATTCCTTTCAATTTTTTCATGCTGTGCTTGTATACAACATCCACCAAATAATATTCATGAAATGTATTGTCAAGAGAGATGACATACACTCCACAATTCTCAATGAGCATCCAGTTGGTAATGACTTGAAAATTCCTTGCCATCAAATGCTGAACTGCTTCTGGTTTGAACATTAAGCACAAGTATTCAAGAACCATCTTTGTGATAGACATACCTTGCTCTGTCAGCATGTTTCCATATAGCCTCATTCCCACCTTGAACATCTCTTCCATGTCAGATCTAGAGCATGTTCTGATAAGTTTTCCCCAAGTAGGACAAACTTCAAACTTTCCATCTGCCCTTTTGATTCTGATGAACTCCTTTCTTCCATCTTTCAATGTGTCCCAGAAGATGATCTCAGGAGGCATGGAAGACAATGGTGTAGTCTTGATTGGATTAGTATCAACCACAGTAATATACCAATCACATTGAGCATTTGATTGTGATTGTACATTGCTTGGTTGACCTGCTGAAGTTGCCACTTCTTCTTCAGCAACTTTTGGATTAGATTTCTCTTTAACTGCTTCCTCCTGTGCTTCTTCTACAGTTGGATCCACCCTTGGCTTCTTTATATCTTTCTTCTTTGAGGCTATTGACTTTGTTCTTGGCCTCTTTGTTCTTTTGAAAGATTTAACAGCTTCAGGAGTGGTTTCAGCTGTTTCTTCTTTGTGGCTCTTAGCAGCACTAACAGTTTCTGCTGCCTTTTGTTTTTCAGCAGCAGTAACCATTTCTACTGCTATAGCTGTTACTGCTTCTTTTATGACCTTTAATACTGCTGCTTCGACACTGTCCTTCACAATCCCATATATCTCTTCATCAATCTCTGCTTTAGTTACTGTAGGAACAGATTCTGCTTTCTTCTCACTTTCAGCTTCTTTTGCAACTTCAGCAGCAGTAACCGTTTCTGCTGCTGGTTCTGTTTCTGCTTCCTTTGTAAGATCAGCAGCAGTAACGGTTTCTGCTGCTGTTTCTGTTTCTGCTTCCTTTGTACTATCTGCAGCCTCCTCAGTCTCCCCCTCAACCTTATACTCCCCCTCAATGTTTGCATCCTCCATGTTTAGATCTGAGTCTGACTCCCCCTTTTTGGAAGCATCATTGGTAGGGTTTCTTCTCCTAAGGACAAACTGAGCTTTCTTCTTTCTGTGCATCAACTTAGTGATCATCTTCCTTTGCTTCTCAAGCTGTGAGTTTTGAAAGAGGACCACTTTCTTGAGTTCATCAATCTCCTTTTTCTGATTCATGACCTCAATGTTGATATTTGCAATAGTTTCCATCAATTCCTCGTACGTATATCTATCCTCACCCTGTTTAGGAGTTTTTACCTCCCTTAAAGGATCATTGGAAGTTTTAGCAGGTGTCTCTTGCCTAGCAAAAGCACTACCTACCCCCTTGGTTTCTTGGCACCTGGGACCTCTGGATGATTTCTCACCCTGAGTTGCCGTGAGGAAGGGCTTAGTTATTTTACCACTGGCCTTCTCTTTGCTAGCAGAAGTAGTGGCAGCCTTGCGACTCACATGCTCAACCGTCTCCTTAGTGAGCACCTTCTTGGGGTTGGGAGACACCCCTGTGGTTTCCCTTTCGATATTCTCCATTGGAGAATGCTCCAACAGAGGGCTTAAAGGCTTCGGGCTCTTAGGAGATACATCAAGGGAAGGAACCTTGTGTACCTTTCTTCTTTCAAACTTTTTGGTTTTTGTGGGAGTGGGTCGTTCAAGAATGGACTGAGGGATTTCTTTTGTGATGGAAGGTTGGGATTGGTCATCAGTGGGTGTGTCTAATGAGGGCCTTGACCCTGATGCCATACCTTCAGGTGTGTGGGACACAACCATCATTGTAGAGAACAATGGTGTGTCAACTCCTTCCGAGTCCCTAGGAAGTCTCCTCATATTTGAGAAAACCTTCCCTTTAGGGGATTTTGGCACATATACCTCATCAAATAGAGGTATATCCGTCAATTCCTTGGTAATTACTTCCTGAACAAACCTTGGATACATATAGAAACGCTTTTTGGATTCCAGGTTTGCTACAAGATCATTGAAAATCATTTGAGAAAAATTAAACTTCCTGTTAGTGGCTAAGCAGACTAGAGCATAAGCAATAGTACTGCTGAACTCACTCCATCCAGTAGTTTTCTTTGAAATACAATGCATTAGGGTATGAACAAAGAATCTCCATTGAGTAAAAAACTTTGACTTGTAGAATTTAAAAACTCCAATGGGACCTTCATACCCCATTCTTTGTAAAGTTGAGAAGAGTTCTTCATTGGGAATAGAAGATATACCTGAGGCATCATCTAGTCGAAGAGTGATGCGAAGAAGTTCTTCTGAAACTTTCAAGGGTTTGTCACATACCCTTGTTTGGATGACTTTCTGCCCATCTTCGGATTCCACGGTGGCATTGGCCCAGAATTGCGTCTGATGCTCGATGTATATTGTTGGATTCACCGTTAGGGCATATGAAATATGAGTGGACTTGAGAAAATCCACAATTTCATGAAATCCGTCGGCCTGCTTCGGCTTCTGAAGCATTGCAATCTCATTATGCTCGTCGACAAACTCCATAATCGTTGTGCTTCCTGAGGATTTGTAAAGAAAACACAGAGATTCTAGGGAGACTAGGTTAGAACGAGAGAGAAGAAGTTAATGCGAAGAGTCGTTATGAACTTTGGCGGGCAAACAGGGGTATTTATAGCAGTATTTGCCCTAGATTTTCAAAAGCAGTATTAACGACATAAGCAGTATTAACGACTGAGCAGTATTAACTGTGCACTAGCAGTATTAACTACTGAGCAGTATTAACTGTGCACTAGCAGTATTAACTACTGAGCAGTATTAACTGCAAAGCAGTATTAACCACACCTGCAGTATTAACTACAAAGCAGTATTAACCACAAGGGCAGTATTAACTACTTAGCAGTATTAACTACTTGAACACTGGCAGTAGTAACTCTGCACTAGCAGTAGTAACTCTGCACTGGCAGTAGTAACTATACTTGCACTTTGCAGCATTTGTCAAATCCTCAAATGTCATCTTACCTTCTGATATCACCTTTACTTTTACCACTTATCTTACCTCCTGCAGGATTATTTTCAAAAGTAACATGTCCTCCATTAATTCTTTTGAAATTCTGGAGGCAGGCCATGTTACCTGTCATGTGCCTGGAGCAACCACTATCAACATGCCAGATGCTCTTCCCCTAGAGCTGTTGGTTGCCCTGCACATCTGATAAATCAGTTAGTTTTTATTGGGAACCCAAGCCGAAGTGGTCTTGGGTCTCCCTTGCTCATCAAAGTACTTGCACTTGGTTTTGATGAGATTTTCAACCTTAAGTACTGCAGTACTGGAGTACTTTGTCAATATGATTGGTTTAGCAGCACTAGAAGCAGTATTAACCTCAGAAGTACTAACAGTGCTAGCAGTACTAACACTGGGAGCAGCAGTATCGTTAGCAGCAGTATCAGCAGTACTAACAGAGTTAGCAGTATTAACAGAGTTAACACTGCTAGAAGCAGTATTAACAGAGTTAACACTGCTAGCAGCAGTATTATCTGAATAGGAAGTACTAACAGTGTTAGCAGCACTAATACTGCTAACAGCACTAACTTTTGAAGAATTACTAGCAGTATTAACACTGCTAGCAGCACTAACTCTTGAAGAAGTACTAACAGTGTTTATACAAGCTTGAGTACAGAGATTAGATTTTACCTCAGTGGGAAGATCTGAGACTTCTGCCATGAGTGCATGATTCTGTATTGCCTCTTCTGCTTGATCACTCCAATCAAAAGTAATGTTTGATTCAATAGAATTTTCCATAATGATTGTAGAATTCTAAGAAACACAAGCTCTGATACCACTTGTCAGGATCGAATCTTAACAAGATAATTAACACTTAGAATTCAGAATTAAAGAATCTGCGGAAAAGAACTTTAATTCTCACAATCAAGAACAATGTAACAGAAAATTCACCACTTTGTGTATTCACTAAATCGACTCACAATATTAACAACCAAACCTCAATCTTGTTGAACAGGCTCAACAAGACGACTTCTACTTCTCTAGAAATAGGGTTCTTACACCTTGAGGTTAATTCTCTCTGAAAACAATCGAATTCTTTTTCACACGTATCTCATGTGTATTCTCGTCTCTATCGTTTTTTTCTAATAGCTATCTATCAATACTATTTATACAAGAATAATTACAAGATAACTATCAAAAAATAACTTGATCTTCTAAATCTTCGTTAAACATATCTTGATCAATTCCTTCTTTGTCTCCAAAAGTATCGCATACCTATCTTAACAAACTCAGCAGTATTAATCTTCATTCTTCATGAGCAGTACTAACAATCTCCAGCAGTATTAAGTCACGAGCAGTACTAACAGATATTCGATATGCACCAGCAGTACTAACCTTGACTTGCAGTAGTAACTTTGACAAGCAGTACTAACCTCACATAAGCAGCATTAATAATATTCCAGCAGTAGTAATATACCAGCAGTATTAACTTTGTTCAGGCAGCATTAACCATGTACCAGCAGTAGTAACTTTGTTCTGGCAGCACTAACATTGAACTAGCAGTACTAACCTTGAACTGGCAGTAGTAATGTTGTTCTGGCAGTACTAACCATACTTAGCATATCTTCAGTTCCCAACACAACGGCGGTGTGCAGCGGTGGTGTGTGCGGCGGTGTGCAGCGGCGGTGTGTGCACCCCTAAAATGTGCAGCGGCGATGTGCAGAGAGTGAACCGTGAAGAGTGAAGACAGAAGTGAAGTGATGAAGTCTAAACCCTAAAATGTTATTTTTAGTTTATTAATTTTTTTACTTTTAGATTAAATATTATATGTAATAAATATTAGATATTTAGATATATAAAATTATAGATATATTAAAATATACCGGGTACCCAGCGGGACCGGGTACCCGGTCCCGGCGGGTACCCAGCGGGTAGCGGTTCTAAAAAAATGAGAACCGGAACCGGACCCAGTCACATCGGTTCCATTATTTTAGGAACCGGAACCAGTCACATCAGTTCCGGTTCCGGAACCGGCAGTTCCGGAGCGGTTCCGGTTCCAAAGACGGGTACCCAGTTCCTCTGCTCACCCCTAGTGGCCACTCCACATCTCCCTGAGAGTTGTTCTTTTTGTGGAGAGGAGCATACTTTTGAATACTGTACTGGAAACCCTGAGGCTGTTAATTTGATGGGAACACAATCTAGAAATAGCCCATTTTCACAGACTTACAATCCAAGTTGGAGAAATCACCCTGGACTTTGAATCAAGGACTCCAACCCCCTAGGGTGAGTCAAGGACAAAATAGGCCACAAAATCCACCTGGATTTCATCAGCCTAGTCATTTTCACAGTGGGCAGTCCCCACAAAATTTTCACAGTGGGCAGTTCCCACAACAATTTCAACAAAGACAACAACACGCACTTGATGCACCATCTTCACTCGAATCACTACTGAAAGGTTTCATGAATCAAACTCAAGCAGCCATGAGAAATTTTGAGACTCAACTAGGACAATTAGCCACCGAAGTTAAGAATAGACCACCAGGTAAATTTCCTAGCGACACTGAGCACCCTAAGGGACTAGGAATAGAACAAGTCAAGTCCATAACGATTAGGAGTGGAAAGGATCTGAAAGATATCGTTTTTGATTCTGATGATCCGGCTCAAATACCCACTGTCCCTAAAACCACAGTGGTCACTTCTAAAGTCACTGACAAACCCACAGTGAGGACCAATGTCCCTGAGCTTCCCACTTTTGAGACCATACCAAAACCTACTGTTCTAAAGCCAACACCACAGCAAACTCAAATTGACCCACAAAGTGTACCTTTTCCTGAAAGAATGAAGAGTAAAAATGTTGATGTTCAATTTAAAAAAAATTAGACATTTTTAAACAACTTCACATTAACATACCCTTGGTAGAGGCTCTCGAGCAAATGCCAAACTATGTTAAATTTTTGAAAGATATTTTGCACAAAAAGAGAAAGTTGGGTGAGTTTAAGACTGTGGCTTTGACCAAGGAATGTAGTGCCCTCCTTACTAGCAAGATTCCGCCTAAGTTGAAAGACCCGGGTAGTTTCACCATTCCATGTACAATAGGAGGACAAGTAGTAGGCCATGCACTTTGTGATTTGGGGGCTAGTATAAACTTGGTGCCATTGTCCATTTTTAACAAGTTAGGTATTGAAAAGCTAGACCCACAACCGTGACATTACAACTAGCCGATCAATCCATAGCCTACCCCAAGGGAAAAATAGAAGACGTCTTGGTCCAAGTGGACAAATTTATTTTTTCGGCCGATTTTCTAATCTTAGATTATGAGGCCGATAAAGATATCCCAATCATCTTAGGGCGTCCGTTTCTTGCAACCGGACGTACTCAAATTGTAGTTGGATAAAGATTTGATAATTGAATAGTTACCCCAAGGAGATCCGCAAAAAATTTAAGTTGGGGAGTGGGTAATGTTGAGGAATGTAAGATCCAGAAGATGTGGAAAGTCGAGTCCTTGTTCTTCCTGGACTTTTAACTGTGATTAAGTATGTAAGACTAGAAATTGAAAAGGGATATATATGACATATTTTATGTTGGTATGATGTGATTCCATTTATTGAAGTAAGAATAGATGAGAAGAGTCGTTGTGTGGAGGAACTGGAAGCAATTCTAGAGAGATCGATTGAGAAATTACAATCTAAGAATGTGGTTATGTAAAAGGAATAATGGAAACATCATAAATGTGCTAATGGGACTTTAGAGTCGGAAGAGGATATGAAGATTAGATATCCTCATTGGTTTACTTAACTTTGATTTCGAGGACGAAATCATTTTTAAGTTGGGGAGTATTGTAACATCTCGATTTTTAAGTATAAAGTGTTACGTTTGGTTTATTAAATAATTTGAGTATAATTATTTAGTAAGTTATGATCGGCTAATTGATAGGTTAATTTTAGAGTTTATCCCCGATTAAGTTACGTTAAATTGTTTTGTGGAATTATAAGTTAAGGGGTAAACTTTAATTTTAATTTATAAGTGGAGGGATTAAACTTGCCAAGTGATAAAAGTATGAGGGTTGTTTGGTGAATGTGATCAAATTAAACACCATCACCATCCCATTTGATTTAGAGGCATGAGGTGTCCTCATTTCCTTAAGTTTAGTTTATGTGTGTGTGTGTGTGTGTTTTTGGCAAGAACAAGAGAGAGAGGGAGAACCGTAAGAGAAGAGAAGAAGCAAGAAGAAGCAAGAAGAAGCTGAATTTTCAGTTGAAATTAAGAAGCAATTTGTGGAAGCTAAAGGTATGATTTCACATAAATTTCTCTTCTTATGTGTATTAAGTTTTCTATGGGTTTTAGAAATGGGTTTTGATGTTTTTGAAGATTATGAGAAATCTATGCTTATAAATAGTTTCTGGTAGTGATGTTAAACATATCTGCACTTTTGTAGAAATTATTATGGTTTAAAAGAATAGATTTATGGGATAGATATGATTTCAGTTGGTTGAGACAGTTATGAATATCGCAGCAGTTAGTTGCGATAGTTGTGATGTTTGCGATAGTTATGAATGTCGCAACCTTGGGTTGCGACAAGCTCGATGGTATCGCAATAGTTGGTTGCGACAAGTTGTGTATCGCAACAGTTGGTTGCGAGTTGGTTGCGATAAGATGGGATATCGCAATAGTGGGTTGCGATAAAATACTGTGTCACAAGTAAAAGGTTGCGACAAGGGTTATCGCAGCTAGTTGGTTGCGATAAGTGTCGATAATTTTGGGATATTTAAGATTCTTAGTCTTTAAGGGTCCTGTACAGTAGATTAATACCAGTACAATATGTATTCGGGTATTTCAGATCTTTGTGCAGTTGGTGACGGAATTTCTTACAACTTTGAGAACATAAAGTAAGAGTGACGCGACTACTATCAGGTGAGTTCATTCTTACCTTACCCTTTTATAACGTTTTTAAATAATGGTAAGGTGTATTTTTATAATGAACTGATTGGATGAATTTTGGAAGAATGATTTTATGAAGTAAAATTATATCAAGATTCGTAAGTGATGATATTGATGGTTAGACTTATGTTATAAGAAATTGACGTATTAAATATGATCTGCTTATACTAAATGATATAAGAGATCTGTAAAGGAGGTTTGATTTTACTGAATGATATGAGAATTTGTGTGATAAATATGTGGTTGGCTCATACTGAATAATATGAGAAATCCATATAATCATTATCCTATACGAGTATGAGTAAGTGGAACGGATCCATAAACATTAGTTTTATTTGATAACATAGGATAGGCAAAGTATAATTGCTATTCTTATTTATAATGGAAGGTAATGAATAGGCAAAGTAGAATTGCTATTCATGGAGAAAAGAGGAATAGACAAATGTTATTCCCGTGTATCCTTGAAAAGGAGGAATAGACCAAATGTTATTCCCGTATATTCTTGAAAAGAGGAATAGACAACTGTTATTCCCGTGTATCCTTGAAAAGAAGGAATAGACCAAATGTTATTCCCGTATATTCTTGAAAAGAGGAATAAACAAATGTTATTCCCGTGTATCCTTGAAAGGGAGGAATAGACCAAATGTTATTCCCGTGTATCCTTGGAATGTAATGAATAGGCAAAGTAGAATTGCTATCCATGTTGAACTAATGAATAGGCAGAGTAGAATTGCTATTCAGCTTGAATGTTTGAATAGGCATAGTATAATTGCTATTCAGGTTGAATGTTTGAATAGGCATAGTATGATTGCTATTCATGTTGAATAATTGAATAGGTAAATTAGAATTACTATTCATGTAGAGATGAGGGAATATGTATAGTATAAATTGTTATTATATTAACTGAAGTGAATAAGCAAAGTATAGTTGCTATTTGGATTGGAGATGTGGAAATATGAGTTAAACAAAGTGTAAGTGTTATTCCTTGCATTTCGGCAGATTAAAATAGGCTATATATATACGTGATATGTCTTCCCCATTCCAAGAAGAAAGTATGGTAATTGAATGTAAGTTCTTAGGTTTGATTGATAAACCAGAATTCGTAAGGATTCGTGGTAGGCTATCAAATACAATAATATGACTTTCTAGATGATAGTCATACTCATGGGATCGAGTATATGTTTGTTATGTGAGACGAGTATGAGTATGGTATGAACGAGTGTAAGACAAGTTTGATAAACCTTGTTTGCATTAATTTAAAAGTATTATTTTGAAAACGAATGTTCTCACTAGGCGTTAGCCTAATCGTTTCAAATTATATTTTCTTACCAGGTATGAGCTCAGGGAAGTAATGGGACGAGTGGAGAGTTTATAGTGGCGACAAGCTGAAGTAAATTGACTCTTGTTATTATTTTCTTTTGTTAAGAATGTTTATGTTATGGATATTAGAAGCGTAAACCCTTTTATTTCAGGTTTAAATTTGCCCTGATTTTTAGGGTGTTACATTAGGGCGTCTGTTTCTTGCAACCGGACGTACTTTGATCGATGTTCACAAGGGAGAACTCACAACGAGAGTCCACGACCAAGAAGTAACCTTTAATGTCTTCAAATCCCTTAAACTCAATGAAACTGAAGATTGCTTGGCTGTGAGTTTGATTAATGATACCCTAAGTTTTGATCCAGTGGGAAGTGGGAGTGAGCACTTCAACTCAAAAAACAATGACACTTTTGAGGATGAGTGTAACGAGATCTTGGCAACTTTTGAGCAGCTAGATTTCAAGGATAGACATGTCAAACTACCATCTAAATATCCCCCTGACTTGAATTTGAAGTCATTTCCTTCCCACTTAAAATATGCCTACCTCAATGAGTTAGAAGAACTCTGTCACCACTCCCATGTAAATGCAAAAATCAACAAGGAGAAGACTAAGAGGGGGCCTGACCAAAAAATCACTCATGGAAAGTTTGTGGAGGGACAAAAAGTGCTACTTTTTAATTCAAGGTTAAGGATATTTCCGGAAAAATTAAAATCTCGATGGAAAGAGCCTTACACTGTGGTCAAGGTAAGTCCTTTTGGAACTCTGGACTTAATGGCTCCTCAATCCGGAAAAATCTTTAAAGTCAATGGACAAATGGTGAAACACTTTCTGAGTGAGAGTGCCCACTCTCCATCTCACTCTGGTTGAGAAAAAGTTAAATCCTTTTTGTAAATATTTTTATCTCTGTTATTTGCTGACTTTTTGTTGTTTTTGCTGTTTTATTTTCCTTTGTAGTTTATTTTGGGTTGTGTGCAGATTGAATGCCTTTTGAAGCCAAGCCCTACAAAAATGCTCGCAGTGGGATCAGTTACATCACTCCGCCTTCCCACTCCGTATCTGACAGCAATTAATGACAACAGGTTGAGGTGTCATGTTTGAGCGTTCACAACACCAACCCACAGCTTGCTCAGGAACTCCCCGAGTTCCCCACTGGCATTTGTCCCACTCTTGATGCTGCAGACAACTCCCCAAAGGCAACCCCTACCTGCTAATGGTTTTTTGGGACTGTAGTGCCCACTCTTGTTGCTCACAAAAATAATTTTTATTTCATGTTTATTTGCTGTTTTTCATGGTTGGCTATTTGACAATTTGCTACTTGATAGTTTGATTTTGATTATGCATGGATCCCTACTACTTTTAGTAGGTCCTTTTGGGTACTAACATATTTCTCGTTTGAATGATTTTTGATCATCTTCCATTTCAAGGTGCACAACTTTCGGGTTCCAACTTAAAAAGTCACTTTTGTAAGTACGATTCTCAACTTGTCACATTGAAATGATATAGGCCATTTTTGCATCCAAACTCGACCTTTTTGTACCCCCACCACCTCCTTGACCCCAATTCCCAAGTCACAGTGAGGACACTGTACGATCTTAAGTTTGAGGTGGGGACTTTCAGTGTGACTTCCAGTCTTTCCACAGTGAGAACACTGTGAAGTCTTAAGTTTGAGGTGGGTAAGATATACCCTGTAGGATCCCAGATACAACAAGTAACAATAATAATAGCAATAATCTTTGTATTGACTGATAAAGAGGAGTTTACAAGATAGGAATTAAGAACACTCTCTCTTAAAATTGAAGCTCTATCTCTCTATACGTATGACTATTGAAAATAGAGGCTTGGAGGCTTTACCTAAAACTCTCACAAGTTACATATTAAATACTTAGGTTTTAAGGTCTAAGCCCATTAGCGACTAAAGCTCACAAATACAATTTGGGCTTTTACAATTTAAGCAAGTAATCTTGAATACTAAAGCCCACAAATACAATTTGGGCTTTTATAATTTAAGCAAGTAATATTGAATACAATATAAAAATAGAGTCAACAATCTCCCCCTTTGTATTTAAGATTGAAAATAGCCCGATCTTCCACAAAGTCAGTTGCTTCAATTCCTTCTTTAACTCCCCCTTGATCGTTGCATACTCCCCCTTGACTGTTGCTTTACCTTTTTGATCTCGGTTGTCTCCCAAAGATTAAACTCAAACAATCAGAGAACGATTTGATGTGCGAAAGCTTGTATAACCAGTTTGAGTAATAACCGATGGTAGATAAACATCTAGGAGATGAAGAGTAGCGAACACATTCGGCTCATGAGAATCTGCATTAAAGAATAAGTAACCAGGGGTAATCATCTAACACAAAAGCACATAGCAACTGTTATCACAACAATTAAAATAATTGTGTGGCCTATGTTCATAGTTTTTACTGGATATCTGATTTCAAAGTGAGCTTAAATGAGATTTAATGCTCAATTTGAGGGGGAGAATGCCAATCTGACCATGTACATCCAAAGGTAAATTTCTAAATCTTTAGACTCACCATTTTAAAGAAGACTAACTTTAAAATGATAAAACCTTTCTAAAATGGTCAAACCACTTCTAGGTGCTAAATGCTTTTTCTGATATAGAAGTTGGATTTTAAATGCTTTTCTGAGACTAAAAATAGTCAGTGTGTGGAACAATACAAATCTTTAGGACAACAATTTCATGGGATCATTGTGTGAGCTTTATAGTACTTCTATGGATCACTTAAACCTGTGTTTTCTACCTAAGAAGTAAACCTTGAGTGTTTGAGAGGTGAAGGGTCTACATCAAAGAGTGGGGGAGATAACTCATCTGAGTTTTTCTCATTGTGCTTAAGAGGTAAAAATTGAAAAGAGAGTTTGGTTAGATGTGAGCTACATGATAAAAAGAAAGAGAGTGTGAGAACAGAGTCAAAAGAATTATACAACTCTGCACCAACCACTTTCTGAGCCGGGCAGCCACATTACTGATTGGTTCACATTCTTTGGTGACCATCATTGAAACAGGCAATTAGCCCATGCCAACTCTTGACTTAACCCCACTAGCTACTTATTTTGTAGGATCCCAGATACAACAAGTAACAATAATAATAGCAATAATCTTTGTATTGACTGATAAAGAGGAGTTTACAAGATAGGAATTAAGAACACTCTCTCTTAAAATTGAAGCTCTCTCTATACGTATGACTATTGAAAATAGAGGCTTGGAGGCTTTACCTAAAACTCTCACAAGTTACACATTAAATACTTAGGTTTTAAGGTCTAAGCCCATTAGCAACTAAAGCCCACAAATACAATTTGGGCTTTTACAATTTAAGCAAGTAATCTTGAATACTAAAGCCCACAAATACAATTTGGGCTTTTACAATTTAAGCAAGTAATCTTGAATACAATATAAAAATAGAGTCAACATACCCCCTCCCAAAAAAAACAAAAACACAAAAACAGAAGAAAAAAAATCGGAGTGTCACTACAAAAGATTGATGGTGTGCCTTTTCTGGACCATCAAAGTGCTCACTCCCAGAAAAAGATGGTGTGCCTATTCTGGACCATCAGAATACCCACTCTCATAAAAATAGCCATACCCAAATAAGAGCCTGAAGTGTACGTACTTACCCTTGTAAAACTCAAAACACTCACTGTCACACCCCGCTAAAGCGGAAACACGAGGTATAACAGCGTAGGGTTTCATTCAAAAGGTAACAGACAACACCAACCACAACATTTAATAAAGTAGTACAAGATACTGCAATACAAGTCATAACCAAAATGTTCCCAAAAATGACGGATACAAAAATTAACAATAGAAGTTTAAGTTTCTTGTTGTTGATGTCATCACACAATATGCACCCTACATGCCTTCACTTACTTATTAGTACCTGGAAAGCATGATGAAAAGAAAAGGGTCAACTACAAATAGTTGGTGAGTTCACAGGTTTTCGTATGCACTAAAAGTAAATTTGTATGCATAAATTGTATTTTTGTGAAACGTTTGTTCACACGAAGTTTAAGTAACCGGTTGTTCGAGTATTTGCACAAGGTATCATGTATACTATGATGTCATAACATTGAGCCACTACCAAACCTTCCGACCAAACCAACGGCCCTTATATTATTCACGTCCTACCTCAGCGGTGAGATAATTCCACATGTGTAAGACCATTGTTGTTACTGGTAAAGTGCACTTCTAGCTCGTCAGCTCAAAGTGGGGTTGTCAATCCAATAGCGCTACTCACAAATACCATCGGCTCGTAATGAGTTAATAGGTAGTGTCTAACTAGTGGTGACTTTTTCATTTAAAACTCAAGTATATCAAAAAGTATACATACCTTAGTGCACCAACAATTAAGTTTAAGGTTCAACATTTCATAGCATAATTCAATCAGTTTGCAATTTAATATCATGCTTTTCACCCCAAATTGTAACAAAAGAGTAAAAAGGGGCTGTGAATACTCACTTGATGCGCGATGAAATTCCGGGAATCTCTCACAAAATACCTCGGTGTGATCCTACTTCGAACCTACGAACGTAAGGTCACTAGTGAGTTTTAATCTTAAGGGTTCGGTAGGCTAACTATCCAAATCGTCATAAAATGCCCTTTTATAAAATTTATTTAGGGTTTGTATTTTTGTTACCTTTCAAAATAATATATGCATGTCATCAAATAACTGATATTTTATCATAAAAGTGGTAGATTTACAACATAAAATAATTATATAGAAATAAAGTTGCTTTTAAACCACTTTTGAGATTATTCTTTTGCTGTCCAGATTTAGGTGCCACTTTGTGTCCATTTTGGATGTCTTCCCGGGCATTTTAGGTCAAAATATTTTATATCCAGGTACTTTAATGAGTTAGGAAACTTTTGACGTAAGATTCATAATTTTTAGAGGTGATTAAGTACTTGAAATAATTCTTGACGTAAAAACACTACAGAAAGCTTTGCTGTTTGCGCACTGTTTTTGTGAAGACTGTTTGGTAGACGAAATCTTTGAGTTTTTGAGTGAAACCACTTGGGTTTGAAACCTAACTCATAAAAATAAATTCCAGAAAAAGAATCACCTAATTTGGAGTATTATTGAGTGAGATGTGACTTTTTGAAGAGAGAGATAGAAATCTGGCAGTAAGCTGTTAAAACTAGACTTTATACATGTGCATCCCTTTGGTCTTTTTATCAAGATTCTTACTCTACTTGCATGCAATCCGACTTGACACATCCCCATACAGATATTTTCAGTTCTAAAACATATTTTAAAGCCATTTAAACCACATGCATGCTATCTATCAACTCATCTTTTGTAGAAATTTGAAAATGGGTCTTTTTGAAGATTTCTTGGGTGTTTATGCCAAGAACTTCTCCATGCAACTTAAAATAGTAACTTTTTGGCACATGCATATTGATTAAAACATGTTTTTAGTGAAGTCAAAGAGCTTTTCATACAACTTTTGGATCAAAAAGTATAGATCTTTTAAGAAAAACTACATGCATGCAAGTTAAGTGCCCATCTTTGATCTTAACATAGGTTTGATCATGGATTCACCACCTTTTTAACAACATGCAAGTGTTATGGTGGTAAATCTACAAACATTAAGATGTATGAAGATGTTTCTTAACAAAATTTAAAGAAGATGAAGAAGAAGATAATTGCTTAAGAAAAATGCAAAAGTTAAGAAAAGGGTGTGTGTGGATTTCATCCAACACACATGCATTTACCTTAGAATACTTGAATCCCTTGAAGGAGAAGTGTTAGGGGCTGAAGTTATGGTTCCTTTTTGAGAGAATATGGAGGGTGTTTGAGAGGGAAAAGAGAGAAAATTTCTAGCGTGAGAAATTAGAGAGAGAGAGAGAAGTTGCATATGAGATTGAAATGAGAAGAGAAAAAAATATAAAAGGGGTAAAGGGAGAGGGGATGGCCGGCCCATGGGGGGGGGGGGGGTGATGTGTGTGATGCAAAAATTGTCAAATCTTGTCTTTTTGATTTATTTTCAAGCATGTAACAATTTCTTTTTTTTTTTAAATTTGAAATTTAAACAACATTTTTAATTTTAATGATAAAAGTTTTAATATCATTTTAGGTTGAATTAATTTTAGTTGCTAATCATATATATAATTGTGTTATAAATATTGTTTAGGTTGACATTTTTGTGAGATTTATGGATAATTCTCTAAATTGAGGGGTTCCTAGGCAAAAATTCTTAAATTTTTCCTACCGCACTGAGTTTACTGCTAAAATTGGACTGTGTGACTTATGACATAAATACTGGATATGCTTAGATTAATTCTGACCTGAAACGCTTTCCAGACGGTTGTCACAGTCTCCCCTTGTTAGAAGAATTTCGTCCCGAAATTCGATGATTGCCATTCCCCGCCTGATCCTTTGCAAATTGGTGAGGGTACTTACGTTTCATGTAGTCTTCTCGTTCCCATGTATGCTCAGGTCCATGCCTCGAATTCCAACGAACTTTTAAGATCGGGATCTTACTACGCCTTGTTCGTTTGACTTCTTGGTCAAGGATTTCAATCGGTTCTTCTATGAAGTGTAACCGATCGTTGATCTGAACGTCTTCTAGGGGTAGAACCAATGATTCATCAGTTAGGCATTTCTTAAGGTTTGACACATGGAACGTATTGTGGATGGCACTTAGCTCTTGTGGTAATTTAAGTTTATATGCTACTGGACCAATCCTTTCAACTATATCAAACGGGCCAATATATCTCGGACTCAGTTTGCCTCTTTTTCCGAAGCGTACTAATCCTTTCCAAGGCGATACCTTTAGAAGCACTTTATCACCTACTTGGAATTCTAATGGCTTCCTGCGGTTATCTGCATAACTCTTCTGACGATCTCTTGCGGCCTTAAGTCTATCCTTGATAATTGAGATCTTGTCAGTAGTCTCTTGAACGATTTCGGGCCTAGTCAATTGCATGTCGCCGATTTCCAACCTACTAAGTGGGGATCTACATTTGCGTCCATTTAAGGCTTCATACGATGCACACTGAATGCTGGTATGATAGCTGTTGTTGTAGGAGAACTCCACTAATGGTAGGTGAGTATCCCAACTTCCACCAAAATCTACCACACATGAACGCAGCATATCCTCTATCGTCTGTATAGTTCTTTCTGACTGACCGTCCGTTTGAGGATGGTAGGAAGTGCTCAAATCCAAACGCATACCCAACGCTTTCTGGAGTGATCTCCAAAACCGTGACGTAAAACGACTATCTCTATCCGAGATGATGGAGATAGGCACTCCATGACGCATAACGATTTCATTGATGTAAATTTGTGCAAGCTTTTCCATCTTGTAGTCTTCCCGAATAGGAAGGAAGTGCGCATATTTCGTAAGTCGGTCCACTATAACCCAGATTGAGTCGTGCCCATTCCCAGTCCTGGGTAGCTTAGTTACGAAATCCATAGCTATTTGTTCCCATTTCCATTGGGGAATCTTGGGTTGTTGTAATAGACCAGATGGTTTCTGATGTTCGGCCTTAACTTTTGCACAACTTAAGCACTTGTTTACGTACAAAGCGATGTCTTTCTTCATTCCTGTCCACCAGTAGTATTCTTTAAGATCTTTGTACATCTTATCAGCTCCTGGGTGAATCGAATATCTTGATTTATGGGCTTCATCCAAAATAGGTTATTAACCTTTGTCTTCAAAGTAACGTACCCCATCTGACTTTGTTTCGAATCTAAGTTACCTGTGATGTAGCGTCTCGTCCTTCAAATTCTCTGTTTTCAATGCTTCTTCTTGAGCTTCAAGAATTTGTGTCTTTAGACTCGTCTGAACGAACGCACCCATTGCTCGTACCCTTGACGGTTTCACCCTTTCCTTCCTACTTAGTGCGTTGGCTACCACATTAGCCTTGCCTGGGTGGTACTTTATTTCACAATCATAGTCGCTAAGCAGTTCAACCCATCTTCTTTGCCTCATATTAAGCATTTTCTGGTCAAGGATATGTTGAAGGCTTTTATGGTCGGTGTAGACGGTGCATTTCGTGCCGTAAAGATAATGTCTCCAAATCTTGAGTACGAACACTACGGCTCCTAACTCTAGATCATGAGTGTTGGTCCCGAAGGGCTATACAAGTTTGTAGAAGGGGGGGGGGGGGGGGTTGAATACAAACACACATATTTTACTTTCTAAATTGTTTATTGATAAATCATTAACAATTTACAGCTTGTTGCGGAACAAGATTAAGGATAAACCTAAATCTAAACAAGTTGGAACACTAAGTTTCTTGAAATAAGAAGGACTCCAGAGTTTTCGAGTGCTTCAAAAATGAAGCTGGAGTCCTTCTTATATACTGCATGCATTTAATGCATGGCAGTTTATACTTTACACGTGGCAGCAACTCATTGGTTGTATGTCATTGACCTTTGTTGACAACCTTAGTAGCCACATGTTTGAACAGTGTAGTATCAGAGTGGTTGTACGATTTCAGACAATAAGGAGGTTCTTTTCTGACATATCGTACGGAGACGTGCAAGGGTGGTTAAGACAAAAGTACTTTGTACGGAGGACTTCATGATCAGCTTTCGTTGATTCAGCGCTTTAACATTGTTTATTAGCGAATGATAAAGTTCAGCGATAGCTGAAGTCTTGTACTTGATACTTCACGTTGAGTGGACAAATCTGAGTCTTCGCTGATCCGCATCAGTTCATTAGGAGACTTGTCGCTGGTTCTTGAGCTTGATCTTCGACTTCAGCGTAGAACCTATGTTGACGTGAAACTTGTCTTCAGGGATCATAAGTAAACAACTAACTTATCAGCGATCACCATAAGGACTGAACAGGCTCAGAGCATTATGGTGAACAGTGTTCGCTGAATGTTTAATCTAAAGAGCGAGAGTTCCTATCAGCGGTACTGTAAGGTCTTAGTACTTATCAGCGATAGTGAAACTCTGATACATTTTGTTTACTTACAATTTTCACTAAGTATTTAAGAGAGGGTCATTATCAAATCACTGAGGGTTTGGATCAATAATCTCCCCCTATTTGATTATGACATAGCAACAGAGAAAATTGCTATATAATGAAAACATAAGGATAAAAAGAACTCATAAAATATTTGTCCCTTTTACTGTTTTCTGGGATCTTTTCTGTACTGATGGAGTAAGGTACTTTCGCTGAAATCTTTCATTAAACTTCGTATCAGATTACCAAGGGAAGTGGAAAGATTATAAGTACAAGTGAAATAAATTACAAGTACAAAAGAATAACTGATAAAATAGAAGAATAAGGCGATCCTATCAGCTTATAGAGGTTCTTCCTTAATGAGAAGTTCATCAAGGGTCTTTGATGTGGGAATCATCCAGTCAGGGACATTTACTCCTTGATTCCTTTTGTTCAGAGCTTCTTAAAAAATCAAGGGTTTAAGATGCCGTGCCTGCATGTCGCGTTTGAATTCACACCAGTAGATGAGATCTTTCAGCTGTTCGATGGGAGTGATGGGAAGTTCAGAGATACGTTGAAAATGTTTTCGTCCACCATAGTCAATAAAGAATATCCCATAGGGTTTGCTTATGACTTTCCTAGGGATGAAAGTCTCACCAGGAGGAAGAGATGTGTCAAGTGCGGAAAGGTCAGGTTCTGGACCAAGAACTTCAGCACGAGAAAAACCAATACCTGTTTCGTTCCGTATAAGAGGACCTGAGTCTGAAGGTTTAGACTTTTTCTTTGCAGCGGCCCTTCTTTTCTGATTTGCGAGAGGAGGGGGAGGAGGAATATCCACACAAGAAGATACTAAGTCGATATGTCGATTTATCAGCTTTTCGAAATGATCCTTGTACTTAGATTGAGACTTCTGGATGGCTAATCTGATCTCCAACCATTCAGAGAGACCGTACTTCGTGATGGCTTCAGCATAGAATTTTTCGTACTGTCCATTTTCTCTGAATATCTCGATTTCAGCGATTGAAACTTTGAGGGTTGATTTTCCAGTGATATGTACCTTGTTGATTCTGGCAGGTCGATATCTGAAGTGTGCCTTTTCTTTGCACCAGATTAAAGTAGATTGAGACATAGTTCTCTTTTCTTCAACGATCTTCTTGGCGTCTTCCCATAGCTGACGTTGAACTTCGATTGGAATTCGTTTCAACTTGGGGTCTTCGACTGATTCTTGAGTAAGCTGGATGGCGAGTTCTCTGTCTTTTTCTTCAGTTTCCCTTCTTTCAGCGAGTATACGTTCAGCTCTGAGGTGATCCTTGTATTCCTTTTGTGAAAGTCTGAACTTTGGAGGAATATAAGGAAGTTGATCACGCTTCAGAATGATTCGTCGATCTTCGAATCTCTTGATCATTGCATCTCTCTTTTTCTGATCCTCTTCACTCAGCTTTTGAGGAGCCAAGGAAGGTCTGTTTTTGTGAGAGAGCAGCTGTTCTTCGGGTTCATCAGTCTCAGAGATCAAATCCAAGACCGGGATTACTTCTTCAGCGTTGGGAGCTGGGATTATTGTTGGTGAATTCGCAGCTGTAGAAACTTCAGCGATATCCTCAAACAGGGGAGAGGACTGACAAACTGGCTTTGGAAGCAAGATCGTCAGATTGTCTTCTTCAGCGAGGCCTTTGTTTTTGCCTTTGTCAGCTTCAGACGCTGAAGGCTTTGATTTTGTAACACCCTAAAAACAGGGCTAATTTAAACCTTTAAAACTCCACAAGTTATGATCATAAAACTTCAAACTTATATAACAAGAGGATCATCAGTAAGGTTTCTATATACAACAAACGTCTAATTCAAATAACCTATTAATCTAATCATACATCATAATCAGATTAACTAGGTTATCTAATCATCTGTCCCAAAATATCCAAAAGAACAACTAGATCCTCTGTCATCTCCAAGTTTGATTCCTACAAAAGTTCTCGTCTCTCATCCCCGCTTACTTCCCGGAGCTTGTACCTGGTAAGAAGATTCAACTTGAAACATTAGGCTTTCGCCTAGTGAGAATATTCAAATCAAATTAAAATTTAACAATCAAAATCTCAACAGATAAATCAAACTTGTTCTCACCCATCTTACCGTACATGTGCTTAATCTCAACAACGGAAACCTACCCAAAACTCAAAACTATGACTAACCTTCAGTAAGTCATATTATCACAAACCAGAGCCAACTACGAATCAATCCCAGATTCTAGATCTATGCTCTAATCTAATAAATCGCAATTACACATGCTTATTTATTAGAAAGGAAGTAGGGATTACAATTACTCATGTCAATCTCTATTCTTCCTTAGAAATCAGGAATTACGATTACTCACATCAATCCCATGATTTCTCAATAATGCAAAATAGGAATTACGATTACTCACATCAATTCCATATTTAACATACACTCAGGAATTATTATTACTCACATCAATTCCTTAATTCATATAAATGGGAATTACGATTACTCACATCAATTCCACATTTAACATACACACATTGGAATTACGATTACTCACGTCAATTCCATGTGTTCATATAAACTAGTGCCTATGGATCCATTACACTCTATCATATGTATATACAATACCATATACTATATCTCATAACATATTCTATAAAAAGAATATAAATATTTCCTCTCCTCAACTTCTTAACTAACCCCCTATTTGCTATTTAGCACGAGGATCAACATAGCATAACTCTTAATTACATGCTCGGATTTATTAATATTTTAAATAAGTCCTTTCAGTTCATCATGATCATATCTTAATATCAAAATTGAGTTATAACATATATCAGATTTACATAAATCAGAAAATCGCACAATATGAGTATTGCGCAACCAACTGTGGCGAAATGCTCAACTTCTCGCAAGCTACAGTAGCGAGTTTCATACTTCTCGCAAGCCACAGTAGCGAGATTCTCACTTCACTCCAAAGAGCCTTACGAGTTTCTCAAAATGCGCAACCCACAGTTGCGAGTTTCTCAAAATGCGCAACCCACGGTTGCGAGTTTCTCACTTTGCGCAGCCAAGGCTTGCGCAAAGTGTACTTTTCGCAGACACTGTTCATCGTCTTCTTCATTTATCCAGTTCACAAATACTTCTAAATAAGCCAACTATTTATCAACTAAGTCATACTAAAGCATTCAGACACATATTTAACCATCTATTTCAACTTTAATGGCTTAATTTTAAAGAGAGTTGAATAAATTCACCTTAATAAGAATCTGAACACTTTTTCTTACTTTACAGCAGCTAAATCGAACAGTTTAATGAAGTCTGAACACTGTTGCTTCACGTACAAAGGCTTAATCAAACAGCAGAACCCCAAAATCAGTTTCTTCCTTCTTATTTCTTTTTCTCTCGATATCTCTATCTTTTCTCTGTTTCTCGACTTCTTACTGATTTCTCAGTAAACATTCACAAAAGAAAACTTAATTAAGCCAACAATTTGACACCTCATCCTTTTTAAAACAGATGAGTCATAACTCATTTCCCAAACACGCCTCCTACTTAAAGAAATGACATAATAAACCCTTAAGTTAATATCTCCAATTAACTTTACTTTAACCAAATTACAAACTTAACCCTTATGATTAATATTATTCACAAAATAAATCAACGAAAATTCGGGATGTTACAATACTCCCCAACTTGAAAATGATTTCGTCTCCGAAATCAAACCAAGCAAACAAATGGAAATATCTATTCCTCATAACTTCCTCCGTTCTAAAATCACATAAGCACTTTGACATATCCACTTCTTATTAATTCATCACAGCTTAAGTCTAGGTATCTCAAATTCATACCTAGTTCGCTTAAACTACTGCTCTGATACCATATTGTAACACCCTAAAAACAGGGCTAATTTAAACCTTTAAAACTCCACAAGTTATGATCATAAAACTTCAAACTTATATAACAAGAGGATCACCAGTAAGGTTTCTATATACAACAAACGTCTAATTCAAATAACCTATTAATCTAATCATACATCATAATCAGATTAACTAGGTTATCTAATCATCTGTCCCAAAATATCCAAAAGAACAACTAGATCCTCTGTCATCTCCAAGTTTGATTCCTACAAAAGTTCTCGTCTCTCATCCCCGCTTACTTCCCCGAGCTTGTACCTGGTAAGAAGATTCAACTTGAAACATTAGGCTTTCGCCTAGTGAGAATATTCAAATCAAATTAAAAGTTAACAATCAAAATCTCAACAGATAAATCAAACCTGTTCTCACCCATCTTACCGTACATGTGCTTAATCTCAACAACGGAAACCTACCCAAAACTCAAAACTATGACTAACCTTCAGTAAGTCATATTATCACAAACCAGAGCCAACTACGAATCAATCCCAGATTCTAGATCTATGCTCTAATCTAATAAATCGCAATTACACATGCTTATTTATTAGAAAGGAAGTAGGGATTACAATTACTCATGTCAATCTCTATTCTTCCTTAGAAATCAGGAATTACGATTACTCACATCAATCCCATGATTTCTCAATAATGCAAAATAGGAATTACGATTACTCACATCAATTCCATATTTAACATACACTCAGGAATTATGATTACTCACATCAATTCCTTAATTCATATAAATGGGAATTATGATTACTCACATCAATTCCACATTTAACATACACACATTGGAATTACGATTACTCACGTCAATTCCATGTGTTCATATAAACTAGTGCCTATGGATCCATTACACTCTATCATATGTATATACAATACCATATACTATATCTCATAACATATTCTATAAAAAGAATATAAATATTTCCTCTCCTCAACTTCTTAACTAACCCCCTATTTGCTATTTAGCACGGGGATCAACATAGCATAACTCTTAATTACATGCTCGGATTTATTAATATTTTAAATAAGTCCTTTCAGTTCATCATGATCATATCTTAATATCAAAATTGAGTTATAACATATATCAGATTTACATAAATCAGAAAATCGCACAATATGAGTATTGCGCAACCAACTGTGGCGAAATGCTCAACTTCTCGCAAGCTACAGTAGCGAGTTTCATACTTCTCGCAAGCCACAGTAGCGAGATTCTCACTTCACTCCAAAGAGCCTTGCGAGTTTCTCAAAATGCGCAACCCACGGTTGCGAGTTTCTCACTTTGCGCAACCAAGGCTTGCGCAAAGTGTACTTTTTCGCAGACATTGTTCATCGTCTTCTTCATTTATCCAGTTCACAAATACTTCTAAATAAGCCAACTATTTATCAACTAAGTCATACTAAAGCATTCAGACACATATTTAACCATCTATTTCAACTTTAATGGCTTAATTTTAAAGAGAGTTGAATAAACTCACCTTAATAAGAATCTGAACACTTTTTCTTCCTTTACAGCAGCTAAATCGAACAGTTTAATGAAGTCTGAACACTGTTGCTTCACGTACAAAGGCTTAATCAAACAGCAGAACCCCAAAATCAGTTTCTTCCTTCTTATTTCTTTTTCTCTCGATATCTCTATCTTTTCTCTGTTTCTCGACTTCTTACTGATTTCTCAGTAAACATTCACAAAAGAAAACTTAATTAAGCCAACAATTTGACACCTCATCCTTTTTAAAACAGATGAGTCATAACTCATTTCCCAAACACACCTCCTACTTAAAGAAATGACATAATAAACCCTTAAGTTAATATCTCCAATTAACTTTACTTTAACCAAATTACAAACTTAACCCTTATGATTAATATTATTCACAAAATAAATCAACGAAAATTCGGGATGTTACAGATTTGGTCCGCTCCCCTGAAGGTTCATTTATCAAAATCCCTTTAAGAGCTGTAGTCTTCTGAGCAGGCTTGACGATAAAGGAGTCATCATCATCATCATTCTTTAGAGAAGAGGATGGTTCATCATCAGATAAGTCGATGGCTTCTTCATCTTCAGCTTCAGATTCAGATTCTTCAGCAGCTTCTTCGAGTTGCTCCCCCTCAGATACAGAGGTAAGCTTCTCGGTTCCCTCAGGGTTTTCATCTCCCTGAGGTCCAGCAGTAACTTCTTCAGTTGTCTTCTCACCCTCTTCAGTAAGGGTAAGGTTTTCAGTCTTCTCTCCCTCAATAGATTCATCTTGGGGAAGGTGTTCAGAGTTCTTCTCCCTCCCTTCCTCATGATGAGTGGGGGAGGAATGTGATGACTCAGCAGATGGTGTTGGTTCCCTGTCTTCTTGGCGAGGGACCCCATATAATTTTCAATCGCTGCTACTCTGTCTTCTAGGCCAGTAATAGCAGGAGTAATCTTGAAAAGTTCAGCATGATCCGCCGGAGTAAAATGCGAAGGTACAGGGGCAAGGGCGTTCATGCGTTCGAGGACCTGCTGTACCATCGTCTTCACTGAACTTACGTCAGTCTTTACAGAACTCAAGTCGGTCTTTACTAAACTCACGTCAGTCTTTACTGAACTCACGTCAGTCTTTACAGCAGTCATCTCTCCCTGAAGATTTCCAACCGATGTCTTCAGCGTTGTGAACTCGCTGGACATGGTTTGTTGTTTTGAGAGAGGTGTAGTCTGTGTAGATGTCAGCAAGAACTTTGGCAAAGTCACCAAGAGTACCATCAACCTTCTCCAAATCAGCTTTGGAGGCTTTTTGTTCCACCACTGTTATCAGCTTGTTGAGATTCTCTCCAGCGTTTGTTACAGCTGAAGAGTTGTCTGAGAGAGTAGTGGTGAGACCTGTCAGCTTTGTATCCAGGTTCTTCAGAGAGGCGTTGATGTCTCCCAAATTAGGACCTGTAACAGATAAGTACTTGTGAACAAAGGAAAGCTCAGAAGTTTCGGGTTTAGTTACAGTGTATATGGGTTGGTGTATACCTGCAGGAGGGTTGGTGAATTCGTTAAAACCTTTGTGTCCTGAGAAAAGTTCCATGTCGTCAGCCAGAGTGCATGTACGCATAGACATTCCTGCAGGTCCTGCATCCATCAGTCCTTGAAGAGTATCAGCTTTAGCTTCTGGAGGAATGACGGGTGCTCCAGTGATCGTGGTGAAAACTGGATTAGAGTCCAATGGAGTAGAGAGAAGCGAAGGTTGAGAATGATGGTTGGGTGCGGGGTTCAGCGTTGGATCCGCTGAGAATCACTTCTTCAGTCTGTAGAGAGACTGAAGTAGGTTGGGTCGATTCCAACTTTATAACTTCATCGTTTAGAGACGCTGAAGCTGGGATGGAATGGGTGGCTTGTTCAGCTGTGGCAGAGCGTACCACTGAACTTTCCTTCAGCTCTTCAAGATGAGCTGAGGAGTCTTCAGCAAGAGATTGTTGGGGTTGCTCCTTGGTTTTCTTAGTTCTTTTGGAACCAAGTTGGGTAGTTGAGTGTTTCCTTTTTCTAGAAGGAATGGAGGTTGCAGCTGGGGTATCAGCGGTGGGTTTGTCCACTGAAGGAGCTGCAGAAGTAGAAGAAGAAGGATTGAGAAGAGTTAAAAGTGTAGAGAGACGTACCTCGTTTTCCACTGGCTTGAAGTCTAGTACCTTAGGGCCAACCTAAGAGAGTTTCAGGTCTCCTACTTGTGGGTAGTTGTCCTTCAGGCCAGTTTGGAAGACGGCGCTGATGAATCTAGGATAAGGAACCCATGATGGTCGGTCAGCGGCAGAGTTTACTTTGAGCACAAGGTCATCGTAGATTATCGATGCCCAGTCAATATGAAGACCTTTCAGCAAAGCATATCCCATTGCTTGCTGAGGTTGAGCGGCTTGATCAGAGGAGCCGGTCTTTGCAGTCATGCAACTTATCAAGTGAGCGAAGATGAAGTTCATCTCGCTGGGCATTTTTGACTTCTTGATGAGGGTCAGTTTCTTCTCAGGCTTTTTATCCCTTCCAGTTTCCCATACATAACCCATTGCATCAAAGAATGCAGTGATGGCTTCCCTATCAGCGTGTTTCTTGTGATCAGGGAGAGGAACAAAAGGTTTTTCTTTTGTGGCGATGGGAAGGCTCAGTGCTTTTCGGATAATGGCAGGGGTGATTTTTATGGTGCCAAAATCAGTGTCACAGAGGATGCAATCGATTTTCTTCGTGGGGTCTTTGGCTGATGGTAGCTGAGTGTGTCTGGCAGAATACCAGAACTGAGATAGTAGTAACTGATGTGCAGGAGGTGTTATGGTCAAGGCTGTGGAGAGGCAACAGGTTTTGAGGAATTTCACAGCATCATTCAGATGTGTGACTTGCTTTCGAGGAGGAAACTCAAAAGGCGCATAGAGGTTGTTTGTTTTTGTCCAATCTAGTTCCTCAAGTGTGAACTTGACCTGAGGAGCCTTGATGATTTCTAGTTCCTCAGCAGCAGCAGTGTTCTCAGCAGTAGGAATATCAGAAGATGCCATTTCTGTATTATCAGTTCAACCAAAGATATAACAAATAAGAATAATCTTAGTGTGGAAAGATTTTCCAATAAGATGGTTCGAATTTTGTCCATTTCATTCAGACAAAAATGTCTTAATGAAGATTAGGGTTTTTCTTGTTTTTGAAAAAGAAAAGCAAACCCAATAAAAATCTTGTTTTCCAGTTTCCTTTGAGGATTGGGATTCTGGAAAAACGTATGAAGAACAAGTTTAGGATATTTGCAATTAAACTTGAAGAACAACCATGAAAGGTTGTGTTCATAAAACCATGAAAGAAATGATTTCATTTTTGAAAAAGTTCTTTTGTTTGATCTTGTAAAAACAATGAGAAGATCATTAACAAGTTTTAGGAAACAGGTAAATAAAAGAAATATTAACCTGGTTCGTTGAAGAAGAAGATGAACAGTTCTTGAAAAACTTGAGAGCACAAATGCAACAGTAAATCTTTTTCTTGCTTGGAGGAGAAGTTTTTCGCGTAAAGGAAAAATATAAACCCAAAATGTGTTTATATAGTGAGATTAGAGAGAGAAAAAATCTTGAGCGGGAAAAGATTTTCATCATGACACGGACACGTGTTTGCATTTGATTGGAAGGTAAACGAAACGTGCAAACGTGTGTCAGAAAAAGAACGTGCCGCGGCTTATCCTTTGCGATGACGTCACAACTGTCCTTTCATATTTTAGGATGTCTCTGAGGTTTTGAAAGCTCAGGGACGCTTTTGAAAACATGAAGCACTGAATAGAAATATCAGTGTTGGTTTTAGAAATTTCAAAGTATCGTTGATTAAGAAAGAGATATTCAGCGATGCAATTTGTCTTGAAATCTTGCATTTACATGCGATTGTCAGCGAGAGAAAACATACCTTGATATCAGCGAATCAAGTTTATTCAGAGAGAGTGATAGAATGGGTTATACAAGTTGATTTTATCCTTTCGCTGATCAAATGTGAACCGCTGAAGATTTTAGTCTTCAAAGTTCAGCATTCCAAGCTCGCTGATGAGAAAGTTGAATCTTGTCTCATCAAGAGGTTTGGTGAACAGATCAGCTAACTGATAGTCAGTTGGGATAAAGTGAAGTTCTATATCACCATTCATCACATGATCTCTGATAAAATGATACCTGATTTCGATGTGTTTTGTCTTTGAGTGTAGCACTGGATTGTTGGCTATAGCGATGGCACTTGTGCTGTCGCAATAGATTGGAATATTTTAGAGTTGTAGGTCATAGTCCAGTAGTTGATTTCTCATCCACAAGACCTGAGAACAACAGCTTCCAGCGGCTACATACTCAGCTTCAGCTGTGGAGGTGGACACTGAGTTTTGCTTTTTACTTGTCCAACTCACCAGCTTTCCACTCAGGAGCTGACAGCCTCCTGTGGTGCTTTTCCTATCCAATTTGCAACCTGCAAAATCACTATCTGAATAGGCGATTAGATCAAACCCTGAGTCTTTAGGATACCAAAG
The DNA here is from genome assembly GCA_033807775.1 of Saussurea involucrata. Taxonomy (NCBI): domain Eukaryota; kingdom Viridiplantae; phylum Streptophyta; class Magnoliopsida; order Asterales; family Asteraceae; genus Saussurea; species Saussurea involucrata. The sequence goes on along the minus strand of CM066327.1, from coordinate 12,175,851 downwards.
ACCTAGGTTCGCAGTACCCTTAAGGTGTCGAAAAATTCGCTTTACAGCGGTCATATGAGATTCCTTAGGTTCAGCTTGATATCGTGCACACAAACAAGTTGTGTACATAATATCGGGTCGGCTAGCTGTAAGATACAAGAGAGAGCCGATCATCCCACGGTACAGCGTGACATTAACAAGAATACCATTAGTATCCTTATCTAGTGTCAGCGGTGGTGCCATAGGGGTTTTCATAGTTGAACTCTGAGTTAAATCGAATTTCTTCGGCATATCTTTAACATACTTTCCCTGATTAATGAAAGTTCCTTTTTCATTTTGCTTTATCTGAAGACCAAGGAAATATGTTAGCTCACCCATCATGCTCATTTTATACTCATCTTTCATTCTATCAGCGAAACGAGTACAAAGGTCAGGGTTAGTAGAACCAAATATAATGTCATCAACATATATCTGAACAAGAATGATATGACCTTTCACTATTCTGAAAAATTTTGTCGATTTTACCTTGCTCAAAATTTTCAATATGGAGATAAGTAGAGAGAGTGTCATACCATGCACGTGGAGCTTGCTTTAAGCCATAAAGTGCCTTATCCAGTTTATAAACATAACCTGGACGCTTAGGATATGAGAATCCTGGAGGTTGTTCCACATAGACTTCTTCATTTAGCTTTCCATTTAGGAACGCTGACTTAACATCCATCTGATATACTTTGAAGTCTTTGTGTACAGCGTATGCTAAGAATAGACGAATAGATTCTAGTCTTGCTACTGGAGCAAATGTTTCGTCGTAATCTATGCCTTCCTCTTGTCTGTATCCCTGAGCAACAAGTCGAGCCTTGTTGCGGGTTACAGTTCCATGTTCGTCTAACTTGTTTCGATAGACCCATTTAGTGCCTATCACTGTCTTGTCAGTTGGTCTTCGAACAAGTTTCCAAACTTTGTTTCTTTCGAATTCAGTCAGCTCTTCTTGCATAGCGCTGACCTAGTTTGGATCTTTGAGGGCGTCATCTATTTTCTTTGGTTCAATCAGAGAAATAAAGTTAACAAATAAACAAATATTACATGCACTTCGTCGAGTCTGAACACCAGCGTTTGGATCACCAAGAATTTGATCAATTGGGTGATTTACAGTCCATCGCTGAGCCGGAGCGTGAGACGCTGACTCAACCTGAACTGGAGGAGCTGAAGATGAAGCTTCAGCAACTTCTGGAATGTCAGCCAAGAGAGGAGTAGGTGCAGATGTCATTTCATTCACTGATTGCTGAGAAGTAGATGAAATGTCTGAGACATTTGGTTCAGAAGCAGGTATAGTGTTTAAAGGAACAACTGAGACCCATGATGTTTCAGCTTTTCTATTCTGCATGTTTGGGATGATAGTAAGACTATCATCTTCAACTGTATGAGTATGAGGAGTGGGAATATCTTCTGAATCACCAAGATGAGAAAACATCCATTGATTCAGTTCTTCAGTATCAGCGGACGGTTTAGAGTTCGCTGAACGGGATTCGTCAAACGTGACGTGAATAGTTTCTTCAACAGTTTGTCTTCTTCGATTGAAGACTCTGAAGGCTTTGGAGATTGAAGAATATCCAAGAAAGATTCCATCATCAGCCTTAGGATCAAACTTTCCAAGGGCATCTCTGTTGTTCAGTATGAAACACTGACATCCAAAGATGTGAAGAAAGCTAATTGAAGGCTTTCTCCCATGAAAAAGTTCATAGGCTGTCTTATAGAATCTTTTGACTATGAGAGACATGTTTTGCATAAAACAAGCAGTGTTGACAGCTTCAGCCCAAAACTGAGTAGGCAGGTGAGAATCGCTGAGCATTGAACGTGCAACTTCAATAATTGTTCTATTTCTTCTTTCAGCGACCCCGTTTTGTTGCGGTGTTCTCACTGATGAAAAGTTGTGAGAAATACCCTTACTCTCAAAGAAGGAATCAAGAGAACTGTTTTCGAATTCAGTCCAATGATCACTCCTTATTGAGCGAACGGTCAAGTTGTTCAGGGTTTCCATCTTCCGAACAAAGGTGATGAGTTCTTCAGGGGTGTCACTCTTAGAACGGAGAAACATAACCCATGTATAGCGAGAGAATTCATCAACTATGACCAGCGTATATTTCTTTCCAGCGATGGATTGTTTGTTAACAGGGCCAAACAAATCCATATAGAGAAGTTGTAGAATAGATGACACTGAGGAGACTTGCTTTGACTTAAAGCTTGCTTTGGTCTGCTTCCCTTTCTCACACGCTGAACATAAGGACTCTTTAGCGTATGAGTGCTGAGGAAGACCAGTGACTAACTCTTTTGAAGAAAGAGTGTTCAGTGTCTTGAAGTTTAGATGAGAGAGCCTCTTATGCCATAGCCAGTTGACATCAGATGAGGCCTTTGAGAAGAAACAAGAGTTCTCAGTGGTTGTTGAGTCCATGTTTATTACATAAACATTTTCCAAACGATAACCGCTGAGAGCTATCTTCTCCTTTTTGTCAGCGACAAAGCAGGATTCCTTGGTAAAGATTACCTTGTTATCCATGTCGCAAAGCTGACTGATGCTTAGAAGATTATGCTTCAACCCTTCAACATACGCGACTCTTCTGAAGGTGGTTGTACCATTTGAGAGTACACCAAACCCTCGGGTATGTCTTTTTTCGTTCCCATCGAAAGTTACAGAAGGACCCTTCTCTTCCTTGTATTCATCGAGCATGCTTTTCTTTCCAGTCATGTGTCTAGAGCATCCGCTATCGAGATACCAGATACTCTTCTTAACCTGCATTACAAAGGAAGATTAGTTTTTCTTGGGTACCCACTTAACCATGTGTACACATTTGTTAGTGGAAGTAGTTGGAATGGAAGGTTCAACAATCTTCGCAGCATTTGAAGATTCAGCTTTGTCAGTCTTCACTTTGGTTAATTTCTTAACCTCAGTGGTCTTCTTTGCCTTGGGGCAATGATCTTCACCTTAGCTATCTTTTCAGCTTTGGTGGTTGTGGGGCACTTACTACAATATGATCAGTAAGTCCACAATGATAACATTTTCTATAACTAAAAGTAGTTCTAGGACCATTTGAATGCTGAGCTTTTGATTTTGAATTCGAAGGACCAGCACCAAATAATCTATTGGCTTTTGAAATGGGAGGACCATTTAGTTCTTCAGATTTCTTACCAAAGACCTCCACTCTGATTCTAGGAGTAGATCGCTGAATAGATCCATGCTGAGTAGATCTAGAGATCTGATTCCTTGATCTAGAGGGATGAATCACTAAATCTTTAGAAGCATTCAGCTTAGGTACTAATGTACCCTTCTGAGGATTTTGGTTAAAAGCAGTTCCTTTACCTTTATCTTTAAAGACAGAGGTAGGTTTTGGATAGACCATTTTATCTTTACCTTTTGAAGAGGTAGAGATTTCCTCAGGGATAGGCGGTCTAGAAGAGGAACACTGAGAGGATGAAGTATCAGCGACTGAGGATACGAAAGTTCCAAATAAGAGCATGGAACGATCAGTGGTTGGTTCTAGAGTATCAGCTTTGTAACCAAGACCACGTTTATCACTCAGGGGAATCTGAGACTTAATTATCTCAGTGATCTTTGTTGAGGAATTATACCATCCATCAACAGTAGCTTTTTCAGCTCTTAATGCAGCGATAGCTTCTTCTCGTTCGATTTTGACTAGCTGATTTAAATGAACTTGATCTTTAAAATCTTCTTCAATTTTAGAAAGATTTTCTATTTGAAGGTGACAGTTTTTAAGCTGTTCAGCGAGATCAAGGTTTTGATTTTCAACTACAGTTTTGCCATTCATGGCTTCATATAAACTTCTAGTCAAGAGATCGATCTTACGAAGACTATCAGCTTCATCAATATTTGCAATATTGGTAAAGAAGGAAGGTGATACCTGAGTTGCAGAGGTTGAAGTAGAGGGAATGTCAGAGTTGTCTTCCTCATCTTCAAGTTTGGCCATAAGACAGAGATTGGCTTCATCATCTTCAGAGTCAGATGATTCTTCCTCATCAGAGTCAGCCCAATCATAGTCAGCCATCAGGCCTTTGCCTTTCTTCTTAAAGCTTTTCAGCTTCGCATACCTTTCTTTCAGCTTGGCGTATTTTTCATCTCTATTCTTGGGAATAAAGGATTTCTTGGGAAACGCTGAGTTTCTCGAAACTTTCTTTGACCTGCACTCGTTAGCGAAATGTCCTATCTTTTCACAGTTAAAACAAGTAGCAGTAGCCTTATCAACAGGAGCTGATGATCTTGGCTTGTCAGTAATGGAAAGAGGTTTATTCTTTCTGAACATTTTCTTTTTGGCGAATCTCCTGAACTTTTTAGTGAGGAGAGCCAAAGATTCATCATCATCTGAAGAGTCAGAATCTAATGACCTTTCAGAGTTACTCTCCAACTCAGTGATAGTGACCGAGGGTCGCTGAGTGGAAGGTTCCTCTGAGATTAAAGCAACAGGGGTGCTTTTGGAATCTTTTACAAGATTCTTCTTAAGATGACTTGATTGCTCATGATTCAGCATCGTGCCATATAAGGTAGAAAGGGTCATTGATTTTAGATCCTTTGACAGCTTGAGACACATAGAATAACTGTCCCAGCTTTCAGGTAAACATTCTAAAAACTTTGTCAGCACTTCAAAGTTAGAATATTCCTTACCAACAGTTTTCAGATCTATTATTAAACAGTTAAAACGTTGGTGTACTTCAGAGAGAGTTTCATTCTTACCACAAATGAAGCTTTCATACTGTCTTACCATGTTGATCTTTCGAGAGTCCTGGACTTCAGAAGTACCTTCATACTGAATACAGATTGTGTCCCACATAGCTTTTGAGGTTTTCAGGTTCATGACGGAATGGTAGACTTCGTCAGGAAGAGCCATGGATAGTATGGATCTGGCTTTAGTGTCGATAGCCACTTTCTTCTTATCTTCATCAGTCTACATATGAATTTCTTTAGGTATCAGCCTTTCTGGAATAGCAGGTCTATTCTCAGCGACTGGAACTGCAACATCAATTCTTACAGGAATATATGGGTTGTTTTCAAGATAATAAGGCATAGTAGGGTCTACACCTTCTAAGAAGAGAATCATCCTATTTTTCCATAGATTAAAATTATCTCTGGAGAATCTAGGGGGTTTTGCAAGAGAACCATTGTCAATATAGTTGGTGTTTGTGTTGGTAGCCATTTTCAGAAATAGCAAGGAAGAGAAATCTTAGTATAGATCAGATCTTGTTTATGAGATTAAACAAATCTGCTCTGATACCACTTGTTGGTCCCGAAGGGCTATACAAGTTTGTAGAAGGGGGGGGGGGGTGAATACAAACACACAAATTTTACTTTTCTAAATTGTTTATTGATAAATCATTAACAATTTACAGCTTGTTGCGGAACAAGATTAAGGATAAACCTAAATCTGAACAAGTTGGAACACTAAGTTTCTTGCACTAAGAAAGAGAAGGAAATTACTAATAATAACCTATCTCAAGATAAGAAATATGACTTGTCCAGAGTTAGCAAGTGACTCGTCCAGAGTTTTCGAGTGCTTCAAAAATGAAGCTGGAGTCCTTCTTATATACTGCATGCATTTAATGCATGGCAGTTTATACTTTACACGTGGCAGCAGCTCATTGGTTGTATGTCATTGACCTTTGTTGACAACCTTAGTAGCCGCATGTTTGAACAGTGTAGTATCAGAGTGGTTGTACGATTTCAGACAATAAGGAGGTTCTTTTCTGACATATCGTACGGAGACGTGCAAGGGTGGTTAAGACAAAAGTACTTTGTACGGAGGACTTCATGATCAGCTTTCGTTGATTCAGCGCTTTAACATTGTTTATCAGCGAATGATAAAGTTCAGCGATAGCTGAAGTCTTGTACTTGATACTTCACGTTGAGTGGACAAATCTGAGTCTTCGTTGATCCGTATCAGTTCATTAGGAGACTTGTCGCTGGTTCTTGAGCTTGATCTTCGACTTCAGTGTAGAACCTATGTTGACGTGAAACTTGTCTTCAGGGATCATAAGTAAACAACTAACTTATCAGCGATCACCATAAGGACTGAACAGGCTCAGAGCATTATGGTGAACAGTGTTCGCTGAATGTTTAATCTAAAGAGCGAGAGTTCCTATCAGCGGTACTGTAAGGTCTTAGTACTTATCAACGATAGTGAAACTCTGATACATATTGTTTACTTACAATTTTCACTAAGTATTTAAGAGAGGGTCATTATCAAATCACTGAGGGTTTGGATCAACAATGAGTAGTATAGTTCTTCTCATGAACCTTAAGTTGACTCGAATCATATGCAATGACCTTGTCCTTCTGCATCAACATTGTAACGTCCCAAAAATTTCAACAAATTTTAACTTTAAAATAATGCATTTCATTAAAATCAAATCATAGATAATCAAACCCAATTACAAATGAATTCAACTCCGTTAATTTAAAAATGCCAACTATAATTCATGCAGCGGAATTTGTAATAAACTCAAACTTAATGTTTTAAAAATGAACATTTGGAAAAGCCTTCGCCATGCGCTTGTGTGTACCGTCACGCTCGACTACCGCTCGTACCTGAAATCATAAGATGTGGGGGGAACGGGTAAGCACAAAGCTTAGTGAATTCTAACACCTACGCAGGTAGCAATCACATATATATACCGCCCCTAACCGCAATAGGCAATCAACACCACAATCACGTAGTATAACAACACAACCAAGTTAAGCATGTACTCAAACATCTCGGTCCCACCGAGTTTACACAATTCGTTATCCTCATTAACTCGGTCCCACCGAGCCCTCGGTCCCACCGAGTTTACACAATTCGTGATCCGCATTAACTCAGTCCCACCGAGCCCTCGGTCCCACCGAGATGTATACGAAACACAATCATTCCAGGCATTACATCAATCTAATGCTACTCATCACAATACAACTAGTTCACACAATCATTCAATAATACATACAACTAATGCAACACATATATATAATTCCTAGTCTACGCGGTGAGAGAACTCACCTTAAAGCAACACAAGTATCCGCAACAGCAACACAAGCCGGCCAACTTCCCTCACCTTTTCCCACCTAATTACGTGTTAACAACCGTCAAAGTGAAGTCACAACCCAAAACCACAACTACTAGATTACAAGTTAATTATTCCAGCTTTTACTCTAAAAACACAGGTCTGTTCGGAACCTGTTTAACCCCCTTTAAGCTTATAAATCCAGAAATATTATTCCATAACCAGAAAGTTCCATGTCTTAGGGTTCCAGGGACATATCACACGCGTTCTAAAGATGTTCCTACCATCCTATATGAATTTTACAAAACCGACTCGCAGAACAGTGAAAAACAGGACCTGTCAGTACAAAACGATGATTTGACCCTAGCTAGAGACCGAACTGACTTTTCCGCCAAACATACAAAACTTAATAGACTCAAAATGGGAGATTTTGGCACTGGTTTCACCCCGATCCGATACTCCTAGAAAGAGATACGGGTTTTACAAAACAGGGGCAGAAACGACACTTTCCACATGAAATGATAATTTTAGCCTACACTTTCGTTAAGCCGTGACTTAACACCAACAGACCCGAACTCAGCTGTGACTTATTGAAAAAAGCTAATAGGGCTGTGCAAACCGAGCACCACCCACTGCCACCTCCGGCAATGGTGGTCGTTGGCGGCGGCGGCGGTTACGGGTTAATATTTTCCGGCGAAACCACTCGAAACCACCCACCCCGCCTCACACACCTACGCACAAACGAACACACACACACCCACACACATGCACACCCGCTGCTGCCACGCGGAGGCGCACGGCGGCGGCCACACCGCCGGCAGCCATGGCTGCGGCGGCGGTGGTGGTGGTTCATGGCGTTCCGACAACAAAACGATAACGAAAAGAAAAAGGAGAACGGGACTACCTCGACGCGACTTCTCCTCCCTCCTTTTTCCGGCAGAAACGGCAGAAACGGCGGCGGTCTCTCTCCCGGCTGCTCCTTCTTCCTCTCGACAGTCTCTCTCTCTCTCACTCGACCGCCCCTCTCTCTCTCTTTCTTTCTCTCTCGGCGATGGCAACACAAGAAAAGGGATGGGGAGGGTGACTAAGGGTTTTGGTGGTATTGCTAAGGTGAAACCGAAGGGGAAGGGGAGGGGGTGTCTCTTGGCCGATCCCTTGCCAAACTTTGGTGAAATGCCCCAATTAGCCCCTCAACTTTCCTTTCCTTGCAAAAACCCAAAAAGGTTGACTCATTTAACTTTTTGGTCCGATTCGACTAACCCCGCTAATGGAAACCACGTTAAAATAAAAGCTTAAAAAAAGAATTAATAAGAAGAAAATACATACCGGGATACGGGCTTTACAAACACACACCCCAAACCTTGGTGTGATGCATCGCAGTAGACTACGAAATTCTCCGCGCCTTCTGGCAATGCCAGAATTGGTGCATTACATAACCTATGCTTAAGTGTTTGGAATGCTTCTTCTTGTTTCTCTCCCCAAATAAACTTCTTATCCTTTTGGGTTAATGTCGTTAGTGGTTGCGCAATTTTTGAGAAATTCGCAATGAATCGCCGATAATAGCCTGCTAAACCGAGAAATTGACGAATTTATGTCGGGGTCTTCGGGGCTTCCCACTTCTTGATGGCCTCGATTTTTGCCGGATCTACATGAATTCCCTTCTCATTAATCACGTGGCCAAGGAATTGTACCTCACGAATCCAGAATTCGCATTTGGAGAACTTCGCATACAATTTCTGGTCCCTGAGCAGTTCTAGTATCAACTTTAGATGCCGCTCATGATCCTCATTGCTTTGCGAATATATTAGTATATCATTTATGAACACGATCACGAGCTCGTCCAAGTACGGTATACAAACCATGTTCATTAAGTCCATGAAGACAGCTGTGCGTTGGTTAGCCCGAAAGGCATAACCAGGAACTCGTAATGGCCGTAACGAGTCCTAAACACCGTCTTGGGAACATCCTCTTCACGGACCCTCATTTGATGATATCCAGATCGAAGATCAATTTTTGAGAAGTAAGTAGCACCTTGGAGTTGGTCGAACAGGTCGTCGATTCGGGGAAGAGGGTATCGGTTCTTGATGGTTAACTTATTGAGCTCTCTATAATCGATGCACATCCGCAAGGATCCATCTTTCTTTTTAACGAACAGAACTGGGGCTCCCCATGGTGAAGAGCTAGGTCTTATGAGTCATTTGTCGAGCAACTCCTGGAGTTGTCCTGACAATTCCTGCATTTCCGATGGGGCCAAACGGTACGGTGATTTAGCCACAGGTGCAGCTCCAGGAACTAAGTCGATGTGGAATTCGACTTGTTATGACGGGGGTAATCCTGGTAGCTCATCCGGAAACACCTCGGGAAAATCCCGAACTACAGGAAAATCCTGAATGCGTTTCTCTTCGATTTCCTTAACTATAACGTGAGCCAAAAACGCGATGCATTCCCTTTTCAAGTACTTCCGCATCTTCATACACGTCACTATCTTAAAGTTCTTTTCGGACTTCTCTCCATGCACGACGAGTGTTTCACCCTCTGGCAGCGGAATTCGGATGATCTTTTCGGAACAACATATTTCAACTTGGTTTTTGGATAGCCAATCCATGCCCACAACTATGTCAAAGCTTCCTAGCTCAATTGGAATAAGGTCTATACTAAAGCTCTTATTAGCTAAGTTTAAAGTACAGTCCGTAATTACGTCCCTGGCCTTAACTTCCTGCCCATTGGCAAATTCGATAACGTAGGCCTCTTTCAACTTTTGTGGTTTCAAATTAATTTTTGGCCTAAACTCTAGTGACACAAAGCTTCTATCCGCTCCAGAATCAAATAGTACTGATGCATAATGATTATTTAGGAGAAACGTACCTGTGACCACGTTCGGGTTTTGCCTTGCTTCATCTGCCTCAATCTCAAATACTCGGCCTCGAGCCTGGCCTCCTTGGTTCCCTTGATTAGTTGGCCGTGCTTGATTAACGTTTGGTCCTCGGTTCAGTTTCGGGTATGTGTTCCGAAGATGGTCTGGGCTTCCGCATTCGTGACATGTTCGCCTTCCTCCACTTTTGTAATCCTTGGCAAAATGGCCTCCCTTATTGCATTTGAGACAAATGATGCATTTCCCACCGTGGCGGTTGTTGCACTTATCACACTTAGGGTAGGTTCCCTTGCCTTTCTCCACCATCTGGGCCTGGACCCCAAAGTTTCCCATCACCTTTTGGTTCTTACCAAACTTCCCGCCAGATTGCTTTTTCGAGGGTTCTTCCATCTTCCTCTTACCTTTGGCATTGTCACTCGTGAACGTTCCTGACCGGATGGCATTGTTGGTGAGCTTAGTTGCTAGGTTCACCGCATCTTGGAGTGTTGTTGGGTTTGCCGAGGTAACATTTCCACGAATTTCAGGAGCTAAGCCCCAGATGTATCTGTCGATTCGGTTCTCCTCGGGCGTTACTAGATGTGGCACCAACTTTGCTAGCTCATGGAAACGGGCGGTGTAGGTGTCTATGTTCCTTCCCACCATTTCATGATTCCATAGTTCCGCTTCCAACTTCTGGATTTCACTTCTTGGGCAATACTCTCCCTTGAGTAGCTTTTTGAACTCTTCCCACGTAAGGTTGTAAGCAGCTTCCTGTCCCCGGGTTTGCACCTGTGTGTTCCACCAGGTTAATGCTCGGCCTTGCAGAAGACAGGCAGCAAACTCTACCTTGTTCCCTTCGGTGCACTTGCTGATGTGGAGAACGAACTCCATACCCTCAATCCATGTCAGTAATCCAACAGCTCCTTCAGTTCCATGGAATTCCTTAGGGTTGCAGGCCCTAAAAGCTTTGTACGTGCATTCCCTGTTTCCAGTTGCTCCTAAGTTGTTTCCTTGATTAGCGTTCAGACCTGCTGCCACTTGACTAACGATGTTCGTAAGTGCCGCGATGAGTTGCTCTGACACAAGCCGCGCGATCTCGGGGTTTTCTCTTCTTGGAGGCCTAGTTCTAAGGCATAGTTTCAAATAGGAATTTGGTCATATTTTTTATACAAGTTCTACTCAACTAGGTTATGAATATCATATGGTATGTCTACAACTAATCATTCGAGCACATAAATATAGCAACATAGAGTAACTTCATAATCATGCATTTCAAAACACTTGATTCAAACAAACACAGGTTCAACCATCACATAAGTTCGATAAATAACAAAATGTTTTCCCCAAAAGATACCTAGTACTTAGAGTTCTAAATAGTCGGCTACATACCCCCAAAATAAGTTTCCAAGTTTAATCATCAAAAGTATTCAAAAAGTTCCCTCACTAACGCCACTTTCTTGGAACCATTTCTTCACAACTATCCCTAATGCATCATCCTCCAGTAAAGCAGTCCTAACAACATCATCATGAGTGCCATCATTAGCAAACACAGGTATAGCATCCTGGCAACCCTCCTAGCAGTGATGGCGGCCTCCATAGCTCTAGCCATGTGTCGGTTGTGTGAGTCCAAAATCTCCGTCAGATTGCCCAGGACGTAATGCTGATGATCTAGCCTAGATCGGTGAGTGTGCAACTCTCGTTCCATGCCCTGGACCCATCTGCCCTCTCTGGGGGTCATGCCCTGAGCGTGTCTCACTGGAATCCCGGTCACCACCTGAGGAGTCTCGCTCTGTGTCTGTTGTCGGGATGTCTCGCCCTCAGACCTCGGTGGTCCCGCAAAAGTCACCCTCCTGGGTAGAGGAACACTCTTCCTGGCGGTAACCCTAATCCTCAGTCCTCGTGGTGCTGGTTGAGGTGCGGGGGAAGGTAACACCGATGTAGGAAATCTAGTGGGGGTCTCACTGGTTGCTTCGTCACTGTTCTCATATGGGTCTTTCTCCTCAACAGTCGGTGGGTCTCTCCTAGGTCGACTAGTAACATAGCCAGAGGCGTCGGCAGAGTGCTCAGTGGGAGTGGACGTGGACGACATAGTGAATTGTGATAATAGCAGACTTAGTTATTAAATGTGCTATTGTAAGTGCCTAAGATATGCAATGTTTATGCATGCACACACAAGAATCATGCTTTCCATGTTTAAGTAGAAAATTTATTTTAAGCATACTTCCAATATAACCAATCCAAGTCCCCCATTATACATACCTAAATTAAACATAGGTGATCAGGCTTTGTTTAATTGAGGTATAATAATGTGACACTCAACTTAGTTATATTAGTAATATGCTTCAGATTTTGAAAATCTTTTCGATTTTTTTTACTTTTGGGTTATAGTTTGTGGTTTCCATAAGAAAACCGGCATTCTCTATAACCTTAGGCTCTGATACCAAATCTGTCACACCCCGCTAAAGCGGAAACACGAGGTATAAGAGCGTATGGTTTCATTCAAAAGGTAACAGACTACACCAACCACAACATTTAATAAAGTAGTACAAGATACTGCAATACAAGTCATAACCAAAATGTTCCCAAAAATGACGGATACAAAAATTAACAATAGAAGTTTAAGTTTCTTGTTGTTGATGTCATCACACAATATGCACCCTACATGCCTTCACTTACTTATTAGTACCTGAAAAGCATGATGAAAAGAAAAGGGTCAACTACAAAGAGTTGGTGAGTTCACAGGTTTTCGTATGCACTAAAAGTATATTTGTATGCAGAAATTGTATTTTTGTGAAACGTTTGTTCACACGAAGTTTAAGTAACCGGTTGTTCGAGTATTTGCACAAGGTATCATGTATACTATGATGTCATAACATTGAGCCACTACCAAACCTTCCGACCAAACCAACGGCCCTTATATTATTCACGTCCTACCTCAGCGGTGAGATAATTCCACATGTGTAAGACCATTGTTGTTACTGGTAAAGTGCACTTCTAGCTCATCAGCTCAAAGTGGGGTTGTCAATCCAATAGCGCTACTCACAAATACCATCGGCTCGTAAAGAGTTAATAGGTAGTGTCTAACTAGTGGGGACTTTTTCATTTAAAACTCAAGTATATCAAAAAGTATACATACCTTAGTGCACCAACAATTAAGTTTAAGGTTCAACATTTCATAGCATAATTCAATCAGTTTGCAATTTAATATCATGCTTTTCACCCCAAATTGTAACAAAAGAGTAAAAAGGGGTTGTGAATACTCACTTGATGCGCGATGAAATTCCGGGAATCTCTCACAAAATACCTCGGTGTGATCCTACTTCGAACCTACGAACGTAAGGTCACTAGTGAGTTTTAATCTTAAGGGTTCGGTAGGCTAACTATCCAAATCGTCATAAAATGCCCTTTTATAAAATTTATTTAGGGTTTGTATTTTTGTTACCTTTCAAAATAATATATGCATGTCATCAAATAACTGATATTTTATCATAAAAGTGGTAGATTTACAACATAAAATAATTATATAGAAATAAAGTTGCTTTTAAACCACTTTTGAGATTATTCTTTTGCTGTCCAGATTTAGGTGCCACTTTGTGTCCATTTTGGATGTCTTCCCGGGCATTTTAGGTCAAAATATTTTATATCCAGGTACTTTAATGAGTTAGGAAACTTTTGACGTAAGATTCATAATTTTTAGAGGTGATTAAGTACTTGAAATAATTCTTGACGTAAAAACACTACAGAAAGCTTTGCTGTTTGCGCACTGTTTTTGTGAAGACTGTTTGGTAGACGAAATCTTTGAGTTTTTGAGTGAAACCACTTGGGTTTGAAACCTAACTCATAAAAATAAATTCCAGAAAAAGAATCACCTAATTTGGAGTATTATTGAGTGAGATGTGACTTTTTGAAGAGAGAGATAGAAATCTGGCAGTAAGCTGTTAAAACTAGACTTTATACATGTGCATCCCTTTGGTCTTTTTATCAAGATTCTTACTCTACTTGCATGCAATCCGACTTGACACATCCCCATACAGATATTTTCAGTTCTAAAACATATTTTAAAGCCATTTAAACCACATGCATGCTATCTATCAACTCATCTTTTGTAGAAATTTGAAAATGGGTCTTTTTGAAGATTTCTTGGGTGTTTATGCCAAGAACTTCTCCATGCAACTTAAAATAGTAACTTTTTGGCACATGCATATTGATTAAAACATGTTTTTAGTGAAGTCAAAGAGCTTTTCATACAACTTTTGGATCAAAAAGTATAGATCTTTTAAGAAAAACTACATGCATGCAAGTTAAGTGCCCATCTTTGATCTTAACATAGGTTTGATCATGGATTCACCACCTTTTTAACAACATGCAAGTGTTATGGTGGTAAATCTACAAACATTAAGATGTATGAAGATGTTTCTTAACAAAATTTAAAGAAGATGAAGAAGAAGATAATTGCTTAAGAAAAATGCAAAAGTTAAGAAAAGGGTGTGTGTGGATTTCATCCAACACACATGCATTTACCTTAGAATACTTGAATCCCTTGAAGGAGAAGTGTTAGGGGCTGAAGTTATGGTTCCTTTTTGAGAGAATATGGAGGGTGTTTGAGAGGGAAAAGAGAGAAAATTTCTAGCATGGGAAATTAGAGAGAGAGAGAGAAGTTGCATATGAGATTGAAATGAGAAGAGAAAAAAATATAAAAGGGGTAAAGGGAGAGGGGATGGCCGGCCCATGGGGGGGGTGATGTGTGTGATGCAAAAATTGTCAAATCTTGTCTTTTTTATTTATTTTCAAGCATGCAACAATTTTTTTTAAAAATTTGAATTTTAAACAACATTTTTAATTTTAATGATAAAAGTTTTAATATCATTTTAGGTTGAATTAATTTTAGTTGCTAATCATATATATAATTGTGGTATAAATATTGTTTAGGTTGGCATTTTTGTGAGATTTATGGATAATTCCCTAAATTGAGGGGTTCTTAGGCAAAAAATTTTAAATTTTTCCTACCGCACTGAGTTTACTGCTAAAATTGTATTGTGTGACTTATGACATAAATATTGGATATGCTTAGATTAATTCTGACCTGAAACGCTTTCCAGACGGTTGTCACACTCACTTCTTGAAATAAAAATCTCAAAGCGAGATTTTCGGTCCTTGTTTGGAATTGTTTGCTACAAAACCCTTGGAAAAATATTCAAAGCCACAAACCCTTCGAACCAAAGAAAGTCCTATTGATCAAATGTGAACAAGGGAAAGATATCGTCAACTATATAAAGTGAAGTTTTAATCTTGGAACCGAAAGAAGCATCTATGGAGGGAGATCAACATCCATTCAGAGTGAGAAGTCGGTAAGTCCCTGAAAGTTCAAAAGTGCATAATTTTATTTTTGTATTTCTTTTTATTACTTGGGGACAAGTAATGGTTTAAGTTTGAGGTTGTGATAACTCTATTTTTTAGAGTTATTATTTCCTTTTATTTTGTCAAATTTTAGCCATTTCACTTCTCAAAACCCCCATTCTTGGTAATATTCCTAAAATGAGCAAAAAGAGTGAACCATAGTTTTTATAAACCATTTTGGTAGAGTTTTGTTGCTTTTTCACGAAATATCTGCAGTGATTTGCGCATCCCACTCCGGACCCCACTAGCGAGCAAAGAAGAAGACAAAAGAAAAACAACTCTTAGCTTGGAAGTAAAATCTGGAGAATAGAAGACTCTAATGGCAGAGGCATGGGATGGTGAAGTACAAGCATGTTCCCTAAGACATGGCAAGATGAATTGTTTAATAAAACTCATGGTACTTTAAGTGGACTTTTTGGAAAAGGTGAAGGGACCTTGGGGTAAAAGAGCTACAAGCTTATGGATAGAAGAAATACTCAAAGAAGCTGAATTTTATGTCTTCTATTTTCAGTCTTTAGTCTCTAGTTTAAACCCATCTTTTGTTGGTCTAACTTTTCCTCTTAGTATATAAAGAGGTGTCGGGTTTCATTTAATTCATCATTCATATCTCCATCTACCACATTTAGTGCAAGCTTAGTTGTAGTTGTTAGCTTAGAATTTACTGCAATAGCTCTCTAATTTTTTGTATTTCGATTTGTAGTGTAATCTTTAGTTTTCAAGCAATTAGCGACAGTGACGTATCATCGTTCCCCACTGCAGTTTTAATCAAAGTCACTTCCAGTTTACTTATGTGCAACTTCTCATCTTTCGTTTTCTTTACTTTGGTAATTATGGGCTAAGCATCCCTTGGGATGTAGGAAGGAGAAGTACCTGGATTTTATGAAAAATGCTTGAGTAATCTTTAAATTGGAATATTTATTGTTTTGGTCATTCACTCTCGATTATTGCCCAATGATGCGAACAAGCCGATCACTTGTAAGGATCTAAAAGTCTAGTTCTTAACTCAGAAATGAGTAGAACGCAGTGACACGAGCTTGGATGATGCTAGGGGATTCGAAAGAATTCTTATGACACTTGCGAAAGTGAGGTCGGCACAGTGAGCTAATCTCAACCCACTGGAGTAGTAGGCAAGCTAGTTGGTGTATTCAAAACACTTAGAGTATTTGTCTCTACACATTCCATCGAGACCTAAAAAGGTCCATTTTGAGATTACCATTGACAAAACAATAAGTACTAAGAGTATGGGATTTTTGCTTAAATGTGTGAGTATTTTGTAACCGGGCTTTTCTAGCGAGAATGCCCACTTCAAGTACGAGGATCACTTTTGGGATCGAGTATTTAATATAAAATCTATGGAAAATCTAACCTACATTCCTTCTTTTAAATCTTAAGAAAAATCGTTAAAGTAGCATTTCACCAAACAAACCAAAATATTGCTTCTTCTGTAATTGAAACTTGTAAAAGGAAGCTCATGAGAACCATATTGTCTTGATTGCCCAGTCCTTGTGGATACGATTCTGGTATTTTACCAACTATTACTTGTTGTGACGATCATAGTGGACAGTGTACACTTGCACTTCCCACTGTGGACAGTTTGCAACCCACTGCGATTAAATCACATATTTCGCACGAACCACTCAGCTTAAGACCTGATTTGGATTGCTTAGCTAACTCGACCACTCTAGTTTTTTGCCGCGATACCTCCTTGAAATCCACTCGAAACTACGTCGTTGAAACTCAACAAATAACTCAGCAACGTTCCTCTTGTCTTCCTTAAACACGACTTGGTTGCGATGGCTCCAAATATAGTAAAGTATCGACCACCAAACTGCTGTCCGAATTCCTTTCAAGTTCGAGTCCGTCTCCGAATTATCTTTAAGATTTAAAATTTCATCTACCGAACCAATTGAGTCTTTCCGAATATTCCACCACTTAAGCGTCGTTGTCCATACCGACTGTACATCACCGCATTTGACCAAAGCGTGATCAATGGACTCCACCTCCAACTCACACCTTGGACAAAGTGTTGAATAAAGGTCAATACCTATTTTATCAAGATTCTCTCGACACGGCAACCGTCCCAAGTTCGCTCTCCACACAAAAATCCCCACTTTTTTTGGGACTATTTTTAGCCATTTCGTTTCATCGCCCTCACCTCCTCTACCCTCCCATTTCTCCTCTATTAATGCTTTTAACTTTTGATTTGAGAACACACCCTCACTATCTAGCCACCATTTCACCTTATCCATCCTATTTCTACAAGAGGTTTTTCCTTGAATTAACCTATGAAGTTCTTCCAAATCTCCTATTTCCCTACCCCTCGGTTGTCTCCTCCAACACCATTTCCAAATCCATTCCTCACCCCTCCATTCCCCCCTTTCCGCCACTTTCGCCTCTTTATTCGTTTCTAATTGATAAATTCTATTTAATCTTTCTCGTAATTCCTTACCATCAATCCATCTATCTATCCACAATTTTGTATCGTTCCCGTCCCCTACCTCTTTTCCAAATGAAGAGGCAAGGTCAATCCCCACCTTCTCTAGATCCCGCCCTATCTTCACAATGTTCTTCCACACCGAATTACCCGAATTACTTCTAAGCGCATCCCCTTTTAATCCCCCCTCTTCCCCAAAGATGCTTTGCACCACTTTAACCCACAACGCATCCTTTTCGTTTAAAAATGCCACCATCACTTCCCCAAAAGCCCCCAATTGGCAACTTGAAGGCTACACACATTTAGTCCACCTTTCTTGAAATCTTTCAACACTCTCTCCCAATTAACCCAAGCCATCCCCTTTTTTTCACTCGACCCATTCCCACCCCCCAAAAGAATTTGCTTCTCACCCTCTCTAGTTCTCTAATCACTCCCTTCGGGGCTCGAAACAGCGCAAAATAGTACAAAGAAACACTACCAAGGACCGTTTTTACCAACGCGAGCCTACCACCAAAAGATATAAGTTTTGCTTTCCAAGAGGCTAGTTTGTTGCTTACCTTTTCCATAACCGCTTTCCAACTTTCGATCCTTCCCATTGAAGCTCCGACCGGTAGCCCAAGGTATACAAAAGGCAACACGCCGCTACTGCATCCCAACCCTCTCGCCCATGATTTTACCTCGTTTTCATCAACTCCCACTCCATAGAGTTTACTTTTACCCAAATTAATCTTCAATCCCGACAACTTATGGAAGCATTTCAAAATCAACATGAGATTCTTGAGGTTAGTCAAATTCCATTTACCAAAAAATATTGTGTCGTCGGCGTATTGTAGATGTGGCACTTCCATTCCCCCGAATCCCACTTTTATCCCTTCGAATAATCCATTTGTTTTCGCCTCCGATATTAGAATATGAAGGCTCTCCGCTACCATTAAAAACAAGAAAGGAGCCAATGGATCTCCTTGTCTTAATACTCTTTCCATTATGAATTCCTTTGTGGGTGATCCGTTCACGAATACCGATATTGTCGATGATGCCAAGCAAGTCTTGATCCACTTACACCACCTTTTGCCAAAACCCAATTCTTCCATTACACTAAGAAGAAACCCCCATTCCACACTGTCATAAGCTTTTTCAAAGTCTACCTTAAAAATCAAGCCTTTCTTTTTCGTCTTTTTAGGTACTCCACCGTTTTGTTCGCCACCAAAACCCCATCCAGAATATATCGTCCTTTTATGAACGCCGTTTGTGCATCACTTATAATCTTCCCAATCACCAATTTCATTATTTTCGCTAGCATTTTCGACAAAATTTTATAATAAACGCCGATTAAGCTAATTGGTCGAAATTCCCCTAGTCCCGTTGGATTGAGATTTTTCGGTATGAGTACCAAGAATGATGCGTTACATCCTCCATTTATTTCCGCCGCCTCCCAAAATCGAACAAGTGCTTTCATGAGATCCTCCTTTATAATATGCCAAAACCTCTTTACGAATGTGAACGTAAATCCATCGGGACCGGGTGATTTGTCGTTACCACAGTTTTTTACCGCGCTCCACACCTCTTCTTCCGAGAACGGACTTTCAAGTCTCTCCGCATCTTCCTTTGTCAATCTTTTAAACTTTTCGCTCTTCTTAGAAATTTTCCCCTTCTATAGAGTAGGACCAAGAAATATTGAGGGGGCGTTTGGTTCATTTTAAGGAATGAGAATGATAATAAAAATGGAAATGCAGGAGAATGGGAATAGGAATGAGCATTCCATTGATATTGTTTGGTTAAACCAATATAATTAATAGAAAATATTTTATATACTTTTTAATACAAATATGTGACGTCCAACGTGAAAATAAAAAATAGTTTTCATTCAACATTGAGAAATGAAAGGACGTATGAGAAAAAATGACTAAGCGGGAATAAAATTTTCATTCCCCCTAATTTGGTCACGAATGGAAATTAATGGGTTTAGGGTAATGATTTTATTATATTATATCAGACCAAACAACAGTTTTCATTATCATTCTCATTCCTTACCCCTTAATACCCTCAATCAAACACCCCCTGAATGATGATATATGTGGGACTTTTGAAGAATACGGGGGTGTTTGGTTGGGGTATTGAGGGGTAAGGAATGAGAATGATAATGAAAACTGTTGTTTGGTTTGATATAATATAATGAGCCAGTTATCCCCAACTCGTTAATTTCCATTCCTAAACAAATTGGGGGGAATGAAAATTTTATTCTCGCGCAGTCATTTTTTCTCATACTTTCCTTCATTTCTCGACGTTGAATGGAAAATATTATTTATTTTCATGTTGGACGTCACATATTTGTATTAAAAATATTATATAAAACATTTTTTATTAATTATATTGGTTTAACCAAACAACATTAATGAAATGCTCAATCCTATTCCCATTCTCCTGTATTTTCATTTTTATTCCCATTCCTTAAAATGAACCAAACGGCCACCTAAGAGTAGACCCAATTTTTCATATTTGATGAGCATTTGGAATAATGACTTATAATTCTATTGTATTTGTTCAATCGGACTCTTTTAATTAACTCATGGAGAGTGATATCATTGTAAGGTTTAAACCCTTGGTTCAAATCTGGTGAGGGATTACTACTACTTTTCAAGGAATGTTTACTTTTCTAACATAAGAGTTGTATATAGTCTTTTTTAAATATATAAGATTTATATACAACAAATTAATTAATTCACACATACTTATTGTTTTTAATGAGATTTGAATCACTGATTTTCAAAATAGTTGAGTTATAAAGTACCACAGAACCAATGAACTTTACTACATTATTTTTTGTGTGCTGGAAATAGGTTTAAAAAATATAACATGGTCGTTTCTAAAACAAATTTCATGAGAGCATCTCCAACAGTTTATCTAAAATATAGAAAATTGATATTTTGTTCTCTAAATTGCTCCAACAGCTTCTCTATAATGTTCTCTAAACTAGAGAAAACTCCAAGTTTAAAGAATTCTCTAAACTTGGTAGATGTAGAGATAAATTATTTTTTAATTCATTCTCACAATAGGGTTGAGTTATTATTATTTTTTACTAATTCTTATTAAAAGATGAACTGGGACCATAAATATAAGTAATACTTTAATAATATAATAGATGTTGAAATCTCTAAAATAGAGAATCTGTTGAAGCTAAATGTAATTCTTTTTAAAGATTTTCACTTTTAAATCTCTATTTTAGAAACATTATAGAGAATCTGTTGGAGATACTCTGAGATGACCATCCATGTCAACTAATGGATACACCCATTAAAACTTATGCAATAACTAAGGATGCTTTTTTTGGAAGGAGAAGAAGTCATTGGTACTAGTCCAAGAGAGATTTGATGTACTATTACAATAAAATCAAATTTATAAGACGTCTAGAGGGCTTAAGTGTCGTAATAGTATCAAAGAATAAAACATCATATCTAAAAGTGTTATAATGAGTTTTTGGGATGTACTTTTGTGTCGAAACAGGTTTTAGGACATTTTAAATTATATTGTCTGTTGGGTCATCAAAGATTTGAAGATGACCTCTTGATCTCCTTACATTCCATTGAAAACATCTTTTTACTTAGAGAAATTTTAGGTTCTTTGTAATAGCTTAGTCATACTGTCAATGTTCGGTGAAGTCAAAGATCAGCCGAAATCAAGAAGAAGTAAATCTACCAAAGCGGATTGAAGATGGTCTTCTCAACCCAAACTAAGATGTCTCACCGATTGTCTCCATGAAAATCGGTGAGATCCTCAAATAGGAGAATCCTCACTTATCTCCTTGCTAAGAAGATTTTCATCATAAGAGGTAACTTTGGCTATTCCACCGATTGTCTCCATGAAAATCAGTGGGATCCTCAAAATTGGAGGATCTTCCCATGACTCCTTCCTAAGAAGACTCTCACCTACTTTGTCCATGACAAATCGGTGGGATCCTCAAATAGGAGGATCCTCCCTTGTGTCTTTGCTAAAAGGATTTCTCATCAATGAAGGAATGTTCGGGTATGGAGGAAAAAGGTTCATTTGTCCTTTTTCCCATTCTTATATATTGTCACCATCAAACCTTTCTAGCATCATAGGAAAAGACACATCAACTTTTGAGAGTCAAACCTAACCTTCAAATGACAAAGTGACAAGTGTCCCATGCATCAAATGCTCATGGCACTATATAAAGATGAAGGCTTCTCCATGCAGAAAAGAACTCTTGAAGATTACTCTATGCTCAAGACACGTTGCTCCTTTCTCTCCTTGAACTTTATAGCTTTCAATCTTTGTGTTTTAGAAGTTGTTTAGTTTTCAGTATTATTTTGTGCAGATTGTTAGAATAGATTTTATCTGTTCTTTCCGCAACAATCTAATTGTTCTATGTGTAATTCTTGATTTGAATATTTTCAATAAAAGAATTAATTAAAGTGAAAAAAATTGTGTATTGTATTCAACCCCCCTTCTACAATACCTGTTTTTGTTCTTATTAGCCATCTAGGACTAACAAGTGGTATCAGAGCAGCAAGTTTAATTTCAATAAACTTGATCTGCAATGGTTGCTTCTTCTTCCAACAATGAAGCTTCCTCTCAAAACAATTTTTTGAAAATGGCTCTATAGCCAAACTTCCCAAGTTTAACCCCAAAAACTTTTCTCTGTGGAAAAGTCGGACGATGCTTTTCATGGAAGGAGTGGATAGTAGATATCCAATTGTAACATCCCGAATTTCCGTTGTATTATTTTGTGAATTATAAATTAACTTGGGGTTAAGTTGGAAATTGTTTAAAAGTGTTGATTTAATAGATTTCCAATTTGAGGGTTGTAGTGTCATTCTTTTAAAGATGAGGGTTCAATTGGTAAATAGCTTTATGACTCATGTGTATAGAAGGGTTGAGGTGTCAAACTCTTGGTCAATATAGGCTAAATGTGTGACTAAGTGTGGGAGTATGTGACTTGGTGTGTGTGTTACGGTTTGAGAAGAGAAACCGAGAGAGAGATTGAGATAGAGGAATTGAGCAAAGAGAAGGAGAAGGAATAGCAGAAATCATTCAATCTGTTGTTGGTTTGAAGAATCATAAGGTAAGCATTTCATTTAAATTCTTCATTTTAGTAGTAAAAGTGTTCTTAGAAAGATTTTGATGGGTTTTGGGTAAATTGTGATGATTATAAGAATCTGAGTTTTAGGATATGTTAAGATAAGTGTATTAAACATATCTGCAAATTGGCATAAACAAACATAGAGTAAAACTGCAAATTCTGGGTTTAAAATTGAACAGAGTGGACTGAGACTTGGATGAACATCATCGAAGTCGCAACCTTGAGTTGCGACATTCATAGTTGTCGCAGTGGACAGTTGCGACTTGGTAGTGGAGTCGCAATAGACCGTTGCGACTTGGAGTTGGAGTCGCAACCGTTGATTGCGACTTGGTACTGTAGTCGCAACCGTGGACTGCGACTTGAGGTGGAATCGCAATGGTGAGTTGCGACTTGGGGTGGAATCGCAACAGTTGGTTGCGATTTGGAAATGGAATCGCAACAGTGGACTGCGACTTCAGTTCGTTGCGACTTGAGATGTAAATTTTAGAAATTAAGGATTCTCAGTTATAGATGGTTCTGTTTTGGAAAGTTAATATCAGTTTATGTAAACTGAATAATACAGTAAGCTGTGGTAGTGAAGAAAGGAGCCTTACGAGTTAAAAAGGACTAAAAAGAGTGATAACGCATCAGGTGAGTTTATTCAACTCTCTTTAAAATTCAGTAATTAATATTGGATTAGACGTTTTATATGTATGCATGAATATGTTTTATATGGACTTGATTAAAATCCGAGATAAGCCAAGAGAGCAATTAAAAGTTGTGCTATGTTGATTTTCATGCTAAAACTTCTATGATGAGTTAGCTATAAAGTTGATGAGCTAATATTTATTATTATTCTTATATGCTAAGATGGATTATCTACTATATGCATTTTGTTATATGGTTATGAACTCTAAATATGATTTGAAGCTTTATTGAGATAAACTATAAAGATCCATCCATGAGTTCAAAAATATAGATTAACAACTAATATATATTAACTCTCGTGTTAAATTACTATGAGGGGATAGTTAAGAAGTTGATGAACAGGAATTATTCATATTCCTTATAATGAGCAGGATTATCTGTTATATGCAATATGTTAGATGATTATGAACTCTAAGTGTGATTGAGAAGCCAAATTGAGATATATTATAAAGGCCTATCTATGAGTTCGAAAATATAAATAACTATTGAGATGATGATCCTCATATCAGATTTCAGAGAAGGGGTAATAAAGAGATTGAGATGTGGAGTAATAATATTCTTTGTTTTATATATAGAATATATTCAGAGAAATGATACATCCTATGCTGGACGCATATAGTAGTATCGATTGTATTATATTATGTGATTATGTGCTTTTACTAAAATAGGCATCCGGTCATCGAGGGCACTTGGGTACGGTATGATGGGAACCGATTACTCGCCATAGATCAAAGGGGTGTAATTTTAGTAATTGGGTGAACCTCGAACCATCGTGAGTCCCGATTGAGTATCGCGATATTATAATCCCATTGGGACCATTGATGCAGAGGTGGAATGTGGAATAGGCAGATTTTGATTTGTAATTCCCATTTCGATTTATGGAAGATCAGAGATTTCCATTATTATCGGGAAGATCGGAGATTTCCCAGTGATGAGAGGAAGATTAGAGATAGGCATAAAGTAATTTGTAATCTCTCCTTCCTGATTAAGAAACAGGCAAGTTTTGACTTGTAATTTCTTGTGTGTAAATTTTGATTGTGAATCTGGAATGATTCAGAGTTAACTCTTATTTTGTTGTTACAATTAAATGAGTTAGTCGTAGGAATGGGAGTGGGGTAGATTCCCCGATTTGGAAAGGAGTTGTCGTACGGTAAGATGGGTGAGAACAGGTTTGAGTTATCTGTTCATGTTTTAATTATTAAATTTTATTTTGATTTGAGTATTCTCACTAGGCGAAAGCCTAATGTTTCAAGTTGAATCTTCTTACCAGGTACAAGCTCCGGGAAGTAGCGGGAACGAGAGAAGAGAACTTTTGGAGAGATTCAGACTTAGAGATAACAAAGGATCTAGTTATTCTTTGAAGTCCTTGGGACAGTTGTTTAGATAATTCGATTAATCTGATTGTTATGAGGTGATTAGATCAATAAGTTATTTAAGTAATGTCAGTTGTATATAAAAACCTTACATTTGATCCTCAAGTTATATAAGTTTGAAAGTTTTGATCATAACTGGTGGAAATTTCAAGGTTTAAATTGACTCCGTTTTTAGGGTGTTTCAGTATGGTATCAGAGCACTAGTTTAAGCGAACTAAGTATGCTGATGAGATACTTAGACTTAAGCTGAGACGTAGTAGGTTATGATATGTGAGATATGGGTAGAAGTGTTAAGACGGGATAGTCTTAGAGTTAACGGAAATACGTGAAATTAGTGCTATGACAATGATAATGGGGATTCTCCTGTATGATATGTTCACAATTACAATTAGCTACTGTTATTATGAATACATTGTTACACGAGCATGTCTATTTCTGAATTGTTACAGTGACTAACGATCGGTAAAGTACGTTGTTGTATGTATGTAGGTGCATAATCATTTCGCATGGTTATCTCTATAAGTTATAGTAAAGTGATGGTGAATTTATCACCAAGGTCCTTTAAAGGACAGAGCAGTATATGATTGGGGTTTTGAAGGACAACCTGGAAATTGGTGGGACTCATGAAAGTCTGCCAAAGCAATCTTTAATAGGTGATTTGATAGGTGCAGAGATAGAGTATGAGATGATTGGTTAATACATAATTAGTATGACATGGTTGAGTATGGGAGCCATGGAATGCAGATGTAGCAATTATTATAAGGCCGAGAGGGCGATTTCGGGTCGAAAGTAAAGTGTCAATGATAAGTTATGTAAGTAAAACGATTGACCTTGTTTGAGTAAATAGCCTTCATTGCGAGTAAAATTTGTGCATGATGTTTTAGTGTGTGTTACATGAGTTTTCTTGATTTCAAATCAAATGCATAAATAACAGTTTTATTCAAGGATGAATTAGTATGTGCAAGTATTTATTTAAAGAAAAAGGGTAATTTCAATTTCGCTACCTAACGAAATTTTGGGGCTTAGCAACTTGCAAAATACTTCTTATTTTATATAAAAAGTTGTATGATAGTAAATAGGTCAAGAAAGTGTTGATCAATAAACTTTTTATAACCAACAAAGGTATTGATTTGATGATATCATATAAATGAGTGTGAGAAACGATTAGTTTGTTCTGTGACAATAAATTTTAAACTTTTGTCGTATGAAAAGATTTTCATTTAAGATATTACTGTTGTAACAATATTTTTTGGGTTGAGAAAGATTGAGTTTTACGGAAATTTGTAGACAAACGGTTTTGAGATCGTTGTGTAGTACATGGGAGTTATGAAAATGATTGGGGCGTGTGTGCTCACGTTGTTTCGAATGTTATTTATTTAAATGAGAAAAGTGTGGATTGAGTTATTTATTATATTATCATGCATGAAGGCTATGAACTCGCTAGATCGTAGAGTATTACGCTTTAAGCTAAGAAAGAACTCCAAGATTGGAGAGGTGTGGGATAAACCTTGGGAGAAAGTTTGTGGTTTTGGTAATTATATTCAAATGAGAGATGAACAATGAAAAAGTCGAAAGTAAACTTTAGTAACATCAATACGAGGGTCTGTATCTTTGTTCGGTGATTAGTAATACAATTGCCGAGTGTCGGGCATGTCTGGAGGAAGAATTAGGTTCAGGGTTAAGGAAGTATTGAGATGTCAAGTTTTGACTTTGAAGGCGAGAGTTGTAAGGTGTACGAGGCCTTTTGTGTGTCACTGGGTGCGGTCTGAATGCGTTCCGCGTATGCCGTGCGGGTAGTAGCAAAACCGTGAGCGATACCGGTATGTTGTTATGCAGAAGGTATGCGCAAAGTGGATATTAGTGTGTGTGACACAATTGGGGGAATTTTGAGTTTGATTAATTATAACCTAAGTGAAAGTTATGTGGTCGAAGCATGTTTTTGGTATTTTGTGGTTGTATAATAAATTTCGTCGTGTTACTTTTTGAAAATGTGAAGGTTTTGAGAGTGATAAACTTTTCTTTTGAAGTCAATGGCCAAATTAAAGGATTAATAAGGTTAAGATCTTGAGTAAAGAGGAATTTTGGTTTACGTAACCGTGTGAGTGACATGTGTTTAATCAAGTGTTTGTTTTGGCCTTAAAGGCCTGGTTTATATTCAAATGAGTCTTTTGAATATTTGTCAGATTAATGATTCGAGATGGAGTATTGGATGTGTTGTATGCTTAACTGCATTGTATTTGAACCGGTGACAGTTTAAGTGTTGGTCATAGGTGTAAAGACTGTTTGATATTTTACTTAGTATCTTTGGAACTAATGAACCTGGGCAGATTATATACATTGTGGAGTATGAAAAGAGTTGCGTGTACTTGCAAATGATTTGATTTCATTGGGAAAGTAGCAATGAAGGGGTCGTAAGATTATCACATCTCGGAGCGTATGTTTCATAATGTGAGTTAGATGTATTTATTTGCAGGAGTTGATATTGATAAATAATCTTTAAATCCTTTGAGTAGATGACTCGGTTTTGGATTCAGTTAAGTCTTAAGAACTTTGAATCGATTTGATAAGCTTGGCGTAGGCTTGGGGTTGAACTTGCATAATCGGTATTGAAAATTTAAGTTTATATAACGTGAATGCATTGGTTATCCTTTTTGGGATCATGTATGAATGTTAAGTTTAAATCAGAAGTTTAAAAGTTGAAGGATCACCTTGTGGGATTGTTAGTACAGTGAAGGACTGTTGCTTTCAGATAAGTGTTTACTTACGATGTGGAAGTTTTATAAAAGACGAAATACTAGAGATGAACAAAGGGGGGTGTATAGATTGTGTTGATCTGTGAGGAATTGTACCTTGTCTATGCAACATATTGGAATCACAAAGAGCTAGTAAGAACGAATAAGTTCAAGATTAATTAGAAAATTGTGAGTGGTAGTTCAACTAAAGTTGGGGAGGAGATATTTAGTGGTATAGACCCGTGTATTTAGACGAGAAAATGGGATTGTAAAATTAAATATGTACGAATGACTATGAGAGACATGGTCTGTGGTAAATGTTATGGGTGGAGAATGTATGAACGAGTAGTGGCATTAATTGCCAAGATGCATGTGTCATCTAGTATGAGACGTGATATTAGAAAGAGGAAGTATCCGAATGGAAGTTTTGGGAATTCCGGTTGAAAAGTATTAATTGTTAATAAAAGTTGATAAAACATGTGGTTTGTAAGATAACTGGGTAATATGGCTTATATTGAAATAGAATGTCGGAGCAGTGGTGAGTGTTTATCCAAAGAAATTTGATGGTATGAGTTGCCAGTTAAGTTGTAATTTGAATCACTGGAAGTTTAATAAAGATGATGAGTATGTAGGTCAATGTGGTGTAGCGAAGGCAAGATTGTTAAGGAATATAAATTGCTCCTTATGTGTGAAAGAATTGTACGAGAAATTATTAGTTAAAGATCTAAGAATGGTAATAACTTCGATCGGTAATGTCATTTCAAAATAACTTGGTTGAATATTTGAAGTTAGAGATCTTGGTGAAATTGTTTAATTATGTTTTGTAAGGAGAAAATACTATCGGTATGTGGAAAGTTGGGGGAAAGAGACAGTTAAAACTTGAAAAAATAGTATTCCATACTAACGTGGGGAAACAAGGATAGAGAGGTTGGATTTAAAAATGTAATTACATTGCAAAGTTCAATAAGAGTTATTACTTCTAATGTTCAATACTTTGGTGTGTGGTTGTATTGGGGTTGTACGATGAGATAGTGATGTAAGGGAGTAATAGCATTCTATATTGAAGAAATGTGTAAGTCATGGAAGTAATAATGGACTGTCGTGGTTGTTGAAGTATTTAATAGTAACATGTATGCTTAATTTATAGTGTACGTATTTAGGTAGTACATGTTAGTGTTATTTTGAGGCCTGGAGAGTGAGTTGTAATGATGATGCGGTGTGGAAGAACTAGAGGAACATTTTCGGAAAGATCAGTTAGAAAGCTACGTAGTGGTAATGAGACAGCTATGTTGAAAGTACAGTAGAAACCCCATAGAGGTACTAATGTAACTCTAGAGTCCAAAGAGAGTATGAGAAGTAGGTAGCATCATTTGTTTACCTAGCTTTGATTTCGGGGACGAAATCATTTTCAAGTTGGGGAGTATTGTAACATCCCGAATTTCCGTTGTATTATTTTGTGAATTATAAATTAACTTGGGGTTAAGTTGGAAATTGTTTAAAAGTGTTGATTTAATAGATTTCCAATTTGAGGGTTGTAGTGTCATTCTTTTAAAGATGAGGGTTCAATTGGTAAATAGCTTTATGACTCATGTGTATAGAAGGGTTGAGGTGTCAAACCCTTAGTCAATATAGGCTAAATGTGTGACTAAGTGTGGGAGTATGTGACTTGGTGTGTGTGTTACGGTTTGAGAAGAGAAACCGAGAGAGAGATTGAGATAGAGGAATTGAGCAAAGAGAAGGAGAAGGAATAGCAGAAATCATTCAATCTGTTGTTGGTTTGAAGAATCATAAGGTAAGCATTTCATTTAAATTCTTCATTTTAGTAGTAAAAGTGTTCTTAGAAAGATTTTGATGGGTTTTGGGTAAATTGTGATGATTATAAGAATCTGAGTTTTAGGATATGTTAAGATAAGTGTATTAAACATATCTGCAAATTGGCATAAACAAACATAGAGTAAAACTGCAAATTCTGGGTTTAAAATTGAACAGAGTGGACTGAGACTTGGATGAACATCATCGAAGTCGCAACCTTGAGTTGCGACATTCATAGTTGTCGCAGTGGACAGTTGCGACTTGGTAGTGGAGTCGCAATAGACCGTTGCGACTTGGAGTTGGAGTCGCAACCGTTGATTGCGACTTGGTACTGTAGTCGCAACCGTGGACTGCGACTTGAGGTGGAATCGCAATGGTGAGTTGCGACTTGGGGTGGAATCGCAACAGTTGGTTGCGATTTGGAAATGGAATCGCAACAGTGGACTGCGACTTCAGTTCGTTGCGACTTGAGATGTAAATTTTAGAAATTAAGGATTCTCAGTTATAGATGGTTCTGTTTTGGAAAGTTAATATCAGTTTATGTAAACTGAATAATACAGTAAGCTGTGGTAGTGAAGAAAGGAGCCTTACGAGTTAAAAAGGACTAAAAAGAGTGATAACGCATCAGGTGAGTTTATTCAACTCTCTTTAAAATTCAGTAATTAATATTGGATTAGACGTTTTATATGTATGCATGAATATGTTTTATATGGACTTGATTAAAATCCGAGATAAGCCAAGAGAGCAATTAAAAGTTGTGCTATGTTGATTTTCATGCTAAAACTTCTATGATGAGTTAGCTATAAAGTTGATGAGCTAATATTTATTATTATTCTTATATGCTAAGATGGATTATCTACTATATGCATTTTGTTATATGGTTATGAACTCTAAATATGATTTGAAGCTTTATTGAGATAAACTATAAAGATCCATCCATGAGTTCAAAAATATAGATTAACAACTAATATATATATTAACTCTCGTGTTAAATTACTATGAGGGGATAGTTAAGAAGTTGATGAACATGAATTATTCATATTCCTTATAATGAGCAGGATTATCTGTTATATGCAATATGTTAGATGATTATGAACTCTAAGTGTGATTGAGAAGCCAAATTGAGATATATTATAAAGGCCTATCTATGAGTTCAAAAATATAAATAACTATTGAGATGATGATCCTCATATCAGATTTCAGAGAAGGGGTCATAAAGAGATTGAGACGTGGAGTAATAATATTCTTTATTTTATATATAGAATATATTCAGAGAAATGATACATCCTATGCTGGACGCATATAGTAGTATCGATTGTATTATATTATGTGATTATGTGCTTTTACTAAAATAGGCATCCGGTCACCGAGGGCACTTGGGTACGGTATGATGGGAACCGATTACTCGCCATAGACCAAAGGGGTGTAATTTTAGTAATTGGGTGAACCTCGAACCATCGTGAGTCCCGATTGAGTATCGCGATATTATAATCCCATTGGGACCATTGATGCAGAGGTGGAATGTGGAATAGGCAGATTTTGATTTGTAATTCCCATTTCGATTTATGGAAGATCAGAGATTTCCATTATTATCGGGAAGATCGGAGATTTCCCAGTGATGAGAGGAAGATTAGAGATAGGCATAAAGTAATTTGTAATCTCTCCTTCCTGATTAAGAAATAGGCAAGTTTTGACTTGTAATTTCTTGTGTGTAAATTTTGATTGTGAATCTGGAATGATTCAGAGTTAACTCTTATTTTGTTGTTACAATTAAATGAGTTAGTCGTAGGAATGGGAGTGGGGTAGATTCCCCGATTTGGAAAGGAGTTGTCGTACGGTAAGATGGGTGAGAACAGGTTTGAGTTATCTGTTCATGTTTTAATTATTAAATTTTATTTTGATTTGAGTATTCTCACTAGGCGAAAGCCTAATGTTTCAAGTTGAATCTTCTTACCAGGTACAAGCTCCGGGAAGTAGCGGGAACGAGAGAAGAGAACTTTTGGAGAGATTCAGACTTAGAGATAACAAAGGATCTAGTTATTCTTTAAAGTCCTTGGGACAATTGTTTAGATAATTCGATTAATCTGATTGTTATGAGGTGATTAGATCAATAAGTTATTTAAGTAATGTCAGTTGTATATAAAAACCTTACATTTGATCCTCAGGTTATATAAGTTTGAAAGTTTTGATCATAACTGGTGGAAATTTCAAGGTTTAAATTGACTCCGTTTTTAGGGTGTTTCACCAATCATTCTCAGTGAGGGACCCATAGTCCCTAGAGTCTGGTCTCGCTATGAAACCAAAAAATTCGGTAAGGGAGTTGTTGACAAAGATGATTCTGATGATTCATCTTATGAAGAAAAATCTGTTGCTACTGGTCGTTACATTCTTAAGAATCCCAAGAAATATACTAATGAAGAAAACGTCTTGTATCTCTTGATTCTAAAGTCAGAACTATCATTGCTCTCTCTCTCTCTTCTTGATGAAGTGTATCACTCTCTGGTAATTTTCTCTACTGCCAAAGAGATGACGAAGGTACAAATGAAGTTAAAAATAGCAGAAAGATTGTTTTTGTTAGAAAATATGAACTCTTTTCTTATGAGAAAGGATAATCTCTCTCCAACTACTATAACCGCTTTAACAGTCTTCTTAATGACTTGAAGCTGTTAGGTAGAGTGTATGACAATGAGGAAGTTATGTGCAAGTTTATGGACTATCTTCCTGATTATTGGGAAAATATTTGTACTTGTATAAAGACAACCAAAGATCTTGATCATATGTCTTTCACTTCTCTATATGGAACTCTCTTCAACTATGAGCAGACTAAGATGCAAAGGAAGTCTTTCATTACGGATATAAAGAGCTCTCATCTAGCTCTCCTAAGTGACTCTTCCAAAAGAACTAAGTGTATTCCAAAAATCACCTACCCATCTGACTCTGACCATGATAGTCAAGAAGATCCTAATGACCATTCGGAGGCATATCTTAGTGATGCTGAGGATGAATGTGAGGAAACTTCAGTTGACAAATTATCAAATGAAATGGCCATGTTGGATGGGTATTCTAAATCTAAATCTCACCTCTCTTCTGGAAAATCTAAGTTTAGTAGAAAATCCTCCTCTTCTCTCTCCAAACACTCCTCTTTGGACAAAACTAATGAGGAATGTTTTAACTGTGGTAAAAGGGGTCATTTTGCCTCTGAGTGCAGAAGTAAACACTTTGAAAGACACATAACGTCTTCCTCAAACCAATTTTCCTCAAAATCTAGAAGATCTTCCCAAAATATTCGGCCAACCTCTCTCTTCTGCATGTTCTGACCGGGCTGAAAGATACAAAGAAAAATACAAGAGAGAAAATGAAAGAAATGAAAGACTTGTCAGAAAAGGAAAGGGTGTGCCTGCTAAAACTCATGATTTAGCAGATGAACCCACATCTGAAAGTGAGAATGACACTTCAAATGTGTGCTTCAAGGCCAAGATAAATGACAATGATGATTTAGAATATCACACTCCCTCAACTGCTCTTGTATCAGCTAAGTGTTTATCCTCCTCAAGTACATCATTTTCAATCTCTTTCTGATGCTCAAAAAATTGAAGCATTTGATTCTTTAACCATTGATCTTTATGATGCTAAAAATGCTAAGAAAAAGGCAAATGCTCAAGTTAAATCTCTCTCTTCTCAACTTCAAATATGTCTTTCCCAACTTGACCAGTTTGACAAAGTTAAGGTTGAGCTTAAAGATCTAAAATCCATCAACTTTATTCTTGCCAAGGAGAAAAACAAAATATTTAAACGTTTTCAAAAGGAGCAAGAAATTGTGAGAAAATGGACCAACTCTTCCAAAAATCTAGAAAAGATTTTTCAAGATCAGATTTCTTGTGATGACAAAACTGGTTTAGGCTTTGGAAAAATGGAAATTGGTCAATCTTCAAAATCTCATGCTCCCACCTCATGTGCTTCACCTACTTTTTGTGAAACCTCCGATTCTAGTTCCATTGGGTCTGTGTCCATGAATTATGGTGATTTGTCCGAAGCTTTAAAATTTGGAATGTTTTTAAAGGCAAAAGATCTCATTTCCTTTCCAAATGAAAAAGCTCAAGATTCCAATGACTCTTCTAAACCTATCCATGACTTTCAAAAATTCGTGACTTCAGATGAAACATCCTCCTCTCCTAAAATTTTCAAAAGAAATATTTCCAACTAAAACAAAATATTTTATACTTCTGAAAAAGGCAAGTCTTTGGCTGCCGATTCTTTCTTAAAAAGAAAATCCTCATATTTCTCCAAAAATATTTTTGTGACTTCCTCCATCGATTTTGTTCCCCGATCTGTGAACCTCAAAATGTCCAATTCGAAAGAGAAGATTTATTTCCTCTCAAATTCTGAAAAAGGAATCTTAGATCCTGCACCCCAACTCTTTGTCACTTCATCAAAGTCTTTGAAGATAATCAAAAAGGGCAAAAATAAAGAAAAATGTTAAGGTTCTAAAAAGGTTTTTACTCATAGAAAATGCTATATCTGTGGTGATACTTCTCATTTTGCTAAAGACTGTTCGAAAGAAAGAATTGACGCGAGTGACAGTAATTCTTTTCTTCAACATCTAACCCAAAAGGACCCACTACCAAATGGGTACCTAGGAAATAAATTCTTTGTGATTGCAGGTTTTGAGCTAGACAAATGGATCTATGTGGGCCAGCATAAAAGTGACACAATTGAAGAAATCATCAAGTTCATCAAGAAATCTGAAGTGTCAAATGGTGAACTTTTGGATCTCCATGTGTATTGAAAATCCTTCCCTTTGGCACACTCACTAGTGCCAACCTCTTCTCTGCCGACATCATTACATTTCCCATCACTCTTCTTTATTATCTACACTCTATTTCCCACCATACCTCTCACCTTACCTTTTCTCATCCATCCCACTAAATAAATTACCCCAACCTCATATCTTTATCATCTCATCATCCATCATTAGTTCATCAAATGCTCATGGCACTATATAAAGATGAAGGCTTCTCCATGCAGAAAAGAACTCTTGAAGATGACTCTGTGCTCAAGACACGCTGTTCCTTTCTCTCCTTGAACTTTATAGCTTTCAATCTTTGTGTTTTAGAAGTTGTTTAGTTTTC
Source organism: Saussurea involucrata (assembly GCA_033807775.1). NCBI lineage: Eukaryota > Viridiplantae > Streptophyta > Magnoliopsida > Asterales > Asteraceae > Saussurea > Saussurea involucrata. The sequence goes on along the minus strand of CM066327.1, from coordinate 12,141,321 downwards.
AGTATTACTTTGTGCAGATTGTTAGAATAGATTTCATCTGTTCTTTCCGCAACAATCTAATTGTTCTATGTGTTCTATGTGTAATTCTTGATTTGAATATTTTCAATAAAAGAATTAATTAAAGTGAAAAAATGTGTATTGTATTCAACCCCACTTCTACAATACCTGTTCTTGTTCTTATTAGCCATCTGGGACTAACATTGTCATATGAGCTTTTTTTATATAGACTCCCATGAAAAGTGTTATATAATCTCATTTTTTATGGAACACCTTTTAAATAGTGTTGTATAAAGTAGCTAACACGATACTTTATTTTAAAAAGTTTAAAAAAACTTGTTATGAAGTCCAAAAATGTCTCGTAAACTCTTTGTAATAATTTTAAATATGATGTTTTATTTTTTTAATAGTATAAACTTAAATGGATATTTAATGATTTTATTTAATAGTTTATCAAAGTTTATTATATCTGGGCTATTTGTATAATCATTAACTACAAATATTAATCACTATATTAAACAAATCATATATATACTTTCTTCGTCTCAAAATAAATGTCCACAATTGAAATAACAGATATATATAAATATTATACTTTTTGTTAATTAAATGACATATTTACCCCTAATAGAACATATGATTTTACAAATTTTTTGTTTGAATAATACTAGTCATTGTACCCGCGCGATGCAGCGGGACACAATTCGTTTCTGAAACCAAATACACAATTTGATATTCAACAATTTTTGAAATCCCAAAATAATAACAAGATAATCAGAGTTTCTAATTGGTGAATTGAGAACTAAATAAAAACACAATGTTAAAAAAAAGATTAAGGAATTGAAATTACGAACAATCAAATGAATATACAAAATCATATAAACAATCCATCCGAAACTTAGAATTCTACTACTTCATCATCCATTGGACAGCAGCACGACACTTGACATCAGAAATAGTAGTATATAAACGGTCCGTCCTCAGGTTCTCCAAATCTTCATCTCACATGCTAGACTCAGTAGAACCCCCATCACTTCGTCTCATAGAAACATCTTCATGGTTCCCAATTAAACCATCTCTATTTAATAGAAACAAGAAATCAAGAAGTGTTGCATTTGCTGCCTCTTTCAAAGACGAAACCACTTCAAGCCATTTATCATCGAAAAACAACTCCCCAGAATTGCTCATCAAACGTACAAATGCAGCAATTCCAATACCAACAAGGCTTTGGTGAGGACGCTTGATACTAACTGAAACACCCTAAAAACAGAGTCAATTTAAACCTTAAATTTTACCACAAGATATGATCAAAAACTTCAAACTTATATAACCTGAGGATCAAATGTAAGGTTTCTATATACAAACGACATTTCTTAAATAACTTATTAATCTAATCACATCATAACAATCAGATTAATCAAGTTATCTAAACAACTGTCCCAAAAGCTTCAAAGAATAACTAGATCATTTGTTATCTCTAAGTCTGAATCTTTTCAAAAGTTCTCTTCTCTCATTCCCGCTACTTCCCGGAGCTTGTACCTGGTAAGAAGATTCAACTTGAAACATTAGGCTTTCGCCTAGTGAGAATACTCAAATCAAAATAAAATTTAATAATTAAAATATGAACATATAACTCAAACCTGTCTTCACCCATCTTACCGTACGACAACTCCTTTCCAAATCGGGGAAATCTACCCCACTCACATACTTACGACTAACTCATCTAATCATAACAGCAAATTTAAGAGTTTATTACGAATTATCTCAGATTCACAGTTAATCCTCTTTACACAAGGAATTACAAGTCAAAACCTGCCTATTTCTTAATCAGGAAGTAGAGATTACAAATTACTTTATGCCTATCTCTAATCTTCCTCTCATCACTGGGAAATCTCCGATCTTCCATATAACAATGGAAATCTCCGATCTTCCAAAATCGAAATGGGAATTACAACTCAAAATCTGCCTATTCCACATTCCACCTCAGAATCAATGGTCCCAATGGGATTATAATATCGCGACACTCAATCGGGACTCATGATTCAAGGTACACCCAATTACTAAAAATTACACCCCTTTGGTCTATGGCGAGTAATCGGTTCCCATTATACCGTACCCAAGTGCCCTCGATGACCGGATGCCTATTTTTAGTAAAAGCACATAATATATAAATATAATAACTGATACTATTATATGCGTACGACATACAATATATCATTTCTCTGAACATATTCTATATATACAAAAATATAAAGAATATATTATTAGCTCCTCATCACAATTTCTTAACTATCTCCTCTCTGCAATTTATCACGGGGATCAACATCTCAAATGTTATCTACATTTCGGACTCATAGATAGGTCTTTATAATCTATCATAATATAGCCGCAAAATCGTATTTAGAGTTCATAATCATATAACAGATTACATATAGCAAATAATCATATTCATTATAAGGAATATTCATAACTTCGGTTCATCAACTTCTTAACTATCCCCTCATAGCAATTTAGCTCGAGGATCATTTATAGTATAACTTTTTAATCGCCCTCTTGGACTTATCTCTGACTTAATCAAGTCTTTATAAACATATTCAAGCATACATATAAAACATCTATTTCAATATAAATAACTGAATTTTAAAGAGAGTTGAATAAACTCACCTGATATGAAATCACACTTCTTTTAATTCTTTTTAAACTCGTAGGGACTCCTATCTTCACTATCACAGTTTACTGTAATATCCAATTTACATATATACTGATATTAATTTATAAAACAGAACCCTTCACAGCTAAGAATCCTTAATCTCTTAAAATTACATCTCAAGTCGCAATACACTAAGCCAAGTCGCAACTCCCTATTGCGATTCCAACTTCAAATCGCAACTCACCATTGCGGTTCCAACCCAAGCCGCAGCCTTCTATTGCGATCTCAACTCCAAGTCGCAGTCAACTGTTGCGACTACAGTACCAAATCGCAGTCAACTGTTGCGACTCCAACTCCAAGTCGCAACTGTCTACTGCGACTTCACTACTGAGTCGCAACTGCCCATTGCGACAATCATGAATGTCGCAACTCAAGGTTGCGATTTCGATGATGTTCATCCAAGTCTCAGTCTACTAAGTTCATTCTTAAACCCAGATTTTGTACTTTTTCTCTATGTATGTTTCTGAAAATGTGCAGATATGTTTAAGGTTATAAACTACACCTACTCATGTACTCAAATCTCCCAAAACATATATTTATCATAAAAACCCATTTCTAAACTTATCTAACAATTATAAACATAAAAGTTAAGAATGGTTTACCTTTTGATGTCTTCAATTACTTCAAAACCCAACTGAAATCTTTGTTTCCCTTTTTCTTCTCCTTCTTCTCGATTCCTTTCTCTCTCTCTCTCTGTTTTTCTTTCTCTCAAACCGTAACACACACAAATATCACACACTCACACAAACTCATACTCATAATTAGTCTTAATGACTAGATGATTGCCACCTCCTCATTAGTTAACATGAGTCATAAGAGTATTTACCAAATGCACCCTTAACTTTCAAAGAAAAGACATACACACCTTATACATAAATAAAACTCATAATAATAACCCTTAGGTTTAATATTCTCAAAAGAAATCTTTAAACTTTCAACATTTGTATTTTAACCCTAATTGAATTATAATACTCTATATAATTCAAGGTTACTCCAAATACAAATACATTCTAAATCTTATTAAAATAATAACAACAAAATTTAGGATGTTACAATACTCCCCAACTTGAAAATGATTTCGTCCCCGAAATCAAAGTCAGGTAAACAAATGAGGATACATATCCCTCATACTCTCTTCTGACTCTAAAGTTACATTAGTACCTCTATGATGTTTCCACTGTACTTTCAACATAGCTACCTCTTTACCACTACGTAGCTTTCTAGCCGATCTTTCTAAAATTGCCTCAGGTTCTTCTACACATCGGCTCTTTTCATCTATTCTCACATCGGTGAGTGGAATCACACCTTCTTCTTCAGCCAAACACTTCCGAAGATAACATACGTGGAAAGTATTATGAACCCCTTCCAACTCTGGTGGAAGATCTAACTTGTAGGCTTGTAATCCAATTCTCTCAATAATGGTGAAAGGTCCTAGAAAACGAGGACTCAACTTCCCACGCTTTCCAAACCTTATCACACCTTTCCATGGGGATACCTTGAGCATCACGCGCTCCCCAACTTGAAATTCCTTTGGTCTTCGTTTCGGGTCAGCATAACTTTTCTGTCTATCTTGGGCTGCTTTCATATGCTGTCGAATTTCTTTCACTTTATCCGCTGTTTGTTGTACCAATTCTGGACCAGCAAATTGTTTCTCTCCGGCTTCTAACCAACATACCGGAGTTCTACACTTTCGACCATACAATGCTTCGAAGGGTGCTCTTCCGATACTCGAATGATAACTATTGTTATACGCAAATTCTACTAATGGTAGATGCGTATCCCAGTTACCACCAAAATCTAAAACACAACACCTGAGCATATCTTCCAAAGTTTGAATGGTCCGCTCACTCTGCCCATCAGTCTGTGGATGAAAAGCAGTACTCAAATTAACTTTAGTACCCAATTCTTCTTGCAGTGATCGCCAAAATCTTGAGGTAAACCGACTATCACGATCTGATACTATCGACACCGGTATACCATGCCTTGACACCACTTCATCAATATACAGCTTTGCCAATTTCTCAATTGGTGATGCCTCTTTCATTGCTAGAAAATGAGCACTCTTAGTTAATCTATCCACGATTACCCATATTGTGTCGTTACCTTTTTGCGTCTTTGGTAACTTCGTCACAAAGTCCATGGTAATCTTCTCCCACTTCCATTCCGGAATTTCCAAGGATTGGAAACTTCCGTAAGGTTTCTGATGTTCAGCTTTCACCAACGAACACGTTGTACACATTTCTACCTTTCGAGCCACATCTACTTTCATCGCCGGCCACCAATAATGCAATTTCAAATCTCGATACATCTTCGTACTCCCAGGGTGTATGGAATACTTAGATCTATGAGCGTCTTCGAGAATCAACTCTCGATTTCCTCCAATTTTAGGCACCCAAACTCTTCCTTGAAATAACTTAATTCCACGACCATCTTCAGTCAACTGAAGATGTTGTTTGCTCATCACTTCCTCTTTCAAATTTTCCTCTCGCAAAGCCTCCACTTGTGCTTCTTTTATCTTTTCCATCAAACTTGATGTCACATCAACTCTAGCATTTATTGATTTCAAACACCCACCATATTCTTTTCTACTTAAGGCATCAGCTACGACATTTGCTTTACCAGGATGGTAATGCAATTCGCAATCATAATCCTTAAGTAATTCTAACCATCTTCTCTGTCTCATGTTTAACTCCTTCTGATCAAAAACATGTTGTAAGCTCTTGTGATCAGTATAAAGAGTACACTTCGTCCCATACAGATAATGTCGCCACAGCTTCAAAGCAAACACAACCGCTGCTAACTCCAAATCATGGGTAGGATAATTCTTTTCATGCTCTTTAAGTTGTCTAGAGGCATAGGCAATCACTTTGCCCCTTTGCATTAGTACACATCCTAAACCCATCTTTGAAGCATCACTATAAACAACAAAATCTTATGTTCCCTCTGTTAGGGCAAGAATAGGTGCTTCACACAATTTTTGACGTAAAGTTCTGAAAGCTGTTTCCTGTTTCTCCGTCCAAACAAACTTCTCATTCTTTCTAGTTAATAAAGTCAAAGCAGACGCAATCTTCGAAAAATCCTTTATGAACCTTCTATAGTAACCTGCTAATCCCAAGAAACTCCTAATTTTAGATGCACTTCTAGGTGTCTCCCAATTTGTCATTGCTTCAATTTTTGATGGATCTACTTTAACTCCCTCAGAAGTAATTACATGACCTAGAAACTGCACCTCCTTCAACCAAAACTCACACTTCGAAAACTTTGTGTATAGTTTCTCCCTTCTTAAAACTTCTAAGACTTCACGAAGATGTTGTTCATGATCTTCTTCGGTCTTTGAATAGATAAGTATGTCATCAATAAACACAATGACGAACTTATCCAAAAATGGTCGACACACTCTGTTCATTAAGTCCATAAATACAGCAGGAGCATTCGTCAACCCGAATGGCATTACAAGAAACTCATAATGCCCATATTTGGTTCTAAACGCCGTTTTCAAAACATCTTCATCTCTTACTCGTACTTGATGGTATCCCGGTCTTAAATCTATCTTTGAAAAGCATCCCGCACCTTGGAGTTGATCAAATAAATCATCAATCCTCGGAAGCGGATACTTGTTCTTAATGGTTACCTTATTTAACTCCCGGTAGTCAATACACATTCTCATGGTACCATCTTTCTTCTTAACGAATAAAACTGGAGCTCCCCAAGGTGAGGAACTCGGTCTTACGAAACCCTTATCTAATAACTCCTGAAGTTGAGTCATCATCTCTTTCATCTCAGCAGGGGCTAAACGATAAGGTGCTCGTGCAATCGGTGCCGATCCAGGAATAATGTCGATACGAAACTCCACTTGTCTTTCAACTGGTAAACCTGGAAGATCATCCGGGAATACATCCGGAAATTCACGCACCACGTTGATATCTTGAACATTTTTCTTTTCTAACTTTGTATCAATGACATAGGCTAAATAAGACCAACACCCTTTCGATAAGCATTTACGCGCCTTCATCACTGAAATCAAAGGAACATCTCCTTCCTGTTTCTCTCCAAATACGAATACATCGTCTTTATCACCCATTGGAATTCGGATCAGCTTCTTTGCATACATAATTTCTGCCTGGTTATTGCTCAACCAGTCCATCCCTACAACAATATCAAAACTCCCAATTTCCATTAACAACAAGTTAATAGGAAATTTTGTTCCCTCTATCACAATTTTACAATCGACCAGGCTTTCCTTAACCAAAGACTGGACTCCATTAGCTATTTCAACTACTAGGGCATCTCCTAGAGTAGTGATAGGCATAGCTAACTTACGTTGAAACAACTTGGATACAAAAGAATAGTTTGCGCCACTATCAAACAACACACGTGCAGGAATAGAGTTTATAAGAAATGTACCCGAGACCACGTCTTTCGATCCTTTCGCTTCATCAGCAGTCATTTGGAATGCACGACCGGTTGGCTTGGGAATAACCAACTTTCTTCCCTGAGCTCCTCCTCTCTTCAACTTCGAACAATCTTTCCGAAAATGACCCGGTTGCTGGCATTCAAAACAGACTGACCCTGGCATTGTACAATTTGTCGCCATATGTCCCATTTTCCCACACTTGAAACATTGATTTCCGACCACTCGGCATTGGCCAAAATGTTTACTTTTGCATTTTGAACACCAACTCGGTTCCCTACGGGAATCATTACGAATGTTCTTTCCGAATAACCTTAATTTCTGAGAAGGTTCTGAACGACCCTCCCACTTTCTCTTTTCTCCAACTTGCGCTTTCTCCTCCTTGTCTTTCACATACATTTCTTCTATCACCTTTGTTTCTTCAATCGTCTCCCTCAAAGTGGCAGATTTCGAACTGCGAACCCTTGTCATCATATCTGCCGGTAGACCTTTCCGGTAATATTTAATCTTATCTTTCTCCGTTGGAGCCACGTGCCCCACAAGATTCAGCTTTTCCATAAAGACTTCGGTATATTTCCTCACCGTCATATTACCCTTCTTGATATTTTGGAACTCTTCTTCAATTCGGTCCATCTCGTGTTCGTTACAATATTCTTCTAAAATCTTTGCTTTAAACTGATTCCAAGTGACTGAGTTTAGAGCTGCTTCCGTCACAGTTGATGACAACACATTCCACCACTGCAACGCCTTTCCACGCAACATTTGCGACCCAAATCTAACCTTGGATCTTTCATCATTACATTCACAAGCTCGAAAAGCTTGCTCGATCTCTCTTATCCATTTCATACAAGCCACTGGATTTTCGTCCCCCTTGAATTCTGGCGGTTTACAACTTAGAAACGTTTTGTAGGAACAATTTCTTTCAACCCTCCTTTCTGTCTCTGCTCCTGGATTTACAGTCGGGTTTATCACACTAGTATCAACCACTGTTCGTCTTGGTTCCACATTGCGATCATTAAACATCTTTGTAAACATCTCTGTTTGTCTTCCCATCACAGTATTCATCATCTCTGCTTGCCTTTCCATTGAAGCATTCATCAATCGAGTCACATTATCCATTATCCGTCCTTCCATACCTGAATCTGACGACGTTTGATCAACATTATTGGTACCTCCTGGATGTACTCGACTTCGCATTCCTCCTAAGGAAAGAAAATCTGTTGGCGTATCAGGAACTCCGCCTAATCCAGTCTGTCTCTCTCCAGCTTCGTCTAACCAATTCCTATTCATCGAAGAATTTGGAGACCTCGGGGGTGTATTCACCATTGTTCTGATATGAGTACACAAGAATACTCATCAGTTAATGGTTTATACAACTAAACATACAATACATACTTTACCGCTAATCAGTCACTGTAACAATTTAGAAACAAGTATGCTTGTGTAGTAATATATTCATAATAACAGTAGCTAATTGAAATTGCGAACATATCATACATGAGAATTCTCATTACCATTGTTACAGTACCAACTTCGCGTATTTCTGTCGACTCTAAGACTACCCAATCTTAGTACTTCTACCCATATCTCGCGGATCATAACTTATTTCATCTCAACTTAAGTCTAGGTATCTCAAATTCATACCTAGTTCGCTTAAACTAAAGCTCTGATACCATATTGAAACACCCTAAAAACAGAGTCAATTTAAACCTTAAATTTTACCACAAGTTATGATCAAAAACTTCAAACTTATATAACCTGAGGATCAAATGTAAGGTTTCTATATACAAACGACATTTCTTAAATAACTTATTAATCTAATCACATCATAACAATCAGATTAATCAAGTTATCTAAACAACTGTCCCAAAAGCTTCAAAGAATAACTAGATCCTTTGTTATCTCTAAGTCTGAATCTTTTCAAAAGTTCTCTTCTCTCATTCCCGCTACTTCCCGGAGCTTGTACCTGGTAAGAAGATTCAACTTGAAACATTAGGCTTTCGCCTAGTGAGAATACTCAAATCAAAATAAAATTTAATAATTAAAATATGAACATATAACTCAAACCTGTCTTCACCCATCTTACCGTACGACAACTCCTTTCCAAATCGGGGAAATCTACCCCACTCACATACTTACGACTAACTCATCTAATCATAACAGCAAATTTAAGAGTTTATTACGAATTATCTCAGATTCACAGTTAATCCTCTTTACACAAGAAATTACAAGTCAAAACCTGCCTATTTCTTAATCAGGAAGTAGAGATTACAAATTACTTTATGCCTATCTCTAATCTTCCTCTCATCACTGGGAAATCTCCGATCTTCCCTATAACAATGGAAATCTCCGATCTTCCAAAATCGAAATGGGAATTGCAACTCAAAATCTGCCTATTCCACATTCCACCTCAGAATCAATGGTCCCAATGGGATTATAATATCGCGACACTCAATCGGGACTCATGATTCAAGGTACACCCAATTACTAAAAATTACACCCCTTTGGTCTATGGCGAGTAATCGGTTCCCATTATACCGTACCCAAGTGCCCTCGATGACCGGATGCCTATTTTTAGTAAAAGCACATAATATATAAATATAATAATTGATACTATTATATGCGTACGACATACAATATATCATTTCTCTGAACATATTCTATATATACAAAAATATAAAGAATATATTATTAGCTCCTCATCACAATTTCTTAACTATCTCCTCTCTGCAATTTATCACGGGGATCAACATCTCAAATGTTATCTACATTTCGGACTCATAGATAGGTCTTTATAATCTATCATAATATAGCCGCAAAATCGTATTTAGAGTTCATAATCATATAACAGATTACATATAGCAAATAATCATATTCATTATAAGGAATATTCATAACTTCGGTTCATCAACTTCTTAACTATCCCCTCATAGCAATTTAGCTCGGGGATCATTTATAGTATAACTTTTTAATCGCCCTCTTGGACTTATCTCTGACTTAATCAAGTCTTTATAAACATATTCAAACATACATATAAAACATATATTTCAATATAAATAACTGAATTTTAAAGAGAGTTGAATAAACTCACCTGATATGAAATCACACTTCTTTTAATTCTTTTTAAACTCGTAGGGACTCCTTTCTTCACTATCACAGTTTACTGTAATATCCAATTTACATATATACTGATATTAATTTATAAAACAGAACCCTTCACAGCTAAGAATCCTTAATCTCTTAAAATTACATCTCAAGTCGCAATACACTAAGCCAAGTCGCAACTCCCTATTGCGATTCCAACTTCAAATCGCAACTCACCATTGCGATTCCAACCCAAGTCGCAGCCTTCTATTGCGATCTCAACTCCAAGTCGCAGTCAACTGTTGCGACTACAGTACCAAATCGCAGTCAACTGTTGCGACTACAGTACCAAATCGCAGTCAACTGTTGCGACTCCAACTCCAAGTCGCAACTGTCTACTGCGACTTCACTACTGAGTCGCAACTGCCCATTGCGACAATCATGAATGTCGCAACTCAAGGTTGCGATTTCGATGATGTTCATCCAAGTCTCAGTCTACTAAGTTCATTCTTAAACCCAGATTTTGTACTTTTTCTCTATGTATGTTTCTGAAAATGTGCAGATATGTTTAAGGTTATAAACTACACCTACTCATGTACTCAAATCTCCCAAAACATATATTTATCATAAAAACCCATTTCTAAACTTATCTAACAATTATAAACATAAAAGTTAAGAATGGTTTACCTTTTGATGTCTTCAATTACTTCAAAACCCAACTGAAATCTTTGTTTCCCTTTTTCTTCTCCTTCTTCTCGATTCCTTTCTCTCTCTCTCTGTTTTTCTTTCTCTCAAACCGTAACACACACAAATATCACACACTCACACTCACACAAACTCATACTCACAATTAGTCTTAATGACTAGATGATTGCCACCTCCTCATTAGTTAACATGAGTCATAAGAGTATTTACCAAATGCACCCTTAACTTTCAAAGAAAAGACATACACACCTTATACATAAATAAAACTCATAATAATAACCCTTAGGTTTAATATTCTCAAAAGAAATCTTTAAACTTTCAACATTTGTATTTTAACCCTAATTGAATTATAAGACTCTATATAATTCAAGGTTACTCCAAATACAAATACATTCTAAATCTTATTAAAATAATAACAACAAAATTTAGGATGTTACACTAACAACATCAAAACCTTATTTAAAAGTGGGTTGACAGTGTCATAGAAATTAACAAAAAGATCCACAACCAGCTGGAGTGCAAGTGTACATGTCTCGTATAGCCAAGAGTCTTGATCAAGCTCGTCCACATCACCATCAATCCCATGTTCTGAAGAAGAGTTCTCCCCAGGAGGATCAATAGCATGTCGGACATAATCAAAGATTGGTTTCAATGTATTATGATCCAAAAGCTAAAGCTTCCGATCAATGTTTGTTCTACAATAAAAAAATAACCAGAAATGACTTTTTACATCATACCCAGTCGATTACTAAAGTCCATGAAAGGGAAAGTTGTCGTTTTCTCTGATGAATTCTTCATCCTGCTTCATTTAATTATACTTGTCAGATCTGCCAAAAGATTAACAAAATCTTTTATGGTGTAAAGGGTATACAGAAGTTCAAATATGAGGAAGGGATATGCAATAATGTAAGTCAGATTGCAAACATGTGGAAATTCAAAAACCACCGGCATATATGTGAAGGTCTTAGATATAAAGGTTTTCCCCATACGAATATAGTACCTGCATTGAGAAGCAAAACATAGTATTAACACCTATAAAAAAATGCAAATAACTTAGTAAAGATCAGTTGGGCCAAATGCCCAAATCCCAATTTGTAATAATAAAGTTTAAGTTTCTTTTAATTATGATTCTTAAATTTCAAATCATTAAAGTTAATAAAATCTAAAGTATAATCAACTTCTGTGTTAGACATCATCAACAGTTTCATACAGCACCAAATGGATTTGTAATAGAAAATATATAAGTATTTGGAATGAAAATTAATAGAGGAAAAAATAGAATACTAATTAAGTAACACGAGCACAAAAAACTCCTTTGTATTAATACATTACGGGGTCGTTTACTAAACATTAGATGGTAATCGCTTAATGGTTCAATTACCTTACCAAGGATCGAAAATCTTACCCGATATGTGAGGGTGATAAATCTTACCCTTAAGCGCTTACCAAGTTATAAATTCTTATCATCTATCCATTTTTATAGCCGGGTCATTTACCTCATAAAGTAAATAATAAAATATTCATGAGTGAAGTTACATACATGTAACTGCCCAACTTATATGAGATTGACAAACTGACACATGTTGTAAATAGAAAACTATTTGTCAACCTCCAAAGTAATTTGAGTCTTGGATGAATTACCTGGTAAAAACTTCATTATATCTAGCACCAAACACATTCAGGGTGGAAGAAACAATAGTTTCTGAAATCATTCTTTAGGAAGTGTTGGCAAAATTAACAAATGCACCCACCAAGCGATTTGGATTGATAAAAGTAAAAGCAAAAGAAGCCAAAACTCACAAAAAATTGATCATCATGGATTCAAATGACTATATCATATTTACTTTCTGCAAAAAAATTAGGCCATTACCATTTATGTCTACAGAAAGATAAGACTATAAATATAAATAAATAAACTATTTAAGTTGTTTGTTTCAAGCATAAGAAAGTTGAGATACTTACACGAGAAAACAAGCTAAAGAAAGTTCGAATACTTACTGGAGAAAGAAAGCAACTGTGCAAGATGCAAGGATGCTTTCGGTTATGGATAACCGGCAAAAAACGATCAAAATAGTATGAAACATAACTATTATGTTTATTGTTCTCTTTGGCATTTTATCGAACAACTCAACTGCATTAGACCAAGATGAAAATCTACCATAAGAACAAAACAATGGTAGCACCACAGTCGAATATAAGTCAACACAACAAAGTTATCAAAACAGAAATATAAAAAACAAAATACACACATAAAGAAATTGTTCAACCAAAACCAATGAGAGGTCAATGAAAGGAAAAGACCACCGAAAAAATGCAAACTTTATAAACTTCACTGAATAGTTCCAAATATTTATCAAGAGTATATGATAAACTTTTTTGAAACTTCAAGGAAACTTTGAATCTTTAATTACATAAGGTAAGAATAAAAACTAACCATAGCAATTCTTAACATCAACTGTTTTCCCATCTAATGTTGAATCGTACACAACATTGAACATTCTCAGCTCCTGCTAACATAAAACAGAAAAACGCATACTTCGAAAAATTAGGGGTTTCTTAATATTCCGGTTATACTGAAAACAACACATACCTGGAGCAACTCGAAGTGAAAGCGACTATACCCATTAAAAAATTAGGGGTTTCTTCATATTCCAGTTAAAACTTAAAGCAACACGTACCGAAAATCCTGAAGATTTTTAGTTTTCAACCCATAAGTTGAAATTTAAAAAGAAGAGGAAGTTTAACATTCCAATAAACATACTCATTTCCCTCCCTTGACTATCAAATCGAACCGGGATTGAACATATAAATTGAAGACACTACCTGTTGGACAAAATGCATTGGAGAGAAGAAGAAGTAGATGCAGATAAGATGCGACGCGAAACATCTCAAAATCGAAACTCAAAACTTAAAACTCAAAACGGCAGGATGTGAAAAAGCCACTTATTAAAAATCTATGCTGCTGCTTCTTATTAGAAAGAATATATATACACAAAAAAACTGTAATTTTAAGTATGTTTGTCTTTTGAGATTTCAACAAGCCAACAAAAGTTTATAAAAATGATGATAGTGTTAAGTCAAAAGTAGAAGTAGATGGTTCTGGACACGTACATGCACCACAAGAGCGCGCGCACACACACACACACACATACCATGCAAAAGAGAAGACATTTAACTCGTTTTAGGACTAACGATGATGTATATGGGCATTTGACACTACTACAACACCGAGAAATAAAAATCTTTCAGGTTTACCTCTGTTAGTTCTTTAATTCTCAGTGAAGCTCCATCTTTAGTCTTCATAAGTTCCTCCTGAAAATGATTATAGATGTAAATACAACACAAGTTTATGTCTAAAAAGGTACACTAAGCACCATATTTGAACATACCTCTGCAACTTTAAGCGCATACTCGGATTTAAGAAGTTTTGACTTCCGTTCTTCAATAGTTTGTTGAAGCTGAAGCAAACAACTGATTTCAGTCCAATTGAACTGAAAAACCATCTGAATCCATCTCTTAAGATCAGAACACAACAAATACCTGAACTGCATGAATTGAGACCAAATAAGCTGGCTTATGATGCAATCCAAAATCAATTTGGCCTTTGGCCATTGTACCCTAAACCATAGGCAGAAAACACACAGACCAACTGCACCAGCCCTCATACCAACATCCAAAAGGCTGGACCAAAAGCACACTAAGATGGAAAATATACCAGTAAGCCACCAGAAGCTGTTGAAAATCCACATTGAGCTGAAAAACATAAGTAAGCTGCTGAAAAACCAAACTTGATGCCAAAACAGGTAGAACACGAGCCAAACAGCATAAGTTAATGGGGCTGAAACCATAAAGCCAGAAACCACACAAGGACCACTTGGAACCATAAAAATTGAAAAGAAAGAGCCATCTGATCTGAAAAACCAACTGAGACCATCTTATCCAGAACACAATCCAGTAGCAATAAGCCATCCATATTTCTCTGTTAAGCCCAAAAGCCATAAGCCAACACTGTTGGACCCAGAATTTATGCAAATCCAAGCAGTAGATGTATCTGATATTGATGACAGCAACCAAAGGAAGACCTCAAAGCACCTGGGAACAATATGTGCAATGCGACATTACATATTACCTGAATCATCGTATAATATCCTCAAAGCTTGAGGAGAATCTCCAATTCGAGTACATCCACGAAGTATAACACCATAAAACTCGGATTCCATCCTTTTTTGGCAGAAATAGAAAAAGTTACGAACTTCGATATGCTATCACCTACCAAACAAAAAAAATACAAAATCGGAACCCTAAAAGATTTGGGATATTAAACTGCAAAAAAAAACTCAATTGAATCAGATAATGAAAGATGAGTGTCGAATGAGTTTTTAGAGATGGATTATTGTAAGCGACTCCATAGAGAAGTAGCAGAGCTTTGAACAAGAAGCTTGAAATCAGTAATGGAGGTTTCTGATTATCGAATCAAAAGGGGGAGATTAACGAGATTCATACCTTAGTGATTGTGAGCCAATCCATAGCAAGTGCGAGCGGATTCTTGAAAACTCAAATCCATATCGAAAATTGGGGGGTCTGGAACTGAGGGTGGGGGAAGTTATAGAGGATGGAGAGAAACTGAAGCGTATTGCAGAAAATGGGGGAAGAAGAAGAATGTTAATCCTTCCCCTTTCTTTTTTTTATCCCTAATTCATTATATTCGTATCTGCGTGTAGGTGATTGAATGAATAGCAATAGCAATAGCAGTAGCAAATTAGCAATAGCAGTAGGTTTGAGGTTGAGAGAGTTTTGTAGGGACGTGGAGAGGAGAGGAAGACGAAGGTTTGCAGAGAGAGATGGAGGGTTATTGAAATCGTGAGAAAGAAAGGGGGAGTGGGTTGAGTTTAAACTGCAGAGAAATCAACAATCGTGGGGGTGGGGAAAGAGAGAAAGGAGGGAATCGTGGAGAAGGAGACGTATGAGAGAAGTAGCAAGGAGAACTGATTTCAGATCATGCTTTAAAAGTCTGTACATTAAGCTAAAATAGAAGTAATTCTAAAATGTTGAAATTAACTGCCCTAAGCCCTTATTCTTTTTATAAAGGAGAATAGATAACTCATAGTTGTCAAAAATCAAAAGCGCAAGGGTAAATAGAGTAAACCAACAAGGAGACATACTAAAATTATGACATTTATCTTAAAATGGGTTGAAGGTATTTCAACAACCCAGTTCAATATTATCGGCTTGAAAATTCTCAATCCAACCCAAACAAAAGTGCAACTCAACCCAATCATTTAGATTGATCGGGTTATGTTTAAACAGAGTAAAAGCAACATTGGAAATATTGTTTTCAAATACGATTAATCATTCAAGAGAATATATGAGTTCATCAAATATTAAGATAATATATAATTTTAGAGTAAGTTACACTTTTGGTCCTTGTGGTTGACACCTACTATCAAGAGTAGTCCCTATTTCAGACTAATTACAATTCTGATCACCGGGGTTTCCATTTCTTTTCAATGTTGGTCCTTATTGAATTTGACTTCGTTACTTCCCGTTAAAAGGTAACCCCATCCAGGGGCAAAATTGTCTAACCCCATTTATTTTAACATATGGCTTCTTTCTTCTCCCCTGGGGTTTTCCCCGACAAACCTTTCCCCGTTGACACCCTTATAAGAATAAACTCCGACGTTCCTCATGCAAACCTTCTCCTACAAAATCTCTAGCAAATCCCATACCAAGGGAGGACGAAGATGAACTTTGGGAGAAAAATGCCACAGCCTCCGTTCCCAACGCCTCTATAATCAAAACTCATGCCTTCACCGCCCCCGACCTGCAACATCTCCGGCCACCATGGAGACTTCAACAGTCCAATCACACCTTGATGGAGGAGAAATCTTTGGTCAAATATGTGATTTCACACACACAAAACCTTGATGGATCTGTCATCAACAAACAAAAATTTGTTATTTCACATGTTGGGAACTGAAGATATGCTAAGTATGGTTAGTACTGCTAAGTCTACATTACTACTGCCAGTTCTTCGTTACTACTGCTGGGCAAGGTTACTGCTGCTAGATGAAGTTAGTACTGCTAGACGAAGTTAGTGCTGCTAGACCAATTTACTACTGCTAGACATGGTTAGTACTGCTGAGCTGAGTTACTACTGCTTGAAGACTGTGAAGGTTAATACTGCTGAAGGTTGTTAATGCTGCTGAGCCAAATCATCATTAATACTGCTGAGTTGATAATTCTGGGATGCGATGCTTTTGGAGACAAATAAGGAATTGATCAAGATATGTTTAACGAAGATTCAGAAGATCAATTTACTTTTGATAGTTATCTTGTAATTACTTTTGTATAAATAGTATTGATAGATAGCTATTAGAATACATGAATAATATACGAGTGAAATAGAATTTGATATTCATTCAAGAGTGGATTAACCTCAAGATCATAGATCCTATTTCTAGAGAAGTAGAAATCGTCTTGTTGAGCCTGTTCAACAAGATTGAGGTTTGGTGTAAAACTTGTGAGTAATAACTGTTTGATATATATACAGTTTATTGAATTTCTATTGATTGTTCTTTAATTGATTTAGAGTTCTATTCCGCAAGATTCTCTAAATTCTGCTTCTAAGAAGTTTAATTCTTGTTAAGAATCGATCCTGCCAAGTGGTATCAGAGCGTTGGTATCTTAGAAGCTATGGACAATTCAATGGATACTCACAGTACTCCTGTTTCAAAAGTTCCCATGCTCAAACCCAATAAATTGGACATGTGGAAACTGAGAATCAAGCAGTACATTCTTCTTACTAATTATGCAATATGGGACATCATAGAAAATGGCCCATGTAATGAAGGAAAGATTGGAGAAGATGGTGAAGGCTTTGACCAATCCAAGGTTGAGTGTTATGGAGGATCACATCAACAGGCTCCAAATGGAAACCAAAACAGAAGCTCCTCTCAAGCCCATGTTTCTCAACAAGGAATGGGATTTGATTGGAGTGATCAAGCTGAGGAAGCCTGTCAGAATCAAGCTCTTATGGCAGAAGTATCTGATATTCCCACTGAGGTACAATCTAAACTCTGTTCTCAAGCTTGCATTTGATGCTGTTAAAAAATATAGGGATCACAATCAGGGTATGTGTGATGACCTAAAGAGACTAGAGAAAGATGTGAAAGATTATGTTAGGATTGTAGAAAGGTTTGAGGAACAGATTAGAGCTTTTCAAGCTAATGAACTTCAACACCACTATGATACTAACTATTGGAAGTGGGAGAAGAATGAGTATGAGATTAAGCTGAAAGTGTCTGGGGAGGAGAATGAGAAATTAAAAGAAGAGCTTGAGAAGGTTAAACTTGATGTTGAAAAGTTTACCTGTGCTTCTAAAACCATGGATACCATCATTAAGGCTCAAATCCATGACAAGATGAAAGTAGGGATAGGGTACAATGCCACACCTCCACCCTACAATAACAACTACATACCTCCCAAGTCTGATTTGTTAGAGAACAAGGATAGAAAGGAACCTGAATTAAAGATTAATATAGATCCATGTGAAAAAGAAATAGTTGCTAAGGATGAGACTGACAAAGTAGACTCTGATGAGGAATGTGAGAGTCCATGTGTCAAGAACACTGAGATCAAAAGGAATGAAGAGAAAAAGGGAGTCCATTACAAACAGACCACAGTTGTGGCTCCCAATACCTGTAAACATTGTTCTTGTAAGAAATCTCAAGAGCTCAAGCCCCAAAAACATGATAATCAGAGGGGAAATCAAAGGAACTGGAATAACCAGTGGGCTATGAGACAAGGAGTTGACCTGAACAGAATCAACAGGCCAAAACCTTGCTTCATCTGTGGTAAGCTAAATCACTTAGCCAAACACTGTTATTTCAATCCAGTTAACCAAAGGTTTAATGCTCAAAGATATTTTCAAAAACCTGCTGGTTACAGAAAGAGTGGGGGATATAAAAAGTCTGTGAGGAAAGTTGTGGCAAAGAAACAAGTTAAAACCATAAGCCACATGAAAAAGGCAGAAACAGAAAGTGTTAGAGTATGGATGCCTAAAGGTACCAATGATAATACTGCCAACTCAGTTAGTACTGCTAACAATGTTAGTACTGCAGGAAGCAATAATGTCACTAGCAG
Organism: Saussurea involucrata; assembly: GCA_033807775.1. Taxonomy (NCBI): domain Eukaryota; kingdom Viridiplantae; phylum Streptophyta; class Magnoliopsida; order Asterales; family Asteraceae; genus Saussurea; species Saussurea involucrata. Next base: position 12,122,272 of record CM066327.1, on the reverse strand, counting down.
TGTTAGTACTGCTAACACAGTTAGTACTTCTTCAACAATTAATACTGCTTCTAGTGTTAGTACTGCTAAGTTAGTTAATACTGCTGAGAAGGCTAGTACTTCTGGAAGCAATGTTAGTGCTGCCAAAGTTAGCACTTCTACATCAGTTAGTACTGCTTCTAGACCTATCATCAAAACAAAGTACTCAAGCACTGATGTTCCTCACTTTGACAAGCTCATCAAAACAGAATGTAAGTATTTTGATGATCAAGGGAGACCCAAGACCACTATGGCTTGGGTCCCCAACAAAAACTAATTGATTTCTCAGATGTGCAGGGCAGCCAACAGCTTAAGGGAAGAAGCATTTGGCATGTTGACAGTGGTTGCTCTAGGCACATGACAGGTAACATGGCCTGCCTTCAATATTTCAAATGAATTGATGGAGGACATGCTACTTTTGAAAATAATCCTGCAGAAGGTAAGAGAAGTGGTAAAAGTGATGTGTAAGTTGACCTTTGAGGATTTGACAAGTGATGCACAGTGCAGAGTTACTACTGCCTGTGTTCTAGTAGTTAATACTGCTCAGTAGTTAATACTGCTAGTGCAGTTAATACTGCTAGGTAGTTAATACTGCTAGGTAGTTAATACTGCTTGGTAGTTAATACTGCTTGGTAGTTAATACTGCTCAGTAGTTAATACTGCTAGTGCAGTTAATACTGCTTGGTAGTTAATACTGCTTGGTAGTTAATACTGCTAGGTAGTTAATACTGCTAGTGTTCAGTTAATACTGCTCAGTAGTTAATACTGCTAGTGCTCAGTTAATACTGCTAAGTAGTTAATACTGCTAGTGTTCAGTTAATACTGCTCAGTAGTTAATACTGCTAGTGCAGTTAATACTGCTAGTGTAGTTAATACTGCTTGGTCGTTAATACTGCAAGGTAGTTAATACTGCTTGGCAGTTAATACTGCTCGGTAGTTAATACTGCGAGGTAGTTAATACTGCTTCCGATAATCTAGGGCATATAAATACCCCTGTTTGCCCGCCCAAGTTCATAACGACTCTTCGCATTTACTTCTTCTCTCTCGTTCTAACCTAGTCTCCCAGAATCTCTGTGCTTTTCTTTCAAGAATCCTCAGGAATCATGGAGTTTGTGGATGAGCACAATGAAATAGCCATGCTTCAGAAGCCGAAACAAGCTGCGGGATTCCACGATATAGTCGATTTTCTCAAATCCTCGCACATCTCCTATGCCCTAACGGTGAGCCCAACAATCTATATCGAACATCAGACACAATTTTGGGAGAATGCCACTGTTAGTGTCGAAGAAGGGCAGAAAACCATTCGAACAAGGGTCTGTGATAAACCCTTGAAAGTCACTGAAGAGGTTATTCGCATCTCTCTTCAGTTGAATGATGCTTCAGGTATATCTTCTATTCCTAATGAAGAACTCTTTTCTACTTTACAAAGAATGGGGTATGAAGGTCCCATTGGTGTTTTTAAATTCTACAAGTCAAAATTTTTCAACCAATGGAGATTTCTTGTTCATACCCTGATGCACTGTATTTCCAAGAAAACTACTGGATGGAGTGAGTTCAGCAGTCCCATTGCATATGCCTTGGTCTGCTTATCCACTGCCAGAAAGTACAATTTTTCAGCAATGATCTTTAATGATCTTGTATCAAACTTGGAATCCAAAAAGACCTTTTTCATGTATCCAAGGTTTGTGCAAGAAGTTCTGAACAAGGAATTGATGGACTTACCTCAGTTTACTGAGGTATATGTACCCAAATCCCCTAAAGGGAAGGTTTTTTCAAATATGAAAAGACTTCCTAGGGACTCGGAAGGAGTTGACACACCATTGTTCTCTACAATGATGGTTGTGTCCCACCCCTCTGAAGGTATGGCATCAGGATCAAGGCCCTCATTAGATCAACCCACTGATGACCAATCCCAACCTTCCATCTCAAAAGACATCCCTCAGTCCATTCTTGAACAGCCCACTCCCACAATCACCAAAAGGTTTCAAAGAAGAAAGGTGCACAAGGCTCCTTCCCTTGATGTACCTACTCAAAGCCCTAAGCCTTTAAGCCCTCAATTGGAGCATTCTCCAATTGAGAATATCAACAGGGAAACCACAGGGGTGTCTCCCAACCCCAAGAAGGTGGTCTCTAAGGAGAAGGATGACCATATGGGTGCTAAGGCTGCCACTACTTCTGCTAGCACAGAGAAGGACAGTGGTAACATAAATAAGACCTTCCCCATGGCAACTCTAAATGAGAAATCATTAGGAGGACCCAGGTGCCAAGAAACCAAGGGGGCAGGTAGTGCTTCTGCTAGGCAGAAGGCTTCTGCTGAAACTTCCAAGGATCCTTTAAAGAAGGTAAATACTTCTAAACAAGGTGAGGATAGATATAACTATGAGGAATTGATGGAAACCATAGGGAATATCAACTTGGATGTTATGGCACAAAAGAAAGAGATTGAGCAACTTAAGACTGTGGTCACCTACCAACAGTCTCAAATTGAGAAGCTCAAAAAGATGGTCACCAAGTTGCTGAACAAAAGGAAAAAGGCAAGATTTGTGCTAAGAAGAAGAACTTCAACTGAGGATGCTCCCAAAAAGGGGGAGTCAGAGTCAGAAGCAGAACTGAAACTGAAGGGTCCACAAATTGAGGGGGAGACTGTTCACATAGAGACTGAGATGGAAATGGACTATGCACAGTTTAAGGGGGAGTCCAGTGAGACAGAAAAGGGGGAAGAGTGTGTTAAAGCAGCAGAAACCACAGCAGCAGAAACTGTTAATGCTGCTGAGTTTGAACAAGCAGCAGAAACTGTTAATGCTGCTGAAGGCCAAACAGACAAAGCAGCAGAAACTGAGCAGGAAGCAGTAACTACAACTCAAGCTGAAATAGATGAAGAAATTTACTGGATTGTAAAGAACAGTATTGAAGCAGCATCACTACATGTACTAAGAGAAGCAGTAACAGCCATAGCAGCAGAAATGGTTATTGCTGCTGAAAAACTTAAAGCAGCTGAACCAACTCCTGAGGCTGTCAAAACTCTTAAAAGAACCAAGATGATGTCAAAGAAAAGACCAAAAACCCAGCCCATAACTTCAAAGAAGAAAAATGAAAAGAAGCCAAGGGTGGAGTCATCTGCAGAAGAGGCCCAGGAGGAAACAGTGAAAGAAAAATCTGATGGAAAAGTTGCTGAAGAAGAAGTGGCAACTCCATCAGGGCAATCAGGCAATGTGAAATCACAAACGGATGCCCAATGTGATTTGTACATTACTAGTGTTGACTCTAACCCAATTCCACTTCAGGCTGAACCAATATCATCTAAGGCTCTTGAAATCATCTTTTGGGACACTTTGAAAGATGGTAGAAAGGAGTTCATTAGGATAAAAAGAGCTGATGGAAAATTTGAAGTCTTTTCTACTTGGGGAAAAATTGTCAGAACGTGCTCAAGATCAGACTTAGAAGAGATGTTCAAAGTTGGGATGAAGATATATGAAAACATGCTGACTGAGCAAGGGATGTCAATTTCTAAAATGGTACTTGAATTCTTGTGCCAAATGTTCAAACCTGAAGCAGTTCAGCATAGGTTAAACACACAGTTTCAAGCCATTACCAACTGGATGCTCTATGAAAACTGTGGAGTATATGTCATCTCCCTTGACTCTGCAACTCAAGAATACTATCTGGTAGATGAAATATACAATCACAGCATGAAGAGGCTGCAAGGAATGTTACACACTAAGCTGACCTGCAACAAGGATTCAGCAATGGGTAGATTCTTGGTAAAGAGGATTCTAAATCAAAGTCTAGGTCTAAGTCCTAATCTGTGTGTACATGATGACTAAGTTTTGGAAGCATCATCTGAAGAACTTGACTTCTTTTCCTAAAAGTCAAGTTAGGGGGAGATTGTTGGGAACTGAAGATATGCTAAGTATGGTTAGTACTGCTAAGTCTACATTACTACTGCCAGTTCTTCGTTACTACTGCTGGGCAAGGTTACTGCTGCTAGATGAAGTTAGTACTGCTAGACGAAGTTAGTGCTGCTAGACCAATTTACTACTGCTAGACATGGTTAGTACTGCTGAGCTGAGTTACTACTGCTTGAAGACTGTGAAGGTTAATACTGCTGAAGGTTGTTAATGCTGCTGAGCCAAATCATCATTAATACTGCTGAGTTGATAATTCTGGGATGCGATGCTTTTGGAGACAAATAAGGAATTGATCAAGATATGTTTAACGAAGATTCTATAGATCAATTTACTTTTGATAGTTATCTTGTAATTACTTTTGTATAAATAGTATTGATAGATAGCTATTAGAATACATGAATAATATACGAGTGAAATAGAATTTGATATTCATTCAAGAGTGGATTAACCTCAAGATCATAGATCCTATTTCTAGAGAAGTAGAAATCGTCTTGTTGAGCCTGTTCAACAAGATTGAGGTTTGGTGTAAAACTTGTGAGTAATAACTGTTTGATATATATACAGTTTATTGAATTTCTATTGATTGTTCTTTAATTGATTTAGAGTTCTATTCCGCAAGATTCTCTAAATTCTGCTTCTAAGAAGTTTAATTCTTGTTAAGAATCGATCCTGCCAAGATATCTGCTTGAGAAAGATAAAGGGGAGGGACGAAGAGAAACATCAGATGGTTAGGGGGAGGGGTTCTATGGGGTTTTTCTTCAAGCAATCGTATTTAAACATTATGTTATGTCTCCACCTCTCTTATTTTATGGGTTTTTGATTTAGGGGTTAGTTTAAGTTTTTTATTTGGATTTTGATTTTAGGATATGTTTTCGTTTTTTATAGGATTGTGATTTCAGATTTAGTTTTCGATTTGGGCTTGATTTGGAATTGTATTTGTCGCCGGAAAACAGGAACGGATGTTGTCGTCGGAGAAGAATACCAATGCCTCACACATGCTAACCATCTTCTCCGGCTATCTCACCGCCGACCACCAACATCCTCCTCTTATCTTCTTTATCTTTCCTTCTTCTCTCCTAATTTGTAGAACAAAATTACACATGAACGTTTAAGAATACCCCACATCACAATCACCCATCAAACGAAAAATTGGAGTATAATTACACAAGTAAACAAAATTAACTTATAAGATTTCAATACTACATAATCACATTCAAATTTTGGTCGTGATGAATTCATCAGATTGTAACATGTTAACATTTGACTAAAAAGTTAGAAACCCAAGGTCAAATTCATAATTCAAAAGTGAAACTTTCAAAATGAAAAGTGGACTGTTATGGATACAAGTAGTACCAGTGGAGTTGCAAACCCCCAAACCAAATACAAAAAGTCACAGACACACAGAGTAAAACCATAGATGAGAGACCATTGGACTCATGCATGAACTGAAGAGATCCTTTGATGGAGTTGTTGCTCTGCCACCGCTTTCAAACCACCCATTTTCCGCCGACTCAACATTTCTGGACTTCCACCACACGAGCTTCATCATCTCGATCATCATATTTGGATGTTGACCTGTGAAGTGGGTTGGAGGTCCAAGATGTTCGTATGATGCCGATAGAACCACAATCGCAGATCACCATTTGAGCCTTTTTAATCTGAAAATCACGATGTGATGAAAACAAGAAAGAGGGTTGTAGGTTAAATCTTACGACTTTGGAATGAAGAAATCAGAGGAGAAGAAGAGGGTGCATGTCACATTTTAGGGGTTTTTGGGTTTGAAGTGGTGAAGTAAAAAGGTCGATAGGAGAAGAATAGGGTGCAGGTCAATGTTTTATTAAAGACAAAAGACTTTTGACAATTTTGCCCCTGATGTAGTTAACTCTTAACGGAGAGATAATGGAGTAATCTGCAAAAAAAAACCAACATTGAAACAGGATGGCAACCTTAATGACCACTTTTGATACTAGTTTGAAAGAGGGACTACTTTTGATAGTAGGTGGCAACCACAGGGACCAAAAATGAATTTTACTCATAATTTTATGAGTTTTATTGATTGTTATTAGCGAGTTTTTTTTGGTAACTTATAAATATTAAAAAAATACAAATAATTTTAAAGAATCGCTAAAACTTTTATCGAATTATCAGGTTGGTTGGATTATTTTAGCCCTTATCCAATATCAACCTATATATATAATTTTTTTTTGGAGGATATCTTAGGCTATGCCTAGACTAATCCCTTGACAAATTATGATTGTAAGACATCAGCCCTGATTAAACCTTGGTGGCCACAATTGTTATGTATGCCTAGATTCGAACCCTGGACAGATGGGATATTCCACCATACCCTAGAGCCTTAACCAGTAAGCCACAACCCTTGTGGTTTATATATATATATATATATATATATATATATATATATATTATAATAGTGTATGAAACTAAGAAAAAGTAGTCTCCAACAACCACTCTATTTTAGCAATCCTAACATTAACTATATTAATAAATATTCAATACATTTAATAAAATATTATTTGTATTTTCGTACACATTTAATTTCAATATATTTTATTGATGGAAAAAAATAAAATATTGTTTCTTTTTATTTTATAAAGTTTTAGATATATTTTTTTTAAATTTAGAAAATTTTACAACCACTCATGTTTTCTCAATTTTGACATAAAAGAGCATCTCCAACGGATTCTCCAAAATTTCTCTAAAATAGATAACCAAAAGTTAAAATCTCAAAAAAAAAATTACTTGTATCTCCAATAGATTTCCTAATTTGGAGAAAAAACATTAATTATTATATTAAAATATTACATTCATCTATTAAAATATTACTTTTCTCTTCAAATAATTTTTTTTCAAAAATTTTTATTGGTTTTTTCATTTAATAGTCATTTTTTTAGGTTATCTCTCTATTTAGAAGAAAAAAAACTACATTTAATAATATTTTTTGGGTTATTTCACTGTTTAGAAAAAAAAAACTACTTTCCGCATACTTTCTCCAGAAAGCTGTTGGAGAAAAAAAAACTAAAATCCCCATATTTCGTTTTCTCCGAAATAGGAAAACCGTTGGAGATGCTGTAAATAAACATGATAAAAATCTGTTTTTGTCTGTTTTAGCATAGCTTGAAGATTGAAATTTTGATTTTTTTTTTCAGGTTCGCTGGATTGGCCAGGTTTTTGAAAATGGATAAAAATCAAGCTGCCGAGTACACAAGTTTCCTCAAATCCGTCAGAGAATTCCCGCTAAAACCCTAATTTCAGTAGTCTCGACAGCCCCAAATTCGAAAATGGATAAGAATCAGGTTTTTGTTTTGTTATTCGTTCATTATCTGATGCTACGGTCATGGTGATGCATTCCTTCCTCTTATCCACAATTCAAATATTTTCTCACTGCAATCAATCATCTATCGGATTGTATAAATAATAAATTGAATACATAATTGAATGATTGGATTACACGTTGCATCTCATCGTAGTCGCCACGGTACTCTTATCTTCATCAATCATCAATGATCAATGATCATCCTATCATCTTTTTATGAAACTTTTTATACCCCCATAAATCGATTTCATTTCAGTTTAATCTAGTTCTACCACCACTGGACTCTTACCAGCTTGTGTGGTGCTTCCGTTTCACACTTTTCAACTTCTTTTTCAATTTGAATTTTGAGTAATTTTTCAAAATTTCATCAGTTCTTCAGTGTTTTGAGTTATTGCAATTTGATTAATGTGGATTGAGGTTGCATTTTTCTGACGATTTGGGAACTGTTTCCTCCCTCGAGCTGAATATATAGGAAATCAGGTCAGTAATTCTGGATTCACTGATGTGCATTTGGTGTCAATTCTATCAAATGTAACGAATATTGATTTAGGAAATATTTGGAATTTAGGTTAATTGGATTGTTAGTAAAACACATATTAGGATATTATATTCTAGTTACAGAATGGATATAAGTAATGAGGCCAATGTTGATGCGTTCACGATCGGACCCTCAACGATCCTTGGCCGAACTATTGCCTTCAAAGTTCTATTCTGCAAATCAATGTCACACTTATGGCATCATATTGCTCATCTTTTGCTTTATTACTTTCATAGCATTAGGAAAAATGTATCAAACTTCGTTTCACCATTGGTTTCATCGTTACATCCACGCAACCCACAAGGGATACTTTTATTAGTGACATTAATGGCATTTTTGCTTAAACGGTGCACTAATGTGAAAATGAGGGCTGAGAAGGCATATAGGAGGAAATTTTGGAGGAAAATGACGAGGGCTGCAGTTACATATGAGGAATGGGCTCATGCTGCTAAGATGTTGGATAAAGAAACTCCTAAGACTAATGAGTGTAATCTTTATGATGAAGAACTTGTGAGGAACAAACTTCAAGAACTTAGGCACCGTCGTCAAGAGGGTTGTTTAAGAGATATTATATTTTGTATGCGAGCTGATCTCGTTAGAAATCTTGGTAACATGTGCAACCCTGAGCTTCATAAGGGTAGACATCAGGTGCCAAAGCTCATAAAAGAATACATCGATGAGGTTTCAACCCAGTTGAAAATGGTTTGTGATTCTGATTATGAGGAACTTCTTTTGGAGGAGAAGCTTGCCTTTATGCACGAAACTCGCCATGCTTTTGGAAGAACAGCTTTGCTTCTAAGTGGAGGTGCTTCTCTTGGAGCTTTTCATGTGGGTGTAGTGAAAACATTAGTAGAACATAAGCTTCTTCCCCGGATAATTGCTGGTTCTAGTGTTGGATCTGTTATGTGTTCTGTTGTCGCTACTCGATCCTGGCCTGAAGTTCAGAGCTTTTTCGATGATTCTTTGCATTCTTTGCAGTTTTTCGACCAAATGGGTGGGATTTTCAATATTTTTAAGAGGGTTACGACGCTAGGAGCAGTTCATGACATCAGACGTTTACAGGTGATATTAAGGAACTTAACGAATAATCTTACATTTCAAGAAGCTTATGACATGACTGGTCGAGTTCTTGGGATAACAGTTTGCTCTCCAAGGAAACATGAACCTCCAAGATGTCTTAATTATTTAACTTCACCTCATGTAGTTATATGGAGTGCAGTTACTGCCTCTTGTGCTTTCCCGGGGCTTTTCGAGGCTCAGGAGCTTATGGCAAAGGATAGAAGTGGAGAAATCGTTCCTTATCACCCACCGTTCCATTGGGACCCTGAAGAGGCTAATGGCACTTCCACGCGCCGCTGGAGGGATGGTAGCTTGGAGATAGATTTACCCATGATCCAATTGAAAGAACTTTTCAATGTAAATCATTTTATTGTGAGTCAAGCAAATCCTCATATTTCCCCCTTGCTCAGGCTGAAAGAATTTGTGAGAGCCTGTGGGGGCAACTTTGCTGCAAAGGTATGCTTCTTTAATTTCACTCATTCTCTAATATATATATATATAGAAACAAAAATATATGAAACAATTTCATCAAAAAATGAATTATATGAAACAATTTCATCATATGAAACACTTTCATTAAACACTTTCATTTAATTAAACATTGAAAAACAAGAGTTTGTACAGTTTGTTAGATTTAACTGGTTTGTAAAATAGTCTTGGCCTATATATATATATACATACATACATACATATACATATATAGGGAGGTTCAAGAGAAAACCTCAAAAAACTGGAAGACTGAGGAACACCCTGGTAGCCTATCATCCGGACGGTTCATTTTAAGGAATAAGTTGTTTTTTGATTTTTATGCACGTGTGCATGTTAGAAATTACTTATATGCACAAGTGCATCTCGTCCAGATGAAGGGCTACCAGGGTGTTTCTCAATTTTCCATTTTTTTGAGGTTTTCCCCTAAATCTAACCCTATATATAGAGTTATGCCTATGTCATGAATTTTTCATTTGTGTTGGTTTCGGTTTCGAGTAGATTTCTAGAGTTTTGACATTTTAGCGATCGACCTTTGCAGCTTGCTCATCTAGTCGAGATGGAGGTGAAATACAGATGCAACCAGGTCTTGGAACTTGGTTTCCCATTAGGAGGACTTGCGAAGCTATTTGCTCAAGATTGGGAAGGGGATGTCACCATTGTTATGCCTGCTACCTTAGCTCAGGTGCGTGTTATATCGTCTATTTGCTCATAAACCATCGTTAAAAGATACCGATCAAATTGATTTTGGTCTACAAATTTTTAATGTTTTGTTTGTGTCGCACAGTATGTAAAGATCTTACAGAATCCATCTCACTTGGAGCTTCAAAAAGCTGCAAATCAAGGCAGGAAATGCACTTGGGAGAAGCTTTCAGTCATTAAAGCCAATTGCGGGATCGAGCTTGTTCTTGATGAGTGTGTTGCGATTCTTAACCACATGCGTAGATTGAAACGGAGTGCGGACAGAGCAGCTTCGGCTACAGCCACTCATGGGTTAGCCATCACGTCTCGGTTTAATGCGTCAAAACGAATCCCATCTTGGAATTGCATGGCTCGAGAGAACTCAACCGGGTCTCTAGAAGACCTTGCAGACCTTCCTTCCCCTCTCCACCACCACGGACTTGGTGCACGGAACTGGCGGCTAAACCACCACCACTCACACGACGGAAGTGACAGCGAGTCCGAGACTGGCGAGTTGAATTCTTGGACGAGATCTGGCGGGCCTTTAATGAGGACAACTTCGGCTGATAAATTTGTAGATTTCGTTCAAAACTTGGATTTTGGTCACAAACCGAACAGGGCAAATCAGAACTCGAGGGTAATATCAGCAGAGAGAAGCTCGGATTTAGAATCCGATCAAAGGGATATGAACAACGTAGTTCATAGAAGCATTATGGTTGCTGAAGGTGATCTTTTGCAGCCAGAGATGATCCATAATGGGATTGTTTTTAATGTTGTGAAGAAGGGAGATTTGACCCCATCTAACCGGAGCCAGGATTCGGAAAATAACAACTTATGTTCGGACTTGGTTGCGGAGTGTGTGCAACTCGAGAAGGAGCCAGATGCTAGCTCGGCTTCTGATGATGGCGAGACTGGCCTGAAGGATCATACGAGCCCTATAGACGATGTCGATGGTGATTGCAGATGTACGGAAGATCATTAACCCTTGTAATTTTATCATTGATATGCTATATATTCAAGTTTTCAATAGCTCCCCAGTGGCCAGGTACGAGTCTACTCAGGGTTACCGGAGATTTTCTTAGTTGTTATTTTCAGGGTCCCGTAAGATTAGTCATGGTGCGTGAAAGATATTCATTAGCAAACCACAAGGGTTGTGGGATAGTGGTTGAGACCCTGAGAGATGTAGTGGAATATTCCATCTGCCAATTCCATATGTACGCATCAGTTGTGGCCACTGAGTGTATCATGGCTGATTTCTTGCAGGAGGACTAGTCTGGACATATGACACCCTTCTAATGATGATCACCTCATTCAGATTAATTTTTAGAGTATAATAGAGAGAAAGCTGCAAACATGTAGACAAGATTTATGTGCGTGGCCTAAACACGACATCGTTTCATGTGACCATTGATGCAAAATAGGGACCAAGAAGCCAAGAAAGTGTAAACGGATCAAAACATCTTCAAAAGTTTTCTTTTCTGAGAATGGAGGGAGAATCGAGGTTTAAAATCTCTTAAACATTCAATTCTAACATATTTTTTATTTCGAGAATTACATCGTAATTATATTATTAAAATATTTCACGTTTTCAATAAAATACTATTTTTTTTAAAACATTTCATTTTAAGGTTTTATATTGATGATATGTGACAAAAATCAATTTTCTTCTTTTACGGTAATCATTTTTGGAGAATTCTCAAAATTCGGAGAAATTTACATCTAGCCTATTTTCTCCATTTTAGAGAATCCAGGAAAAAAAATTACCCAAAAAATCCTTATTTTGTTCGTTTTGAAAAGCTGTTGGAGATGTTCTAAGACCATTTCCAACTTAACACTAAAAACATAAAAATGGTAGTGTTTTTATCTCCAACTCAATACTAAATAGATCTCTATATTTAAAGATTAATAAAGTATATAAAATTACATATTTATATTTTATTTACCTTTTATAATTATATAAGAATTAATAGTTTATTACCTTAAGTAATAGTATTTTTTTTTTCTTGAAGAGGAAAGGACCATTACCGGGCTTCGGCAATGCCATCATCCGGTCGGGCCACGTTCATATCATTAACGAGAAGGTTGTTACAATCGGTGTTAATAGCATCCATGAGAAACGTGAGAATGCTATCAAAAGAAACATTACAATTTAGATTACAAGCATGTCTAGCCATTAAATGAGCTGGGCCATTCGCAAGACGGTTGATCCAATGAACGGAAATATAATCTTTCGAGTTTAGGATACGTCTAATATCTTTGATGATATCACCACACTCCGAGTTGTCGACGTTCGTGTCATAGATCGCTTCCACAAGAACCTTGGCGTCGGTTTCAATAATGATATGACTATCGTATCGACCGGACATCCAACGGAGTGCTTCCCGAATAACGTAAGCTTCACTCTCTCTAATAGATGGGAGGAAGTTGCAAGGTGCGGCGTACTGGTTAAGGCTTGTGGGGGATGTGACTAGTAACCCATCTACCCCAAGTTCAAATCCAGACGCTTCCAACTTGTGGCCACTGGGGATAAACTCAGGGCTGCACGCTTTAGCAGCTGGGGCAATTGCCTCACCTTGCCGGGATTAGTCGGGACAATGTCCTCGGATACCCTTTAAAAAAAAGTTGCAAGGTGCGGTGAGAGTCGAAATGAAGGCCCCAGAGTTGTCACGGAGGACGACTCCAAAACCCGCTTTAGCATCCGAGTCAAAAACTGCGGCATCCACGTTGCATTTTATTATTGTTATTATTATATCAAAGGGGTTTTTAGTGTATGACTGAAGTTTTCTTTTTAATGTTCGTGGGACCCACCATTTTGTAGGGGTATTTGGTTCAGGTAAAGGGATGAATATAAAAGATTTTCATTCTCCTAAATTTCAACTCATTATATTATATAGAATCAAATAATTTTATTTATATTTATATTACTTACTCCTTAATACATTCCTTTCTTTCTTAAAATACCAGAGAACATAACTTTTTTCTTTTTCTTTTTCTTCTACTTTCTTTTCCCTTCCTTTCTGCCTTAAAAAGATTATATATATAATAAATTAAAACAATTCTTTTTCACTTATTTTATACTTTCTTTTCATTTATTTTCTTTTAATTAATATCTATTTAAAAAATAATAAATCTATTTTATCGCTTTGATTCTCTCTTTTTTCCCGCTTATATTTTAGTTTTAGCGGCCCCGAAACCCATCCATCTTCAACCCAGCTCCAAAACGTCGTCAATGGCTCGAAAGAAACCCTCGTCATCTGCTTCGCCGATCGCAATAGGTAAGGGAATTGAATACATCATTTCCCTCAAGAACCCTAGAATCAGCTATATATTTTTATGTATTTGTTTATCTCAGGGAACTGTCAGGTGGTTGTTGAAGCAAAGAACTTCAATGCTGAGTCCAATCAAAACAGTCTTCAGATATCCGTATCCAGCAAATCGAAAATCATAATCTCTGGTATTGATCTCATCAATAAAACAAAACCACCGAATATTAGCATTACAGATTTCCGACAGTTTTTTGCTAATTGATTCACATGCTTTCGAAAACACAAAGAAGAGAACAGTATAGTTGGCGGCGGGAAATCACCAACAGTTGTTTATTCGATGTGTTTTCTTTTCTCGGATATTTTCAGACAAATGTGGTGTTCTTTTGTTATTCTCAATAAATCCGGGTGTTTGTTTTTTTAGATAAGAAATATGATGGTTTAGCAGCAAAGTCTGTTGTTTTGCTGAGGTTGCCATGGCTTAATTCCTTCTTTTTTTCCTTCACCAAATCTATTGTTTGTGGCAGTTGTGGAGGATGCACTTGGAAAAGAATGTAATGATCTCCAACGTTCTAGTTTTGGAGAAAATGGTACTATTTCCTCAACTGATTAGTATCATTATGTTAAAATTGCAATAAGAACTTCACTATTAATCAGATATCTAAAAGACATTTCAATAAAAACAGGGGAAATTTCATGTACCATGATTAATCCTATCTATAGTTTTTAATCAAGACAATGAACGATAGTTAATTTTAGCTTGAGTATATTCCAAATAAGGAATTGTGGTGAATGAGGGACATCTCAAAATGGAAATGTTGCAACTTCTTTGGAAGGAGGAAACATTTTATACATACATATTGGTTTTGGGCTTGGGAATCGTTTTCTGGAACATCAGTGAGTAATTGTGATACTGATTTCGAATTTTACTACTTCTGATCAGGAAATTATTACTTCGTGCTTGTTAACCCTAAGGATTCTGATGTTCAATCGAAGTCTCTTCTCCAAGTAACTCATCTTCTCTATCTACATATATACACATTCGCATATATGTACACCAGTCCTCTTTGGCTCTCTCATTCTATTATATGTTTTTGAAGCAGATGGTATTGGTTGTCATTTGTAAGTCATATCATCATATGATAATTTGAGTAGTGCAATACTAGTTTATTTTTCTGTATTACTATTATCCATCTTTAGGTCCTCATGTATGATCAATCATGTTTTGTAGGAAATATTAAATTTATATGTGAAAGAACTACCTTCAATGAACTATGCTGCAAATACAGGAAAGAAGTCTACGTTCCTTGAACGATGTGTATCCAATGGGTAAAGTTATTTGCTTCCAAGATATTTCTTTCTTAAATTACTTAGTAAACCCATTTCAAGCTTGCCAATACTAGTGCCACCACTGCCATCATTTTCCTCATAGTTTATAGCACCGCAGACTTCAATTGATGCTACCAAGAGTTGTTTTACTTTCCATCAACCATCTGTCATTTGTGCAGGAAGTATTGCACGCTGGTTTTGAAATCCAAGTCCGAGAAAGGTCCTGGAGAGGTAGGTTTGCTATTTTGCTGTGTACTTTCTCTGTATTTCTTATATGCAAAACCTAACATGTTTGTGGATGAAAGGCTGTAACTTGCTTGGTGAAAAAAGATAAATAGGTCAACTGTTTAGCTATATAAGTTATGCATAAGAACAATAATATGATACTTTGACAAATCTTTCAACATAATTTTAAAGTGTTACATATTTTGGTGCCAAGTTTTAACAATTATATTGTAATGACATTGTGGTGTGCTTTACTCATTGACAAGCTTGCTAATACTTGTTAAAACTTGACAACTTTTCTGGTTTTTAGACATTCAATTATAACGGTCAGATTGAACGAAATTGATATAATGATTGTTGCTTGCAGTCAACTATATTTCTCTTATTTTTGTTCCCATCTGCAGGTTGTGGCTGCAATAAGTTTTCAAATAATACCGGCTGATACTCAATATGCTGAGGTTCCACTTGCCGCTGTCTGTTCAGTTTACCAACATAAGGTCTTTTGCTCGTTTGTACCTATTTCTATCCAAAATAGATACTTGAGTGCCTATCCGAAACCATATGGTCTCTTTCTTTTTTCCTTTCATACAAAACTAAATGTAAACATAATCAATTTATGTGAGAAATTTTATCAATGTAGCATCTTGTTTTATTACATCAATAAACTTAATAGCTTGTCAGTATTAATATGCTTCAAACACTTGCAGGGCATTGGCCATCTTACATATTTGGAAATGAGGAAAAGACTGCAGAGTGTTGGTGTACACTCTATATTTTGCTGGGCTGATGAGGAATCTGAAGGATTTTGGCTCAAACAGGTAACAAGCGAAAACTATTTGTAGCTGGTTGTTGATTTAACTGTTTTTCTTGCTTTAGAGTTCTATTACAAACATCTAGTTGGGAAGGCTTCTGATTTCTGTTCAGAAAATGGCATTAAGGGTAAATTGGTAACTAGTATTTCTATTGATGAGTGATGCCTCTGTTTGTGTAATATGCTTTTTTTTGAAGGGTGTCCTAGGCGTTGTCTAGACTAATCCCTTGGCAAATTATGACTGTACTACATCAGCCCTGATTAAACCTCAGTGGCCACAAGTTGTGTACGCCAGGATTCGAACCCTGGGCAGATGGGATATTCCGTCACATCCCCCAAGGCTTTAACCAGTACGCCACAGCGCTTGTGGTTTTTGTTATGTAGATGCTTTTTGTTATGTAGATGCTTCTGATACTTTTGTGAAAATGGCAGGGTTTTGTATCGGTTGGTCAAGTAGACACCAAGGGTAGAGCTAGAAAGTTACCAATTAAGGCAGATATTAGGAAAGCATTATGCTTTCCTGGTGGTTCAACCCTCATGATTGCTCATCTTAACAAGGAATGTTCAGATAACTCTGCAAAGTCTTTACAGCTGTCATCTGTTTTAAAGCCTGTTCATAAGCCATTAGTTGTCTCTATGGTTCAGAGTCAATGTCCTGGAGCTGAAGAGGTGTTGAAAGATAACTACTTGATGGATGGTGAGTATGAAATAAAACCCAAACGTGCCAACTTTTTTTAATCACAAGTATGTGTTTACGACTATTGCACGTGAAGATGTGTGATAGTAATATATATATATATATATATATATATATATGTGTGTGTGTGTGTGTGTGTGTGTGTGTGTGTAGGGTCAGGTTCAGGTTCAGGGAAAAACTACAAAAAAATGAAAAATTGAGGAACACCCTAGTAACCGTTCATTTGGACGGTAAGCAAACATGTGCATAAAAGTGACTTGTAACATGCACACGTGTATATGCACATAAAAACCAAAAAACAACTTAAATTACTTGTATATGCACATGGGCATACTGTTCAGATGAACGGTTACCAGAGTGTTCCTCAGTTTTTCATTTTTTTGGGGTTTTCCCTTAACCTCCTCTCTCTCTCTCTCTATATATATATATATATAGGCATGATCAGTCTTAGCTCATAAGGTTCTTCGTTAGTGGTGACCTGAGGATCTTTGTATATGCCTTGTCTTAACAAATACACTCAACAAGAGATCGATATTACAGTTAAGTTGAACAACCAAAGTTTTCCGAAGTATTTTCTTTTATTTGAAACAAACCCATATTTAAGCACTTCAAATTTGCTGGAGTTCTTTCAGAATATCAAGTCTGCATTGTTATGCCACATCGTTTTCATTTCATTTGTGATTTTACACAGTTCTATTCTTATAATAGGTTGCCAAGACCTTGTTTGTTTGGATAGTATGGAACACATTAATACGGGAAACAATGAAGATGAGACGAGAGTTAAAACCGATGGTGATGCCTGCCATTGTTCATGTTCTTCATCGGGTGCAAAGAAAAGGACTTGGGAAGCCTCCCTTACCTCACTGAAATCGAAAAAAGTGAAGGGAAGCCATATGAATGTTTGTCAATCAGACAGTGATTGTGTTTCAAGAAGAAATAAAACTAAAAAATGTTATATGGATGCAAACCCCATGACCATTTCCAAGGATGAAGGCTTAGTAGATTTTACATCTACAAATAATCATGGGTGTGTGGAACTTCTTTCAGAAAGAAACTGCTACAAAATCATGTTGATGAACATTGCAGATGATGCTAAAAAGTCAAATCTGACAAAGGTATCTAGTAGAATACTTTTTTAATTTCTTCTTCATTGCTTTTTTTAATGTTCATGTTGGTGGCAGATAATAGAAGACCTTGGTGGCTCTGTTACATCTGATGGAAGATTAAGCACGCATGTTATCACTGGAAAAGTGAGAAAGACGCTGAATTTCTGTACAGCTCTCTGTTCAGGGTCAGTTCTACTTAATTTTGAGATAGATCATGTTCCTCCATTATTACTTTAAATTATAAACCATATTTTACCATCATAAGTTATCAAGAAATGTATGTCATTTAATGTGGAAGTCTAATCTGTATACAGAGCTTGGGTTATATCACCTGCTTGGCTGAAAGAAAGCTTCAGAGAAGGCAGATTTGTTGGTGAGTAACGAGGCTTTTGGTGCTTGTATCATTTAATGCTGCTTTCTTAAATGTTTATTAAGTTTCCAACATCTTTTTTGCTCTCTTAATTTATAGATGAAATGCCTTTCATTGTGAAAGATATCGAGTATGAGTTAAAGTACAGGACTGAGTTAAAAGTTACAGTACTTAGAGCAAGAGCAAGTCCCGGTGCTTTGCTTAAAGGTTTTGAAGTATGCCTTGCTGCACATGTGCAACCGCCTATAACTACCCTCTCTGCCATTGTGAGGTCTGCAGGTGGAAATGTAAGTCATAAATGGTTTCTTCAGCAAATGAAATGAGAAAAATTAATACTAAATACATAATTAATAGAGGTGCTTGACTATTTGTTACTGCTCTTTAGTAGCAAAATCTTGTATACCAAAAATAAGATCATCATTAATTTGGATCGATAATAATGGGCAAAGAGGTAATTTATTCTTGAAATTACCTCCATGGTTACAAGGGATTTGGCGGTGCTTGGATTTGAACTGGGGAAGATGAGATTTCTGTTACATCCCTTAAGCCTTAGCCAGTGCACCATAACTGATAACCCGAGTGGTTGAAGCTGTGTTTACGTTGTGTTTCGCATTTTGTGTAAACGCAGGTTATTCGCAATCTAGAGAAAGTGAAGGATTCATCAAAAACCATATTTGTGGCAAGTGAAGAGAGCATGGATGAAGCATTGTCAGCTGTAAAGAAAGGCATACCAACATTCAGTAATGAATGGTTCATGAACTGTGTCATGAAACAGGACTTGGACTTGGAGGCTCCTCAATTTGCTGAATCCCTCTAACTCAACTTGATATTCATTATGCATTTCTGCTCAAAAGTTTTAAGAGCATGAATGCATAATGTAAGATGTGTATAGATTTCCCAATCTTTTTGTTACAAGTTCCCAAAGTGGAAATAAGACCATGAATGTGTAGAAACTTGGGAAACTATATTATTGTTTATATTTCTGGGTTCTTGAATTTTGGTCTTTTGTTTTTCTTTTTAAAATTTGAAAGAAAAGTATTGCAAGAAGATAATATTTTTTAATTATTAAGAAATTTAAAATGTCTTTCAATAAAAATAAATCTTGTAAATAAAAACCAATGGTATAGTAAATGTAATGTAAGAGCATCTTTAACATCTATGCTATAATAGAAATTTTGGTAATTTAGAAGAGTTTTGTGTTCAAATAGTTATGGTATAGTGTATGGTAAAAAAAAAGGATTATGCAAATTTCTAATTTCAGACAAATCTTTAAAACAATATGTTGGTTATATGACCAATCTGTAGAAAAGTAAAAGTGTATTGGTCTTTTATATACTTTTTACTGTTGAGTTAACATTAATATGGACTTATCAATAAAAATAAAGATAAATGTTAGTTAACTTCTTTAAATATATACTTTACTTTTTACTGTTGAGTCAACATTAATATGGACTTATCAATAAAGATAAAGATAAATGTTAGTTAACTTCTTTAAAGATGACGAATGTCATCTATGTGTTGATATAAAAGATTGCAAACAACTATCTTGCAAGGAACGTCTTTAGGGAATTGCTATTGGCATCCCCTAATAGAGGATGTTAGAGCATCTCCAACAGCTTCCCTAAATTTTCTTTAAAATGGAGAACCAAAATTCAAAATCTCTAAAAAAATTTACATTCATAACAGATTCTTCATTTTGGAGAACAAACATTGATTATAATATTAAAATATTCATTTCATTTATTAAAATATTATTTCTATCTCTAAATAATTATTTTCAAATATTTCTATTGATGCTTTCATCTAGTAATCATTTTTGGGGTTATCTCAATATTTGGAGAAAAACTCGTTCTCTCTCTTACTTTCGCCATTTTTGGGAAACTGTTGGAGCAAAATTATAGCTCAAAATCATCATATTCTCCATTTTCTCTAAAATAAGAAAGCTGTTGAAGATGCTCTTAAATGCCTTGGAAATCGAGAAATCAATTAAACCATCAAATGTCAAATCATTTCATAATATATTATTATTTATTCTTATTGTTTTATAATATATATATATATATATATATATATATATATATATATATATATATATATATATATATATATATATATATATATATATATATATATATATATATATAGGGAAATGTTCAATAGAGAAGTGCAAATATTTAGAGAAGTAGAGAAGTAAAAAAACACGGGTCCGTTCATATATGAACGTTCATATATGAACAGTCATATATGAACGTTCATATATAAACAGTCATATATGAACGTTCATAAATGAACGTTCATATGAACGTTCATATATGAACGTTCATATATGACTGTTTATATATGAACGTTCATATATGAACGGACCCGTGTTTTTTTACTTCTCTAAATATTTGCACTTCTCTATTGAATCTAAGGCTATATATATATGTATGTATATATATATGCATATATTATGTTTTTATTTATATTATTATTATATATTATTCATATTAATAATTATTATTAAATATATCTATATATATTATCCCTCGTATATCTACATATCTACATATATTATATATCATTTTTATTTATATTATGATACATAATTTATTTTTATTTTTTTGTTAAATACATAAGTCCATATTATATATAACGATTTAATCTATACATATAATAAATGAGTAACTAGCATGTCACGTGTCGTCTTTTGGTGAGCCGACTTCATTGTTTTCCCACCTAAACATGTATATGGACGCATTTACATTATAGGTTCAATTATCACACCCACATTCACTCCTACTTAAATCTCTCCTTAATTCAATTTTTAATATTTATACCTTACATTTACTACCTTTATAATTATTTATGTAGTTTACTTTTAATCTCTTACTTTTTTATTTTTCATTTTAGACTCTTATCATATAAACATAAATAATGTATATGAACTAAAATGCATTAAAAAACATTTCTATTTTTTACAAATTATACCATTGTAATCGTTTCATCAATATTTTCGAAATGAGCTCAATATTGAATATTTTTTGATTTAATTATATTATTAAATATCATAAATATATACGAATTAATGTGTCATGATTACGGTTAACTTCATTTTGACTAATGTTGAATATCTTTAGATACATACGTACATATCCATACTTATAATAAATTCAAAAAAACTTACCCTTATTTTATCCCAAAATAAACTTATTTTACCCATAATATAATAAACGTATATCCTAAAAATAATCTTATTTTACCCCTAATAAAACGTGTCCTTCTCTGCTGCAAATTCTCTACTGCAAATTAATTGATCAATTTGCCTCTCCTCTCATCACCTCCTTCATGCTCCTCTCATAGGTACAAACAAACTGAGTCCTCAAATATTGTGAAGATTCCTAATTTGAAAGTTAAATCTTGATATATATATATATATATATATATATATATATCCACCTAAACCCATTTTCCATATTCTATTATTCAACAATCTTTTGTAGACCCTAAAAGATTCAAGGGTTTTTGTTTGTTTCTTTTGGTTGAGAAGAACCCTATTGGGGTTTCGATGTACACAACAATCCAACTGAGGTGGGATACAATCAGAACCTTAATGGTTTTTTGCCCAAAAAAAACTTTAAATTAAATGAGTTTCTTCTCAATGTTCATAACTGATTATTTTATGAATTTATGTTGTGTCGATTTCTTTCACGAAAAAACAATCAAAACTACTGTTTTTGGACCAATTTGAGGAATTGAGATTTGACTGAAACTAATTTGGGTTTGTTTTATTTTTTTGAAATCATCTTTTATTTTTTGGGTTGATTTTGATTTCTAAGAATCTTTTAGATTTTTACAATTTTACTATCTCTTTAGTAATCAAGCTCTGTTTTATTGTTAATATGTTCAACTTTTATATATCAACAACAATTACAAACTAAAACTCAGACTAAACAAATATTACAAAGCAAACTCTAAATCTAGAACAAGATACTGAACCCTAATCTAGAGTGAGAAAGAAATGAGAGATTCTAATTTGTAAAAGTGAAAAAATGAATTCAGTGATGACCAAATGACCGTGAGCTCTTCATTTTATATTCATTGACATATTTACACTTCAGACCCTCAGCAATCCAGAAATAGCTCCACTACCCTTTATGTTCACAAGCAAGTGAAGCGCCACCCACTACTTTAAGCAATGTACCACATAGCCCTTCTACTTACTGAAATATGACAAATAACCTCCAATAAATATAAGGATGACAAGATTGGTATTATAAAACATACCTTTTAACATAATATGAACAGGTTTCCATTTCTGTTGTTGGAGAATGTTGTTTTGATCCTTTTTTGTTACTAAACTATGAATAATTAAGATATGAGAGAAGAAGTCATATGACATCAGAATGAATTATGCAAATTAATTGATCAATTTACAGTAGATATTTACACCGCTGGGATTTGCACCAAGTTGCTGTTTAAATATGAGTTCGAACCTTTTTCAAAAATATAAATATGCAGATTTTTTAGTATAGTATATTTAATTATTTATACTTTCTTAATCATGATTGTATTATTTCCTCTATTAGCTTATCACGTTTTGGTACAACAATAAGCTAATCCAAACACTTTGTACTGTATATAACTTCACAATTATAAATTTTTAATATTTATTCATATTTTTTTATTAATTTTTTGCAAAACATCATTTGTGAAAACTGCCTAAAACAAGGACATTTTATAACCAACTGCAAAAAAACAACTCTAAGGGGAAAAAAGCTTGGAAAAGTAGCATCGTACTTTCGATGATCATTCATATCTATAAGATAAGTTTTCTGACATAATTTAATTTTTTTAAATTACCCTGTGTAATACACGGGTTCAAACCTAGTACTATTATATATTATCTACATTATATGAAAAATAGACGATTCATCCTACCAAAACCTCTACAAAATCATCTTCAATACCGGATAACGTTTTTAAAGTCATCCCACCAGAAGCTCTATATAGTTTTAAACGTCTCTCAAGTCTGACTAAGAGGGTGTTTGGGATTGCTTATTTAAATGACTTATCTGCTTATTTCATTTTGTCACCGCAGATAGGTTATTTTTAGTATTTGGATTAGAAAAAAAGCTGCTTATGACTTCTTGTCATCGCAGATAAATTATTTTTAATAAGTTAGTGCATATTGACTTATCAACTTATTTGAAACAACTTATGATTTTTTTTGGTTATTTAACATGTATAGGCAATCCCAAATACCTCTAAATAACAAATTATTAGCTTATTACGTTTTGATACCACAATAAGTTAATCCAAACACTTTTTATAAAACTTCTTTTTGTCACCACATAAGTTGATAAGCATTTAAAAAAAAGAGCATAAGTTGTTTTAAATAAGCAAAATCCCAAACACCCCCTAAGACATGATATACATGTCGAGAATACTAATACAACACATTTTTTTTCCTTTCAGTTATCTCTTTGCTAATATATGGACTATGTCGTATTTAAAATGAATAAATAAGAATACACAACTTTTACATATTAATTGTAATACAAATTGTGTTATTTTAGAATAAATGAAAATGTAATATAACTTATTATATGTGTTTTATTTATATCGTTTTTACTTTTTATGTTTTATTTATTGTAAAATCTTAATGTCTATGTTTTATTTTTATATCAATAGTTTTTTTAAATAAAAGTAAAAAAAGAGAGATAAAATAGAAAAAAAACCAGAAAGACGTGAACATAGATGGTAGAATATTGTAACATGAATATAAAAATATAACTTCATAATATAAAAGAAAGGGAAATTAATTAAAATACCCCAAGTCAAACTTCGTGTTACCAAAATGCCCCAAAAATTTCACGGTTTACCAAAATGCCCCAACGGCCCGCGATGGAGCCCGCGATCGCGGGCTAGGGCCTACGTGGCACGGTCTTTGGCCAAAAGTGTCCCGCGGAGCCCTCAACTATGGCCGCGGTGACACTTTTGGTCCATCCCCGCGATCGCAGCCCGCGATGCCCAAAAAAATTACACTTTCAGCCCCTGAACTTGGACGAATCTTGCATGCTTTTACTGTTTTTTTCCACAATTATTGTACTTTGAAGACCAATTTGTGGTTCAAATTCACTGGCATGTTTTCATCAATGTTGAATCAGTGTTTTGGGAATACCAATTTGTGGATGAAATGAGAGATTGATTGTCATCAATGTTGGTTGTTTCATCCATAAATAGATGTAAAATGCAATCCATAATCCACACACCGGTTCCATACTTCTTTCTTGCTTTCTTTCTTCAATATTTTGTTTTTGAGATACTACTGAAAAAATGAGTTCATCTGTTGCAAAGGCTAAGCTATATTTCTGTTTCGATGGTGAATGGGTGCAAGATAACAATGCGTGGAATTTTGCTTATAAATCTAAGCATGATGTAAATTTGCCAGTAAACTATACTTATCAGAAGTTTGTTGCATACGCCATGCAAAAATGTGAAATCAACCCTTCTGCTGTTTGCAAATTAGTGTTTAAAAATGGTGATGGGTCATTTGTGGATTTATCCAACGATGGGGATATCTCTTATTTTCTGCACTTTGCAGCCGATTCAGAAAAGCCACCATTACTTTTTGTGTATGCCGAATCCGACGAAGACGACGACCACGGTGACGACGACGATGACGATGACGCTGATGACGAAGACCTCCAAATAGAGCAGTCTGATTCTCAAATTCAGTCGTCTCACGTCCCAACAGTTCATTTAAAAGGGCGTTCTGATGGAGATGCTGATGACGAAACCTACGTTTTCAGAACGGGTAATTCTTATATAGACAGACCAGATACCGATAGTGATGATCACGAAGAATATACCCCTAGTAGAAAATCATGTAGTCATATAAATGACTTTTTTGATTTGCCCCCTGTTCTTCCAGACTCCCATACCCAGACACAAACCTACGAACCTACACCTTATATTCGCAGTGAAAGGTTAAGAGCAGGCCAGATATTCGATTCGAA
The DNA here is from genome assembly GCA_033807775.1 of Saussurea involucrata. Lineage (NCBI taxonomy): Eukaryota > Viridiplantae > Streptophyta > Magnoliopsida > Asterales > Asteraceae > Saussurea > Saussurea involucrata. Next base: position 12,097,446 of record CM066327.1, on the reverse strand, counting down.
GGATCTCTTGGCAAGTCAGATCGGACTTAAGTTCTTGGAAGAGGGTTTTCAAAGTCACACGCGGAAATCTGACAAAAGCAGATACATAGTTAAATGTGCCAGAGAAAAGTGTGAGTGGAGGTTGTACGCGATTCACACGGGTCCCAAAGGAGGGGCGATAATGGTTAGAAAGTTGCACGACGTACACACTTGTACGAGGACGCAACTGAATCCCCACCACAAACAAGCCGACAAAAAGACTTTGGGTGCGATACTGAAAAACAAATTTCTTGATGTTAGCAGGTCATTGCGTCCAAAGGACATCGTCCACGATGTTCACCAGCAGTTCGGCGTCACGATTGATTACCACCAAACTTGGCGTGCGCGATGCCAGGAAATGCTTATGGTGAGAGGCACGTTCGAGGAGTCGTATGAACGACTCCCGTCATATTTATTTAATTTGCAGCTGCAGAACCCTGGTACTGTCACGCAGCTACGGACCGATTCACATCGACGGTTTGAGATGTGCTTCGTGGCCCTTGGACCCGCGGTACGTATTTTAACACGTCATATGTTTACACATTATAAACTATAACATTTACAAATGAAAACCACCTATGTTTTTGCAGATCCGCACATTTGTGGTAAATCTACGTCGTGTCCTGGTAATAGACGCAACCCATTTAAAGGGCCGTTACTTGGGTATGATGTTCCTGGCGGTTGCCATGGACGGGGATAACTCCATCGTTCCAGTAGCTTTCGGCGTAGGCAAGTCCGAAACCGGGGACGAGTGGTCTTGGTTTCTGTCCATGTTGAGACAAGCTATCGGAGACCCGCAAGGGTTGGTGTTTATGTCCGACAGGGCTCCTTCCATAAGCGCCGCAATCTCTGCCATCTACCCAAACGCCCCTCACGCCATATGCTGTCGACATTTGGAGATGAACGCCAAATCCAAGGACAGACGTATTACGACCTACAAGGATGTATATTGGTCGGCATGCAGAGCATATACGGATCGGGAGTTTAAACGGTACATGAATCTGCTACGATATAGTGCCGATGAAGCAGCCAAAGTCTGTGACGAAGCTGGACCGGAGAGGTGGTCCGCGACCCATTTTCCTGCACACCGGTATGACATTCTGACCTCAAATAGTGCAGAGTCTGTGAATGCACTCTCCCGTTTTGCGCGTAGATGTCCGATTGTTAATCTTATGGACTACTTTCGGGCCTTTCAACAAGAGTGGTACCAAATTCGCCGCCAAAAAGGAGCTAAGATGCAAAATGCACTCACACCAACGGCGGAGGATATCGTTCAGTACAGGGCGCGTCGCTCGGCGACATGGACGGTAAGAGAAATCGGGTATGGGAAGTACGAGGTGCAGGATGACCATCTTCACGCGACTGTGAATATGCCCGACCACCTTTGTTCGTATCGCGAATGGGATAAATCTGGGTTACCGTGCGGCCATGCCATCGCTGCAGCAAGATATATGGGTCGTAGAGATTTCAACGACTTGGCTGTACCTTTCTTCACGTCCGAATATTACCGGAGAACATACGGGGAGGTTATAAACCCAACTGGACCCCCTGCAGCATGGGTGTATCCACCCCACCCGCTTCCGCCATGCTATCCACCTTTAATGGATAAGAATAGAGCCGGGAGACCGAGAAAGAACGACCGACGTCCATCACGTGGTGAAGGTTCGATACAATGAAGATGTACTCGGTGCCAATGCATAGGACATACTCGTGGAGAGTGTCCAAATCCCGCCCCTTCAATCGTGCCAAGGAGACATTCAGTCAGTCATACCACGGGCCCGTCACAGCTTGAACTATATGGAACAAACACATATGATACTGTTGATCTAAACGTTGATTTGTAAATGATATTGTTGTTGATATGGAATTATCATATATATTATTATAGGGAAATTAATTAAAATGCCACAAGTCAAAGGTTGTGTTACCGAAATGCCACAAATCTCTCCCAGTTTACCGAAATGCCTATGTAGCTATATATATTCATATTATATATACACACATACATATGCTTCTAAATGAACATTGATAACACAGCTAGTTTGAAAGGAATTGACCTTCCAGGGCTTCATTATAGAGATCCTCAATCTTCCTATTACTCGTTGCAAAATCCTCCGCCTCATAAAATCTTCCTATTACTCGGTAAACTGGGAGAGATTTGTGGCATTTCGGTAACACAAACTTTGACTTGTGGCATTTTAATTAATTTCCCATTATTACATATAAGCAAAAGGAATATCTTACCCTTTAAGCACAACCAATATGGATCACAAATTAGATTACCACTCTCTTCAGTACTAATGCCAATCAAGATTTTGACACCTTAAAACATAACCCACAAGCTTGAATTCAATTAACCCACACTTGGCATACTTAAACACAAAGATTATTGATTGGAACACCTAATAAGAACAAAGATCAAACATATATAAAAAGAAACATCACCAACAGGCTCTTCATCTTCAATCTTTCTGACCCTTTGCTAGGTTGTTTGAACCTTTTTTCTACGCTGACCAACAGGCTCTTCATCTTCAATCTTTTTGACCCTTCTTCAACGGCTTCTGCTTTTGCAACCACGTATGGCCATTGTGTACCACAACCCGGACACACTTTAGCAAATGAGTTGCTTTTATACATACCTTCATGTCTTAATCAGATTTTAAAATACAAAAGGATTTATCCTCAATTTCACTACAGGAGTTGAGGGTTGTCATATATTCTACAAGAGGAGTGGGCCCACGTGGATAGAGTACGGCTACCAAAATCTAGCATCATTAACAAACAAAACCCCATGTTTGTTTATCCGAATGAGGTAACCTCTGACTTGACCTTGCATGATGTATCCAACCTAACCGTGGTTCAGCGGCTTAAAAACTACTTTTCAGAGAAATTAACAACAACAAAAAATACAAAACAACAACATAGTAAAAAAAATACAAATAACAACACAGTAAAAAAATACAAAACAAAAAAAAAATATAACCACCACCTACTTAAAAATTGATTTAGTTTCATCAATCCAAGCTTGCTTCTCGTTTACCTTCGCTTGAATAATTGCGAAGTCTTGCAGAATATGGTGAATTGCTTCTTGTTCTCGACGAACACGAGCCTCCCGAGCTTTTATATCCCCTTTCATCCTTTTGATCTCCCTGTCTTCCTCTTCGATCTTTCTCAAATGGACTGCCTTCGTGTCCATAATTTTTTTCCACTCTTCTGTTAGTTCATCTATCTCCTTTTCCTTTTTTGCTATGGCGACCTCGATTTGAGGTGGCATTTTTTCAGGAGTAGACTTAGGGTTTGATGACGATGCCATTTGTGGATGAAATGAGAGAAGAGAAATCAAGAGAGAAAGCAATACAAAGAAAGAAAGCAAGAGAGAAATCAAGAAAGAAAGCAAGAGCAAGTGTGAATTGCATATTACTGATATTTATGGATGAAATCTCAAACATGCAGTGAATTTGAACCACAAATTGGTCTTCAAAGTACAATAATTGTGGAAAAAAGCAGTAAAAGCATGCAAGATTCGTCCAAGTTCAGGGGCTGAAAGTGTAATTTTTTTGGGCATCGCGGGCCCATCGCGGGCTGCGATCGCGGGGAGGGACCAAAAGTGTCACCGCGGCCATAGTTGAAGGGCTCCGCGAGACACTTTTGGCCAAAGACCGTGCCACGTAGGCCCTAGCCTGCGATCGCGGGCTCTATCGCGGGCCGTTGGGGCATTTTGGTAAACCGTGAAATTTTTGGGGCATTTTGGTAACACGAAGTTTGACTTGGGGTATTTTAATTAATTTCCCTAAAAGAAAAGAACATCTTCATAAATAATTCTTATTAATTAAGATTTAATATAAATAAATAAAAGAGAAAAAACTAAAAAGAAAAATTAATTAATAATTTATATTAATAAAACTATAATAATACAAATAAAAGCAAAAAAAAAGATAGAAAATAAAAGAAAACAAAAGGAAACCATAAAAATGTCAACTTATATATAAAATAACTTTTTTTTGAAAAGTATATATAAAATAGGGAAATTAATTAAAATGCCAAAAGTCAAACATCTTGTTACTGAAATGCCAAAAATCTCTCTCATCTTACCAAAATGTCCCAAAAAGCCGCGGTGGGCCCCGCGATCGCGGGCCTCAGGCCCAAGTGTCACCAAACTTCGCCTAAATAGCCCGCGTTGGTCCCTCAAGAATGCCCGCGGTCCATCTTTTCCCCCTCAAGAATGCCCGTGTTGACAGTTTTAGTCCCTGCCCGCGTTGGGATCCCGCGATCGCGGGCTAACCCGCCACGCGTCGGCATGGGGTTAACCCTAAAAATCTTTGTGAGCCAAACCCTATCTCTTTCTCTTCTCTATCGCCGCACTATATAAGAGGGGTGAGGGGACCAAACCGGCCACACCCCATTTTTTTTAATAACTCTCTCAATTTTTAATCAAACTCTCTCAATTTTCTCCCACTCTCTCAATTTTGTCGTGTGGAATACGCGTTCGGGTTTTGTGAAGATGTCTCGTATTACATCTGTGGTATGTTTTTCTTATGTTTTTTGTTATTTTTTGTATGTTATTTTAAGTTAAGATATATGATTTGTATGTTGTTAGAGTGTTTATAACTTTTGTTATGTTTGAATATGTTCTATGTTTAACATTTTTAAGATATATGATATGTATGGTTTTATGTTTGAATGTGATATTTGTATGTTATAATGTGTATGTTGTTATTGGAGTATTTTTATTAAAAAAATGTTAAGAGTGTGTTTTTTTATAAAAAAATTGTTAAGAATGTGTTTTTTTTATAAAAAAACATTGTTAAGAATGTTTTTTATAAAAAAATTGTTAAGAGATTGTTTTTATAAAAATAATTCTAAAGAGTGTGTTTTTATAAAAAATGTTAAGAAGGTGTTTTTTCATAAAAAAATTTGTTAAGAGTGTGTTTTTATAAAAATATTGTTAAGAATGTGTTTTTTATAAAAAAATGTTAAGAATGACAACTTAGGTCTAGGGGTGTGCAGAAAGTCAACCTATCCAATAAGAACCGACCGATCCAATTCTAACCGACCGACATTGATTGGATATCCAATTGGAATTGGATCGGATCGGATCAAAATTTTCAACATCCAATTTGGATCGGTCGGTTCTTGGATAACAGTCCAGAACCGACCAAAACCGAACCGAACCGAACCGATTCACCATCCAACTATCCATCCAATTATCATCTAACCACTCATCCAATTATCATCCAACCACTCATCCGGTTATCATCCAACCATCCATCCGGTTATCATCCAACTATCCAATACATTATAATTCAAATTTTCAAAAGTAAAAAGTTTTTTTTAAAACGTTATTATTTAAAAACATTTGTAAAAAATAAAAAATAATTTTTTTAGAAAGAAACATAAAAACATTGGATGGATCAAATCCGATCATCCATTGGATGTTGGATGGATCCGATCCGATGGATATCCAGTGGATATCCAATGAGAATATCCAATGAGAATATCCAATGGATGGAACCGAACCGATCCAATCATCCATTGGATGTCCAATTATCCAACATCCAAAGGATGACTGGATCGGTTCGGTTGGAAAAATCGGAAATCCAATGGATGATTGGATCGGTTCAGTTCCCCTCACATCCATTGGATGTCAACCGATGAACATCCCTACTTAGGTCCCTACGGTTTTAAGAATGCCAATTAGGTCCCTAAACTTTTAAGAATGACAGCTTAGGTCCCTACGGTTTTAAGAATGACAACTTAGGTCCCTAAACTTTTAAGAATGACAATTTAGGTCCCTAAACTTTTAAGAATGCCAATTAGGTCCTAAACTTTTAAGAATGACAACTAGGGTCCCTAAACCGCAACATCTATATATAACAATATGATACGTTGAAATAAAATAAACCGCAACATCTATATATAACAATATGATACGTTGAAATAAAATAAACCGCAACATCTATATATAACAATATGATACGTTGAAATAAAATAAACCGCAACATCTATATATAACAATATTATACGTTGAAATAAAATAAACCGCAACATCTATATATAACAATATTATACGTTGAAATAAAATAAACCGCACTTTATCTATTTATAACACTATTATATGTTGAAATAAAATAAACCGCAACATCTATATATAACAATATGATACGTTGAAATAAAATAAACCGCAACATCTATATATAACAATATTATACGTTGAAATAAAATAAACCGCACTTTATCTATTTTTGTCAAACGGGTGTAAATAGCCCTAAGGTATGTCGGGATTTAAGCAATCCTTGTGATTCCCCTGCTACCTGGAAGTCCAATAGATTGAGTGGTTTCTTTTCAAAAACTAAAACAAACGAATAATTATCAACACAATAAACCAAACAAGCTAAAACATCTATATATAACACTAACTATAACATCTGTGAATGACTATGTAGAGGGATTTCTTTAACATCGACTTGAGGCTAAAGTGCAAAGTTGCCTACATCGAGGAGTTAGGAGGGCGCTTTAGGGGATTAGGTGATCGCGCGGATACCCTGGAGGCCATCTTTAGCGGGACACCGCTCGGGCCATGGATGGATGTGTCTTACTCTGCTGGCGACCCTATGCTAGTACACATGTTTCTACAGTTGGAGGTCGAGGACGCCAACGCTGAGCCGGAGGAGATGCATTTTGATTTCTTCGGCTCTCGATTGCATTTTGGGCGTCGTGAGTTCTGTCTAATTACAGGACTACATTTTGGAGAGGCTCCCCCCTTCCTCCCTTAGCAGACTGCTCCTTCGTTCCTAGGGTTTGGGGCATTTCAGCATCTCGTTTGAAGCTGAAGGCAGCCCGGGACATGATGAAAGAGGGCCTTAGTGCCCTAACCGACGACGATGCTATCCGTGTATGCTTGGTGGTGATCGTGGATATGGGCTTCATGGGCCGTGAGTATAGCCAGTATGCTTCCTCGACGGTCCTTAGGGCCGTCGAGGACCTTGAGCTGTTTAACAGCTACCCGTGGGGTAGCCACATCTGGACACATTGCTACTCAATCTTGCACCGAGCCATAAGCAGACGCGACTCCGATCGACATGGAAAGATGAACCTTTGTGGTTTTACATACGCCTTCAAGGTTAGATACGTAGTATAACAATTGTTAATAATACATACAAACTGTTTGGCTTTTCTTTTTACGTACTTGCTCTTCTTGTCTAATTCCAGATATGGATCTTGGAGATGTTTCCCGCATCAATCCAATATTTCGTCAAGCGCGACGACCGAGTACTTAGGGGAACCCGTTGGGACAAGCGTGTTACCCTAAGTAGGTCGCTTTGGGTTCAGTTCTTCAATGAATCTAGAAATGTAAGTTCTTTTACTATGTTTACAATTTGCATACGTTAGTCCCGCTTATTAATTTTTTTTTATGTTTTATCATATATTTAGCGGCCACTCTTGCCTTTCGCTCGCCTTCAGCCTACTGCCGACGAGATGAACACGGATTGGTACAGAGACAACGTGGCCTTTATTGACGCAGAGGCGGCAAGGGCTCGACATCCCTCTCCTTCCACATCTGACGAAGATGAGGAAGACGACAGGCCCCATTCCGGTGGATATTCGCCGCCCCCTACCTCCTCCTATCCGCTGCCCCCTAACGTGCCCTATCCGCGGCCCCCTCCCTCCTCCTACCAGCCGCCCCCTTACGATCCATATCAGGCGGCCCCTTCCTACGGGCCACAGCGCGGCTGTCATGAGTACCTGTGGGACTACGTCCACGGGCCGCTAGAGTCACGTGTACAGTTTCTGGAGGGAGTCTACAGACAGTTTAGCGCTGTCCATGTTAGTGTTTAACTTAATTTGTTGGCCACGTTTATTTAGTTTGTATATTAATATTACGTTCTAAATTTGTTTTAGCTGTCGAGTACGACACCGATCCCCGCTCCGTTCGGACAGGGGGCACAGGCGACGTTTGCCACCACATCCTATCCGTCATTCCTTGAAAATGTAAGTGACACTGAGTAACCATTATAGTTATATGTTTGTTCCTAAGTTTGTAACTCTTATAATGATCAATGTCACGCAGGCCGGGATGTCGGGGGCCGGGATGTCCCAAACGACGTTCGCCACCACATCCTATTCTACTATCCCGGAGAGTGTAAGTGACACTGAGTAACCATTATAGTTATATGTTTGTTCCTAAGTTTGTAACTCTTATAATGATCAATGTCACGCAGGCCGGGATGTCGGGGGCCGAGATGTCCCAAACGACGTTTGCCACCACATCCTATTCTACTATCCCGGAGAGTGTAAGTGACACTGAGTAACCATTATAGTTATATGTTTGTTCCTAATTTTGTAACTATTTTAATGATCAATGTCACGCAGGCCGGGATGTCGGGGGCATACACCTCGCAGATGCCGCCGTTCGCCACCACAACAATCACGGACATCTTTGGCGGTTCGGCCGGAGACTATTACAGGCCGAAAATGCATACTGTAAGTTATTTTGGTAGTTTTGGTTTAATTGTGAACATTTCCTAAATTGTACTTAAAACATCTAATAACTTAATTTTCAGACGATGGGGTCTCCTATTATCCAGGATCACTTCTCGGAGCCGAAAGATGACCCGATGGAGGTTGTAGATCCACCACCACAGGTGACCCCACTCCCTCAAAAGCGGTCGCATAAAATTTCACAATGGTTTCGTCACCCGTTTGGCCAACAAGGATCTACGACACCACCGGTCGCTAAAAAGCAAGCAAAGAAAGCGGGGGGAAAGAAGGGAGGAAAGAAAAAGGGAAAGGTGTCTTCACCGGAGCCTCAACCGGCATCGGAAATATTGAGGATGTGTCGGACTGGTCGCCTCCCCCCCTTGATCTTCATCCCTCACTTGAACTTGGAAATCACCCCCTCGTTTTTCAATGTATTGCTGGCCGTTGACCCTTTGGAGTCTGACTTACTGGATGTGGTTAGTATGAAGTTTAATTATAGTCATATAATCAAATATATTTATTTTACATGTCTAACCATCTATTTTTTATGTATAGCACATCGATTGTTGGGTCTCGCTGTTGCAAAGACATCGTGGAACAGACACGAGGTGGACCATGATGTTCAGTATGTTCTTTCATTACTTGTTGATTGAGCATCTAGGTCTCGCCTCCGTGGTTAGATCATGCAATGGCTTGGAAGGGACCTCTTGGGCTCTCCTCGATGTGGTATGTAAATCGTTTTACTCTTATTTTATTTAACTTGTTTTGTTGCTAACTAAGTTGTCTAATATTGTAATATTTCTGGTGTACATCCCTATATGCATTAATCCCCAACATTGGCTGCTTGGAGTGTTTGAACTTGACGCTATGACCATGATCATATATGATAGCGACAGTGCCAGTCTCTTCAGACAGCAATTGGAAGAGCAGATGACAAAGTTTAAAGCTGTGCTATTTGACTTCTTTTGCCGGGTCAAGGATGATAGGCGTCGCGATATGACAGGTGTCTTTCGTTATAAGTTCGCCAAGAATGTACCCCAGCAGGCCGGGATAAATGCGGATTGCGGTGTCTGGGTATGCCGTAATGCCCAAATGTTGATAAATAACAATGAGCTATGGGTACACCCTGACGAGGCCGGGGATGTTGCCAAAGATTTTCGCATACATATGGCGGAGTCCATTTATGAGCATTGTCAAATAGGGCCACGTTAGGTTGTTTATGTAACATTAAATCATTGTTATTTTTAGTATTAACTTATTTTGTTAAAGTATTGTGATTGACTTACTGTTTACTTCATTTGGTTTTTGCTAATTTCATCCATTTACTCAACTTTGAGTATCGATATCTCTTTCACACATACTCCATTTTGGACGCATTATATATCATTTCGAAGCTCTCATATAGGAGAACATAAACCTACTAAAAGTTAGTTATATATAACACATATATATAAATTTAAATGCGTCCAAAGTTTAGTAAAACCCATATTTCCAACACCTAGTAAGTAGGTTTATGAAACTTGCGATAATCCTAATATAGAGATTTTTGGATGAACAAGCATTTATTTCTTGATTATTGGTGTATTGGTTCTTGTTGTCTGGAAGTGATTCATATGATGCAAAAATTGGTATCATGTAATGTAGAACAGTATCTATATTATAGAAACTTGCATTTGATAGTACCATATAAATCTGATCTAAATTCTCATTAATTAGCTATGTTTGACTACTTAAAGACCTTTATTCAAGAGCAGACGAATATTGCAGTTACTTTTTCAGTCGAATCTTACAGGCTCTTTTCAAACGAATCTTGCAGTGAACTATTCAGACGAATCACAACTTCCTATCTATCTTTTATACAAACACACTCTCGCTTTTCTTAACACAATGGATGGAGGTTCAAGATCAAGGGGGAACAGGTCGGCGAATGTGGCTGGAACTTCACGTTCGGGAGCCTACCAACCACTGAACGATGGAGCTCGCCGGAGTACCTGGAAGGTACCGGAAACAGACGAGGAATGGACAAACTGTGGGCGAACTGCAGCCGATTTTCCATTCACGCCTGAGGAGGAAGCAGACTGGGAGATGGCATCCGACAATTACTACTTCGATAATGGCATGAGAACCCCACCAATGTATGATTTTATGCCGACGGGTCTTCGACAAAGTCAACGAATTACTCCCGCAGTGCAAAAAGCCATTGATGAGGCGAACGCCGATATCAAAAAGGTAAAGGGTATGTGGATCCATAACAGGGGGATTCAGCAGGGGAAAATGGAGTATCTAGCGGAGAAGAAACGAGAACTGGCCATGACTAGGGCTCACGTTCGGCAGCTGCAACGAGAGATTAAGGAAGCTGAAGAGGAACTAGAAGAACTCGAATCGGACTACATAGGAATGGAGGACGTGATCAAGGAAAAGGTTAACTTGATCATAGGACTCCAGGACGCCTTCCAGTGATAGATTTCTTTGTTTACATGCACTGTGTCCGTTTTGGTTGGGAAGATGATTTGCAATAATTTTTATATGATGTTGTTAATTAATTTCCTTGTTACATAACTTAAGTGAATTTCTATATTAAAAACATTAAAATGGAAAGGAAACAATACATTAAAAACCACATAAAATGATAACCTAAAAACTATAGGGACCATTAATGTTTTTTTAAATTTGCAACAAACTTCATGGACCAAACTGTAAATTCGAAAACTAGCGGGTTAGCCCGCGATCGCGGGGGCCCAACGCTGGCAGGGACCAAAACTGGCAACACGGGCATTCTTGAGGGGGGAAAGCTGGACCGCGGGCATTCTTGAGGGACCAACGTAGGCAAAGTGGGCAAAGTTTGGTGACACATGGCCTGGGGCCCGCGATCGCGGGGCCCACCGCGGATTTTTGTGGCATTTTTGTAAGATGGGAGAGATTTGTGGCATTTTGGTAAGTGATGGTCAAACTTAGGGTATTTTAATTAATTTCCCTATAAAATAATATGGTTGAACGTTGTAGAATTAATTTAAAAGGGAAATTAATTAAAATGCCAAAAGTCAAACTTTGAGTTACCAAAATGCCACAAAAAATTCTCAGTTTACCAAAATGCCCTAAATACCCGCGATGGAGCCCGCGATCGCAGGATAGGGCTGACGTGGCACGAACTTTGGCCACAAATGCCCCGCGGAGCCCCTCAACTTTGGCTGCGGTGCACATTTGGCCCCTGCCCGCGATCGCAGCCCGCGATGGAACAAAAAATTTCAGTTTTGGCCCCTGAAAATTTACACTTTTGGTCCCTGTACTTAGACGAATCTTGCATGCTTTTACTGTTTTTTTCCACAATTATTGTACTTTGAAGACCGATTTGTGGTTGAAATTCATTTGCATGTTTGAGATTTCATCCATAAATATCAGTAATATGCAATTCACATTCTTTCTTGATTTCTCTCTTGCTTTCTTTCTTTGAATTGCTTTCTCTCTTGATTTCTCTTCTCTCATTTCATCCACAAATGGCATCGTCATCAAACCCTAAGTCTGCTCCTGAAAAAATGTCACCTCAAATCGAGGTCGCCATAGCAAAAAAGGAAAAGGAGATAGATGAACTAACAGAAGAGTGGAAAAAAATTATGGACAGGAAGGCAGTCCATTTGAGAAAGATCGAAGAGGAAGACAAGGAGATCAAAAGGATGAAAGGGGATATAAAAGCTCGGGAGGCTCGTGTTCGTCGAGAACAAGAAGCAATTCACCATATTCTGCAAGACTTCACAATTATTCAAGCGAAGGTAAACGAGAAGCAAGTTTGGATTGATGAAACTAAATCAATTTTTAAGTAGGTGGTGGTTGTTTTAGTTGTTTTGTATTTTTTTTGTTGTTTTGTATTTTTTTTACTGTGTTGTTGTTTGTATTTTTTTTACTGTGTTGTTGTTTTGTATTTTTTTGTTGTTGTTAATTTCTCTGAAAAGTAGTTTTTAAGCCGCTGAACCACGGTTAGGTTGGATACATCATGCAAGGTCAAGTCAGAGGTTACCTCATTCGGATAAACAAACATGGGGTTTTGTTTGTTAATGATGCTAGATTTTGGTAGCCGTACTCTATCCACGTGGGCCTACTCCTCTTGTAGAATATATGACAACCCTCAACTCATTTGCTAAAGTGTGTCCGGGTTGTGGTACACAATGGCCATACGTGGTTGCAAAAGCAGAAGCCGTTGAAGAAGGGTCAGAAAGATTGAAGATGAAGAGCATGTTGGATGGAATACAAACTAGTTGTGTTATCAATGTTCATTTAAAAGCATATGTATGTGTGTATATATAATATGAATATATATATATCATTTACAAACTAGTTGTGTTATCAATGTTCATTTAGAAGCATATGTATGTGTGTATATATATAATATGAATATATATATCATTTACAAACTAGCTGTGTTATCAATGTTCATTTAAAAGCATATGTATGTGTGTATATATAATATGAATATATATATCATTTACAAACTAGCTGTGTTATCAATGTTCATTTAGAAGCATATGTATGTGTGTATATATATAATATGAATATATATATATATATATATATATATATATATATATATATATTACAAATCAGCGTTCAGATCAACAGTATCATATGTGTTTGTTCCATATGGTTCAAGCTGTGACGGGCCCGGGGTGTGACTGACTGAATATCTCCTTGGCACGGTTGAAGGGGCGGGATTTGGACACTCTCCACGAGTGTGTCCTACGCATTGGCACCGAGTACATCTTCGTTGTATCGAACTTTCACCACGTGATGGACGTCGGTCGTTCTTTCTCGGTCTCCCGGCTCTGTTCTTATCCATTAAAGGTGGATAGCATGACGGAAGCGGGTCGGGTGGATACACCCATGCTGCAGGGGGTCCAGCTGGGTTTATTACCTCCACGTATGTTTTCTGGTAATATTCGGACGTGAAGAAAGGTACAGCCAAGTCGCTGCAATCTGTACGACCCATATATCTTGCTGCAGCGATGGCATGGCCGCACGGTAACCCAGATTTATCCCATTCGCGACACGAACAAAAGTGGTCTTCCATATTCACAATCGCGTGAATATAGTCATCATGCACCTCGTACTTCCCATACCCGATTGCTCTTACCGGCCATGTCGCCGCACGATGCGCCCTGTACTGAACGATATTCTTCGCCGTTGGTGTGAGTGCATTTTGCATCTCAGCTCCTTTTAGGCGTCGAATTTGGTACCACTCTTGTTGAAAGGCCCGAAAGTAGTCCATAAGATTAACAATCGGACATCTACGCGCAAAACGGGAGAGTGCATTCACAGACTCTGCACTATTCGAGGTCAGAATGTCATACCGTTGTCCAGGAATATGGGCCGCGGACCACCTCTCCGGTCCAGCATCGTCAAAGACTTTGGCTGCTTCGTCGGCACTATATCGTAGCATATTCATGTACTTGTTAAACTCCCGATCCGTATATGCTCTGCATGCCGCCCAATAGACATCCTTGTAGGTGGTAATACGTTTGTCCTTGGATTTGGCGTTCATCTCCAAATGTCGACAGCATATGGCGTGAGGGGCGTTTGGGTACATGGCAGAGATTGCGGCGCTTATGGAAGGAGCCCTGTCAGACATAAACACCAACCCTTGCGGGTCTCCGGTAGCTTGTCTCAACATGGACATAGACCAAGTCCACTCGTCCCCGGTTTCAGACTTGCCTACGCCAAAAGCTACTGGAACGATGGAGTTATCCCCGTCCATGGCAACCGCCAGGAACATCATACCCAAGTAACGACCCTTTAAATGGGCTGCGTCTATTATCAGGACACGACGTAGATTTTCCAGAAATGTGCGGATCTGCAAAAACATAGGTGGTTTTCCTTTGTAAATGTTATAGTTTATAATGTGTAAACATATGACGTGTTAAAATACGTACCGCGGGTCTAAGGGCCACGAAGCACATCTCAAACCGTCGACGTGAATCGGTCCGTAGCTGCGTGACAGTACCAGGGTTCTGCAGCTGCAAATTATATAAATATGTCGGGAGTCGTTCATACGACTCCTCGAACGTGCCTCTCACCATAAACAGTGCATGGCATCGCGCACGCCAAGCTTGGTGGTAATCAATCGTGACGCCGAACTGCTGGTGAACATCGTGGACGATGTCCTTTGGACGCAATGACCTGCTAACATCAAGAAATTTGTTTTTCAGCATCGCACCCAAAGTCTTTTTGTCGGCTTGTTTGTGGTGAGGATTAAGTTGCGTCCTCGTACAAGTGTGTACGTCGTGCAACTTTCTAATCATTATCGCCCCTCCTTTGGGACCCGTGTGAATCGCGTACAACCTCCACTCACACTTTTCTCTGGCACATTCAACTACGTATCTGCTTTTGTCAGATTTCCGCGTGTGACTTTGGAAACCCTCTTCCAAGAACTTGAGTCCGATCTGACTTGCCAAGAGATCCTTCGAATCGAATATCTGACCTGCTTTTAACCTTTCACTGCGAATATAAGGTGTAGGTTCGTAGGTTTGTGTCTGGGTATGGGAGTCTGGAAGAATAGGGGGCATATCAAAAAAGTCATTTATCTGACTAAATGATTTTCTACTAGGGGTATATTCTTCGTGATCATCACTATCGGTGTCTGATCTGTCTATTTCAGAATTACCCGTTCTAAAAACGTGGGTTTCGTCATCAGCAACTCCAGCAGTACGCCCTTCGTGTGGTTGTGGTGGTTGTTGTTGTTGCGTCTCCGGAATACAGTCGTTAAGACCATATGAATGATCTAAATGAACCGTTGGGGCGTCGGACGCCTGAAATTGAGAATCAGGCTGCTCTATTTGGAGGTCTTCGTCGTCACCGTCGTCGTCGTTTTCGTCGGATACGGCGGGATACACAAAAAGTAATGGGGGCCTTTCTGAATCGAGTGCAAAGTGCAAAAAATTAGAGATATCCCCATTGTTGGATAAATCCACAAATGACCCATCGCCATTTTTAAACACTAACTTGCAAACAGCAGAAGGGTTGATTCCACATTTTTGCATGACGTATGCAAGAAATTTCTGATAAGTATAGTTTACTGGCAATTTTACACCATGCTTAGATTTATAAGCAAAATTCCACTCATTGTTATCTTGCTCCCATTCACCATCAAAACAGAAATATAGCTTAGCTTTTGCAACAGATGAACTCATTTTTTCAGTAGTATCTCAAACACAAAATATTGCAGAAAGAAATCAAGAAAGAAGTATGAAATCGGTGTGTGGATTATGGATTGCATTTTACATCTATTTATCAATGAAACAACCAACATTAATGACAACCAATCTCTCATTTCATCCACAAACTGGTATTCCAAAAACACTGATTTAACATTGATTCAAACATGCAAATGAATTTCAACCACAAATCGGTCTTCAAAGTACAATAATTGTGGAAAAAAACAGTAAAAGCATGCAAGATTCGTCTAAGTACAGGGACCAAAAGTGTAATTTTTCAGGGACCAAAACTGAAAAATTTTGGTCCATCGCGGGCAGGGGCCAAATGTGCACCGCGACCATAGTTGAGGGGCTCCGCGGGGCATTTGTGGCCAAAGTTCGTGCCACGTCAGCCCTATCCCGCGATCGCAGGCTCCATCGCGGGTATTTAGAGCATTTTGGTAAACTGAGAAATTTTTGTGGCATTTTGGTAAATGTTGGTCAAACTTTTGGCATTTTAATTAATTTCCAAATTTAAAATTATTAAGAATATAAAAGAAAGGGAAATTAATTAAAATACCCTAAGTTTGACCATCTTTTACTGAAATACCCAAAATCTCTCCCATTTTGCAAAAATGCCCTAAAAATCCGCGATGGAGCCCGCGATCGCGGGCTCCAGGCCACGTGTCACCAATGTTTACCCACTTTGCCCGCGTTGGTCCCTCAAGAATGCCCGCGGTCCAGCTTTCCCCCCTCAAGAATGCCCGCGTGTGCAGTTTTGGTCCCTGCCCGCGTTTGACTCATTGACCCCCGCGATCGCGGGCTACACGTGTCACCAAAGTTTGCCCACTTTGCCCGCGTTGGTCCCTCAATAATACCCGCGGTACAGCTTTCCCCCCTCAAGAATGCCCGCGTGTGCATTTTTGGTCCCTGTCCGCGATTGACTTTCTTTGACCTCCCGCGATCGCGGGCTCCTGTGCCACGTGTCGGCACAGGGTTAACCCTAAAATCTCTTTGACGAACCCTAAACCCTAATTGTTTCTTCGGCCGCACTATATAAGGGGGGGGGGGGACCAAGACACGGCCACTCTCAATTTTTTTAATCACTCTCTCAATTTTTAATCAAACTCTCTCAATTTTCTCCCACTCTCTCAATTTTATCGTGTGGAATACGCGTTCGGGTTTTGTGAAGATGTCTCGTATTACCTCTTTGGTATGTTTTCCTTATGTTATTTGTTATTTTTTGTATGTTATTTTAAGTTAAGATATATGATTTGTAGGTTGTTATAGTGTTTATAACTTATGTTTGAATATGTTCTATGTTTAACATGATATGTATGGTTTTATGTTTGAATGTGATATTTGTATGTTATAATGTGTATGTTGTTATAGTGTGTTTTTTCATATAAAAATTGTTAAGAGTGTTTTTTTATAAAAAAATTGTAAAAAGTGTGTTTTTATAAAAAAATTGTTAACAATGTGTTTTTTTTTATAAAAACACACTCTTAACAATTTTTTTATAAAAACACACCCTTAACAATTTTTTATAAAAACAGTTTTTTATAAAAAATGTTTAATAGTGTGTTTTTATAAAAAATTGTTATAGTTTTATGGTTTTTATAATATGTTTTTTTATAAAAAAATTGTTAATTTTTTTTATAAAAACAGTTTTTATAAAAAAATGTTAAAAATGTGTTTTTTTTATAAAAAATTGTTAAGAGTGTGTTTTTATAAAAAAATTGTTTTAGTTTTATGGTTTTATGTTTGAATGTGATATTTGTATGTTATAATGTGTATGTTGTTATAGTGTGTTTTTTCATATAAAAATTGTTAAGAGTGTTTTTTTATAAAAAAATTGTTAAGAGTGTGTTTTTATAAAAAAATTGTTAAGAGTGTGTTTTTATAAAAAAAAATGTTAACAATGTTTTTTTTTATAAAAACACACTCTTAACAATTTTTTTATAAAAACACACCCTTAACAATTTTTTATAAAAACAGGTTTTTTTATAAAAAAATTGTTAAGAGTGTGTTTTTATTAAAAAATGTTAAGGGTGTGTTTTTATAAAAAAAACACATTTTTAACAATTTTTATATGAAAAAACACACTATAACAACATACACATTATAACATACAAATATCACATTCAAACATAAAACCATAAAACTATAACAATTTTTTTATAAAAACACACTCTTAACAATTTTTTATAAAAAACACATTTTTAACAATTTTTTATAAAAACACACTCTTAACAATTTTTTATAAAAAAACACATTTTATAAAAAAATTGTTAAATATGTGTTTGTTATAAAAAATGTTAAGAATGACAACTTAGGTCCCTACGGTTTTAAGAATGACAACTTAGGTCCCTAAACTTTTAAGAATGCCAATTAGGTCCTAAACTTTTAAGAATGACAACTAGGGTCCCTAAACCGCACTTTATCTCTATATAACAATATGATACGTTGAAATAAAATAAACCGCACTTTATCTATATATAACACTATTATACGTTGAAATAAAATAAACCGCACTTTATCTATATATAACACTATTATACGTTGAAATAAAATAAACCGCACTTTATCTATGTATAACACTATTATACGTTGAAATAAAATACAACCGCACTTTATCTTTATATAACACTATTATACGTTGAAATAAAATACAACCGCACTTTATCTATATATAACAATATGATACGTTGAAATAAAATAAACCGCACGTTATCTATATATAACACTATTATACGTTGAAATAAAATAAACCGCACTTTATCTATATATAACACTATGGGAAATTAATTAAAATACCCTAAGTCAAACCATCTTTTACTGAAATACCCAAAATCTCTCCCACTTTGCAAAAATACCCCAAAAATCCGCGATGGGAGCCCGCGATCGCGGGCCAGGGACCTTTTCTGACACTTTTTTAAACTTGCAGGGACCATTTTTGAAAAATGGAATCCCGCGATCGCGGGCTCATCCCGCGATGGGGTTATTTTTGTGACTTTTCAATTGCAAGGGACCATTTTTGAAAAATTCCAGGGACCATTTATGAAAATTTTGATATTTTGGCACTGTTCACCCCATTTCGTCCATTTTTACGAATTTAAAATGAAATGTTACACTTTCAACCCCTATACTTATTTACTAAATTTACTTTATACCTTTTACTTTCATTATTTTAATTTTACATTTAACACATATAATCGTTTATTAACTAAAATGCGTTAAAAAAATACGTTTTAATTTTAACAAATTACACCATTATAATCGTCTCTTCGATACGTTCGAAATGAGCCCAATCTTGAATTTTTTTGGATTTATATATTTTAATATATATCATATACAGTTATACACTACATAAAAAATATTTTTTATATTTAAAATTCATACTCTTATAGTTAATTATTTAATTTATGGTACATCTCTTATTTTTTTTTTTCAATTTTGTTTTACACTCCTATCGCATTAACATAATAATCATATATTAACTAATTCATTAAATCGTTTTAAATTATTATTATTTGAATGTGTTTATAGATTTCGTCTGAAAAAATTGCCTGCATGATTCCACTGAAAAAGTAACTGCAATATTCGTCTGCTCTTGAATAAAGGTCTTTCATTAGGCAGAAAATTAGTCTTTAAGTAGTCAAACATAGCTAATTAATGAGAATTTAGATCAGATTTATATGGTACTATCAAATGCAAGTTTCTATAATATAGATATTGTTCTACATTACATGATACCAAATTTTGCATCATATGAATCACTTCCAGACAACAAGAACCAATACCCCAATAATCAAGAAATAAATGCTTGTTCATCCAATAATCTCTGTATTAGGATTATCGCAAGTTTCATAAACCTACTTACTAGGTGTTGGAAATATGGGTTTTACTAAACTTTGGACGCATTTAAATTTATATATATGTGTTATATATAACTAACTTTTAGTAGGTTTATGTTCTTCTATATGAGATCTTCGAAATGATATATAATGCGTCCAAAATAGAGTATGTGTGAAAGAGATATCGATACTCAAAGTTGAGTAAATGGATGAAATTAGCAAAAACCAAATGAAGTAAACAGTAAGTCAATCACAATACTTTAACAAAATAAGTTAATACTAAAAATAACAATTATTTAATGTTACATAAACAACCTAACTTTGATTTATTTGACAATGGGCATAAATGGACTCCGCCATAGGTATGCGAAATGCCTTGGCCTCGGCCTCGGTCTGGTCAGGGTGTACAAATACCACATCGTTATTTATCAAGATGCTGGCATTACGACATACCCAGACACCGCAATCCGCATTCATCCCGGCCTGCTGGGGTGTATTCTTGGCGAACTTATGGCGAAAGAGCTCTGACCTATCGCGACGCCTCGTGTCCTTGACCCGACAAAAGAAGTCAAATAGCACATCTTTAAACCTTCTCATCTGGTCTTCCAATTGGTCTCTGAAGAGATTGGCACTATCGCTGTCATATATGGTCATGGTCATAGCGTCAAGCTCAAACACTCCAAGCAGCCAATGTTTGGGATGAATGCATATTGGGATGTACACCTGAAATATTACAATATTAGACAACTTAGTTAGCAACAAAACAACTTAAATAAAATAAGAGTAAAACGATTTACATACCACATCGAGGAGAGCCCAAGAAACCCCTTCCACGCCGTTGCATGAGTTGGCCACGGAGCCGGGACCTTGATGGGGGAGCACCAGGTAGGCAAAGAAAATACTATACATTATGGTCCACCTGGTGTCTGTTACACGATGTCTTTGCAACAGCGAGACCCAACAATCGATGTGCTATACATAAAAAATAGATGGTTAGACATGTAATATAAACATATTTGATTATATGACTATAGTTAAACTTCATACTAACCACATCCTGTAACTCAGACTCCAAAGGGTCATCCGCCAGCAATACTTGGAAAAAGCGGGGGGTGATTTCCAGGCTCAAGTAAGGGACGAATATCATGGGGGAGAGGTGACCAGTCCGACACATCCTCAATATTTCCGATGCCGGTGAAGGCACCTTTCCCTTTTTCTTTCCTCCCTTCTTTCCCCCCGCTTTCTTTGCTTGTTTTTTAGCGGGCGGTGGTGTCGTAGATCCTTGTTGGCCAAACGGGTGACGAAACCATTGTGAAATTGATCGCGGCCGCTTTTGAGGGAGAGGGGTCACCTGTGGTGGTGGATCTACAACATCCATCGAGTCATCGTCAGGCTCCGAGAAGTGCTCCGAGAAGTGATCCTGGATAATAGGAGACCCCGTCTGAAAATTACGTTACTCAATGTTTTAAGTACAATTTAGGAAATGTTCACAATTAAACCAAAACTACCAAAATAACTTACAGTATGCATTTCCGGCCTGTAATAGTCATCGGCCGAACCGCCAAAGATGTTTGTGATTGCTGTGGTGGCGAACGACGGCATGTGCTGTGCCCCCGACATCCCGGCCTGCGTGACATTGATCATTAAAATAGTTACAAAATTAGGATTATCGATATATAACTATAATGGTTACTCAGTGTCACTAACACTCTCCGGGATAGTCGAATATGATGTGGTGGCGAACGGCGGCGACATCTGCGAGGTGTATGCCCCCGACATCCCGGCCTGCGTGACATTGATCATTAAAATAGTTACAAAATTAGGAACAAACATATAACTATAATGGTTACTCAGTGTCACTTACACTCTCCGGGATAGTAGAATAGGATGTGGTGGCGAACGGCGTTTGGGACATCCCGGCCCCCGACATCCCGGCCTACGTGACATTGATCATTATAAGAGTTACAAACTTAGGAACAAACATATAACTATAATGGTTACTCAATGTCACTTACATTTTCAGGGAATGACGGATGGGATGTGGTGGCAAACGTCGCATGTGCCCCCTGTCCGAACGGAGCGGGGATCGGTGTCGTACTCGACAGCTAAAACAAATTTAGAACGTAATATTAATATACAAACTAAATAAACGTGGCCAACAAATTAAGTTAAACACTAACATTGACATCGCTAAACTGTCTGTAGACTTCCTCCAGATAGTGTACACGTGTCTCTAGCGGCCCGTGGACGTAGTCCCACAGGACTTCATGTGAGCCACGCTGTGGCTCGTAGGAAGGGGCCGCCTGATAAGGATTGTAGGAGGAGGAAGGGGGCGCCTGGTAGGAGGAGGAAGGGGGCGCCTGGTAGGAGGAGGAACGGGCCGGCTGTTAAAAGGAGGAACGGGCCGGCTGGTAGGAGGAGGAAGGGGGCGGCTGGTATCCACCGGAAGGGGGCCTGTCGTCGTCTTCCTCATCTTCGGAAGTAGGGGGACGTCGAGCCCTTTCCGCCTCTGCGTCAATAAAGGCCACGCTGTCTCTGTACCAATCTGTGCCCATCTCGTCGACAGTAGGCACAAGGCAATCGGCGAGCAAGAGTGAGTGCTAAATATATGATAAAACATAAAAGAAATTAATAAGCGGGACTAACGTATGCAAATTGTAAACATAGTAAAAGAACTTACATTTCTAGACGCTTTGAAGAACTCAATCCAAAGCGACCTACTTAGGGTAACACGCTTGTCCCAACGGGTTCCCCTAAGTACTCGATCGTCGCGCTTGACGAAATATCGGATTGATGCGGGAAACACCTCCAAGATCCATATCTGGAATTAGACAAGAAGAGACAGTACGTAAAAAGAAAAGCCAAACAGTTTGTATGTATTATTAACAATTGTTATACTACGTATCTAACCTTGAAGGCGTATGTAAAACCACAAAGATTCATCTTTGCATGTCGATCGGCGCGTCTGCATATGGCTCGGTGCAGATTAGAGTAGCAATGTGTCCAGATATGGCTACCCCACGGGTAGCTGTTAAACAGCTCAAGGTCCTCGACGGCCCTAAGGACCGTCGATGAAGCATGCTGGCTATACTCACGGCCCAGGAAGCCCATATCCACGATCACCACCAAGCATACACGGACAGCATCGTCGTCGGTTAGGGCACTAAGGCCCTCTTTCATCTTTTCCCGGGCTGCCTTCAGCTTCAAACGAGATGCTGAAATGCCGAAAACCCTAGGAACGAAGGAGCAGTCTTCTAAGGGAGGAAGGGGGGGAGCCTCTCCAAAACGTAGTCCTGTAATTAGACAGAACTCCCGACGCCCAAAATGCAATTGAGAGCCGAAGAAATCAAAATGCATCTCCTCCGGCTCAGCGTTGGCGTCCTCGACCTCCAACTGTAGAAACATGTGTACTAGCGTAGGGTCGCCACCAGAGTAAGACACATCCATCCATGGCCCGAACGGTGTCTCTCTATAGATGGTCTCAAGGGTATCCGCGCGATCACCTAATCCCCTAAACAGCGCTCCTAATTCCTCGATGTATGAAACTTTGCACCTTACCGTCAAGTCGATGTTAAAGAAATCCTTCTACATAGTCATTCACAGATGTTATAGTTAGTGTTATATATAGATGTTGCAGTTTATTTTATTTTATATAGATAAAGTGCGGTTGTATTTTATTTCAACGTATAATAGTGTTATATAAAGATAAAGTGCGGTTGTATTTTATTTCAACGTATAATAGTGTTATACATAGATAAAGTGCGGTTGTATTTTATTTCAACGTATAATAGTGTTATATATAGATAAAGTGCGGTTGTATTTTATTTCAACGTATAATAGTGTTATATAAAGATAAAGTGCGGTTGTATTTTATTTCAACGTATTATAGTGTTATACATAGATAAAGTGCGGTTGTATTTTATTTCAACGTATAATAGTGTTATATATAGATAAAGTGCGGTTTATTTTATTTCAACGTATAATAGGTTTATATAAAGATAAAGTGTGGTTGTATTTTATTTCAACGTATAATAGTGTTATATATAGATAAAGTGCGGTTTATTTTATTTCAACGTATAATAGTTTTATATATAGATAAAGTGCGGTTTATTTTATTTCAACGTATCATATTGTTATATATAGATAAAGTGCGGTTGTATTTTATTTCAACGTATAATAGTGTTATATAAAGATAAAGTGCGGTTGTATTTTATTTCAACGTATAATAGTGTTATACATAGATAAAGTGCGGTTTATTTTATTTCAACGTATAATAGTGTTATACATAGATAAAGTGCGGTTTATTTTATTTCAACGTATAATAGTGTTATATATAGATAAAGTGCGGTTAATTTTATTTCAACGTATCATATTGTTATATAGAGATAAAGTGCGGTTTAGGAACCCTAGTTGTCATTCTTAAAAGTTTAGGACCTAATTGGCATTCTTAAAAGTTTAGGGACCTAAGTTGTCATTCTTAAAACCGTAGGGACCTAAGTTGTCATTCTTAACATTTTTTTATAACAAACACATATTTAACAATTTTTTTATAAAATGTGTTTTTTTATAAAAAATTGTTAAGAGTGTGTTTTTATAAAAAAATTGTTAAATATGTGTTTTTTTATAAAAAAATTGTTAAGAGTGTGTTTTTATAAAAAAATTGTTATAGTTTTATGGTTTTATGTTTGAATGTGATATTTGTATGTTATAATGTGTATGTTGTTATAGTGTGTTTTTTCATATAAAAATTGTTAAAATGTGTTTTTTTTTATAAAAACACACCCTTAACAATTTTTTTATAAAAACACACTCTTAACAATTTTTTTATAAAAAAACCTGTTTTTATAAAAAATTGTTAAGGGTGTGTTTTTATAAAAAAATTGTTAAGAGTGTGTTTTTATAAAAAAAAACATTGTTAACATTTTTTTTTATAAAAACACTCTTAACAATTTTTTTATAAAAAAACACTCTTAATAATTTTTATATGAAAAAACACACTATAACAACATACACATTATAACATACAAATATCACATTCAAACATAAAACCATAAAACTATAACAATTTTTTTATAAAAACACACTCTTAACAATTTTTTATAAAAAAACACATTTTAACATTTTTTTTATAAAAACTGTTTTTATAAAAAAAAAATTAACAATTTTTTTATAAAAAAACATATTATAAAAACCATAAAACTATAACAATTTTTTATAAAAACACACTATTAAACATTTTTTATAAAAAAACTGTTTTTATAAAAAATTGTTAAGGGTGTGTTTTTATAAAAAAATTGTTAAGAGTGTGTTTTTTTATAAAAAAACACTCTTAACAATTTTTATATGAAAAAACACACTATAACAACATACACATTATAACATACAAATATCACATTCAAACATAAAACCATACATATCATGTTAAACATAGAACATATTCAAACATAAGTTATAAACACTATAACAACCTACAAATCATATATCTTAACTTAAAATAACATACAAAAAATAACAAATAACATAAGGAAAACATACCAAAGAGGTAATACGAGACATCTTCACAAAACCCGAACGCGTATTCCACACGATAAAATTGAGAGAGTGGAAGAAAATTGAGAGAGTTTGATTAAAAATTGAGAGAATGATTAAAAAAATTGAGAGTGGCCGTGTCTTGGTCCCCCCCCCTTATATAGTGCGGCCGAAGAAACAATTAGGGTTTAGGGTTCGTCAAAGGGATTTTAGGGTTAACCCTGTGCCGACACGTGGCACAGGAGCCCGCGATCGCGGGAGGTCAAAGAAAGTCAATCGCGGACAGGGACCAAAAATGCACACGCGGGCATTCTTGAGGGGGGAAAGCTGTACCGCGGGTATTCTTGAGGGACCAACGCGGGAAAAGTGGGCAAACTTTGGTGACACGTGTAGCCCGCGATTGCGGGGGTCAATGAGTCAAACGCGGGCAGGGACCAAAACTGCACACGCGGGCATTCTTGAGGGGGGAAAGCTGGACTGCGGGCATTCTTGAGGGACCAACGCGGGCAAAGTGGGTAAACATTGGTGACACGTGGCCTGGAGCCCGCGATCGCGGGCTCCATCGCGGATTTTTAGGGCATTTTTGCAAAATGGGAGAGATTTTGGGTATTTCAGTAAAAGATGGTGAAACTTAGGGTATTTTAATTAATTTCCCTATTTTTTAAGAACCATATTAATTAAAGTATAAAATAAATAAAAAAAAATTAATTAAGAAATTATATTTTATTTAAAATTGAATATAAATATATTTAAATAACAAGAAGACAAAAGACAAAGACAACAAAAACACAAAATAAAAGAATAAATGATGATGAAATAGTCTTAGGAGTGCTCTTAGCAAGCCCCGATCGAGATAATTTCTAAGTACATCATCAAAAGATCATTTGCTCCTCCTCAGAAGAAAATTTTGTGTTCATAGTTTCTTGCTAATATTTTTAGTGTGCTCTTGTAAGTTTTCTATGTGATTGTTTTTTTTGTATGAAAATGCGGACTTTTAATTTTGGCAATTAAAATATTTTTTATATTTGATATATTAACTAATTTTGTTATGACATTTATTTACATGATTTTAAACCTTAATATCTCAAGTTCTCAACCATAAGGATTAGGTTAGATAAGGTTTTTAAAAATTTGTAAAATGGTAAAAAAACCGAGTAACATTCCTATAGATGTTCGTATGTATATAGACAAATGATTTATAAGTAATTTTTTCGATATATATATATGGTCAGGTTCAAGAAAAAACCTTAAAAAACGGGAAACTAAGGAACACTTTAGTAGCCCTCATCTGGACGGTATGCATTGTGCATACATGTAATTTGTAACATGCACATGTGCATATATGCACAAATGCATGATGCACTTGTGCATAAAACCAAAAAAACAACTTAACTTACTTGTATGCACAAATGCATATCGTGTAGATGAAAGGCCATCAGGGAGTTGTTCAATTTTTATTAAACTTGATGAACGACTAAAATTGATTTTGTACAAATAATTTGGTTTGCAAATGAAATGTACCCTATATAGTGTATCCACAGGAAACATTCACTTCTTTATAAACTACACATATTTATAAAAGAGTGAATTGCATTTTTGGTCCCTGTGGTTATAGTATTTCTTTGAAAGTGGGACCTATACTTCTGTATCTCAATAAGTGGTCCCTGAGTTTCTAATTTTGCTGCAAAATCAGGACCTCCTCTCTAACACCGTTTATTGCATCCGTTAGTGCCAGGGGTAGATTCGTCATTTCACATTTTTCCCTCTCATTTGAACAAAACACCTGGAGACATGTCCGATTTCTATTATTCCATTTCCAACACATAGTCATTCACTCACACACATTCACTCACACAACATTCACTCACACAACATTCACTCACACACATTCGGATAATCATCAAGAACACAATGTCATCATCGTGGATTTTAAGAACCGAGTTAGATGATGGTTGGACTCCGACAGATGTTTACAGTAAGTTGTTATGCTCTGTTTTGAGTATTTACACAAGTCGATCACCATATGCATTTTGTAACCTGATTTTGTTTTTCTTTTGTGATAGATCTTTACCCCACTTTGATAACAACAAAAATCAACCATGGAGGTTTGTTCACAGATACTCCTGGAAGGAGATACATTCATGGTAAGGTTGATTTTGTTGATTTGATAAACACCGATCACCTCACACTTCTTCATTTCCACAATATCATGAAAGAATTAGGCTACAAACAGGAGGATATAATGTGGTACAATTTCTTGATTCTATTCACTGACCTTGATAATGGGTTGCAACCTTTAAGGAATGAAGAGGATATTTTAAATTTGAAAAAGTATGTCCCTGGGGTTAGAGAGATTGAAGTTTTCATAGAACATGCCAAAGCAAACACTGATGATGTAATAAATTTGAATGGAAGTTTTGATAATTTGCACTTTTCCTCAATGCCTTTTATTGGATTAGAATCTGATTTACATGAAATAGGACAAGCTCAGGGGAACAACTTGAACAATGTAGTGGGCTTGAACAATGTAGTTGACTTGAACAATGGCCTTGATTTAAACCATGGATTGGACTTGAACTATGATGCTGATGAGAGTGGCAACCATGGGGTTATTGAGAGTCATGATAGCAATGGCTATCATTCAATTGATGAATTTGATTTATCAATACATGATTATGTGGATACACATGGAGAGTGGATGGGAGTATGTGGAGAAGAAAGTGAAAGCCCGAATATAGATGGTGATGTAGATCCTTTTGACATAGACAACTTTGATTCTGAAGATGAGTTAGCCAGTCAATTCAAAGGAGTTAGGCATAGAGGTTGTAAGGGGCAGGGTGTTGACTTTTACATAGGACAGTCATTTGGTAGCAAAGACACAATCCAGTCTTTAATCATGGAGCATGCAACTGAGAATAGAAGAGACATAGTTCTGGTGAAGAATGATGCAACTAGGCTAAGGGCAGTTTGCAGGGGTTCATTGCCTAACTTAATAAAGGATGAAACAGGGCCCAATGGGCCTGGATATGGCAGAAAGAGTAAATGGAGAAAGTCCAATGGGCCTAGTTGTCCATGGGTTTTGTACCTCTCAACTACTACAAGGGAAGCAACGTGGAGAGTGAAAACCTATTTCTCCACTCACAAATGTTTCCAAACAAGGCAGGTAGGTATGGCAACTGCAAGTTATCTATCCAAACATATCACAGAGCATCTGAAGCTGGATCCAAATATGCCATTGAGATCTATTCAATCCCATTTGTCTGAGAAGTTTGAAATTCATGTATCACCTTCCAAAGCAATGAGGGTAAAACAACTAGCCAACAAGAGGATTTGGGGGGACTATGAATTACAGTATAGTCAATTGAGGGATTACCTAAATGAGGTGAAAAGGTGCAACCCAGATACCACTGTCAAATTGGAGGTTGAGGCAGCTGCTAACCCTGACAGTGAAACTAGAAAGTTCAAAAGGGTTTACATATGTTTGGGAGCTTTGAAAAGTGGTTTTAGAGCTGGTAGAAGGGATTTGTTGGGATTAGATGGCACATTTATGAAGGGCCCTTTTCCTGGACAAGTATTAACAGCAGTAGGTATTGACCCCAACCATGGCATCTACCCTGTGGCTTATGCAGTGGTAGAGTCTGAATCATCAAGTTCATGGCAGTGGTTCCTAGAGTACCTTGGAGATGACCTTGGTCTTCAAGCCAATTCCAACTTCACATTCATCA
Source organism: Saussurea involucrata (assembly GCA_033807775.1). Lineage (NCBI taxonomy): Eukaryota > Viridiplantae > Streptophyta > Magnoliopsida > Asterales > Asteraceae > Saussurea > Saussurea involucrata. Next base: position 12,068,661 of record CM066327.1, on the reverse strand, counting down.
GTGATAGGCAAAAGGTATTACTTATGTCTTAATTCTCTTACTTATGTCTTCATTAGCTTACTTATGTCTTCATTAGCATATTTGTGTCTTCATTAGCATATAGGGCTTATGTCTTAATTCTGTTGCATATAGGGCATTCTTCCAGCAATTCAAAGGCTATTTCCAAATGCTGAACATAGATACTGTCTTAGGCACATACAAGAAAATATGAAGCTTCGCTGGAAAGGTAAGGCATACAAAGATCTTTTATGGAAGTGTGCAACAGCTCCTACTGTCCCCCAATTTAGATCAGCAATGGAGAACTTAAAAACATTCAGTAAGGATTGTCATACATGGTTGAATAACATACCCCCCCCCCCCCAACATTGGAGCAGATCACACTTCACAGGTAAATAGTGTCTTAATTCCTATCCTAATTAGGTAGCATACACTGTCTTAGGCACTCTCTTAATTAAACTGATGTGTTGGTGATTCATACAGGTAGATGTCACTCTGATGTGCTTCTAAATAATATGTGTGAGGTATTCAATAGGCAAATCATTGATGCTAGGGACAAACCAATTCATTCTTGCTTGGAGTACATAAGGGTGTATCTTATGAAGAGAATTGTGAATGTTTTAAAAGTGATTGAGGGTTGTGATGGACCACTGACCCCAACTGCAAACAAGATAATGGAGTCAGTGAAGAAAGAAGCAAGCAAATACCAGGTGGTGTATAATGGAGGATATAGGTACCAGGTATGGTTCCACTACATAATTTTGATATTTAGCATAATTTTACAACTACGTGATATAGTTATGATATTTTTGTGTTGTGACAGGTGTCTGGACCTTGGAATGACCAGTGCATAGTTGATGTTAGAGCAAGGACATGCTCTTGTAGAAGGTGGGAATTAACAGGAATTCCTTGTAAACATGCAGTGGCTACTAATTGGAATATGGCATTAAATGGACAGAATGAGGACCCTGAATCATGGGTGGACCAATCATACAAGCTTACCACATGGAGGGAGATGTACAGGTTCAAGATTGAGCCAATCAATGGAAGCATGCTTTGGGACAAAGGCAACTGCATGACCACTTTGGTTCCACCAGATCATCATACACAAGTGGGCAGGCCAAGGAAAAAGAGGAAGAAGACTGCTGAAGAGATGTCTCAATCTCAGAGCCAGAAGAGGGATGGAAAACTATCAAGGAAAGGGGTCACAATCACTTGTGCTAGGTGTAAGCAGTTGGGGCATAATTCCAGGACATGCCAGGGGAATGAGGGAGTCTCACAGCCTGCTGTGAACCAAGGGCTTGGTGGTTGATGGTTGATAAACAATGGTGGTTCTTTTGGTAGTTATGATTATCTGTTTATGGTGGTTGTATTGGTACAATAGATTATGTCTTTATGGTAGTTGTTTTGGTACTTATGATTATGTGTTTATGGTAGTTGTTGATGGTTGATAATCAATGTTTTGGTACTTATGTAATTTTACAAGATAAGTAGGTATGTATGGTTGACAAACATTAGATATGTATGTATGGCATGCAAGTTCATGTTTTGGTACTTATTGTGTTGCTTATTAGCATATGTATGTTATTGTGTAGCTACAAATATTACTTATCTTATTGTGTTGGTACTTATTATGTCAAACACAATGTTCAATCAAACACAGATTTTCAATAAATATTATGTCAAACACAGATTTTCATTAAACCATTTTCATTGATTGTAACTAATGTACTACATTGATCTTAAACAGAAATACAAACCCAACTAAACCACCAAAACAACCCTAACTAAGCACCAAAACAACCCCAACTAAGCACCAAAACAAAACTAAGACTACTTCATAAAAGAATACATGCATATCCCTAAAAAAAACCAACTAAGCACCAAAACCAACTGCAATATCTTAATTTCACTGTCTCTTTCTTTGATAGCTTCTTCAAGCTTATGCTTTGTTCTCAGTAACCCAGGGACAACATCTATAGACCGAGCACAAATTGGTGGATCAAACCATCCAAAAAAACAACATCTTCTATTACCCTGTAAGAAAATGGAGGAAACAGCAAAATGTAAGAAATTTTAAGAAAATGGAGGAAACGGGGGATCTTAAGAAAATGGAGGACACGAGATCTTACCATACTTCCACAACAATAGAACCTACGTCCAGGGTTTGCTTGGGTCCATGTTGTTTTTAAGCTTGCTTCACTACCACAGTAGCACACCACCATGTCTAATTGATTTTGAAGAAACCAGGGAGTGAGAGGTAGGAGAAGGAAGTGAAGGGAAGGGTGCAGGTTCGTAAAGGGGAGAACGAAAGTGGTTAAAATGAGAGGGAAAATGTGAAATGACGAATCTACCCCTGGCACTAACGGTGGAAATAAACGGTGTTAGAGAGGAGGTCCTGAATACGCAGCAAATACCAAAACTCAGGGACCACTTATTGAGATACAGAAGTATAGGTTCCACTTTCAAAGAAAACATATAACCACATGGACCAAAAATGCAATTCACTCTTTATAAAATTCTATCTCAAATTTTTATGTTTTTTAAAAGGAATTTTCACCTAAACACCTGAAAATAGTATATTTGTCAAACAGGTGTTGAATCACATTGAAACATTTTATGAAATAGTAGTAAAAAGATGCGGTCAATTATCCATTTGTTTGGGAATGGATGTTGGAAGTCCTCCAATTCCACGTAACAACGTCCAAAAATGGCTGCTGCTTCTCATCTCCACCATTACTACTACCTTTGGAGATGCAACGCCCATGGTCGCCGTCTCCTATTTCCACCTCCACCTTCTTCATCTTCATCTTCATCTTCATCTTCTTCTCAACCCATGGATATGCACACCAGCAAATCCTACAAACAACTCGGTATCAATGCCTTCTCCTCTCTTTTAATTTTCACTTTCGACCTGAAAATTCATATAACTTTTCATTTAAGTTTGATTACTGGTGTTGCAAATTGGATAGCGTTGGTGTTAGATTTTCAGCAACTTTGCAATTGCAACGTATGCTTTGTTGATTATCTATTCACTTTAATTTGTATGATACCATACATGCCCTTTAATTTATCATTCTGTATGCTGACTTTGAGGCTTGGAAATCGAATACCGTGTTCTCTTAAAGCTCAGGTTTCTTTCAACTTGTGAACTTAAGAACCTACTGAAGAAAATTGTACCAATTGAGTTTGAATGCCTACTTTTCAAGTTCGAAATCACCACTCTGGGGAATTTCTTGGTTTAGGAAAAAGGGTTTATTGTTAGAGTTGTGGTTTAAGAGCATCTCCAACAGTTTCTCGAAAATAGAGAACTCAAAATTCAAAATCTTCAACAACAAAAATCACTTTCATCTCAGACCTATTCTCTATTTTGGAGATTACACAATTAATTATATAGTTAAAATAAAAAATATAAGCAGTTTCATTGGTAGAATGAATAAAAAACCATTTCTTTCTTGTAATCATTTTTGGAGAAATCTCTAAATTTGGAGAATTTCATCCCCTCTCTCATACTTTTCCCATTTTGGAGAAGGTTTAGGCGAATCCGTTGGAGCAAAAATCCCCAAAATCTCCATTTTGGAGAAGCTGTTCAAGATGCTCTGAGATCGTATTTGACCATCAAAGTGTATTTGGTCCACACAAAATGCCTCTTAATTAAGATGGTTTTGTTGTGCCATAGCCCATAAGTGTTTTGTTTCTTGAGGAAATGAGTTGGAATTTTGTTGTGGGACTCAATGGGTTTGCTTGGTTTGGTATTTGGTTTAAGATCAGGAGTATTTCTGTCGAAAGAAGAAAAACAAAAAGATATAACATTCCATTAACCATTCTTAGTGATGTTGTGTAGGTATGTTCTCCTTGAGAAAGAAGATAGAAGATTCTGTTAATCGTGCTGAACTGTTGGGTCTGACTGCGTTGGAGTTCGAAGAAGCACAACAAATCAAGCAGGAAGAAATGGTTCGTGAATATGATTTATGGGACGACTTAGGCAAGTCTAGTGACATCCTTATCAAGTTAGCCGATAGTGCTAAGGTCGTTGATGCTCTCAAAGACATGACATATAAGGTGATGTTCTTTTCATACCTTGAACATCTTTCTATCAAACAACAATGCATTTAGGGGCTGTTTACTACCTGCTGACCACCTCTTACTGGGTAAGAGGTACTTACCCGGTACTAAAGGATGCTATTTAGTATATACCAACACGCTTTGATCCACAATTCTGTTGACCGAGATGCTGACCTAGTAAGGAAGGGGGTGCTTTTTTGACTCGGTCAATGCTCCAGTCAATGCTTCCTCAGATCGCACTCTTAGGGGTCTTAGGGGCTGTTTACTAAACACTTGTCTTAGTAGGCGCTTACCAGTTCAATTTACCTTACTGGGTGAACATAACAAGGACCGGATTCTTACCTGGTAAATGGGAATGCAAGGATCAAGAGTCTTACCCGGTAAGTGAGGGTGATGACTCTTACCCGGTAAGTGCTTACCAGGTTATAAACGCTTACCATCAATCCATTTTGATGGCTGGGAATGTTACCCCCATAAGGTAATGAGAGTGGCGACTCTTTCCGGTAAGCGCTTACCGGGTAAGCATTTGGTAAACAATCCCTTACTCAGGCAGTGCTTACCCAATTTGTGTCGGTAAATGGCCTCTAACTATTCAATGCTACTACCACATTCAGCTGCTTTATATGACTATTTTCTTTCGATTAACTATAGCTCTTTGTTCTGTTGAATTCACTCAACAAAAATGCTACAACTCATATTTTATATGATTATATTCTGATTTATGTAGGTTGAAGAAGCCAAGCTAATCACAGAGTTGGCTGAGATGGACATTATAAATTATGCACTTCTTAAGCAGGCATATACTGCATCCGTTGATGTAAGCAAGTTTTTGGACAAGTATGAAATGTCCAGACTTCTTAAAGGGCAATATGAATTTGAGGGAGCCTGCATTATGGTAGAAGCGGGATCTGAAGGCATTCGTTCCGAGGTTCATGAATCGTATTTTGTCTTTTAGTTCTCTTTTTAGAGCTTCCACTACTTTATATGAACAAACGAATACGTGTGAAACATTAGATGACTTCATGCATTTCAAACAAGATACTTGTAGCATCGTTATTCGGACCAACTATAAAATGTCTAGTATCTTTTTGAGAATACTTCATACACCCGTTTCTTGATAACACATTTCTATCTAGAAAGTACGAAGAGAATTAACATAAAAACTGCATATATTAATTGATTAACCTAAGGGGGCTGTTTGGATGGTTTTCCATTAAGTAAAATCTGTCTGTGTGGATTAATCTGTCTGTATAGACAAGGAAAGTTTTTTGTTTGGAGAGTTTTTTTCGTAGATGGAAAGAGCATGTTTTTTAATTGGGAGCGACAGATTTGGAAAAACCTTGGCTTTTTGCATAAAGCTCCCCCTGGAAGCTTACTGAATAAGTTTCTACATCATAAGCCACTACCAAACAGTCATATATAGCTGACTGAATAAGCTGTGAGACCCATTAAGCTCAGCTAACAAACAGGCCCTATCTACTAAACTTTGTCTAACTTCCAAAATTGAACAGATATGGGCAGAACAACTCGTTGGAATGTATATGAAATGGGCTAAGAAGCAAGGTTTTAAGGGACGGATAGTTGAGAAGAAATGTGTGTCAAAAATGGGGGGTATCAAGTCTGTAATCATCGAGTTTGAATACAAGCATGCTTATGGCTACCTTTTAGGGGAAAGAGGTACTCACCGCATGATAACCTCTCATCCCGAATCCTTATCCGAGGTATGTTTTTTTTTCCTGTTTCTTCTATAAACTTGAAGTTAAAACCTCTATTCGGATACACATTATCTATGTTAGTTTTTATATTTTGCAGGTTAGTTCGGCTGCTGTTGATGTGGTGCCTCTGTTCCTTGAAGAAACTCCCGAACTAATTGTTGACGAGAAAGACTTGAAGATCAGCTACCTCTCGTTATGTAAAGAAGACCATGATCGAAAAGGCCCTATAGTTCAAATTCAACATTCTCCAACGGGATTCACAGTCCAATCATCAGGTAGTTAACAACCAACTCCTTAGCTAGTAGCTACATCAACACGCGGCCAATTTGACTGCGTTGACTAAAATAGAAAGACTATGGACTACCTATCTTGATAGTCTATTAAACTATGTAAAAAAGTTTAAGCGTTGTAGCTTTAGGATAATAATTTTCATTCCCCCTAGTTTAACCTGGAATGAAAATTTGAGCTTATGAGGGAATGGACCCATTATATTATATAAAACCAAACAGTTTCTTTTATTTTCATTCTCATTCATTACTGCTTAATACCTCCTACCAAACACCCCCTTACTACCTCTATGTCTTGTGTTGAAAATGTTGCAGGGGAAAGGAACCAATTTTCTAACAAGATGAAGGCGCTTAATCGGTTGAAGGCAAAACTCCTAGTAATATTGAAAGACCAAGGAGTCCTCGATGTTACCAAAATCAAGAATGATGACGTTATTGACATTTGGCACCAAGAAACCCGAAGGTACGTGTTTCGCCCATACAAGCTTGTTCAAGATGTAAAAACGGGCATTCAATTGGCAGATCCGAATTTCGTTTTAAATGGAAATCTCGACTCTTTTATTAGTGCTCATATAAACAATAGACGTGTATGTGATATGGGATGAAAGTAGGTGTGGTTGTCTTCTCTCTTGTATGTTGTTAATGTGTACGCATCTGTTTATGGTGTCTCGATATCTTCAGATATCGATGATACGTGAACTTTGTGAAATTTTGAACGATAGACGATATCTCTAACTAATACGAGTCGTTTTTGTGTGAATTTAAATGGGTTTGCATTGGATGTGGTTCGCTTGCATCGGTAGCATGATGGCGAAGAACTCGTTCCTTGATCGTTTCGAGAGCTCCAGAAAACTCATATTTCATTTCTATATTAGTGATCGGGTAAAAGCTACTTTTTTCATCTAAAAAATGTAACATCGGACCGACGTATATGGTTTAACAGAAGTCATTAAGTAATGACTAAAAAGTTAGGGGTCGTTTACCAAACGTTTCCCCGGGTAAGCGTTTACCAAGTCACATTACCTTGCCGGATGAATATGGCAAGGACCAATAATCTTCCTCGGTAAGAGCTAAGGCAAGGACCGATAGTCTTACCCGGTAAGTGAGCGCGAAAACTCGTACCACGGTTAGCGCTTACTGGGAAAACTGTTATATATGATAGTATGATACCGTTTTGGTGGACTAAAATCTTATCCTATAAGTAAGTAATAGTGTTAAATTTTACTAGTAAGCGCTTACCCGGGTAAGGTGTTGTTTGGCTGTTGCTGAATGATTTAGTACAGAATGATTAAGTGGTGAGAATGATTAAGACGCTTTTATGATATAGTGCAAAATGCAATATGGTTTTTTTGGTAATTGTTTAGAATGAAATTAGGGTGTTGAATGGTTAAGGGAGACTCAGTATGCTAAATCATTCAGAAGGTTTTAGAACCATTAAGAGGTAGACATTTTTTTTTGCCAAACAGGATTTACCTCTTAGCGATTCAAAGGTTGCTTCTTAATGGAACCATTAAGAGGTAAACAAACAACCCCTAAGTGTTGAACAATCCTTTAGAATACTATTTAACAAGATGAAGTTAAGGAATCATGGACCATGGTCAGATTTATTAATATCTTATCTGATAATTTATATTCAATTTCATTGATATCTTATATTAAAGTGGGGTTGGTTATATAAAAAAGTTAAATACCATGAGAAGGTAAAAAATGAGGTTAATACAGGGTTTATATGTTAATCATAGAAAAAGTAAAAATAAAAATTTATTTGAAGATGTATATGTGAACCGACGTTACAGATGATTCATATATGATTCATATATGAGTCTTTCTTTCTTACATTCTCATCATATTTATTAGTCCGGATAAATTTGTGAATGGAAAAACTCCAAATAGAGAGAAACGTTGCATTTCTTTTAACCGAAACACGTCTTCAAATACTCCAACCAAATAAGGGGTTGCTTACTTTCGACTTAATGGGCTTAATAGCGGATTGGGCTTATTTGCACAGACGTTTTAACATCTTTACTTGTAGCTTAATGGAAAATAAATGGGCTTTTTCGCTCAGTCCAAATACCTCCAAAAATTTCCCCCCTTGCCCTTACATAAAAAAGCGCTCCTAAAAATCACAAACGGTTTAGCAATGGTCTCCTGGTGGTGGTTTGCAAGTGATGGAAGAAAGTTCACGGTGAGTGTAAAATTAAAATGGATGGGGTTGTTTCAAGAAGGGAGAATTCATGTGTTGGTTGGTGTTATTTAATTTTTTATATACTTTTTTGTATGTATTTTTCATAATAGGTTGCTTGAATAGTTTGTTCTTCGAATTTTCTTTTACAGTTTTTTATGTTTGCTTTTTGTATATTTGTGTATGTTTTTATTAGGTCTTATGGGTTTATGATTTTGTGTTTTGATCTTCAAGTCTGAAGGGTAGATCGGTCATTTACGTCATTCAGATCGTTGATTCAGGAGATCGTTAAGTAAACAACAACACATTTTATCCGGATAGACAAATTTATCCATATAGAACTTAATAGAAAATTTGGTAAACATCCCCTAAGTTTTTATAACTTATTTGATTATAAATACAAATAAAGAATGAAAATCGAACTTTTAAAGATCGTGATTACCAGACTAGTTACTTGGGCCTAATCTGGTTTTCAAAAGAGTTAACCGGTTGGGGTGTAACTGGGACCGATTCTTGGGGTCATAATCGGTTGTGGTCCAGGCCCGATTCTGGTTAACGGAACCGGTTACAAAAATCTGAGCCCCTTTGCTATTGATATTCCATCTCTAGGTAATAGACATTGCTATTGATATGGAACTCTTTCCGATTACTCTCTAAAAGAGTCTAAAAGAGGCATTGAAGAAAGAAACGGCGTTTCAACATATAAATAAATAAATAAAGGGGCAGTGTCTAGCCGAAATGGGACTCCAATCACTCCATTGAAGGCTAGACGGAGGCAATGCCCCACGGCATTGAGTCACAATAGGTGGTATACCCCAGCTTTGATACCATGTTGGATATATGAAACCCTCTCATATTACTCTCTAAAAGAGCCCATGAAGAAAGAAAGAAGGTTGCAGGAAAGAATATTGTTCGACCTAGGGATGTAAACGAGCTCGAGCTCGTTTATCTCGAGCTCGAGTCGATCTCGAACACAAAATACAGCTTGTTTAACTTAACGAGTCGAACTCCATAACACCACATGTTTGACTCGATTCGTTCGAAAGCTCGATTTAACTTTACAAGTAGAGCCATTCGAGCATACACTTTTTCGAGCCCAACATATTTATATGTTTACAAATTCTATAATAAATATTAAAATAATCGAGCTAGAGTAGATAAACGAGTTAATCGATCTCAAGTTCGAGCTCATAAACGAGCGAGCTCAAACATTGAAAAAATATTCGAGCTCGAACCTAATATGAGTTTTTCAACCCGAGCTCGAATAACCTGCTACTCTACTCGACTCGACTTGGCTCGTTTACATCCCTAGTCTAGCCGATGTGGAATACCAACACACACCAATAATGAGGTGTCGGGCTCTTCTCGAACTCCATTAGGATCAACAAAATCAGGTTTTCCGTTTTCTCAGCCAAATGAAATAAGATTAAGATCTTCCAAGAATTCTTGGTCAAGGGAACACTCAGTAGTTCAACTGCCATGTTCCCTTACCAAGCAAAAATAAATAACTGTAACTGATGAATAGTCATAAGGTTTCTAACAATAAGAAAGCGACATTCGGAGCCAATGCCAGCCGTTTTTAACGAGTTTTGCTCTTCTTCTGCTCTTGTGAGCGTACTGCTGCACATATCGTCTTCCAGGATCGGATCACGATGAGGGAGGGAATCCAAACCCAAAATGAATTTGCAAAGTAGTAATAAGCATAGTAGTAAAACGGGCTTACAGCAAAGTTATCGCCTTCTAAGTAAGAAGTTACGAAGTAGACAGCCGTTCCATAGAGCTGTCCAAGAGAGATAGCTATTTGAAGCAAGTGACTGTACGACTTTCTTGTGGCTATAGCGTACCTGTTAAAATTAGGCAAATTAACAAGGTCAAATGGTGAGTGGAAAAAATAAGAGAAATGGCAAAAGTACATGAACATCAGCAAGAGTTGATAAGTATGATGGTTATATTAGTTGGTCTGCCCCTAACTCTAGAAGAACGCAGTGAGTGGGAAAAAAGGCATAGAACAGTTAGAGAACTGTTACATTGAGTGTTCAGGCAATCAGGATTCATGGAGAATGGTTTCGTTTCATAGAAGATAATCTAAAGGTCACTGCATCCTTGGATGGGGAATGCGCCATTTACTCAGAGGTGTGTATTCTATAGGAAGAACACAATTATTATTACAGATTGGTATCTAAATTCCAAGCAATTCAGAAGTTTTAGTACTATTGTTATGGATTACCATTCTAACTTAGAAGATATGTTGATTAAGCAATCATGGTGGTTTCTTTAGTCCTCTTTGTAGATTGTTCAAACAGATTTTTGAATGTGATCTCATCATTGTGCAATATAGAAGTACACATACGCAGCTAGAATGCAAGCTGGACCCTCCAGAACAGCTGTTATTCCTTCAACAGCAACTACTGCTGAATCCCTTCCAACGTATCTGGAGTCACCTTTGCTGTACTCTTTCCCTGTCATTTTCCATTTATTAAAATTATTTAGTGCAGATATGTAGATCAAACTATCAAGTATATTAACAACGTACAAACTTCTGCAAGGTAAGTAGGATTCTTCTGCTTGAAAAACTCTGGAGTGAAAACAAAATAACCCTCAAGGATCATATGGGTGAGGCCAGTGAAAACCCACCAGCACATGAGAAGCTTGTCAAGTTTCGATATTTTAGGAAACCGCCCTGTCCATGACAATAATAATAGCTTCCATTAGATAATCAGTTGTCAGATAAAAGGCATTGTGCAATAGTCTAGTAAACTTTTTTGAGAATATATTTCTATTAAAAGAGGAAGAATTCCCATGTTCTGATTGGTAAGAAATATATAATATAATTCAAGTAAACATAAGTAAAGGCCAAAATCCTGCAACAGCAACTAGATCAACTTAAAACTTGTACCTAGACTATTTAATGCAAGCACAACCTATCTGCTGGAACTCCTATAAATTTAGAATATACCAAATAAAATTTTGAATTAGAATATTGAATGCATACCAAATAAATGTTTGAATTAGAATTTTGTGATTGAATGCATACAAACCTCATCCATATGGAAACTAAAACTTGGAAAGGTTCATAAGAAATGAAAATGAACATAAATATGTTACAAATCCCCTTTGCTATCATCAGACTATTACTCCCACCATCAGCAGTCACTGATCCAAAGTTATTATGTTTGACCATGAAAATCAAGCAGTGCTCCCTCAGTTCCCAGAACAAAGTCTAGATTACGAGGTCAGATGTCAAATAGGTTACTTATCAACTTCTAAAGTTTTCTAGATTATGAGGTCAGATGTCAAATAGGTTACTTATCAACTTCTAAAGCTTTCTGGATCTTAAACATGAGGTAGAGAAAATCAAATGATGTTGATGTTACAAATTGCAAAAATCAAAAAAAATTCCAATAAGCAACTTATCCAAAATTACCATGTCTGATCACATAAATCAATATACAATTTCCTAAGAATAGGCATGATTAATTAGCTACACAACGACAAAAGTGTACGTGAATGACCAGAGGATATGTATAAAATTGTATGAATACGGAAGATCTCTGTTGACATCAGATAATCAATCAGAAAGAAAATGCATATATAAGATAACAGATTCAGAAGCGAAATAACGATAGAAATAGGGATTTAAACTGAAAAATTGAAATATAATTGACTACCTGCGAGGATCCAGACGAAGGAGACAACTAGAAAGGAAGCGCAGCCATAAACAGTGAGAATGGTAGATTGAGAGAGGATAATTGGTACATAATCTGGTAAACTGAGATCTGTAGGAATGAAAGGATGAATCGATTCCGATGCCTGAATTCCGGCCATCCTTCCACAGCAGAAACTGAGAGAACACCCACTCACAAGTCAACTTCCGAAGGCCTTACCAAAGGGTTTTTGGCCTACGGTATTGAGCCCCTAGGTTCAAACCTCACGTTCAAATTTGGTGGTGAGAGTGTATGAGTTTATTTTTTGCAATTGTGTATATAAATATTATATACTTCAAAACTTCCTAAGGACGTGCGTACCGTCATCGGGTACCACGGTCGGGTTCACATCGGGTTGGGGCGGGTAGCCCGGGTACACGATACGGGTACTGTGGGTGCGGGTAAGAGTGGGTTCGGGAACCCGGTCCTAATTTTATTTTTTTATTTTTTATTTTTTAAATATAATCGGTGGGTGCGGGTAAAAGTGGGTTCAGAGGGTATGATAGGAAGCGGTACTCTATTTTAGGGTAAGAATGATAGGAAAGAAAAAAGCTGATGTGGCGTTGAGATGGCATCAAGGTTCAGAGGGTAAGATAGGAAGCGATACTCACGGTCTAAGGTCTTCGATTTAGACTGGTGTGTGTTTTCCTCAGAACCAAAAAAACCAATTATTATTTTTCTATTTTTATAAATAATTAATATATTTTTATTATTGATAAAATTAATTTTTTTATAACAAATATGTAAATATTTTTAGGAGTAAATTACGTTTTTCGTCTCTGTGGTTTGGTAAAAATTGCGGTTTTCATCCCTGGGGTTTTGTAATTTTGTTCCAGGCATACACAACTTGTGGCCACTCAGGTTTAATCAGGGCTGATGTCGTACAGTCATAATTTGCTAAGAGATTAGTCTAGGCATAACCTAGGATAAGGATGAAAATAGAAATTTTCAGCAAACCACAGGGACTAAAAATGTAATTTACTTTATTTTTAGTTATGTTTAGACCGTTAGAGCACCTCATTAAAGGGTCAAAATCTCTTAAATTGTTAACAAAAATGAAAATATTCTTATTTAATTTTAAAGAAGTTTTTTTTTCTTTCAAATCTTTGTAATGAAATCCATTCTTTTAGTTTTGTAAACATTTGGACCACTAATCTGTCAGATTTTGAAACATTTAATGATATAAAAGTTTACATGATATTTTATATTTATGAAAAAGTTACGATGAAGTTGACAAAAAGATTTGATATTCACATCATTAAATATTACATTAAGTATTTTTTTTTAAACTTTGTTATATTAACTAAATAGAAAATTTTAAAACTTTATTATATTAAATAAAAAAATATAAACTTTGTTAAATATTACATTTGTTTGAGAAAAAAAAAGAAATTATATGTTACGATAAATATGAACTAAGATGAGTTCATTGAATTTTAATCGGGTCAGACCGGGCCGAAACACTATTCTAAGACCCGGACTTTGATCGGGCCCGGACCAGACTGGGCTGGGCTTGAACACAAATATCCGAGCCCGCTTAGGCTTTTTATGAAAGCCCGGGCCCTAAACCATTTCCACCACCTACAACAATTGCACCACCACCCTCCTTATTAGAGTATTAGAGTGATAGGGTAGTTTGGTAATTTTTTTTGTATTGATTTAGGTGCCGTTTTGTTTTTTAAGAGGTCTGAAGTCTGAAGTCTTATTTCATTTCTGATTTATAAGAGATGGTACTGAAGTCTGAAATCTGAATCAGTAAGACTGTTTGTTTTTGTAATGTCTGAAGTCTGAAGTCTGAAATCTGAATCTGAATAAAAAATATTATTTGTTTTTATAAATTGAATAGATGATTTGTTTTTGTAAAATATATTTCTGAATAAAAAATATTGTTGTTTGCATTAAATATATGTTAAAAAAATTGTCTAGTGATAAGGCGTCTTTAAAGCAAAGCTTTCCATTAAATATATGTAAAAAGAAAATTGTCTCACTTCTTTTTCCAAAAGCATCACAGTTTTCAAGGAAGAGTTTGCTTCTATTTGTACATTTCTTTCTTCAAGAAACTTCACCGATGATGGGTTTCTTCTTCTCTTCCACCGAATCCTTCGCCGCCGGAAAATATATGTTGCCGGAATTTCACCGTCGCCGCCAACGATTTTATCGTCGCCGTCATAAACATCATTTGGAGAAATGATTTCAGGGAGTGAGAATGTCGAGGGGTGCTGGAAGAGAACGGCGAGAACGGCGATGGAGGGTCGCTTCTGGTGGCTGGAACGGCAAGAACGACGATTGCTGGAACAACCACGAAATGGAACGGCAGTCGATGGAGGAATAATTTCAGGTTGATGCAGATCGAGTAGTGAAGATGGAGAAGTGGTGATGGAGGCATGAAGCGATGGAGGCGACAGATGAGAAGGTTAGGGCATACTCAGAGGTTATAAGAGAAATGTTTGCCTCTTGTGAAATAAGAGAATTTCAGAGCTTTGAAGCTCTTTTTTCTTTTTAAAAAACAAACGATCTTAAACACAAAATGTCTGGCCGAAAATGATTTCAGAGGCTTTAAGACTTTTTTTCTAAAAAACAAACAGACCCTTAGTATAAATAAGTGTTGCTTGTAACAATTTTCATTCAAGTAATACAATTTCCAGTTTCCATTTCCTGATATGGTATCAGAGCAACAAATGTGGGTTGGATAAAATTTACTTCTCGGTCGGATGTTCTTCCACCGAGAGAACACATGAAGATTCTTTCATTATATTCTTCATAGATATCATCAAATGAGATGAAGAAAACCGATTGAAATGAATTTAATGAAAATGATTACAAGTGTAATACCCCGGGTAAGTCCGTTAGTTAAATCCTCTTTCCGTTAAATAAAGATAACTTTAAAGTTAGATGTTTAGAGTATGTTTGGGAAAAACTATGAGATTAGGGGTGTTTGGGTTAAATTTGAGAAGTTCAAGGTCTATTTGGTAAATTGTGGTTTAATATTACCTCTTAAGTCTTCAGATAGTTTTCATATACCAAAATTAGAAAGAGTGTGTGTGTGTGCGGGAGTTTTGGAGGCGAAGAAAGCGAAAGAAGGAAAGTTACGGTTTGAGCATCAATCGATTGGGTTAGAAACGATTTTGAGGTTAGTCCCTTTATATTTTGTGTTTATAATCATGAGTAGAAGATAGCTATCGGTTTAGAAACGTCGATTCCATTGTTTAGTGTTAGTCTCATTCGATTTCTGAGAAAATGGAACCGACTGTGTTCTTGATAGTCCCGGGGAAGTCCCGGTAGACTCCCGGTATGGTCGACTCCCGGTATGGTCGACTCCCGGTAGTGTGGAGTCCCGGTATAGTCGACTCCCGGTGGTGTCGACTTCCGGTATAGTGAACTCCCGGTATTGCTAACTCCCGGTACCAAAGAGTCCCGGTACTGTGTAGTCCCGGTACTGAGAAGCCCGGTACTCTGTATAGTCCCGGTAGTTGTTAAGTTTAGTGATACAGTTGAGAACAGGAACTGCTAAGCTTTATAGGTTGGCTAGTAAAGCAGTATATGTACCTTAAATTGTTTCAGATTCGGTGGAAGTCGTGGTAAGAGATAAGACAAGTTTGAAAGGAGCTTGCGAGCGTGTGTAAGAATCAAAACAGGTGAGTTTTACTTTAAAAGTATTTTTAACTGGAATGCATATCCATATGGTTTGGGAATGTGATAATTGGTGATTACGTGTTTATATGTATGGTATATGTGAATTATAATATATTGAGGTATTATGTTTACATAAGTATTATAATGTGTAATAATACGTTGGTCGGGCTTAGGACCGGTGTGTTTGGCTATAGAATCTGTATAGCGTTGTTTGGCTGTAGATGTTGTACAGCGTTGTAAATTATTAGTTGGCTTGCAACCAACTAATATGGCCAAGAGGAATGAGAAAGGAAGGTTCACGATGTGTGAAATCAAATTGATATATTTGAGTGTGCTGAATGATTTATATAAATAGGGTTTATATAAATGATTTCCAACTAACAGGGATTTATCTCACTTAGACCATCGTGTCTAACCCTCATTTTCATTTTAAAAATATGTATTCCAGGTGGTGGATCGCGTAAGAGCAAGTAATTAGAGTAATCGATGGATGGCTTATGTGGAGGATTAAGTGACGAAGATTTTGGCATGTTTAGCAGTTGTATTATAATGATTAAATGTTATGTATGTATTTAGTAAGAAGTGTAGTAGAATGTCTTCTTTTGATTGTAATAGTTTAAGGGACCGTACTTGTAATATGATGTTTCGTTTGATTAATCAATGTTATGTTACATTATGTGATTTGTTGTGTATATGGGATTTGGGTCGTTACAAATGGTATCAGAGCCTTAGTTTAAGGGATTTAGGTATGTGTATCTGTACCTAGACTTAAACTGCATGTGAAGTAGGATGTCCCTATCATTATAGAACCTTGGGATGATGAAGTATAAAAGGTAGAAGGAACATCATGTAAGGTAATTTCATATTACACATGGCCAGTGTAATTGTGATCTTACAGGTACATGTTTGAACTGGAATACCTTGTTATATGGGGTATGTGCTTATGTGTATATTAACCTTGTTTAAATCTACAGAATGGCAAGCGGTACACGGAATTCGATTCGAGGAGGAGGAAGAAATCCGAATAGTACGAATCCGCCGATAGGAACGGGGGACAGGGGAGGCAGAACTGGGGGCAGAACCGGGGGTAGAGCTGGAGGTCGAGCCGGAGGCAGAGCCCAGCCACAGGGTATAGAGTTCGTTACCAGGGATGATCTAATGGCAGAAATGGGAAGATTGCAGGCTAGCATACAAACAATGTTTGATCGGAACCGTCATAATGAAACTGGAATACGGGATCCCGGACCGGAAGATGAAATGCCAATCACATCGACTGTTGTACCAGTACAAAGGAGGTGCGACTACAAAATGTTTCTAAGCTGTAGACCTCCAACCTACTCAGGAGACAGGGATCCAGTGAAAGCAATGAGATGGATGAAGGAAATTGAAGCCATTTTTAAGACGAGTAAGTGCGCTGACGAAGATAGGGTATTGTATGGAACCGCAATGTTAAAGGGGGATGCTTTGTATTGGTGGGAATCCTTTATTCATTCTAAAGGATCTGATATTTATTCTACCCTCTCTTGGGAAGAATTTGTGATAGCCTACAGGAACGCATTTTGTCCCCAAGCAGCCGTCAAACAACTAGAATGGGAATTTATGAACTTACAACAAGGAAACTTATCCGTTCGAGACTACACCGCTAGCTTCCTGGAAAAGTCTCGGTTCGCAGAATACTACGTTGCTACGGGGGCGATGAAGACGGAAAGGTTTATCTTCGGGCTGAACTCAGAGGTTAGAAGGCTAGTAACTGCAAAAGGACCTGATACCTTCTCAGCTGCAGTTGATGCCGCGGAGAATGTTGAACGAGATATGAGAAGAGATGCTGGCGATAAAAGTATCGGGAAGAGAAAGTGGGAAGGACCACAATACGATCCGAAGAAGTCCCGATTTCAGAGGTATGATAACCGTCCGCCGTTTCGACCAGCGGAAAGACCATGTCGGAAGTGCAACCGTGTTCATCAAGGAAATTGCCAAGGTGATTTACGAGCGTGTTATAAGTGTGGGAAGACCGGGCACGTCCTTAAAGATTGTAAGGTAACGCGGCTATGTTTCTTATGCAATTCTCCGGATCACCTTCAGTCGGACTGTCCGCGGGGGAGGATACAGCAAGGTGGGTCGTCGGGCAGGCCAGCAATTGTTAAACCAGTAATACCAAGACTGGAACCGCCAGTAACCAGGGGTCGCGCATTTCAAATGACTGAGAAAGAAGCGGAGGAAACTCCGGATGTGGTCACAGGTACATTTTTGATAAACTCTACACGTGCTAAGGTGTTGTTTGATTCCGGTGCAAACCGATCGTTTGTGTCACCTACATTTGCTGCTTGCCTGTGTTTGAAACCTAAATTGTTAGAACATGCTCTATTAGTAGATACTGCGAATGATAACCAAGTGTCGGTTAGTGAAGTATTTGATGGTTGTGTGATTAATATAGAGGGATGTGGAGTGCCTATACAATTGTTTCCTATAACTTTGATAGAGTTTGACGTAGTAGTGGGAATGGACTGGTTAGCCGAGAATCAGGCTAATATAGTGTGTGATAAAAAGTTAATAAATGTTGTATTACCTGAGAGGGGGTCGGTAGTGATTTATGGTGATCGTAGGAATCATCAGTCTTGTCTTATATCGATGATAAAAGCACGTAGGTGTGTTAATAAGGGTTGTCAGAGTTACTTGGCCTACGTGATAGATATTAAGCCGGAAAAGAACAGGGTGGAAGATATCCCTATCGTTAGTGAATTCCCTGAAGTATTCCCTGAAGACTTGAATAGTCTTCCGCCCGTTAGACAAGTAGAGTTCGGGATAGACCTGATTCCTGGAGCCACTCCTATTGCTCGTGCACCATACCGACTAGCACCTCCAGAGATGAAAGAAATGATGACACAACTACAAGATCTATCCGATAAAGGCTTCATCAGACCTAGTTCTTCACCGTGGGGAGTACCAGTGTTATTTGTGAAAAAGAAGGATGGTTCGATGAGAATGTGTATCGACTACCGAGAACTGAATAAGCGCACGATAAAGAACAAGTATCCGTTACCCCGAATTGATGACCTCTTTGATCAGTTAGTTGGAGCTTGCTATTTCTCCAAGATTGATTTAAGATCCGGTTATCACCAGTTGAAAGTTAAGGAAGAAGACGTTCTAAAGACTGCCTTTCGAACAAGGTATGGACATCACGAATTCTTAGTGATGCCGTTCGGACTGACGAACGCTCCAGTTGCTTTTATGGATTTAATGAATCGGGTATGTAAGCCGTATCTCGATAAATTTGTTATTGTATTTATCGATGATATCCTTATCTATTCCCGATCCAAAGAGGATCACGTACAACATCTTCGTTTGGTTCTGGAGTTGCTGAAGAAAGAAAAGTTGTACGCTAAGTTCTCTAAATGTGAATTCTGGTTGCGAAAAGTTCAGTTTCTGGGGCACGTGGTTTCTGAGAAAGGTATACAAGTTGATCCGATGAAAGTGGAAGCAGTTGAAAAGTGGGAACCGCCGAAGACAGCAACCGAAGTACGTAGTTTTCTGGGTTTAGCCGGCTACTATCGGAAATTTATAAAAGACTTCTCTCGTATCGCAACGCCTTTGACTAAGCTGACCCGGAAGAACCTGAAGTTTGAGTGGAAAGCAGAACAAGACGAGGCATTCCGGATATTGAAAGAGAAACTGTGCAGCGCACCGATTCTATCACTACCTGAAGGTTCGGAAGATTTTGTTGTTTATAGTGATGCGTCAAAACTGGGATTGGGATGTGTACTTATGCAGCGGGGAAAGGTTATTGCTTATGCTTCTCGTCAATTAAAGGATCATGAAAGACAGTATCCTACGCATGACATGGAGCTTGCAGCAGTTGTCTTCGCGTTGAAGATTTGGAGACATTATCTGTATGGTTCCAAATATCAGATTTATACTGATCACAAGAGTCTCCAACACCTCTTTGATCAGAAGGAACTAAATATGAGACAAAGGAGATGTCTAGAATTGCTGAACGATTACGACTGTGAAATCCTTTATCACCCAGGAAAGGCGAATGTGGTGGCGGATGCATTGAGTCGTCAAGAAAGGAGTGGAACAATAAAAGTTATTTCGCTACGAACTGAACTCCTACCCAATATATTTGATGAATTGCAGAAGTGTCAAATAGAGGCTTATCAAGATGAACATCTGAAATCAGAACGGTTAGCGGGGATGTCAGCATTGCTAGTGAAAGATGATCGGGGGGTTATTGTGTCTGGAAAACAGAGTGTGGGTACCTCGATTGGGTGGGTTACGTGATCGTGTTTTACAAGAAGCTCATCAATCCCGTTTCGCTATTCACCCAGGTACCAACAAGATGTATAAAGACCTAAAGCAATTCTATTGGTGGCCAGGGATAAAAAGAGGGATTGCTCAATATGTGGAAAGATGTGATACTTGTAAGAAAGTGAAGATCGAACACCAAAACCCGTTTGGTCAACTACAGCGACTAGAAATACCTATGTGGAAGTGGGAGCAGATTACCACAGACTTCATCACGAAGCTACCAAGGACTCCGAAGGGATTTGATTCTATTTGGGTGATCGTCGACAGATTGACCAAGTCTGCACACTTTCTACCGATAAAGGAAACCGATTCGATGGAACGATTAGCTAAGCTGTACATTGACGAAATAGTAACTCGGCATGGAGTTCCGATATCGATTATTTCTGATCGTGATAGTCGTTTTACTTCAAGATTCTGGAGAAGTTTTCAAAGGGAAATGGGGACACAGATAAAGTTAAGTACGACGTATCATCCCCAAACAGATGGGCAGAGTGAACGAACGATTCAGACCTTAGAAGATATGCTCCGGGCTTGCATTGTTGATTTTGGGGGATCATGGGATAAGCATTTACCGTTGATCGAATTCGCTTACAACAACAGTTATCATTCCAGCATACAAGCGGCACCGTTCGAAGTACTGTATGGTAGGAAATGTCGAACACCTCTGTGTTGGAACGAGGTGGGAGAGAAACAGTTAGCGGGACCGGAAATAGTTCAGTTAACCGCCGATAAGGTTACTCAGATCCGTGAACGATTAAAAGTGGCTCAAGACAGACAGAAAAGCTACGCTGACCGACGCCGAAAACCATTGGAAATTCAAGTTGGAGATTACGTGATGTTAAAGGTTTCGCCGTGGAAAGGAGTCATCAGATTTGGACGACAAGGTAAACTTAGCCCTAGGAATATTGGACCATTTGCAATAACAGAAAGGATCGGTGAAGTTGCTTACCGATTAGATCTTCCACCAGAATTGAGCAGAATACATAATGCGTTTCATGTATCGAATTTCCGAAAGTGTCTAATTACTCCAGATCAGGCAGTCTCTCTACCAGATATCCGAGTCGACGAAAAACTGAATTATGTGGAAGAGCCGGAAGCTATAGTTGATCGTAAAGTTAAAGTGCTGCGGAATAAGGAAATCAGGCAAGTGAAAGTTCAGTGGAGGCATCATAGAGGTCAGGATGCTACGTGGGAATCAGAGATGGAAATGAGAGCCAAATACCCTCATATTTTTACTTAACTGAATTCCGGGACGGAATTCTTTTAAGGGGGAGATGATGTAATACCCCGGGTAAGTCCGTTAGTTAAATCCTCTTTCCGTTAAATAAAGATAACTTTAAAGTTAGATGTTTAGAGTATGTTTGGGAAAACTATGAGATTAGGGGTGTTTGGGTTAAATTTGAGAAGTTCAAGGTCTATTTGGTAAATTGTGGTTTAATATTACCTCTTAAGTCTTCAGATAGTTTTCATATACCAAAATTAGAAAGTGTGTGTGTGTGTGCGGGAGTTTTGGAGGCGAAGAAAGCGAAAGAAGGAAAGTTACGGTTTGAGCATCAATCGATTGGGTTAGAAACGATTTTGAGGTTAGTCCCTTTATATTTTGTGTTTATAATCACGAGTAGAAGATAGCTATCGGTTTAGAAACGTCGATTCCATTGTTTAGTGTTAGTCTCATTCGATTTCTGAGAAAATGGAACCGACTGTGTTCTTGATAGTCCCGGGGAAGTCCCGGTAGACTCCCGGTATGGTCGACTCCCGGTATGGTCGACTCCCGGTAGTGTGGAGTCCCGGTATAGTCGACTCCCGGTGGTGTCGACTTCCGGTATAGTGAACTCCCGGTATTGCTAACTCCCGGTACCAAAGAGTCCCGGTACTGTGTAGTCCCGGTACTGAGAAGCCCGGTACTCTGTATAGTCCCGGTAGTTGTTAAGTTTAGTGATACAGTTGAGAACAGGAACTGCTAAGCTTTATAGGTTGGCTAGTAAAGCAGTATATGTACCTTAAATTGTTTCAGATTCGGTGGAAGTCGTGGTAAGAGATAAGACAGGTTTGAAAGGAGCTTGCGAGCGTGTGTAAGAATCAAAACAGGTTAGTTTTACTTTAAAAGTATTTTTAACTGGAATGCATATCCATATGGTTTGGGAATGTGATAATTGGTGATTACGTGTTTATATGTATGGTATATGTGAATTATAATATATTGAGGTATTATGTTTACATAAGTATTATAATGTGTTATAATACGTTGGCCGGGCTTAGGACCGGTGTGTTTGGCTATAGAATCTGTATAGCGTTGTTTGGCTGTAGATGTTGTACAGCGTTGTAAATTATTAGTTGGCTTGCAACCAACTAATATGGCCAGGAGGAATGAGAAAGGAAGGTACACGATGTGTGAAATCAAATTGATATATTTGAGTGTGCTGAATGATTTATATGAATAGGGTTTATATAAATGATTTCCAACTAACAGGGATTTATCTCACTTAGACCATCGTGTCTAACCCTCATTTTCATTTTAAAAATATGTATTCCAGGTGGTGGATCGCGTAAGAGCAAGTAATTAGAGTAATCGATGGATGGCTTATGTGGAGGATTAAGTGACGAAGATTTTGGCATGTTTAGCAGTTGTATTATAATGATTAAATGTTATGTATGTATTTAGTAAGAAGTGTAGTAGAATGTCTTCTTTTGATTGTAATAGTTTAAGGGATCGTACTTGTAATATGATGTTTCGTTTGATTAATCAATGTTATGTTACATTATGTGATTTGTTGTGTATATGGGATTTGGGTCGTTACAACAAGCAACACCTATTTAATACTAAACTAATACAATACACATTACCAAACTACCCTATCACTCTAATACTCTAAGGGGTTGTTTGATTACCTCTTAATGGTTTCATTAAGAGGCAACCTCTAAATCGCTAAGAGGTAAATCCTGTGTGGCAAAAAAAATGGCTGCTTCTTAATGGTTCTAAAACCCTCTGAATGATTTAGCATCATGGGTCTCCCTTAATCATCCAGTACCCTGATTTCATTCTAAACAATTACCAAACAACCATATTTTATTCTGCACTATATCATAAAAGCCTCTTAATCATTCTGACCATTTAATCATTCTGCACTAAACCATTCAGCAACCGCTAATAATCCTCTACACGAGCTTTGGGTATCTTTTATAATTACGACCAACAAACTCTTCAATTTATATGTTTTGGTCACAGAACAAGTCTTTTCATTTTTTGACCATTTTAAAAATGGGGTGACATACTGACATCCATATTTTATAGTCAAATGTCTTATTAGGTATATTTTTCAAACTTCAAAAACCTTTTATATCTTATACCCAAAAATAACATCTTATTAAATACTCTTTATGAAACACAAACACATTTAAGAGGCTTTATTGTTTTGATTTTTTTTAACAGCAACCAAATAGAATAGATTAAAGGGAAATTAATTAAAATGCCAAAAGTTTGACCAAGTGTTACCCATATGCCACAAAAATTTCGTGGTTTACCAAAATGCCCTAATGGCCCGCGATGGACCCCGCGATCGCGGGATAAGGCTGACGTGGCACGAGCTTTGGCCAAAATGTGTCCCGCAGAGCCCCTCAACTTTGGCCGCGGTGCACTTTTGGTCCCTCCCCGCGATCGCAGCCCGCGATGGACCAAAATTTTACAGTTTTGGTCCCTGAAATTTTACACTTTTGGTCCCTGAAAATTTACACTTTCAGCCCCTGTACTTAGACGAATCTTGCATGCTTTTACTGTTTTTTCCACAATTATTGTACTTTGAAGACCGATTTGTGGTTGAAATTCATTTGCATGTTTTCATCAATGTTAAATCAGTGTTTTTGGAATACCAGTTTGTGGATGAAATGAGAGATTGGTTGTCATCAATGTTGGTTGTTTCATTGATAAATAGATGTAAAATGCAATCCATAATCCACACACCGATTTCATACTTCTTTCTTGATTTCTTTCTGCAATATTTTGTGTTTGAGATACTACTGAAAAAATGAGTTCATCTGTTGCAAAAGTTAAGCTATATTTCTGTTTTGATGGTGAATGGGAGCAAGATAACAATGAGTGGAATTTTGCTTATAAATCTAAGCATGGTGTAAAAGTGCCAGTAAACTATACTCATCAGAAATTTCTTGCATACGCCATGCAAAAATGTGGAATCAACCCTTCTGCTGTTTGCAAGTTAGTTTTAAAAATGGCGATGGGTCATTTGTGGATTTATCCAACGATGGGGATATCTCTACATTTCTGCACTTTGCAGTCGATTCAGAAAGGCCCCCATTACTTTTTGTGTATCCCGGCGTATCCGACGAAAACGACGACGACGGTGACGACGACGGTGACGACGAAGACCTCCAAATAGAGCAGCCTGATTCTCAATTTCAGGCGTCCGACGCCCCAACGGTTCATTTAGATCATTCATATGGTCTTAACGACTGTATTCTGGAGACGCAACAACAACAACCACCACAACCACACGAAGGGCGTACTGCTGGAGTTACTGATGACGAAACCCACGTTTTCAGAACGGGTAATTCTGAAATAGACAGATCAGACACCGATAGTGATGATCACGAAGAATATACCCCTAGTAGAAAATCATGTAGTCAGATAAATGACTTTTTTGATATGCCCCCTATTCTTCCACACTCCCATACCCAGACACAAACCTACGAACCTACACCTTATATTCGCAGTGAAATGTTACATGTAGGTCAGATATTCGAGTCGAAGGATCTCTTGGCAAGTCAGGTCGGACTTAAGTTCTTGGAAGAGGGTTTCGAAAAGCGCACGTCGAAATCTAACAAAACTAGATACATAGTTGAATGTGCCAGAAAAAACTGTGACTGGAGGATGTACGCGATTGACACGGGTGGCAAAGAAGGGGCGTTCATGATTAGAAAGTTGCACGACGTACACACTTGTACGAGGACTCAACTGAATCCCCACCACAAACAAGCCGGCAAAAAGACTTTGGGTGCGATACTGAAAAACAAATTTCTTGATGTTAGTAGGTCATTGCGTCCAAAGGACATCGTCCACGATGTTCACCAGCAGTTCGGCATCACGATTGATTACCACCAAGCTTGGCGTGCGCGATGCCATGCACTGTTTATGGTGAGAGGCACGTTCGAGGAGTCGTATGAACGACTCCCGACATATGTATATAATTTGCAGCTGCAGAACCCTGGTACTGTCACGCAGCTACGGACCGATTCACGTCGACGGTTTGAGATGTGCTTCGTGGCCCTTGGACCCGCGGTACGTATTTTAACACGTCATTTGTTTACACATTATAAACTATAACATTTACAAAGGAAAACCACCTATGTTTTGGCAGATCCGCACATTTGTGGCAAATCTACGTCGTGTCCTGATAATAGACGCAGCCCATTTAAAGGGTCGTTACTTGGGTATGATGTTCCTGGCGGCTGCCATGGACGGGGATAACTCCATCGTTCCAGTAGCTTTCGGCGTAGGCAAGTCCGAAACCGGGGACGAGTGGACTTGGTTTATGTCCATGTTGAGACAAGCTATCGGAGACCCGCAAGGGTTGGTGTTTATGTCTGACAGGGCTCCTTCCATAAGCGCCGCAATCTCTGCCATCTACCCAAACGCCCCTCACGCCATATGCTGTCGATATTTGGAGATGAACGCCAAATCCAAGGACAAACGTATTACGACCAACAAGGATGTCTATTGGGCGGCATGCAGAGCATATACGGATCGGGAGTTTAACAAGTACATGAATATGCTACAATATAGTGCCGACGAAGCATCCAAAGTCTTTGACGAAGCTGGACCGGAGAGGTGGTCCGCGGCCCATTTTCCTGGACAACGGTATGACATTCTGACCTCGAATAGTGCAGAATCTGTGAATGCACTCTCCCGTTTTGCGCGTAGATGTCCGATTGTTAATCTTATGGAATACTTTCGGGCCTTTCAACAAGAGTGGTACCAAATTCGACGCCTAATGTAATAACCATGTATTTTATATACGAATTATATATGAAATTTTAATTAGGTTTTTATTAAAGTGTCTTATGGAGTTAGAAGTTAAGGGGTAGGTTTTAATTTGTATCTGAAAGATTAGGGGTATTTATTGTCAAGTGATATAAGCTTAGGGTGGATTTAGTATTTTTGCCAAACATTACTACCACCATCGCCTTTAACACTTCATTTGGAAGATGAAGTCTTCCATTAAGTAAAATATAGAAGTAACTTAATTGGTGTGTGTGTGTGTTTTATGCGAAGAAGAAAAGAGAGAGAAATAGAGCCGTGAGAAGGAAATTAAGAGAAGGAAGAAGGATTTCTGCTACTGAGATTTAAGGATTTATCTGAAGAAAACAAGGTAACAATTCATCTATTCTTGTATGTGTTTTTAAACTATTAAAAGTCTTCTTGAGGTTGCAAGATAAGTTTTAGGTGGGTTTTGGTTAAAAATGGATGTTTTGAGGAATCTGAGCTTATGTTTAGGTTATGTTATTAGTCTTAAACATATCTGCAAATTATCAGTAACATGCATAGTATAAAACTGCAAAAATCTGGGTTTTAGGATGAACAGTGGACTGAGACATTCATCGAAGTCGCAATGGACGACTGCGACATTCATCGAAGTCGCAATGGACGACTGCGACATTCATCGAAGTCGCAATGGTTGGTTGCGACTTGGTTATGAAGTCGCAATGGTCGTTTGCGACTTGGCTTGGAATCGCAGTAGTTGATTGCGATTTGGGTTAGGAATCGCAGTAGTTGATTGCGACTTAGGATTGAAGTCGCAATAGTGGGTTGCGATTTCGGGGTGAAGTCGCAGTAGATGGTTGCGACTTGGTACTATTCATTGTGATTTTATTTTACTTTTTAGTGGGTTGCGACTTGAGTCGAGGATTTCGTAAGTTTAGTTTTAAAAAGAGATATTTGGTATTTTATATGATTTCAGATTTTGTGAAGGATCGACATACGTGATATTAACTTGGGAAGACTTTTGTGATAAACATTCAGGTGAGTTTTTCTTTAAAGAGTATTTTACTGGAATGCATTATGTGAATAACGAATGTTTGATAAAGTATATGAATATGTCATACGTGGGTGATTATAATATATTGAGATATTATAATTACGTGAGTATTATATGAAAATATAATACGTGGCCGGGCTTTGGACCGGTGTGATAAATTGGCTCGCAACCAATTGATATTGGCCATTGGTGGAGGGTTAAGGTGGAATGAGACAGGCATAATGTATAAATCTTAGTTGGTATTAATTTATGTGTGATGTATGTGTATTTATACGAAGAGTATTTTATGTAAATGAAATTTTTAATGATTTACAAATGTCAGGGATTTACTCACTAGACCCTTAGGTCTAACCCTCATTTTCTGTTTCAAAAATTATGTATTCCAGGTGATGGTTCCAGTAAGAACAAGTAAATAGAGTACCTGTTGACTAGCTTATGAGAAGATGATCATCATGATGATATGGATGCTTTTGTATTTATAATTTTATTGTTATTACTATGTAACTTAAAGTGGATCGAGTTGTACTGAATCTTTATGTTCAGACTTTAGATGGGACCAAATGTGAAATATGAAGTACTTTGTTGTAAACATGTTATGGATTATATGTTATATGTATATTCAAATTGTGGGTTGTTACACCTAAAAGGAGCTGAGATGCAAAATGCACTCACACCAACGGCGGAGAAGATCATTCGGTACAGGGCGCGTCGTGCGGCGACATGGCCGGTAAGAGCAATCGGGTATGGGAAGTACGAGGTGCATGATGACTATCTTCACGCGATTGTGAATATGGAAGACCACCTTTGTTCGTGTTGCGAATGGCAAAAATCTGGGTTACCGTGCGGCCATGCCATCGCTGCGGCAACACATATGGGTCGTAGAGATTGCGGTGACTTTACTGTACCTTTCTTCACGTCCGAATATTACCGGAGAACATACGTGGAGGTAATAAACCCAGCTGGACCCCCTGCAGCATGGGTGTATCCACCCGACCCGCTTCCGCCATGCTATCCACCTTTAATGGATAAGAACAGAGCCGGGAGACCGAGAAAGAACGACCGACGTCCATCACGTGGTGAAAGTTCGATACAACGAAGATGTACTCGGTGCCAATGCGTAGGACACACTCGTGGAGAGTGTCCAAATCCCGCCCCTTCAACCGTGCCAAGGAGACATTCAGTCAGTCACACCCCGGGCCCGTCACAGCTTGAACCATATGGAACAAACACATATGATACTGTTGATCTAAACGCTGATTTGTAAAAGATATATATATATATATATTCATATTATATATACACACATACATATGCTTCTAAATGAACATTGATAACACATCTAGTTTGTAAATGATATATATTCATATTATATATATACACACACATACATATGCTTCTAAATGAACATTGATAACACAACTAGTTTGTAAATGATATATATATTCATATTATATATACACACATACATATGCTTCTAAATGAACATTGATAACACAGCTAGTTTGTAAATGATATATATATATTCATATTATATATACACACATACATATGCTTTTAAATGAACATTGATAACACAGCTAGTTTGTAAATGATATATATATATATATATATATATATATATATATATATATATATATATATTCATATTATATATACACACATACATATGCTTTTAAATGAACATTGATAACACAGCTAGTTTGTATTCCATCCAACATGCTCTTCATCTTCAATCTTTCTGACCCTTCTTCAACGGCTTCTGCTTTTGCAACCACGTATGGTCATTGTGTACCACAACCCGGACACACTTTAGCAAATGAGTTGAGGTAACCTCTGACTTGACCTTACATGATGTAAAAAAACAACAAAAAAATACAAACAACAACACAGTAAAAAAATACAAAACAACACAGTAAAAAAATACAAAACAACTAAAACAACCACCACCTACTTAAAAATTGATTTAGTTTCATCAATCCAAGATTGCTTCTCGTTTACCTTCGCTTGAATAATTGCGAAGTCTTGCAGAATATGGTGAATTGCTTCTTGTTCTCGACGAACACGAGCCTCCTGAGCTTTTATATCCCCTTTCATCCTTTTGATCTCCCCGTCTTCCTCTTCGATCTTTCTCAAATGGATTGCCTTCCTGTCCATCATTTTTTTCCACTCTTCTGTTAGTTCATCTATCTCCTTTTCCTTTTTTGCTATGGCGACCTCGATTTGAGGTGGCATTTTTTCAGGAGTAGACTTAGGGTTTGATGACGATGCCATTTGTGGATGAAATGAGAGAAGAGAAATCAAGAGAGAAAGCAATTCAAAGAAAGAAAGCAAGAGAGAAATCAAGAAAGAAAGCAAGAACAAGTGTGAATTGTGAATTGTGAATTGCATATTACTGATATTTATGGATGAAATCTCAAACATGCCAGTGAATTTGAACCACAAATTGGTCTTCAAAGTACAATAATTGTGGAAAAAAACAGTAAAAGCATGCAAGATTCGTCTAAGTACAGGGGCTGAAAGTGTAAATTTTCAGGGACCAAAAGTGTAAAATTTCAGGGACCAAAACTGTAAAATTTTGGTCCATCGCGGGCTGCGATCGCGGGGAGGGACCAAAAGTGCACCGCGGCCAAAGTTGAGGGGCTCCGCGGGACACATTTTGGCCAAAGCTCGTGCCACGTCAGCCCTATCCCACGATCGCGGGGTCCATCGCGGGCCATTAGGGCATTTTGGTAAACCGCGAAATTTTTGTGGCATTTTGGTAAGTTGATGTTTGACTTTTGGCATTTTAATTAATTTCAACCACCACAAATACAATAAAGTCCACCCAAGAGGGTTAAAACAAACAGCAGCAGCAGCAAACGAAAGGAAAAACAAGGCCACAGGCCGCAAACCGAAGACGAAGAAAGAGAACAGCTAAGTTTTGCGAGGCTCAAAACAGCCCCACGTCATCGCCAACGACCGGCGGAACGAGACCACCAAACACGACACCCCTCTTGCGTCACGTGGTAGGATCTGTCTACCACCTCGTCCAATGCATCGCCAACTTCGATTCCCTTTTCTTGATCCATTCGAACGAAATTCTTTAGAAGTCAAAAACGTAGTCGACGATCTTTCTCTTTTCACCTTTGAAAACAACCTTGTTTGAGTTGTTTCTATGTGCCCAAATGAGGTACAAGAAAGCCCACCTCGATTCCCTTCTCTTTATTGTTTTAATTTATAATACTTTTAATATAATATATAATATATATTATTTTATTTATTATTTATCAATTAAATGTATATTTTTAATACAAATATAAAAAAATCCTCCAAAAAGATTCGCATCCAAATTTTTACAGCTAAATTGCTAATAGATAAAAAAAATTGATATGATATATGACTGTTAATTTTTTTTTGGCTACCTTTTTATCTTGAGTATCCATAATAATGAAATTTCATTTCAATTGCAAATGGACCACATCAGCGTCACATCAGTTTTTCAATTATCTTGAAATTATCCCCTACAACAATGAAATTTCACTCACTTTCTAAAGTGACATCTCATCATAAAAAACTATATTTTAATCAAATAACAACAAAACTACAATTAAATACTCTTTACTATAATTTAATATGAAATATTTTATTAATTAAATAACTATAATTAAATACTCTCTACAAAACTACAATTAAATATTCTCTACAAAACATTATAAAACATGATTTGACATAAACCAATTTCTAATTTAAAAATTATTTCTTACAATTTCTTATACTATTCACTGTCACATCAGCAAAAAGTACTGATTTGACATTTGCAAATTACCAAAATCAATTTCTAATTTATCAATCATACTCACAACCACTAAAATTTTCATTTTAGCAATCCTACATGATATTTTTGCAATCCTAATGAAATTCGTGTTGTGGATGCTCTAATATTTAGTAGAAATAAAATATTTGATGATCTATATAATAATATATTTTTGTTCATAAAGCAAAAGTGTGTTTAGAAAATGCACTTAGGAAGAGTTGTTCCTCCATGTGAACCATCTATCTTTCTCATACCACTTTTTGGTGGTACTTTATGGACCCCTTAATTAATTAGGGAAATTAATTGAAATACCCTTAGTTGAGGTTCATCTAAATGCCCCATCTCTCTTCAAATTAACAAAAATACCCTGAAAATCCGTGACCCAACCCGTGACCCACGGATTTTTATACAAAAATTGACTTACACGGTACATAAGCCCGTGGGAGTCCGTGGGAGCCCGTGGCCGACAACCGAATTCGTGGCCCTAAGCTAAAGTCCGTGGCCCACGGGATTGTGGCTGGAAACCCTAATCCGTGGTTCGGTCCTACCTACCCCACCCACACCCATTTAATTCGTGGCCATTCTATAAATTGAAGAGGGGGACCACGAGAAACACACAACTCTCACTCTCACTCTCTCATCATAGTCGTGTGGTGCACACGTTTAAACAACGTGAACGTGATGGCTCGTAAGGTAAGTTTTGAAACCTCGTTGTTGTATTTATGTGTTATTTGTGTTTTAATAAAATGTGTTTTATATATTTGTTCGAATATATAAGTTAAGTTTCATAACCTCATTGTGTTATATATAGCGTGTTTTATTAAAATATGTCTAAACTGTGTTATATATTTGTTATATTAGAGCCTGTTTTTTTAATAAAATGTGTGTTATTAATATCATCTTATTTCTAAAAATGTGTGTTAGATATATATCATGATTTTTATAAAAATGTTTGTTAGATATATGATGATTTTTATAAAAATGTTTGTTAGATTAGAGCCTGTTTTTTTTATAAAAATATTTTTTTATAAAAATATTTTTTTATAAAAATGTTTATAAAAATGTTAGATTAGAGCCTGTTTTTTTTATAAAAATGTTTGTTATGATGATTTTTATAAAAATGTTTGTTATGATGATTTTTATAAAAATGTTTGTTGGATTAGTGTAACAACCCAAGTTCACTAAAATAAAACTTATAACAATACAACCAAACATGGTCCCAAAGTACACAATTAAAATTTACTCTAAACTCGCAGCGGAAACCACCTTCACAACTGAGATACTACAAGAAGCCCGACGGTACTCTACAAGTCTTCACTAGACTCTAGCTCTTCTACAACTCCACAACCTTCCATCATCAGCAGATGAAATTCCAAGCACGACGGTCACCTGAAAATGGTTTTAGTTTTTGAAAAGTGAGGGTTAGACCATGAGGTCTAGTGAATTCCCTCTTAAAAGTATTCACAAGTCATTTAAGAAAAACGTTTCATTTCAAAACAGTAACGTATCAAATTATGTACTCAACAATGGCATACACAGCGGAGATGACCATGGCAAACACCCTACAAAGCCGGGCACGGCGAACACCCTACAAAGCCGGGCACGGCGAACACCCTACAAAGCCGGGCACGGCAAACACCCTACAAAGTCGGGCACGGCAAACACCCTACAAAGCCGGGCACGGCAACCAAAGTAGTCCTCTCCACTGTGCAACCCGACTCCACCCATAGCAATAACCAAACAAGCATGTAATCAACACTCACGCATAACTGTACGTATAAACAACTTGTATGCACTTGTAAACATTTCCATGTCATGCACAATAAAACCTTTCAAAAACGTTTAATCATGTCGTCATGCTCATAACCATAATCAGTTAAGAAAACTTTACCAAAACGTTTAATCATGTCATCATGCTCGAACCAAATTCATATACGAAAACTTTAGCAAACCATTTCATTTGCACCAAAAAGGGGTAGGGAACTCACCTTAGCCTTAGCACATCGACACACGCTCCGAAACCCACGTTTGTTCAAACCGAACACCTGAATTGGACACCACAAGAATGGTGTTAAACCATCTAACCATACTCCCAAAACATCCTTAACAAACCCCCAAAACAACCCTCCAACCGACGCCTCAATCCTAGACCCGAACGAACAACGAAACGGAAAAGAGAGTTGGGAGGCCAGAGCTTGGCGCCAATGGTGGCGCCGATCCATCAGCGCCGAGATCGGCGCGGGGCTCTGGTCTGCCCTGCACGATTTTTCTTCCAAAAACCCAAGGGTTTCTCATCCCAAACTTTCCCAAACCATTTCTAAACCTCCCAAATCGATATTCTGGACACAAGAAACATTAAGAATCAACCACCAACACTATAAACAACAAAAACCCATGAAATCCATCTAATGTTTCATGAATTCAAACCTCAAAACTCAAAAACTCAATCTTCATAGAAAATGGAGATTACCAAGCATACAAGATGGAGTTTCCTACTGAATTGGTCAAAACTTATAGGGAATCAATCCCAAAATCATTTGCCCTCTTTCTTCCATTGATTAAAACTCAACAACAAATGGATTATCAAATCCCCAAACCATAAACTAGTCTAGCCAATCGTAAAGAAGAAGAAGAAGAAGAAATCAAACCTTGGAGAGGATGACTCAAACCATGTGCTGCAACCCTCCTCCTTTCTCTTCCAATTTGGATTCTCCTCCTCCCTCAATTCTCCTCTAAAAAACGCAAGAACCAAAATGAAATGAAGACAATTAGGGTTTTCACCATATTTATGTTTCCAATTTCATACTCTTGAGCACATAAGTTTCAAATTTCACACTTTGGCCACCCAATTCTCATTTTATTCCAAAATACTACAAAAGAAAAATATGGGATGTTACATCACCTCTCCCTTATTAGAATTCCGTCCTCGGAATTCCATTGCCGGACACATGCTGCAATTGGAGTTAACTTTCGACTTCCAATACTCACATACCCAAACAAAATTTCTTAAGGGGTTGCAAATACATCTCTAATGTTCCATAACTTCACCGTGTACATCTAATTCATTCAATAATTTCCCCCAATCCTTTCGATAACTGCCACTACTCCAAAACAATGTGGTCCAACTCAACCTCCTATTGAAACACACTACTCCAAACCATGGGAATGTTTTTCCCATCCAACTGTTATCCCGACTTGAGATTGAAATTACTCATACCTTCTAATCCAGTCATCTTAGTTCCATTCACCTATCCATCCACTCCTGATCAGCATCGACCACATACAGTATTCTTTGACATCGCTCCTAGGCCAACAACTACACTCTCGGGATACTCGTTCATATATTAATAACAAGTCAATACTCATTTTGTTTATAAAACAAAACCTCGCAATAAAACGTTTCCAATATTTTCGGAACGAAGGTTTTCTTCCACAAATAAAAGCGTGAAATAATTTGTAGATCACTAAGTTCAAAGCTTTATCGTATAATGAAAACAAGTTTGTCTTTTATTTTAAAGAAAACACACGCTCGCACGCGTCAACTCATCTTCCAAACAAGAAAACCTGTCATGCACGTACATGCTTTTAACATGAAAGAACTCGGGTAATACGTTTAATGACATAATGCATGAAATTCAATATGCAATTGAAGGCTATTCACCCTAACCAAGTCAACCGTTGCACTCACTTCAACTCTTCACTGATACCATACTATGACCAACAACCGCTTTCTTACTTATGCTACAACGTGTAGTACAAGCGCTTCACAACCCACTTGATCGACCACTCAACATGGTTTCACAATCGACCACTTAGCTCACCTTCTATTCTCATACATACCTCAAAACAACACTGATATCTTGCAATCATTAACCTTGCCACTAAACCGCTTGACTAAGGAATCCAAGACTAGATTCCCTCACTCGATCTTGAATTGAAGGCATTCAAGATGCTAACATAATTCTCACTTCCTATCCCAGAGAGTTTACATCTAGACAACTCATTAACAATCCAGACAACACTTCTTCTAGAAGTTACAAACATCATATCTCAAGGGATCTCCCAAGACACATCAACTCTTTGCTATCAAACACAAGGTTAGAACCTTCTACATACTGCCACCCTCACCACCCATCCCGACAATAGAGATTGATCACACCCATACACCTGTAAATCCATAATAGCATTGGCCAGATGCTACTTGAATTTACCTTACATGAGGGTTCTCACTACCATTGTCAAGATATCCTATGGTTACGGTCATTCCTAATGGCTTCCTATATCTCAGTTGTGTCTCACCCTACACCACAGTTTAAGTTTAGGCCCATCCGGTCACCTAAATCCCTTAAACTATGGCTCTGATACCATTTGTAACAACCCAAGTTCACTAAAATAAAACTTATAACAATACAACCAAACATGGTCCCAAAGTACACAATTAAAATTTACTCTAAACTCGCAGCGGAAACCACCTTCACAACTGAGATACTACAAGAAGCCCGACGGTACTCTACAAGTCTTCACTAGACTCTAGCTCTTCTACAACTCCACAACCTTCCATCATCAGCAGATGAAATTCCAAGCACGACAGTCACCTGAAAATGGTTTTAGTTTTTGAAAAGTGAGGGTTAGACCATGAGGTCTAGTGAATTCCCTCTTAAAAGTATTCACAAGTCATTTAAGAAAAACGTTTCATTTCAAAACAGTAACGTATCAAATTATGTACTCAACAATGGCATACACAGCGGAGATGAC
Organism: Saussurea involucrata; assembly: GCA_033807775.1. Lineage (NCBI taxonomy): Eukaryota > Viridiplantae > Streptophyta > Magnoliopsida > Asterales > Asteraceae > Saussurea > Saussurea involucrata. The sequence continues at coordinate 12,033,179 of CM066327.1, read as the reverse complement.
CATGGCAAACACCCTACAAAGCCGGGCACGGCGAACACCCTACAAAGCCGGGCACGGCAAACACCCTACAAAGCCGGGCACGGCAAACACCCTACAAAGCCGAGCACGACAACCAAAGTAGTCCTCTCCACTGTGCAACCCGACTCCACCCATAGCAATAACCAAACAAGCATGTAATCAACACTCACGCATAACTGTACGTATAAACAACTTGTATGCACTTGTAAACATTTCCATGTCATGCACAATAAAACCTTTCCAAAACGTTTAATCATGTTGTCATGCTCATAACCATAATCAGTTAAGAAAACTTTACCAAAACGTTTAATCATGTCATCATGCTCGAACCAAATTCATATACGAAAACTTTAGCAAAACATTTCATTTGCACCAAAAAGGGGTAGGGAACTCACCTTAGCCTTAGCACATCGACACACGCTCCGAAACCCACGTTTGTTCAAACCGAACACCTGAATTGGACACCACAAGAATGGTGTTAAACCATCTAACCATACTCCCAAAACATCCTTAACAAACCCCCAAAACAACCCTCCAACCGACGCCTCAATCCTAGACCCGAACGAACAACGAAACGGAAAAGAGAGTTGGGAGGCCAGAGCTTGGCGCCAATGGTGGCGCCGATCCATCAGCGCCGAGATCGGCGCGGGGCTCTGGTCTGCCCTGCACGATTTTTCTTCCAAAAACCCAAGGGTTTCTCATCCCAAACTTTCCCAAACCATTTCTAAACCTCCCAAATCGATATTTTGGACACAAGAAACATTAAGAATCAACCACCAACACTATAAACAACAAAAACCCATCAAATCCATCTAATGTTTCATGAATTCAAACCTCAAAACTCAAAAACTCAATCTCCATAGAAAATGGAGATTACCAAGCATACAAGATGGAGTTTCCTACTGAATTGGTCAAAACTTATAGGGAATCAATCCCAAAATCATTTGCCCTCTTTCTTCCATTGATTAAAACTCAACAACAAATGGATTATCAAATCCCCAAACCATAAACTAGTCTAGCCAATCGTAAAGAAGAAGAAGAAGAAATCAAACCTTGGAGAGGATGACTCAAACATGTGATGCAACCCTCCTCCTTTCTCTTCGAATTTGGATTCTCCTCCTCCCTCAATTCTCCTCTCAAAAACGCAAGAACCAAAATGAAATGAAGACAATTAGGGTTTTCACCATATTTATGTTTCCAATTTCATACTCTTGAGCACATAAGTTTCAAATTTCACACTTTGGCCACCCAATTCTCATTTTATTCCAAAATACTACAAAAGAAAAATATGGGATGTTACAATTAGAGCCTGTTTTTTTGTCTAAATTGTTTTTTTTTATAAAATGTTTTATAAAAATATTTATAAAAATGTTAGATTAGAGCCTGTTTTTTTTATAAAAATGTTTGTTAGATATATGATGATTTTTAGAAAAATGTTTGTTAGATATATGATGTTATTTATAATTTAGGTCCCTTAAGTTTGCCCAAATTACAACTTAGGTCCGTGAAGTTTGCATAATTACGAATTAGGCCTCTTAAGTTTGCATAAATACGATTTTGGTCCCTTAACTTTGCAAATTACAACTTAGGTCCTTGAACTTTGCATAATGACAAATTAGGTCCCTTAAGTTTGCATAAATACGATTTTGGTCCTTGAACTTTGCATAATGACAAATTAGGTCCCTTAAGTTTGCATAAATACGATTTTGGTCCCTTAAGGTTGCATAATTTAAACTAAGGTCCTTGAACTTTTCATAATGACAAATTAGGTCCCTTAAGTTTGCATAAATACGATTTTTGTCCCTTAAGTTTGCCCAAAACACAACTTAGGTCCGTGAAGTTTGCATAATTACGAATTAGGCCTCTTAAGTTTGCATAAATACGATTTTGGTCCCTTAAGTTTGCAAATTACAACTTAGGTCCTTGAACTTTGCATAATGACAAATTAGGTCCCTTAAGTTTGCATAAATACGATTTTGGTCCCTTAAGGTTGCATAATTTAAACTAAGGTCCTTGAACTTTTTATAATGACAAATTAGGTCCCTTAAGTTTGCATAAATACGATTTGGTCCCTTACCTTTTCATTACCATGTAGGAGGATTTTCACTATACGGACTTGACGCTCAAGTGTCGCCTGTCATTTGCAAAAGAAATTAAAACCCATATGGGCAATCTAACTGGACGGGAATTGATCTCAAGATTTCAGCTCACACCTTTCGGTCCATGGCTCCACGTTACCATGACTGATGGCCACCCGACGCTGGTTCACATGTTTTTGCAAAGGGAGGTCATTGTGCGAAACGCAGATCATTACGTGATGTATTTTGATGTGTATGGACGTCACATGCACTTTGGGAGTGCTGAGTTCTGTCTTTTGACAGGACTCCGTTTCGGACCAGAACCCTCTCTTCCTCCCCTACCAACTGACGGGTTCGTTAGTAGGGTTTGGCCCGGAACCAATCCGGAGGACTTGAAGATTGACATGGTGGTTCAGCGGGTTAAGCGAGGTCTTGCAGATTATTCAGACGACGATATTATCCGTGTGTGTATAGTGCTGATGGTAGAGGTCATGTTTATGGGTCGTGAGCTATATTCGATCGTTTCCGAGACAGTCCTTAGAGCCGTCGAGGACTTGGATACATGTAGCAGGTTTCCGTGGGGTAGCTACTAATCCACACCTAGCACACTTTCTCTGTATCGGACCTTCCCCCCGAGATGGACGTCGATCATTCTTTGATGGTCTCCCAGCACGTTTCTTTGTTATTAACGGTGGATAGCATGGCGGAAGGGGGTGGTGTGGCACCACCCATGATTCAGGGGGTCTAACTGGATGAATTAACTCCCGATATGTAGCTCGGTAATTTTCGGACGTGAAGTAACTTATAGCCAAATCACTGCAATCTTTGCGACTCATATGTCTTGCAGCAGCGATGGCATGACTGCACGGCAACCCAGAACCTTGCCATTGCAGACATGTACATTCATGGTTGATCATATCGACAGTCGCGTCCAAACGGTGATCCCGAACCTGGTACTTGTCATGTCCAATGCCGAAAACCCTCCAAGTGGCAGACTTTCCGGCCCTTCTGAGAAGCACCTTCTCCGACTCAGGTGTGACTCTGCTACGCATTTATTCTATAATTATATGTGTTAATTATGTTAAGATTTATAAACATCACAAAACTTATATATATATATATATATATAGGTTCCAATTTTTAGACTTTATCAACCTCCCTTTAGTCGTCGAAGATAGTACCACTCTTGTTGAAAGGTGCGAAAATACTCCATAAGCTGCACAATCGGTAATCTACGAGCAAAACGAGAGAGTGCATTCACCGACTCTACACTGTTGGAGGTCATAATGTTATATCATGCACCAGGAAAATGGGCCCTTGACCACCTCTCCTTACCAGCATCGTCCATAACTTTAACTCCATTAGGTACAGTAATTCGTAATGCATTCATATAACGGTCAAACTCCCGAACCGTGTACGCCTTGCATGTCTTCCAGTATGTCGTGTTGTACGTCGTAATACGTTTGTCCTTGCTCTTCACGTTCATCTCCAAATGCCGGCAACATAGGGCATGAGGGGTATTTGGGTACACGGCGGAAATTGCAGCGCTTATGGCCGGAGCCCTGTCGGACATAAACACTAACCCTACCGGCTCTCCGATACATTCTCTCAACATGGACAAAAACCAACCCCACTCCTCCCCGGTCTCGGACTTTCCTACTCCGAAACCAATGGGCACAATGTTTTGATTTCCGTCCATGGCAACAGCCAAAAACATCATACCCAAGTAACGTCCCTTTAAATGGGCAGCGTCTATCACAACGACACGACGAAGATTTGTCAAAAAGATTCTGATCTGCAAAAATGTTGGTGGTTTCCGTCAGTAAATGCTATAGTTTATAATATGTAAACATATGACGTATTTATATATGTACCGCAACTCCAAGGGCAGCAAAACACAACTCAAAACGTCCCTTTGAATCTGTCCGTATTCTGGTGCGTGTACCTGTATTATTCAACTCCAGATTATATAAATATGTAGGGAGTCGTTCATACGACTCCTCAGGAGTGCCCCTCACCAGTAGTAGGGCCCTACATCGCGCACGCCAACTTTGGTGGTAACCGATAGTGATCCCGTACTGGTCGTTTATATCGTTCATGATGTCCTTTGGCCGAAATGCCCTACTAGCATCAAGAAATTTTCCTTTGAGCATATGGCCCAAAGTCCTTTTGTCGGCTTGTCGGTGGTTGGGATTCAGTTGCGTCCTGGAACAAGTGTGTACGTCGTGCAACCTTGTAACGTGAAACATCCCTCCTTTAGCGCCCACGGATCTCGCTGTAAAACGCCAATTACAATTCTCTATTGCACATACAGCCACATATCTTTCTTTGTCAGATTTCTTAACTTTTCTCTCAAAACCCTCTTCAATGAACTTAATGCCGAGCTGTATAATCATTTCATCCTTTGTTTCAAACATCTGACCTTCGCGTATCCTTGAACTACGATTATAAGGTGCAGGTTGGTAGGTTGGTATAGAGGTCTCTGAGGTTCGAATGGGAGAAGGCATATCAAAATAATCATTTAACTCATTAAATGATTTATTACTAGGGACATATTCATCATCATTATCGGTATCTGAGTGGTCAAAATCAGATATACCCACTGTGAAAACGTGGGCTTCGTCATCAGCAACTCCAAAAAACCGTCTTCCTTCGTCTTCTACTTCTTCTTCTACTAATCCTTGCGTCTCCGGAACAAATTCGGGATAACAGTCATTAAGACCATATGTATGATCCGGACTATTTGTTGCGTCATATGACGCCTCAAATTGAGAACACTCACCGACATGGGTTTCGTCATCACCTTCATCCTCACCTTCGTCCTGACCTTCGTCATCACCTTCATCCTCACCTTCGTCATCACCTTCGTTGCACATCGATGGAACGACATACACAAAAAGAGCTGGAGGTCTGTCTGACTCGACCGCAAATTGCATAAAATCAGAAACATGTCCATCGTCGGTTAACTCGAAGATTGAGCCATCATTCATGTACACTAACTTGGTTTCACCAACAGCAGAGTCAATACCACATTTTTCAATGGCATAAGCAAGCAACTTTTGATGTGTAATGTTTACTTTCAGTTTCACACCATGCTTAGATTTATAAGCAAAATCCCACACATCGTTATGTTGCACCCATTCACCATCGAAACAAAAATATAGCTTAGCTTTTTCAACATGTGAACTCATTTTTCAGTAGAAAGAAAAGGATTCAAATGATGAAAACAGAAAGAGATGTGATTTAAATGGTGAAGAGATGAAATGAGATGTAATTCAAATGGCTTACATCTTACTGATTTTATAGATAAAAGGGATGTGATTCCAACCATACAATTGTGGAATGCATGCCAAAAAAACGTACACTTATCTTGTGGAATGCATGCCAAAAACTGCAAAAAACTAAAAAGTGGGATCACGTGATAACCCTATTTCGTGGGCCACGGACTTAGGGGCAAAATCGTCATTTTGAATAAAAATCCGTGGGTCACGGACTTAGGGGCAAAATCGTCATTTTGAATAAAAATCCGTGGGCCACGGGTTGGACCATGGATTTTCTTGTTAATTGGGAGAGAGATGGGGCATTTAGATGATTCTTAAGTCAACTAAGGGTATTTTAATTAATTTCCCAATTAATTAATTCTTAAGTCAACTAAGGGTATTTTAATTAATTTGGAAAGTATAAATAACTTAATCACTGAAAGTTGAAACCCCAAAATTCAATGGAGTTCATGGATTTGCCCTACACAAGGCAAGGCATTTCTGCATATTTATTGCGTTTCATTCTCTTCCAAGTTTGACTCAATAATCTTTGAATAATATGATTGATTACAAAAAGGGTTGAAAAGTACATAATATTGTTATTGTATTTGTTTAATATACAAAATAATTTTTGATGATATATGTTTTGTTCTAGCTAGTTTTTTTTAAAGGGTGTACTAGGCTATGTCTAGACTAATCCCTTGTCAAATTATGACTGTAAAACATCAGCCCGATTAAACCTCAGTGGCCACAAGTTGTGTATGCCTGAATTCGAACTCTGGACAGATGGGATATTCTTGTTCTAGCTAGTTGTTATCTTAAAAAAATTATTTTTAATAAAACGTTTTATGTCTTGTTGTAATTAATTAGTTAATCAAAAACAAAATTATTATAACTTTCTATACAAAAGTGTTTTCTAAAAATATATTGGTAACTTTATATTTTGAGATTTGTTGTCGTAGACGATAAAATTGAACTTTCAGAACTAGTTTTTTTTAAACCACGTTTGATAAATTAATCAAGTTTGATAAGAACAAATTGGTAAATGAGTGGAAAATCTAATCATCCCCCAATTCATCTCCAGGCTCTTGACACTTTGTGGTCATGAAGGTTCATCCGTAATAACTCCAGGCCATTCGTGATCGTCTGAAGGATTAGTCGGTGCATATAAGCTGGCCCAGGTACCTCCGGTTACACAAAAAAAAATCCACAAATGCCCCGCGGAATCAACCGAGTTCCTTTATCAACAAAGTCGTTCCATAAAAGACTTGATGTTCTTCAAATCTTCTTTCGAATCCGGATACTTTGGTGGTTTAAAAAGCTTCCACATTCCTTCTGGATGCCGGTTCCTAACCTTAACATCCGCAAACCTCCCATATATCTTCGCACACTCTGGATACGGCTTCACGTAAAGATTATAAAATCTCAACCTACTAAACTTAACCAAAGACCTCAACCCGATCTCATCACCTATCCCGCCTTTTGATCTCAAATGCTCGATCACATTGTAACGAGGAACAATCTGTTTCTCAAAATGTACCCCTAAATACTCCGGAACTTCAACCAGACAAAGAACATCAAACTTCATCGTGTTTGTTAAAAACTCCATCTTTATATCAATTTCCTTCAAATCATATAAAATCGCCCGTGGCTCTCTCCACAATACGCTAAATGCATCTCTATATAGCAACCCGTGTTTGTGTAAGCAATCAATCCTCAACTTAACTTCATACGATGCCCTGAATGCACCTTCGCTGAAAATCTTTTCTTTAATCGGAACCCTACATTTCAAACTGTTGAGCATTCTCAAACATTTCGACATTTCTCCGACTTCTGACCCAAGAAGTTTTGGGTTTCTGACAATTTCGTCCCTAATTTCGTTTGGTTGAAACCCCATGCCAGTAAACTCGGAAATCAGAGGCTTCAACTTGTTCTCCAACCCAAATGCCAAGATCTCCGGATAAGTTTGAATTATCGAGTCTATTTTACTCCTATGGATTCCGATTCCTAATAAGAAATCAATCTTAGCCCAAATATTTTCTTCATTCATAGTAATAATCATAGGAAACTCCTGTAACACCCTAGTTATTGTCGCAGAGCTAAACCAAAAACCCCTTAAACCCTGGATACAACGTAAAACATCATCTGGGTATAAATCGAATTTCCTAGAAACTTCAAGAATGCTCTGAATCATCATCATCAAGCTACCGTTGTCTAAGAACCCTAATTTGGAAACACCCACTTCCCATCTCTTGAGAAAAGCGAGTTCTAAAACCCTAGGACAGTTATAAACCATGGAAACAACAGAATCCTTGGAAGAACACAAGGACGATAGGATTTTCAAAGACATTTCAACATCGGAGACGCTGGAATTGAGTAAAAATCGGTTCCTTGTGAATAGATTATGAAGGTCAGAAGGTTGGAAACCGTACCTTTGGAAAAGATTCGAAAGAGGATCCGAATTGCTGGAGATTTTTGAAGAAAATTTAGATATTTGATATGGGATTGGTTTGATGGATTTTGGGATCAACAGGGTTCTGGCTATTATTCTAAATGCCATGATATCATGCCCAACTAGAAATATCCCCTGAAATGATCACACAAAACTAAAGGGTTACGAACTTACGATAGAAAACTAACTTACATTAAGTGGGCTTACAAGTAAGATAGCAGGGACTAGAATGATAAACTCAAGATATATAGTTTTCTTTGAGAAAAGGAATATAACAAGCAGCAATATATGTTTAGGGTTTATGGTTTAGGAAAAACAAGTGTTCATATACATGAGCAAGATTTTGAGAGAAACATAAATGTTAAGCTACCAGCCCTCGATTTTTTGAAGATTTAGGGGCCGTTTACCTAATCTCTTACCCGGGTAAGTGCTTACCGGTAAAATTCAAGACTATCACTTACTTCCCGGGTATGATTTTAGTCCACCAAAATGGCATCGTATGCAACAATTTAGCCGGTAAACGCTAACCGTGGTAAGAGCCGTCACACTCACTTACCGGGTAAGACTCTCGGTCCTTGTTTTCGACTATCGCTCCTTGCTTCCGCTCTTACCGGGTAAGATACTTAGTTCTTACCATATTCATCCGGTAAGCTAATGTGACTTGGTAAGCACTTACCCAGGTAAGCGTTTTGTAAACGGCCCCTTAGGTTCAAACAATCTTCTGTCCTGTAGTCAGCAAACAAATAATGAAATGCATCAATATATTTGGATATAAGGTATGTTGAGAATACCCACATTATGCAACTAATGTGGGGTTTTTAAACAATGGATATCCATGAAATGATGTGCAGATAACAGATTTAATACAATGTTCGCTTCAGAACCGAGTCTGTTGATGTAGCATAACAAGTCTTATGAACACCAAGTGTTCGAGAATATTCCCCAATGACACCAAGTGAGTTTAAATTAGGGCTGATTTTAGCTTACGATCATCTTAGCAAATACTTTTTTTTTATGCATGAGGTTACCATTTGCAAAGATTTTGGTATTCAATCTTTGCAGAAGGTTCTTATAAAAATTTATTTGCTAAGATGATCATAAGCTAAAATCAACCATATTTTAAACTCACTTGGTGTCATTGGGGAATATTATCGAACACATGGTGTTCATAAAAAAAGATCACAGTTCTATACATTTTATCCTCTCCCCCTCCCAAGATTTGAACTGAATAAATTATGTATCATCAGAGAGCAGGATGACTTTCTTATGCTGCATCAAAGACTAGGATCAGTCGGATGGCAGCTTTTAAAACAGATATAAAGCAGCAAAGACATGGCCTTCTACGACAATCTGGAAACCAACCAGTGGCGGATCCAGAAAAATTTGTGGTTGGGGGCACGCATTGATCAAAACCAAGCCAGGCAAAAAACGTCTTCCCTTACCCCCAATATAGCAAAGATATAACTTATTTATTTCTAGATTTCCTGTCTCAAGATTTTGAACTTTAAACAAAATTGCAAGATCAACCTAATTTACTAACAAAATCATTTACCAATTATGAAGCAAACAAAATCAAAGTCATTCAAAATTTTAGATATTTACCGGAAGGTTGTGAGCTACTTGATGGAGATTGGAGTCTGGAGAAGTAGAGAACGAGATTAGGAGAACAAAATCAGATGGTCCTCTAATCAAAATCGTGAGCTTAGCGGGTTTTATTTTCAATTTTCAGCTTCAGCCGCTTGTGTTCGTATTTGGGTGCGAATCTTGATGTTGCTGAGTTGTGGAATAATAAGTGAAAAATACTAGAAATAACGAAAATCGTCCCTAAACTTCATTTATTCTAAATTTGTCACTGTGGTATGCGTTTTTGCCCGGATTTGGTCCCTCTCACTAACGGATGTTAAACAAACACGTTAGTTCAGGGGCAAGTTAGTCTTTTTACCATTTTTTTGTCTTATTCTCATCCCAAGACCACACCGTCGGCCAAACTGCCGACCACATCAAGAACCACCGCCGCCGCACCACCATCCCCACAGACCGCTGGTAGCCGCCATTTCCCTCCTCCCCTCGCTGCTTCCCTCTCACTCACCGCCGACCACTCACACCTACACATTTCTCGCTGGCCACCACTCATCTCTTCGGCGATTCTTGCTGGCACCGGCCATCGTGACCCCCTCTTCTTCATCTCTACCTGTCGCACCAGACCCTCCATCTCTCTCCTCTCGATTTTTCACAGCAGCACTCATCTCCCTCTCTCGATTGCTCACACAGACCTGCACCAACATTTCCCTCAGCCACACCTCACACACACATTCACGATTTCTTGCACCCACCCATCGATTCTGCCTACACTCTTCTCTCACTCTCGATTTCTCTCAATCGAACCATCTCTCACCTGCACTCACGCACCTCCAATGGATCCCTCAATCGACATCCATAATCGATTTCTCAATTTCAGACCCGCACACCATCTCCTTCACCATCGCACCTCACACAGCTTCCCTCATCTTTCTATAATTGCCGCCCTAATCACTTCTCCCCTCTCATTCTTGACACCAGAATCCGGCAGCAAGAAACCACCATCACCACAACCATCCCTGTCGATTTCTTGCCCATCCCCCTCTCGCTTCTCCCTGTCGGTCAACCCAACAACAGACCTGCAACAACCATCCCCCTCTCAATCGATTTCTCACCTGTGTGTGTCGATTTCAGACCTGCAACAACCATCCCCCTCTCACCGGTGGTTCTTGATGTGGTCGGCAGTTTGGCCGACGGTGTGGTCTTGGAATGGCAGCGTGAAAACAAAGGGAAAGGGGGGATGAGAATAATAGAATAAGACAAAAAAATGGTAAAAAAGACTAACTTGCCCCTGAACTAACGTGTTTATTTAACATCCGTTAGTGAGAGTGACCAAATCCGGGCAAAAACGCATACCACAGTGGCAAATTTGGAATAAATGAAATTTAGGGACGATTTTCGTTATTTTTAACAAACCACAGGGACCAAAAGTGAGGTTTACTCTAGCTTTTTATATTGTGGGCTGGGTTTGGTAGCTCCACTTTAATTTGTTGGGCCTGGTTATCCGTCAAATTAATTAATTTGAATCAAATAAATCGAAAATGGATTTAACCGACCTAATAATACCCTTAAGTAAGAACCAAGGTTTTTATTAAAAAAACTTAAAATATTTTGATGATAATGCTCTTAATCATTCAGCCTTAAACAAACCACCAATATGTAAGATTTTGACTTTTCTTTTTATACAGTTAGGGGCTGTTTGGCGGTTGTTGAATGGCTTGGTGTAGGATGACTAAGTGATCAGAATGGTTAAGAGGCTTTTATGATATAATGTAAAATAAAATATGGTTGTTTGGTATTTGTTTAGAATGAAATCAGGATGCTGAATGGATAAGGGTGGTCCAAGATGCAAAATCATTCAGAGGGTTTTGGAACCATTAAGAGACACTTTTTTTTACCAAACAAGATTCACCTCTGAACGATTCAGAGGTTGCCTCTTAATGGAACTATTAAGAGGCAAACAAACAGCCCCTTAGGTTCAGTAAAGATTCATCCCCCGGAATCCACAAGTACCGACAGAGGCCCAATAAACCACCCCAAAACTGATGTTGGCGGTCTTTATAAGACAATCTTACATGAAAAATTATGTCTTTATAAAACCCATTTATTTGTGGCTTTAACTTAGCGGGTAAAGAGAGAGAGAATGATTGGGAAGTCTGGGGTTCGACTTCAGGCACCTAGAGGCGTACCTAAGACTTTTGTCGAGCGAGTGCACCTTTAAGGTGGATCAAAAACTTGTAAAGTAGCGGTTTGATCTTGTGAAAAGGGCAACGTGGTTTGACTCGTGGAAAAGTCAATTGTGTCGATTTGTGGATTCGGATACATTTTTCCAAATGGAATCATATTTTGAGCAAATGAAAGACTACGTCTTAAGCGTATGCCCGACGTGTTTTTAACTGAATTCCACCATTTAAAAAAATCAGCTTTTTGGTTGGTTTTGATTTCAATGAATTTGTTCGGTTCTTAGTTGATTTTGAGCAACTTTTTTGGGTTTTTTGGTTAATTTCGAGGGACAAGGGGTGTAAGAGAGTGACGCCGGACCATACCATTTTTGCAGAACCTTCAAACATTAAACAATTGATCTTAAACCAATTTCGAATTACATGAAAAACTTTAAAAGCACTCTTTGTGTCTCGTAGGCAGATTTAAGTGAAAGACCCCAAGAACAGTTAATATCTCCCAACCAAGAGGTCGTATGCTTGAAACACTCACAAACCTAAAAGATTGCAAATTCTCAAAAGGGTTCTGTTGAATACATGAATCACTTCTCAAAGATCCTGCTTACTGCTTTCAAAGATGTTGTTTACCAAACTCCTCTTACCGGTCTATGATGCTGACCAAGATGCTGGCTTGACTGCACTGCTAGCTAGAGCTTACCCAATTTGTGCTGGTAAACGGTCATAAACATAATTCTTCTTAGACCTCAAGAGTCAAACCATATCTCTCTTTTGAAGAATGGAGGGATACGATCCATTAGTGCAGTCAAAAGACGTAACTGACAAACAGAAACAATGAAACCCAAATTGAGAAATCGATAAACTTTTAGCAAATAGAAACTGATGGTACCTGAGGGCTGAGAAATCGATGAACTTTGTGTAAACAGAAACAAAGAAACCCAAATTGATTGTGCAAACAGAAACAAAGAAACCGAAAACCCTTGGTGATGGTGAAATTGTACCTGAGACGTGAAGAGGAAATTAGAGGAAGATTGATGAAGAACATACTCAAATTAGGCGGTGAGGAAGCGATGGAGATTAGAGAAGCAGATGGAGGTCGCCCAATTCAATTTTAGGGATGGAGATTGGAGAAGCAGATGGAGATGGAGACTGGAAATTACTCTGAAATTTGGTGTTCTCACTATTTCTTCGTCTCGCACTGTTTGTATGCATCGTATGGAAGCGTATGAAATCTTCCATAACAGGAAGAGAGTATGGTCAGAGAGGTGGGTAGAAGAGGGGAGGTAAGGGGGAGGTCAGAATTCAGAAAGCATGGTTGTGGACTTTAGGTATGGTCCAGTACTTTTGTGTAGGGGTGAGCAAAACCCGACATATCCGAAATATCCGACCCGACCCGGCCCGTATTTCCAGCTAAAACCCCGCCCCGATAAACCCGAACCCGTATACCACCGATCCGAGTATTTATTCGGTTAAACTAGGATCGGGTTGGGTATGGGTTTTACCCACCCGACCCGTCCGAAATATCCGAAAATAAAAAATTGATATTATTTAATAAATTTTATATATCTGATTAATATCTATTATCTAATATCTAAATAAATGATTTCAGATTTTCAGTCATATTGATTTCAGAAAAGTTTTCGCCCTAAAACCCCAAAATCAAATCACGATCGTCGATCGCCAGTCGCCACTTCGCCAGTCGCCACCATCCACACCCCCCCGCCGGCCATTCTCCATCACCGCCGCTGCGCCGCCCACCACCAGTCCACCACCACGAGCCACGGCTGTCCGCTTCCATCGACGGCCCTCCCCTCTCCAGTCTCCACAGTGGACAGTGGTAAGTGGTAACTGGTATTCTATTTCTGGTAAGCTTGAAAGCTTCTAAGTTCTGATTTCTAGGGTTTTTATATTTGCCTATTTGGTATAATGTTGGTATTTAACTATTTATTATGTTAGAATGTTAGTTACAATGTTGATTTGGTATTTATTATTTAACCATATAAGTATGTAAGTATTTATTATGTTAGAATGTTAGTTACAATGTTGGTATTTATTATGTTAGAAACTTAGAATGATTTGGTATTTATTATGTTAGAAACTTAGAATGTTAGTCTGATTATGGCTAAATGTTTATACAAATGTAATGTGCTTTAATGCTTTACATCTTTTCATATTGCTTCACGATTGTACGTACGATTTAGGCTCATTATTGACATGTTGGTGTCATTTCAATTGACCCATGTTATTGATATTGTTGTTGAACTTGGTTGTCTGAATATTCATGTATGCATGCTATACTTGTATGGTGTTCATGTTGAAGCTTATGATCATCTTTAGGTCCTAGTAATTGGACTTGTCCAATAAATATTGCACAAGTCACCATTTAACATATTGTTTACACAATTGTTTGGTCTTAAATTCTATAAACAGTCTATCAATGTTGATTTATTATGTTAGACAGTTAGAATGTAACTGTTACAATGTTGATTTGGTATTTATTATTTAACCATATAAGTATGTAAGTATTTATTATGTTAGAATGTTAGTTAGAATGTTGGTATTTATTATGTTAGAAACTTAGAATGATTTGGTATTTATTATGTAAGTACATGTTTATGGTAGTTTGTTTATGTTAGAATTATAGAATATGTTACTTTGTTAATTGTTAGTATGTTTTATGGTAGTTTGTTTATGTTTTAATTTTTATGTTCACTAGATTTGGAATGGATCCATTCGAAGTCAATAGTAGTGCACCGCCACCACCGGAAACAAGAAAACGTAAAGCGGCGGAAAAAAGGTCAGTCTATTGGGAGCACTTTGATGAAATAAAAGATGACCAAGGTAATACAATAAAAGGAAAGTGCAAATATTGTGCAAAAACATACGCCGCTGACCCTAAAAAGCACGGGACTTCCTCCCTAAAAAACCATGCCCTTGCATGCCTTAAAAACCCTCAGGCAAAAGAGACTAGACAGTCCATGTTAGCATTTGCCTCAAATTCTCAAAACGAAAGCGTGTTGACTAGTTGGTCCTTTAATCAAGATAGGGTTAGAAAAGCAACTGCTAAGATGATTATAATAGATGAGTTACCTTTCAAGTTTGTAGACGGTAGGGGGTGGAGACAATGGGTTCAAGAAGCGTGTCCGCAGTTCAAAATACCTTCTAGATGGACAATTAATAGAGACATATTTTCCATTTATTATGAAGAGCGGAATAATCTTAAAAGGTTTTTTAAGGAACACTCCCAACGGCTTTGCTTAACCACAGATACTTGGACATCCGTGCAACAGATCAATTATATGTGCATAACTGCACATTATATTGATTCCCAATGGAGATTGACCAAAAAAGTAATATCTTTTGTGCCAATCCAATCGCATAAGGGGGATGCAATAGCCAGAGCGTTAGAGATTTGTTTGGTTGATTGGGGCATCAAAAACATTTCTACCATCACGGTAGATAATGCAGCTTCTAATAATGTTGCCCTAGGGTTCTTGAAAAACAAACTGGTATCTTGGGGGTGTTCACCTGTTAGGGCACAACACTTACATATGAGATGTGTGGCACATATTTTGAATTTGGTTGTCCAAGATGGGTTGAAGATGGCAGATTCATCTGTTAAGAAACTTAGAGAGACTGTTAGGTGGGTTAGGGGTTCGCCGGCTAGATTGTTCAAGTTTAGAGAACTTGCTACATTACTTGGGGTGGAAGAAAAAAGTTCTCTTTGTCTTGATGTTCCTACTAGATGGAACTCAACGTATATGATGCTCAGGAATGTCATCCCTTATATAACCGTGTTTGAAGCATATGATGGACAGGATCCCTCGTTTAGGTCGGATTTGGGTGATTCTATGTTGGCAGATTTTGATTGGGTGTATTTAGAGAGCTTCATACCCCTGTTGAAGACCTTTTATGAGATGACGCTAAAAATCTCAGGCTCTCTGTATATCACTTCCAATTGTTACTTTACCGAGATTTGTGATTTGGAGTTCACGCTTGCGGAGATGATTCGTTCTCAGAATTTGATTGAAAAGGTACATTCACTACATTGTTATAATTTATCTACATTGTTATAGTTTATTTACATTGTTATAATTTATTTACATTCTATAAACAGAATATGGGTATCAAAATGAAGGAGAAGTTTGATAAATACTGGGGTGATCCGGAAAAGATGAATATGGTGATTTTCTTTGCCAATATTATGGATCCAAGAGATAAAGTGGACTTCATGCCATCCCAGTTGTGTACATTGTTTGGTGAAGAAAGAGGTGAAGCGTGCTTTCGGAAGGTAAAGACTCAACTCACTTCTTTGTTTGAGGATTATTTGCAAGAATTTTCTGTACCTTCCCAAACCCAAACCCAACCCCAAACCCAATCGCAATCGAGACATGGACCCTCTCCTCTTGGAAAAGAATCAAAGTCTAAAAGTTTTTTGAAGAAGCAAAGAGCTGAAAGTGGGACCGCAGATAGAAAAATGAATGAGTTGGATGTTTATCTAGGAGAGCAAACTGTGGATGATAATGGGTTAGACTTTGATTTGCTTAAGTGGTGGAATATAAATAGTGTACGCTTTCCCATCCTTTCCAAAGTTGCACGAGATGTCCTTGCCGTGCCCATTTCTACCGTTGCATCCGAATTGACTTTTAGTACAAGTGGGCGAGTGTTGGATAATTTTAGGAGTTCTCTAACTCCTAAAATAGTTGAAGCACTTATTTGTACGCAAGATTGGTTAAGAGGCCCTGTTGAACCAATTGCGGTGGAAGAAAACATAGAGGATCTTGAGAGGTTTGAGAAAGGTACGCGTACGATATTAATTTATGAGTTTGATAATTTATAGATTAAAATAAACACTTTAAAGTTTAAAATTTGTTGCTTTTAATTTTAAATCGTGCAGAAATGGAAAATTTGAGGCTTGGAAGTGGAACTTCTTCAACTCGTGTGACTGAAGATACTCCTAGTCCTAGTACACAAGCTTCAAACGATTTGAACGAATTTCACGATTTGAACGAATGTGAAATTCATTCGTGAGTTGAAGGTACGGTTTTTTGATTTATCATTCTATTTAATATTTATGGTTAATTATTATTTTTTGTTACCGTCTCTTACCAAACTATTTGGATGTTTGTCTGTTTCACTTGTTCACTTGTTCACTTACAGGATTGGTTTGGATGTTTGGTTGGAATTGGATCTTTAGGAAGTCTGATTATCGTATATGGTATGGTATATTGCCATATTGGTATTTGCCTATTTGGCTTGAATTCTTGATGGTGATTTGGATTTTGGAGTTGGACATTTCGTATTTTGGACTTTGGTTATTCGCTATTTCACTTGTTTGTTTATAAACACTTATTATGTTTTGTAATTTTGGAATTATTGTTGTTGAGTGTTGACTACTTAACTTGTTTAATTTTTATATATTGTAGACTTATATAGTATTAGTTGGTAAAAATGTGGCTGAAAAACAGGTCTAAAAACAGGCCTGGAAAGTGGGTAAAGATGGGGCTAAAAAACAGGTCTGGAAAGTGGGCAAACATGGGCTAAAAAACATGGGCCGAGTCCAGGCCCATATCCGAAATATCCGAACTCGGATATCCGACCCGATGTGCCCCGAAAACCGAATATCCGATTTCCATTTGGACGGATATTGGGTTTGTGCCATCTCACCCGACCCCCGATCGGATTACGGAATTTGGGCCCCGATCCGACCCGATCCGTCCGATGCTCACTCCTACTTTTGTGGTTGTCTAAAATAAGCATGGGCTGCAGCAGCTAGTAGGTATTTGTCCGATTTTAAAATCACGGCATCAAAGAGTTGTAAACTATGCTTTACAACTTGTAACTAAGAGATTTTTGAATTTAATGCTTTAAAGTGTTGTACATTGTGCTTTAAAATTTGTCTTTAAGGCATTAGGTGTATATGCTTATATATGTAGTATAGATATATATATATATATATATATATATATATATATATATATATATATATATATATATATAGGGCCCCTTTATTTTGTAAACCATTCTAATCATGTAAACCGTGTAAACCGTCGATTTCATTGGTTAAATTACTGAAATTGTTTCATTAAATTGTTTATTTTGATGAAATTGTTTCATATCATTCGTTTCTTGATGAAAATTGTTTCATATATTTGTGTTTTTATGTAGTTTCATGTATTTTTTTCATTTTTATGAAACTGTTTCATATATTTTCGTTTTTACATTAAAAAAACCACAAATGAATGATATGAAACAATTTCATCAAACAATTTCATTAATTTCATGCATTGATGATATCTTCCTCAATTCATCGTGTTGTCCATCGTTGGAGTTTGTCTTGTTGTTCATCATCGGAGTTGTCTTGATATTCATCGTTGGAGTTACAACTTACAAACGTGCAATTCATCGCTGGATTTTGTCTTGCTATTTGTCGGCCGAGTTTTCTATTGTCGTTCATCGTCACGGTTTTCTCTCACTATTCATCGTTGGAGTTGTCTCTTGATGTTTATATTGTTGTTTATGTTTAGCCACTCTATTTCATATATGCAATTACCACATAAAAACCGAATCCATACGTGCATATGTGAAGAAACTATGTGTTTATAGGAAAATGTATGAAGTTTTATATATGCACATATGCAATATGAAAATCCCATCCCACATATGCAGACATACAAATCTGAAATCCCATCCCACATATGCAGACATACAAATCTGCTATCCCATCTACCTATGCCATAACAAAATGCACATGTGTATATGAAGTTTCATATATGCAAATGCACAAGTGTATATGAAGTTTCATAGATGTTTAGGCCATGATTCACTGCCAAAATTTTCAAAAAAAAAACTTTGTTCTACTTGAAGATTGCAGCCTATATATATAGAGGGATATTATTTTGTAAACCATCCTAATCTTGCAAACCGTGTAAACTGTCGATTTCATTGGTTAAATTAATGAAATTGTTTCATGAAACTGTTTTTAATGAAATTGTTTCATATCATATATATATATATATATATATATAGGGCTGGTTCAGGGGAAAACCTCAAAAAAACGGAAAACTAAGAAACACTTTGGTAGCCCTCCATCTGGACCGTATGCACAAGTGCATACATGTAATTTGTAACATGCACAAATGCATGATGCACTTGTGCATAAAACCAAAAAAACAACTTAACTTACATGCATGCATACCGTCCAGATGAAAGGCTACCAGAGTGTTCCTTAGTTTTCCATTTTTTGAGGTTTTTCCTTGAACCTCCTCTCTCTCTCTCTCTCTCTCTCTCTCTATATATATATATATAGATAGAGAGAGAGAGAGAGGAAGGTTTAGGGGAAAACCTCAAAAAAAATGAAAAACTGAAGAACACCCTTATAGTCCTTCATCTACACAGTATGCATAGAGGTAAATTAAGTTGTTTTTTTGGTTTTTATGCACTTGTGCATATGCACGTGTGCATGTTACAAATTACATGTATGCACAAATGCATACCGTCCAGATAAAGGACTACCAGAGTGTTCCTTAGTTTTCCGTTTATTTGAGGTTTTCCCCTGGACCTATATATATATATATATATATAGAGAGAGAGAGAGAGAGAGAGAGAAATGTTCAAACGAGAACGCTAACTATTTACGAGAAACGCGAGGAGCGCCTTCCATGTACTGGATCACATGTGATTCACATACAAAATCATATGTGATTAAAATTCTGGACCCGCGCGGTTTGGCCCGCGGTTTGCCGGGCGGATCACATGTGATTTTGTACTGTGAATCACATGTGATCCAGTACATGGAAGGCGCTCCTCGCGTTTCTCGTAAATAGGTACGCTCCTCGTTTGAACCCACCTCTATATATATATATATATATATGAAGGGTTGGGTCCCGGTGAGAAGGCCAAATTTGGTGAGAAGTGATTATCAACCGTTGGATGAGAAATTGACGAACATTAGGATGAGATGCACCAAGATAAGATGCACCAGATCAATTCCCTTTTAAGCCGCAATTCATGGAAGGGTATTTGATTAAAAATGATCTAACGGTTTAAAAGTATTTCTCACACTTCTCACAAAAAATGACACTTCTCAAAATGATCCCATGCCTATACATGAATGTAACGTTTATTCTCACCGAAACCCAACCCCTTACAAGTTCATAAAAAAAGGTCAACCCCTTTCACAACAATTGTTCAATCGTGATAGAATGCAAGTTAACCATTAGAAGCTTTTTAAAGTCAAACAATGTCACCACTCGAAAAATTTCTAGATCCACCTTTATATATAATAATTGTTAGAACTCTAAATATGCAAGTGTACAAAACAAGAAATCTTAAGTGAGCAAACGATAAACGATAATCAATTCCTAATGTAACCAAAAGCAATGAAAATGTGGATCATAGAACCTTCTGGGAACTACAAAAATTTGAAGTCTAAGTTGTCTACCAAATACTTACCGGCAAGTCACCACTCTCTTTTACCTTGTCGGGCAACATTCTCGGCCATCAAAATGAATTGTTTGTAAGAGACCAGGTAAATGCTAAACAGGTAAAAGTCTTCTTTCTCACTTACCGAGTAAAACATCAGTTGTTCTCGTGCCTCTTACAGGGTAAGATTCTCGGTCCTTGTCATGTTCGTCCACCCGGTAAGCGCTTACCGGATAAGAGTTTGGTAAAGATCCCCTAACATTTCCACTTACAATCTCAAGAGTCAAACCATATCTCTCTTTTAAAGAATGGAGGGATGCGATGCATTTGCCTCATCCAAATGCTTCTGATACAGTTTCAACAGTTGAGGGGATTCCTCTTCATACTTCTTTAAAACCCATTTGAGAAATTTCGTATCCGAATACATCAACCAGTTGGTGAAGCAAAAGTCATCGGTCAACCCTTTCTCCGCTAGATACTGATAAACCAAACACCTAGGAATAATCCTCTTCTCAAAGCTGAAACTGATGACTATAGGCCACTGTAGGAGGTAACTTTTTTCCCAACCCATTGTATTAACAAGAAAATCCAAGATTCGTGTTATCTTATCCGTTGAAGCCGTCATACATCCTGGACATCTCTCAAAAGCCATAAAAATCTCATCTTCAGACCAACCCCACTTCTTATAGAGCTCCACCTTCATATCCCAGGTCGATTTGCTCATTGACCTCACAGCATGAACCGCCCAAAGAAATCTTGTTTTTGAAGTATCGAAACCCATTTTCTTCACATCCTCAATAACCTTTGTAAATCTATCAACAGATGTAAAGAGAGTTCTGGGCTGTAGTGCCAACATTGATACTATGGTCGATTCAGGAACCCCTATTTCTCGCAGAAGTTGAATATTTCCGGAAGCATAAACTTGTAGATCATAAGTTAAAGCCATAGGGTACCGCTTAATCGCTTTGATAACTTTATCATCTGAACCTAAAACACTTTTTAAGTAATTAACACATTGCAGGGCTCTATCTTGCAACGATCTATCCAACATACCTTTCGGTCTAGCACTTACTATTACAGCAACGTCAGTACTTGAAAGACCTATTGAATTCAAAGTTTGGAAAGCAGGCAAAAGGGTCTTCTCAGGATCAATTAATAGGATTTTGGGGTGCCTACAGATCAACTTTGAAACTTGCGGTTTGGTGAAACCGTGATCAGTGAGAAAGGCAAGAACAGAGTCTGCCATATTTGAGGATTTCGATAAATCCAACTGTTTGGAGGCTAAAATTGCAGATTCTGGCGAGACTCCACATGAATTTATGAGGTAAGTGACCGTAAATAAGTGTTGATTTGATGAATCTGAAGACGTGGATGTAAATGGTGAAGATGGTGAGAAGGGCAAGGATAATAACCCATGGCAACGGAATTCAAGCTTGATGTGATGCCTTGCATGGGATATGATTCTTCTAGAGATGAAATTAAACAGCATTGGAAGAAAATCAAGAATACAAGAGGTGCAAACCTACAAAGGCATATGATCGATTTGTGACGTAGCAGTCTGGTGTGAGTTCTATAGACCCTTTTCTTTGAAGGAAAACCCTAAATCATCTTTTCTGAGTGCTTCTTACAAATACCTTGCAACCCTTTTCTTTCAATACATTGTCACACACAAAGAACCTGGAAGTTTTTTTGGGCAAAATGCATCAAACTACAATAGAAAATAGTAAGAAATCAGATCCAATTGAAACGATTTACAGTTAGGGTTTTTGTGTTCCACCATTGTTCCGTGTGTGTATAATCATTCATCCTAGTTGTAACCGTATTGGTTGATCCAATGCTCCCTCAATTTACACAGATATCGTATTAACTAATTATTTTCCTACTGTTCTTAGTAATATGAATCAATTTTCATGCATTCGGATGAGTTGAAAGACGGCAATCATTCAACGAACAAGGCACAAGCCAGCAACATTGCAACAAATCAAAACACCTAAAAAATAAACAAATGAAAACCGATAGTAAAGCAAGATATGAGCAAAGAAAGCGCAATCGAGCCCTTAAGCACTAGGCAATTTAGCAATCAATATTCCAAGTTCATGATTCATAAATCAAACACATGAAAACCAACAAAAGTACAATATGCAATTGGTACCTGGATTGAATTAATTAAGAAATCCGAATCAGGGTTTGCCGTTGGTCCGAGGAACCGAGTTTAGGGTTTATGATTGGACAGTCGGACAGAGGGTTTGAGAATTGAGCGTCAATTCTGATTTCTGAAAATGGTTTCATTAAGCTCCCTTTAGTTTAACGAAGTTGCCAGAAATTCCCCTATGGTTTCATAATTTATCAGTGCATCCCCTTTTGTTTTAATTTAAACCTGATATACATGGAATCAAAATGGTGTCATTAAGTTTTGCCACTTATATCGGACAAATGTGGGTTGCCTATAACGTACGTGAATCCGTCATTGTGCACTAGTTTACCATTTGCAAAGATTTTGGTGTTTATATCTTTGTTGAAAGATCTTGATGAGATAATCTACTAACCAGGGTCGTAAACGAATCGAACGTTCAGCGAACCGTTCGTGAATCGTTCGGCGGAAAGTTCGTTTATGTTCGTTCATTTATTAAATGAACGAACATGAACAAACGTCCCGTTCGATTATTTATGTTCGGTTACGTTCGTTCGTTTACGTTTGTTTATATGTTGAATTACGTAAATATATAAATATAAATAATCTTTTTTTAAATTCAGGTTTTGTTACCTTTTTCAAATTCAAACTTATTTAAAATTATAATTTTAAATAATCTTTTATTTAAATTCAGTTTTGGTTACCCTTTTCAAATTCAAACTTATGTTTGTTTATTTTCGTTTAGGTATGTTCGTTTAGCCCGTTCGTTTAGCATGTTAACGAACAAACATAAACGAACACGAACACACCTGATTTCTAAACGAACGAACACAAACACTAAGATTTTCGTTCGATTGTCCGGTCAAGTTAAACGAACGAACATGAACAAGCCTCCATTCGTGTCCGTTCAGTTCGTTTACAGCCCTACTACTAACCTTCCAAACTATGTCATATTGTTCAGTAGAGAAGACAAAAGTTGCAAGGTGGTTGGCTTGGAAAACTAGTCACAATGATCATAGCCCAAATGTTGAGACGATGGAGATAATAAGTCGTGAGAGTAATTCAAAACAAAAATAAATCTTGTACTGAAATCAATATATATATATATTAAAAGAGAAAACCAAAGATGATGAGGTGACATCTTCTAAGCATGATAAGACCATTTTTCTTTTTTCTAAGATTTTTGATTTTTTTATATATTTGATTTGATAAAGACTTTTCCGTCCCTATACTACAAAAATGAAGTTCATTGAGTTAGGGTTGTTTTGGTAATTTTTAAAACTTTAACCTCCTAATCTTTCCATCTTCATTTCAAAAGTGAAACCTCCAAATCCTTTCAACTTCACTCTTGAATTTGAAAAACTCAAAAACCCTTCCATTTTGTATCATGATTTGTTCATCACTATAGATCTTCATCTTCCTCTCCATATCACTTTATGTATGATTCATATCACCAATCATGCATTGTTCTTCAACAAGATCATTTTTCAGGAAAACACTTTTTCTCCCTCTCCGTCACTTGATTTTTTCTATCATTTCATAAACTATTATTGTTCTAACAAAATTGTATTTCAGGTTTACTTTGAGAATATTAATCCAGGTTCTATTTCTTATTGACTTTTGTTGTGATTTTAGGTTCATTTTTACATTTATCTTCTTATTTTTTCTTAATTTTTTTCAATGGAAACAGAGGTTTGTTTATGGCAATGGTTTTGAAGTTTTGATGCCAACGATGGTTCAATAATCAAATCATGCATGTATGTATTACAATCTATGACACAACCACAACAAACTTCAATATGTTATTTTTAATGGTTATTTTTATTTTTTCAGGTTTATTTCGAGAAGACTAATCTGAGTATACATTTTTTTGACTTTTGTTGGGATTTTAGAGTTTTTTTCGTTTACTAATCATTTTAACTATGATTAAAATTAATATTTTTTTTATTTACACACTTAAATATAATAATATGTATATCTTTATTTATACAACAATAGAATAAAATAAGAAATTAATTATAATGTATATAAATAAAAATAAGATGAACATAATCACTAATCATGTGAATGTAATAACTTTTAATGTATACATAAAAAAAATCTTTATTGCCATCAATATACATAAATGAAATACATATAATAACTTACTAGAATATAACTTATCACTTATTATTATTTATATAATACTTCTATCTATATATCTATATAAATGACAATAATCCAAAGAAAATGTGATATTATGAGAGAGCTTGAAACATTAGTTATTATTTTTTCTAAAATTTTGAGTTTTTTTTAAAACAAAAATATATGATTAAATAAATGAACATTTCATTTACTTTTTATAAGTTACATGTGAAATCTTATTATATACATATATAGATTAATCATTATATAGGCTGATTTATATAACAAGTCTATATCTACATCTATATAAAGGAAAATCATCAAGAGATGATGTGACACATCCTAATACTTAGAATGTTTTCTCTATTTTTATCAATTTTCTGATTTTTAAAATGTTGAAATTCGATTCCTATATGTAAGTTATATTTTCAATAAAAATGAAAGTATTTTTAATAATTTTACAAAACCATTGCAATTTATGTTATTAATCATTTATTTCCCCTTTTAATGTTATTAACTATTGTTTTTCCATTATTTGTTTTAATTAATCATTCAATTTATTGCATTTATGTAAATTAATTTTTTATTTTCCTTTATTTATGTTACTAACCATTCATTTTTCTTTATTTATTTTATTTAATCATTAATTTCCCTTATTTTAATCATAAGTGTTTTTTGGTTTTCTTGGTTATGTTATTGGTTTTTTTAAACCTTTTTGTCATATAAAAATCTACCTCTCAATCTCTTCCTTTTATACATTTTCTCTTACTAGATTTGTATTGCTAAAAAATTAATATTTGTTTATTGTTAAGTTAGTTGTTATCGTATTGAATTTATATGCTTTTTATATTATTGCTACAATCTAATGAGACCGATGTCACTGTCAACAATGTATCCGAGACAATCAATTTAGAAAATAAAGCTAATGAATCACGTTAACACTGTAACACAAGAAAGTGAACAACTCACAATGTTATGTAATCATGTTCATGTTGACCCAAATTGATAAAAATAATCATGGAATTGTTGATAAATGAGAAAAAAAATATTAGAAGAAAATAAGTAACTGACTAAACAAAAAACGGAGATGAATTTTTGATAAAAACATTTTTTTTAAAATCTAACGACTTTTACATCTTCTCTTATAAAAAAATTTAAATTATTGATAAATATAAACACTTCATTACATTTAATCATGTGTTGTCATATTTTTTTAAAATGATTATAAGTTTAGAAATAATCATATTATTGGTTTTTAATATGAATATTATTTAAATTACTTATTTTAATGATAATAATATAAATATTTGATAATGTAATTTTATTCGGTAATTATTGATGCAATTTGTATATATGTTGTTTCTTTTAAAAAATATAGAATATTGATTCTAAATCTAATTATGTATAATTTTTATTTATTGTAGTGTTGAGGCTAATCTGAAATCTTCCACGACGTTGGTGTTAATTTTTATTTATTTTTAAATATTATGTTATTTTTTGTATTGATTTTCTTTAAACGACATTAATTAATGTTATGTATGAATATTTAAATTATAGTTATTACCAATAATTTTCTCACACATCCAACATATTTTATTACTCTATTGACTTAATATGATCAAAGTCAATCTTTATTTAAAATAAATTGTTGTGGATTTACAACATATTTCATATATATAAAATGATAAAAACAATTTTTATAGTTTTGTTGATATCAAATTTGATCATCGCGCGTTGCGCGATGTTGAACACTAGTTAAGCAAAATAAGAATACGGAAGGTGCAAACCTACATATACTTATCATCAATTTGTGACGTACCAATTTAGTTTGAGTTGTATATAAATCTTGTTCTTTAACATGCAAACTAAAAACATCTTTTTATGGGTGCTTCTTTCGAATGTCTCACGCCATTTTCTTTGACTACATTGTCACACGTAGGGGTGTAAATAGGTCAGGTTGGATTGGGTTCGGGTTCAACCCATTTATTAATTGGGTTGAAAACCTCAACCCAACCCAATCTATTTATGTAAATAGGTTAAGATTTTCAACCCAACCCAACCTGGTACTTAAATGGATTGGTAGTGGGTTGACTTGTTTATGATTTTTTCAACCCAGTCTGTTTAATAAATGGGTTGAACCTGGTTGACCCATTTAATTTTAAAACTTTAAATAAAATAAAATAAAGAGTAAAACATAATTTCATGACAAATACACAAGTCACAACCACAAGACCAAATAAATTGTTCAAAGTTTCAATAAAACACAACCATAAAGTGAAATAAGTTGTTCAAAGTTTCAATAACACAACCATAAAGTCAAACAAATAAGTTTCTAGGCTGACGTCGATCTCTTGGCTGGAACGGGAAGGAAGTGTCGGCTAGGGTTTAGAGAGTTAGACTTTGAAAGTTTGAAACGATGGAATATTGAAATGGAAGGATCAAATGAGTTCTTTTTAGACTTTAGTGGAATCATATTTTGTTCTTTTGTTAACTTTTTAATTATTAATTATAATTGAATAATGATAATAAATTAAAAACAAGTCATAAATCTATACATATAATAAATGAGTAACTAGCATGCCACGTGTCGTCTTCTGGTGAACCGACTTCATTGTTTTCCCGCCTAAACATGTATCTGGACACATTTACATTATAGGTTCAATTATCACACTCACATTCACTCCTCCTTAAGTCTCTCATTAATTCAATTTTTAATATTTATATCTTACATTTACTACCCTTATAATTACCTATGTAGTTTACTTTTAATCTCTTCTTTTTTTTTATTTTTATTTTAGACTATTATCATATAAACATAAATAATGTATATGAACTAAAATGCATTAAAAACATTTCTATTTTTTACAAATTATACCATTGTAATCGTTTCGTCAATATCTTTAAAATGAGCCAAATATTGAATATTTTTGGATTTAATTATGTTAAACATAAATTAATTGATCAATTTGCCTCTCCTCTCATCACCTGCTTCGTGCTCCTCTCACAGATACAATCAAATTGAGTCATCAAATTTTGTGAAGTTAAATCTTGAAATATATCCACCTAAACCCATTTTCCATATCCAACAATCTTTTGTAAACCCCAAAAGATTCAAGGGTTTTTGTTTTGGTTGAGAAGAACCCTATAGGGGTTTTGCTGTACACAACAATCCAACTGAGGTGGGATACAATCAGAACCTTAATGTTTTTTCCCAAGAAAAAAGCTTTAAATTAAATGAGTTTCTTCTCAATGTTCATAACTGATTATTTTATGAATTTATGTTGTGTCGATTTCTTTCACGAAAAAACAATCAAAACTACTGTTTTTGGACCAATTTGGGGAATTGGGATTTGACTGAAACTAATTGGGGTTTGTTTTATTTCTTGAAATCATCTTTTCTTTTTTGGGTTGATTTTGATTTCTAAAAATCTTTTAGATTTTTACAATTTTACTATCTCTTTAGTAATCAAGCTCTGTTTTATTGTTAATATGAACAGATTTTCATTTCTGTTGTTGGAGAATGTTGTTTTGATCCTTTTTTGCTACTAAACTATGAACAATTAAGATATGAGAGAAGAAGTCATATGACATCATAATGAATTATGCAAATTAATTGATCAATTTACAGTAGATATTTACACCGCTGGGTTTTGCACCAAGTTGTTGTTTAAATATGAGTTCGAACATTTTTCAAAAATATAAATATACAGATTTTTTAGTATAGTATATTTAATTATTTATACTTTCTTAATCATGATTGTATTATTTCATCTATTAGCTTATCACGTATTGGTACAACAATAAGCTAATCCAAACACCTTGTACTGTATATAACTTCTCAATTATAAATTTTTAATATTTATTCATATTTTTTATTAATTTTTTGCAAAACATCCTTTGTGAAAACTGCCTAAAACAAGAACATTTTGTAACCAGCTGCAAAAAAAACAACTCTAAAGGAAAAAAAGCTTGGAAAAGTAGCATCGTACTTTCGATGACCATTCATATCTGTAAGATAAGTTTTCTGACATGATTTAATTTTTTTAAATTACCCTGTGTAATACACGGGTTCAAACCTAGTGAGTTACAAACAGATTGTAAATGGGTTGAAATCAGGTCGAAAATTTCAACCCAACTCAACCCATTTATTAATTGGGTTAGGCCGTTGACCCATTTAACTTAAATGAGTTGAAAATCTCAACCCAGTCTGCTACTATTGGGTTGGGTTCGGGTTGGATTGACGGATTGGGTTACTTTTTGTCAGCCCTAGTCACACGCAAATAACCGCGAAAGTTAATATGATTTACAAAAAGACATATATCACGAGTCATCTCCAATCAAATGGTGTATTATAAAAGATTTGTATGTTGATGGCTAATGAATTACTAAATTTGGGACGATATTCCCCAAACATTGAAAATTTGTGTGGTGTTTTGTTTTTTAGTTACTAGTCTTCGTACCCGCGCGATACAGCGGGACGCAATGCGATTATGTAACCAAATATTGAAATCCTATCTTCTTTTTTGAACGACAAATTCACATATATTTCCAACAACCAATACAAATCAATAGCATCCTCACCAACTCAAGTTTTAGGAAAGGAAATAAAGCCACAACAGTAGCAATAATAGCAAAACCCCATGAACCATCAAGAGCCATGCCACTGTTTGCAAGATGCAAACACCACAGAAGCTCCGAGCAGTCCCTGTTACTACAACACTGGACCAACCAATACCCACTTGCACTCTTTCAAAATGCCTGTGTCGCTACAGCGCCGTTGGTTCAGTTAACCATTTCATCCAGTCTAATTTCTGCCCATTTGGCAAGGTACGTTGTCGTCCTTAATCTTGCTACCTGTTTTGTTTTATTTCTTAACGAAATTTACATCTAAATTATAAAATTAGCATTCATTTAAACGAATGTGTTTAACCAATAATAATATATTTAAATTATATAAACTTAAATTTAAAGTCACCAAATTATAGTAAATTGAGTTTTATTATAATCCAAGTGAATCGACAGAGAGAAACGATATTAAGATTAATTCATTGACAACAATAAGAGGCAAATAAGATGTCGGTTTACCTCTTACCAGATAAGAGAACAATAAGATATACATGACTCTGAAAAATTTGGAGAAAAAAAACAGTATGAATGACCCTACCTCTTAACGAATCAGACATCAGAGGCTAATCAGAGTTTTAACTCTTAACGAATCAGACATCAGAGGCTAATAAGGGGTTGTTTGGCAGTTGCTGAATGGTTTGGTGCAGGATGGTTAAGTGGTCAGAATGATTAAGAGGCTCTTATGATATAGTGCAAAATGAAATATGGTTATTTGGTGTTAATAATGAAGATAGGACGCTGAATGGTTAAGGCCCAAGATACAAAATCATTCAGAGGGTTTTAGAACCACTAAGAGGCAGAGTTTCTTTTTGCCAAACAAGATTAACCTCTTAACAAGTCAGAGATTGCCTCTTAATAGAACTATTAAGAGGTAAACAAACAACCCCTTAACCTCAATGACTATGAAAACAGATCTCTGTCACTATGTTACATCCGACTAACCTTATCACCTTCCTTTTTCCTCCACTTAGCAATATTCCCCTGGTCCTGCAAATTTATTAAAAGATAAAGAAAAAAAACAGTATGAATGACCCTACCTCTTAACGAATCAGACATCAAAGGCTAATAAGAGTTTTACCTCTTAACGAATCAGACATCAGAGGCTAATAAGGGGCTGTTTGGCAGTTGTTGAATGGTTTGGTGTAGGATGGTTAGGTGGTCAGAATGATTAAGAGGCTCTTATGATATAGTGCAAAATGAAATATGTTTATTTGGTGTTAATAATGAAGATAGGACGCTGAATGGTTAAGGCCCAAGATACAAAATCATTCAGGGGGTTTTAGAACCATTAAGAGGCAGACTTTCTTTTTGCCAAACAAGATTAACCTCTGAACAATTAAGAGGTTGCCTCTTAATTGAACTATTAAGAGGTACACAAACAGCCCCTTAACCTCAAGGACTATGAAACATCGTCTAAATATGAAGATAGTAGATGGCATCTGATATTTTGGAGTAGATTAAATCAGAGAATATAGAAGTACCCTTCTTCAAGACATTCAAATTCAAGGGTAGCTTTATCTGTCTCGATTTCACATATGGTATCACCCACTTCTATCTATTAGATCAAACAAACAATCAAAGAAAGAGAAACAATCATAATTCCCAATAAAAAATATCTAACTTTCAATATTTCAACTTGGTATTGCGATGCGAAGAATTTCTGAATACAACTGATCTTATCTCCTTCTTTCTTCCTCCACTTAGCAATGTTACCTTGAGACTATTTCAAAGCAAAAAAAACATGCAAATATTATAAACACGGAAAGCAAATAAACTTTCTACACCTAAAGGAAAAAGGAAAATATATAAGTCTGGTCCTTGTCACATCTTACCATCGTAGGTGACAGAGCTGGCATTTCAATAACTATATGTGCAGGAGGTTCTGCATATGGAAAAAGCCCATTAAGTTTAGCTACATCAACTTTCAGAAACCATTGCAAACGATTAATCAGTCTCTAACAACCAAATCGGGGTATTTATACCAGGATTTCATGTATAAAAGCAAATAAGTAGTGCAAATTTGAACTAAAATAATTCATACCTGCAGATGAGTAACATCTGATGCCACTCAGCAACTGAAAACGAACAACCATTGTTAGGAGATAGATATTTGTCGAAGGAAAAACAAGTTTAAAATTTAACTGCTAACCTTTAGTTTAGATTGGTTATGGACACCATCAAATGCAGAAGAAAGTTTTCGCCTGATAAACCTCATTGTCAGAAAATTATGAAGATAAAAAGGATGAATGGCTTAGTACAACTACTCGATACAAAAGAGATACTCTAGCAAATGCCCGAATGCAAGGCACCTCCAATATGTTATTTACAAGTTGCAACCAAATCCCATTGGGCTTTAATAACCTGAGTTCATTGCCCCATATATACTTCAAAAGGTGAAAAGGGCATTAAATTATTGGATGATAGAAGTAATTTTTTAATCCTAAAAGCCTTAATCAAGTTCAGATTTTGTCTAACTATTCTATCAAAGTTATTACAGACAAATTCAACATTCTGTAGGCATCCATTTGTCTAGTGACGTAACTGTAGCATATTGCAACCAGATAAATATACTTTTATCAATGTACAAAGATATTAGTCTAGAAATCGGACATGTGACATGAAATGATAATGTTTCTACACATAAACATGATATGTGCATGATAATCCTGGATAGTATTGCCGTTTCACTCTCCGAAAGAACTTCATTGATGTTTGCAATCATGGCAGCTTGAACCATGGCAAACTTCAACTAATATTTGATTAATAAGAAATGACTTTTTGTTGTTCTCTAATTAAAATTCACGAAATGCAAATCATACATAAATATAAAATGAACCCAGGAGAAACTTGATAGAAATAAATGTTAACATTAGCTTAACATATTCAAAAGGTAGAAAAGAAAATTTATAAAGCTAGAAGAACGCAGATGCTAAAAAAAGAAGATCGACTTCAGCATTTATGATTTATCAAGAAACTTGCCATCTTTAGAAAGATATCGTATCTGAGGGCTACTGTAGACTGCTTTATGCACAATTGCTCTTTTTTAACTTCTTCCTCCCTTGCTAACACCCGTTCCAAGTTCCTCAAGTTCATAATTTCTGCAAGATTTGTGCAAACATATTATACTCATAAAAGTAAAAAAACAATATACCATTGTATCATTCTGATTTATTTCTAAAACACAATTTTGTTTGCTAAACCTGTTTGAGCAGCTTCCAGAAGCATCTCTTCTTGGGGCATCCTCTTCTCCTCACCTTCCTTTTTCTTTTTTTATCGGCTAAAAAAGTCGTAAAATCCAGCATCAAGAAAGTTTACAATTTGATAAGTGAAGTCAATAAGATGAATGGCATAATAGAATCTTTCATGATAAATGTAAATTATCTTCAATAAAGCAAAAATAAATGACATTTGGCAGAGAGAAAATCAAATGGTTTAAATTAAGTAGGGTTTCAGAACGGTAAATTTGATGGAAATTAGATTTCCATTATAAAATCATCCAATCTTCAAAAGCGCTGCATTCTAAGAAATGTAAATATTCATTTGGCAGAGAGAAAATCAAATAATGGTGGACCACATTACACATACATCTTCATCGAAATCACTGTTGAAAACATCTGCAACCTCTGCTTCTTCTACGTAGTTTGTATCATCTTCTTCCTGAGAAGAAAGTAACACATTTATCACGTCATAGTCACTGCCCAAAACAATATATTTTCTCCCTAATTCTTTATGTAATATTGAACTTATATAGAATTACTTTAGGTTTTCGGTTCCTACCGGAAACTTTCAATAATTCTAAATTTTCATAAAAATAACATTTTCATGTTTTAACCCCATCCATCTATATGGCTTGTTTCTCAATCATAAAAATAAAGATAAGATGCACAAAATGAGAACAAAGATAGGTTACTCGAACACCCTACCATAAGACAACCGACAATTTGTACGAACATGTTACACATACAAACTGAGCCACACCTGAAAAGCTTTCCCCCATTTCGAGTGTACGCCTTATAACCAACAGAGAGAATCCAAGTTACCAATATGAAGAAAACCAGAGATAAAGCAACAATTAATCAAGAAAGGTTAGGTCAAACCTTAACTGGTACAATCCAGTTGAAATCTTGAAGATTGAAGGTCGAACACGAAATCAGGAACAACGAAAGACAGACAATTGAACCAAGATTTTGATGAAAAAAGCGAGAGGGATAGATAGAACCTGAAGATGTTGTAACCCAGATCGGAAATCGTTACTGAGAAACCCAAATCGATGTTAACTGTTGGTGCAAGTGTACCACATCTCTATATATTTATATATATTTATTTTGATGATTACAAACACACCGTATTATTGTTTATCTAACAATCCTATCCAAGTGTACAGTTCTTGAAGAACACGAAGATTTTATCTGAAGAGTTCAAGACGGAAGATTTACGTTGTCATTAGTGTTTATAATTTATAATGATAAACACCCTAAAATAATATACCACTTGGATATTTCTAAAAACCATAAATGATTTTAATTAAATAAGGTTTATTGAGAAGATCCAGCAAGATTGGTTGCGTCCTGGAAGGTGTCTATTCTGACGCCGGTATACCGTGGAGAATGCCCGGTATACCGCGGGTACATATTGGCCGGTATACCGCGAAGGTACAGGCGGTATACCGCGGCAGGCGTGGTGTTTGTCTCTGATTGGTTGGAAGTTCTTTTTCTGACGCCGGTATACCGCGAGTCCTAGCCGGTATACCGCGGGTACGTATTCCAGAAGTCAACTTTGCATGAGAGCCGTTGAGTGTCAGTGTACTTTTGTCTGCACGGTATACCGCGTGCATTTGGCGGTATACCGCGGATTGCATGTTACCGTTGGAAGAGCTGATATATATACATGCATGCTGGTGGAGAAGAAAAAACAACAACCAACACCAACACAACAACTTACTCATCTGATCTCTCTCACTTATTTAACATATATATATTTTATAAAACCTTTTTTATAAAATATCCAAGTGTGAGATATTATACAAGAGTGATTACCCATTGTGAGTTATACTCCTCTTGTAAGTATTTGAATAACGGGTGTGTGATCCTGTTTATCTCATAGCAGAGGCTTGAGAAACTATTACAAATTCCTTTGTATTTGGTTTGTGTTCTACCGTAAAGAATACATTTATTGGATCGTGTCGAGAAGTGTCTCGGCTGCTGGTTTATCACAGTTGGTGGTAAATCAGTAAATCTCTGTGTCAAGTATCTCTATCCCTTATCTCTTTATTTATTCCGCTGTGCATTTAAATTATATCTGTTTATATAATTGTTATTTATTTATTATTTCTATACTCTGATTTATTTATACTGTTTCTGTACTGTATTTGTTTATAAAAGAATTTTTTGAAAGTAAAAGATTTAAAATACAACCTTACCCCCCCCCCTTAGGTTGTCTAACATTAACTTTGTGCAAACATAAATCGATTCACCAGAGAAATCGATTCACCAGAGTATGAAGAGTATGAAACGTTACCTGATTTGAGAAACCGTGGTAGAAATGATGAAATCGTACATGAGAGGAGAGTGAATCGATTTGCAAAGGAGAGTGAATCGATTGGAAACTCGGTTTGAGAGAAAATCCATGGATATCGCTCTGGTACAGGTATGG
Source organism: Saussurea involucrata (assembly GCA_033807775.1). Lineage (NCBI taxonomy): Eukaryota > Viridiplantae > Streptophyta > Magnoliopsida > Asterales > Asteraceae > Saussurea > Saussurea involucrata. Next base: position 11,998,659 of record CM066327.1, on the reverse strand, counting down.
AAGCTGAAGGGGTAGTTCGTGAAATTTGGGGTCAGTGAGAAGAATCAGGGGAAACGTGGGGGAAGGAGGAGTAGAAGATGAACTGAAAGACGTGGTTTAGAAAGTAACTGAAAGTTTAGAAAGTTAAAAGTTTTGAAAAAAACTACCACTATTCTTTTAATAAGATAGAATAGATACTTTTATATGGTTTTTGTTTTTTAGTGATACTCTTTTTATGGTGCTATTCGGGTCGGGGTAGTTGACGTACCTCGATTAATACAATCCACTACAGCCTTGAGAAGACTTGAATTTGAGACCTATAAAAAGGAACCTTAAGGCCTAACTTTTATTTGTCGATTGATTTATATATTAATGTTAACAAGTTCCCTCGCTAAAGCTGATTGGTAATTACCCTTGTTGATGTTAGTCTAAAAGGTTGATCAATTAAATTTGCAACACTGAAAAGGGAACGTTAGCTACGTTTTTATGTCTAACAAATTATTAATCGCTTCTTGGATTTATCTGAGCAATTTCCCAATAAGTGAGTGATCTATAAGGTAACTGCCAAATAAGTATCAAACCTCACTAAAGGTGAGGAGGATGTGTGAGTTTAATTGTTGCATTTGCCGTATATGAATATCATATACTTAAAAAAACATATAGAAAGGGTTCTTTTGGTCTCGTTTGGATATAGAAACATAACAAAATCTCAATGTTTTGTTCTCATTTTTTTGTTAAGTACGAGAAACTAATTTTAGATTATCTCAGATTAAATTTCATTAACAGGGTCAAAATATTACTTTTAGAAAGCATTTTCTCACAATGCAAAATTTATTTTACAAATTTTGTAGTTGTAATGTAATTCACATAGACAAGATTGTTTGTCATTTTGTATTTGTTGGTCCTTGACCAACAGTATTGGTGTAATTCACATCTACAACATTGTCTGTCATTGGTTTTGACATGGAAACTATATTGAATAAGATTAGTTACATTTCACAGTTTAGTTAGTGAAGAGGTTGTTTTGAATTAGTACCAAGCATATGCAATATTTAGTCACCTCAATGGGGAATTAATTAATGTAAAATATGTATGAAACAAGGATCTTTTACTTTATATCAAAGGCTAGCAATTGTTAAAATAGAAAAAAATGGGCTATCTTGTTTGCTAAAATAGAGATTTAAATGGTGAATCTGTGGATGTTACCCATTATAGGGGCATGATTGGTTCTTTGCTTTATTTAACTTCTAGCAGACCAGATATCATGTTTGCTACTTGTCTTTGTGCCCATTATCAAGCGAATCCAAAGAAATCTCACTTGGATGCTGTGAAACGGATTTTCAGGTATCTAAAGGGTACCATGCATCTGGGTCTTTGGTATCCCAAAGACTCAGGTTTTGAACTCATGGGGTATTCAGATTCTGACTTTGCAGGTTCTAAAATTGATAGAAAAAGCACAACAGACAGTTGTCAACTTCTTGGTGGGAAATTGGTGAGCTGGTCCAGCAAAAAGCAAAATTCAGTCTCAACATCCACTGCCGAGGCTGAATATGTTGCTGCTGGAAGTTGCTGCGCACATATTCTATGGATGAAAAACCAGTTGAGAGACTACAATCAGTTCTACTCCAAGATACCCATCCTATGTGATAATTCAAATGCAATTGCAATTGCAAACAATCATGTTCTTCACTCAAGGTCCAAACACATCGATATCTGATATCATTTCATCAGGGACCATATCTCCAAAGGTGACATTGAGCTGCATTTTATTCCAACTGATCTTCAGCTTGCAGATTTGTTTACTAAACCTCTGGATGAGGCTATGTTCACCTTTCTCATCGGTGAACTTGGCATGTTGTATTTATAATAGGTTCAAAAAAAAAATCGGTCTGATAATTCTCGGTGGCAACAAGATCCTCTTTCGGCATGAATATCCTAAGTGAGCTTTTCGGTGATCCATCTCTCGATGGATCTCCTCGGTGCGCATATCTGCCCTCTTCGGTGTCTCAACGCCTCGGTGAATCTCTTCGGTAAGCAAATCCTCACCGATTCCATCTCGGCATACCTTTCACCACCGATGTCCACCGATAATCTCTTCATATTCCTCACCGATGTCCACCGAACTTCAATCCTATCCACACGTCACACCTATAACCCTATTATTGTCAGGCCTGTTCACCTTCCCGTTTTGTGAAACGGCTTACTGACCACAACTTCCAATGTGGTCATGATTGCTTTTTCTATTCTACTTTATTTTATTTTATTTTAACCGCTCCCCCATTTTTTGAAACCCTATAAATACACGACTCTTTCCTTTCATTATTCCTTTTCGTTTCCTTCATCTCCTTCTTCGTGCTTCCTCTATAACCTGCAACTACACTTTCTTCGTGCTCTCTCTCGATCATCAATGGCGTCCTCCAAGAACAACCCCCCTATGTGTTTTGCCGATCTGAAATTCAACCCATGCAATCATGTTGCAAGATTTGAACCCGACCCTTCTCATCCAGAGTTTAACCACGTAATCAAGTTCTTCACTCGCTGTCCCCTTCTTCATGCCTTCACCTGTAATCCCAAAATGAGCAAAAATGGGGTGATTCTGAAATTCCAGGGTTTCAACACCCCGATATCCCCGAGGTCCTTTCTGCTGTTGTGACCTCTTCCCCACGTTCTAGAGTAAAGTCGGTCGGCGCGAAGAAGAAATCGGCCGCCGACACCTCCGCCGCTGCTTCCAGGACCATGGCACTGATTAACCCATCGGTGGCTTCCCCGGTCCACAAACCTTCTAAGCGGAGGCACTCTTCGTCCCCCCCCCCCCCCCCGAAAAATCGTCTAAAAAGATCTCGGGGAACTGTCTTCCCACCGATGAAAGATCGAAATTGCAATCCTTGAAGGAAGAAGTGCGCCTACCCAAAGTTCAGAATCCGCCCGACACTGTATTCAAGGATATGGCAAAGGAAGGAAAGATACCGAATGTAAGTAACTTAAATCTTTCCCTTCCCACTTCGGCATCATATCCCACGACAACTCTGTGCCTGTCACCGATTCCAGGACTATATTTCAACGATGGTTTCGGCAAACGAGCCTTCTTCAGATTCTCTCAAATCCCCGTTGCCGACACCATGTTTCTTGAAGGCCTCCACAACTTGTTCCCTCACATCCCCGACGCTCAACCCTACTACCGAATCCTAATGGATGAGATCAAGCGCCGACAATCGTCAAAGAAGTAGGATTTTATTTTACCTATCGGTAGTTTTGATAATCTTTTGCTTCCTTTCCTTACCGATGTATGAGAATGACTTATGCAATTCAAGTGCTTCTCTTGTTTATATTTTGCTGTACATACCTTTTATTTCCTTGCTTTATATATACTGTATAGATATACTCAAAGAAACATAGTTAAAAAAAGGTCTATGTGAAAAGAACCCAAAAGAGTAAAGAGGGTCAAAATGCACTTATTTTCATTTGCTCTTTAATATTCTAAGGATATAGATCAAATTCAAATAGGGGGAGATTGTTGGGTCATCACAGATTTGAAGTTGACTCAATTAAACCCACTTAGATACTTAGAATATTTTTTGGATCCTTTTGTGTAACTTGTACTCTTATATCAATTGTTCGGTGAAGTCGAAGATCAACCGAAACCAAGTGCGAAGACTATCTCATTGCGGAAGTGAGAAAATCGGCAGCAACTTTCTACAAGTTACATCACCACCGATATGCTTGTGCTATCGGTGGACACGCATCACCGAATTAACGAAATTCGGTGAGAAGCTCAAGAAGACTTCCACCGATATGTGTTCAGAAATCGGTGGGAGTTCAAGAAGACTGCACCGAAATATTATACACTTCGGTGAAACTCTCTCTTTTCTAAAGAAGTGAGATTTCGATTTGGTGCAGTTTCCAATACAGGAGGTCGGTAGCCTTATTCTCTAAAGACAAAAGAGAAGATCATTTATTATGAGACAATATCTCATTATCAGATAAAAGTGGCATTTTGTCATTTTATCTATTCTCAGATAAGGTCTTTTTCTGGTACGACTGTCCTCATGGTTCCTTGGATAAGTTAAAAAGGAGATATCAGCTTTTCAGAAGTCAACCTCTACAATGAATGGAAGAGTGACAAGTGTCCCAAGCATTAAATGATGCATGGACTATAAATAGAGGTGAAGACTCTCCATGCAAACCACGGCTTCTGAAGATAACTAAGTGCAAGCTCCTTTCTTACTGAAATTGCATCTTGTGTCTAAGTGTCCAATTTGTTCTAAGTGTTTTTCAGTTTACTTTGTGTTAGATTGTTAGAATAGTTTAACTGTTCTTTTCCGCAACAATCTTTTGTTTTCTATGTGTAATTCTTATTGAAAGATTTTCAATATATTGAATTAAAACTTGTGAAAAATCTGAGTATTGTATTCAACCCCCCCTTCTACAATACTTGTTGAGCCATTTTGGGACCAACAAGTGGTATCAGAGCGGAAAGTTTAATTCATAAACTTGATCCGCAATGGCTGCCTCATCTTCATCCCTAACTGTTGAAAACACTGGTCAAAACAATTTTGCTGAAAATGGTTCTATTTCAAAACCTCCCAAGTTTAATCATATCAACTTTTCTCTATGGAAAAGCCGTATGATGCTATTCATGGAAGGAGTGGATACTAGATATCCAACCATTCTCAAGGAGGGACCTATCATCCCGAGAGTTTGGGCTTGATATGAAAAGCAGAGGCCTGGTAAGGAACCAGTTGATAAGTCAAGTGACTCTGATGATTCTGAACCTTCCGACATAGAGAAAGCAAAGACTACTGGTCGTTACATTCTAAAAAACCCAAAGGAATATACTGATGAGGAAAAACGATTGGTGTCTCTGGATTCTCGGCTTAGAGCAATCATTGCTCTCTCACTTCCTGATGAAGTCTATCACTCTCTTGTTAATTTTGGTACTGCTAAAGAGATGTGGACTACATTGTGTGTACTTTATGAGGGTACAGAGGAAGTGAAGAAAAGCAAAAAGATTGGCCTCATTCGAAAATATGAGCTCTTTGCCTATGAAAAGGGAGAATCTCTTCCAAACTTTTATAACCGATTCAACTCTCTTTTAAATGATTTAAAGTTACTAGGTAGAGTTTATGATAATGAGGAAGTTCTATGCAAGTTTATGGATTGTCTTCCTGACTTTTGGGAAAACATTTGCACTTGCATTAAAACTACCAAGGATTTGGAATACATGCCTTTAACTGTTTTGTATGGAACTCTGTTCAACTTTGAACAAACCAAGCTTCATAGGAAAACCATCTTCAAAGAGATAAAAAGCTCTTCAATAGCTCTTATCTGTGAAAGTTCCAAGAAAAGTCAAAATGTTCCTTGTATCACATATCCCTCATCAGACTCTGACACCGAAAATCAGAACAACCGTTCTCACCAAACGGAGGCATATCTGAGTGATGCCGATGATGAAGGTGATGAAATTTCGGTAGACCGAATGTCTGATGAAATGGCTATGATGGCTGGTTTTAAAAATAAATCTCGAAATTTCAACAAACCCAGAAGTTTCAGAAAACCATCCTTTACAAAAATGTCTTCTTCTGACAAGACAAATGAAGAACGTTTCAACTGTGGTAAGAAAGGACACTTTGCAGCTGAGTGCAGAAACAAGCGTGTGTCAAAAGTCAATTCTACGTCCTCTGACAAATATCCTTCCAAATTTGAGAAATCCAAAGATAAATCCTATTTCAAGAAAGATTCTCAATCCACCTCACTCTCACATCAGGAACGTGCTGAAAAGTACAAAGCTAAGTACAAGAAGGAAAAAGAAATAAATGAAGGATCTCAAAGGAAAGGAAAAGGATTGATGGCAGAGGCTCATGATTGGGAAGAAGAAGAAACCTCTGACAGTGATTCTCCAAATATGTGCTTTATGGCCATATCAGAAGAGGTGGAAGAAGAAAAGGCAAAGTCTCCAATGGCATTAGTTTCAACTGAATGCTCATCATCATATTCTCGGGTTTTTGAGCACCAACAAGTTTGGTATTTAGATAGCGGGTGCTCACGTCACATGACTGGAAACAAACATCTTCTTGTAAAATATGTGTCAGAAAAGGGTCCTTCTGTAACCTTTGGGGACAACTCAAGAGGTCACACTAAAGGGTATGGAACTCTCACAAATGGAACCCTTACCTTCAATAAAGTGGCATTTGTTGAAGGTCTCATGCATAATCTCCTAAGTATTAGCCAACTGTGTGATATTGGATACAAAGTTATATTTGAACTGCGTATTTGTACTGTTGTTGACAAGAATATGAAGGCTGTTCTCTCTGGAAGAAGGTTAGATAATGTGTATATCATCTATATGAGTCAAAACAACTCTTCAAATGTCTTCTTTGTGTCTGACGATACAGTCAAAAGAAACTGGCTGTGGCATAAACGTTTGTCTCATCTTAACTTCAAAACCCTTCATAAAATATCAAACAAAGAGCTGGTGACTGGCATGCCTAAGTTGAACTTTGTCAAAGAAAAGCTGCGTGATGCATGTGAAAAAAGGAAACTCACCAAATCTTCTTTCAAGACCAAGCAATGCTCTTCCATCAATCTTCCACTTCAGATGCTGCATATGGATCTATGTGGACCAGTCTAGGAGTAAGAAGGTACATTCTTGTTATTGTTGATGAATTCTCTAGATATACTTGGGTATCTTTTCTCAGGTACAAAAGTGATGCAACTGAAGAAATCAACAACTTTGTCAAAAAGAATGAAATTCTGAATGGTCAGCTTGTCAGATCAGTAAGAAGTGATAATGGCACTGAATTCAGAAACAGTGGTTTAGAAGACTTCTTCAATGAGAAAGGTATCTCTCAAAATTTCTCCGCTGTCAGAACTCCACAACAAAATGGTGTTGTGGAAAGAAGAAACAGAACTCTATGTGAAGCAGCAAGGTCTATGCTGAGTGAAGCAAAACTGCCAACCTACTTTTGGGCCGAAGCTGTCAACACTGCCTGTTTCACTCAAAACAGGTCGGTGATAACAAAAAGACATGAGAAAACCCCGTATGAAGTCTTTCATGGAAGAAAGCCAAACATTGGTTTCCTTCATGTCTTTGGCTGTGTGTGCTTTATCCTAAATGACAGGGAAAATCTTGGGAAATTTGATCCTAAGGCAGATGAAGGAATCTTTGTGGGATATTCCTTGACCTCCAAAGCCTACCGAGTTTACAATCTTCGGAGAGAATGCATTGATGAATCTATCCATGCAAAGTGTGATGATTCAAGATCATATTCTTTGACAAATGATGATGAAGAACTACATAGATGGATATCATCATGCATTGGGGAATCTCCCACTTCAACCTCCACCGATCCACCTTGTATTCCAAATATTCCCTCAGTTCCAAACAATCAAGTTGGGTCATCATCTTTATCACCTGAAACCCTCTATGCCGAAATTGCCTCCACCGAACCCTATCCATCATCCACCGAAATTAACCCCATCACCGAATCTCTTCCTGCCGATAATCCCTCTGACGACCCACCTTCATCACACCCTGCCAACACTCCAGCCTAGAACTTCCCTTCCACTTCAATTATTCCTCCACCGATGCCCCATGCTCTTAAATGGACCAAAGATCATCCCATTGATCAAATCATCGGTGATCAGCAAGCTGGTGTTCAAACAAGGAGAGGCACCAGTAACATCTGTCTCTATGTGAATTTCCTATCTCTTGTTGAACCTAAAAAGATTGAAGAAGCCCTAAGTGACCCATGTTGGGTTTCGGCCATGCAAGAAGAACTCTCCCAATTTCAAAGAAACAAAGTCTAGAGACTTGTGCCTAGACCTTCAAGGAAAACAATCATCGGCACAAAATGGGTCTTCAGAAACAAAATGGATGAAGATGGTACTGTCATCAGAAACAAAGCCAGACTCGTAGCTCAAGGCTACCGACAGGAAAAGGGTATTGACTATGATGAAACATTTGCTCCAGTTGCCAGACTTGAAGCTATCAGGATCTTTCTTGCTCATGCTGCTCACAAGAACTTCAGGGTATTTCAAATGGATGTGAAAAGTGCTTTTCTGAATGGAGAACTAGCTGAGGAAGTCTATGTGAAGCAACCTCCAGGCTTTGAAGATTCCACACATCCAGACTATGTGTACCGACTTGACAAAGCTCTGTATGGGCTCAAGCAGGCTCCTCGAGCCTGGTATGACACTCTTGCCATCTTTCTACTCAAGCATAGCTACACTAGAGGTACAATTGATAACACTCTCTTCCACAAGCAAACTTCAGGTAATCTCATTCTTGTTCAAATCTATGTGGACGACATTATTTTCGGTGCCACTGATGAGTCTGTGTGTGATGACTTTGCCTCTCTCATGAAAAGTGAATATGAGATGAGCATGATGGGGGAGCTAACATTCTTCTTAGGTCTTCAAGTGAAACAAATTTCAGAAGGAATTTTCATAAACCAAAGCAAGTACATTAAAGACCTTCTGAAGAAATTTGGTTTTGAAAACTCCTCCCCCATGAAAACTCCCATGGCACCACCTTTGAAACTTGATGCCGATTTAAATGGTGAATCTGTGGATGTTACCCATTATAGGGGCATGATTGGTTCTTTGCTTTATTTAACTTCTAGCAGACCAGATATCATGTTTGCTACTTGTCTTTGTGCCCATTATCAAGCGAATCCAAAGAAATCTCACTTGGATGCTGTGAAACGGATTTTCAGGTATCTAAAGGGTACCATGCATCTGGGTCTTTGGTATCCCAAAGACTCAGGTTTTGAACTCATGGGGTATTCAGATTCTGACTTTGCAGGTTCTAAAATTGATAGAAAAAGCACAACAGACAGTTGTCAACTTCTTGGTGGGAAATTGGTGAGCTGGTCCAGCAAAAAGCAAAATTCAGTCTCAACATCCACTGCCGAGGCTGAATATGTTGCTGCTGGAAGTTGCTGCGCACATATTCTATGGATGAAAAACCAGTTGAGAGACTACAATCAGTTCTACTCCAAGATACCCATCCTATGTGATAATTCAAATGCAATTGCAATTGCAAACAATCATGTTCTTCACTCAAGGTCCAAACACATCGATATCTGATATCATTTCATCAGGGACCATATCTCCAAATGTGACATTGAGCTGCATTTTATTCCAACTGATCTTCAGCTTGCAGATTTGTTTACTAAACCTCTGGATGAGGCTATGTTCACCTTTCTCATCGGTGAACTTGGCATGTTGTATTTATAATAGGTTCAAAAAAAAATCGGTCTGATAATTCTCGGTGGCAACAAGATCCTCTTTCGGCATGAATATCCTAAGTGAGCTTTTCGGTGATCCATCTCTCGATGGATCTCCTCGGTGCGCATATCTGCCCTCTTCGGTGTCTCAACGCCTCGGTGAATCTCTTCGGTAAGCAAATCCTCACCGATTCCATCTCGGCATACCTTTCACCACCGATGTCCACCGATAATCTCTTCATATTCCTCACCGATGTCCACCGAACTTCAATCCTATCCACACGTCACACCTATAACCCTATTATTGTCAGGCCTGTTCACCTTCCCGTTTTGTGAAACGGCTTATTGACCACAACTTCCAATGTGGTCATGATTGCTTTTTCTATTCTACTTTATTTTATTTTATTTTAACCGCTCCCCCATTTTTTGAAACCCTATAAATACACGACTCTTTCCTTTCATTATTCCTTTTCGTTTCCTTCATCTCCTTCTTCGTGCTTCCTCTATAACCTGCAACTACACTTTCTTCGTGCTCTCTCTCGATCATCAATGGCGTCCTCCAAGAACAACCCCCCTATGTGTTTTGCCGATCTGAAATTCAACCCATGCAATCATGTTGCAAGATTTGAACCCGACCCTTCTCATCCAGAGTTTAACCACGTAATCAAGTTCTTCACTCGCTGTCCCCTTCTTCATGCCTTCACCTGTAATCCCAAAATGAGCAAAAATGGGGTGATTCTGAAATTCCAGGGTTTCAACACCCCGATATCCCCGAGGTCCTTTCTGCTGTTGTGACCTCTTCCCCACGTTCTAGAGTAAAGTCGGTCGGCGCGAAGAAGAAATCGGCCGCCGACACCTCCGCCGCTGCTTCCAGGACCATGGCACTGATTAACCCATCGGTGGCTTCCCCGGTCCACAAACCTTCTAAGCGGAGGCACTCTTCGCCCCCCCCCCCCCCCCCCGAAAAATCGTCTAAAAAGATCTCGGGGAACTGTCTTCCCACCGATGAAAGATCGAAATTGCAATCCTTGAAGGAAGAAGTGCGCCTACCCAAAGTTCAGAATCCGCCCGACACTGTATTCAAGGATATGGCAAAGGAAGGAAAGATACCGAATGTAAGTAACTTAAATCTTTCCCTTCCCACTTCGGCATCATATCCCACGACAACTCTGTGCCTGTCACCGATTCCAGGACTATATTTCAACGATGGTTTCGGCAAACGAGCCTTCTTCAGATTCTCTCAAATCCCCGTTGCCGACACCATGTTTCTTGAAGGCCTCCACAACTTGTTCCCTCACATCCCCGACGCTCAACCCTACTACCGAATCCTAATGGATGAGATCAAGCGCCGACAATCGTCAAAGAAGTAGGATTTTATTTTACCTATCGGTAGTTTTGATAATCTTTTGCTTCCTTTCCTTACCGATGTATGAGAATGACTTATGCAATTCAAGTGCTTCTCTTGTTTATATTTTGCTGTACATACCTTTTATTTCCTTGCTTTATATATACTGTATAGATATACTCAAAGAAACATAGTTAAAAAAAGGTCTATGTGAAAAGAACCCAAAAGAGTAAAGAGGGTCAAAATGCACTTATTTTCATTTGCTCTTTAATATTCTAAGGATATAGATCAAATTCAAATAGGGGGAGATTGTTGGGTCATCACAGATTTGAAGTTGACTCAATTAAACCCACTTAGATACTTAGAATATTTTTTGGATCCTTTTGTGTAACTTGTACTCTTATATCAATTGTTCGGTGAAGTCGAAGATCAACCGAAACCAAGTGCGAAGACTATCTCATTGCGGAAGTGAGAAAATCGGCAGCAACTTTCTACAAGTTACATCACCACCGATATGCTTGTGCTATCGGTGGACACGCATCACCGAATTAACGAAATTCGGTGAGAAGCTCAAGAAGACTTCCACCGATATGTGTTCAGAAATCGGTGGGAGTTCAAGAAGACTGCACCGAAATATTATACACTTCGGTGAAACTCTCTCTTTTCTAAAGAAGTGAGATTTCGATTTGGTGCAGTTTCCAATACAGGAGGTCGGTAGCCTTATTCTCTAAAGACAAAAGAGAAGATCATTTATTATGAGACAATATCTCATTATCAGATAAAAGTGGCATTTTGTCATTTTATCTATTCTCAGATAAGGTCTTTTTCTGGTACGACTGTCCTCATGGTTCCTTGGATAAGTTAAAAAGGAGATATCAGCTTTTCAGAAGTCAACCTCTACAATGAATGGAAGAGTGACAAGTGTCCCAAGCATTAAATGATGCATGGACTATAAATAGAGGTGAAGACTCTCCATGCAAACCACGGCTTCTGAAGATAACTAAGTGCAAGCTCCTTTCTTACTGAAATTGCATCTTGTGTCTAAGTGTCCAATTTGTTCTAAGTGTTTTTCAGTTTACTTTGTGTTAGATTGTTAGAATAGTTTAACTGTTCTTTTCCGCAACAATCTTTTGTTTTCTATGTGTAATTCTTATTGAAAGATTTTCAATATATTGAATTAAAACTTGTGAAAAATCTGAGTATTGTATTCAACCCCCCCTTCTACAATACTTGTTGAGCCATTTTGGGACCAACAAGTGGTATCAGAGCGGAAAGTTTAATTCATAAACTTGATCCGCAATGGCTGCCTCATCTTCATCCCTAACTGTTGAAAACACTGGTCAAAACAATTTTGCTGAAAATGGTTCTATTTCAAAACCTCCCAAGTTTAATCATATCAACTTTTCTCTATGGAAAAGCCGTATGATGCTATTCATGGAAGGAGTGGATACTAGATATCCAACCATTCTCAAGGAGGGACCTATCATCCCGAGAGTTTGGGCTTGATATGAAAAGCAGAGGCCTGGTAAGGAACCAGTTGATAAGTCAAGTGACTCTGATGATTCTGAACCTTCCGACATAGAGAAAGCAAAGACTACTGGTCGTTACATTCTAAAAAACCCAAAGGAATATACTGATGAGGAAAAACGATTGGTGTCTCTGGATTCTCGGCTTAGAGCAATCATTGCTCTCTCACTTCCTGATGAAGTCTATCACTCTCTTGTTAATTTTGGTACTGCTAAAGAGATGTGGACTACATTGTGTGTACTTTATGAGGGTACAGAGGAAGTGAAGAAAAGCAAAAAGATTGGCCTCATTCGAAAATATGAGCTCTTTGCCTATGAAAAGGGAGAATCTCTTCCAAACTTTTATAACCGATTCAACTCTCTTTTAAATGATTTAAAGTTACTAGGTAGAGTTTATGATAATGAGGAAGTTCTATGCAAGTTTATGGATTGTCTTCCTGACTTTTGGGAAAACATTTGCACTTGCATTAAAACTACCAAGGATTTGGAATACATGCCTTTAACTGTTTTGTATGGAACTCTGTTCAACTTTGAACAAACCAAGCTTCATAGGAAAACCATCTTCAAAGAGATAAAAAGCTCTTCAATAGCTCTTATCTGTGAAAGTTCCAAGAAAAGTCAAAATGTTCCTTGTATCACATATCCCTCATCAGACTCTGACACCGAAAATCAGAACAACCGTTCTCACCAAACGGAGGCATATCTGAGTGATGCCGATGATGAAGGTGATGAAATTTCGGTAGACCGAATGTCTGATGAAATGGCTATGATGGCTGGTTTTAAAAATAAATCTCGAAATTTCAACAAACCCAGAAGTTTCAGAAAACCATCCTTTACAAAAATGTCTTCTTCTGACAAGACAAATGAAGAACGTTTCAACTGTGGTAAGAAAGGACACTTTGCAGCTGAGTGCAGAAACAAGCGTGTGTCAAAAGTCAATTCTACGTCCTCTGACAAATATCCTTCCAAATTTGAGAAATCCAAAGATAAATCCTATTTCAAGAAAGATTCTCAATCCTCCTCACTCTCACATCAGGAACGTGCTGAAAAGTACAAAGCTAAGTACAAGAAGGAAAAAGAAATAAATGAAGGATCTCAAAGGAAAGGAAAAGGATTGATGGCAGAGGCTCATGATTGGGAAGAAGAAGAAACCTCTGACAGTGATTCTCCAAATATGTGCTTTATGGCCATATCAGAAGAGGTGGAAGAAGATAAGGCAAAGTCTCCAATGGCATTAGTTTCAACTGAATGCTCATCATCATATTCTCGGGTTTTTTAGCACCAACAAGTTTGGTATTTAGATAGCGGGTGCTCACGTCACATGACTGGAAACAAACATCTTCTTGTAAACTATGTGTCAGAAAAGGGTCCTTCTGTAACCTTTGGGCACAACTCAAGAGGTCACACTAAAGGGTATGGAACTCTCACAAATGGAACCCTTACCTTCAATAAAGTGGCATTTGTTGAAGGTCTCATGCATAATCTCCTAAGTATTAGCCAACTGTGTGATATTGGATACAAAGTTATCTTTGAACTGCGTATTTGTACTGTTGTTGACAAGAATATGAAGGCTGTTCTCTCTGGAAGAAGGTTAAATAATGTGTATATCATCTATATGAGTCAAAACAACTCTTCAAATGTCTTCTTTGTGTCTGACGATACAGTCAAAAGAAACTGGCTGTGGCATAAACGTTTGTCTCATCTGAAGATAACTAAGTGCAAGCTCCTTTCTTACTGAAATTGCATCTTGTGTCTAAGTGTCCAATTTGTTCTAAGTGTTTTTCAGTTTACTTTGTGTTAGATTGTTAGAATAGTTTAGCTGTTCTTTTTCGCAACAATCTTTTGTTTTCTATGTGTAATTCTTATTGAAAGATTTTCAATATATTGAATTAAAACTTGTGAAAAATCTGAGTATTGTATTCAACCCCCCTTCTACAATACTTGTTGAGCCATTTTGGGACCAACAGTTCTTCTCCCACATGCGCCTCCATCCCAACGAGCTTCATCCACTGATTCCATCTTCTTCTTCTTCTTCGATTTTTCCTACAGATTCCTTCTTCTTCTTCTTCTTCTTCGATTTTTTTCCACTGATTTCATCTTCTTCTTCGATTTTTTCCACAACCTTCCACAGATTCTTCTTCTTCTTCTTCGATTTTTCCACAACATATCACAGATTCTTCTTCCTCTTAACCCATTGGAGATACCCTAAATAAACAAAAAAAAGGATTCGAGGAAGGAGAATTGAAACAAACCAGCGCAAGGGCAGCTAATAGCCGATCTCCAGCATTAATCATCTCATGAAAATCAAGAACCTGACGAATCAAAACATGAAAATCAGGAAGGAGAGGAGACGAGCGTACGGTGAAGAGAAGAGGAGACGAGAAGGAGAGAAATGAGGTCTCGTTGAGGAAGTCTGAGTTTGGTGCTTATAGTCTTCATCACCTTCGGCATTGTTTCTCTGCTTTTCCACAGGTTTATACTGCTTTATTCACTGCCATTTCTTTTTTCTTTGACTTGTTGAAGGATGGTCGATGGTCTGGAGGAAGAAGAAGAAAAACGTTAGATGCTTGTGTATAAATGTTGATTACTGATTTTGATTACTGCCTGTGTATAAATTTTGGTTATTGATTTTGATTTCATATATAAATTTTGATTCCATGTATAAATTTTCATTCCAGGATTTTGGTTACTGATTTGATTCCATGTATAAATTTTGATTCCATGCTTTGGTTACTGATTTGATTCCATGATTTTGGTTACTGATTTGATTTCATGGTCATTGTTTGGTAAAAAAACACTAAACAAATCACTAGAGGTAAATTGGTCATTTAACCGGTCTTGTTCTGTCTTGTTCAGTCCTATTTATGTCTTACCAAACACTGAACAGCTGTCCTGTCCTGTCCCGTCCTGTCTGCGTACCAAACGCACCCTTTTGGTTCAATTATTGGTTCCATTATTGGGTTTTTAACATCTTTGTTGATTGATTGATATATTAATCGACTCGTATTTTATATAATAAGATAATTTTTTTTTTCAAAAAGTTCATCCATAATAAAACAACCTATGAGTAATAACCCCGTAGATGGACACAAAGCCATCATATCCACATTTCTTATTCACACTTTTATATTATAATTTATGAACTTTTCACCAATGTGCGATAGCTAAAACTCAACTACAATTCATGACCATTTGAGATTACTCGTTTACTCATATCTCATGGTGCCATCTCATGACCTTTTGGTTATATATATTGATGATTGATGATATTTCTTGTAAAAAAAGATCATCTAAATTAAATAATACAATCTTATGTGTTAAAACTCCATGAATAGATACAAAGGCATAACATCTACCTTTCTTATACACATCTTTATTCTAATTTTCAACTTCTCATCGATGGGGGATAGCTAAAGATAAACTACAACCCACCATTTGAGAATACTCAAATTTCATGATGCAAAAAAAGGTAATCGAAAATACAACCCTATGAGAATGGGCACATAGGCATCACGTCCACCTTTCTTAGACACCTCTTTGTTACAAACTTTTAACTTTTCACCAATGTGTGAGAGCTAAAAATCAACCACAATTCATCATTTGAGAATATCTTAAGATGCAAAAAGTAGGTCATCCAAAATAAGACAACACTAAGAGAATGAAAGAAAAGTCATCACATCAACCTTTCTTATACACATATCTTTATTCTAAATGTGGGATAAGCAAACTTAACCACATTTCAATGTTTGTGTTACTACTCAACTCTCATGATGTCAAGTCATTCTTGGTGGTTTCTCATATATATTGATATTGATATTGATTGATTTATCACATTTTGATATTTTTACGTTGTGGCTAGAGTTTATCGCAAATTTGGAATATTTCTACTATTGGACATTCTAATTTGAATGATTAAGTCTTTTAACATTTTTTTGAACAAGTAGATCATCGAACTTCTATAAACTGTTTACTTACATATTTAAACAAAAAAAGCCACCCATAACCTATCAAAAATGTTTTAAAGTTTAAAAAAAACTAAACCTAGTTTTACTTTTACCGTTCTCAACCCATATGGCATTCATACCACTCGCACCTAGCAATAACGCTCCCCTTACCACCTCATTGTCGCCCATTCACCATACCACCCATCGACATCGTTAACGTCCACCATCGAATTAGCTTTTTTTTTTCTTTTGATTTCGTCCCTCTTATAAAACAATTTAACAGAGTATATGAATATAGATAAAATGAGAGAGAATTAAAAAACAAAAAAAAGATCAAAAAGGAAAGGTCGATGACATTAGCCAATGACATGGGTGAAGGGCGATAGAGAGCGGATGGTAATGAGGAAGCAAGGGGGAGCGAAGGCGCTTGGTGCAAAGACCTTGAATGATGTAGGGTTTGAGAATAGTAAAACTAATTTCATTTTTTACTTTTAAACATTCGAGCCGGTTACAATTAACTTTTTTTGGGTTAAAATACATAGTTAACCAAGTTTTAAAAGTTCAATAATTTATTTATGCAAAAATAAATGTTAATAAACATAATGAAAATGTTTAATAGTTTATTCATTAAAAAATGTAGATAGTTAATCGTTTAAAGTAAAAAAAAAAATCGTTGGGTTGTTTTGCGGACTTCATTATCTAAATATAGAGAAAATTTTAGAATTTACTACGTGAATAAGAAGAAATTTTGCCGTAAAGTACATTAAGGATTTGGTTGACTGCATCTTTTGTTCCTTTGACAAGCATTGTGTCTACAGTTTGGTGCAAGCTCGTTCCTTCTAAAGTATGTATCTTCATCTGCCGCTTAAAGCTTGGAAGAATACCCGTTCACGCTCAGCTCAATTAGATGGGGGTCGACCTTCACATAGTGCTTTGCCCTCAGTGCAATAGCACTATCGAATTGGTGGAACATTGCTTTGTGGAGTGCCCTTTGATCTTGAAGCTATGGGACAGAATTCTGAAGTGGCATGGCTTCGACCCTCGTGATATTGTTTCGTCTTCAGATGTTTGGTCTTTATCCGACTTGCTTTCTACGTCGTCCGTAGTAAGTTGTGGTCAGTCGTGGTTTGGATCTCCCTTTACTCGATTTGGAGCTCTCGTAATAGGCTTGTATTCAGTAGTCTTCATAGTGGTGATGACTTGTTGACCGTTATCCAACTTGCCTCGTTCTGTTGGTTGTCTCATCGGACTAAATTTTCTTTGGGTCTTGGTCGATGTGGTGTTGTACCCTAGCTGTTTGTTCTTGCTAGTGGGTTTTGGTCGTTTGTTGTTTTCTATCCGTGTTTTCGTATGTTGGGTTTCAGTGTTGTTTTTTCGGAGGGTTTCGTTGTGACTCCCTTCTTTCTATGCCGTATATATAGTCGGTTGTTTTTCGTTTGACCGGACTAATGTTTTTTTATAAGGTTCATCTAGGCTTTGCCTAGACTACATCCTTGGCAATTTGGAAACAAACATACAAAGCGGCCGTCTGAGACTAAGCCTGACCACAGAATGCTGACGCCTGGACTCCAACCCGGGGTGGATGTGATATTCCACCACATCCCCCCAAGCCCTTGCCAACACGCCACCACCCTTGTGGTTTGACCGGACTAATGTTGTATTCTTATTTTTCATTGTTGGTTTTATATATTGTTGCCTTTCCAAAAAAATGATTTTTCAATTCTTTCTCATAAATTTTGTATGGATCTCTTTATTTTTAATACAAGTTTTAAAAAATCTATAGGAAACATATAAAATCTCTGTAAAGCGTAAACATTCTATTTCTACAATTTCATACTAGTGATGGAAATTTTATCCGTTGGGTCGGGTACCCACGGGTACCCGCCCCCTAATGGGGCGGGGATTCCCCGGCTAATCGGGTAACGGGACGGGGACGTGTATTGTTTTTCATACCCGAAGCAGGTTCGGGGTCGGGGGTGGTATTACCCGCCCCTAATAATACCCGATATATACTTTTATATATATTTTAATTAGTTTCTTATTTGTTGCTTAATAATTTTATACTTTAAAATTTGTCATGAACTATGATTACACATGGTTGATTATATCAATATATGTTTTTGAAACTTGAGTTTTATTTATTTGTTTTAAAAATTAAAAACTTACTAATTTCATTTTCTTTAAAAATAATTTAATTTTTTTCGTAAACGGGTACCCAACGGGTTCCCCGTACCCGTCCGAGATTTTCTCCCCCGAACCCGGCAGGGTCGAGGACGGAGGCTTAAACAGGGCTCGGTAACGAGGGATGCATTGCCCGCCTAATACCCGCCCCGTTTCCATCCCTAAATTCATACACCGTCAAAAAAAGAAATTTTGGAAATACTTTGCAGTAGAAACAAGGGCAAAGTATCCAAAACTTTAAACTGAAAACCAAAAACTATGCCCCTCGGTAACCCTTGAATTGCCTGCGCGTGATGCATATCCTTTTAACTTTCTTTAAAACGGAGCAAGTACAAGCAGCAAAAGCAATGACAATGTCCAGTTGAGAGCTTAGACTGATATCAACTCTCCGTCCATCGGTTAACGTTCACCGGCGGCGGAGCGACTGCCGTTTTCTGATTTCACCTTCGAGATCATACACACTCTTGCCATGTCACCCGCAGTGGAAGATTTTATGTCCCAACCATCATCCTCACAGCGTACGTATTTCCAAAACCCTAACCCTAGCGTTCAGAAATATTCTACTGATTCAGGTATGTTTGATGATGGTTTCAATCTTATGAATTCAAGTAAACTTAATTGTTCAAATGATGTGGCGGCAGCGGCAGCGGCGGCCCCTGTTCGTTCTTCGAGTAGGAAGCATGTGAAGGCGAAGAAACTATCGAGTTGTAGCGATGCAGGGAGTACAAAACCTGTTAATAGTACAGGTAGTACTTTTGGCTTCCTGTTCAATGCGACTACTAGTGGTTCGGTGTTGAATTCGAGTTTAGGGCAAACGGGAAGCGGTGGTAATGGTGAACAACAGAGTGTTGGTGAGTTTTTGGATTTTAGTGTATTGCGTTTTAATATGGGAGCCACGGATAATAATAAATTAGCAAAAAAGATGGATTCAGAAGAGGCGCAGAACAATGGAAATAAGTTCCAGGATGGTAGTTTAGAATTTGTTTTTGGTGCCCGTGAAAAGGCGGACACCAGAAAAGTTAGTGAAATAGGTGCTAATAAGTTTGGAAAACTTAATGGTGTGGATTTTGTGTTTGGTGCGAATATGAATAATGGTGTAATGAACTCGAATTCAAGCAATGTTGGGCATGAATACGGGTCTGATGAAACAGTGGGAGGATCAGGTATTGATGGGTTTACGAAGGTTAATAACAATACAACTAAGGCTGATTCCCATCTGGTTAATTCAATGTCAAGCTTGAATTTGGGAACAAGAGGACCAGGTGAAGTTAGATCATTTAAGGATGATAACCCCAAGGCAGAGGAGAAAAATACATCAGATAGCAGAAAATTTGAAAATGTGGATTTTGTGTTTTCTGTCAATCATAGAGATTTTGTGACAGATCCAAATTTCCAAAAAGAAGAATCCAGCTTCAAGGGAAATAGAAAAATCGATGATGAAATGGACAATTTGAAGAGAAAAGGTGCAGGAAGCTGTGATTACTTGAAGAAGCTTGACAATAATATAGATTCTGTTCCTGATAGTAATATTGGCTTTGTTTTTGGAAGTAATTTAGGCAATGCTTTTGGTGACAACCCTCTACCTAAGGTCTCTGATGAGGTGAAGACATCAAGTATCCATGACCCTCCGAAAGTCAATACTATGGACAAGATCAATGATTCTGTTGGAGATTCATGTTTCTGTCCCAATAACTTGTTCGTGTTTGGAATCGACAAAAGAGACGCATCATGTGGAAGATCAGATACTAAATCCTTGAATCAGTGTAGGGGTGTAAATTTAGCAGGTTTTTGCAGTGGCAAGGCTGCTAAGAAAACTGATGAGGTTAATAAGGCGCCATCATTTGAAGAAAAGGAAAAGAGTGACACGGTTACTAAGGTGTATTCATTCAACAAGCCTGAAATATCTACTGGTTCAGATGGAGGAGTCCCGAATGAACCAGTAAATCAAAATGAGGCTGAATTGGAAAAAGACACGTTCCCATCTTCATTCCCATCCTCAACAACAGGCCTTGGTTTTGTTCTCAAAGCTCATTATTCTGAAGGCCCACTGACCAGTGGTGCTGGAATAACCAACAACTTCAGCATTCCAAGTAAAGCTGGGGAATTTGGGACTTCATTTACAGGCTTTAAGACACCTGATTTAAATGTTGCAAGTTCTTTTACGTTAGATATGTTTCCTGGTTTAGGCAAGAAATTAGAATTTAGTAAAAGCAATTCTGTTAGCCAGAGAAAGTTAAAAAAGACCAAAGGAAAACTGAGGCAACACGCTAGGAATTATCAGCAGGATGGTTGTACTCGTTTATCGAAAGATGTTCCAGAGTCATTTGAAGAGTCTCCTGGATGTAGCTCACCGATGGAGGTCTCTCCTTATTTGGCTACTGATTGTGCTACAACTTCATCTGACCCTCCAACCTCTCAGGTTAAAAACGAAGATGCTGTTGATACCACAGAGAATCTCAGTGCAAAAAATAATTCTTCTTCTGCTAATGTTGATGCGCCAGTGAGACAACGCCCCCATCAGAAGAAATATAAGATGAAAACTGGTTGTGGTTTGGAATTTACAACTCCAAATAGCAGAGTTGATGCATCTCTTGCACATGAATCTTCTAGTCGGGAACATACAAAGGCTACAGATCAGGAAACATGTGACAGATGGCGAAAAAGGTGTTATTTTTATCCATGCTTTGATATTTTACAAATGTGTAGCCACATATGCTGTCATTATTTTTGTTCTTCCTTTTTTTTCTTTTTCTTTTTTTTGTTGGGGGGGGGGGGAGGTGGCTCTTCATTTTATGGCTTTATACTCAGTTTGTTGCTTACTTCTGAAAGAAGTTTTTTTATGTCAGGGGAAACCAGGCTTACAAAAATGGAGAGTTATCAGAAGCTGAAATTTGTTATTCAAAGGGGATTAGCTCAATACAGCATACTAAGACACCTGGATTTTGTGTAGAACCTCTTCTTTTGTGTTATAGCAATCGTGCAGCTACACGCATGGCTCTTGGAAGGATGAGGGAAGGCCTAAAGGACTGTAGAATGGCAGCTGCATTAGACCCCAAGTTTATGAAGGCCAACTTGAGATCAGCAAAGTGAGCTTTCTGTCTGTCTCGTACATATGAAATAGAAGATTATTATCTAAATTCTTTTCATGGTTCTCTTTAGACTGCCATGAGCTATATCTGATATGCTTTGATTTTTATTTAACAACGACCATGCTTCTAAGGTAATTGCATTTTTTAAAGGACTGATGTGAATGCTTGATATGATTAGCAGAATAAATGCAACTTTCAAAGGTAGCATGGTAAGTGACAGGATAACGTTCAAGTGTTTGCAAGTTGTCTAAATTTGCCTATTGATCATAAAAAAATTAAAGTAATGGGAATGTTGGAGGATGGTCATGAGTATTCCTATTTCATTGATGATGCTATGATGCTTGGTTGATACCTGGGAATTATCATCATTGTTCTTAAACTTTGGGAAGTCAGCTGATCTGTCTTTATTTTGGTTAACTAACAATATTGCCATCTCCACTCTCTCCAACTCACTCACCTCTGTGAACCCTAGCTTCTCAAGAACCACTTGCAACTTCTTTGCCAATATGTATCGGTCATGTTCTCATCAAACACCGTGAACGTCTCTATCAGATTGTGCATAATTTTACATAAAAACAGCAGTATAAAAAATTAAAAACAGAGTATTTATGCATATAAAAAACAGAATATACACAAT
Source organism: Saussurea involucrata (assembly GCA_033807775.1). Taxonomy (NCBI): domain Eukaryota; kingdom Viridiplantae; phylum Streptophyta; class Magnoliopsida; order Asterales; family Asteraceae; genus Saussurea; species Saussurea involucrata. Next base: position 11,976,731 of record CM066327.1, on the reverse strand, counting down.
TTTACATAAAACAGCATGCCTATGCATAAAATCAGAGTATTTATGCATATAAAAAACAGATTATACATAATTTTACATAAAAACAGCATGCTTATGTATGAAAACAGAGGATTTATGCATATAAAGGACAGAGTGTAGTACTGTACACAACTTTACATAAAAACAGCATGCTTCTGGTCTCATCCTCGAACCTACTTTTTCAAATTATCCTGAAACTCATAGAGATTTGCACCGTAACTGTGTAACATGCTGTTTCTAGATTTGGGCTTATCTTTTTTCTCCACTAGATAGCTAGCAGAAAGAATGGCAGGACGAAAGAAAGGTTTAGGATAGCTAATAACGGGGAGAGGATGATTGAAAGGAAAACAACTAGAACTTCTGGGATGTCTATAGTAGGGCATCTTACTTTGGGGAAGGTGAAATTTAGTGTAACAAATGGAGTAATAGTCTATCATGCAACCCAACTATTTCGACCTTTTTTGTTATGCTAGATGTGTATCTATTTTTGTTCTTTTAGCTGAAAGGCTTTGTTGGAACATGCTGCAATTCAAGGGATGTAATGTCTAACCGATACTTTTTGGTATCCTTTTTCCAGTTGTCATTTACTTCTAGGAGAGGTGGATGATGCATTTCACAATTATAATAAGTGCTTGGAGTCTGTGGACAATGTTTGCTTGGATAGGAGAATTGCAATCGAAGCTGCTGATGGCCTGCAGAAGGCACAGGTAACTGCATATATCATGCAGCTTTTACCCCTCTCACAGTATTTTCAATATTAACTGCAATGGGATTGTAATTCAATGTTTGGCACCTTTGGAACTCATATTTCGTAGTACCCGATTTTGCTGCTTAAAAAATCAACCCATATTGATATTCTCGTTCTTGAAGCACTTAATCAAGATATAAGCTAGGAAGGATACAATGATACATAATAATATAATATGAGGCTTCGAACTTTCCTCCTTTGTAAAATTAAGAGTTTAAGACTGGTGCACCATTATTTTGTTTTTAGGTTTCTGGTTTTCAATGTATGTGTTTTGTAAAGAAATGGTGGTAACTTGCTATCCAAATAAATATGTTTTCAAGCAAGCCGCCTTGATGTTTCCTCTATTTCTGCAACAGGTGTTCCTGTAAGACAGATTCTAACCACAAAATCCTCTCATTGGCAGAAAGTCGCTGATTATTTGAAGCTGTCTGCAGAACTTCTGGAACAGAAAACTTATGACTCAGCAACCAAGGCATTGAGAATTATTGCTGATGCTTTGTCCATAAGCTGCTATTCTGAGAAATTACTTCATATGAAAGGAGAGGCTCTTCTTGTGGTATGTGATGGTCTACATGATTTATAACTTCATTAGATATACTTGGTTAGTAATTGGAATTGATTGCTTGCTGTGATTTGATTTGTTCTTGCATGTATCAGTTGGGGAAGCATGAAGAGGTGGTTCAACTTTGTGAGCAAACTCTAGGTTTAGCTGAAAATAATTTTGCAAATGTGGATGGCTATGATTGCAAGAACTCATTAAAGCTTTGGAGGTGGAACCTGATGTCCAAGTCCAACTTTCATCTGGGCAGGCTTGAGATAGCTCTCGACTTAATCGAGAAGCACACACAACTGAGACCTACCACAGACAAGTAATGCATACAATTTCATGATTAATTATTATAAATCCTGATGTCCCAATTTGTTAAGGAAGGGTCAACTAAATTTGGTACTGATATATGTTTACATTATATGGTGCAGAAATAGGATTGTGGGACCCGACGAATCATTAATGTCTTTGGCCGTTACTGTACGTGAACTTTTACACTGCAAGGTATGGCTAATATAGTTAAATCTTTTATAGCATAAATTTCTTAAGTGTTCACTTGCTTTTCCTAAGGAGCTGCAATTGATTCTTTCCTGTAAGATTTGCACCCTGATCATGGTTTCAAAATTTGGAAAGAGCTCAGTGCTGTATTCTCTTGCTCTATTGTTGCTATTTAAGTATATTTTCGAATCAACTTGATTCTTATTTCCTTTATATATCTTTTTTTTTCTTCTTTTTTGGGGGGACCAGAATGCAGGAAATGACGCCTTTCAGAGCGGTAAATACACAGAAGCGGTGGAGCATTATACAGCTGCAATATCAAAGAGTATCGAATCACGTTCATTTGCAGCTGTCTGTTTTTGCAATCGTGCGGCTGCACACCAATATTTGGGCGGAATCGTTGATGCCATTGGAGATTGCAGTATAGCTATAGCTCTTGACGGAAGTTATCCGAAGGTATACATCTGTTTTTGGTGCTCTGATTTTATCATACGGCTATTACCTTATTGTTATGTAGATCATGTTTGTTTTCAAATTTGAGTTAGTTTGTCTCAAGTAGCATGCAGGATCAAATCGGTGTCTTGGATTGTATTGTGTAGGGTTTGTAATCCGTAAAAACTTTAGCTTTGAGGCTGATGTTTTTTTTTTGAACAGCAGCAGCTTTGAGGCTGATGTTAAATGAGTTATTTCTTTCCCCCTAACAAACAATCTCTATGCAGTTATATAATTTCCTTTATTATATTGTCAGGCACTTTCAAGAAGGGCGACCTTACAGGAGATTATTAGAGACTACAAACACGCAGCTGATGATCTTCAGAGACTCATCTCCATACTTGAAATACAGTCAGGGAAGAATTCTCAGAAGCCTGCCACACAGTCTGGGAGTGCAACTGGAGGCAGTATCAAAGATCTAAGAAAAGCTCGACGCCATCTTTCTTCAATTGAAGAAAAAGCAAAGAAGGAAAGATCCTTAGACCTTTACCTCATTTTGTAAGCTCTTTTTCTTCATTAAGTTCATGGTATCTTTTTATCCCTTGGTTTTGAAGCAACCTATTTTAACATGAATTTTATGTCGAATCATGTGACATGGAAATGATGAGCTATTGATATGATCTGGAACCACTCATTTCAGGGGAATAAAACCTTCAGATGCTGCATCAGAAGTTAAGAAGGCTTATCGCAAAGCAGCTCTCAGACATCATCCAGACAAGGTCTTATTCATACTTTGTGTTGTATTAACTAAAAGATGTGGACTTCAATTGAATACCATATTTGTCACTTATCTTCTTCTCTAAAGGGTTTCTCTTTTGCTGAGTTGTAGGCTGGTCAGATCCTTGCAAGAGCTGAAAGTGGAAGTGATGGGCTACAATGGAAAGTGATTGCTGAATCGATTCAAATGGATGCTGACAGACTCTTCAAGATGATTGGAGAGGCATATGCTGTGCTCTCAGATTCCACCAAGGTCTGCAGCTTTATAATTTTCTTTTTTTGAAGTATAAAATATTTATATACGGCAAATACTCATGCACACTCCTCACCTTTGGTCTTTTTAACCATTTCATTAAGAATATTTGTTTGCCGTTCTCTCTTCACCTCCATCTCTGTTTGTATAACATCTGATGATACTTTGCAGAGGTCCAAGTATGATCTCGAAGAGGAAATGTGGGAAGAAATGAACATAAACGTCAGCAGCAGCAGTAGCAGAAGAGCATCCGACTTTTACAGCTCTCCATATGAGACCACCAACCGCAGAAATCCACACGAATCTAGAAAGGCCTACAGCAACTCTTCCCACTATTACTATTGGCAGGATCAGAGAAAAACTTACCATAACTCTGATCCCCGTTGGTAAATCTTTCACAAACACCCACACAATTTCTTTTCTGGTTTACTGAAAACATGATCATCGAGTTCCAGGTGAAGCTGGTTTGATTACAAATGATTCTGCTGGTCTCCACCTTTTCATCTAGGACTCAAGTTACATGAGGAATAATCCTGGAGTTGCATACATATGCATACATATACATACGACGTTAAATAGGGACTCAAGCACGAAGATAGACCTTGTACCCAATTTTTTTGAACATTAATGTTGGTTATTATTCGTTAGTTGAATACAATTACGGTTGATGTTATTGACAATGTTACTAAATCGGTTATCGAAGCAATGGAGGTGTTTGTTGTATGATACAAATATCGATGACCAAATTTGCGATTTAAAGTTGTGTTTCTACTGGAGGCCTTTGGTGTAGCAGGGCTTGTTATATGTTTTAGAGTATAAAATTACATTTTTTGTGATTTACAATGGATTGGGTCCCCAAAGTGGAATTTTATCGAAACAGGTCCTTGTGATTTGTGTTTTTGAATGGTTTGGGTCCCTCCTAAAAAGACTGTCAAGAGACAAAGAACAGGGGGAGTGCCACCCTCAACTAAAAACTAGTGTTCTACTTACTTTTTAGGGTAAATGTCAGATTTGTGTACATTTTATACCTTATTTTCAATTGGAGCATATTGAGTGTGTTTCATTTGGTTTTTAATGTTGGAGGCATAAGATTACTCGCATGTAAGAATTGCATCGATTTAGGTTTGCTCTACTTTAGAACATTCTTCAAATTGCTCTAAGGCCATCCGTATTGGAACCCTCAAGCAACCTCATCGCCACATCAGCTTTTCTCCTTACCCTAAAGTGGCGTAGCGGAACCCTCAAACCCTCTTGCCACCTCATTTTTTTTAATTCTTTTATTTATACATTTAATTATTTAACAAAATAAAAATATTTATATATTTTTAATAAATAAAAATAAGATAAATAATAAAAATAAAAATTCATATCATTCATTAAAAATAAAAATTACAAAATAAATAATCTACTCGTCGTCATTGTTGGGAACTTGGATACGCCAAATATGTTCGACCAAATCCGACCGAAGGTTATTATGAGTGTCCCGGTTTTTGACTTCTCGAACATTTGCCGCGCGTTGTTCCTCACTGATTTGGGTTTCGATATCATCCGTGAAAAGGTCGTTTTCATCGCCACCACAAATAGCATGGTCTTCGTCTTCGAGTATCATATTGTGTAATATGACACAAGCGTACATAATGTTTCCCAATCTTGTCGGTTCCCATCCGCGTGCCGGGTTATGAAGTATATGCCAACGTTGTTTAAGCACGCCAAAAGCTCGTTCAACATCTTTACGTGCCGCTTCTTGCACGGACTTGAACTTTTGTCGTTTAGGGTTATGTGGGCACGTAAATGATTTTACGAAAGTAGCCCATTCCGGATATATCCCATCCGCTAGATAATATCTGTGCTCGTAGGTGGCTCCATTCACCTCAAAAGGGCAGTCGGGTGCTTTTCCATCATATACATCGTTGAAGATGGGCGACTGATTGAGAATATTGATGTCGTTGTTGAAACCGGCAACACCAAAGTATGCGTGCCAGATCCATAGATCTTGAGAGGCCACTGCTTCTAGCATGATTGTCGGGTGCTCATGATCACCTCTCATGAATTGACCTCGCCATGCTACCGGACAATTTGCCCACGCCCAATGAGTACAGTCTATGCTTCCGAGCATGCCGGGAAATCCGTGTTTAGCTTCATGCGCGGCGTACAACTTCTGAATATCAATAAAAGTAGGCTTGCGTAAATATTTTTGACCATACAGTTCAATAATACATGTGCAGAATTTGTGCAGACAATCTCGTGACGTTTTCTCTCCCATACGGATGTACTCGTCAAGTGCGTCAGCAGCTACTCCATACGTCAATTGCCGAATAGCGGAAGTACACTTTTGTATCGGAGAAAAACCTTTTTTGTACCATGCGTCCAACCGAAGTGTAAAATATGAATACTGTCCTTGTAAATCTTCAATTATTCGTTCGAATAGTTGCCTCCTCATCCTGAACCGCCGCCTAAACATATCTGGTGTATAAACCGGGTTGTTGCCAAAGTAGTCCCGCATAAGCCGCTCGTTTGCAGTTACTCGACCTCTTTCTATGTTCGCGGCCCTCTCTCTTCTTGACGATGAGGCGGTGCTACCATAAATTAATTGTGCAGTCTCTCGAACCAAGCCTACAAAAATTTCCCTTTGTAGATGCAACAACTCGTCGGTGTCTACGGATGATGATGATGCGGTCGGTGAACCGGGTTGTGGCGAATCCATATTGTTTAAAATATAGAGAATGAGAGAATGCGAGAGTTGTTTTGTGTGAAAAATAAAATGGGTTTTAGGATTATATATATGGGAAATTAATTAAAATACCCAAAGTTTGACCAACTGTTACCAAAATACCCAAAAAAAATTCATTTTGCAAAAATACCCAAAATACCCGCGATGGATCCCGCGATCGCGGGCTAGGGCTGACGTGGCACGTATTTTGGCCCCAACTTTGGCCGCGGTGCACTTTTGGTCCCTGCCCGCGATCGCAGCCCGCGATGGACCAAAATTTACACTTTTGGTCCCTGAAAATTTACACTTTCAGACCCTGTACTTAGACGAATCTTGCATGCTTTTACTGTTTTTTTCCACAATTATTGTACTTTGAAGACCGATTTGTGGTTGAAATTCATTTGCATGTTTGAGATTTCATCCATAAATATCAGTAGTATGCAATTCACAATTCACACTTCCTCTTGCTTTCTTTCTTGATTTCTCTCTTGCTTTCTTTCTTTGAATTGATTTCTCTCTTCTCTCATTTCATCCACAAATGGCATCGTCATCAAACCCTAAGTCTACTCCTGAAAAAATGCCACCTCAAATCGAGGTCGCCATAGCAAAATAGGAAAAGGAGATAGATGAACTAACAGAAGAGTGGAAAAAAATGATGGACAGGAAGGCAGTCCATTTGAGAAAGATCGAAGAGGAAGACAGGGAGATCAAAAGGATGAAAGGGGATATAAAAGCTCGGGAGGCTCGTGTTCGTCGAGAACAAGAAGCAATTCACCATATTCTGCAAGACTTCGCAATTATTCAAGCAAAGGTAAACGAGAAGCAAGCTTGGATTGATGAAACTAAATCAATTTTTAAGTAGGTGGTGGTTATATTTTTTTTTTGTTTTGTATTTTTTTTACTGTGTTGTTGTTTTGTATTTTTTGTTGTTGTTAATTTCTCTGAAAAGTAGTTTTTAAGCCGCTGAACCACGGTTAGGTTGGATACATCATGCAAGGTCAAGTCAGAGGTTACCTCATTCGTGGGCCTACTTCTCTTGTAGAATATATGACAACCCTCAACTCATTTGCTAAAGTGTGTGCGGGTTGTGGTACACAATGGCCATACGTGGTTGCAAAAGCAGAAGCCGTTGAAGAAGGGTCAGAAAGATTGAAGATGAAGAGCTTGTTGGATGGAATACAAACTAGCTGTGTTATCAATGTTCATTTAGAAGCATATGTATGTGTGTGTATATATATAATATGAAATGGGGTTTTGACAAGTTGGTATCACTGGACTCATTTAAGAATTGTGAAAATGGGTATTTGACGAATGATGATTCATGTGTGTTTGGAGCTGAAGTGTTTTAAACACACATGAATCATCATTCGCCAAATACCCATTTTCACAATTCTTAAATGAATCCAGTGATAACAACTTGTCAAAACCCCATTTATAAACAATTCTACCTTCTCCTATTGCCATTCACGATATCTATAAACACATTCAAATAATAATAATTTAAAACGATTAAATGAATTAGTTAATATATGATTATTATGTTAATGCGATAGGAGTGTAAAACAAAATTGAAAAAAAATATGAGATGTACCATAAATTAAATAATTAACTATAATGGTGTAATTTGTTAAAATTAAAACGTATCTAATATGAATATATAAACATACATGTCTACTCAGAGTTAACATTCACTGCCATGGATGCAAGAACAAGGTCAAGAAAATACTAAGAAAAATTGAAGGTCTCCTATTTTCTTTATGTGTGTAAATATATAATACGAATATATATATATATCATTTACAAACTAGCTGTGTTATCAATGTTCATTTAGAAGCATATGTATGTGTGTATATATATCATTTACAAATCAGTGTTTAGATCAACAGTATCATATGGGTTTGTTCCATATGGTTCAAGCTGTGACGGGCCCGGGGTGTGACTGACAGAATGTCTCCTTGGCACGGTTGAAGGGGCGGGATTTGGACACTCTCCACGAGTGTGTTAACGCATTGGCACCGAGTACATCTTCGTTGTATCGAACTTTCACCACGTGATGGACGTCGGTCGTTCTTTCTCGGTCTCCCGGTCCTGTTCTTATCCATTAAAGGTGGATAGCATGGTGGAAGCGGGTCGGGTTGATACACCCATGCTGCAGGGGGTCCAGCTGGGTTTATTACCTCCACGTATGTTTTTCGGTAATATTCGGACGTGAAGAAAGGTACATCCAAGTCGCTGCAATCTGTACGACCCATATATGTTGCTGCAGCGATGGCATGGCCGCACGGTAACCCAGATTTATCCCATTCGCGACACGAACAAAGGTGGTCTTCCATATTCACAATCGCATGAATATAGTCATCATGCACCTCGTACTTCCCATACCCGATTGCTATTACCGGCCATGTCGCCGCACGACGCGCCCTGTACTGAACGATATTCTCCGCCGTTGGTGCGAGTGTATTTTGTATCTTAGCTCCTTTTAGGCGTCGAATTTGGTACCACTCTTGTTGAAAGGCCCGAAAGTAGTCCATAGGATTAACAATCGGACATCTACGCGCAAAACGGGAGAGTGCATTCACAGACTCTGCACTATTCGAGGTCAGAATGTCATACCGTTGTCCAGGAAAATGGGCCGCGGACCACCTCTCCGGTCCAGCATCGTCAAAGACTTTGGCTGCTTCCTTGACACTGTATCGTAGCATATTCATGTACTTGTTAAACTCCCGATCCGTATATGCTCTGCATGCCGCCCAATAGACATCCTTGTAGGTGGTAATACGTTTGTCCTTGGATTTGGCGTTCATCTCCAAATGTCGACAGCATATGGCGTGAGGGGCGTTTGGGTACATGGCAGAGATTGCGGCGCTTATGGAAGGAGCCCTGTCAGACATAAACACCAACCCTTGCGGGTCTCCGATAGCTTGTCTCAACATGGACAGAAACCAAGTCCACTCGTCCCCGGTTTCGGACTTGCCTACGCCGAAAGCTACTGGAACGATGGAGTTATCCCCGTCCATGGCAACCGCCAGGAACATCATACCCAAGTAACGGCCCTTTAAATGGGTTGCGTCTATTATCAGGACACGACGTAGATTTTCCAGAAATGTGCGGATCTGCAAAAACATAGGTTAAAATGTTATAGTTTATAATGTGTAAATGTTATAGTTTATAATGTGTAAACATATGACGTGTTAAAATACGTACCGCGGGTCCAAGGGCCACGAAGCACATCTCAAACCGTCCACGTGAATCGGTCCGTAGCTGCATGACAGTACCAGGGTTCTGCAGCTGCAAATTATATAAATATGTCGGGAGTCGTTCATACGACTCCTCGAACGTGCCTCTCACCATAAACAGTGCATGGCAGCGCGCACGCCACGCTTGGTGGTAATCAATCGTGACGCCGAACTGCCGGTGAACGTCGTGGACGATGTCCTTTGGACGCAATGACCTGCTAACATCAAGAAATTTGTTTTTCAGGATCGCACCCAAAGTCTTTTTGCCGGCTTGTTTGTGGTGGGGATTAAGTTGCGTCCTCGTACAAGTGTGTACGTCGTGCAACTTTCTAATCATTATCGCCCCTTTTTTGGGAACCGTGTGAATCGCGTACAACCTCCACTCACACTTTTCTCTAGCACATTCAACTACGTATTTGATTTTGTCAGATGCCCGCACGCGACTTTGGAAACCCTCTTCCAAGAACTTGAGTCCGATCTGACTTGCTAAGAGATCCTTCGAATCGAATATCTGACCTGCTGTTAAACTTTCGCTACGAATATAAGGTGTAGGTTCGTAGCTTTGTGTCTGGGTATGGGAGTCTGGAAGAATAGGGGGCATATCAAAAAAGTCATTTATCTGACTACATGATTTTCTACTAGGGGTATATTCTTCGTGATCATCATTATCGGTGTCTGATCTGTCTATTTCAGAATTACCCGTTCTGAAAACATGGGTTTCGTCATCAGCAACTCCAGCAGTACGCCATTCGTGTGGTTGTGGTGATGGTGGTGGTGGTTGTTGTTGTTGAGAATCAGGCTGCTCTATTTGGAGGTCTTCGTCGTCATCACCCTCCTCGTCACCGTCGTCGTCACCGTCGGATACGCCGGGATACACAAAGAGTAATGGGGGTCTTTCTGAATCGACTGCAAGGTGCAGAAAAGTAGAGATATCCCCATCGTTGGATAAATCCACAAATGACCCATCGCCATTTTTAAACACTAACTTGCAAATATCAGAAGAGTTGATTCCACATTTTTGCATGGCGTATGCAACAAACTTCTGATAAGTATAGTTTACTGACACTTTTACACCATGCTTAGATTTATAAGCAAAATTCCACTCATTATTATCTTGCACCCATTCACCATCAAAACAGAAATATAGCTTAGCTTTTGCAACAGATGAACTCATTTTTTCAGTAGTATCTCAAACACAAAATATTGCAGAAAGAAATATTGCAACAATGAAATCGTTGTGTGAGAATTATGGCTTGAATTTTACGTCTATTTATGAATGAAACAACCAACATATCAGAAAACCAATCTCTCATTTCATCCACAAACTGATATTCCAAAAACATTGATTTAACATTGATTGAAACATGCAATTGAATTTCAACCACAAATCGGTCTTTAAATTGCAATAATTGTGGAAAAAACAGTAAAAGCATCAAGATTCGTCTAAGTATAGGGGCTGAAAGTGTAAATTTTCAGGGACCAAAAGTTGAAATTTTCAGGGACCAAAACTGTAAATTTTGGTCCATCGCGGGCCATCGCGGGCTGCGATCGCGGGCAGGGATCAAAAGTGCACCGCGGCCAAAGTTTAGGGGCTTCGCGGGGCATTTGTGCCCAAAATACGTGCCACGTCAGCGTATCCCGCGATCGCGGGACCCCATCGCGGGTATTTTGGGTATTTTTGCAAAATTGAAAAAATTTAGGGTATTTTGGTAACAGTTGGTTTGACTTTGGGTATTTTAATTAATTTCCCTATATATAGTGTGATTAAATTGAAAAAAAATTAAAAATTAAAAATAAAAATAAGATTAAGCCGTTGATTTTCAAAATTTTTAAAAAACAAAATAAAAAAAAAAACAAACCAGCGGGATGAATCGGGTTGGGGAACCCGGGGCTGGAACCCGCCTCCCAAGCCCGCCCCCCGTACCGGAGCCCTCCCAAACCCGCTCCCTACCCGAGCCCGAGCCCGAGACCGCTACGGAAGGTCTAAAGGAGCATGTTTTCAAAGGCGGGTTTTTGATGATGATGTAGAAAAGAGGGAGAAGTCGATGCAACACATTTATGAAGAGTTAAAAATGGAATAAAAAACGACATGATAAGAGATTACTGCTATGACCATGACGGAAAAATGATGGATCTAATTTGTGTCAAGAATGAAAGAAAAGGAAGCACGAAAGCAAACAAGCGTTAAAAATAGTATTATTAAGGGGCCGTTTACAAAACGCTTACCCGGGTAAGTGCTTACCAAGTCACATTAGCTTACCGGATGAATATGGCAAACACCAAGAATCTTACCCGGTAAGAGCGGAAACAAGGATCGAGAGTCGAAAGCAAGGACCGAGAGCCCTACCCGGTAAGTGGGTGCGACGACTCTTACCACGGTTAGCTAAATTGTTGCATACGATGTCATTTTGGCGGACTAAAATCTTACCCGGGAAGTAGGTGATAGTATTGAATTTTACCGGTAAGCACTTACCCGAGCAAGTGGTTAGGTAACAGCCCCTAAGTTTTGACTTTTGATATGTAAAAGACCATTTTATTTTATGCATACATCATTTTCTTCTTGTTATGATGGTTGCATCTTCGTGTTGGATCCAATACATCTATGTATACCAAATTACCAATTATATACTGTTATAACTCATGATCTATAACGATTGTTAAAGTCATACTTTTTGGTCCAAAAAAATCACGATTTTTTTTCTTCAGGTTTATAAAAATGTAGTACTTTCTTTCTCAAAAGGATTACGGAAGATTGCCATCTCCGTTTTTAAGATGTATTTATAGGTAGCGTTTGGTATGCAGACAGGAATGGACGGGACGGGACTGGAGGAGATGTTTTTAATCTAGATTTAGCTATCTGATGTTTAGAAAAAAGAAGTATTTTAGTAATCTTATGTTTTAGTCCCATGTGGTTCCACCTATTTTGGTGGAACAAAAAATCTTAAGTTTTGTCTCATGAAAACTTATTTTTGTCCCATGTTGTCCCATCTGATTTTTGTCCCATGGCATACCAAACATGGAACTATTTTTTTTGTCCCGTCCCGTCCCACCCAGTCTCCGTACCAAACGCTCCCGTAGTGACTCTTGATTGTAAATCAAATGTCACTGTAACTTTATATATGAATATTTATATAAGAGAAAATAAAATATATAGACAAATATAATAGTTTTTTATCAACAACTTTTTAATTTATTATTATTGTCAAATATTTCAGATTTATTCTTTACAGAGTCGAATTAAATGCTTTTATTTTCTTAGGCACGAAGAATGCAAAATATAACATTTGAGTGTTTAGAAAAAAAAAAAAGTTGTGGATATTCTAAACTGGTCCCTACACTTTATTTGTTACGTAGAAACCTGGGATATGCAATTTTTTTGTTACGGTTTTAGTCATTTGTCCTAAGAGCTGTCTTTCTTTTCTGTTGTAATCGAGAGCAAAATGGTGTTTTTACCATTTTCTCCTGTTTTATTAGTTTTTATATTTTTTTCTATGGTGGAATATCCCATTTGCCCAGAGTTCGAATCTAGACGTATACAACAATTGTGGCCACTGAGGTTTAATCAGAGCTGATGTCTTGCAGTCATAATTTACCAAGAGATTAGTCTAGACATAGCCTAGGACACCCTTCTAAAAACCAAATAAAAAAATTAAACCTTATAAGCAAAAACAAAAATCCTAAATTAACTCTCTAATCATTACATATCTAGTTCTTGTCTAGAGTTGTCTGGTTTATGTGGTTTTCGTTGTTGTCTAAATTTTTTATTTCGGTATTTGTTTTAGTTTTTTTTTTATTTTGGTTTTTGCATCACATATTTTTTTGAATAAAACTGTTATTAATTTAAGGTTTAGTTATGTTGCATAATTTGTTCAAAATTTTCTTGAATTTGTACAAGTTTTTATTCATGTTTTTCACTAAAGATGGTGAATATTCATAAAAATTAAAAATAAAACAAAATGTTAATACACAAGAAAATGGTAAAAAGAACCACATAAGCTCCTAACACCTCGAGGAGCAAAGCAATTCAATATGCAGAGTAGGTAGTGATAGTCGATAAGCAAGAAAAATGAACTAAGATGTATGGCATAAAACAATAGATCAGTTGGCAAAGGGGTGAAGTGACTTTGCCCAATACATAACAGGTCTTGGGTTCGATCCCATGCCCCTCCACTAGCCTCAGCCGTTGAGTGAGCCAAAAAATGCCCCCTCACATTGGTGTCCCTGGAGGCAGGTTCCGTGTGAGGCCAGTTAGGGTTGCCAGTAATCAACTTTTTGCCCAATAGATCAATTCATTCAAAAATCGAGAGTTCAAGACTTCTCCTCCTAAGCAATCAAAAGCTAGGTCATACACATCTAATTCTTCGATCCTTTTTCTCTTAGCACACAAGCACCGAGCAAGTAAACTACAGATAAAAATGCCTCGTGAGTTTGCTGGACTTAATAGACGTTGTTTAGGCAAATGACTAAAACCATGAAAAAGTACATACCTCTAGATATTTTACGTAGAAAACGAATTCTTCTCCGGTTCTCCATGAAAAAGATGAATATTCAATAATAAAAATTGAATAAGAGGTTAAAATATGCAGGAAATTGACGAAAATGACTCCTAAGTTAACTAGACTTAACAGCGGGCATCAAGGAAAATGACCAAAACCATTAAAAATTTGCATACTCCAGGTGTTTTACATGATAAATAAAGTAAAGGGACCAAACCCGTAAAAATCCTCATACTACAGGGACCAAATCCATAGCTTACTCAAAAATAAAATAGTAAAAAATAGAGAAAGAGTAGACGAGAAAAGAAAAGGAGGCAACTTTGAAAAGCAAACGCATAAATAAAGTCCTCGGCAGAGTCCTTCAACCGACGGGCAGTGAACAATCGACGCCTTTAAGGAAACACAATCCTTACCACCGAAATTCAACCTCACTCCAAATCCACATGAACCCTAATTCTTAACTTGTATAGGTCGCAATGGCTAGAGTGCATCCAGGGAATATGAACTCCAGAGTGCCCGATGATCATAGAACAACTTCTGATCACCTAGATGATCAATCTCGTAATCACGATTTTGAGAAAAAAGCAAGGGATGTATCTATCCCCCGTGGCGGCGGCGGCGGTCGTGGTGGTGGACGAAGTGAGTATATCAAGTGTTGTTATGGATGCGGTGAACCTGGTCATTTCATTCGCGCATGTCCGATGGCTGGACTTTCTGCAAGGAGTTATGGGAGGAGGTGAGGTTTTTTTTTTCTTCTAATGTTTGGTTTCTGTTGATCATTTTCTTTCTTTGAACTCGTTTAAGAGAATTGATTTTTATGTTCTTATTGCGTAATTGTACTAGTATATTCGATTACTGTGTATTATGTATGTGATTCGTTGATGTGCTTAGTTTATTGACTTATATTGGGTACATCGAGTGTGTAGGAATTTTCAGACGAACGTTTTGTATGAACATGATATGTAGTTTATGTTCAAAACACTTTAATTAATTTCTATATGCAGAATTGTTCATACTTGTGGGAAGAGCCGGGCATTGTCTTCTAATTTAATGTAAGCCCTACTGTTTCTTAGGATTTTATTCAGTTTGTTGCTTGCAGTGATTATTGGTCTCTAACTGTAGTTGGATATGAAAACAAAAGCTTGTAATAAATCGTATGAACAGAAAGGGCTAGCTTGTTGGGCATAACATCCTTGAGGGCCTATTTGCCTGAGAATCAGTATATAATTTAGGAGTTGATCTATGGATTAAAATTATTAGAAGACACATAATGCTATTCAAAAAGAAAAAGCTAGTCAGGCATGTTGCAGGAAACATATGATAAAGGATCAATTAGGTATCATTACAAGATTAATCAAAGGAGGTGATAAATTTTGTTACACTCTGATGATTATCTAATTTAATTGATTTTGCATCACTGAATTGTTAGTTGCTCATATACCAGTTTTACTTTTGAATCTATATGTCATCAGATTGTCACCCAGTTTTTTGAAAGAAGTTGATCTGTATCAGGGGAAGCCAAGCTTCTGGCAATGATCCATCAAAGGCTGGTGTCATTGAGATTACTTCCGGAACTGCCAAGCTTAGAACAAAACCAATGATCAGAATAACTGAATGTTCGACAAATTCAGAACCAGTAAAGGCCTTTTCTGATGAGTTGCCTCCGAAGAATGCTGATACAAGTGCGCTACTAGCAAAGATAGAACATAAAGAAAATGAACTAAAATTGCGTGGCCAAGAAATTGAGGGTCTGAACAGTCGGCTGAACAAAGTTACTACGGAATTATGCTGTACTCAAGCCAAGAATGAGGAAATGATTTTTAACATAAGCAAGCTTGAAGAGGAGTTAGGAAGATGCAGAAAGGATTTATCATCTGCAAGAAACAAGGAAGCAGAGATGAGTAGGAAGTGTTGGCTTATGGAGAGCGAGTTTGAAGAAACTAAAGAGGACTTCTATGAGAAGATAACAGAGCTTGAAGAATGTAAAGATCGGCTGTATGAGAAGATAACAGAGCTTGAAGAAACAAATGATGCTGAAATGAATAAGCTGAAACTAGAGACGGAGCAATGGACGAAAGCAGCAAAAGCTATAGCTTCAGTTTTGGGTGGAAGTGCAGAGATATGTTCTAAGACACCAGAACTTGAACCCCTTGTTTTGTATTATAGCAACCGTGCTGCTAAAAGGATGTCACTTGGAAAGACGAGGAAAGCTTTAAATGACTGCAGAATGGCAGCTCTATTAGATCCAAGCTTTCTTAAGGTCTGCCTAACAGCTGGGAAGTAAGATTTCACTCTTTTGTTTTTCTTTTAAATCGTACATACATACATACATGTATATGTGTGTGTGTATATATATATATACTATTGCCAATTTAAGAGGGTCATCTGATAAGATATTGTAAAAAGGCTTAATGCTATCTTGTATCATTGTTATTTATCAGAAAATTTTGTCTTATTCTTTATGGCTCGTGTTACTTAGCTGTCATCTGGCTTTTGGAGAAATTGACGATGCACTGAACAATTACAAAAAGTGCTTGGATTCTGGAGTGGTTTGCTTGGATAGAAGGCTTACCATTGAGGCATCTGATGGCCTACAAAGTGCTCAGGTACCATATTCCATTTATGAACATTAGATAACATTTTTTTACCTATTGCAGCTGAAAGAAGTATTGTTTAAACCTAGCCACCAACCTATCTAATTACAAGCGGATGTATATATAATAATCAAGATTTGCAAATAGCCAAATAGATGTGGTTTGTATGTCTGTCTGTATGTATTTGTTGAGACCTTACTTCTATTTACAGCTCCTGACTGGTTTTTTTCTGACTGGCAGAAAGTGGTTAATTATGTCAAACAGTCTGCTGAACTTTTGCAACAGAAAACTTTGGAGTCAGCAACTAATGCTTTGGAGGTTATTACGGAGGCTTTGTCAATAAGCTGCTACTCAGAAAAACTACTTGAAATGAAAGGGGAGGCTCTCTTTATGGTATTTGCTGCTGCAACTTGCTAGGATGTCATTAATAAAGTGAATCAGCTCATGTTAATTTGAGATATATTCTCACGATTGGCTTTATCATGTGGAATATAACAGCTGCGGAAGTATGAAGAGGTGGTTCAAATGTGTGAACAAACACTTGCTTTTGCTAAAAAGAATTGTGCTTCCATAAGTGATAATAATCACACGTCAAATGAGGAGCAAAAGCGGCTGTTGAAGCTTTGGAGATGGAGTTTGATGTCTAGGTCCTACTTTCATATGGCTAGGTTTGATATGGCCCTTGCCATCCTTGAGAAGTATGAGAAACTAGCGCCTGCTGAAACCAAGTAATATACATACATATATTTTGTATTGCTCATTATAACCAAAAAAATGCAGTTTTTAATGCTCTTTTTAAAAGAATGAAGTGTGTCATCGAACTTTGTGTTTCTTGTCCTCCATTGTAGGACTGAAGGACCATCCTCTCTTTCAGTTGCCACCGTCTCTGAACTTCTTCGCTTAAAGGTTGTGATAATGTCTCCCATTTAATCATTTGATCAGACATTTGTGATAATATTGGTAGCCTTTGACCTGGACAATGTTTGCGTTTGTTTTTATTTACCACTTCAGAGTGCAGGAAATGAAGCTTATCAAGCTGGGAGACATAGAGAAGCAGTGGGGCATTATAGTAATGCGCTATTGCGGAGTATTGAATGTAGGCCTTTCGCCGCCATCTGCTTATGTAACCGTGCTGCTGCTCACCAAGCTTTGGGTGAAGTTGTTGATGCCATTGCAGATTGCAATCTTGCCATAGCTCTTGACAGGAATTACCTCAAGGTCTCTTCTGGTTTGTTGCTTTTTAGCACACAGAAACTGTTTTGAATATAAGCATCAATATGGTTTTGTTTTTGTGGATATTATTGTTTGTGATTTAAATTTATGTCATGTTTCTAGGCAATTTCTAGGAGGGCTAATCTACATGAGAAGATAAGAGACTATGAGCATGCAGCTCTTGATCTTCAAAGACTCATTTCTCTTCTTGAAAAGCAGTGTGAAGCCAAGTATGTGGAAGATTTAACAGTAGCTCGTCGGCGCCTTTCATCCATCAATAAATACTTGAAGAAAGGAATTACGCTGGATCTTTACCTCATCTTGTAAGTTTGCATTATATTTATTTATTAGTGTGCAAGTCATATGAGAATTAACTATTCATGATGAATATAATGAATCTTTATGATGAATATAATGAATGGACATTCGTGAATGAAAATGTATAATATTCATGATGAATAATATTCAGGTATATTCATCATGAATATATTATACATGTTTCTATTGTACCTCAACCATGGAATGCTTATTTTACCATCATGTGATAGGGGACTAAAAGGGTCAGAATCTGGTTCCGAAATTAAAAAAGCATATCATAAAGCTGCACTCAGACATCATCCAGACAAGGTATTGTTATGTTTATATTATCATAACATTTAGGTTTTATTATGATACTTGTAGCCTGATTAATTCTAAATGCAGGCGGGTAAGTTTTTAGTAAGAAGCGAGAGTGGAGCAGATGGCCATGTTTGGAACGAGATTTTCACAACCATCCATGAAGACGCCGACAAACTTTTTAAAATAATCGGGGAGGCTTATGCTGTACTATCCGATGCCAACAAGGTTTGTATACAGCATAAGTTTTAATATAGATTTTTTTAGCCTTTTAGTCAATTTAATAAAGATTAACAATTTTTTTGCCTTTCATACTCCCTACGAATTCATGGTCAACGGTTGGATCTCTGCAATATTGTTTAGCTCTCATTTTCTCCTACTTTATCACATTTCTTCTGATTGCGATGAGAGTAACGGATGTCTAATGTTGGCACTCTCTTTACAGAGATTTAAGTATAATCTTGAAGACGCGATGAAGGATGATTTTGGGTGGTAAACTTGGAACTAAAGTCATATATTGCCATTTTGGAGCCTTACCGGGGACGGCAGTTGGCCTCAATCTTTGGCTGAGGGAAGAAGGAACCCCCTCAGGGTATCAACTAAAATTCCCAGGCTTTTGTGAGTAAACTAGAATTCCATTTTCTGCCCCAACTTTTTTGGGCAGATAGTTTTGTGCAGTTCTTTTGCAAATAACACAAACTTCTAAAATATGATGGTATTTGATTACAACTCTCATCAAGTGACCACAACCATATATATATATATACTTGTTGAGCTTTGAAATCTTTTCTTTTAAGTCATAAGGACATGATCCAATGGCAAAGTCCCTAGTGTCAAAACTTAGTAATACAAGAGAGTTAGAAGTTTGCTCGTTGGTTGGAAGGTCTAGACTTTGTCCGTGTTAGATGGCGTTGTACTTGGATCTTGTGAATTAGTAACAAGATATGATCCGTTAGATAGAGGGATCCCTTAGTTTTTTCTACTTATCATTTCAATTGTTCTGTCTGTCTACTTCTGTGACCGATGATCTACGGTACACTAGTACCAACGTTTCTTCTTGTATTAGTTGCTTTCGGTATCACAACTTGTGTTTAACCTATCCATTCCCTCACGTTTTGTCTTACATGGAATCCTCACGGAAACAACCTCTCTGCCTGAAAGAGGAGAGGTCTGCCCATATGTCAGAGATGGATCTATGAATTTTTCAGCGTGGATGCATTAAATAAATATATTTTAAAAAATAATTATAAAAAGTACTATTTCGTTTTTCTTTAGCAAATTTTAGTCCTAACCTGGTTGTGCACTAGACTCTATCACAACCGGTCATACTAATTTGGGTTAGGGTTTGACCTTTAGTGTGAAAACCAATTTGGAGCTATTGTGTTGTTTGTTGAAAATTTTGAATTTTGATTTGGTACAACAAAAAAACCCATAAACAAACAAATGAAAATCTTAACCACAAGGGTGGTGGCGTGTTGGCAAGGGCTTGGGGGATGTGGTGGAATATCCCATCCACCCCGGGTTCGAGTCCATACATCAGCATTCTGTGGCCAGACTTAGTCTTAGACGGCTGCTTTGTTTGTTTGTTTCTAAATTGCCAAGAATGTAGTCTAGGCAAAGCCTAGATGAACCTTATCCAAAAAAAACAAATGAAAATCTTGTTCGTTTATTCTAATTTGTTAGGGGTTGTTTGTTTACCACTTAATGGTGCTATTAAGTTGGTTGGCAAAAAGAAAAAAAAGCCCAACCTCTTAATGATGACAATACCTGGATTTTTCACCTAGGGCTTTGCCAAATCGTTCAGATCCTAGTTTGTTCCACATTTGCTCTTCTCCAACCTAATTCCAAATAAAATATTAATTTATCTCTCATTGTCTTTCAATTTCAATTTCAATCCAATCTTATATTCTTATCATTTATTAATGTTTAATCCAACCATAAATATTATTATGTAAAAATTATATATTTAACTTTTCATCATATATAATAATTATTTTTTAATTTTAAGTAGACAAAATGGATTAATTGAAGTATTACATATTTTAAAGTTTAATTATAATTATAAAAAACTTACCATATTAAAAAATATATTCATGTTGAATTTTATTTGTAGGAAATTGATATTTATGAATTTTGGTATAGTTTTTAATTTCTAAATTTTTTGTTGAACTTACTTTTTTGTGGATTATAATGACTTTAATGAGTCGCAAAGATCGATCAAAATTTCAATATCCATAATGTTCGTCATGATAAATGACTATTTATCCTTAGTTGACTTAGTTATATCAATGAACATCTTTAATAGTTATGCTATATTTTTTTCTCAATAAAAAAATAGAGTATCAAAAGTCAAAATTATTTTCAACTACGACAACTATTCCATTTTAGAGATTGCAGCATTGACTATATTACTAAAATAATTAATAAAATATTAATTCGATGTCTCTTATGCATGAAAAGATTAAAATATTATTTCTCTTAATTATAAAGTGGGTTTAGAGATTTCTCCAAATTTGAAGATTTTTATTTTCTCTTCCATATTTTTTCTATTTTAGAGATTATAGATCCTTTTTTTTTGCATATGATTATGTTATTACAAATCAAGTCTAGCTCAGTTGGTTCGCCGAAGGACGGTAACATCCTGGGGGGCTGTGGATGGTATCCCAGTTTACCCGGGTTCGATCCCTAGGGGAGTCAGTTGGGGGCTTGAGGAGTACCCGTCCTTGGATGGTCCAGTCTAAGAGTGGGCTTACCCCCCAGTCGTAAGGCTGGGCCTTAGGTCCAGCGTAAGCTGGGCCGGGACAGAGGCGGACTAGAAGGCTGCCCAATACCGCCCGGAAGGTGTGCGTGCGTGGTAGTTGATCGTGGGGTCGATGTCGCTATGCCTTCCAAAAAAAAATGATTATGTTATTGATAAATCTTCTAATTCAAATGTATGATGACATTTGATCCATTTTACATAAAATTTGGCTTAATGAATAATCTTGAGATTTCTCCCAAAATTAAGTCCCCATGCTCCCCCCCCCCCCGCCCTACTAAAAAGGAGTATCTAACAATATCTACTGGTCAATAATAAATGTGCATAACCAAATATAGTAAAAAGAAATGTGACATTGACGAATTGTTCGATAAATGTAGGCTCGTAATTAACAATCACAACCGATTCCGTACTATGGCAAACCTTGATCGATTATCTCTTATCTTTGTTTCTCTGCTCGGTTTATTATTTTCGTTTGTCGTAATATGCAACGCTGATGAATCTGAAAGAACTAGTAAGATTTCTAGCATTTGTTAACTACGTACCATATCGATTATAACAAATGTACTGTGGGGTTCGACTTTAGGCACCATTCACCTGTTCTTTTGCAATTTACCAGCTTAATTAAGATGATCGTGAGATTGGTATGACTGACTGGGGGATGTTTTCATTTTGCATAATATTATATGATAATTAAGCCAAAAGAAATTTGGGAATTTAATTAAGCATGTTTAATTAGGAACAAGACATCATGTAGAAAGAGATAACGAAAAAACACCGACCCCTGATGATAACGTTGTGCTTCATCGAGAGTCTTCATAGGTAGTTTAGTAATTCAACAATCATGTTTCTATCTCCTTGAATTTTGTTCCATCTATTTTGATGGGATAAAAAGATCGATCGATGTTTGTCCAACTTGATCTCCGTCCTGTCTCAATTAAATATCAATCAAACGTGAGACAACAGATCCTTTTATTATCATCGCGAAAAATAATCTATTTACTAAATATTTTGCTTCTTGATGTACATTTTGTTATCGATAAATTAGTCGTAATCACGACCATTTATTTAACAGCTGAGACCATACACTTCAGCTATCTACCAAATGATCCAAGTGCACCGGATAAATGGGGAAGTCTTATGCCGGAGTGGAAAACTTGCTCCGGCGCAGCGCAATCTCCTATTGACATCAATGTCAAACAAGCACAAGTTAAACCAGATGACTTGAAAATGGTTTACAAGCACGCGGATGCCAAACTCGTCAATAGAGACCATGCTGTCGCTGTAAGCTCACTACTAGCACTCTCAAAACATCCGTTACAACAAAATCGAGTTTATAAGACACCCAAAATATATATGAGTGTCCTAGCAGACTGCAACTATAAGCCATGTGGAAAAGCGTTGTACAGGACGATTTTGTGCCCTTAACAAGTTGCTCCTGACACTTTTAAACTAAAGTGTCCTATTAACTTTATTAATGCTTTTACCTATGATACACGTTGTTTGATCTCATTAACTTAAGTCGTATAAAACATTCTATTAGTCACTTAAACAATTTAGGGCCTGTTTGTTAGCAGCTTAGCTTAATGGGACTCATAGCTTATTCAGTCAGCTATACATGACTGTTTGGTAGTGGCTTAATGATATAGAAAGTGACTTATTTATTAAGCTTTTAAGAGATAACTTTATGCAGAAAGCCAAGTTTTGTCCAAACCAGTCTCTCCCAATTAAAAAACACCCTCCCAAACAAAAACCTTTCCAATCTATACCGACAGATTAATCCACACAGACAACTTTATTCATACAAGACTTAATAGAAAACCAACCAAAACAGCCTATAAACATGATTTTGTTGTAGTGATGTTTGCACACCCTTTACTTATTAGATGGTTTTACACCATCATTGTTATTTGTTTTTGGCTTTGGTAGGTGGAATGGCATGAAGATGCTGGAGGAATAGAAATAAATGGTGTATCATACAAGCTACTTCATTGTCATTGGCATACTCCTTCTGAGCATACTCTTGATGGAGTTAGGTATGTGTTTTTTTAACAAGTGTTGTAACATTCTTTCCTATCCTTCCCGGGCCCCACTTCATGCCGGCCGGATTCATTAAATTCGTTTGGTATGGTTCGTTATCACATTTTTAAAAGTCGCGTTTCGTGATCAGAAGTTGTAAAAAATTGGTTTATGATACGTGTTTTTATAGGTTTGACGCCGAGCTACATTTGGTTCATAAAAGTGATGCGAATCGAATAGCAGTTATTGCGGCTCTTCACAAGATTGGGGAACCAGACCCCTTTATTGGAAATGTATGTTCCCATTGTTTCATAAACTTCTCGATAAGGTCTTCAATCTACTAGCATCATATACATATATAAACATAGGGTTAGGTTCACGTGAGACCAACCTATTTTCATGACACCAAAAAATAACACTACAGTGATTCATTGTGAAGGTATGAAAAACAACGAACCTGAAGGTTTCCTTCACAGTCTTTTGCTGTGAAGGTTAAGTGTTACTCTCCTATTCCCTCCACGTCTCTCTATTAAGACGTCAACATGTCATCTTTTTCTTTCTCCCTCTCCCACTCCCACTCCCATTTACATAACACCCCCTACAGTTATGTATTGGTCCCATACATATCGATCGATCTCTTTAACATGATTTGAGATTATCATTTAATTGATCTATGTAGATGGAAGATAAGATCAAGGTGCTTCGTCGAGATAAAATCGATTTGGGGAAAGTAAGTGCAGATAGTCTAAAATGTGGAAGCATAAAGCATTTCAGATATATTGGTTCTCTTACAACTCCTCCATGCGATGAGGATGTCATTTGGACAGTTATGGAAAAGATTAGACCCGTTGCAGCCGACCAACTCAAAATATTAAAAGCGGCACTTAAACCTGTAAGTCGTAACCATCCAAACACTAAAAACTGCTTATTACCGGTACCACACCAGAATATATAAGTTAATAAGCACCTTAAATAAGCAATCCCAAATACCCCCTAATTCGCTAATCCATAAAGCATCATCATTTATTTTTTGGGTTATTTTTTAAGCAAGTGTTGGAAATAACTGGAATTGTATAAGTTACCATTATCATTTGTATTAAGCCATCTTACTCAAGACATGTCTTAATAGGGAAAAACCCTACAACCCCTTAGGCCTTAGATAAATTTTTTAATACTGTTCTTCACACATATAATTCAATATATATATATATATATATATATATATATATATATATGTGTGTGTGTGAGAGACAAAACAATTTATAATCTTTTCTATGTTTTTCTTTTAGGAATTTGGAGAAAATGCAAGGCCACTTCAAGTACTCGGAGAAAGACCAGTTTGGCAATTTGATTTACAGGAGAACTTATTGTACCTGAAAAGAAATAAAAAAATAATATATTACTGATTTTATTTTATCAAAATTATAATTTACAAAAGTATATATGTCCATATTTGTTAATCTTTCCGGGAATTTATAACGGTCGTTTTGTTGGTAATTTCAGTGTCATCAAACATTTTGGTGTAATTGTGATTTATTTGAGAGCGATTGAGGTGACGAGAGAGCATCTCCAATGGTCATTTGAAAATAACTTGAAGAAGAGTTGACCATTGGAGTGATGACTTGAAGATGACTTTACTCAAGTCTTTGAAAAATTGTTTGTGAGAGGCAAGAGAAAGAGAGAGTACATTATGGTGGGACCAAATTAGCTTTTATATTTTTTTATTACTTTCAAGTCTTTGTTTTCATTTTACCATTGTGGATGCCCTGAGTTAGGAGGTGCGAAATGTACATTTACAAATGTTGCTCTTATCACCTTAGATCGCGGGTCAGCACCCCTAGCAGTAGCAGGGTACCAAGGTGTTGAGGCGGTTACATTTTTAGTGTTTAGCATATAACCTATTTGTGTACGGTCTTAGGGGCCAGTTACCAATAAGTTACATCTTAATAACATCGTAGGTCCTAAGATTTAAGG
This sequence comes from Saussurea involucrata, assembly GCA_033807775.1. Classification (NCBI taxonomy): domain Eukaryota; kingdom Viridiplantae; phylum Streptophyta; class Magnoliopsida; order Asterales; family Asteraceae; genus Saussurea; species Saussurea involucrata. The sequence continues at coordinate 11,951,844 of CM066327.1, read as the reverse complement.
TTTGACATCGCTGCCAAGACATTAATACGTAAATTTGACAAACTTTGCCTTATGCAATGAGTAACGGAAGAACTGTCAACATGAAAGCCTCGTAATTGAACGTCGCATAGCCCGAGTACGTCGTGTCCTTCTCCTTGAACTTCTCCGTTAGCCCCTACGTACAACACACAGTTTAATATATAAAAACCAGAATTACATTTTATTCTTGTCTTAAAATATGTTTATTATATATTTAACTTCCATATTACATTACAGTTGTTTATATGTTTCGTTTCTAGTGTCACATACCTTAACGATGAGACAACACCTGAAATTAAAAAGAAACAAAAATAATATTAAAAACCAAGTGATGAGAATATTAGACACAAAGATCGTGATAGAGACATACTCGATGAAATGGTCGTACTCGATGGCCTTATTCATTCCACCGGTCTTGTCGAACTTCAAAACGAGCAAATCCAAAACAAAAGGTGGAACAGAAAACCCGAGGCTCAGAAGCGCCTCTCTCAATTCCAAAGCATCTATACGACCACTACGATCTCGATCAAATTTTTCAAAATTTGCCTGAAAAGATACATTAAACGACAACTTATTTAAACTTTCAAATGAACTAGAAACTAAAAATCATATATAGATGTGAATTGTATTATTAAATTATAAATAACGTATTAACAAAAATATATAAAAACACTTCACATACCCTCCAATTCTGAAGACTATAGAACACTTGAGTGAATTCCTTAGGTCCTGATATAATATAATTAACCAAAGCAACGGAGGATTAAAACGTCAACTTATTTTCAATTCAATTTTTAGTTTTTTTATTTTAAATCCAATTTTATTACGGTTATTAGGACATCCTTCTCCATTTTGGAAGAGCACAGCTTACCCATTTATATATATATATATGGATTAATTTTGAGCTAAATATTTACTTCTCCAAAACTATAGCCAAAATGGAGAAAGTAGGAAACAGAAGGAGCAATAAGCTAATATTAAAAGATGAAAACATAATCAATATAAGAAATATTATTGAAAGTTTAATAAATTAATATAAAAATGGAATACTCTAGAATATTATGATTTGGTGCAAAAAATAGTGACACTAAAATTTACGTTACTTTTGAAATTTGGTGTAAAAAATAGTGTTACCCTGTTTTAATATCACAATCGATCGATGTTTGTTTCTTCAAAATAAATGTTGGAAATTTACATGATATTTTTTAGGTAAAACAATTATTACAATGGTGATGAAACCGATTACTAAAATACGCCGGTGGTAGAGAGAGAGAAATGTACCAATCTTTCTTGTGCTGGTGTTGGTGAAGAGATACATGAGAAGACGAACTGTACGGATACTGAAACTTTGATTGTACGCAGATAACGATCTCTGCAACTCATTATCATCAATAGCCCCACTCCCATCCAGATCGGCCATCTGAAAACATGCAATCACGTTCGGATCTGTCCCCGGAGGAAACGTCGATGGAAGAAGTGCCGCAAACGGGGAGGATGAAGGTGAGGGTGCACCGTAAGAGGGTGAAGGTGAGGGTGCACCGTAGGGGCTGGCGACATGTGCGTAAGGCGACTGTTGGTGTTGGCCGTACTGTGGTGGTGCAGCACCGTACGGGGCGGAGTAGTATTGTTGAGACGACGGTGGCGCCCCGTAGTTGTAGCCGGATGGGTTTTGTTGGTATCCGGCCATGGGTTTTGGAGGGAAGGAGAGAGGAGTCGGTTTGGAGGAAGAATATGTGGTGGAGATAATGGTGTTTGTGTTTGTGCGAGTTTAAGTATGGAGCTGGAATTGAGGAAATTTACAAAAATGGCATTTGACTTTAATTGTTTGACCCTATGCGTTTACTTTGTGTAGAGATTTTGACTTTAACGTAGTGTTTGACTTTGTATCATTCACTCGGTTTTTTTTTTCAGAAACAAATATTGGATATTTTATGGATTTTATAGGAAAAAAAGTTTAATTTTTTAATCTGAACTAGTGTTGTCCATCGCGCGTTCCGCGGTAACGATAATTTTTTCTCAAAATATTTAACTATTACATAAAATGTTTCGTCACGTGAATAAAATATAACTATTTAACCCAAAAAGTGGATCAAAATTTGGATGAATATTCAACATATATCTTGTTCTTTATATAATCACTTGCACTTTTTACTTTTTACTTTTGCCACTAATGTGGATTGTGGAACAATGAAGAATCCACCACAATTCACCATTTGATGAATTCTTGATTCTCATGGTGTCATGTCATCATCTTAAGATCTTGCTTTAATATATATAAAGATAAAGATTTAACCCAAAATATGAATCAAAAATTGGATGAACATTCAACCTATATCTTGTCCTTTATATAGTCACTTGCACTTCTAACTTTTTACTTTTGCCACCAATGTGAAACAATGAAGAATCAACCACAATTCACCATTTGATGAATTTTTGATTCTCATGGTGCCATGTCATCATCTTAAAGTTTTGCTTTAATATATATAAAGATTTAAGAGTAAATTACACTTTTGGTCCCTGTGGTTGCCACCCACTATCAATTCTAGCCCCCCTTTTAAACTAATTACAATTTTAATCATTGTGGTTGATATTTGACTTCACTTTTGGTCCCTGTGGTTGTTATTTGACTTCACTTTTGGTCCCTCAGACTAACTTCCATTAAGAAGGTCTGTTAACTATAGGGATATTCTGGTCAAGTAAATATATATATATATATATATATATATATATATATATATATATATATATATATATATATATATATATAGGGCCATTCAAGGAAGAACTAGTTATTTTGTGATAATTGTAAGAACTAATGTGAGCCACATATTAAGCTATAAATTAGGAAATTATTAATTTTGGTAATTTTGTTTGAAATTTAAATAAAAGGGCATTTTAGGTATTTTAAAATCTCCTCTCTTCTCTCCTCTCTCCGACCTCTTGCCCCCGGTCTCCGGCCTCCGGTGACACCAATATGCCTTTGAAAATGCACGGTGATACCCTTTGCCTGTGATACCCTTTGAAACTGCACTGTGATACCCTTTGCATGTGAACCCTTTGAAAATGCACTGTGATACCTGTATGTTACAGCCACATGGTATATGTGATTCATACTATAAGACAACAGCCACATGGTATCAATGTGATACCACATGTGATACCACTTTGATTCATATGTGATACCACTGTGATAACACATGGAAATGGAGGAAGCAAAACGATTACTAAAAGATAGCACAATCTGTACTCACGATGGTTGTTGGTTGCGTTGGTGATGCTCACGACCGTGGAAACGAGATTAGAAGACCGGCGGAGAGTTGACTGGTGAGAAACAGCCGGTGACGGCTATGATGGTGGTTCTCGAAGGTGAAAAGAAGAGGAATAGAAAGAGGCGTTCGAAGCCTGGTACAGGGGCGACGACGACGATGGAAACTGCTATGGTGATTCCCGAAATTGTTATAGATGTGGAAAGATTGGCCATATTGCGAGAGATTGTCGGGTAACTCGATACTGTTTCATTTGCAACTCCCCTGATCATATTCAGTCAGAATGTCCACAATGGAAAGTACAACAGGGTAGTATGACGGGGAAACCAACGAATGTTAGGTCGGGAGAAATAGAAGAGTCTGGGGAACCGAAAGCAAAAGGCCGAGTATTCCAAATGACAACACAAGAAGAGGAGGAAATTCCCTGATAAGGTTACAGGTATATTTTTAATAAACTTTATACGTGCTAAGGTGTTATCTGACTTCGGTATTGATATTCTCGTGCTTTTGTTGTTTATCTGTGTTAGAAAAATAAGTGGGTGTGGGGTGTCTACTCAGTTAGTTTCTACGGTTTTGATTGAGTTTGAGGTAATAGTGGAGGTTAAGTATCAATACCTTTCGTCTAACCGAATTCCGAGACGGAATTCTTTTAAGGGGGAGATGATGTAATACCCCGGGTAAGTTCGTTAGTTAAAAGTTAGTTCCGTTAAATTTTGTTAACTTTAAAGTGTGAAGTTAAAGGTAAGTTTGGTTAAATTATAAGTAAAGGGTGTATTTGGTCATTAGTGGATAACTTAGGGACTAAAGGGGTTTATTGAATTGGATATTACCCTTAATGGAGTTAGATCTTTTCAGAAAAATCAGTATTATCCTTAAAATCAGTTCAAGGTGTGTGTGTGTGTGTGTGTGTGTTTGGGAGCAAAAGAGGAAAAGAGAAAAGAAGAAAGCTAGGGTTAAGGCTTCAATTGGATTGCTTGGAAACGATTTAAGGTATGTTCCCTGTGTATTTTGTGTTGGTAATTACTAGTTAATGGTTCCTATCGGAGTAGAATAGTCGAAATGACATCTGGTAATGTTTTCTGTTGAATCTGGGTTATTTTTGTGCAAACCGACAGAGTTTTCCGGACACCATGAATGTGTCCGGATGGGTTGGTTGGTAGTGCCCGGGTGGTTTTGTTGATGGTGTCCGGAGAATATCATAAAGGTGTCCGGACGGATTCCTTATCCGGGTAAGTTCCTTTTCCTATGTTTCCGGATAGATTTGGATACCGGATAGCGTCCGGATTACTTAGGTTTCCGGATGATGTCCGGATTACTTATATTGTTCGGAAAGTTATGCTGTCCGGAAAAGTGGTGTTGTCCGGATAACTTATGGTATCCGGATACTTTAGCTGTTTGACCAATTTGGTGATTTCGGATACTTTTGAATGTCCAGATATAGTTTCCAAATGTATTTTTGAGTTAAGTTGTTCCGAAAACTTCTTGGGGCGGCGGCCCCCAGACCCCGCAAGGGCGTTGCCCCTTGACCCCATCCGCTAACCGGGTAGCGGAACCCCCGTGTTAAGTCGTCGTAAGGGAACAATTGAGGATAAGAGTTTGATAGGTTAATTAGGATTCTCAGTTGCTAAAGAGTCTTATGTGTTCTATATAGTAAAGAGATATTGTATCTGATTGTTACAGATTTTGTGAATCCTGAGTAAAAGACTGAATCTGTGGAAAAAGGCTTGGAAGCATTTTGTTAAGCTAACAGGTGAGTTTTACTTCAAAGTGTTTTAAACTGGAATACATTTGTGTGGATGTCGAATATTTGATAAATGGTATGAATATGACTATGATTGTAATTATGAAATATTGAGATATTATAATTACGTGAGTATTATATTGTACTATAATACGTGGTCGGGCAGAGGACCGGTGTGTTTGCTGTATTTGTTGTACAGTAGATTAGTTGGCTCGCAACCAATTAATTTGGCCATTTGTGGAGTAATAAGGTGGAATGAGATGCGTACGAAGCACGAGTCTTGATTGGTATTTAAATACGTGTGGTATGTTTATATTTTACGAAAGGATTACCAAAGGTTTATATAAACTATTTTGATACAAAGGATTTACAGGAAAGGTTTTATAATGATTTTGGAAAGGACCAGGATTAACTCACTAGACCCGTTTGGTCTAACCCTCATTTTGTTTTCAAAAATATGTTTTCCAGGTCGAGGAATTGATAGCGGCATAGGAAAGAATAAGGTGTAGGCTGCCTCCGTTGATAGATGATGTTTAAGAAGCTTTTATATATTTTGTAGTGTCAAGACTTTTGAGACCGTACTTGGTTTGTTATGTAACTTTTGTTGTAAATCAATGATATGTATGCATGTTATGTTATATGATGTATGTTATGGGATTTGGGTCGTTACAAATGGTATCAGAGCCAGGTTTAAGGGATTTAGGTATTAGTATCTGTACCTAGACTTAAACTGCATGTGAAGTAGGATGTCCCTAATATTGTACAACCTTGGGATGATTAAGTATAAAAGGTGGAAGGAACATCATGTAAGGTAATTTCATATTACACATGGCCAGTGTAATTGTGATCTTACAGGTGCATGTTTGAACTGGAATACCTTGTTATATGGGGTATGTGCTTATGTGTATGTTAACCTTGTTTGAATCTACAGAATGGCAAGCGGTACTAGACAAACGAATCGGGGAGGAGGAAATTATAATAGAACAAATTCAACAGTTGGGACAAGGGGAAGAGGGGGAGAAAGAGGTAGGGGCAGAACTGGGGGCAGAGTTCGGGGGCGAGGTACGGAGTTTGTTACACGAAATGATTTGACTGCGGAAATGGGAAGACTTCAAGCCAGTATACAAGCAATGTTTGACCGAAATCGTCACAACGAAGCTGAAACACCAGACCCTGGACCCGAAGACGAAATATCAATCATACCGACTGTGGTACCAGTACCAAGGAGGTGCGACTACAAAATGTTTTTAAGCTGTAAACCTCCGACCTACTCAGGAGACAGGGACCCCGTGAAAGCGATGAGGTGGTTGAAGGAGATTGAAGCTATCTTCAAAACTAGTAAGTGTGCTGACGAAGATAGAGTACTATATGGAACCGCAATGCTAAAAGCTGATGCCCTATTCTGGTGGGAAGCTCACATTGATTCCATAGGGTCGGATGTATACTCTACTTTTACTTGGGACGAATTCACAACAGCATTCAAAGGACAGTTTTGTTCTCAAGCAGCAGTCAGACAACTGGAAGAGGAGTTCATGAACCTACACCAGCGAAATTTATCGGTTAGGGATTACACTGCTCGTTTTCTAGAGAAGTCTCGCTTCGCGGAGTACTATGTTGCCACCGAGGCACTGAAGATGGAAAGGTTTATTTTCGGGTTGAATTCCGAAATTAGAAAGCTAGTGATTGCAACAGGACCCGATATCTTCTCAGCCGCAGTAGATGCCGCGGAAAATGTGGAACAGGATAATAAGAGAGACATTGGTGATAAGAGTACGGGAAAAAGAAAATTGGAAGAAACGACGTACGATTTGGAGGAGTACGAATCCCCGAGTATTGATAGTCATTCACCTTATAGATCAATTGAAAGACCATGTTCTAAATGTAACCGTATTCACCATGGAAACTGCTATGGTGATTCCCGAAATTGTTATAGATGTGGAAAGATTGGCCATATTGCGAGAGATTGTCGGGTAACTCGATACTGTTTCATTTGCAACTCCCCTGATCATATTCAGTCAGAATGTCCACAATGGAAAGTACAACAGGGTAGTATGACGGGGAAACCAACGAATGTTAGGTCGGGAGAAATAGAAGAGTCTGGGGAACCGAAAGCAAAAGGCCGAGTATTCCAAATGACAACACAAGAAGAGGAGGAAATTCCCTGATAAGGTTACAGGTATATTTTTAATAAACTTTATACGTGCTAAGGTGTTATCTGACTTCGGTATTGATATTCCCGTGCTTTTGTTGTTTATCTGTGTTAGAAAAATAAGTGGGTGTGGGGTGTCTACTCAGTTAGTTTCTACGGTTTTGATTGAGTTTGAGGTAATAGTGGAGGTTAAGTATCAATACCTTTCGTCTAACCGAATTCCGGGACGGAATTCTTTTAAGGGGGAGATGATGTAATACCCCGGGTAAGTTCGTTAGTTAAAAGTTAGTTCCGTTAAATTTTGTTAACTTTAAAGTGTGAAGTTAAAGGTAAGTTTGGTTAAATTATAAGTAAAGGGTGTATTTGGTCATTAGTGGATAACTTAGGGACTAAAGGGGTTTATTGAATTGGATATTACCCTTAATGGAGTTAGATCTTTTCAGAAAAATCAGTATTATCCTTAAAATCAGTTCAAGGTGTGTGTGTGTGTGTGTGTTTGGGAGCAAAAGAGGAAAAGAGAAAAGAAGAAAGCTAGGGTTAAGGCTTCAATTGGATTGCTTGGAAACGATTTAAGGTATGTTCCCTGTGTATTTTGTGTTGGTAATTACTAGTTAATGGTTCCTATCGGAGTAGAATAGTCGAAATGACATCTGGTAATGTTTTCTGTTGAATCTGGGTTATTTTTGTGCAAACCGACAGAGTTTTCCGGACACCATGAATGTGTCCGGATGGGTTGGTTGGTAGTGTCCGGGTGGTTTTGTTGATGGTGTCCGGAGAATATCATAAAGGTGTCCGGACGGATTCCTTATCCGGGTAAGTTCCTTTTCCTATGTTTCCGGATAGATTTGGATACCGGATAGCGTCCGGATTACTTAGGTTTCCGGATGATGTCCGGATTACTTATATTATTCGGAAAAGTTATGCTGTCCGGAAAAGTGGTGTTGTCCGGATAACTTATGGTATCCGGATACTTTAGCTGTTTGACCAATTTGGTGATTTCGGATACTTTTGAATGTCCAGATATAGTTTCCAAATGTATTTTTGAGTTAAGTTGTTCCGAAAAATTCTTGGGGGGGGCGACCCCCAGACCCCGCAAGGGCGTTGCCCCTTGACCCCATCCGCTAACCGGGTAGCGGAACCCCCGTGTTAAGTCGTCGTAAGGGAACAATTGAGGATAAGAGTTTGATAGGTTAATTAGGATTCTCAGTTGCTAAAGAGTCTTATGTGTTCTATATAGTAAAGAGATATTGTATCTGATTGTTACAGATTTTGTGAATCCTGAGTAAAAGACTGAATCTGTGGAAAAAGGCTTGGAAGCATTTTGTTAAGCTAACAGGTGAGTTTTACTTCAAAGTGTTTTAAACTGGAATACATTTGTGTGGATGTCGAATATTTGATAAATGGTATGAATATGACTATGATTGTAATTATGAAATATTGAGATATTATAATTACGTGAGTATTATATTGTACTATAATACGTGGCCGGGCAGAGGACCGGTGTGTTTGCTGTATTTGTTGTACAGTAGATTAGTTGGCTCGCAACCAATTAATTTGGCCATTTGTGGAGTAATAAGGTGGAATGAGATGCGTACGAAGCACGAGTCTTGATTGGTATTTAAATACGTGTGGTATGTTTATATTTTACGAAAGGATTACCAAAGGTTTATATAAACCATTTTGATACAAAGGATTTACAGGAAAGGTTTTATAATGATTTTGGAAAGGACCGGGATTAACTCACTAGACCCGTTTGGTCTAACCCTCATTTTGTTTTCAAAAATATGTTTTCCAGGTCGAGGAATTGATAGCGGCAAAGGAAAGAATAAGGTGTAGGCTGCCTCCGTTGATCGATGATGTTTAAGAAGCTTTTATATATTTTGTAGTGTCAAGACTTTTGAGACCGTACTTGGTTTGTTATGTAACTTTTGTTGTATATCAATGATATGTATGCATGTTATGTTATATGATGTATGTTATGGGATTTGGGTCGTTACATGAAGCCTACTGGAAAACCATTTGCTATCTTTATTTGTGTTTTGTATCTACTGCATGTGCTTTCATATTTAGATTCGGGTTTTGTTTCAATATATATATATATATATATATATATATATATATATATATATATATATATATATATATATAGGGTCTCCTTCTTTTGTTAACTTTTTCATGATGTGCATATATGCACATCGGGCATTGCATATATGCACATATTACAATTGCCTGATGTGCATATATGCACTGGTTAACAAAAGAAGGAGCACCTATATATATATATTGTTGGAACCAGGTCTGCATAGAAACTAAATACACAATACGTAAAGAAAAAAAATCAACAGAGTGTTGGTGTTGGGGCAATTTTCTGGAATATACTTCTTGACTGAAAATACAAAGTTCTACTTGAAAAAGGAAAGCAACTACTCCTATTTAAAGCTGAAAACAAGCCTAATAGACTGGAGAAAATAAAGAAAACAGTAAACCACATATTCCTAGACTATAGGAGCCCACTATCCATGATTCTCCACCAAACTTGGTCAACACAATACCAAGTCAGAGTTACCCATCAACTCTTCTTTATTCAACTACTAATTAGACTAAACTAAAAATACCGACCCGTGAGCCGTAAACAAAAAACCGATTAACCCAACAATCACCCCCTTAATCGGTTTGTTCACACCACTCGTTCATAGCAGTGCCGATTCCTCTTCGATCAGATTTGCCTCTTGCTTCTCCCACTTAGGACACTCATTGTTGTAGTGACCAAACTCACCACATTTGTAACATTTAACGTGGCTTTTATCCCGGACACGTTCATTACCATCTCGACTCTTCCCGGACCCACGACCTCTTCCCCGGCCACGTCCAAAGTCATCTGATTTGAACCTCCATTTCCACAATGTTTACAACCGTGCGAATTTCCTTGACTAACCAACAATAAACTACCTTGAGTGTCCTACATTTTCTCGGTTCCTTTTAAGCGTTCCTCGTATGCCTTCAATCTTCCAACGGCTTCATCGAATAGCATTGAATCCAACTCGAAACATTGCTCTATTGAAGCCACAATTTGAAGAAAAGACTTAGGCATCGAATCTAGTAACCTTTTCACCAGATCCTCTTCTTCAAGCTCATATCCAAGAATCCTTGCTTTTGAGGCTAGACCGGTCAACTTTGTCACGAAATCATCAACCGTTTCACCCTCCTTCATGCGCAAACTTTCAAGCTCCCTCTTCAATGTTGCCCGTCGAGCCGATCTCACCCGATCCACTCCCAAATACCGTGTCTTCAGTCCATCCCACACTTGTTTTGGATCGGTGTAACTAGCCATTTGTAACACCATGTCTTCGGGTATAGCTTGAACCAAGAAAGCAAGAGCTTGTTTTGACTTCTTTGGATCCGGTTCTTCCCCCAAAACCCTCGGTTCGACTGTCTCCCATATGCCGTGTGCATCCATAATCGTCTTGACTTTGACCGCCCACACCGGATAATTCGTTGGGGTCAAAATCGGAGATTGATACGACTTCGAACCTCCTTCTTTAACTGGTACCATCGCCATTCTATTCTCCCTTTTTTTTTGACAGCCCCAACCTCTTTAATCAAGCTTGTTCCGAGAGCACTTTTCAACCGATCAAGAAAACAAGGTCACAACCACCTTTACCGTCTTCTGTCACCCGCAAAACGAACTGAATCAAAGACACCTGCTTTGATGTCTTCCTGTCCGTTTGTCACGCACCTCCGGTTAGACTCTTACAATTGCTAGAACAAGCCCGATCAAAAGAAGTCGGAACTGCTGTTGAAATGCTTCAACTTGCGATCAAAAATGACTCACACCCCTCTCAACCGAATGCAGGCTCTGATACCAAGTGTTGGAACCAGGTCTGCACAGAAACTAAATACACAATACGTAAAGAAAAAAAAATCAACAGAGTCTTGGTGTTGGGGCAATTTTCTGGAATATACTTCTTGACTGAAAATACAAAGTTCTACTTGAAAAAGGAAAGCAACTACTCCTATTTAAAGCTGAAAACAGACCTAATAGACTCGAGAAAATAAAGGAAACAGTACACCACATATTCCTAGACTATAGGAGCCCACTATCCATGATACTCCACCAAACTTGGTCAACACAATACCAAGTCAGGGTTACCCATCAACTCTTCTTTATTCAACTACTAATTAGACTAAACTAAAAATACCGACCTGTGAGCCGTAAACAAAAAAGCGATTAACCCAACATATATATATATATATACAAGTTCAAATCTGATATGGTTTATGTATTTCTATGGACATTTATGTATGGATTTAAGTTTGAAGATGGTTGGAGATGCATTTGGTTCAATATGTGTTTTATGGATTTTTAGATCTAGATTTGTTTTGAAATTGGTAAGAGTGGTTTTGGTTCAATCTTCTACTTGATGCAGGTTACGTTCTCTCCTCAGCTCTCTATCTCTCTTCTGTGAGAAGTCATTGTTCCCAACTTTGGCGGAATCCCCAATTTCTTGATGGAATAACAAGTAAACCCTGACTCCACTTGAGTTAAGTTTTGTTGTTATTTGGTGGTGACTAGATTTTTGGATTACCTTGTAGAGAAGACGAGAGGTTGGAAGGGGTGGGTTTGTTTCTGGAGATGGGCAATCGATAGAAAGAAATGGAATGGGATGTGGTCAGAGTGGGAACTAAAAGAATGGGTGGTTCATCGGATGTTGTTCATCGGAACTTAATTTAAAGAGGATAAATAGTTATAGTGAAATAAATATGGAAAAGACAAATGTTGTTAATCGGATGCAGTCATTGGGAAATCGATAGAAAGAAATGGAATGGGATGAAAGGGTGGTTGTTCATCGGTGTCGGCATTTGGAAGGCGTAAATGCAAGAATGAGTGGGGTATGGGTGGGTGGGTTACGGAGGTTTGACTTTTGATAGTTTTGACCTAATGTTTATATATATATATATATAAAGTAATAATAATAAGGGAAATTAATTAAAATACCCTAAGTTTGACCATGTTTTACTGAAATACCCAAAATCTCTCCCACTTTACAAAAATACCCTAAAAATCCGCGATGGGAGCCCGCGATCGCGGGCCAGGGACCTTTCTGACACTTTTTTAAACTTGCAGGGACCATTTTTGAAAAATTCAATCCCGCGATCGCGGGCTCATCCCGCGATGGGGTTATTTTTGTGACTTTTCAATTGCAAGGGACCATTTATGAAAATTTTGATATTTTTGGCACTCTTCACCCCATTTCCATTTTTACGAATTTAAAATGAAATGTTACACTTTCAACCCCTATACTTATTTACTAAATTTACTTTATACCTTTTACTTTCATTATTTTAATTTTACATTTAACACATATAATCGTTTATTAACTAAAATACGTTAAAAAATACGTTTTAATTTTAACAAATTACACCATTATAATCGTCTCTTCGATACGTTCGAAATGAGCCCAATCTTGAATTTTTTTGGATTTATATATTTTAATATATATCATATACAGTTATACACTACATAAAAAAATATTTTTTATATTTAAAATTCATACTCTTATAGTTAATTATTTAATTTATGGTACATCTCTTATTTTTTTTTACACTCCTATCGCATTAACATAATAATCATATATTAACTAATTCATTAAATCGTTTTAAATTATTATTATTTGAATGTGTTTATAGATTTCGTCTGAAAAAGTTGCCTGCATGATTCCACTGAAAAAGTAACTGCAATATTCGTCTGCTCTTGAATAAAGGTCTTTCATTAGGCAGAAAATTAGTCTTTAAGTAGTCAAACATAGCTAATTAATGAGAATTTAGATCAGATTTATATGGTACTATCAAATGCAAGTTTCTATAATATAGATATTGTTCTACATTACATGATACCAATTTTTGCATCATATGAATCACTTCCAGACAACAAGAACCAATACCCCAATAATCAAGAAATAAATGCTTGTTCATCCAATAATCTCTGTATTAGGATTATCGCAAGTTTCATAAACCTACTTACTAGGTGTTGGAAATATGGGTTTTACTAAACTTTGGACGCATTTAAATTTATATATATGTGTTATATATAACTAACTTTTAGTAGGTTTATGTTCTTCTATATGAGATCTTCGAAATGATATATAATGCGTCCAAAATAGAGTATGTGTGAAAGAGATATCGATACTCAAAGTTGAGTAAATGGATGAAATTAGCAAAAACCAAATAAAGTAAACAGTAAGTCAATCACAATACTTTAACAAAATAAGTTAATACTAAAAATAACAATTATTTAATGTTACATAAACAACCTAACGTGGCCCTATTAGACAATGCGCATAAATTGACTCCGCCATATGTCGGCGGAAATTCATTGCCTCGTCGTCGGTTTCGTTAGGGGGTACCCATATCTCCTCGTTATTTATCAACTTTTGGACATTACGGCATACCCATACACCGCAATCCGCATATAACCCGGTCTGCTGGGGTACTTGGCCGACCATCTTTGTGCGAAAGATACTTGACACTTCGCGACGTCTATGATCCCCGATCAATGAAAAGAACGTATATAGTTTTGTTTTAAACGATTGCATCTGCTCTGTCAATTGTTGTTTGCAGAGACCGTCCTTTTCGCTGTCATATAGGGTCATGACCATAGTGTCTAGTTCAAACACTCCAAGCAGCCAATGTCTGGGATGCAAGCATATGGGGATGTACACCTGAAATATTACAATATATGTCATATATGTTATTAAATAAAATAACAGTAAAACGATTTGCATACCCTATCGAGGAGAGTCCAAGAGGTCCCTTCCGAGCCATTGCATATTTCGACCACGGAGGCGGGACCTTGATGGTCCATCAGTATACACTGAAAGAACATAGTGTGCATGATGGTCCACCTCGTGTCTACGCCACGATGTTTTTGCAACAGGCTAACCCAAGAATCGACGTGCTATGCATAAAAAATAGATGGTTAGACATGTAATATAAATATATTTGATTATATATGACTATAATTTAACTTCATACTAACCGTATCGTCTAAGTCAGAGTTCACAGGGTCATCCGCAAGCAATGTTTCAAAAAACGAGGGGTTGATTTCTAAGCCCCCGTAAGGGGTGAATGTCAAGTTGGGGAGGCGACCAGTCCGGCACATCCTCAATATTTCTGATGCCGGTTGAGGCTCCGGTGAAGGCACCTTTCCCTTTTTCTTTCCTCCCTTCTTTCCCCCCGCTTTCTTTGCTTGTTTTTTAGCGGGCGGTGGTGTCGTAGATCCTTGTTGGCCAAACGGGTGACGAAACCATTATAAAATTTTATGCGACCGCTTTAGAGGGAGCGGGGTCACCTGTGGTGGTGGATCTACAACATCCATCGAGTCATCGTCAGGCTCCGAGAAGTGCTCCGAGAAGTGATCCTGGATAATAGGAGACCCCGTCTGAAAATTACGTTACTCAATGTTTTAAGTACAATTTAGGAAATGTTCACAATTAAACCAAAACTACCAAAATAACTTACAGTATGCATTTCCGGCCTGTAATAGTCATCGGCCGAACCGCCAAAGATGTTTGTGATTGATGTGGTGGCGAACGGCGGCGGCATCTGCGAGGTGTATGCCCCCGACATCCCGACCTGCGTGACATTGATCATTAAAATAGTTACAAAATTAGGATTATCGATATATAACTATAATGGTTACTCAGTGTCACTAACACTCTCCGGGATAGTAGAATATGATGTGGTGGCGAACGGCGGCGGCATCTGCGAGGTGTATGCCCCCGACATCCCGGCCTGCGTGACATTGATCATTAAAATAGTTACAAAATTAGGAACAAACATATAACTATAATGGTTACTCAGTGTCACTTACACTCTCCGGGATAGTAGAATAGGATGTGGTGGCGAACGGCGTTTCCGACATCCCGGCCCCCGACATCCCGGCCTGCGTGACATTGATCATTATAAGAGTTACAAACTTAGGAACAAACATATAACTATAATGGTTACTCAATGTCACTTACATTTTCAGGGAATGACGGATAGGATGTGGTGGCAAACGTCGCTTGTGCCCCCTGTCCGAACGGAGCGGGGATCGGTGTCGTACTCGACAGCTAAAACAAATTTAGAACGTAATATTAATATACAAACTAAATAAACGTGGCCAACAAATTAAGTTAAACACTAACATTGACAGCGCTAAACTGTCTGTAGAATCCCTCCAGAAGCTGTACACGTGACTCTAGCGGCCCGTGGACGTAGTCCCACAGGTGCTCATGAGAGCCACGCTGTGGCTCGTAGGAAGGGCCCGCCTCATATGGATTGTAAGAGGAGGAATGTGGCGGCTGGTAGGAGGAGGAACGGGCCGACTGGTAGGAGGAGGAAGGGGGCGGCTGGTATCCACCGGAAGGGGGCCTGTCGTCGTCTTCCTCATCTTCGGAAGTAGGGGGACGTCGAGCCCTTTCCGCCTCTGCGTCAATAAAGGCCACACTGTCTCTGTACCAATCTGTGCCCATCTCGTCGACAGTAGGCACAAGGCGATCGAAAGGAAAGAGTGGCTGCTAAATATATGATAAAACATAAAAGAAATTAATAAGCGGGACTAACGTATGCAAATTGTAAACATAGTAAAAGAACTTACATTTCTAGACGCATTGAAGAACTGAAACCAAAGCGACCTACTTAGGGTAACACGTTTGTCCCAACGGGTTCCCCTAAGTACTCGATCGTCGCGCTTGACGAAATATCGGATTGATGCGGGAAACATCTCCAAGATCCATATCTGGAATTAGACAAGAAGAGCAAGTACGTAAAAAGAAAAGCCAAACAGTTTGTATGTATTATTAACAATTGTTATACTACGTATCTAACCTTGAAGGCGTATGTAAAACCACAAAGATTCATCTTTGCATGTCGATCAACGCGTCTGGCTATGGCTCGGTGCAGAATAGAGTAGCAATGTGTCCAGATATGGCTACCCCACGGGTAGATGTTAAACAGCTCAAGGTCCTCGACGGCCCTAAGGACCGTCTCGGAAGCATACTGGCTATACTCACGGCCCAGGAAGCCCATATCCACGATCACCACCAAGCATACACGGACAGCATCGTCGTCGGTTAGGGCACTAAGGCCCTCTTTCATCATGTCCCGGGCTGCCTTCAGCTTCAAACGAGATGCTGAAATGCCCCAAACCCTAGGAACGAAGGAGCAGTCTTCTAAGGGAGGAAGGGGGGAGCCTCTCCAAAACGTAGTCCTGTAATTAGACAGAACTCACGACGCCCAAAATGCAATTGAGAGCCGAAGAAATCAAAATGCATCTCCTCCGGCTCAGCGTTGGCGCCCTCGACCTCCAACTGTAGAAACATGTGTACTAGCGTAGGGTCGCCACCAGAGTAAGACACATCCATCCATGGCCCGAACGGTGTCCCTCTATAGATGGTCTCAAGGGTATCCGCGCGATCACCTAATCCCCTAAAGAGCGCTCCTAATTCCTCGATGTAGGAAACTTTGCACCTTACCGTCAAGTCGATGTTAAAGAAATCCTTCTACATAGTCATTCACAGATGTTATAGTTAGTGTTATATATAGATGCTGCGGTTTATTTTATTTTATATAGATGTTGCGGTTTATTTTATTTCAACGTATCATATTGTTATATATAGATAAAGTGCGGTGGTATTTTATTTCAACGTATAATAGTGTTATATATAGATAAAGTGCGGTTTATTTTATTTCAACGTATCATATTGTTATATATAGATAAAGTGCGGTGGTATTTTATTTCAACGTATAATAGTGTTATATATAGATAAAGTGCGGTTTATTTAATTTCAACGTATCATATTGTTATATATAGATAAAGTGCGGTGGTATTTTATTTCAACGTATAATAGTGTTATATATAGATAAAGTGCGGTTTATTTTATTTCAACGTATCATATTGTTATATATAGATAAAGTGCGGTGGTATTTTATTTCAACGTATAATGGTGTTATATATAGATAAAGTGCGGTTTATTTTATTTCAACGTATCATATTGTTATATATAGATAAAGTGCGGTGGTATTTTATTTCAACTTATAATGGTGTTATATATAGATAAAGTGCGGTTTATTTTATTTCAACGTATCATATTGTTATATATAGATAAAGTGCGGTGGTATTTTATTTCAACGTATAATAGTGTTATATATAGATAAAGTGCGGTTTATTTTATTTCAACGTATCATATTGTTATATATAGATAAAGTGCGGTGGTCTTTTATTTCAACGTATAATAGTGTTATATATAGATAAAGCGCGGTTTATTTTATTTCAACGTATCATATTGTTATATATAGATAAAGTGCGGTGGTATTTTATTTCAACGTATAATAGTGTTATATATAGATAAAGTGCGGTTTATTTTATTTCAACGTATCATATTGTTATATATAGATAAAGTGCGGTGGTATTTTATTTCAACTTATAATAGTGTTATATATAGATAAAGTGCGTTTTATTTTATTTCAACGTATCATATTGTTATATATAGATAAAGTGCGGTGGTATTTTATTTCAACTTATAATAGTGTTATATATAGATAAAGTGCGGTTTATTTTATTTCAACGTATCATATTGTTATATATAGATAAAGTGCGGTGGTATTTTATTTCAACGTATAATAGTGTTATATATAGATAAAGTGCGGTTTATTTTATTTCAACGTATCATATTGTTATATAGATAAAGTGCGGTTTAGGGACCCTAGTTGTCATTCTTAAAAGTTTAGGACCTAATTGGCATTCTTAAAAGTTTAGGGACCTAAGTTGTCATTCTTAAAACCGTAGGGACCTAAGTTGTCATTCTTAAAAAACACATTCTTAACAATTTTTTTATAAAAACAGTTTTTTATAAAAAATTGTTAAGAGTGTGTTTTTATAAAAAAATTGTTATAGTTTTATGGTTTTATGTTTGAATGTGATATTTGTATGTTATAATGTGTATGTTGTTATAGTGTGTTTTTTCATATAAAAATTGTTAAGAGTGTTTTTTATAAAAAAATTGTTAAAATTGTGTTGTTATAAAAACACACTCTTAACAATTTTTTATAAAAAAACTGTTAAAAGTGTGTTTTTATAAAAACACACTCTTAACAATTTTTTATAAAAAAACTGTTTTTATAAAAAATTGTTAAGGGTGTGTTTTTATAAAAAAATTGTTAAAAGTGTGTTTTTATAAAAAAAAAACATTTTTAACAATTTTTTTATAATAACACACTCTTAACAATTTTTTTTATAAAAAAACACTCTTAACAATTTTTTTATAAAAAACACACTATAACAACATACACATTATAACATACAAATATCATATTCAAACATAAAACCATAAAACTATAACAATTTTTTATAAAAACACACTGTTAACAATATTTTATAAAAAAACTGTTTTTATAAAAAATTGTTAAGGGTGTGTTTTTATAAAAAAATTGTTAAGAGTGTGTTTTTTAAAAAAAAACACATTTTTAACAATTTTTTTTATAATAACACACTCTTAACAATTTTTTTATAAAAAAACACTCTTAACAATTTTTTTATAAAAAAACACACTATAATAACATACACATTATAACATACAAATATCACATTCAAACATAAAACCATACATATCATGTTAAGCATAGAACATATTCAAACATAAGTTATAAACACTATAACAACCTACAAATCATATATCTTAACTTAAAATAACATACAAAAAATAACAAAAAACATAAGGAAAACATACCACAGAGGTAATACGAGACATCTTCACAAAACCCGAACGCGTATTCCACACGACAAAATTGAGAGAGTGGGAGAAAATTGAGAGAGTTTGATTAAAAATTGAGAGAGTGATTAAAAAAATGAGAGTGCCGTTTCCCCCCCCCCCCCCCCTTATATAGTGCGGCCGAAGAAAACATTAGGGTTTGGTTCGTCAAACAGACTTTAGGGTTAACCCTGTGCCGACACGTGGCACTATTGCTCGCGATCGCGGGGGGTCAAAGAAAGTCAAACGCGGGCAGGGACCAAAACTGCACACGCGGGCATTCTTGAGGGGGGGAAGCTGGACCGCGGGCATTCTTGAGGGACCAACGCGGGCAAAGTGGGCAAACTTTGGACACGTGTAGCCCGCGATCGCGGGGGTCAACGAGAGTCAAACGCGGGCAGGGACCAAAACTGCACACGCGGGCATTCTTGAGGGGGGAAAGCTGGACCGCGGGCATTCTTGAGGGACCAACGCGGGCAAAGTGGGCAAACTTTGGTGACACGTGGCCTGGAGCCCGCGATCGCGGGCTCTATCGCGGATGTTTGGGGTATTTTTGTAACATGGGAGAGATTTGGGGTATTTCAGTAACACTTGGTTTGACTTAGGGTATTTTAATTAATTTCCCTAATAATAATATATAATATTATAATATATTCTTTTGTTTTTAATTTTAAAGAAAAATGAGTTAAAATTTAAAAAGACGAAAATACCCCTTTGTAAACTGATCTATTTAACAGAATTTAGTACGAGGGACCAACACTGAAAAAGAATGGCAACTACAATGACCAAAGTTGTAATTAATTTGAAATAGGGACTACATTTGATAGTAGGTGACAACCACATGGACCAAAATTGTAATTTACTCAAGATTTAATGATTAACCCAAAATATAGATCAAAATTTGGATGAACATTCAACTTATATTTTGTCCTTTATATAGTCGGTTGCACTTTTAACTTTTTACTTTTTCCACCAATGTAGGACAATGAAGAATCCACCACAATTCACCATTTTATGAATTTTTGATTCTCATGGTGCCATGTCATCATCTTAAGGTTTTGCTTTAATATATATAAAGATTTAAAGATTTAACCCAAAATATGGATCAAAATTTGGATGAACATTCAACCAATATCTTGTCCTTTATATAGTCACTTGCACTTCTAACTTTTTACTTTTGCCACCAATGTGGGACAATGAAGAATCCACCACAATTCACCATATGATGAATTCTTGATTCTCATGGTGCTATGTCATTATCTTAAGGTTTTGCTTTAATATATATAATGATTATTTACATTAAATCCTATAAAAACAACATCCTAAAGTGATAAAATAATCAGTAGAAAAAGGTTCAAACGAGAACGTTAACTATTTAACAAAACACGAGAGCGGCCGTCCATGTACAAAATCATATGTGATTTTATACTAATTGCAAAAACCTGGACGCAGGCGACTTTGGCCGCGACTTAAAAGTCGCGGGGCAAGTCGAGTGAATCATATATGATTTTGTACGTGAATCATGAATGATTTTGTACATGGACGGTCGTTCTCGTATTTTCTTAAATATTTAGCGTTTTCGTTTGAACCCACCTCATAATCAGTATGCTATTGACCTTAATATTTATTGTCAAGCTTAAAACTTAATTAAAATGTAATCATGAACTTTAAATTTTAGAATAATGAATTAAGATTTATATATAAGTATAACATTGGCTTAAAATGAGAAAGACGTGTTTTATGTGTGAAGATCATACATGGAAGTGGAAAAGAAGGAAATTGCAACGATGCAACATGCAAGTTGGCTTTTTATGTATGTACCTCTAAGAGGCAATGTTTGACTTTATCTTCGACTCTCTCACAACCCCACCTCTCTATTTTATTTTATTTTATTGGAAGGGTGTCCTAGGCTATACCTAAACTAATCATTTAGCAAATTATGACTGTAAGACATCAACCCTGATTAAACCTCAGTGGCCACAAGTTGTATACGCCTGGATTCAAACCCTGAGCAGATGGATATTCCACCACAACCCCTTGTGGTTCCCACCTCTCTATTTATCTATATGTCTATAAGATATGACTTGCAAGCAATGCCACTTTTAACATTTTTCATTGTATGACTTAAAGACGAAAATGTGTATGTATATATAATATATGTTTTCACTCTTATTCAACAATATATAACAGTTTATAAAAAAAGGAGAAAGTTAATATATTAATCGGTGTTATGGAAAGCTCACCATGGTGACCACTATCGCACGTAAGGTTTATCTCTGAACTCTGATGACACTTTAAACATATGGCATGCCACCAATGCGTCTTTTTTTAGTGTTTAACGATTGTATACAATTTTAGGGGTCGTTTACCAAACGCTTACCAACAAGAGTTATCATCCTCACTTGCTTAATGGATATCATTTGCCATCAAATTGGATTGTTGGTAAAAGTGTATCACTCGGTAAGCGCTTGCTGGTTAAGAGTCACAACCCCCACTTACCAAGTAAAACTATTGATCTTTGTCTTCCCTCTTACTGGGTAATATTCTCGGTACTTATTTTGCTATGCTCACCTAATAAGGTAATTGAACCGATAAGCTTTTGGTAAACGACACCTTAAATTAGAGTAATAACCAATACGGAGAAAAATTCCAATAACTTGTTAACTACTAAGAAAACCATTTGCTTGCAATGCTTAGATAGGTAAAACATACACATAGTATAATACATATATGTATATATTTATATATAGAGGGAGGATCAAACGAGAACAGTAACTATTTAAAAGAACACGACAAAAAACAAAATCATTAGTCGTTTTTCATTAACGTGCAAAAAAGCCACACGGATCTGAAGCCGAGACCAAAGTCCTTTTTTCGTGCGTTGATGTAAAATCGCTAATGACTTTGTTCGTTCTCGTGTTCTTTTAAATATGTACTGTTCTTGTTTGAATCCGACTATATATATATATATATATATATCAATATATTATATACATATTTGTTGCCGTAAGTCATATCTTAAATATAATCGTGGATCCTAAATTTTGAGGTTTAACCTCACCACAACGCGTCTCACACTATTTAAAACATTGACATTAATATATAATTTTACAAAATAAAATATAAAACTTGGGCAGGGACCAAAAGCGTACCGCGGGCATAGTTGGGGGGCTCTGCGGGACTTTTGGCCAAAGAATCGTGACACGTGGGTGTGGGCCCGCGATCGCGGGGCCCACTGCGGAAATTTTGGGTATTTTGGTAAAGTCTCTGAGATTTTGGGTATTTTGGTAAGTCAGGGTCAAACTTTGGGTATCTATACTATCTTATAAAGCATATAGACTAAAAGTCTTAAAGTCTTAAAGTCTTAAATCTTTTTTTTTAAATTAATTAAATTCCTGCAGATTCTGCTTTCTTTTATTTAAATTTCTGCTGAAAATTAATAGTTATCTCTAAAATCTTTTTTTTAAATTAATTAAATTCCTGCAGATTCTGCTTTCTTTTATTTAAATTCCTGCTGAAGATTAATAGTTCTCTCTAAAATCTTTTTTTTAAAGAAATTAATTAAATTCCTGCAGATTCTGCTTTCTTTTATTTAAATTCCTGCTGAAAATTAATAGTTATCTCTAATTTTTTTTTTAAAATTAATTAAATTCCTGCAGATTCTGCTTTCTTTTATTTAAATTCTTGCTGAAGATTAATAGTTCTCTCTAAAATCTTTTTTTTAAATTAATTAAATTCCTGCAGATTCTGCTTTCTTTTATTTAAATTCCTGCTGAAAATTAATAGTTGTCTCTAATTTTTTTTTAAATTAATTAAATTTCTGCAAATTCTGCTTTCTTTTATTTAAATTCCTGCTGAAGATTAATAGTTCTCTCTAAAATCTTTTTTTTAATTAATTAAATTCCTGCAGATTCTGCTTTCTTTTATTTAAATTCCTGCTGAAAATTAATAGTTGTCTCTAAAATCTTTTTTTTATAAATTAATTAAATTCTTGCAGATTCTGCTTTCTTTTATTTAAATTCCTGCTGAAAATTAATAGTTATCTATAAAATCTTTTTTTTAAATTAATTAAATTGCTGCAGATTCTGCTTTCTTTTATTTAAATTCCTGCTGACTAAAAGTCTTAAAGTCTTAAATCTTTTTTATTTAAAAAATTAATCCAAGTCTTAAAGTCTTAATTTTTTTATTTAAAAAATTAATCCAACTAACTTCTAGAAATTCACGATAACTTCCTCATCTTTTTTATTGATAATCCTAGAAATTTCCGACTGATCTGTTGTTTTCTCCTACTTGAAGGTATTCTCCATCTTTTCAGGTAGGGTTTATCTTTGCTTCATTCTCCATCTCTTCACGACAAGGTACTCTTCAAATTATTTTTGTACATGTTTCATGCTTCATTGTCTCTATTTCTCCAATTTTGCTAGGTTTCTCAATGGTTGAGTCTTCTGTGTTGATATTAAAAGGTACACTCCAATTAGCGCTTCAGATTTTTCAATTTGGTGATATATTTCAGCAGGGCTTCTAACAGCTTTTTCCTTTATCTTTACTTTCAACTATGGTTTTATGTTTTCCTTATGGTCAATTTTTCTTAGGGTTTGATCGTTTTTAGATTATTTTTTTGACCTAAAGGTACCCATCGACACCTTTACCCGTTTTCCACTTATTTAAAATCGATTTTTTCAGTTTTGAATTGCAACTGCATAAACCATAAGGCTTTGGAGGAAACTTTAACTCTACTTGCAAAATTCTGCAGAATTGAGTCAATGATGACGACGGTAATTTTGTAAGTAGCATCATCACCTTCTATTTGTATCAGAGTGCTACATCATAGCACAAGATTCCAAGACTCTTGCATCATGCTCAACACTTTCCACTATAATATATATTATTAAACACATTTTAATTTTTTTCTTTAAAACTATGTCAGATCTATTGTGGTGGTGGTTTTGGTTGTAACTACTATATGTACAACCATAGCAATCCTGGACTCTTGATATTTCCTGTTTGGTTTACTCTCAAACCTAATATATAGTTTGGAAAATTTTAATACAGAGCTGCAGAAATTGAGGGAGACATGCTTTAATTTCAAATTTTATTCGTATAACCTACTTCATTACTTTCGGAAGTATATTGTTTGAAAGACTGAGTTGTTCTGATGAAGAAGAAAATGATGAAGTATATTAGCGCTAAGTATTGTTATTGGCTCATATTTGTACTTATAGTCTATTTATTTGCAGGATTTTTAGGCGATCTACCGTGTTTTTATAGTTATTCAAATCTGCAAGTGGCTCTAAAAGTTGTTCAAAATGGGAATTTTCTTTATGGCATTCAGAGTGACCATTCAAACTCTACTCAATTTCATCGATTCCTTAGTCCTTCCATCGCCCCTCAATCCAGGTAATTTATTTTTGTTTTCTAACATTTCATCTTCACTTCGGTGTGTTTTCCATCGATTAAACGTATATATATATATATATATATATATATATAGAGAGAGAGAGAGAGAGATTTACACTCCATCAACTGTGTGTTCACTCATTTATTTATACCATTGACTGTTCACTCATCATTTATACCATTGACTGTATATTTCCAGCCTTCCAATGAATATAAGTTGGACTCTACCAGGAAGGGATCATAAGAATAAAGAAACATTGATTATATACCAAGAAGGGGATAATAAGAATAAAGAAACTAAGGGCCAAATTAAACATATACCATATTTTCTAGGAAGCTGCCATGACTTACATCTTTAGATTTACTATCTTTTCCATGTCTCACAATGGTTCTACTATGCCATATTCTACATTGATCGACCTGTATTTGGAAGAGTAAAACAAATAGCTATTGTCCACATAATACCACATCTCCTAGACAGCAACCTTTAAAAGTGATTGACCAATTATTTGATTTACTACCACATACCTTACACATATCTATACTATCGTATAAAACATATTGACCAAAAGTCTTAAAAACAATCCTTAAAGCCTAAAGTACTACACTTTCAAGCATAAAAGTCTTATCTATATCTATATCTATATCTATACTATCTTATAAAGCATATTGACCAAAAGTCTTAAAACAATCCTTAAAGCCTAAAGTACTACACTTTCAAGCATAAAAGTCTTAAAAACAACTCAAATTGCATAAGGTACTACCTTTTTATGAGATTGTATAATTAAGTATTAATTCAAATACCCTTAAATAATAACAAAATCAGAGAAATACACGAAACATAAAGAAAGGTTGTAGCATTATGAGCTTGTATAATTAAGTATCCTTTTTTATTTGAGCAGCTTTCGTCAATTCTCAAGGCTTAATTTTCTTATAATTTGATTTCGTTTTGGTTACAGTTTGATTCTTTGGAGGATCCGGGGAATTGTTCTCTTCCACGAGCTCAAATTTAAGGTAATTGCAATTGTTTTAGGTCAGATATTTTCGATCTGTATTCATGTTCATTTATATTTTGTCGAATATGATCAATCTTCCTGTTGTATCTGACTAATCTGAGTGACTTTTTGTCATTTATAACGAAGGCTGATCGGAAAAGATTCAGAATTAGCCCTTATCCATGCTCCATCACCATCATATGTATATGAGTTTTAGCAAACATGCTATAATCACCAATTTACAAGTTCACATTCCTATGATAAATATATATATATATATATATATATATATATATATATATATATGTATGTATAAATAATTATGGTAGACTAACTTCAACCGCACTCATCAAAGCCAGAAAACCAAGCCCAAACACTTTGTAGTATTCAGCAATGGTCATGCTGGCTCAAATTTGCAACTTTGTGAGGAACATGCAAATATCTGACAGTAAGCAGAGTACCTAGGAATTGATGCACACAGAACGAGATTATAGTTATTAATGCTAAGCGACTATCTCTCCATATTCCTAAGTTATGCACATAGGAGTTGAGAATTTATGGCATAAAGGATAGGTAGGGTCAGGACTCAGGAGAGTTTGTGAACGTGTTTGGTTAGTAATCCCACTTAACACCTTGAAGGAAAGCAAACTACCTTCTAAATGGAGCAAAAAAAATTATGATGCATTAACCCTAAATAAAATCCTAAATCCTAAGATATTGTGATCAATATGCCAAAGCTACATATACATAATCCATCTAAAATCAAGCATTTCTATTTAAAAATATACATTGTAACAATTAAGTTACAATATACCAAGTAATATACCAAGTAAGATGACAGTAGCATCAAATTACTAATAATAATCACTACAATGTAACTAAGCATTTATCATTCACTAAATCAAGTAACAAGATACCAACTAATATACCAAGTAAGATAACAGTAGCATCAAATTACTATTAATTATTAGTACCAACTAAAAAACCAAGTAGCATCAGATTGCCAACAAAAAACCAAGTAGCTTGCATACCTTGAGTGAGAATGTGAGAGTTGAGACGGAGGCATAGGAGACGGTGGTCGGACTACGCCGTAGCCCGTAGGACGCAGGTCAGTGGAGAGTGGAGACGGTGGTCGGAGCCTCGGAGGTCACGGTGGAGCGTCGCTGGAGACTGGAGTCGTGGAGTCGTGGAGCGATGGTGGTCTGGTGGTTTGTGGTCGCGATGGTCGTCGCTGTGGTCGAAGGCTCTCAAAGCCCTAATACTGATTTGGGGGAAAGTGGGTGGGGACGTGGGATTTGGGTTGTATCAAGATAATTTATATTTTCACCCTTACACTTTCAATCATAAATCATTTTTACAAAAAGAAACATTAAATACACTATTAATATCCAAATTTTGTTTTTTATCTATATCCACTATAAATTATTTTGTTTAATTACGGCTAAGAGGTCATTTACCATATGTTTACCCGGGTAAGCGTTTACCCTAAGTTATATTACCTTATCCGATGAATATGGCAAGGACCGAGAGATCTTACATGGTAAGAGATAAGGCAATAACAAGTCTTTCCCGGTAAGTGAGGGCGACAACTTTAACGGTTACCGGATAAATTATTGCACACGATGTTGGTCGAATGAACTAAAATTTTATTCAACAAGATAACTGATAGTGTTGAGTTTTACCGGCAAGCAGTTACCAGGTCCAGGTGGGTGTATGGTAGTAGTTAAACAAATGCAAGATTTCAATTGCTAGGATACAATCTTAATCACTGTTTTTTATATATAGCTAATTTTTATCATCGGTGAAGTTTGAACATTTGATCTTGAATGTTGGCCTCTATCGATAACTTAGATCCCGCCGCATTGCACGGGTACTCAACTAGTTTTAATTAAATTCCCTAATTTTTTTATAAAATTAGAATTTTAATTTCGTGCATTTATTCATTATTTTTCAACAATATTGAAGTTGGGGTTTGAAACGGTTTGGGAGCGATTTGTTCCGAGTTGAACGTTAATCTGGGAAGTCAACGATACGATACGATATGATATCCATATTCCATTTCAGTATCTGATGATAGGGGAACAGAATAGAACCCAGAAAACCCTCTCTAATCCACAATGAACCAATTTTTTGCTATTTTGATTCCATTGTTGTTCTTGAGTAGTAGCAATCCATTTGTAAGAGCAGAATCCGATCATGATCAGTGCAAGGCATGGCTGGTTCAGTCTATTCCTACCGATATGCCACAACTCTCTCTCGTTCCCGGCGTTCTTGCCACCGGTAAGTTGCCTATTTGTATCTTATCTTCCTCTGGCTCATGAGTGATCTATTTCGTGATTGTTGACCTATCAAAACAAATTTTGGAAAATGAAACTTAGCATACAAATTTGACATTATTATCTCCGGAATGTTCTATTGGTTAAATGTAATCATCAATTTGTTCTAAATATACTTTTTTCCAACTTTGAAGTGGTGAATAATTTGATTTCAATGGACTCCAAGCTATTGGGTCAGCCTATTGCTTTAGGTTTGGGGTGTTACCAATCGTATCAAAGTCGGGAACCGGTGTGCGAGCGTGGGCTCCCAAGGGGGTGGATTGCAAGAGCTATGCTAAAATGGAAAAAAGTGGGATTTTAGCATTTTTGTTGCTTCAACAGCTATGCTATCATCCATGCTAAAATAGAGAAAAAAGTATAGATATCTCTAAATAGATAGTTTCCTTCAAAACTAATTATTACCCCAATAATATAATTAAATAAATTGAATATTTTAATAAGATAATTAATACTAGAGTTGCTAAAATAGAATAGCTGTTGGAGTTGGATGTAAATTTTTTTAGAGATTTTAATTTTTTTGATCTATTAGCTTTAGCATATAGCTGATGATAGGGACTTGATATATCATACACTTTTTAAAACTGTGAGTCCAGGTGTGTGAACAAAACGGACAATAGATGGTACGGTTGGTTTAGGTAGTGTATGAAAAAGAATGCCTAAATGTTAAATCAATTGCGCCATTTTATGGGTAGGTATCCTTTATATCTCCTCCATATGTACCTTTCTTGGTGTTCTTTTTGGCCCTAACACCCACTGCTGATTTGGAGGGGAAGTGTATGGATTTGATAATGGAGTTCTAGGTATTCAATGTTGGAGATTACTAATTTAATCTTATTCTCCATACGTACAATGTAAATGATTTCCTGTATGAACTTGCATTTATTAGCGTAGTTGCATTTATAGTTTTATTTTTGCTTTTCATTACTTTTTCCTGTCTAGCAGCTTAACTCACTGTAACGAGTATGAAAATGTTGTTAATGCATATAATCAGCGGATGTGTTTAGATGGTTAGCTGGAAACTCTTCCCATAAATTGGACATAATGACACAGTACTGGCAACTAATAGCACATCCTAATGATTCTCGATCGGGAGATTATGGATACTCGAAAGAGAACATGCAAAAATTTGGATCTGGTGATGGTTCAAGTGTATATAAATCCATTGAAGACGCTGCTGACCGTGATGTCAATATTAGGTACAGGCTGCACCTTTTATTTTTTTGATTCAGCATTGCTTATTTCTTTGATATTTGATTCAGCATTGTTTATTTCTATCTTTTTCAGGCTTTTGCAGCATTCAGGAGTATATCCTGACTTCACGGAAGAACCTGATGAGCTGGCGTCAGGGAGGGCGAATGTACAGAATTTAACCTTATTGGCTAGTGATTGGTTTGGATCAGGTGTGGTCCATGTTAAAGTTTGGATATCAGATTCTCGACATGTTTATATTGGATCTGCTAACAATGACTGGAAATCTCTTACTCAGGTAATTTTTTAAGAATTCATATTAAATTGTACTTTTTAACTGTTTAAAGTTAATGCTTAGAGACTTGCTGCATAAGATTATATTTCGTGCTGATATAGGTGAAGGAAGTTGGAATTTATCTTGTTGACTGTCCAACTATAGTGCGAAAAGTTGAGGTATTCTTTAATAACTTATGGACACTTGGATCGTTGAATCATTCGGCTTACACAACAAAGATATGGGATCAGCAATGGCAGATTAACAGAACAGTACCTTGTTGGTCACATCTTATACCATATAAAGGAAGGTGCAGGTATGTTAGCAAACTTGCTCAATTCTAATGTCATTCGAACTAAAAGATTTTGCTTCACTGAAAGTCTGAAGTTATGTGATCACATTGATGTAAGCGCCCCAAGCCGAAAGTAATGGTCTGGCCCAATAACTTCGAGTCCAACTCAAAACCATGGTGGAAGTTATTGGTAGCCCAAAACTTTGAGCTTATAAGGAGCTCACAAATCATGTGAATGGTTTTAAGTTGTATTCGAAGATACTATGCCAGGCCGATGCTTTGGGCTTGGGGGGTTTCAATTAAATAGTGATTCTAGTTCACGAGGTCACTATTTTTAATTTGCAAGTTCC
Organism: Saussurea involucrata; assembly: GCA_033807775.1. Classification (NCBI taxonomy): domain Eukaryota; kingdom Viridiplantae; phylum Streptophyta; class Magnoliopsida; order Asterales; family Asteraceae; genus Saussurea; species Saussurea involucrata. The sequence continues at coordinate 11,922,049 of CM066327.1, read as the reverse complement.
TTTGCTCTAATTTTGACAAAACTTTTCCACTTAGTTGTGATTATCACAACATTATTGGACCATCTAGAATCACGGGTTCATAAACCTCGTTACAAGTTAACAGTATTGTTGCAGATCCCCTCTTCCTCATTATGTGGAGATTCCTCACACAGCTGGCTATCCACCACTCACAGACCCTTCAACGTTTCGAACATCAATTCAGACTCCTGGATGCAATTATTCGTCTTTACAGCCTCTATTAAGCTATCTTTCTTTCGCTCCTCCAGAGGTCCATGTTTTTTCTTTCTTAATGTAGTTTTTTTTAAAGTATATAATATTTATATACGGCAAATGAAACAAATAAACTCACACACCCTCCTCACCTTTGGTGAGGTTTGAACCCATGACCTCCTACAAGGCCAAGAGCTCCGATACGGCTAGGATAAAGGCCCTTTGCTATGAGTTACTTGTTTAGCCAACTGATCCCTTTTTGTAGGTGATACCTGTTATTATCTGTCAATTTGGTGTCAACAATTAAAATCGATATTTCTATTGTTCTATGTTCTATATTTGTACCTTTTTTGATTCTTTATTCTTTCATATGGATGACGTGATAGTTGATACCTGAACTGCAGCTGTCATTTGGGAAGTACCAGACAGATGAACAGGCATGGGTCGACACTATTAAATCTGTAAAAGCTGGGGAAACTGTACGAATCAGCACCATGGATTGGCTTGGTCAGTCTGAATACGCAGCACAAACAGTTTACTGGTCATCTTTATCCTCAGCAATATCAGAGGTAACTTTTAGGCCAAAACATAAGTGGCTTGATCAGTTGGCCCGTAGTTATGTTAATGATAAGGACAAATATGTCATAATATGTTAGTTTTTGGCCAGAAAATAGACCCAACGGACAAAAGTTAAGTATATTGCCAAAGAGGAAAGTTGCGTTAGGAACCCAAAACTGATTAGGACCCCAGGAACCCCTCACAGCTCACCACATGTCCCTCTTCCGGATGAATATTCATAATGAATAACACATTCATGATTAATTGTGGAGTAGCAATTCATCATGAATCACACATTCATGATGAATCCAATGGAGTAGCAATTCATCATGAATTACGCATTCATGATGAATATGGAGTAGCAATTCATCATGAATCACACATTCATGACGTGTTATTCATCATGAATCAAACATTTATGATGGATATGTTACAACATTCATGATGAATATGACATGTGTCATGTTGTGAGCGGTTCTTGGGTTACTAATCAATTTTAGGTTCCCGACCTGCCCGTATTGCCAAATAAATAAAATTGATAGGAAGTCTGCAGAAAATAATTTTACTCAATAGTACACTATAAACTACTTCAGTAGAAACTAGTAAATAAATATGAGTTTTTCAATGTTTTGTGTTTGATTCTTTAAATTATTTTCACAAATGTAGGTCATTTTCTCCAAGAATGCAACAGTGAAGATACTTGTAGCTTACTGGTCACATTTCATCACCAACACAGATCAATATTTAAAGTCTCTTCTCTATTCCAATAATCTATGCACTTCTTCAACATACAACACCTGTTCCGGGAAAATTGAGATCAAGTACTATATGGTTCCAGGTTTTAATTTAACCGGGCCCGCCATTAGTGACGGAAAAAGTACAGGAAATAAGTATCCAGGTTACACACGAGTCAACCATGGAAAATACGCAGTTAGTGACAAGCGAGCACATATTGGGACCAGTAATTTGATATGGGATTACTTTTATACAACGGTCGGCATCAGTTTTGGGACCCACAATCCGGCAATCGTGTTGCAGCTTCAGAAGATATTTGATGCAGACTGGGATTCTCCTTATGCCGTTCCAGTTCAACCGTTACAAGATGGACATACCTTTTCAAGCTGAGGTAATGCCATATTTAGGAATAAAATAAGAAGATGTGTTGTTTATTTAGGAACCCATTTTTTTTAACTTTCTAATTTGGTCTTGTGCTTCTTTTATTTTTGTAGACAACAAAAGGTTTTCAATTTTTAACAAACATGAATTGTTGTGTAGAAACAACCACTCATTAGAAGTCCCAATCAATATGCATCACCAATCCATTGGAGCTGTTATGGTCATTTGGTATCCCCTCCCATTCTTTAAATATGCACAAATGGTATCCTTTTTTTAAGGTTTTTTGGGTAACGGTGGGTAAGCAGGTCAGTTTACGCGTACCTCAACTAATACTGTGGGACCTGAAGATAACAGTTAGGAAAGTTCCTCGTGACCCTGAGGACACCGGAACTAGTGACCTATGGAGATGAACCCAAGGCCTAGTTTTTATTTGCCAGCTGAGCTGACGCTCGATATTAAGGTGGCGTTTGTTTTTTAAGAGGTCTGAAATCTTATTTCACTTCTGTTTTTAAGAGGTGGTGCTGAAATCTAAATCAATAAAACTGTTTGTTTTTGTAAGGTTTGAAGTCTGAAATCTGAATATGAATCTGAATTAATAAGACTGCTTGTTTTTGTAAATTGATGGTCTGAAATCTGAATCTAAAACTGGTTATTTTTATTAACCGATAAATATAAATTCAAAAATATATGTTAATCTCTATTAAAAGCATTAAATATAAAATCCATTTCTTTTACATCTTTGTCTATTTATATAAAATAAATATATTTTAAATTTTAATTTACTTTTAGGAAGAAAAGACATTTGTTTTTGTTATTTGTTAGGTGCTCGAGTGTTTTCACTGTTTATTTTCTTATATACATACCGACGTCGTTGTTCACATTCTCAAAGTCCATCACCGCTTTCTCTCTCTCTCTCTCTCTCTCTCTCTCTCAAAATTTAAACCCCATCTAAAATCCAACATTTTCTACTTAAAAACCACCAAAAACCCATCAAGATCATTCCGCCATGGATTCTTCAAAACCACCACATTCACACCCTGCTTCTGATTCTGGTCCGGTGGTTCCACCAAAAACAACCCACCTGAACCGCCGTCCCACGGCGGCGGTACTACTTCAACCACCAAGAGAAAGACGATCACCACTTCCGACAACAACGAACCACAACAAGAAGAATATAATGTCGACAACATCACTACTCTTTCACCAACCAAACGTCATCAAACCGAATCATCCACCGCCGGAAAACAAAACAAACAAGACACCACCGCCGCCACCACCACCGCCACTGCTGCCGCCACCACCATCGATCCATGGAAGAGAGAAGTTAGGGCACATTCAGAGATTTTAAGAGAGATATTTACCTCTTGTGAAATAAGAGTCTGTCAGAGGTTTTAAGCTCTTTTTTTAGAAGAAAAAAAACAAATGGTCTTAATGACCAAATGTCTACCGAAATGATTTAAGAGGCTTTCAAGACTTTTCTTTTTAAAAAAAAGTCTTGAAAGCCTCTTAAATCATTTCGGTAGACATTTGGTCATTAGTGTTCTGATTGATGGCAAGGAAGTGTGGCCTCACCATAATCTAATTTGAGGTATAGAGTTTGGTCAAGATTTGTGATTTCCCTCTTTCTAATTTCTCTCATCCTGCTATTGAAATTTGTATATGGAGACTATCATTCTCACCCTCAATTTAAAATATTTATTTGTATTTTTTTCCGTTCGATATTCAAGTTCACATCATCTCACCAACCACTTTAAACTATTTGTGGTAGAATTGTGTAACAAACCGAATGTTCGGTGAATTGTTCGATTATGTTCCGTTATTTAATAAATAGGTGAACATGAATAATGGTTTGTTTAGTTAGACGAACAAAATTGCATAATGGTCTCATTCATTCATTTACAACTTTCAGTACTAATTATATATATAATTATATTTTTATTAGTTTTTAAAGAAAAAATGTAAAAATAATAATAAACCACAGGGATCATAGTCACAATATATTGCATACCACAAGGACCATATCCATAATAAACATAGAATGGAGACCATAGTCAAAGAAAACACAAAACCACATGACCAAATCCACAATTCACTCTTTAACATATTTACAAACATTCAAAAAAAATTAATATTACATAAAAGGGTTAGGTTTAGGGAAGATCGTAAGAAGTGAAAATTAAAGAACACATAAATAACCATTCATCTAAACGGTATATACATGTGTATACAAGTAAGTGAAGATGTAAATTACTTGTGTATATGTCAATACATGTACATAACGTATAAATAAATGTTTATTAGAGTAGGGGGAGGTTCAAGGAAAACCCTCAAAAAAGGGAAAAATGAGGAACACTCTGGTAGCCCTTCATCTGGACGGTATGCACTTGTGCATAAAAACCAAAAAACAACTTAATTTATTTGTATGCACAAGTGCATACCGTCCAGATGAAGGCTACCCGGTGTTCCTAGGTGAAACGTCCAAAAAACATGACAAATTTAAACCTCAAAATTTATCAAAGTTATCCATAATTTCATCTAAACTTTTATACATAAATGGAGAATTATATATGAGGGTTCGTATATACAATTTGAATTTATCAAAACAACCTACTAATCTAATCCTAAACATTAAGATTAGATTATACTAGTTGTTTAGACCATTCATCAAAACATCCTCGTATATGCTAACTTCTCCACTCATCACCAAAAGTTGAGTATCAGAAATCACTCGTCACTCTTCCCGTTACTTCCCCGAGCTCGTACATGGTAAGAAAATTTAATTTGAAACGATTAGGCTTACGCCTAGTGAGAACATCCATTTTCAAATTAAAACTTATAAGCTTTGAAAACCAAATGTAAACAAAGCGCATAAACAAACCTGGTTTGCCACCATTCTTACCGTACACACTCATCTTGTGATGACGGGAACATACTCGATTCCATGAATATGACTAACACTCAGTAAGTCATATCATCACGTTCAAGAGTCTACTACGAATCATCACAGATTCGAGATCATTGCTCATGTCCAAGAAATTACAATTTACTTTATGCATATTTCTTGGAGTGGAAGTAGAGACTACAATTTACTTTATGCCTATCTCTTACCTTCCCATGGAAATCAGGAATTACAATTTACTTTATGCATATTCCAAGATTTCTCCTCACAATACGAAATGGGAATTACAATTTACTTTATGCATATTCCTCATTTCAGGTCAACGGGAATTACAAATTACTTTATGCCTATTCCACGTTTCACATCACACTATGAAATAGGAATTACAATTTACTTTATGCCTATTCTTTATGTAACATCCTGAATTTTCAATAATAGTAATTTAATGAGAATTGGGATCTAATTGTATTTTGGTTTAAAACCTTGAATTATGTTGTAATTTATAATTCAATAGGGTTAAAATACAAGGGTTTAAAGTTTGGTGTTGTTTTGGAAATAATGAAACTTGGAGGTGTAATTGGTCATTTTGGAAAGTAGGTTTGGATAAAATATCTTAAAATCAGATATTATTTCAAATCTTGGTGGCTGAGTCGGTTTAGAAAGGAGAAGAAAGAAAACAAGAATAGAGAGAAAAGGGAAAAAGGAGAGAAAAGGAAGAAAAGCAAGGTTTTGGCTCAAATTGGTAAGAAATTAATCTGAGTTTCTGATAAATTGTTGTAGTTATAGGGTTGTAAACGAATCTATGATTGTGAATAGGTTTTCAAATCGTTTACAGCAGTTTGGGAGTGAATTTTTGCAGCAAAGTGGGTTTTACATAAAAAAAGGTGAGTTCATTTGTTCCTTGCTTAAATCAGTGTTTTCATGTTAAATTAAACCTTGAAATGGCTGTATAAATTGGTTATGAACTGTATGGGATGGTTTAGAATGAGCTTAATAGAACAGAAACGAATATGGATCGATTTTTGGGCTGCAGGTCGAAGGTTTCCGGATAAAACCATGTATCCGGAAACCGTGGTGATGAAGGTCTCCGGACGCGATAAGTATCCGGTAAGTATTAAGTTTATTATAAGTATCCGGATAGATTTAGTTACCGGATGGTATCCGGATGGCTTTAGTGTCCGGATGACGTCCGGGTTTGAATAGTATCCGGTAAAGTATTGTTATCCGGATAGTTTAGAAGTATCCGGAAAACCCCTGTTGTCTGGACACTTTTGTGAAATTGAGAATGTTAGGTTTTGATGTTTGGAAGCAGATTCTAGATGTTTTGTCTGGTTAAGTTTCTAAAAACTTTCTAGGGGCGCTGCCCCCAGACCCCGCAAGGGTGTTGCTCCTTGACCCCATCCGCTAACTGGGTAGCGGAACCCCCGTGCTAAGTCGCCGAAGGGGGGGGGGGGGGGGGCATTTGAGGATGAAGATACGATAGGTTATCTAGTATTCTTAGATTTGAGAATATGATATGAGCTGTAATATGTTGTTATGCATATACGTTAGTAAAGTGTAATGGATCCATAGGCACTAGTGTTTGGTAATCACATGGAATATGTGTGTGGTAATAATCGTTATTCCAGTGATGTGTGTAGTACTAATGGTTATGTGCACGTGGAATAGATGAAGTTAGTCATTATTCTGATGTGTGTAGTACTAATGGTTATGTGCACGTGGAATAGATGAAGTTAATCATTATTCTGATGTGTGTGAGAAACCCTGGAATAGGCATGTGGTAATAATCGTTATTCCAGTGTGTGTGTGGAAATTGTGGAATAGGCGTGTGGTAATAATCGTTATTCCCAATTTCTAAGGAAGAAGAGGATTGACATATGTAATTGTAATCTCTACTTCCTTCTTCGATAAATGGGCATGTGTAATTGCGATTTATTGGATAAGAGCATTAATCTAGAATCATTGAAGATTCGTAGTGTGGCTCTGAGACATGGTATGCTGATAGAATTAGGGTCAGTCTTATTCATGGTATTGGATGAAAACGTGTAATGGAATAGAGTTACACGTACGGTAAGAAAATGAGTAATCAGGTTTGTTGTAACTTGTTTACATTGATTTTGCAAATATTATTATGGAAACGAATGTTCTCACTAGGCGTTGGCCTAATCGTTTCAAATGATGTTTTCTTACCAGGTACCGGCTCGAGAAATAAGGGTTGTGGGACGAGCGTTTTGGAATATCAAGGAAGTCAATTAACAGAAGGAGATTTTGAGGGATTGCTTAGATAACTTAGTTAATCTGACTATAGTGACATAATTAGATTAATAAGTTATTTGTAGGATCATGTATCTGTAAATGTACTCTTGATGATTAATTCACTTGCTATTTATGTAAGTTTGAAGTTTATATTATCAAAGCTTGTGGAAATTTGAGGTTCAAATTAGCCCAAAATTTTGGGGTGTTACACTTTACTTCACACCTTACGAAATATGAATTACAATTTATTTTATGTCTATTCTTTACTTCACACCTTACGAAATGGGAATTACAATTTACTTTATGTTTGTTCCTCATTTCAGGTCAAACGGGAATTACAAATTACTTTATGCCTATTCCACGTTTCATTTAATGCTAGTGCCTATGGATCCATTACACTTACTAGCAAACGTGCATATTTACTAGAATGCACAAACATTTCATATCATATTCTCAAAGCTGAGAATCCCAAATAACATCATACCCTTATTCTCAATTGTCCCTCTTCGGCGACTTAGAACGGGGGTTCCGCTACATTCCGTATCCAATATTCTATCATCCGGAATCCGGTAAAAACATCCGGACACTCATCCGGAATCTGGTACATTCCGGATCCGGTATTCTATCCGGACACCATCCGGAATCCGGTACCAAGTCTGGAACTCGTTTCGAAATCCGGAACATTCCCGGAATCCGGTGTCCAATTCGATATCAAGCCGGAATCCTATAACTTCCGGAATTCTCATCTTCCGGACTAATCGAACTGCACATCGATTTTCAGTTTAAAACCTATCATAATTCCAATTCTCAATCATCTTCATTCCAATACATAATTACCAAAACATATAGACAGTTCATAATCAATTATTTCATTTGATTCAACTGCAAAGGTTTAGAAGAAAAGATGAACTCACCTCAGGTCGATGAACGCAACCAAAATCCATAAAATCAATTTCTTCTCTCCACTGAATCGATAACCTATTGAAAGATGATTTTAACTTACAATTACCAATCCTTTCAGAAATTCAGTCGAGAAGATGATTATAAACCCTTACCAAAAGGAACCAATTTCCTTGCTTTCTTCTTCTTTCTCTTGATTGTCTGAAACCGATTTCACAAATGAATTGATCAACCCAAAACTATTGTCAAATAGCAAAATCAATCCAAAACTATTGTCAAATAGCAAAATCAATCCCTAAAGTTCATAAGTTCATGAATTGATTAACACTTTGGGATTCATTACATTTTCAACCCTTTTGACAACTCCGTTTAAATAATACTTTCTCCTTATTTTAAACATTCTTCCCAAAATAAAAGTACATTGTCTTTGGAAATTTCGAGGTGTTACACTCGGTTTTCCATTTCTTTGAGATTTTCCTCTAAACCTGACCCTATTAGAGTATTACTTAATTTTTCATTTTACGGACTAAATCTCACGATACATAAAAGAAAGAAGTAATTTTGATTTTCATATTTAGATGTATGACATATAAGATTAAGATTTTGGATGAAAGAACAAATCAAACGAATCAAATAGTTCGGTGGAATGATTTTTAGGAATTTGGAATTTATGAAAGGTGGAATCTTTGTGTTTTTATCTGTAGAATTTGGAATAGAATTGAATTTCATTTTTTTAAATAATTTATAAACATAATTAAATTAGTTTTTTATTAATTGATTATTATAAAATAAATATTTTTAATTTATTTTAAAATAGTATTACATACAAATTCTACAAAATCTCATGAAAATTTCAAATATGGCCCTTGGGATTTCAAAATGGATTTCAATGAACTTTTTCAAATTCATTACCTCCTTCAAACCAAACAAAGAATTGAAATAGAATTTAATTTTGAATATCATCTAATCCTGCGAATCAAACAGAACCTAAATGTATAATCAAGATTATACATTTTTAAATACTTTTATTAGAAAATCAAAGTTTGTTTTAATCATAAGCGTCTTAACCCGAACCAAATCAAAAGTTTTACTTATTTGAACTGAATATTGCATAATCTATCAAACTTGTCTTCTCTAAATCTTGGAGCTCTTGGATCGCATCTCCAAACTCTGTTTGATTTGTTTGCTCCTTAATTGGGTTGCTTCTAGTCGTTTTGCCTCTTTTTGGGTTTCGAATTAGCCTGCTTTGTCTTTTCTGCATCTCGCAGATCTAGATGTACTCCTTTTTTTAATAAGATCTCTTTCAACTTAAAAAAAACGTTGTCATTTGATATTATTTTACTAAGCCATGTGAACCAATTTTAATTGGGGAAAAGTCCAGAAAAAACCAACAGACTTTTTTGTTTGAAATTATTGTCGTTGAACACTTTTTTGGAACAAATAAGTCACTGAACTTTTAAAAACCTATTAAATAAATCATTAGACTTTCTAAAACCTGTTACATACATCCTTATGACCTCCAAAACTAGTTAATGTGGTAAAATAATGGAAAAGATCCGAAAAAACCCAACAAACTTTCATATTTTGAACAATTAAAGTTCCTAGGCATTTTTTGAACGAACAAAAATAATTACATTTATAAAATGAAACGAATATACCATTTTCATTACTCTTCCTAAAATATATAAAAGTTGTATCCAAAGCATAAATAGATGTATACAAAAAATGCATTTTTAATGCAACTTGTGGTATGTTTTGGCGCAACTTTTGTATATTTTGGGAAGAGTAATGAAAATGGTATATTCGTTTCATTTTATAAATATAAGTATTCTTTTTGTTCAAAAAATGTCTAGGGACTTAATTGTTCAAAATATGAAAGTTTGTTGGGTTTTTCAAAAAAATTCCGTTATTTTACTACATAAATTAGTTTTGGAGGTCATAACATGTTTTAGAAAGTCTAATGATTTATTTAGTAGATTTTTAAAAGTCCAGTGACTTACTTGTTCAAAAAATTGTCCGATGACTTAATCATTCCAAACTGGACTTTTCTCTATTTTAGTTTCATGCTTTTACGTGCTATACAGGTTACAATTTTAAGTTCATAATGATCTATTTGATATATTTGAGAAGCCTAAGCCTTTATTTAATCGGTTTTTAAAACTTCAGTGACTTATTTGATCCAAAAACTTAACCATTTCAAACACGAAAGTCCATTGAATTTTTCTGAACTTATCATTTTTTAATTGATATATCTTATAGTTTCATAAATGTTATATTTTATTTGATTATTACACCAAATATAATGTTTCTATATTAACAAAAACTAAAACATGTCTTTATTCTAATATTCATATCGCGATAATAACTTTGTATTATAATTGTTGTATTTTATTTTATTATTACACCAATTATAATGTTTATATATATTAAAAAAAATTAAATATGTTTTTAATATATTTGAAAAAAAATGTACCTACCTCAATGTCGGCTCAAAGTTGAGATAATGTCCTTTTTCACTGCTTCGCCATTTCTGAGGGAACTCGGAGATAGATATTCTCCAAACACCATGATGAAAACACCCTCTAACATTTGTGATTTTGATTCCATTGTTGTTGCTTAGTAGCAATAGCAATAGCAATCCATTTGTGTTAATAATTGCAGTTAGAGCAGAGTTCGATGATGATCAGTGCAAGTCATGGCTGGTTCAGTCCATTCCTACTCATATGCCCCATCTATCTCTCGTTCCCGGAGTTCTCGCCACCGGTGAGTTGTTCTCTTCATAACTCGCCTGTCAAACAAATTTTGAAAATGAAAAGTAGCATTCTGTATCCACATCTGACATTATTGTCTCAGAAATGTTCTAATGGTGAAGTATAATCATCAGTTTGTTCGAATCAGAAAAATATATGTATAAGATTACTAATTTGATTTCAAAAAAGTTGTGCAATCTGTATAATTTAGCATGTCTATCAGTTTTTGTATAACATAAAGGATTAGATAATGAAGTCATAACAATTTGCAAATGAAAATTGACTCATTTGACCCCCAAAAAAAGTCAAAGAGGGATTTTGACTTTCAACCAGAAGAGATTGGTTTTCTAGTTGCCAATATGTGATTACTAAGAGCATCTCTGATTTTGGAGATTTTTGGTCCAACAGATTCCCCATGACCTTCTACAAAATGGAGAAAGTACAAGGGAGAAATGAAAATCTCCAAAATTGGAGATTTCCTTTAAAATGATCACTTATTAGAGAGATGATTTTTTATTCATGAAACTGTATTAAATTAAATGTTTAGGAGAGAGAAAGAGTCGGTGGGAGAGACATAGCTTAAGTAGTGGTGTCTCTTGACCCCAATAAAGACTAAAAAATAAATCAATTGTCCTTATAGTTTTATTTTTCTCAATTTATTTAACTTTAATGACCCCATTAAAAAACTTTATAACTTACTATTTGACCTTCTTGACCCCACATTGTACTCTTTTCTTTATTACTTGTAATAGTTTGAACTTTCACTTAACTTACCAGGTAAGATTTTAGTCCATTAAAACAACATTGTATATAACATTGTTATCCTTTAAACGCTTACTGGAAAGATTCGTCACTTTCATTTAGCGGGTAAAACTCTCGGTCATTGTCATCGCTCCTACTTGTCTAAAAGCTGAGCTGACCCCAGTCACTAAAATTTCTGGATCGGTATTTTTTGAGTTGTATTGGATATTTTAATAATATAACTAATTGTGTAATCTCCAAAATAGAGAATCTGTTGGAGATGAAGGTGATTTTTTTTTGGAGATTTTGACTTTTTACTTATCCATTTTGGAGAAGAGATGCTCTAATGTCTGTATGGGACGGGGAAAGAGAAGTTGAGAAAGAAAGGCCTGGTGCAAAAAGTCATACCTATAACTTGATTCTATTGGCTTGTAACTATTCTTCTACATGATAGAGAAATTAAGAATTGAACATCTTTTTTGAAAGGGTGTCAGGGGCTATGCCAGACAGCCAGACTAATCCCAGCAAATTGTGACCGCCAGAAATCAGCCATGATAAACTCAGTGGCCACAACCGTTGTGTACGCTTGGAATTGAAACTCAGTGGCCACAACTGTTGTGTACGCTTGGGATTGGGATTGGGATTGAACCCTGGTCAGATGGGATATTCCACCACATGCTCCGGGTCTCGACCACTACGCCACAACCCTTGTGGTTTTGAACATCTTGTTTTGATAGATACAAAGTATATGATCTTTGTAATTGGTCATGTAAAGTGATATCTTTCTCATTCAACTACGAAGGAACACTACATAATATATATACAACCAAATAACCTACTTAAGGAAAGGATAATAAGAAAGCAAAACCCTAAGTTACTATATCTAACACTCCTCCTCAAGTTGGAGCAAAGATGTTAATCATGCCCAACTTGCTACAAATAAACTCTATTTGAGTTTTCCGCAATGGCTTCGTGAGAATGTCTGCAAGTTGATGTTCCGTTTTGATGTGTAGTGGTTGGATCGATGGAGGGTCTGTTCGTGTTCCCACAACACGGTCTCTAATGAGATGACAATCAACTTCAATGTGCTTGGTCCTTTCATGGAATACTTGATTCTTGGCTATATGAATGGCTGACTGGTTATCATAATACAATCTCATCAAGTCGTCCGTAATTACTCCAAGCTCTCCTAGGAGTCTCCTCACCCACGTCATTTCGCATGACACATCTGCCATGGCTCTGTATTCTGACTCGGCACTTGATCGGGAGACAGTATGTTGTTTCTTGCTTTTCCAAGAAACTAGATTTCCTCCGACGAATACACAGTATCCTGTAGTGGATCTCCTGGAGATGGGACATCCAGCCCAATCTGCATCTGAGAAACCAGATATTCTACCATCTCCTTCTTCAGTGAAAGCACCCACTCGACAATGACCCTGATCTGAATAGAGTATCCCTAAGCCTGGTGTGGCCTTGAGATACCTCAAAACGCGAAGAGCTGCATCCCAATGACCCGTATAAGGAGCGGACATGAACTGGCTCAAGACACTGACCGAGAATGAAATATCTGGTCGAGTAACTGTCAAATAGTTTAATTTTCCAACCAGTCTTCTATATCTCTCTGGATCCTTCATAGGACTTCCATCTTCCAGTAGAAGCTTTCCTGTAGTGAGCATCGGATTGTCCACTGGTTTACACCCCAATAGACCACACTGGGTCAACATATCAAGAACGTATTTCCGTTGAGATAGAAGAATCCCCTGTTGAGATCGGGATACTTCTATTCCAAGGAAGTAACGAAGTCGTCCAAGATCAGTGACTTGAAATTGAGTCTGTAGAAATTGTTTCAAGTCTGAAATTCCGGTGCTATCATCTCCTGTGATAATAATATCATCTACATAAACCACTAGTATGATTCGTCGACCGTCATTGTGTCTAAAAAACACAGAATAATCCTGGGAACTACGAGTCATACCAAACTTTTGGAGAACATCTGAAAAACGTCCAAACCAAGCTCTAGGGGACTGTTTGAGACCATACAATGATCGTCTCAATCGACATACCTTTGTGGCCTCCTCCTCAATAACAAACCCGGGTGGTTGTTCCATGTATACCTCCTCCTCAAGAATGCCATTAAGAAAGGCGTTCTTGACATCCAACCGATGAAGTGGCCAATGATTAATGGCAGCCAAAGCTATACAAATGCGCACAGACGGCATTTTAGCCACCGGGGAAAAAGTCTCGTCATAGTCAACCCCATGGGCTTGAGAATAACCCTTTGCAACTAACCGGGCTTTCAACCGATGCAGTGAACCGTCAGGATGAAGTTTGACCGTGAATACCCACTTACAACCCACTTTGCGCTTGCCACGAGGAAGTTGTTCCAAATCCCAAGTATGGTTCTTCTGAAGGGCATCCATTTCTTCCTGCATTGCTTTAAACCATCCTGGGTGATTAAAAGCCTCAACCACATTCTTGGGAACAATATGACAATCAATGGATGTAGTGTAGGCACGCGACTCGCAAGAAAGGTGAGAGTAAGCAAGAAAATCCTGAATAGGATATCGGGTAGGAGTCCTTTTGCCTTTTCGGAAGGCAATTGGAATATCGGGGAGTGGTGCACCGGGTGGGTCATAAGGCTCGGTATGAGGTGGTAGAGGTGTATCAGGTACTGGATCACAAACTATATCTGCAGGCGGTGATATGTGTGTATCAGGTGGTCGAACGGGAGACTCATCAGAATCATGATGTACATGTAAAGACTCTTGGGGCGGATGCACTTGTCTTTGGTGATGTCGGACATACACATTGGTGAATCGAGTATCAGTCGGAGCTATCTGACTAGAGGGATTTGATGCTGGTACAGGGAATCGTATGACGGGAGTATCAGAAGATTCAAAAGGGTCAGGAACAGGATTTGGCGACTCTGGAGCATTGCTAGTGGATTTGACAAAGAAGGGACTTGACTCGTTGAAGGTGACATCAGCACACGTGAAATATCTACGAAGGGTTGGACTATAACAACGATATCCTTTTTGGACACGTGAATACCCAAGGAATACACACTTGATAGCACGTGCTGCAAGCTTATTGCGTCCTGGACGATGATCGTGAACATAAGCTATACATCCAAAGATTTTAGGAGTCAAGGGAAAAGGAGTGCATTTGGAAAATAGAATGGAGAAAGGTGTCTTCCCTTTTAAGACAGAAGACGGCATACGGTTAATCAGATAATTAGCTGTAAGAACCGCATCAGCCCAAAAGCTTTGTGGTACATTATAGTGAATCATCATAGTGCGAGCCACATCTAATAGATGGCGGTTCTTTCGTTCGGCAATGCCGTTCTGCTGGGGTGTATATGCACATGATGATTCATGTATAATACCATGCTCCGAAAGGTAACTTGTAAAATCACGAGAGAAATATTCTTTTGCATTATCAGATCGTAATGTTTTAATGGAAACATCAAACTGGGTTCTGACATAGGCATAGAACTCACAAAAGATGGAAAATATTTCGTCACGAGATTTAAGTAAGTAAACTCATGTTGCACGAGAAAATTCATCCACAAGTGTAATGAAATATTTAAAACCATTTGTAGAACTAATAGGACACGGTCCCCATACGTCGGAGTGAATGAGTTCAAACAAAGAGTTGACTCGACTAGAATTGCTAGGGGGATAGAACAACGAGTGTGTTTACCTAACTGACAAGACTCACATGTTAACTCACGAACAGATGAAAGATCAGGTCTTAATTGTTTCAGAACAGGTAAAGAAGGGTGGCCTAACCGACAATGCACCTCCCTAATACTGGAATCACAAAGATGTGTAGCTGGAGATCGCAACATAGACAAGCGGTAAAGACCCTGAGATTCAAAACCTGTGCCAATCAACTGTTTTGTTCTCAAATCATGAAAAACACAATGTGTAGGAAAAAAGGTGACAAAACAATTAAGTTTGCGGGTAATCTGGCTAACAGACATTAAACTATCCGGAAAGGTAGGAACATAAAGAACAAATGAAAGGTTTAGGTTTGACAGATTGCTAGTGGATCCTATGCCCATGATTTGACATGAAGATCCATTAGCAAGTCGCACGGGGTTGTGGGATATATTAGTTTCAAGATTGGATAAAAGGTCTTTGTTCCCGGTCAGGTGATCTGTGGCTCCCGAATCAATAATCCAAGATGGTGAGCATGCAGAGAGACAAGTAGATGTCATACCTGATTGTGTTGTACTAGCACAAAACGTCGATTGTTGAACCGGAAATTCGTCTCTCATTATGAAACTATAAATTCACAAGGTTTGGTCTCGGGCAAACGGCTGAGTTTCAAGCAGATTTCGAAGTGTTCTAGAAGATTTTGAGCAGTTCCAACAGATTTTGACGTTTTGACGTGTGCCGGCAGGTTGCAACAGGTTTGGGTCTTCAGCCAACAGATTATTATACCATCTAGAATCAGGGACTCATAAAACTTATTACAAGTTATTAAGTTAACCATATTCATGTATTGCTGCAGATCCCCTCTTCCTGATTCTGTGGAGGTTCCTCACACAGCCGGGTATCCACTACTCACAGACCCTTCAACATTTAAAATATCAATTCAGACTCCTGGAGGCAATTATTCGACTCCACAGCCTCTATTCAGCTATATCTCATTCGCTCCTCCAGAGGTCAACCATTTTCTCTCCCTTAATGTAGTAAACCTGCGGTGATGGCGATAGATAGATAGATAGATAGATAGATAGATAGATAGATATACATACATCTTCTGCTGAGGGTTCATAATCATTTTAAAAGTTCTGAGCAACTGATCAGTAACACAGCAAAAAGGCTCACATTTGTACTATTACTCTTAATAAATAAAACAACTCTTTAAGGCTATTCTCACACTATATATTTACGCAACTCTTTTTATTTCTTCGAAACCAACTCATTCCGTTGGGTAGGTAAATATCTGTTTCTATTATTTTGGTCTTGGTGATTTAAATGGGTATATATCTTGAACTTTCTTTGATGCTTTTTCCTTCATATGGATGACATTTTTACTGAACTGCAGCTCTTATTTGAGAAGCACCAAATGGATGAACAGGGATGGATGGACACCATTAAATCGGTCAAAATTGGGGGAAGTGTAAGAATCAGTACCATGGATTGGCTTGGTCAGTCGAAATACTCGACTCCACCAGTTTACTGGTCATCCTTATCCTCAGCAGTATCACAGGTAACTTCTGATAAACCTTGCACAAATCTAACCATTTGAGACATGCTGCCAGCACTTGCATTTGTCCATTTTCTTGATGCAATTTGCATCTTTTCAAGATTCCATTCTTTTATTTACTTGCATGTATAGGGGAATAATAAAATGGGAACCCCATATATTGTGAGAATTGTGACAACTTTTACCTTGAGGTGTTGTTCACATGTTTCATTTAATGCTAGGATTTAAATTTTTCATTAACATATATTTTTAAACTTTTTATGTGAATTTTGTTTCACAAACTAGTAACAAAGTTTTACGGTGTGAAACAAAAACTCCCTTTGTTCCGTGATAAGTGTCCACAATAGAAATGATACATAGTTTTAGACATGCATAATAATTATACTTTTTTAGCTAACAAAATGACAACTTTACTCTTAAATAATTTATCTATCTTATCAACTCTTGAATATTTGTGCATTACTTAAGGGTAGATTTGGAAATTTAGTTATCCTTTCCTGAAACAGGACACTTATTTTGAGACAAGCATAAATAGAAATATGAATACTTATTGAGACAGAGAGAGTATATGTTAATCAATACCTTAAATCTTAGGGCCGTTTACCAAACACTTACCCGGGTAAGCGCTTACCAAGTCACGTTACCTACTGGATTGATATGGCAAGGACCAAAAATCTTACCCAGTATGAACGAATGAAATACCGAGAGTCTTACCCCGGGTAAGTGATGGCAACGACTCTTACCACGGTTAGCGTTTACCGGGTGAATTGTTGCATACGAAATCGATTTGGCGGACTAAAATCTTACCTGGTAAGTAAGTGATAGTGTTAAATTTGACTGGTAAGCGGTTACTCGAGTAAGCATTTGGTAAACGGCCCCTTAGCCTTAGATTAAAATGAAACATGTGAAATTACACATGATGCACTAGTTCTCACGGTTTTGTAACTTTTTTGTGGTTCTCACATGATTAGTTGCCCCTGTATGTATATAGGATTGACACAAAAGATAAGTTATAAAATATGTTTACAAATGCAGGTCATTTTCTCCAAGCATGCAAAAGTGAAGCTGCTTGTATCTTACATGCCAGATTTTAACATCAACACAGATCAATATTTGCAGTCTCTTCTGTATTCCAATAATCTATGTTCTTCTTCACCAGACAACAAGTGTTCTGGGAAAGTTGAGATCAAATACTATATGATTCCGGGTTATACTTCAAGTGGGCCCGCCATTAGTAATGGAACAAGCACCGGCAATTCGTATCCCAGTTTCACAAGATTCAACCATGGAAAATATGCAGTTGGTGACAAAAGAGCGCACATCGGGACCAGTAATTTGATTTGGGATCACTTCTATACAACAGCCGGCATCAGTTTTGGAACTTACAATCCTGCAATCGTGTTGCAGCTTCAGAAGATATTTGATGCCGATTGGGATTCTCCTTATGCCGTGCCGCTTGAATCGGTGCAGGATGGACACACTTTTTCAAGCTGAATTAATGGCATATCAGATGATGCATTAGCCTCTAGGACTTGATTTCTTATTTGATCATTTGCTTCTTAAAATTGCAATAAAACGGAGTAGTCGTCGTGCCTTTTGATTGAAACTTGTTTGTTGATTCGAGTTCTGATGATATTGGTTAGCAAAACTGGTTCTGATTTTATGGAATTTACCCTTGAAATAATGAAAGATTTTAACTCTTGAATATTTGTGTGTGGGTAAAATTAGAGATTTTAATAAATTATAATGATCTAACTTTTAGAGTGGAGACTTGAGGGTCGTTTACCATTCTCGACCATCAAAACAGATTGTTGGTAAACATTTTTTACCAGGGTAAGATTCTCGGTTTTTCCTGTGCTTACCCGGTAAGCGCTTACCCAATTAAGCTTTAATATGACTCCTTATTTTGGGACAAACTTAAATAGACATGTGGACACGAAAGAAGTACCAATTTTCACTGAACCATACTACAACATTTCAGAAGATAAACACATGAATAAAACATAAAGATCAAAATGGATAAAAGGCAATCCAAGCAGCATCCATAACTCCTCCCACTCAAATTCTGCAATTCCCCACCCTTGACCTACCAAGATAATAAACCAGCAGCATCTCTAAGAAAGATAACATCTCATCATTTTATATTAACATCAGACCCAAGTTCACAACTCTGCAACCATTAAATAAGCATGGCCCAGGTGCACTCTTTTCTGATTGATGCATAATACTATAAAAACCATACATTTTCATCTGATTCGGACAAAAGAAGCCCAACCCAACAAGTCTCTCTCGAGTTTTAAGTTATCATGTTCTTAAGAAGATGCTTTAAAAGCGCTTACGGATTAAGAGCTTGAGCATGGTGACGGATGTGATCGTCTATGAAAGAGGCTATGAAATAATAAGAGTGATCATAACCAGGCTGCATGCGCAAGAGAAGAGGAGCTTTCACATTCCTACATGCCTCGTCAAACTTGTTTGGCAATAGTTGCTTATCGTGCAAAAACTTGTCATCCTCTCCCTGGATAGAAATATTAGAAAATTTATAAGATCAACATAGGCAGATCAAGAAAATTCTCCGAGCAGGGCACCAAATAATTAACATACTGTAAAATAAAATAAAATTTATAAGTACGGTTTAATTAAAAATGACATGCAAGTGGTTTTTTGCAACACCCAAGTGATTTTTTCATTCTTTTCTGTTTATTTATACAAAAAAAAGTTGCTGGTTAATTACAACATTTATAGAACAAACGGTTTAGTTCAGAGATTATTTTGTCAATTAGACCAGTGCCAATTAATCTGAAACCATTATAAAGCCATTCTAAATGGAACCATAAAGATATAACATTAGTGGAATTTTAAATGAAAGGGATCAATTTGTACCTGGTCAATCAAGATTGTAGCTGCAACATCATTGAACTTCGATATCAGACAAGTGGCATCGTATTCCTGCATATTAAGTGGTCAGAATGGTTTGGTGCAGAATGATTAAGTGGTCAGAATGGTTTGGTGCAGAATGATTAAGTGGTCAGAATGATTAAGAGGCTCTTATGATATAGTGCAAACGCAACAATTAAAATTAGAAACACACCTCCCAAGCAGCCTTATTGTCACCCAAATAGTTTGTGAATGCCTTTTGTCCCCATGGACAGTCGGTAGGATTTGCAATGGGTGCAAACGCTGACACTGACTGCAAAATGACAAATTAAGGGGGGAAAAAGGAAAAGATGAGCAAGTTCCGAAAATTATTAAACATCATAAAGGATCTAGAAATAGAATACCTTGTACTTGTCGAGGTTCTTCAAATAGATTGTAAGGGCTCCATGTCCACCCATAGAGTGACCACTTATAGATGCCCTTGATGTATCAAGCTGTGGGAAGTTATCGCTAAGAAGCTTTGGAAGTTCCTTGACTATGTAATCATACATCTGCCAGTTCTTCCACTTGTCTACAGTAGCATTAAGATAAAAGCCCGCACCTGATTTTAATTAAATATACACAACACAGGTTGAGTGACAAGTTGATAATATAATATAAATGTCAAACCTGACTACTTGTCTATATATATATATATATATATATACACATATGTCTTCAGATTAAATCTGCAAAACTTAGATATAAATGGATCCATGCATTTGAGTCAACATATTGAAACATAGTCTACGTTTAACTTGCTATTTGGGTAACAAATTTCAAGTCAAACTTATTTCCTCATAAAAGCAATTAAAATGGCAATTCACTACATGCAGCGTATGCAGTTTCTGATTCCCTATAACATACCAACACCAAAATCCCAGCTGTCTGCTTCCCCCTCCACATTCAGTCCTCCTATATCAGAGAGAAAGGCACAAAAAGAGTTGGTCAGTAATTGGGTTTTTACATCAAGCATGATCACAAAGTACCATGACTTGCAATCATAAAACACAAGCTTAAAGTTTCATATATATATATACATATCTTAAACGAAACAAAATCTAGTGAGTCATGACTAGATATAAGGTACAGTAACAACCACAATGATCTCAGTATAAGTATTATCGTAACTAAGTGACAGCAAGACCTAGTTCAGCTAATTCTCTCCTAAGAATGTAAAGCAAAGGGAAGTTGGAAAAGATACCATATTTTCCCTCCATCCAAAAAAAACCACAACACTTTCTAGCAGTATCCAGGTTACCGGTAGAGCCCAGCTTCCCAGGAGATGAGAAGAGTGTGTGAGTTCATTTGTTGTATATAAATATTATATACTTTAAAAAAATGCAAATTTTCCTTTTCTTGTTAAAGATTCATTTCCAAATCTACCTATTTGACATTAGCAATCGTTACAGGATATTAGTGAGGTCGATTGTGTAAGTTTTCTTAATTTTGTTTTATGAAATGGTATTTTAGGTACTTTATCTTTAGTCAAGGATTTTATTAAACTATGTGTGCATTGCATCTTTTTTGCGACGGAGAGAGTACTGAGCTTACTAGAATAAACTAAGACAAGAAATGTATAAACCACTTATATGAAAAAGGTTCCAAGAAAAAAAGGTCAACTTACTTGGAGATGTATCTGGAACAACCAAAGCAATTCCTTCAGTTGAAGCAACTCGCTGGGCACCAGACTTACTTATGAAGTTCTCATCAGTGCAAGTAAGACCAGAGAGCCAGTAAAGTACCTAAATAATAACCAAATATAAAAGTTAAAACAGTAGAAACTTCCAGTAGGGATAGAACTATAGCCATGGGAGGGTATGAGCAATGCATATCCTTAAAAAAATCTGTAACCTTTTGTAAATAAGAAATAAATGAAGTTTTGAAAGGTCTGCCACTGATTTCCAAACACAAACAGAAAAATCATATATGTATGTGCACAAACAGATTTGAATCGTCCCTCTAGATTGAACCCTAGTGATTATACTCCTCCTTGTCGTCTCCAAACATCTAACATCAATGAAAGTGATAGAAATTACAAAAATCCACAAATCCCCTAATCCAAAACCCTAGACCAAAATAATATTAAAAACAACGATCATTAACACGTTAATTTCGCGAAATAACAACAGAATAAACAACTTAATATACAATAACACTAAGAATACAATAAAGTTTTAAGGATCAAGGGAATCAATAGGGTTATTACAGGGAATCGTTGGGAAGGAGAAGTTGAGGGCGGGAAGTAAATGTGGAAGTTCATGGAGCAAGCCAAGGTGGAGGAGTGATGTTTGTATCGTTTGTTGAATCCTTCGAACATTTTGGAGATGGCGATTTCCGTTGGTTTGGTGGCCTCCATCTCCGTCACTGTGGTTTTGCGGTTTGGGGTTTTTGTTTAGATGATGAGTATGAGTGATTGAGGCTGAGAAAGGGGTCCCGTTTTTATATGCGTCAAGTCGAATAAATAGTTTGGACCACAAAAATTACTTTTGGAACTGTTTTGGATGACCATCGGTTGTTGGGAAGTGCTCCTTTACCTACCTACTACTACTACTATTAGGTATGACGAGTCATCATCGGGATGGTGGGACAAACCTCATCTCATCACGTATGATAAGTCATCAGGATGGTGGGGCAAACCTCATCGGATATGATGAGTCCTCGAGGAGGGTGTTTGTAATATCTTATGCGAATCCCACATCGCGATTACAAGGAGAAAGATTATGGGTTGGCAGGAGTTCAAGTGAGGAAGTTTAAGTTGTAACAACTCATCCCATATGGATAAAAATTGGGATTTGTGAACTCCTTATAAGTCTTCAGTTGTGTGTTACCAATAACTTTCGTTGTGGTTTTAAGTTGGACTTCAAATTATTGAGCAAACCTATACAAAATCATGTTAGAAGTCACTTAATGCACTGAGATGTACCGGATTAGTTCCCTTATAAGTCGCAGTTCATGGGAAGGTTCACTTCTCACGCTTTTTACAATTATTGAACATATGTAAAAAAATGTTATATTGAGACGGAGAATAGATTCAAAATATACGTATATGAAGATAGTACGTGATAGTGTAATTGTCTAATGTACATATTAATATAAACTTGAAAATTTTACAACTCGATTAGACATCAGGTTACTTTGGATTGAGTTATTTCACGTTGGATTAGGTTGATTGGGTTTTTTAGCACCCTTAGATAAGACGCTTCTCATTCTTCCTAACCCCACAACCCATCGAAGAGGGTGCAAACTGATGAATGAATACAAAAGATTTCTTGTCATCAATGAGCTCATCCGCTCAGGTTTCATATCCGTCTAAGGATTTACTTGTGTATTCTTTTGTCATACATAGATTATAAACTAATAAAAGACTCTTTGTCCAAATATAAGACATGTCTTGGATTCCATCCCAGGTCTCTCTACAAAACTCCGTCGTTGAATTAAGCCAAAAAATATCATCTCACATTGGTGTTCTTATAGACAACTAAGGTGTCGTTTGTTTTTTAAGAGGTCTGAAGTCTGAAATCTTATTTCAATTCTGATTTATAAGAGATGGTGATGAAGTCTGAAATCTAAATTATAAGACTGTTTGTTTTTGTAACCTGAAGTCTGAATCTGAATTAAATTAAATTTAAAAGAAAAATAAAACTAGAAGCCTAAATCGGTTGGGCTGAAATGGTATAACTCAAAATGGGCCTGAAAACCCAAAAATGCCAACTATAAACTCATCAGTTCTCTGCTAGGGTTTATTCTTTTCTTTCTAAATTGTTCCTTCCAAACACACACCATAACCAAACCCTGTTTACAGATCTGATGAGTGTGTACAAATAGTTGGTTGTAGATGGTGAACAACCCACCTTCGCCGTCATGCCATTTCACCTTCATCTCCATTGATGAACTTCGGGAAGAAAAACAAAAAACCTTCATCTCCATTGGTGAACAACCCCTGTTTACAGATCTGTCCACTGTCGCCACCGCCGCCACCATTGAAGAAGCCCTCGCTGCCAATTCCACCACCGCCACCTACTTTCATCTTTCCATACCAACCTCAAATCCATGGCCAAGGAGAAATCCATAAAGAGATCATTCAAACCCACATCTTGACCGGACTCGACGGTCAAACCCTCTCCGCCGCCGCCTGCGTATCTTCACAACTACACTCCCTTTGCTCCGACGACAAACTATGGTCCGATATCTGCTCTTCCAATTGGCCCTCCATCGACCACCCTCTAGTCCGCCACGCCATCTCCAACTTCCCCTCCGGCCACCGTTCTTTCTTCTCTGATTCCTTCCCACCTCCCTCCCACCGCCTCATCACCCCCAACATCCAAAATAATCTCCGTCGTTGATCTCCGATACCACGACGAAATCGTGTTTTCTAAAGTTGAAAATTCTGGAGGCTATGAGAATTCTGGACGAGAGCGAGAGAGTTTATGCGAATAAGAGGGATTAAGGGTTTATGTTACCACTTGTGATTTCATAGCACGGTCAGAGCTTTTCAGCTCTTATTTTGAAAAAAAAATCAAACACTCTGAAATAGGAAAAATCTGACCGATTCAGATTTAAGAGGTTTTTTGTAAAAAACAAACAGCCCCTAAGACAAGTTCTACGTGGAACCGGTTAGGATTTTCGATTATCAACTTTTTAGTCAATTAAAAATCTATAGTTTAGTTTTATTGAAGAGGTGTTTAAAGTCTAAACTACCCAATTATTAATCCAAATGAAAAACGATCCACACAAATAGAAAAGTGACACGTAGAACATAAATAGTCCATATCCCAGCATCACTTCCACCTCCCGACACAGATTCATTGCATCGCGGCACAAACATCGCCACTTCCTAAACATCAAGATCAAATCCCAACACAGATCCATCCAAATCCATGGTTTTTGCTTCATTAATCATCCTTCCTCCATAGATCCATCCGAAACCAGAACCAAATCCGACAAAAAAATGTCATCTTCTTCGATTTTCTTCATCTCATCACTCATAATCCTCTGGTATTCCTCCAACATCGGTGTTCTTCTTCTCAACAAGCTATTGCTCTCCAACTATGGCTTCAAGTTCCCAATTTTTCTCACAATGTGCCACATGTCGGCTTGTGCTATCCTCAGTTACATCTCCATTGTTTTCCTCAAAATTGTGCCGTTTCAGAAGATCAAATCGAGGTCGCAGTTTTTAAGGATCGCAACTCTCAGCATTGTGTTCTGTGCGTCTGTTGTCGGTGGGAATATTTCTCTTAGGTTTCTGCCGGTTTCTTTCAACCAAGCTGTCGGTGCAACGACGCCGTTTTTCACGGCCATGTTTGCGTACTTGATGACCTTTAAGAGAGAGGCTTGGGTTACTTATGGTGCTCTTGTTCCTGTTGTTACTGGTGTTGTCATTGCCAGTGGGGTATCTATTACATTCCTTAATTTCTTGATTTAATCACATGTGAATATTCTTCTTAATTCACTTGATCAGTTGATCTATGTGTGTCTTAGATTCTAAAACATAGTAGCTTTTGGAGTTGGATCTTGATCTGTACTCTTTTAGTGTGCATTTGGACGGCCGAGATTGAGTTAGAAGAATTGCGGAAGGTTTTAGGGTTTTAATTCGTCCGGTATCCCAAAAATTTGGAATTTGTTCCACTGAATTTGGTGGGGAAAAAATGCATTCAGTCCCTGTCTAATGTCCACTAATAGTTTTTGTTCAGATCCATTAGGGTTTGGTGTTGATATATGTTTAAACTCCATCAAACACTTCAAGAATCACAACATATTCTTTGTTTGACATTATTCATAGTTGTATGGTTTTCTCTCATAATTTCAATTTTGCTATTCATAGTTCTATGAACTTGATTTTAATGAATGCATAGAAATAATGAGTTATCGGTTTTTGGTAGGGTGAGCCGAGCTTTCATTTATATGGATTCATTATGTGCATAAGTGCGACTGCCGCTAGAGCCTTCAAGTCGGTTCTTCAAGGCATCCTCCTTTCGTCCGAAGGGTAAAATTCATTTTATACGTAGCTAAACGACCTCTTGACAAGTGTTTTTTAAATTCATGACCTTCTGACAAGTTTTTAGGCATTCTTGTGTATGGAAGTGGTATTCTTCTGTTAAGTGGTGACATTCTCAAAACTTTCAGAAGGTCGTTTGACCAAAGTACCCACTAATGAATACACGCTTCGGTTCACAAAACAGAGAAAATAACAGAATTGGATTTCTTGGATTTGAAATTAAGTTTGGTTTTCAGCGTGTTTGCTCATAGGTTGTTTATAATTGCAGCGAAAAATTGAATTCGATGAATCTGTTGCTTTATATGTCCCCGATCGCGATTGTTGTTTTATTGCCGGCAGCACTCGTGATGGAACCGGATGTGGTGGATGTTACCATCTCTCTTGCATTGAAACATAGATTCATGTGGGTACTGCTTTTGGTGAATTCAAGCCTGGCTTATGCAGCCAACTTGACCAACTTCTTGGTCACCAAGAACACTAGTGCATTGACACTCCAGGTCCTTCTCTTGGTTCTTTTTGCACTCTCTCTATATTTTCTTTACCAGATTATTAACTCCAATAGTTGCAGACATATCTTTTAACATATCTTGAATCCCGAAACCCCCATGATCCAAGAAACGAAATGCATTTTGAATCTGTGAAGAGGGCATGAGGGCATTTTGGTCTTTTTACCATTTTGTTGTCTTTTTCTTATCTTCTCATGGCTTATTGGTCGGCTATTCATGACTATTTGGTAGTGGCTTAATGATATAGAAAGGAGCTGCTTTATGCAGAAAGCCAAGTTTTTTCCAAACTTGCGCCTCCCAATTAAAAAACACGCACCTTCCATCTATGAAAAACCCCTATCAAACAAAAAGCTTCCCAGTCTGATAGACAACTCTATCCATAGAGGACTTAATGGAAAACCAACCAAACAACCCCTAAGTCTAGGCATATATAGGCAACAAAGCTCGAAAATTACCTAGGAGATCATACTCGTACTTCAAGTTAAAAATTATATGACGTTTTTCGATCTGCGATATTTGTTATGAAGATTGACATATTTGTCGAACGATTGCTTCAGAAATTGAAACCATCATATTTGCTTAGAATTGACCTTCATTAGTAACAATCAGGTACTCGGGAATGCGAAAGGAGCCGTGGCCGTTGTTATCTCGATACTTCTTTTCAGAAACCCGGTTACGTTTGTAGGTATAGCTGGTTACTCGATGACCGTTATGGGGGTGGTTGCTTATGGAGAAGCCAAAAGGAGATACCGATGATCATCGTGGTTATTATTGGTTTTTTGGGCCGAAACCGCTTAATTAGCGTGTGGGGATCCTTGTTAGAAGTACAAGTGGCAGCGAATGAAGCGTGTTTTTGTATTAGATCTAACGACCTTGTGGGAACGCCAATCACCCCTTGGTTTTACGAGCATTTAAGGAAATTGTTTTCACACGCGGTTTCCACGGTATCAGACGCTTGCCGTCGAGTGAAAGTTCGATTTGGTTTATGGTATGTAATTGTTAGGAACTCGAACATTATTACATGGTTTGATCCTGTTTCTTAGAGTGGTACTTCAAGATCATGTGTTTCGGAATATAATTAGCGGACTTTGTTGATTAAATTGATGACCTATTTGACAAATAGGAAGCACGCCTATTCTTCTTCTTTTTAATAAAGTTGCCAAAAGAAAGTTTTTGTTACTTATTTTCAAACCTATTAAAGAAAAAATGGCTTCATGATATATTATGAGAAGGGTAAGAAGGGATCTCCACCATTGTATGCACATTAGGATGAGATGCACGGTGTCAATTCTCGTATCAAGTGCGATTTATGAGTGGTTTTGAGATTAAAATTGATGAAGGGTTCAGATCCCTTCTTACCTTCTCACATTAACTCTTCTTCGTCAAGACCAAAAACCTTATAATTTTAGACAAGTTTTATCAACCATAACTAATTTATGAGATAAACTTAAGCTAACAACTAGTTAATGACTAATAAACTAGTTGATAAACTAGTATTGTTTGAAAATAACTAAATAACAGTATAAAATAAATTTATACCACACACAATTGTGGAAATAACAAAAACGCATAGGAACAAAGTACACCATCATTTTGAGTATCCAAAAAAACTTGATTCGTTATTTGAACAAAAATAGTTCATCTTCTTGATATAACATTGAAATAAGACACACATTCGTCACGCAATAGAACACAAAAGAAACTGTACCATTTGAGTTTCAGTATGAATATTATGCACGGTTAAGAGACTGATGAGAATAGGCCGCTTGAAACCAGTTGGTATAACGAAAAGAAAAGAAAAAAACAACACAAGACCCTCTTCAGCTATCGATCAAACCCGTTCTGGGCCATCAGGGAGAATCTCATAACCATCATGTTGTTGCTTAACAGCAGCCTTCTCAACCGGAATGCACTTCAAAACAACTGCGATTGGCATGCTAACAAATCCGATCACAATGCTAAGTACCCACAGTTGCCAGTCTAGGGGAACGGTGCTTGCAAAAGTGCCGAGAAACTCGACTATGATCACTTGGAATACGACCGTTGAGATCATGACACCTATGAATATCCAACTGCTGAACATGCCACGGAAAATGTTTATCTTGTCGATGTCACGACTGTTTATTTCATTAAAAACCTGCGAAATACACCAGTTAAAAGAGAGCACAAGGAGCCCATGTCAATATAACGTGTGATATAAGTTATACAAATGCAGGCCTTTGTCAGGCAAAAGTGAGGTAGGTAGGTGAAAGAACTATAGAAGGTTTTAGGGGTTTAATTTGACATAGATAATTTAGTAATTTATTAATCTCGTCTCATCTTCCTGATTTTTGTTCAAGCTATTTTTTGTCCAACCGCCTTTGTCCCATGTACCAAACACTCTATTTTCCTAAGCATTTGGTACATGGGACACGACATGATAGAACAAAACTCAATGTCCCACATTTGGCGCAACATGGGACGTGACAAAAACTCATTGGTCCACATTTGGCATAGTGGCGGACCTAGTATGTAAAAGGTGGGGGAAGGGCCCCATTAAAAAAATTCCTATGTAAAAACTATTTTTTTTACTTTTTATCATAGTTCACCCATTTACTTCTCGTCATGCCCACCTCGAAATCAACTAAAAAAAACCTTAAAATCAACCAACAATATCCGAAAAAGTCCCTCGGAATCAATAAAAACCTTGAAATCAACCAAGAAAACTTTAAAAATCCCTGAAACGATAGAATTAGGCTAAAAACACATTGGGCGACTGTGCAAACATTTTATCTACCTTAGATTTAAGGTACACCGCCATGCAAAAATCTTGGATCTGCCACTGGTTTGGCAGTACTAGCAGACAGACAACTTGTCATGTCCGGTTGTTAGGAAGTCAGTGGCTGTAACATTTAGTGTTTCCATTGCTCTTAATTTTATTTTGTTATTTTATTTTCTTTTTATGTGTAGTAGTGGTATTATGTTGAGTAGGTCGAGGAAGGCTGTTAAGCCATGTTCTGTGTTAGGATTAGTGGTCTAGAATCTAGGAAGCAGTTTAGTTATTTTCATGTATTTATTCCGTGTTCTAGAATGGAAAAAGGTAGGTTTTTGCTAAAAAGTTTTGTGGTTCATTCCTGCCCTAAAAGAATACCTATCACCAGTCTAGTAAAACATAGATATCTTTGAAAACTATGAGGTAATTAGAAGTTGTGTAACCTGACAGAAGACGAAGGTGTTGAATATGAACGTATTAAGGATGGCAGTTGCATTCGATCCATGTAAATTCAAAATTGGCTTCCCAGCAAAATTCAGAACAAATAGGACAGCCATTTGGTAAATACTCTGACCAATGATATTCCTCCACATCGTCTTGGTTATGAAACTGTCGGTTCGCTTAACCGGTGGTCGTTTCATCAGACCCTCATTCGGTGGTTCAGTGGCCAGCGCCAATGCACCCAAAGTGTCCATGATTAGGTTCACCCAAAGCAATTGCACAGCCGTAAGAGGAGCAGACCCTGAAGTTATGTTTTAAAAGAATTAGTCATGTTTAATAAAAACCAGTTGATAAGCCCGATGACAATGTAAATGACCTAAAAATGACATATGTCAAAAGTTGTTTAGGAAAATAGAAGGGGCAGAACTGGAAGAGGTGTAAAAAGCCCTTTGAGTTTTATTGAAATACTATATGAAGTAGCTTCTCAAAAAGCTAGCTCATAGCTGTCCAAACGAGCTTTTTCAATAAGCTCAAAAAATAAGTTGGTTTATGGTTACGATTACGAACGCACCTGTGAGGCATGCAGAAACAAAGTTGATCATCAGCGCAACGATATTAACGGTTAACTGGAACTGCACAAACTTTTGAATGTTAATGTATACAGCACGTCCCCATTTGGCTACTTTTACAATTGTTGCGAAATCGTCATCCATCACGATGACATCAGCTTGTTCTTTCGCGACCTGCAGATTTAATACTAGACGTTTTGAGGTGCAAGAGTTGCTAGAAAAGGTAGAGTGGCAAATATATGATACGAATGCTTATAAACATATATAAGGGCATATTCAAATTAGAACCGTAAATATTTTAAAAACCATGAGAACCAGCTATTTATGTTTTATTCACGAGGAATTTTATATAGAAATAGTTATTCATTGTGAAAACTACATGAAATAGTTGGTTCCCTGGTTCGTAATGATTTGAACTTATATTTCCCCCATAAGCATACACACACACACACACACACACACACACGTAAATGTGAAGGATATCTGATAAAAGAAAATACAAACCTCGGTTCCGGCTATACCCATGGCAAATCCGATATCCGACTCGTGTAAAGCAGGAGCATCATTTGTGCCATCGCCCGTAACTGCAACAACTTCAGACATGCCTCTCAAATGCTTTACAAGATCATACTTGTCCGTTGGTGATGATCTAGCCATTACCTATAATATTCATAGAAAACCAGTTCAAACCGTGTGAGATTTACTGGGTTCGTTTGGTTTCTCTTCACACTACAACAAAATCGGGGTTTATAAAGTGTTCAAGTGTCCTCATAGATTACTTTACAAAACTAGTTTATAGGTTTATATAACGCTTTTGAATGTCTTACCAAGTTTTTTAGTACACTTTAGAAACAAAGTGTACTAATAGCCCTTTTAAGAAGTGTTCACAGGATATTTGTTTTATGAGACACTTTCACAAATATTACCATATAAAAGGACTAATAGGACACCTAGTACCGAAAATGTCCTAAAAAGCTTATTAAGAACGCCAAAAAAGTCCTATAAGTTTAATACAACACATTTAGATAGTGTTTAGTCCTATAAACTTAACGTCCTGTAAAGCAATCTAGGACACTTTGATATTTTTGGTGTCCAGTAAACCCGAATTTGTTGTAGTGTCGTTTCAGTTGTATACTAATGTAATACCTGAATTCTAGGTGCTATTTCATTCAACTCCTCGGTTGTTAGGGTCCGGAATTTTGGACCTTCAATGGCCAAGCCACCTTCAGTTAGTATGCCACACTCCTTCGCAATGGCTTTAGCCGTGTTAATATTATCACCAGTGACCATACGAACAGTAATGCCAGCGGCTAAACAAGTTTCAACCGCTTCCTTAACCCCCGGTCTAACCGGATCCTTAATTCCAACCACCGCAATCAACGTGTAGCCACGCTCGGGTACACTTAGTTCACCATCAAACCCACCTTCAACATCCAAATAAGCCAAACAAAGAGTTCTCAAAGCATCCACTGCAAATTCTTCGATAACATCTGTAACAAACTTTACTTTCTCTTCCGACATGGGCACAGTTTCTCCATCGCGATCAATAATCTTGTCACATAATCCCAACACTATTTCCGACGCACCTTTGCAAAACGCACGAATTTTGCCATCCGGGAGCGCTACAATCACGGACATTTTCTTTTTGGCGGAATTAAAAGGCTCCATTTTTAACATCTTAATTTCGCTCCGTGTAGCACTAAAATCCCCACCAAGATCCAGCCCGTATTGCAATATAGCGGACTCGGTTGGAGTTCCCAAAATAGTGGTTTTTCCGTTTTTGTCCTTGACCACCTCGGACCCCGTACATTCGAATATACCTTGCAAGAGAACATTTGACACATTTTCTGATAACTTTGAAGATAAAACTCGGCCTTCATTGTCTCTAACGTCTTTGGTTTCACCCGATACCCATATTTTATCGACAACCATATGATTTGTCGTTAAAGTCCCAGTTTTATCTGTGCATATGACAGTCGAAGAACCCATAGTTTCGCAAGCAGAGAGATGTCTCACGAGTGCTTTATCGCTCATTAACTTTTTCATCGCAAAAGCAAGGCTGAGTGTAACAGCCAAAGGTAGTCCTTCGGGTACCGCAACCACGATAATAGTAACGGAAATCGCAAAGTAATCCAACATAGTCAAAGCATCACTCGATGACCAACTCGAGAACTGCCCGTACATTGCTTTTTCCACAAGAAACCTCACAGTCAACACGAGAAAAGTCAACACGGCAAACACCAACCCGATCTTTCCGATTATCGTAGCGACGCCGTTTAACTTAACTTGCAACGGGGTTTCGTCTTGTCCTTCTTCACTTAACGTTTCCATCAACTTTCCCCATTCGGTTTTCATGCCCACGGCTGTAACGAGCATCTTAGCTGAACCATCTTGCACTTTGGTTCCCGCAAGTAGAAAAGGCTTCTTTTCATCGATATTCACGGGATTGCTCTCACCCGTTAAGCTGGATTCATCGATCAATAAGTTGTATCCCGATACAAATATCCCATCGGCTGGAACTTGATCACCGATCGATAAGTGGACAACATCTCCGACAACTAAGTCATAAATGGAGATCTTTTTTCGATACCCATCTCGTGTTACATGAGATGAAATCTTTTTCTTTTCTTTATCGAGATCCTTAAATTGCAATGACTGTTTGTAGTCGCTCACAGCAGTCACTGTGACAACTAAAAGAATACTTAGTAGAATTCCCAATCCATCGTAAATCCCATCTGGCCAGCCTTCGGTTGCGAGTCCAACGCCAATTGAAACCACGGCACAAACGATAAGGATAATGAGAGTTAGATCATGAAGGGCTTCCCATACGAACATAAAGAAGCTCTTAGAAGGCTTTTCGGTGTATTTGTTGATGCCATAAGTCTCTTGTCTAATGGATGAATCGCTTGATTTGATTCCTTCGTTTAATGAGACGTCTACGGCTTCTGCAATTCCATTGACTCCACGAAGGGCTCGTAAGGTTTTGACATCGTAATTACGAACCATGGATGCAAGTTTATCGGGATTTTTGGTGAATTCGGAGATTTTTACATCCCTTGGTTGATTGTGCTTGTCAACATTTTGAGAGTGAGCGGCAGCTGTTGAACATAGGATTCAAGCATCGTCAATACACACCACAACAAAATCGGACTCCAACAATGACTAAGTGTCCTAGATTTAAATTTATAGAATCAAACAATAAAGCGTTATATGTTGTTATAAGTTTATATATGCTTTTACGCATCTTAACAAGTATTTTAGAACACTTTTAAAATAAAGCATCGCATTATCTAGTAGTGTTATAAAATAACTAATATGACATTTTATTCAAAAGATGTCCTAAAAACTTGTTAAGAAGCTCAAAAGCGTCCAATAAAGTTATTGCAACACTTTTAGATATGAAGCTTCATTGTTTGATTCTATAATACAGTCTATTGGGACACTGTATAGATTTAAATATGCATAGGATCAACGTACCATCTATAAAGCGCATTGCTGCCCTCATCGCCAAAAAGGTAACACGCAAATCTTCCTGCCAAAGATGAGACCGAAATGAAACAAATTATCTCTTGAACATATACGTTGTTAGAAGAATCTATCATGGGTTAGCGGGTAGGTGTGCAGGATGCAAACTCATGCATAACATACCTATGTTCGGGTTTAGGCCATGTTTGACAACCTTAAGATAGCTTATTTTTTGAGTTTATTGAAAAATGTCCGTTTGATAAGCCATAAACTAACTTATTGAAAAATGTCCGCTTGTTAAGCCATAAACCGGCTTATAAGCTAACTTTTTTCTGAAAAGCTATTTCAGATATCTCCATAAGCTTTTTTCACTTTTTTTCAATTTCGCCCCTTTTATGTTAGAATCCAGAATTTTGAACATGTCATTTTATATTGTCATCTGGTTTTTATAAAACATGACTAGTTTATTGGCTAACACCTAACAGTTAGCTTTTCAGCTAGTTTGTCAAACAAAAACATTAGCTGGTAAGTGTGGATCTGCATAACATATCTACATCAAGTCCTGGAGTTCCTAATGTATGAGTATGACTTTTTCTTGGTTCCATAAGAAGTCGATATCTAGTAAGAAACACACAAAGGGACATATAAAACTTTTTCAGCAACAACACAAATAATTGAAGTTACTGAATGACTAAGAATTGAAATTCCAGCAGTTAACATTGGTATATTTTTGGTAAAATACACAATATCCTAAAAAGAAACACTTAAGTATATCCCACATTTCCATTTGGAAGTAGGGTCTAGGAGTGAAAGATGAAATGGTTGAGTGGTTGTTTCCAACCTCCGTTGTTCATCCCACATCCTCCTCTACCCGCCCCTCGGCCATCATGCTTTCCACCTTTCTCATAGGAGCCGATTTCATTTCTGTATGCATGTGTTATAGATGGATACACAGTATTGTGTGTGTGTGTGAGTGTGTTTTAAATTGTATAGTACATGAATGTTTTAAAAAGTCGGTCCTATAACAAGGCCTTGTCATGTAATCGGTCCTACGCCATAAAAACATAAAATTTCCCTAACCGTCGGTTCATAAACAGGCTTTTTCGGCGAAGGGCTACAGTTCTAATTGTGCATCTCTAGTTTTGATGTAATTATTATTCTAAAGGACTAATTTCTAACAAGTAATATCAACAAAATCATGATAGAGTTCACAATACCAAATTGCAAATAAATGAACATTATACTAATAGAGGTTGATTTCCAAAACCCTACTTTATTAGCATATACTCATATGGTAGGCAAAATTTGCAGTGTGTGTAGGTCCATGCCTACCAAAATAATAATGACACAAAAGGCAGAAACTAAATAAGTAGGGATGGGGAGAGGGTGCGTTCTGATTACTCCCAACTAGAGATGGTCAAAAACAGGTCCCGGGCCAGGCCAGGTCCAAATCGGTCCCGGTCTTAATTGGTTAACGACCGGCAGGTCCTAAACGGCCCTGGGTCGGTCTTGGTCCTCTGCCGATCCTGGGTCGGGACTGGCCCATTTGACCATCTCTTACCCCAACCTCATTTCCATCTCTATCCGTTATCTCACACCTCATCTCTATCTCTATAACTCCATCTATTTGAATCCTCCTTTACAATTGTTGGACCTCTAACAAGGTTCAGATAGCGGAACTGTAAATTACTATTAATTACACATGGTGCAGATACCGCACTAACCGCAGGACCAAAAAGCTAAGCAACTGGAGGCACAAGAATTAGAACTTTTAACCATGCGGGGGTTGTTGTGGGACCATGATTAAAGTTTAGGGAAATGTAGTGAAAATCTAATCTTCCTTGCGGGTAGCAGCCGGGTTCAGCTACCGGGTTTCCCAACCCGATCTACCCGTTGCCACTTTATTTTTTTATTTTTATTTTTAAATTTTTTGAAAAAATACCGTTGAACGGCTAGTTTAAAAAATAAATTTTTTTTTATTTTTTTTTTCAAATTAATCACACTATATATATTAACCTATACCATCTTATTTTTTTCCACCAAAACATACTTTCTTCTATTTCTCTCAAATTCAATACCTTCATCCATTTCTCTCAAATTTCATCATCAATCCAAACACCATACCTACATCCCGTCGTAACCGATCGAATACACCGCAACAAGACCCGGAGCTTGGCTTCCAAGCGTTTTCTCAACAAGGTTATGTTCCGCAACAAGCGTTTTCTCAACAATTGAGGGCTACTTTAGCGAGAAAAGAGAAAATTAGAAAATATCATAATTTTTAGTGTTTTGTATTTTGTAATTTTTAATTTTTTAGTGTTTTGTATTTTGTAATTTTTAATTTTTTAATGAATGATATGAATTTTTATTTTTATTATTTATCTTATTTTTATTTATTAAAAAATATATAAATATTTTTATTTTATTAAATAATTAAATGAATAAATAAAGAAATTAAAAAAGATGAGGTGGCAAGTGGGTTCATTGGGTAGTGGTACTCCACTTTTGGGTAAGGATTGGGTAAGGAGGGTAGGAAAAAGAAAAGCTGATGTGGCGCTTAGGTGGCAAGTGGGTTCATTGGGTACGGGTACTCATGGCCTTACCCAAAAAGAAAAACAATTAGAAGTTTTCTTCGATTAGAGCATCTCCAACTGATTCTCTAAAAAAATTCCAAAATGGAGAATTAAAGAGCTCAAAAAAATTTGCCTTCAACAGATTCCCTTTTTGGAGATTACATCATTACTTGTATTACTAAAATATTACATTTTCTAATAAAATATTATTTCTGTCTAAAACATTTCATTTC
The DNA here is from genome assembly GCA_033807775.1 of Saussurea involucrata. NCBI lineage: Eukaryota > Viridiplantae > Streptophyta > Magnoliopsida > Asterales > Asteraceae > Saussurea > Saussurea involucrata. Next base: position 11,885,946 of record CM066327.1, on the reverse strand, counting down.
AAAATTTGTTATCGAGGGTAATCTTTTTTTATGAGTTCCCTAAATTTACAAAAACTTACATTTTGAAAAAACTGTTAGAAATAAAAAACACTCAAAATTCTATTTTATTTTTATTTTTATTTTTATTTTTATTTTGAAGAAGATATTGAGATGCTATTATATTCATCTAACTTCATCATGAAGTAATTGTTTAATGATATTACTTATTTTGGTCTGCTGTAGCTTTCATCGTTAATAGAGCATTTACGGGTGGGGGTATGTCACAACAGAGGAAAATTCCTCGAAATTTCATTGTTATCCAAAAACTGTCCCTGTTCCAAAGTCTTAGATTCCCAGCTACATTTACCATAATAAACCCTGAAGTTTGTAGTAGTATCCAATAAAACCCCTAACTTTTCCCTATAAAACTGACCAAACTAACACCTGTAACCCAAATCCAAGACTTGGAAGTTTGTAGTGGTAACTGGTAATGGGTAACCAGCATCTTTTGCCTATCTAAATAATATCATAGGAAGCATTTCTTTTTAGGTCGGGAAAATTTTAAAATAATAACATCAAATTATTCGAGTTCAGCTTGAAACAATAACATCAAACTTGAACTTGGGTTATTTTTTTAAAGTAATCTCAATGTTCACCTAAAATGTATATGCTTTGTTTACAACTCCCGGGAACAGATCTAGTGGAGACGGAGTGGGGCTGTAGCTCAGAGGATTAGAGCGCGTGGCTACGAACCACGGTGTCGGGGGTTCGAATCCCTCCTCGCCCACAACTAGCCGAGCCGAGTCGAGTAACAGGTTATTCGAGCCGAGCTGGAAAAAATAATACCAGGCTCGAACTCGACTTGAGGTCGATTAATTTTTTCAATGTTCGAGCTCGATGCTCGAGATCGATTAACTCATTTATGTACTCAAGATCGACAATTTTTATATTTTGATTATATAATTTGTAAACATATAAATATGTCAAGGCTCGAAAAAGTGTATGCTCGAATGGCTCGGTTCGGCTCGATTCGTAAAGCTTACTCGAGCTTTCGAACGAGTCGAGTCGAACATTGGTGTTATGGAGTTCGACTCGTTAACTTAAGCAAGCTTTATTTTGTGTTCGAGATCGACTCGAGCTCGATAACTATTAGGCTCGAGCTCGAGATAAACGAGCTCGAGTAGCTCGTTAAAAGCTCAACTCGTTAACACCGCAACCGGCCCAAAAGGGAAGGGCCTTTCCCTCTGGGGGTAGGAAAATCATGATCGGGATAGCATACCAAAAGCTATGGAACTTGGGTGTGGGTCTTTTGTCGAAATGGAATTGAGGCTTTGTAATACTCTTTCAATTGACATAGACCCAAGTTATAGGTGGACCCTTTCGACTCATACGATGGTCGCCACCTTTCCATTTCTGGAAGATGACGAAGAAGTCTGACTTCTTGCACGTGTTGGAGGCGCGTAAAGTGGGTGGTCTCTATCTATCTATAGACGTGGTCGGTGGTCCGTCACCACGTACGAATGGACGGTTTGGAAGTTGGTCGTCTTACGAGATGGAGTCTTCAAAGTCTAGTTTTAAGGATATATTCCTCAAAGTATCAGGTTGCCAAAAAAAATCCAAAATAGAATGATACATAACCGAATGGTGTTCAAATTAGACAATTTTAGGTTATTCGGATTTTCGTTTTAAACAATTTGGTTAACCAAATAATACATTACTTTTTATTTTAAATGTTTTATTTAAAGAAATTAATTGAAATAGTCATTTTATACACGTGGTTTTACTATTTAGCAATATCTCTCCTACGTTTACAAAAATAGCATCAGTTCCGCAATTTTGTAGGTCCGCAATTGTGTACCTAGTTCAAAACATCAAAAAAAATCGAATCTGGTCGATTTTCCTTTAAAAAAAATTAACGTTGGGCCGCAATATACAAAAAAAAAATCGCTGAGATTCGGATTTTTTTTGTTCTTGAGCTAGGTCTGCAATTGCGGATCTAGCTTTTGTAAACCTCGTGTTATTTTGGAAAAGTTGGTGAGGAGTGGCTAAGAGGTTAGACTATCCACATATTAACATCAAAGTTCTTTCTAAAACGTCATATCAGTTTTATAATATCATCTCCTACATCAATTCAATTCTTTCTAAAGTGGTCTCCACTACCACATCACCAACTATTTTAATTTATATTTATATAATTTTAGAATTTATAATATCATAAAAAATACTAAATATAATTTATTCATAATATAAATAATTGATTAATTATAATATAAATAATATAGTAAATTATTATATAAATAATAAATTAAATTAACATACATGAAAAAAATACGTACTTCAACTTATCTATACTATATTATAAAGCATTTATGAAAAACTCTTAAAAACAACCCTTAAAACTTTATGTACCGTTATTTAATGCTAATTACTTAAAATCTCTTAAAAACAACTAACGAAACTTTATGTACCGCTTTTAATGATAATTTACTTGATTAATACTTATCTCTAACAACTTTCAAATTCTTAAATCGATGACTCTTATTAATTAATTCTTCTCTCTAACCACTTTCAAATCCTCAAATGATAAACTCCTTAAAAACGACATTTTTTAAACAAATTTATAAAAATAAACATGACCGTTTTTCTCAAAACCATACATTAAAATAAATTAGAAAACTAAAATCAAGATATATCGCGCTCCATTACGCGAGTAGACTTCTAGTACTCATAAATATAAATATAAATTAGAGATGCTCTAAAGAAATTTATTTTTTAAAATAAATTAGAAAACTAAAAAAACTCTTTAGAGATGCTCTAAAGAATATGTTAAAAATACTTTCCTTTCTAGCTTTTTACAACTTATTCCTTTTTTTTGTTTATAAGAAGGTTTCGTTTATTGGAATTTGAATAACCGTCCTTTAATTAATAATCGTCCTTGTGGGAATCCGAGGGTTGAATATGAGGTGCATATGGCCGAATGGAGCTACGGTATTTGCAATGCGACTACTATTAATAAAATGGACGGTCGAATCCAATAATTGACCTCCATGTTCATCACAAATACTATAATAATTTCATAAAACAATAACTATATTATTTATTATAATACTTAAAATATACTTTAATAAATGATGTTTTAAATAGGGAAATTAATTAAAATACCCTAAGTTTGAAATTGACTTACCAAAATATCCCATTTTTTTAAAAGTTTACCAAAATACCCTATTTTTCCGCTGAGGGAGCCCTCTATCGCGGGCAGGGACCAATTGTGAAATTTTTGACAAGATATATTTACACTTTCAGTCCCCATCGCGAGCCGCGATCGCGGGCCTCGTTCGCGGCAAGGACTGAAAGTGTAAATATATGTTGCAAAATTTTTCACAATTGGTCCCCCGCTATAGACGGCTCCCTCCGCGGAAAAATAGGGTATTTTGATAAAGGAAAGTCAAACTTGGGGCATTTTAATTAAATTCCCTTTTAAATAATTGGTTTAAATATTCCACAAAATAAAAAATATTAAACAAATACCATAGGAAATAGGTCCATAGCCTAGATTTTCACGGTAATTGCCAGATTAAATTATCGTCTTTATTAAAACTCTTCGTTTTCTACGTAAATTTTATACTTTTATTGCCTCAATATATTCATGAAAGAAGGTCTTTGTGGGCGTTGCTATATGTACCTAAAAATCCAGTCATATTATGTACCCAGTTAAATAAAAATGATTTTTTGTAGGGTTGAATGGACTAAATTTATTCCTATCTATACTATATTATAAAGCATTTATAAAAACTCTTTAAAACAATCCATAAAACCTTATGTACTGTTATTTAACGGTGATTACTTAAAAACAACTAACGAAGTTTTATGTATCACCCACCGTTAATGTTAATTACTTAATTAGTCTTTATCTCTAACTCCTTCCTTTTATTCCTTTTAGTCCTTATCTTTAACTCCCTACAAATTCTCAAATGGTAAACCCCTAAAAAAACATCATTCTTTAATCCTCATTCGTTACTTAATTAATCCTTACCTTTTAATCTCTTTCGAATCCTTAAATCATGAACCCTCAAAAAGTAAAATAAAAAATAAAATCAAGATATATTCTAATATATTGCTAAATCTATATCTACATGTTAATTTATTTTTCGCACACTTAAACATCAAGTTTAGTTTTTTACATTCCAAACCACCTTAAAAATGTATGGAAAATATTGTTGTTGATTTACGTTAGAAAATATTGGTATGGACCATTCAAATAATATGTACAAATATGTCCATCAAAACATGATAAAACACCTTTGACACGTAAATTTGAAAGTAAAAGGTTTAACTATATCATATGAGTGCCTATTTTAAAATTCCAATGAACATGTTACATGGGTGATTATTTGAATATTCCGACAAAATATTCATTACATTTCTTTTTTGACAATGTACTCTTTTTAATCGAAATTTTCCATAGAGGGATCATTCTCATTTGCTTAATCGATTTATGAAATTGAAATGTTAAACTTTAATAGGTGTTCTGAGGTATTAAAAAATACAAGAGATAAATCAAATGACCAAAAAATTTCCTCAAAAGTCAAAATCAATTAAAATCGACTAAAAACAGAAATAGATTAGATAGAATCAAAAAATAAAAATAAAAATCTTGAAACGGATGCTATTTGAATAAAAACATTTTCAAAATTTACGGGATGGATTCTTTAATCCAACAGCTTCCTCATTTTAAAGAAAAATGAAAAATATGAGGATTTTAGGTTGTATTTTTGCTCCAACCGTTTCTTTAAAATGGAGAAAGTAGGAGAGAGAGAGAGTTTTCTCCAAATATGGAGATAATCCTAAAAATGGTTATTAAATGACAGCACCAATAGAAATCTTTGAAAAAAGATAGTTAGAAAGAGAAATAATATTTTAATAGATGAACCGAATATTTTAATATTATAATCAATGTTTTTTTCTCCAAAATGAAGAATCTGTTGGAGACGAATATAATTTTTTTTTGAAGATTTTAACTTTTGTATCTACATTTTAAAGAAATTTTAGAGAATCTCTTGAAGATGCCCTTACTATATCGGATCAAATGAATTTTATACCAATAGGAAAAATTATGGGTTGGTGGAAACATCAATCTACCAAATAAATGCAATGATTTTTGCCGAAATATTTGAATGAAGCAATGAAGACTTCAATGTTCATCTTTTCGATATCAAATTATCAATAAGTTTTCAACGCCCATCAAATTTTATTAGGCCATCCGTACCCGGCTCGGGATGAGCTCGGGATGGGATGCGGGTTCAGCGGGGATGGGATACGGGTTCAGCGGGATCAGCGGTGCGGGATGGGATGCGGGTCCCCCATCCCGTTTCATCCCGAAGAAAATGTGAGGAGAGGTGGGTCCCAGGTGAGAAATGAGAGGGAGTGGGTTAGGGAATGGGGTAAGGGTGTTTAGGGATTGTTAGGGATTGAGTGAGGGATGGGAGAAAAGCTGATGTGGCGCTGATGTGGAGCTGAAATATTTGAAAGATTCTTCCATGGGGTACTGATGGCCTTACCTTTATCATGTTTTGACTTTAATATCTTGTAATAATGAGCCTTTTCGGTACACACTTCAAAATTTTCAAAAAAAAACTACAGTTTTTCTTTTTAAGAATTTACAAAAAAAATCCAACATATTTGAATGATTTTTGTCATTTTTTTAGAAAAACCTCCTAATATCTCTGAAAGTCTGAATTAGCCGGACGTTTTTATGTCAATATCGTTTGTTTTTTCAGATTTAAGAGATTCTTAAGTTTGAAATACTACTGAAATTAGAAGATGTAACCTAATGTATAAACTCTTAAAGACCGCCTCTTATTGATGTATAAACTCTTAAAGACTGCCTCTTATTGATAAGAAGTGAAATAAGACTCCAAACTTTAGACATCTTAAAAACAAACCTCTGCTATTTCAAATCCAGAAGGAATGAGTTAACAGACAGAGTACGAATCGATCTACTGGTATGCTAATATGTGTGTTTAAGGTCAAAAGGAAAGGATTCAAACCTTCATTTGCAGAGTGATTTGTATAAGTTTTTTTTCACCGATAATTCAAAACCACTAGCAAGGAGATATAAATAAAAAAAAACAAATACGAATCTAACATATATATATATATGTAGTATAGTATGCGAGTGTGTGTGTGTGTGTGTTTTTAGGAAAGGATTCAGGATTGGAACCTTGATTTTGCAGAGTCGGTTCTGGTGAATATATCGCTTTTCGAGGTCGGCCACATGACGGAATCGCCGGTGGCGGTTTTTGACGAGGGAGACAGCGTCGCGCCACTTCCTTAAAGCCGCTTCAGACGGATGCTTTGCCGGAACATCGAAATCCTTCAAATAATCATTCATTTTTCAACTAGTGCCTGCACCGCCTCGCTCGGTGGAGTTGAGATCAACAATTGATGGTTTGGGCTAAGATCCGAGTAATCGTATACGATTACGGTCTCCTTTCCTTCATTGGGCAGTGCGTATTGAACCTTTTGAAAAGAAAGGGTACATGCTATATATATTGCAAGTTAGCAGGAGAATATTTGCTTTATAATATACAGCGGCTGGAGGAGGATTCAACGAATAGCTGGGCCCAACGAGAAAAGTTTATAACATCTTTCAACAGGTTTCATAAAATTTCTGAAGAACCAAAAAGTCAAAATCCCTATAAAAATTACATTATCTTCAACAGATTTCCAATTTTGAAGAAAATTCAATGATTATAATATTAAAATATTGTATTTATCTATTAACATATTATTTTTCAAAAAATTCTATATGTAATCATTGTTGGGGTTAACTCTATATTTGAAGAAAAACTCCTTCTCTCTCCTACTTTCTCCATTTTGGAGATAGTTTCGAGGAAGTTGTTGGAGCAAAAAAAACAACCTAAAATCCTCATATTATCTATTTTTTTCCAAAATGAGGAAGCTGGTGGAGATGCTACCCAAAACTTGTCTTGGAAGCTGTTTGTTTATCTATACTATCTTATAAAGCATATAGACCAAAAGTCTTAAAAACAACTTTTATTGCATTGGGTACTACCTTTTAATGCATAGAGTCTTAAAAGTCTTAAAATGTATACGTAAGCGTCTATCCGTCTATTCAAAATGCAATTTGAACTCAAATTTCAAAATCCAAGCTCTCTTCACGGCCTAAAAACCCTAAACGTCCGCCGACTCTCTCCCAAGAGATTAACGCTCAAATCCCTCTTCTCCCTCCGGCGATTTTCTTCTTCTCATTCCCAAATCAAATCTGGTAATTGTTACTCAAATCGCTACTTTTACTTGTGTTTTTGCTTCTTCTCCCATCTCCCAAATACAATCATTCATGTTGGTTGAAGTGGCTGACCAGAAATGGAACTCTTTGGAAGTAGTTGATGGTATTATGAATGAAATTCCACTTCTGGTATGTTCTATGGCTCTCTTCCTCAAGATTTCACCTCTACCTTTATCTATCTTGCTTGGTCTCTCTCATTTTCTGGTATGTTCTATGGCTCGGTTATCGATTTCACGGTTTCTTTGATCGATTTTAGGGTTTCTTACTTCCCTGGTTATCGAATCCCTTCTTACTTCTGTGGTTATCGATTTCACACGCTCGACGAAGACACAAATCGACTTTAGGGTTTGATTTTGGTCTGTTTGATTTTACGGTTTCTTTGTTCGATTTTGATTTACTGTTCTTTAATCGATTTTTATTTCTGTTCTCTAATCGCTTTTTGATTTCTGTTCTTTTTGGTGTTCACAGTTTGCAATACTTAGAGCCCTTTGTCTCCTCCATCACAGCTGGACGGTAACAATTATAAATCGTCTCCTCCATCAATTTTGGTGTTCCGTGTTCCATAAAGGTAACATTTATAAATCATTTTTGATTTATGTTCTTTAATCCCAAGTCACATTTCTTGTTGGTGTTCAGAGTTTGCTACCTGTGATGGTTTGTCTGACCTCTCAGAATAGCATATATTGATGTTCACACGACTTCTGGTTTTCTCTCCATTAGAAATTGTTGGGTCTGTTAAATGCTTGCTTAACTTATTTCTTGAGTTGTTATGGGATTCGTTTACACGGGCCAAAAAGTGGGGGCAAGAACTTTAAAAACAATTTGAGTAGATGTTATCTAATTTGGAAGAACTTCAAATGAAGTAATGTTACACAAAGGCAAAAATTATCCTCAACTCTTAAATGAAGTTTCTTTCCAAGTTTAAGAACTATGAACGCCTTGTTGTCATTATCTATTCTATCTTATAAATCATTTAGACCAAAAGAACTTTGAAATTAGAGGACCGATCCAAATCTCCAAGTAAGATTTTATCTTTGTTTTTAGAAATTATTTCATATCAACTTTTTAATTTGAAATTAGTTTAGGTTTTTGGTTTGGAAAGGGAAGAACATCCTGTGGAGAAACAGACTGTGGTGATAATCTTGTGAAGTTTTTCGTACATCTTAAGGAAGATGAGTTCGATTATAAATTTGCATCCACTACTTCTCTGATTTCATATTGATAACCTTGATTGTAATTATAGGGTGTCAAATTGGTTAATTGGTTAATTAGTGGAGTTTAACAAGTTTCCTTGAGTGATTTCTTATGATGGTTCAATCGTTTAGGTGATTCCTACGAACACTGCAATCTGCATTCCACGCTCACGAGCTCTAATTCTTTGAGAGCTAACCATGAAGGAGGGTTTGCATTTTCACTCATTCTCTAATTCTTATGATCGATTCTGTTTCAAGTGCGATATAATCCACCAAGACGGAAGGCATATTGTGAATCAAATTTTAATAATATGTTGTTGAATCTTCGGTTTAGTGGTTTAAGAGTGATTTGATCAAACTTTTGGAGTTTTTATTGTTTATTTTAATTTGCCAAGAAGAACAATGGACATTGGAATGCCAAGTTTTTCACATATACCAACTCTTCTGTAATATTCCCCTCAATCCCAAGCAATTATGTAAGCCCACTTAAACCCCATTACCCGCTACATCATCTTTTTTGGTTGATTGATTTATTAAACCTTTTGATCTTTGTGAAGGTTGGAGCTTCAACTATGATAATCACATCGAGTACCTCATGAAAGGTCTTCGGCATCTCGATCCTTCATTCTCCGTCTTGGATTCCAAGTATTTCACACTCTCTCTCTTTTTGTGCGTTAATGGAAAGAGGTAGGAATTATTTTTTATATTGACACTTATTCACAACATTACTTCTTTTCAGTCGGCCATGGACTTGCTATTGGACCCTTCACTCGATTGCTATACTGGGAGTGTTCGTTGATGATGCTTTGGAGCATAACGTCATCTACTTTATAAGTTGGTGCCAGGTTAACAGTTATAATTGTCCTTTTGCAGTGTTCTGTTATTATATTTTGTTTGTAACTTGAGTTTAAGGGGCCACTTACCTGGTAAGTACTTGCCAGCCCACTTTACCTTATCGGACAAACATGACAAAACTGAGAATCTTACCTGGTAAGGGCAATGACAAGGACCAAGAGTCTTACCGGACAAGTGAGAGTGACAACTCTTACCCGGTAAGCGCATACCGGATAAAAGTTGCATTCAACGCAGACTATCCCCCCCCAAATAACGATTCTCTCGGTTTCCCCAACAGGCAGGGTTTCTGTTTTCCTGTTTCTGTTGTAATTTTCCTGTTTGTTGTTTTAATTTTCGTGTTCCTTTCGGTTTCTTTTGACACTTTAGCTCCACGTTCTACTCGTATGGTTCTAAAATTAAGGCCTTTTTTGATGTTTCTTATCACGGGTTAATTTAAGGTTTAGTTTAATATTTTTTTGTTATTTTAGTTTTAGTTTGATTTTGCATCAGTTTAAGGTTTAGTTTGGTTCTTTTGGAAGATTTTTGCACACGTTATACAAAGGGATATTCTTGATGATTTGAACACCCTCCCAAACTCTGTAAAAAATTCTTAAAACATATATCAGGTATATATTTTCCCTAAACTTATTTGATTTTTTAGCTTATTCTGCTTCCTCAATGTCTGCTCTAATATGTTGTTATAGCTAATACAATGTATTTTTTGTTTGTGCCTTCGCTTTGTTGTTATGGTATTGCTTAGATTTACATTTAATATTTGTTGGTACGTTGATATGAGGATCTTATAATGGATTGTTTAACTTCAGAATCCAATTGACGAAAATCTTTTACTAGCAAGAAACACACCAGATAGAGAAACCAGAATCTGATGGGAAAAATGATATCAGTTATGTAGAAAAATAAAAAATGGCAACGAATCATTGATGAATATGATAATGTTGAGTACTTGGTGGTCACAAGTTTCCTTCCTACATATAACTGTCGAAATGATTTACATGAGGGTAAAGGTTAGATTATTGTTGGGAAAAGTATTTGGCATAAATTACAAATACAAACCTTAGGTGTTTTCTTTTTTTGGAACAACAGGCCTTAGGTGTTGTTTACTTCACATGACTTATCATTTATTTTTAAAGAAGCACTCTAAACTAATAGGAAGTAACTCTTAGGTGTTGTTTGATTTTGTTACTGTAAGTTTGATTTTGCATCAATTTTGAGTTTCATTTTTCATCAATTTGCTTTTACCATGATTTATTGCAGGATCGGGACTCAAGTATTAGGATCACTTTGCCTTTACTATGCGGTATTGTGTGGTATCTCAAGTGCTTTTCCCTCTTCATTTTTTGTAACTTTCTACATTTACAACTTTGGTTTAGAATTGTTGGTTATTTTTATTGATTTGTATTTTATATCATTTGCTTTCTATCGTTTTTTTGTTTCATTTTTCTATAGATTTTGTTTTTTAGTTGTGGGGTAGAAACAAATTCTATCTATGTTCACCGATGGAAGAAAATCGAAGTCGAAGAAGTGGGCAAGAGCTTTACCGTCTCATACTAATCGTCCCACAGAAAAAGGTAACCCCAAATTTTGGAATTTGTTTCGATTTGTTTGTTACTTTCATTGATTTGTATAGTTTGCTTTTTATCGGTTTTCTATTTTATTTTTCTATCGATTTTGATTTTTTAGTTGCCAGGTAGAAACAAGATCTATCTAGGTTCACCAAGTAAATACCAATGAAAGCCAGATACCATCGTATAAAATTGTGTGCAGATATACGAGTGATATGTATCATAGTTTTGAGTTAAAACGAACATACAGAACACCGTACAATGTAGTTCCAAGTTACATGTTTATCCCTTATTGATCTTTTATTGCCTCGTCTTGAATCTTATTTGTGGTTCCTTCGTTAATTTTGTTGATCTAAAGTATTATGGATTATTGAATAACCTTCTATCGGGACGTGACACTATGATATTGAAACCTATACAGGTTTAGCAAATGTACATCAATGGTTCTCGGTTGGCGCTGTGACTAGGTATATGGGCTTATATTTGGGTTCTGTTGTTTTCTTATTGCCTTTTTGAAGATAGAAAAATTAGTTATTTTTGTTCATGGTGGCTCCAGTCAAGAAAGTCATAGGAAAGCGAATTTAACTCGTCGATTAATAGTATTAAATTTTGATGATTTTTCTTAGGTCAATATTATTTTAATTGGTTCAATAGACACTATGATCATATTTTTATTTTAAAGGCCGATTATTAATTGGATGAGTTTATTTCATTTCGATATTTGAATTTTCTGTACCGATCAATTGCATCTCTTACTCAAAACTCATTCTTTCTTTTTGTGGTTGGTAAGTATAGATTTAATTAATTTTGGGTCTTGCCATTACATATTTAGGCCCCTCACCGGTAGGTTTTACCGATTTGGATTTGATTGGATATTTGAGGTGTTAATCCAATGTTGACAACCCGATAAAAACATTTAGAGTGAATTATATGTGTGGTTCATGTGGTTCACATTTTTATCCATTCAAGTCCCAAAATGAGAATAAATACACCTTTATGACTTTTATTTTTTGAAAAGCAAATATATTAAGAAGGAACTCGAAAAAGGACGAAAGAAAAGAAAAAATCTGCGAGGGGCAGATTGACAAACAACCAAGGAAGCGGGAAAGGGGAAGTTACCAAGTGTAACACCCTAAAAACATGGTCAATTTAAACCTTAAAAATTGCCACAAGTTATGATCGTAAAACTTCAAACTTCTATAACCTGAGGATCAAATGTAAAGGTTTTATATACAGTACATCTAATTCAAATAACCTATTAATCTAATCATGCATCATAATCAGATTAATTAAGTTATCTAATCCTTTGTCCCAAAAGCATCAAAAGAACAGCTAGATCCTCCGTTATCTCTAAGTTTAAGTCTTTCCAAAAGATCCTCATCACACTTTCCCGCTTACTTCCCGGAGCTTATACCTGGTAAGAAAATTCAACTTGAAACATTAGGCTTTCGCCTAGTGAGGATATTCAAATCAAATTAAAGTTAAACAATTAAAATCTCAATAGATACATCAAACCTGTTCTCGCCCATCTTACCGTACAATTAACTCCTTTCAACACTGGGAATCTACCCCACTCCCATACTTATGACTAATTCGCCTAGTCATAATATCACTAACGAGAGTTTACTATAAATCATCCCAGATTCAAAGTCATTACTCTTATCTAAGAAATTACAAGTCAAAACCTGCCTATTTCTTAATCCGGAAGTAGAGATTACAAATTACTTTATGCCTATCTCTAATTTTCCTTTCACAACGGGAAATCTCCGATCTTCCCTATAAAATGGAAATCTCCGATCTTCCATTCGAAATGGGAATTACAAATCAAAATCTGCCTATTCCACATTTCACGTCCTCACCATCTCAGAATCACTGACCCCAATGGGATTAATATATCGCGATACACAACCGGGGCCCTCACGATGATTCAAGATACGCTCGTTCACTAGAAATTACATCCCTTGGTCAAATGGCAAGTATTTCGGTTCCCATTAGACCGTACCCAGGTGCCCTACTATGACCGGATGCCTATTTCTAGCAATCGCCACACAATACATAAGTATTATTACCCTTACTATTATATGTGTATAACATACAATAAATTCATCTCCAAAACATATTCTATATATATAAACATTTATAAAGAATATTAATAGTCTTGACCCCTTGACTTCTTAACTATCCCCTCATTGCTTTTTAGCACGGGGATCAACATCTCATAACTTTTAGTCATCTAATTGGACTCATTACTAATTAAGACGAGTCCTTAATAACATGTTCAGACATACATATTATATATCTATTTCAATATCAGTTGCTGAATTTTAAAGAGAGTTGAATAAACTCACCTGGTATGAAGTCACACTTCTTTTATTTCTTTTAAAGACGTAGGAACTTCTGTCTTCACCACCACAGTTTACTGTAATATCCAATATACACATATACTGATATTAAATTACAGAATATAACTCTTTAAAACTAAGAATCCTTATCATCTAAAAATCTTCGTCTTAAGTCGCAACCAACTAATATTAAAACTCTTGCCGCAATGCACAGTGCAAGTCGCAATCAACTACTGCGACATGGTCACCATGTCGCAACCTTCTATTGCGATTTCAACCCCAAGTCGCAACCTTCTATTGCGACTTCAACCCCAAGTCGCAACCTTCTATTGCGACTTCACCACCAAGTCGCAACCTTCTATTGCGACTTCACCACCAAGTCGCAACCTTCTATTGCGACTTCACTTCCTTGGCGTTCTTAAGGCTGCGACATTCATGAATGTCGCAATGCACTGTTGCGACATGCTTGAATGTCTCAACCCACTGAAATTATCTAAAACCCAGATTTATACTTTTAAGCTATGTTTGATTCGGAAAATAAGCAGATATGTTTAATACTCCTAACATAACATATCTACAAACTCAGATTCTCATAATCATTAAAAACATCAATACCCAATTCTAAACTCAAAGAATTTATTTCTATATAAATACAACTATCCATAACAAAGCTTATGATTAAAACATACCTTTGTTGTACCAATTTGTATCCTTAATTTGCTGCAGAAACTCCTCCCCTTATTCTTCTTCTTCTTCTTCTTGATTCTCACTTTCTCTTTCTCTCTCTCGTGAAATACTGTAACACCCGTGATTTTCGGGTAAGTACGACTTTGATTCAGGAGGAATCGATCTTGTAAGGAAATTATGGAAAATAGGATTTGGAGTTAAATCCTAGTTTTTATTGTCTTGTTGGATGGGGAATTCGGATACGAGTCTAACGGTCCTTTCCGGAGCAAAAACGTAGCTATAACGAATAAGTTATGGTCGAAACCGCGTTTTAGAAGGGAACCAAACAGAAGCTGGCGCCGATCTTGGCGCCGATTGATCGGCGCCGAGCACCTGGACGAAATAAATTCGAGTGTTAACCCCTTTTCTCCCTTTCTTTTTCATCCCCTCATCCCTCTCTCGATTTTCTTCACTTCCCTCACCCTCTCTCAGCCGATTTCTCTCAAGAAACACCATCCCTTCCCTCTCCTTCCTCATTTCTTCACGAAATCGAACCCTTTACCACCATTGATGATCGTTTTAGGAGTTTGAAGCTTTTGGGAGTTTTGGAGTTCTTCCTTGACGGATTCAAGTGATTAAGGTAATTCCTTGTTAGATTGTTGTTATAGTTCACTTCCCTTCCGTTTTGTGATGTTGTGGGTTGAATTTGGTGGCGATCGGTTGGGGGAATCGTTATCCCCTTTATGTTTGGAACTAGGGTTTGATAAATTGGGGGTTTTGGTGTGTTTGGGTTGGATGACAATTCCTTATGGTTGGATCGTGATATTGATGGTTGGGATTTCATGGATCTAGGTTTTTGGAAGATTTGGCTTGAAGATGTAAACTTCATCAAAGGAGCATACGTTGGAGAAACCCTAGATTTAGCTTAAATCTAGCAAGGTGAGTTCAAGTTACTTTACGAAAACTTTGTACATGCCAAAATGATATTTTTCAACCATATGTGTGTTTTACTTGAAAAATGGTTATGTGGAGTTATTTGACTAGTTTAACTCTTTTGAAAATGTGTATCTTCATAAATGTGTAAAACACCCATATTTGGGGTTTTTGGATTTTTAGATGGGTTTAATCTATAACTTGTATTTAAAGGATTAATTGTTCAAAATGATGTTATTTGATTGTTTAATCATGGAGTGTAAATGATTTTGACAAAACAATTGGGAAAGTACACTTTAAGTGTTATGTGTTATTTTGGAAGGATATTTGTGAATTCGTTGGAAATGAGGGCCTTCCCGATCCAGTTCGTTATTTTGGGAGTTAATGTTGGTTTTGGTGGTACTTGTTACTTAACCGAAGTTTAAACGGATTTTATGCAAGGATGACCAATATTGTGGGTCTAGCATGTTTAGAGCGTTGTGCTCTGTTTTGACTTTGAAATAGTCTTGGGACATTTGTCCAACTTTGGGTAACTTATGAATGAGTTTTATTAATGAATGATGTATTGAGGAATTTCATGTTTTGAACGCATTTGCGTATATGTTTGGGGTCGTCTAATATGTTAGACCTTGTTAGCTATGGATCCATAGGTATTTGAGTTCCCCTTAGTCTCGCGGGCAATGAGCTCAGTTTACGAGACCTTAATTTCTTTTTATAGCACGGAATAGGCATCGTTTGTCGTGATAAGTAAGGCGTGGGCCTATATGGTCGGGCGTCGTCTCATGGACAGTAAGTTGTAATTCCATTCATGTGCTTAGCACGGGATAGGCATCGGGATCCATGATAAGTAAGGCGTGGGCCGTATGTCGGGCGTCAGTCTCGTGGACAGGTTTGTTCCATGATAAGTAAGGCGTGGACCTCTGGGCCGGGAGTCGTCTCATGGGCAGTAAGGTGTAATCCCAAATGTGCTGTCGTGGATTTGGAGTGACCCAATGTATAGACCTGGAGTGGTTGAAGTTGGGGGCTTCCTAGTCTCGTGGGCAATAGACATGTAGTGATTGAGCCCCATCTAAGAGAATAATCCACGTGTGTTTGTTTTATTGCATTGTAGGTGGGTGACCCACTTATGTGTTCCGTCAAGCACGATGCATACGGGTCTCCCCCGTCACCGAAAGGTGTTGTTTTGGGTATTTGTGTTAATCCATGTTTTCGGTGACGTTTTATATTTATGAAAGATGCTTCCCCGCTGTGGAAGGTTATGAATTCTATATAATTCATGTATTTAAATGCCTTGGAATATTAACAGAATTTAACCGGTTTGTATTATGTTCAAAGGGGCATTTTATTAAAAGGATGGTTTCCACTAATTATGGGATTCGTGCTTATCGTCAACCATTTTGGAGGTTTGACCTCAATTAGATTTACTCATAAATTGGTGTGGGTGGAAAGTGAACGTTTTACGGTAAAGTAAACTTGTTTTGGAATCATGACTAAACTCCTGCTTTTATGATTTACGTTTTTATAGTCATGATAAAATGCTTGAACTCACTAGGCGTAAGCCTAACACTTTTTATTTCTTTTATTTTGTCGGCATGTGCAACAGGATCAGGTTGGGGTAGCTCTAGCTACATCGTGAAGTGGCAAATGCTAGTATAGTGCACGAGAGGTGAATATCTTAAGTTATGTTCCGCATTTACCCTTGGAAAGTAGCACTTGTATTTGGAGTAAGCGGTGTCCGAAGCGAGTTTAGTCTTGGTAATAAGACTTATGTAGTATGTATTGCTTGGAGATAACCATTGTTTGTAATTGGAAGTATTTTACTTATTGTTTCAGAGGTAATATCAAAAAAAAATTAAATTAGTTGCTCTTTTTAAATTTGAGGGTGTAACAAATACACACACACACAACCAATATCCAAGTAAAGTGAAGATATCATCTTCTTTTACTTCTTTTTATGCAATAAGGCGGTGGGTGGAATTGAAGTTTCACCACTCACCCCTAAACTTCCATCTAAAGACAACTTTGCCCCCTTAAATTTCAAATTAAAATTAAAGTTTACCCCTTAACTTATAACTCCTTAAAAACAGTAACATAACCTATTCGGGAATAAACTCTAAAATTAATCTATCACATAAACAACCATACTTTATCAAATAATTATACTCAAATTATTCAATAACTCCAAACATCATCTTTTACAAAAACCGAGATGTTACAATACTCCCCAACTTGAAAATGATTCTGTCCTCGAAATCAAAGCTAGGTAAACAAATGAGGATATTTAATCCTCATATCCTCTTCCAACTCTAAGGTCATATTAACACCTCAATGATGTAATACCACACCCTTAGGTCACAATTTTTTAACTGGTCTTTCTATAACCCCTTACAGTTCCTCCAAACAACTACTCTTACCATCCATTATTATTTTAGTAAGTGAAATCACCTCATACCAATCATGAAATATTTTGTACATCTCTTCACTTTAAGTCTTACAAACCTCCTTAGAGTAACTGTTATCATCAAATCCTTATCCGACTATTTCTTGGTCTACCATACCGTTATCATTTCTCTCATGCTTACACGGAACATCCACCACACATAGCTACAGTCCAAAAGGAAAGTTTCTCTAGAATCATTAGCTAAGACCTTTAGCCAAGTCCTCATAACACCGAGAACTGCATTCAATGCATTTCTTCACATCCAAGGACTACTCCAACACTCTTGACTAAACTTCATAACGAAATACTACAACTTAACGGTTACAGTATTCTTTTCGATAATAAAACAAAATATAAAAACTCACCTAAAATCTAATGGAATCGAGAAGAACAAAAGTTCTCCTTTCACCCCATCATCACCACAACTCAATCTCCAGGTCTCAAAATAACATTAATGTATACTACCTGAAAATCCACGTACTTTAAATCAAGCATACTTATCACTTTTGAATACTTCAATAATTACGGCAAACCATCATTACCTCCATGATAGTTCATTTCTTCGGTACAAAATGTTACTATTTCTTCACTCCTCTCTCGCACCACACGACCATATTGCAACCAAGCACTAAAGGGTTGCATGTCAAGGAAAAAAATTCCATTGAATCTGTAGTATGACTACATTCTTAAGTCCGATCTTTCTATCATTGCTTCCCCATATTAGTGTGGAATACTACCCTCCAAACATTACTTGTCTCTTTCTCCTAACTTTTCCCCATGCCAATAACTTATTCTCATTACCAAGCAGTTGTACCAAAATTCTAACTTACGGCATTCATTCAAGTCACCTTTAAAACTACAACACCGATCAAAGCTACTACATATTCTTTGATATTCAACTAATACTTTCTCAGAAAATTCTTTCACACCTAAGAAGCAACTTCCATTCCTTAAGGATTTTGCATCTACTACACCACATTTTGACTAACACACCCATCATCTTCTTTAAACTTCCAGTGTTTCAAAAACATAAACTTACTTAGTGACTCACACCATCAAAATCACTTTGGATAAACATCCACCACCACCCCAACATTCTATTCTGATGTTTAGCCATATGTTCCAACAACTTTATTGACAAATAAAACACTTCATCCGAAATTTCCGAAAAAGACCTTCCTCTAATGCTTCCTCTTTCTAACTTCTCATTACATACCGGTTGACACATTTATCTTGGCAATTAATGTCATTACTCGGTCGTACATTCTCCACCCATAACATCTCACAACAGACCAGGTCTCTCATGGTTATCCGTACACAATTCAAATTTTCCTTCATGTTCTCCTGCATAATTAATCGAGTCTATTTCACTGATATATTTTTTCCCAGCTTTAGTTGAACCACAACTCACGGGTTTCTAATTAAATTTAATCTTACCCGTTTCTTGTTAACTCTTTGTGATTCCAGACCATTACATAAACATGGCATAATCCCTCACAGATCGACATAGTCTATACACTTACTTCATTTGTACCTAATACGTACCCCTTTATAAACCATCCACACCGTAAGTAAAATGCTCATCTATAACAATAGTCTTTCACTATCCTAACACCGCTACAAGGTGATCCTTTAACTTTTAATCTTTCGATTCAAAACTTAACATTCATACATGACCTCAAAAGAATAACCAATGTATTCCCACCATGTAAACTTCAATTATAATACAATCCATGTAATTCTAACCCCAAGCCTACGTCGAGCTTATTAAACCAGGCGAATACCCTCAAGACTCAACCGAGCCCAAAACCGAGCCATATGCTCAAAGGATTTAATAATCATTTATCAATATCAACTCATGCAATTTAAATACGTCTAACTCACATCATAATTATTGCACAACCACAATAAACTCTAAAAGTGTATTTTGACCATATAGCTTTCACTTACGCAATAAATTAATCAAGATCTCTTTCACTCGCGATTTATTCGTCAATCGCTCAAATTGACTATCTGTAACATCCCCAGCCCACCGTACACGATATTGTCCGCTTTGCGTATACCCTCTGCATAACAGCATACCGGTACCGCTCACGGTTTTGTTCATGTCCGCACAGGCATACACGAGACGCACCCAGACCGCACCCAGTGACAGGCAAAAAGGCCTCATACATCTTAAGCAACTATCGACTTCAACGTCAAAAGTCGCATGTCGATACTTTCTTAACCTATTCTTTAACAAGGGTCCTTAACTGAACCTAATCCTTACCACATATCATAATCCAATTCACATCCCATCGTCTTCCTCTCAAATTTATTCATGCATCGTTAATATCACAAGATCACCATAAATTCTTATTTAACCTCGAGGATATTTTCCTTTTTATCTCACCACACTACTCATAGCGAGTTGCTAATTCCATCACCTTAATGACTACTAATCCTTCCTTCGGACGCAACCGTCCCTTGGCAACTGTATTTCTAATTACCAAACAAGGGTACAGACCTTCTTACAACCGACACTAAAGTCCACTTTCGATCCTCCCACTATCCACCTCTCCTTTTGAACACAAATACCAAAACTATAAACATTCTCCCATGATTTATCCAACGCCTCTCCACTCTTGGAGTTCTTTCTTAACTTATAGTGTAATACTCTATGACCTAGTGAGTTCATAGTCTTCATGCATGACAACGTGATAAATAAATCATTTCACACATTTTCTCATCTTAACGAACAATGCTTGAAACAACTTGGGCACACATGACCCTAACATCCTCATAACTTCAATGTACTGCACAACGATCTCGAGAACCGTTTGCATACAACTTTCCATAAAATTTAATATTTCTCAACCAAAATGATGTTGTTACGATAGTAATATTTTTAAAAGAAAATATTTTCATACTATAAAAAGTTTAAAAGAATTTTCCAACCCAAAGCAAGCTAGTCGGTTCTCACTTGATATCATCAAGTTAATACTTTTGTTGGTTACAAAGGTTTTGCTAACCAACGTTTTCTTGGCCTTTTTACAATTAACTTTTTTTTAAACGAAATATTTTGCAAGTTGCTAAATCCAAAATTTCATTGTGCACCAAAATGAAATTCTCTTTCTTATAATACACATTTGCACATGCAACTCATCCTTGAAAAAAATTGTTATTTATGCATTTATCTTAAAATCATGAAAACTCATGTAGCACACTCACTAGGACACCATGCATAAAACTTTACTCGCAAATGAAGGCTACTCACTCAAACAAGGTCAATCGTTTCACTCACGCAACTTATCATTGACACTGTACTTCCGACCAGTGGTTGCCCTCTCGGTCTTGTAACACTTGCTATCCATGCGTTCCACGGCCCACTTACTCAATCATTTCATATTATTTCCATTTTGATCAATCACCTTACATTCTATCTCTACACATTTCCATCCGCCTATTACAGGTTGCCTCGGCGGGCTTTCATAAGTCCCGCCAATTATAGGTTGTCCTTCCAATCCCCAAATCATTTACTTATCTATTCTCAAAGAATTGAAGGACCTTGGTGGCATATCCACCATCGTTCTGCTATAACACAAAGGGATAACCATAAGAAATGGTTATACGAATATAAACATACTAAACGTACTTTACCGCTAATCAGTCACTGTAACAATTTAGAAACAAGTATGCTTGTGTAATAATATATTCATAATAACAGTAGCTAATTGAAATTGCGAACATATCATACATGAGAATTCTCATTACCATTGTTACAGTACTAACTTCGCGTATTTCTGTCGACTCTAAGACTACCCAGTCTTAGTACTTCTACCCATAACTCACAGATCATAACTTAATTCATCACAGCTTAAGTCTAGGTATCTCAAAATCATACCTAGTTCGCTTAAACTACAACTCTGATACCATATTGTAACACCCTAAAAACAGGGTCAATTTAAACCTTAAAAATTGCCACAAGTTATGATCGTAAAACTTCAAACTTCTATAACCTGAGGATCAAATGTAAAGGTTTTATATACAGTACATCTAATTCAAATAACCTATTAATCTAATCATGCATCATAATCAGATTAATTAAGTTATCTAATCCTTTGTCCCAAAAGCATCAAAAGAACAGCTAGATCCTCCGTTATCTCTAAGTTTAAGTCTTTCCAAAAGATCCTCATCACACTTTCCCGCTTACTTCCCGGAGCTTATACCTGGTAAGAAAATTCAACTTGAAACATTAGGCTTTCGCCTAGTGAGGATATTCAAATCAAATTAAAGTTAAACAATTAAAATCTCAATAGATACATCAAACCTGTTCTCGCCCATCTTACCGTACAATTAACTCCTTTCAACACTGGGAATCTACCTCACTCCCATACTTATGACTAATTCGCCTAGTCATAATATCACTAACGAGAGTTTACTATAAATCATCCCAGATTCAAAGTCATTACTCTTATCTAAGAAATTACAAGTCAAAACCTGCCTATTTCTTAATCCGGAAGTAGAGATTACAAATTACTTTATGCCTATCTCTAATCTTCCTTTCACAACGGGAAATCTCCGATCTTCCCTATAAAATGGAAATCTCCGATCTTCCATTCGAAATGGGAATTACAAATCAAAATCTTCCTATTCCACATTTCACGTCCTCACCATCTCAGAATCACTGACCCCAATGGGATTAATATATCGCGATACACAACCGGGGCCCTCACGATGATTCAAGATACGCTCGTTCACTAGAAATTACATCCCTTGGTCAAATGGCAAGTATTTCGGTTCCCATTAGACCGTACCCAGGTGCCCTACTATGACCGGATGCCTATTTCTAGCAATCGCCACACAATACATAAGTATTATTACCCTTACTATTATATATGTATAACATACAATAAATTCATATCCAAAACATATTCTATATATATAAACATTTATAAAGAATATTAATAGTCTTGACCCCTTGACTTCTTAACTATCCCCTCATTGCTTTTTAGCACGGGGATCAACATCTCATAACTTTTAGTCATCTAATTGGACTCATTACTAATTAAGACGAGTCCTTAATAACATGTTCAGACATACATATTATACATCTATTTCAATATCAGTTGCTGGATTTTAAAGAGAGTTGAATAAACTCACCTGGTATGAAGTCACACTTCTTTTATTTCTTTTAAAGACGTAGGAACTTCTGTCTTCACCACCACAGTTTACTGTAATATCCAATATACACATATACTGATATTAAATTACAAAATATAACTCTTTAAAACTAAGAATCCTTATCATCTAAAAATCTTCGTCTTAAGTCGCAACCAACTAATATTAAAACTCTTGTCGCAATGCACAGTGCAAGTCACAATCAACTACTGCGACATGGTCACCATGTCGCAACCTTCTATTGCGATTTCAACCCCAAGTCGCAACCTTCTATTGCGACTTCAACCCCAAGTCGCAACCTTCTATTGCGACTTCACCACCAAGTCACAACCTTCTATTGCGACTTCACCACCAAGTCGCAACCTTCTATTGCGACTTCACTTCCTTGGCGTTCTTAAGGCTGCGACATTCATGAATGTCGCAATGCACTGTTGCGACATGCTTGAATGTCTCAACCCACTGAAATTATCTAAAACCCAGATTTATACTTTTAAGCTATGTTTGATTCTGAAAATAAGCAGATATGTTTAATACTCCTAACATAACATATCTACAAACTCAGATTCTCATAATCATTAAAAACATCAATACCCAATTCTAAACTCAAAGAATTTATTTCTATATAAATACAACTATCCATAACAAAGCTTATGATTAAAACATACCTTTGTTGTACCAATTTGTATCCTTAATTTGCTGCAGAAACTCCTCCCCTTATTCTTCTTCTTCTTCTTCTTCTTGATTCTCACTTTCTCTTTCTCTCTCTCGTGAAAT
Organism: Saussurea involucrata; assembly: GCA_033807775.1. Taxonomy (NCBI): domain Eukaryota; kingdom Viridiplantae; phylum Streptophyta; class Magnoliopsida; order Asterales; family Asteraceae; genus Saussurea; species Saussurea involucrata. The sequence goes on along the minus strand of CM066327.1, from coordinate 11,862,733 downwards.
ACACACACACACAACCAATATCCAAGTAAAGTGAAATATCATCTTCTTTTACTTCTTTTTATGCAATAAGGCGGTGGGTGGAATTGAAGTTTCACCACTCACCCCTAAACTTCCATCTAAAGACAACTTTGCCCCCTTAAATTTCTAATTAAAATTAAAGTTTACCCTTAACTTATAACTCCTTAAAAACAATAACATAACCTATTCGGGAATAAACTCTAAAATTAATCTATCACATAAACAACCATACTTTATCAAATAATTATACTTAAATTATTCAATAACTCCAAACATCATCTTTTACAACAACCGAGATGTTACACCAAGCGACCTAACAACAACTAAAACGTCCCACGGACAAGGAAAACACAACAAAAAACAGACGGAACAAAATCAAAAAGCACCCGCCGAAGGGGTTTCTCCCCGTCTTCCCACGAGATCATAAAAGATGGGCATCTAGCCAAAACCCACCCAAAGGACCTTGATGCCAAAAGATGATACAAAAAACACCCCAAACTCTTAAGATCCTTCCGACTTTCATGATATTTCCCCAAGTCGGACCCCTATTTTGAAAATGAAAGCCCAGACTCCGTTAGACTTCTGTCACGCCCGTAAATACATCTGATGACCATAACTCAAAGAGCTTTGTCCTCACAAAGAAAACGCCACCACCATTTCCCTAAGAGACTCAAATTACGAGCCTTACGACTACCTATATTAATACCCCCTCTCGAAGTCTTTAAGAACATCTGCCCACTTTACCCAAGCCAATTTTGAAGCCTTGTCAACCCCCCCCCCCCCCCCCCAGCCCCAAAAGAAGTATTTTCTCACAATTTAAGTCTTCAAGATAACAATTTTATTCTATTTATGTCCTCATAACAACTTTATTCTATTTTCCATTTAAAAATCAAATAGTGAAATAGTGTTATATGTTATATTATATATACATGTGTGTATGTATACAAACGTCTCTATGAATTGCTCTCCCCAATATGGTGAAGCCCCAATGAACCCCTCATGCCCGACATTCATCTCATTTGTCCCACCTTAACCTTCCTTCCATTGGGATAAATGAGAAAATGATGAGAATCAACATCCAAACACGCTAGAATAACATTTTGATTCAAACAACAAGTTTCAAGCTTATCAACAACACTTCTAATTGTACGGAGAGAGAGAACATTTTTTTTTAATTGTGGTAGGAAACTGGTTCTAGATTTTATGAGAGAGTAATGTTTCAAACTGATGGCTCTTGGACTAATATGAGCGTACTCATTTCATCCATAGAGTCGACCTCCATCTTCAATCAACTTAGGGTTTGAGTTTTTATGGAGATGATGGTTGGCTTGGCCCCATTAGGCACCTCATTAATTTCGACAAACACCTCCAATAATACATATCTATTTATATTTAATTCAATGCCTTTTATTGATGGAAATATTAACATATTATTTTTCTTTCTTTTTTTTCCACTAATTTTAGCATACAAGAAAATTTTAACATATTATTTATATTTAATTCAATGCCTTTATCTTCTTTCTTATCATTGCTTCATTTTAGCATACACGATAACATAGTTGTTGAAGTAAAAAACAATTTTTTTTATATTTTAGCTTAGCTGTCGAAAAATGTTTTAAACTCAACTTTTTAAGAAAGCGAACTAATATTTTAATCTCTCCACTAATAAAAGACGTTGAAGTAAAAATATTTAGAATAAAAAAATAATATTTTATTAATATATAAATTATTTTAATAACATAATCAATATTACAGTATCTAGAATAAAATAACTCTTAGAAGTAGTTTTTTTATAAATTTTAATTTTTGATGTTTTATTAAAAAAGAAGAAGGGGAAAGTCCAATAAAACCCAACGAACTTTAACATTAGGATTGATTAAGTCCTTGGACAATTTTTAGGAACAAATAAACCATTGCACTTTTCAGAACCTATTAAATAAACAATTGGACCTTTTAAAACCTGTTACATACATCCTTATGACTTCTAAAATTGATTAATATGTTAGAAAATATTTGGAAAAATACGAAAAAATTAAACAAAGTTACAATGACTTCTCATTGTGGAAGTGAAAGATCTTTTCTCAAACATACAAGTCATTGTTCACCGAAATTGTTCTCACAATTTCGGTGGACATATCTCCACCGAAACTTCTCTTTATTTCGGCCAAGAAGTCTCAAAGAAGTTTTCTCCAAAGATGATGTCACATATCCCAAAGATGATGTCACATATCTCAAAGATGTGTCACATATCACAAGGCTATCATCGGTGGGATCTCAAAGAAATCTCAAAGAAGCTTTCTCCAAAGATGATGTCACATATCTCAAAGATGTGTCACATATCCCAAATGACATTTTGGTGGGACCTCAAAGAAGCTTCAAAGATGTTTTCTCCAAAGATGTGTCACATATCCCAAGCTTCCTTCGGTGGTGCAATATTTAGAAGACAAATTGAGAAGATATTTTCTACATGGATAAAGTGACATTTTGTCTTATTATCCATTTCCATGCAAAGCTCTTTTCTCATGCATGGGCTCTTCTGACTGTACCTTGTAAAAGGTGACAAGGACTTCACAACTTTCCAGAAGTCAACATCCTCAGCAAGTGTGAAGATGACAAGTGTCCCAAGCATTCAATGCTTGCACACTCCTTGTCACTATAAAAGGAAGAGCTCTCCATACATAAAACACACACATCTTGAGAGACTTTGAAGATTACTGTGAGCTCTTGATATTCTACGCAAACTGGAAGAATTCTCTAAGTGCAAGAATTTCCAGTTTGCTTGAAAAACTTTATAGCTTTGTTCTAAGTGTTCTTAGTTATTTTGTTGTATACTTTGTGTAAGATTGTTAGAATAGTTTATCTGTTCTTTTCCGCAACAGTCTTAAGTTTTCTATGTGTAATTCTTGTTGAAAGATTTTCAATAAAAAGAATTAAAATTGTGAAAATTTTGAGTATTGTATTCAACCCCCCCTTTCTACAATACTTGTTATAGCCATCTGGGACTAACAAGTGGTATCAGAGCAGAAAGTTTAATTCCATAAACTTGATCTGCGATGGCTGCCTCCTCTTCCTCTACTGTTGAAAACTCTTTTCAAAATAACTTTTCTGAAAATGGCTCCATATCAAAACCTCCTAAGTTCAATGCTAACAACTTCTCTTTGTGGAAAAGCCGCATGATGCTGTTCATGGAAGGAGTGGATACTAGATATCCAACCATTCTCCAAGAGGGACCCTTAATCCCCAAAGTTTGGGCTCGCTATGAAACGCAGAGGCCTGGTAAAGAAACCATGGAAAAAGATAATTCTGATGATTCGTCTGATGTAGAAAAATCTGCTGCTACTGGTCGTTACATTCTTAAAAATCCTAAGAAATACACTGATGAGGAAAAACGGCTTGTGTCTCTTGATTCTAAAGTTAGAACTATCATTGCTCTCTCTCTTCCTGATGAAGTGTACCACTCTCTGGTAAATCGCTCTACTGCCAAAGAGATGTGGTCCACTCTGTGTGTTTTGTACGAAGGTACAAATGAAGTTAAAAAGAGCAGAAAGATTGCTCTTGTTAGAAATTATGAACTCTTTGCTTTTGAAAAAGGAGAACCTCTTCCTAGCTTCTATAATCGCTTCAACTCTCTTTTAAATGATCTTAAGTTGTTGGGCAGAGTCTATGATAATGAGGAAGTCTTGTGCAAGTTCATGGATTGTCTTCCAGATTTTTGGGAAAATATATGTACTTGCATCAAAACTACCAAGGACCTTGAGTTCATGCCCTTAACTGTTCTTTATGGAACTCTTTTCAACTATGAGCAGACGAAACTGCATAGGTTTTCAAAGAACTCTTCTCTTGCTCTCCTAAGTGACTCTTCCAAAAAGACTAAGTGTTTACCAAAAATCACCTACCCATCTGACTCTGATCATGATAGTCAAGAAGATCCCAATGATCATTCGGAGGCATATCTTAGTGATGCTGAGAATGAATGTGAGGAAACTTCAATTGGTAAATTATCTGATGAAATGGCCATGTTGGATGGGTATTCTAAATCCAAATCCTACCACCCTTCTAGAAAATCTAAGCCTCTCTCCAAACACTCTTCTTTGGACAAATCTAATGAGGAATGTTTTAACTGTGGTAAAAAGGGTCATTTTGCTTCTGAGTGTAAAAGTAAACATTTTGAAAGACCCAAAACTGCTTCCTCAGGCCGACTCTCCTCAAAATCGGGAAGATCCAAATATGATTCCCAAAAGTTCAACCAATCTTTCTCTTCTGCAGATTCTGACAGGGCCGAAAGATACAAGGAGAAATACAAGAGAGAAAAGGAAAGAAATGAAAGACTTGTTAGGAGAGGAAAGGGTCTGCCTGCTAAATCTTATGATTTGGCAGATGAACCCACATCTGAAAGCGAATGACTCCTCAACTGCTCTTGTATCAGCTAAGTGATTCTCCTCCTCTCCACAGGTTCACCCATTTCTATCTCTCTCTGATGCTGAAAAGATTGAAGCATTTAATTCTGTATCTATTGTCTTTAGATGATGCATCCTTCTCTTCTAACTCATGCAAAATATTTTCTAACTCTGAAAAATGAAAGCTTTTGGGTGTTGATTCCTTCTGAAAAATAAATTCCTTATTTTTTTGTTAAAAATACCTGTGTGACATCTCCTATCGATTTTCCTTCTGTGTGTCTCAAATTGTCTATTTCAAAAGAAAAGATTTTTGTCCTCCCAAATCTTGATAAAGGAATTTTAGGAGCTGCACCCCAATTCTTTGTTACCTCATCAAATTCCTTGAGCAAAAGTAAGGAAAAATGTCAAGTTTCTAAAAGGATCTTTCCTCATAGAAAATTCTATATCTGTGGTGCTACTTTTCATTTTGCCAAAGACTGCCAGAAAGAAAGAACTGATCTAAAGTGACCCCAACCCCTTTCTTCTAACCCAAAAGGACCCACCTTCAAAATGGGTACCTGGAAATCAAATTCTTTGTGATTGCAGATTTTGAGCTGGGCAGATGGATCTATGTGAACAAGTGAGAAAGTTGACAAAACCTTAGAATTCTTTACTCTCATGACATCATAAGCATGATGATGTCATTCTCATGACATCACCATCTCCAATCTCTTAAAATTCCATTTCTTTTCTAAACCTCACCACCGAACCAAAAATTCATCATCTTCCACCAAATATTCTTTTTCACCACCTTTTCTCTCTCCTCCTTCAATCACTTCAAAACAATAACAATCCATCTTTTTGTGATGACACCCATCTCCACCGAAATCCCAAACCATGCAATCACCACCTCCTCTTTTCTATATTTTTCTTCCACAATTTCTCTATCTTGCTGCCGACACAAACCAAAACCATATCCCACCATACTTTACTTCCCATCATATGTTTTGCCTCCTCGATCGGTGGTACCCCTCAAATTCGGTGGAACCCTTCAAATTCGGTGGAACCATTCACAGATCCACCACCGAATCTCCACCGATCTCTAAGCTCGGTGGTACCCCTCTAATTCAGTGAAACCCTTCTAATTTCGGTACAATCCTTCAAACTCCTCGGTGGAATCTTCACGCTTGATCCACCACCGATACTTCAAATCCTCGGTGACATCCTCACACCGATCCACCACCGATCTACACCGAATCTCCACCGATCCACCACTGAATCTCCACCGATCCACCACCTAGATTTCCTCTACCGATTCTCTCCCCACCAATTTTATCTAGCTTCTCATATACTCTTCCTCTCACCTAACCCAACTTCCTATGTGTCATCTCCTCATCCCATCTCTTTTTCCATCATTTTTCACTCTTGGTTTGCAACCCATTTCTCCTTTCATAAAATCCACCCACTACAAACTCTTCTGCAGATGTCACCCCAAATCCTCAAACTCAATCTTTTGGGTCATCAAAATTGGAAGATGAAATTCCAATCTTTTCTTCACTTTGAAGGTTCTCTCCATAATGACTTAGAAGACTTTCTCCACACTCTGCTGAAGATGTCTTAGAAGTTTTCCTTCAACCTCTTCAAGAAATTACACCGAATTTTTGTCTATCTCTTGCGAATTTTCGGTGGGAATGATCAAAAAAAAAAAAATTACTACTGATTTTCCACCGAAAATCCTACCGAAAATAGCCAATTTCCGGTGGATTCTCCTTAATTTTCGGTGGAAAGGCAAAAAAAAAAAAATCTACTGATTTTCCACCGAAAATCCTACCGAAAATTGCCAATTTTCGGTGGGATCTCCTTAATTTTCGGTGGGAAAGTTTAAAAAAAATAAATAAATAAAAAAAATTTACTGATTTTCCACCGAAAATTGCCAATTTTCGGTGGGATCTCCTTAATTTTCGGTGGGAAAGTTTAAAAAAAAAAATTACTGATTTTCAACCGAAAATTGCCAATTTTCGGTGGGATCTCCTTAATTTTCGGTGGGAATGCAAAAAAAAAAAAATAGTCTTGGTTCTGGCCGATCTTTTCATTTTCTCTTGGTGTTTTTCCTACATCGGCCGCTGAGGGGGAGAATTCATCTGAGGGGGAGCAACATAAACCCTCAGTACTCATATATAGCGACCAACTTGAAAAAATGAGGAAATCGACGGACCGGTCAAGGGGGAGCACTTCAGTCCGGGCGGATCTAACTGAGGGGGAGTAACACAAAGACCGACTGATCTAACTGAGGGGGAGCAAATAAAAGACAAGTTGATGATGCTAAACAGGAAAAGGTGTCAAGATGCAACAGATGGGCAGATGCATCCTGAGGCTGATTCACTCAAACTCAACCCTCCTCAAAGTTTGTCACTATAATGGGTTGTCTCCTATCAAAACCCACAAATTCTCTTGGCTGAAATCTTTTGGAGTAAGTGAATGACTTGAAGATTTGAAACATCTGAAGAAAAGCAAAAGTGCCTGAAAGATAAAGTTCTTCAACACATCAACAGGCTGCTGATCAAAATGAAGAATCCTCAAGCCAGACACAAGTTTCAACTCGCCCCTCCAAAGATGCAAGTAATATTCATTCTGTTCATATTGTTTATACTGTTTATACTTCTTTCCCTTTCCTTTCAATTATTTGTACAGCTATACCTTTTTATTTTTTCTCATATGTAAATATCATATATACATACAAAAAAAAATGGACTGTGTGAAAAAGAACCCAAAAAAAAAAGTAAAGAAGGGTCAACATGCATTATTCACTGTCTTACTCATGTTTTTCTAAGTATGGATGTCATCATCAAATAGGGGGAGATTGTTGGGTCATCAAGATTTGAAGATGACCTCATGATCTCCTTTTATACTTTGAAAAACATTTTATACTTAGAGAAATTTTGGATGCATGGTTCTTTGTAATGGCTTGTACAAGATATCAAATGTTTGGTGAAGTCAAAGATCAACCAAAGTCAAGATTAAAGATTCTCTCATTGTGGAAGTGAAAGATCTTTTCTCAAACATACAAGTCATTGTTCACCGAAATTGTTCTCACAATTTCGGTGGACATATCTCCACCGAAACTTCTCTTTATTTCGGCCAAGAAGTCTCAAAGAAGTTTTCTCCAAAGATGATGTCACATATCCCAAAGATGATGTCACATATCTCAAAGATGTGTCACATATCACAAGGCTATCATCGGTGGGATCTCAAAGAAATCTCAAAGAAGCTTTCTCCAAAGATGATGTCACATATCTCAAAGATGTGTCACATATCCCAAATGACATTTTGGTGGGACCTCAAAGAAGCTTCAAAGATGTTTTCTCCAAAGATGTGTCACATATCCCAAGCTTCCTTCGGTGGTGCAATATTTAGAAGACAATTTGAGAAGATATTTTCTACATGGATAAAGTGACATTTTGTCTTATTATCCATTTCCATGCAAAGCTCTTTTCTCATGCATGGGCTCTTCTGACTGTACCTTGTAAAAGGTGACAAGGACTTCACAACTTTCCAGAAGTCAACATCCTCAGCAAGTGTGAAGATGACAAGTGTCCCAAGCATTCAATGCTTGCACACTCCTTGTCACTATAAAAGGAAGAGCTCTCCATACATAAAACACACACATCTTGAGAGACTTTGAAGATTACTGTGAGCTCTTGATATTCTACGCAAACTGGAAGAATTCTCTAAGTGCAAGAATTTCCAGTTTGCTTGAAAAACTTTATAGCTTTGTTCTAAGTGTTCTTAGTTATTTTGTTGTATACTTTGTGTAAGATTGTTAGAATAGTTTATCTGTTCTTTTCCGCAACAGTCTTAAGTTTTCTATGTGTAATTCTTGTTGAAAGATTTTCAATAAAAAGAATTAAAATTGTGAAAATTTTGAGTATTGTATTCAACCCCCCCTTTCTACAATACTTGTTATAGCCATCTGGGACTAACAAGTGGTATCAGAGCAGAAAGTTTAATTCCATAAACTTGATCTGCGATGGCTGCCTCCTCTTCCTCTACTGTTGAAAACTCTTTTCAAAATAACTTTTCTGAAAATGGCTCCATTTCAAAACCTCCTAAGTTCAATGCTAACAACTTCTCTTTGTGGAAAAGCCGCATGATGCTGTTCATGGAAGGAGTGGATACTAGATATCCAACCATTCTCCAAGAGGGACCCTTAATCCCCAAAGTTTGGGCTCGCTATGAAACGCAGAGGCCTGGTAAAGAAACCATGGAAAAAGATAATTCTGATGATTCGTCTGATGTAGAAAAATCTGCTGCTACTGGTCGTTACATTCTTAAAAATCCTAAGAAATACACTGATGAGGAAAAACGGCTTGTGTCTCTTGATTCTAAAGTTAGAACTATCATTGCTCTCTCTCTTCCTGATGAAGTGTACCACTCTCTGGTAAATCGCTCTACTGCCAAAGAGATGTGGTCCACTCTGTGTGTTTTGTACGAAGGTACAAATGAAGTTAAAAAGAGCAGAAAGATTGCTCTTGTTAGAAATTATGAACTCTTTGCTTTTGAAAAAGGAGAACCTCTTCCTAGCTTCTATAATCGCTTCAACTCTCTTTTAAATGATCTTAAGTTGTTGGGCAGAGTCTATGATAATGAGGAAGTCTTGTGCAAGTTCATGGATTGTCTTCCAGATTTTTGGGAAAATATATGTACTTGCATCAAAACTACCAAGGACCTTGAGTTCATGCCCTTAACTGTTCTTTATGGAACTCTTTTCAACTATGAGCAGACGAAACTGCATAGGTTTTCAAAGAACTCTTCTCTTGCTCTCCTAAGTGACTCTTCCAAAAAGACTAAGTGTTTACCAAAAATCACCTACCCATCTGACTCTGATCATGATAGTCAAGAAGATCCCAATGATCATTCGGAGGCATATCTTAGTGATGCTGAGAATGAATGTGAGGAAACTTCAATTGGTAAATTATCTGATGAAATGGCCATGTTGGATGGGTATTCTAAATCCAAATCCTACCACCCTAAAATCTAAGCCTCTCTCCAAACACTCTTCTTTGGACAAATCTAATGAGGAATGTTTTAACTGTGGTAAAAAGGGTCATTTTGCTTCTGAGTGTAAAAGTAAACATTTTGAAAGACCCAAAACTGCTTCCTCAGGCCGACTCTCCTCAAAATCGGGAAGATCCAAATATGATTCCCAAAAGTTCAACCAATCTTTCTCTTCTGCAGATTCTGACAGGGCCGAAAGATACAAGGAGAAATACAAGAGAGAAAAGGAAAGAAATGAAAGACTTGTTAGGAGAGGAAAGGGTCTGCCTGCTAAATCTTATGATTTGGCAGATGAACCCACATCTGAAAGCGAATGACTCCTCAACTGCTCTTGTATCAGCTAAGTGATTCTCCTCCTCTCCACAGGTTCACCCATTTCTATCTCTCTCTGATGCTGAAAAGATTGAAGCATTTAATTCTGTATCTATTGTCTTTAGATGATGCATCCTTCTCTTCTAACTCATGCAAAATATTTTCTAACTCTGAAAAATGAAAGCTTTTGGGTGTTGATTCCTTCTGAAAAATAAATTCCTTATTTTTTTGTTAAAAATACCTGTGTGACATCTCCTACCGATTTTCCTTCTGTGTGTCTCAAATTGTCTATTTCAAAAGAAAAGATTTTTGTCCTCCCAAATCTTGATAAAGGAATTTTAGGAGCTGCACCCCAATTCTTTGTTACATCATCAAATTCCTTGAGCAAAAGTAAGGAAAAATGTCAAGTTTCTAAAAGGATCTTTCCTCATAGAAAATTCTATATCTGTGGTGCTACTTTTCATTTTGCCAAAGACTGCCAGAAAGAAAGAACTGATCTAAAGTGACCCCAACCCCTTTCTTCTAACCCAAAAGGACCCACCTTCAAAATGGGTACCTGGAAATCAAATTCTTTGTGATTGCAGATTTTGAGCTGGGCAGATGGATCTATGTGAACAAGTGAGAAAGTTGACAAAACCTTAGAATTCTTTACTCTCATGACATCATAAGCATGATGATGTCATTCTCATGACATCACCATCTCCAATCTCTTAAAATTCCATTTCTTTTCTAAACCTCACCACCGAACCAAAAATTCATCATCTTCCACCAAATATTCTTTTTCACCACCTTTTCTCTCTCCTCCTTCAATCACTTCAAAACAATAACAATCCATCTTTTTGTGATGACACCCATCTCCACCGAAATCCCAAACCATGCAATCACCACCTCCTCTTTTCTATATTTTTCTTCCACAATTTCTCTATCTTGCTGCCGACACAAACCAAAACCATATCCCACCATACTTTACTTCCCATCATATGTTTTGCCTCCTCGATCGGTGGTACCCCTCAAATTCGGTGGAACCCTTCAAATTCGGTGGAACCATTCACAGATCCACCACCGAATCTCCACCGATCTCTAAGCTCGGTGGTACCCCTCTAATTCAGTGAAACCCTTCTAATTTCGGTACAATCCTTCAAACTCCTCGGTGGAATCTTCACGCTTGATCCACCACCGATACTTCAAATCCTCGGTGACATCCTCACACCGATCCACCACCGATCTACACCGAATCTCCACCGATCCACCACTGAATCTCCACCGATCCACCACCTAGATTTCCTCTACCGATTCTCTCCCCACCAATTTTATCTAGCTTCTCATATACTCTTCCTCTCACCTAACCCAACTTCCTATGTGTCATCTCCTCATCCCATCTCTTTTTCCATCATTTTTCACTCTTGGTTTGCAACCCATTTCTCCTTTCATAAAATCCACCCACTACAAACTCTTCTGCAGATGTCACCCCAAATCCTCAAACTCAATCTTTTGGGTCATCAAAATTGGAAGATGAAATTCCAATCTTTTCTTCACTTTGAAGGTTCTCTCCATAATGCCTTAGAAGACTTTCTCCACACTCTGCTGAAGATGTCTTAGAAGTTTTCCTTCAACCTCTTCAAGAAATTACACCGAATTTTTGTCTATCTCTTGCGAATTTTCGGTGGGAATGATCAAAAAAAAAAAAATTACTACTGATTTTCCACCGAAAATCCTACCGAAAATAGCCAATTTCCGGTGGATTCTCCTTAATTTTCGGTGGAAAGGCAAAAAAAAAAAATCTACTGATTTTCCACCGAAAATTGCCAATTTTCGGTGGGATCTCCTTAATTTTCGGTGGGAAAGTTTAAAAAAAAAAAAAAATTTTACTGATTTTCCACCGAAAATCCTACCGAAAATTGCCAATTTTCGGTGGGATCTCTTTAATTTTCGGTGGGAAAGTTTAAAAAAAAAATTATTGATTTTCAACCGAAAATTGCCAATTTTCGGTGGGAATGCAAAAAAAAAAAATAGTCTTGGTTCTGGCCGATCTTTTCATTTTCTCTTGGTGTTTTTCCTACGTCGGCCGCTGAGGGGGAGAATTCATCTGAGGGGGAGCAACATAAACCCTCAGTACTCATATACAGCGACCAACTTGAAAAAATGAGGAAATCGACGGACCGGTCAAGGGGGAGCACTTCAGTCCGGGCGGATCTAACTGAGGGGGAGTAACACAAAGACCGACTGATCTAACTGAGGGGGAGCAAATAAAAGACAAGTTGATGATGCTAAACAGGAAAAGGTGTCAAGATGCAACAGATGGGCAGATGCATCCTGAGGCTGATTCACTCAAACGCAACCCTCCTCAAAGTTTGTCACTATAATGGGTTGCCTCCTATCAAAACCCACAGATTCTCTTGGCTGAAATCTTTTGGAGTAAGTGAATGACTTGAAGATTTGAAACATCTGAAGAAAAGCAAAAGTGCCTGAAAGATAAAGTTCTTCAACACATCAACAGGCTGCTGATCAAAATGAAGAATCCTCAAGCCAGACACAAGTTTCAACTCGCCCCTCCAAAGATGCAAGTAATATTCATTCTGTTCATATTGTTTATACTGTTTATACTTCTTTCCTTTTCCTTTCAATTATTTGTACAGCTATACCTTTTTATTTTTTCTCATATGTAAATATCATATATACATACAAAAAAAAAATGGACTGTGTGAAAAAGAACCAAAAAAAAAAAGTAAAGAAGGGTCAACATGCATTATTCACTGTCTTACTCATGTTTTTCTAAGTATGGATGTCATCATCAAATAGGGGGAGATTGTTGGGTCATCAAGATTTGAAGATGACCTCATGATCTCCTTTTATACTTTGAAAAACATTTTATACTTAGAGAAATTTTGGATGCATGGTTCTTTGTAATGGCTTGTACAAGATATCAAATGTTTGGTGAAGTCAAAGATCAACCAAAGTCAAGATTAAAGATTCTCTCATTGTGGAAGTGAAAGATCTTTTCTCAAACATACAAGTCATTGTTCACCGAAATTGTTCTCACAATTTCGGTGGACATATCTCCACCGAAACTTCTCTTTATTTCGGCCAAGAAGTCTCAAAGAAGTTTTCTCCAAAGATGATGTCACATATCCCAAAGATGATGTCACATATCTCAAAGATGTGTCACATATCACAAGGCTATCATCGGTGGGATCTCAAAGAAATCTCAAAGAAGCTTTCTCCAAAGATGATGTCACATATCTCAAAGATGTGTCACATATCCCAAAGGACATTTCGGTGGGACCTCAAAGAAGCTTCAAAGATGTTTTCTCCAAAGATGTGTCACATATCCCAAGCTTCCTTCGGTGGTGCAATATTTAGAAGACAAATTGAGAAGATATTTTCTACATGGATAAAGTGACATTTTGTCTTATTATCCATTTCCATGCAAAGCTCTTTTCTCATGCATGGGCTCTTCTGACTGTACCTTGTAAAAGGTGACAAGGACTTCACAACTTTCCAGAAGTCAACATCCTCAGCAAGTGTGAAGATGACAAGTGTCCCAAGCATTCAATGCTTGCACACTCATTGTCACTATAAAAGGAAGAGCTCTCCATACAGAAAACACACACATCTTGAGAGACTTTGAAGATTACTGTGAGCTCTTGATATTCTACGCAAACTGGAAGAATTCTCTAAGTGCAAGAATTTCCAGTTTGCTTGAAAAACTTTATAGCTTTGTTCTAAGTGTTCTTAGTTATTTTGTTGTATACTTTGTGTAAGATTGTTAGAATAGTTTATCTGTTCTTTTCCGCAACAGTCTTAAGTTTTCTATGTGTAATTCTTGTTGAAAGATTTTCAATAAAAAGAATTAAAATTGTGAAAATTTTGAGTATTGTATTCAACCCCCCCTTCTACAATACTTGTTATAGCCATCTGGGACTAACAACTTCTTTATGTATATACAAAAATTCCCTTTAGAATGTAGATGGAGATGTTGGGTAATTTATTACGTATGGCAACTTATTTACTTTTTTTTGAAGGAATAGCGTCATCGACCCTTTCGATCAACTACCACGAACACACGCACACACGCATGCACACCTTCCCGGCGGTATCGGACCTTCCAACTGGAGCAGTCCCCTAGTCCGCCGCGACCGCAGCCCAGCTTACGCTTGGGCCTATTCCCAACCTTATTAGGAAGGGGCGATAGCCCAGTTTTCGACTGGACCACCTAAGGTCGGCCCAACCAAGGTTGGGCGGGTATCTCAGACATGCTTACCACGGAGTTCGAACCCTGGTAGTCAGGGATACCATCTCAGACATGCTTGCAACTTATTTACTTGCAACGAAGAAACATCACAAAGAGAAGGGATAGAGATAGAGCTACAAGAAAAAGAAAACGAAATCGATCACTACATTCAGACCTGGAAGGCGACTGTGGAACGTGGTGCAGCGATGCAGTGGAAATCGACCGGTGGAAGGCGACCGTTAGGCATGGCAACGGGGCGGGGATGGGGCGGGGATCACCATCCCCGGCCCCGGTTTGTTATTACGACCCCCGGCCCCGGTCAATCCCCGGTCAACCTCCGGTCAACCCCGGTCAACACCCGGTTAACATATTTGAAAACATTAAACTTAAATATTTTTAAAAAATATTTAAAATATATAATATATTTAATAAAATATATAATTTTTTATAATATATATATATATACCGGGTCCAGGGCGGGTCGTGGGATGGGCATCCCGGCCCCGGCCCGTCCCCGGTTTTCTGAAATGGGGAATCCCCGGCCCCGACCTCGGTACCCGGTTTGGCGGGGAATCCCCGGCCCCGGTCGGGTCGGGTGGACCGGGTTCCCCACCAGGTCGGGTCAAATTGCCATGCCTAGCGACCGTCATGCCGACGATTGGTGTACGACGACTGGTGTGCGCCGACGAGATGTAGAATAGCGATGGGAATGTTGGAGGCCGGTGGTGGGATGGGCGAGCGACGGGAATTGGAGTGTGGGAGAGGGATTTGGAACGAAGTAAGTGATTCAAAAGTATTTAGTTTTTTTTTTAATTTGTAATTTACCTGCTATTCAAGTTATATGTTACAATTAGGATGTATTTAATAGGTTTTTGAAAGTTTAAGGATATATTTAATATGATTTGAAAAGTGCAATGGTATTTATTTCAAAAAATTGTCTAAAGACTTAATCATTCATAATGTTAAAGTTCGTTGAGTTTTATTGAACTTTTTCATTTTAAAAAAACATAACATTGGTTTTGTTTTTCTTTTTTCAAACTTTGATTTTGACTTGCACTTCCGGTCCTAATTTCCTAAATTCAACAGCGCCTCTTGAAAATAATATAACAAAAAAACGCACCTCTGCGGGCTCTTTTCAAAAGTTAGGGCTCTTGCGTTTTAAGCTCCAAAAACCCCAACGCAAAAATTTGGCTTCGTCTTCGGCGCATCACTTCAGAGAAGCTTTCTTCCCCACAACATCCACCATCCAACAGAGAAACAATGACGAGCGACGCAGATATGAGTAGCTGGACCGATCTTTTACATTCATCTTCCAAGCTCGTCGAACAAGCTGCTCCTTCTGCTCAGTTTCCGTCTCTCCAGGTCACTTTTGCTCTTCCGATTTTTCGCTCGCACCAGATGTATATCATATCTCACAATGCAGAGTTTATATTTGTATGCCCTTTTTTCTTGATTTGGTATATTTAGAGAAACTTGGATCAATTAGAAGCGTTGTCAAAGAAGCTCAAGTCGAAAACGCTAAGAACCGAGGCTCCCTCTCAATCAATTGCAGCTACAAGGTAGATTTCGACAAATTTTCTTTTGATTACGTGTAAGTTTTATAAAATTAGAAGTGCTACATATCGGTTACAGTGGAGTTTATTTTCTACAGAGTACCGTGCATGATTTTTTTTATTTGTGGACTTCAAACTATAGTTGTATCCTATCTTGCTCGGCTTTGTAGGGATTTCTTAATTTTTGGTGTACAATATACAAGTTTTCTGTGTTTGTGGACGTAAACTACAGTTTTGTCATTGAGAGTATCTTGTTCGATCGTTAATGAACTCTTAACATTTTGGTGTATAGAAAAATCAACTAGTAAAACAATGCAAGTTTTCACCCGGATTCAAATACGAGTGCATTTATAGCTGTGTTATTGTATCTTTTGTGTTGTTTAGGTTTGAAAGTCCAGAATTTACTTGCCATTATGAAGCTAAAATGTGTATCTTAGTAACAAAGTATTCTCAAGTATGGTGGTCCTGTTTTCTAGGTTGCATCACATGTGTTATTACATTAAAAACACGTATGATGTGAAGGTACTAGGTGTAAAGGAGGTTACTTATGGCTGTTGATCCTGCACTAGCACTGAAGTTTAGTATTGTTGCTTGATGTTGAGAATTCTAGCATCTGAGAAGCAGTGCCTGTTAAAACATGTAATTTGTTAACTAACATGCAGGCTGCTTGCACGTGAGGGGATAAATGCTGAGCAACTGGCACGGGATCTTAAATCTTTTGAATTGAAGGTACTAGTTGATTAACTTCACACATTCTAGGTAAATTTATCTTGCTTGATCATGTATACCATCATATTTGTAGCTGGTTTCACAAGATAAGTTACATATACGAGTCTCTTTGCAAAAGTGCATGGGAAACGTTGTGTATAAAAACTATCACCAACAACCGTGGTAATGCTACAGAAGCATCATGGTGGCTTGTTGCACATGATAAGCATTGAACCTCATTTTAGATGGTACAGGAGTTCTATGATATAGTTCAATAGGCGAAGGATCGTGTGAGAAGTTGAGGTTAACGTGAGAAGCGTGAGAAGTGGATCTGAACCGTTGATCACTTTTAATCAAATGTCCTCTCATGAATTGCGGCTTATAAGGTAGTTGATCGGGTGCATCTCCGTGCATCTTATCTCGGTGCATCTCATCCTAATGTGCATCCATTTCTCATCCAATGGTTGATAACCACTTCTCACGTTAACATCAACTTCTCACCGGAACCCAACCCTAGTTCAGTATCAGTATTCTATTTGTACATTATATATCCACTGTGTTGATGTGTGATATTGAAGTTAAAGATGCTCCAGATCCCCATGGTGGTGATTTGTCTCTTGCTTCGAAAATAAGATTAAGTTCAAGTTGTGCTTTTCATTGTCATTTTGGATTTTTTACTTTCGGTATTGTATGAAATTTCTATGTTTCTTACTGTTTCAATGCTTGATTTTGTTGTTTGAGAAGTCTATCAGGTAATTTTATTTGTGCGGTTGTGCCATTGGTAGATTCTTTCCCAGTTAAATCTTGTAACTTTATTTGTAGACAACTTTCGAGGACGTTTTCCCTGCTGAGGCTACAAGCGTTGAGGAATACTTGCAGCAGGTACTTAACCTTCTAGTTCTGCAACTTAATTAAGTAACAATATGTGTTTACACTATTTTTTCGTTCATGCACCATATGAGTAGAGTTCCATGGTAAACCATGTCTTTCATCCATATAATCATGTCCAACTCTTAGATATGACCAGAACATTGTCCTTGACCTCTTTATAGTCCCAAAGTTCTTTGTTCTTTTCGTTTATCGGATAAAGCTTCATTTTCTTACTTGTTACAATATGGGTTGTGTTAAAGCTTACAGCTTCATCACCGTGACTATTTATTATACAAGTAGATCTGTTGTCTTACAAAACTTGAGGTAGTATTGTCATTGTTACCGCAATCTTAGTGGTTGATAGTTTTTATTACGATCAAACTTCGTGTCCTTTTGTATAATGTTCGTTTATTTGCATGAGGATCATCAGGTGGCGTTTTCACAGAATGGAATATGTCGGAACTGGATTATGTCAAAGGAATTGGAATTGGAAAGAATTGGAATGGAATTTAATCAGGTTTGACCATGCGTTTGGTTGGCAAGATCTGGAATGGAATATGTCAAAAGAATTTTGATCTGTCTTTTTGGTTCGTTGAATATAATAGTGGTGGTGGGTGGAGTGGTAGTGGTATCCATGATAGTGGTGGTGGGCCTGGTGGCGATGACTGTGGCGACGGTGGTAGTGGGGGTGAAGGTGACAGTGGTAACGATGGTGGTGGCGACGGTGACCGTGGTGACGATGACGACGGTGGTGGCGGAGAGGGTGGCGGTGGTGACAACCATCGTGGTAGGATGGAATGGAATGAAGTAAATATTTGAGCATAATAGTTTTTAGTAAAAGATGGGATGAATTCCTTGCTAGAACCAAGGAATTTACATTCCACCATATGTGGAATTCGAATTCTTTACCAAGTCTCAAGGCATGAACCAAACACATGAATGGATTTTGGTCAATTGAATTGACCATTCCAATTCCTTATTTCTTTAAATTCCGTCGGATTCCAACGAATCAAACTCCACTTTAGTTGCTGCACACGAGTGTCTATGTTTGAGGATTATTGATTGTGTGTATTTGTATATTAAAAGTTTTCTGTTGTATCTCCTTAAGAGTTTTTCATGCTGTATTTTCCTTTGATTGTTATTACTCTATAAATAAGTCAAAATGGTCTATATGAGTCTTGCAATGATATCAGTAACTCGTTCTTTGGTTTCTTCCCTGCTACAAAGTAATTAGCATATGGTCATGAATAATATATTTATGATCTTTATGTCACAACTTCATAATCTCAGGTTCATGAAATGGCAATGGTCTCAGCTGTTCAGGAAGCTCAGAAAGATAATCTCAGAAATTTTGGTGACTACATGATGACAGTTTTAGAGGTTAGTTGCTGTAAGGAGTCTAAGTTACTCTTCAGCTCTGCCATTTGATATTTATCATGTTATCTCTTTATGCTGTTAATTTCAATCACTTGGCTTTTCCATTCATCATAAATGGATCCACATGACAATTTGGACCTGTGGGACTTGTTTGTTTAGCACTCTCTCATTGTATTTTCTAAATGTACCATAGCAATGATGAGTGATCCTTAAGACATGAAATAATTTTGTCATGGTTTAGTTTACAAACATTATGACGGACCACACTAAAAACCAGTGACAAGAATCTGCTCAAATTTATCATGTAAACAAGAACATATTCAAGTTGCAATTGAAAAGTATGGGGCTGAAAATTGCATCGAGAGGATGAGAAGATGGGGGCTAATGATATTGTATTGATTCATTTGGAGAAGCATAATGCAATGCACTATTTGTTATCCATAATCCATGAGGGAAGTTATCACAGATGCGTCTTTATTTTTATATTTAATCGGGAAAAGATAACATATTTATAAAAAAAGCATTTAGCCTACCAAAAAAAGACACATGGAAACTGCAAGGGTTTCCGACCAGTTTTAAAAGAACCATGCGTGTCATAAATAAAATGAGTTATATAATAAAACTTGGAATTAACTATATCAAGAGAATCTTTGTAGCTAAAATTAAGGCATGCCAAGCCTGAAAACTACTTCAAAGGCTTGTAATCACATTCTTTTTTGCCTTGTAACGTATCTGCTTTATCGGTGACTTCAATTTGGTTGAACATTCTTACCATCTTCCTTGACTTGCATATTAGAAACATCAAAAGCATTTTCTTCAGCATCTTGTTTACCACTCCCTAGGAGTACTTTTTTTGGAGAGCATGGTTTAAAAAATGTAACTACGTTTATAACTTCTCACAAACTTATAACTTGTCTATGTTGCTTATCTACTTACTGTCCCCAGTGAGTTGAAAGTCACCTCTCTGCTTAATCTCTCGGATTTTCTTTTCAGTGTTCTCCTTGCTACCGTTCCTTCATAATATGCTGAAAGGCAATTCATATAAAAAAGCTTACCACAAGAGTGAATGACTTCATGCACTGTTTAGAACTATCATTCTGTGTAGTTCTTTGCATATCTTAGTTGCATTGATCCTTGGTGATGTTTCACTTACTTAACAGTTGGTACCCTATAATGAGTATTGGATTTGGCAAGTATATTCTGATACATGTATCAATAGACAGATCACTCATCTGTACAGACCTTAACTTTTGGATCCAATCCGAAGGGGAAAACAGAAAAAGGAAAGAAGTGGTAACACTTTGCACCACTTAGTGTTTTGTTTTATCTTTTATGATTGTTTCTTATTGGTTTATGATATCTATTGCTTCTGGGTGGTACTCTCTCTTGGAACATTAGCGAACCTTTTTTAAGCTAAGAGCCATCTAAGAGCATAAAGAAACGGTCATATTAATTAAAATGTTATTCTTCTCAAAGTAAGCTGCATTTCAGAAACACAAGAACATATGTGTTAGTGTCGACTCATTAATTTAAGGTAATCTGATATATGTTCTTGTGCCTTGCCTGTTTAAATTTTAAATGCTTTCTGTTTTCTTTCTATCAGGATGACTGGCAAAAGGAAAAACGGGACTTCCTTCACAGTCTGAGCCGCATTTCCACGTTACCAAGGACCAATGTAAATGATTCAAGCTTTGGGGCTAGTCGTTCAGGGCCAATATTATCCCTAACATCTAGTCCTCACGTTTCATCCGGTCCTTCTAGCATGGAGCTTGTGCCAAT
Organism: Saussurea involucrata; assembly: GCA_033807775.1. Taxonomy (NCBI): domain Eukaryota; kingdom Viridiplantae; phylum Streptophyta; class Magnoliopsida; order Asterales; family Asteraceae; genus Saussurea; species Saussurea involucrata. The sequence goes on along the minus strand of CM066327.1, from coordinate 11,842,454 downwards.
AGCTGATAAGCCAGCCATTGATAAAAAGGCTGCAGCATATGCTGAGGTTGTGAGGAATCTCAATGATGCCAGACAGCGTGGTTTAGCATATAAAGTAAGTTCAGAAGAAAATGCTTTACGTCCATTTTCCCTCGCTTCATTGATAATAAAGCTTCAGACGCCTAATTGTCATTTTCGGATTTCAATAATAGCTTAATTTTAGAAACTGGACTATATAATTAATCAATCTGATATCGTGTTTTCTTGCATTCCTTTTAGCAAATCTTTCATGGACATGTCATATTGTTTTGTCTACTTAACCTGATTATATCACTGAAATGTCTAGATCCGTATGGATGGTGCTTGCATCAGATCATATCTGTTAAGCACTCAATCTTGATATATGTGTAATCTATTTTATTTGCCAGCCAGCTACTGCTTTCAAGAGTGCATACGAAAGTCTTGGCCTGGATTCTTCTGGTGGTAAATCGGTTACCATGAACAAGATTTGGCATCTAATTCAGGTACATGCCTACTTTGCAATTTTTTTTCATATGTGTTGCAAGTGCAAAAATATGCAGCTCTTTGTATAATGGCATTAGGTATCCCTTCCTGGCTGAGGATGCAATGTAATCATCTTCTCGTGAATTATGTTATTCACAGACTTTGATGGGCGAGAATTCAAGTGTTCAGAGAAATGTTTCAAAGAAGATGTTGCTAATAATTGGTGCAAGGCGGCATCTGGAGTGGGGGCATGAGAAGTATATCGTGGAAATGATACAAAGTCATCCGGCACAGGTAATAAAAGATATTTTTTTGTATGCAATTTTTAGCTAGTTTAGCTATTAGTAATTTTACTTATTATGGACTATCTTTATGCGAACTGTATTATGTTCATATCCTGTTTGGTGATGAAAACATAAGGCTTCTTTGTTTATCTACACATGCACATACAAAGCTTTCTTGCTGTCATACAATATACAGTTGCTTTTCATGCATAAAGCTTCATTTGCCACTCTTCTGTTTATCTTACTGTAGGCTGCTCTTGGTGGAGTGGTTGGAAATTTGCAACGGATCCATGCTTTCCTTAGGGTTTGTGGCACATCTTACTTAAATAAGCATATTATACTCCATTTTTCAACCTCTGATTTATCAGGAGGAACATGTTTTTGTATCTTTACTGCCTTCATTTTTTTGTGCAGATCCGTTTGAGAGACTACGGGGTTCTTGATTTTGATGCAGGCGATGCTCGTAGGCAGCCTCCTGTTGATACCACGTGGCAGCAGGTATTCAACTCTTAACTTTTATTTTAAACATTTTTTTGACCTACCTAATACCTATTTTCTAATTTAATTCCGTCAGTTCAATACTTGATGTTAATATAGGATGTACGTCAACAATCCCTTGTTAGGATTTGTTTCTTGAGTTATACTTCATCCTTGTAGGATATCTGTCTTATGGTGGCATTAATGCCGTGGATGGCGTCCGTTTCCATCCACCTCAACAATCGAGTCATGCCCCTCTTCCCATGTGGAGTTTTGTTGTCTGGTTTTAGATGGGAAAAGAAAAGTGTGTATATATGATATCTGTGGAACTACTGTGGAAGCCACAACTCACACCTTCCCCTTTAGCCTGAAGTACCACTCAGTGGAACATACATGTTGTCCATGGGAATCTGGTTCCCATAAATACTATTGATCATCATCCCAAGCTGAAGGGAGTGGCTGCAAGTGAGGATTTGTGTCATGTGGAGTGAGAGATGTATATGAGTTTCTTATATGCCTTCTGAAAACAATTGAAGATGTGAACATAAAACCTGATTTGCCTGGACCACTGTTTAAACCAAACGAAACTGAACCATACAACCGCAGTAAATCCAACCCGAAAGTAGGATAGGATTTACGGAAACTATACCTCAACCAAAACCACTGTTTGTAAGGAATAATTATACCCACAATGTAATATATATATATATATATATATAGGCTGGGTATCTTTTGCAAACCAGTGTATTTGTACAAACTCGTACAAACCATACCTAGCTTTATGATTTTGTAAATTTGGCTTCATGAATATATATATATATATATATTTTGGCTTCATGAATATATAATTTGGCTTCATGAATATATAATTTGGCTTCATGAATATATCATTTGACATTTTTAACTAATTTTTTTCGGTGGAGCCCTAAAATACCCTTATTTTTGTAAAAAATTAGTTAAAAATGCCAAATGATATATTCATGAAGCCAAATTATATATTCATGAAGCCAAAATATATATAAAAATATTCATGAAGCCAAATTTACAAAATCATGAAGCTAGGTATGGTTTGTACGAGTTTGTACAAATACACTGGTTTGCAAAAAATACCACCCCTATATATATATATATATATATCGACATAATTATTCCAAATGTACATTTGTCAGTTATAAAACTCATCAGCTATTTTGTCACAGTTGAACATGAGTTGAAAACAGTACTTGGAATAACTGAACTTATTATCTTCTGCCTAAACAGATCTATTTCTGCTTGAGAACCGGGTACTATGATGATGCGAGGGATGTTGCTTCACGCTCCCGTGTTTCTCACCAATTTGCTTCACAGGTACTGATCTTCCGTTTATCTTTATGCAAACTTTTTTATGAACCTTAGTCATCTCGTTATTTTGACAGCTTGCAGAATGGATCACAAACGGAGGCATGGTATCAGTTGAGACTGCTTCTATTGCTGCAGAGGAATGTGAAAAAATGTTAAGGATGGGTGATCGAGTCGGCCGTGGTACATTTGACAAGAAAAAGCTACTTTTGTATGCACTCATATCCGGCTCCCGCAGGCAGATTGATCGCCTGCTCAGAGAACAACCAACACTTTTCAATACAATAGAGGATTTCTTGTGGTTCAAGCTGTGTGCTGTTCGAGACTATTCTGGTGGATCGAGTTCTATTGTTTTAAACGAGGGATTATCACCCTACAGCTTGGATGATTTACAGACTTATCTAAACAAATTCGAACCATCTTATTATACAAAGAACGGGAAGGACCCTTTAGTATATCCGTATGTGTTGCTGTTAAGCATACAGTTGGTTCCAGCTATCCTATATTTGTCCAAGGATATTGGAGACGAGGGATATAACATCGATGCTGCCCATATAGCAATCGTGATGGCAGACCATGGGGTTCTCTCTGACATTTCTGGGTCAGGTCACAAATTGGGGGTGATGGATGCCTTTGCTGAGTCAGCTAGCGTTATTAGACAGTATGGTTCACTGTATTTGCGGCATAATAATCTTTCCTTGGCATTGGAGTACTATGCACAAGCTGCTGCTACAGTGGGTGGTGGGCAGTTATCTTGGTCTGGGAGAGGAAATGTAGATCAACAACGCCAACGAATGTTCATGATGCAGCAGCTCCTCATGGAGCTATTGCTACGTGATGGTGGGATTCTTTTGTTACTTGGGCCCAGAGGGGCAGGAGAAGAAGGCGAATTAGGACGGTTTTTGAATGATCGGAAAGAGAGGCACCAGTTTCTGCTTGAAGCTGCTCGCCAGTGTCTGGAAGCCGGGCTTAATGACAAAGTAATCCTTCATTCTTTTTTATAAATCACTGGCTTTTGTTTTATGAATGTAGCATCAGTTTTATTGATGATTTTTTCTCTTAAAATCCCCCTTTTTCTGACCAATATGTGTTGGTAAATGATAGGACATATTGATTGATTCTTTCTATTGTTTGGCATTGAAGTTTCTTAAAAAACATAACCCATTTCATTTAGCAAACTTTGTTTTTTGTTTCTTTTTGTTTCTTTTTGTTTGTAGGTAGTTGGTAGTTCTTTCTGAGTTTCTAACAGTCCATGTATAGATTTACTCGAGTTGTTTTCTTTGATAACCCTGGTTGTTAATGGTTCTCTTATTTCTTATCCCTGTGTGAAGGCTAGATTTCAAATGTCACATATGCAACTGACGATTACTTAAATATTATATGGAAATTGTCACATAGTACCTTTTTTTTCCTTCCCGGAGCATGTCATCAAATAGGATCCTTTTTACAGATTTATATATATATTTTTAACACATATTCCTAGTAATTGGGCTTGGTTTCTTATTAATAGCTGTGTTATTTTGAATACAAAATGGTTGCTGCTGAGGTGTTTATAGTTCATCTTGCACACCTTTGGACAGGTTTATATACTGTGTTGCATCATAGATCCTTCTACATGTTCTCCCTGCCAGTCTGTCACCAAGCCATATCTAGCTGTAATTAAATGTCTTATTCTTGCCGTTTACTGGGCCTACTCACAAGTCACACCTGGACTCTCTTTAAGAAAAGTCAATTCTTGCTTTTTGCCTAAATGTGAAGATGCATCTTTTGCTAATCAGTCATCTCTATTTCAGTCTATAGAAATTCAGAAGAGAATTGGGGCATTTTCAGCAGCGCTGGATACCATAAACAAGGGACTCTCTGAAGCTATCTGTTCGTTATCACGCGGTAGATTGGATGGTGAGAGCCGAACAGCCGGGCTTGTTCATTCTGGAAATGAGCTGGTAGAGACATTTAAATACTACCCGGATGTCAGGTGAATCTTAATCTTGGTTCTGAAAATCAATACTATAATTATGATGCAAGTCTCATGAATGCTGCATTTCAGTGAAACACACTGATTCCTTTCTCCCAATTTTGCTTCTTTCTGCCTCTTTTTTGCGTTGTTGACTTGCCTTTCTCTACAATCTGAATCCTGTTTTTCATCTAATTTGTCTTAGTGGGTGCGTTAAATCATTTCAAATGATCTCCTCATTTTTTGATCTTTCCTGTTGTATGAATTCTTTCCTCAACGTTCTAACATATTAAAGCCCATCTCTGTGATTAATCATGAATGTTCATTCCTTTATACTGCCCTCCTTACCTTTTCATATGTTTAACACATTTACTCATTTTTACTTATTTCCTTATTTTTGTGCTTATTTCAACATATGTTAGCTTTTATTCCTTCCACCTGTTTGCTCGCACCCTTGCACGAAAATAGCCACTGTACTCTTTTTTGGGTAGAGGTCAGGTCTGTGTACATTTCACCCTCCCCAAACCATACTTTCGAGTGGGATTTACTGGGTCGGTTTGGTTTAGGTCATTCCTCTAGATAACAATTTCAGATATATTGAAGGTTTTATGTGTAGGAATTCAGAAAGTAAATCCTCAATCTTTTGTATTTCTTCCGGTTTGAACTTTTGTATTTCATGCTGACCCATTCAGTTCTCTCATTTCTAACCTAAGCAAATTTCATTGACCTTCTTTTGTTAAATTGCTGACATTTCATTGTGCAGTCTCCAAGAGAGAGAACATGTGTTAGAGCAAGAAACTGTGTTAAGACAGCTTGAGACAATTTTGTCTATCCATAAATTGGCAAGGCAAGAACACTATCTAGATGCTCTAAGGGAGGTCGCCAAGCTTCCATTTCTTCCTTTTGATCCCCGAGCGCCTGATACGCCAACAGATTTGTTCCAAAATTCGTCTCCCTATGTCCAAGCTTGTGTTCCAGACCTTCTTAAGGTTTCTCTTCAGTGTATAGACAATGTCAGAGATTCGGATGGGTCCCTTCGTGCATTGAGAACCAAGGTATGTTTGTTCTCGACTTCTCGTATATGTAAAAATGTTAAAGACTCTTTCAGTTCCCAAATAATGCAATGTTCTTTACTTGGCACATAGTTCAGTAGAACTTTTTGAACCAGATACCTAAAATACCCCTAACTAAGACAAAGCTTAGGGTGCGTTTGATACGCTGGACATGATTGGACAGAACAACACAAAAACTTGTATGCAAAGTTCTTCACTTATGCTGTGTTCTCGAGTTTTTTTTTACGAAAGAAAAGAAGGGAAAGTAAAAGAAAGTATGAGAGAAAGAAAAAATGTTGTGTTCTCGAGTTTTTTTAAGGAGGGAAGGGGAAGGAAAGGGAAGGAAAATATTGGTGATTTTCCTCCCAAATGTGGGAGGTAAAGGAAGGAAAGGAAAGAAAACAATTTAAAAAGAATTAAAAATATTTATAAAATTACGTATATACCCATTAATTACATTTTACTATGAAATAAATAAGGGTGTATTGGTAAAAGTGACATCTTTCCTTTCCTTTCTCTCCAACTCAAGAACATGGAAATTTATTTTCTTTCCTCCCCTTCCTTTCTTTTCCGTCAATCTCAAGAACACAAATACAAATATTTCTTTCTTTCCCTTCCCTTCCCTTTCTTTTTTTTCTTTCCTTTTCTTCCCTTTTTTTTTCTTTCCTTCCAAAACTCGAGAACACAGCGTTAGCACATAGTTTAATAGAAGTTTTTGAACCAGATACCTAAAATACCCCTAAATAAGCCGGACATGGCAAGACAGAACAGTACAAAAACTTGTCCCATGTTTTTGCGCCACATTAGACTTGTACAGGACCTGAGTGGGACAAAATTGTTTTTTTTGTCCCAACAAAAAGCAGGGAGACTATTGGTAAATTACCAAACTACCCAAGTCAAGTTAAAACTCTAAAACCTACAAAATTCTTTCACCCGCTTACTTTACTATTGCCCATCCAGTCTTGTCCAGCTTTTTCCGCATACCAAACGCACGAGTCAAGGTATATCACCTTAAATGAGATTGAATTAAATTCATGATCTTTTGACCTATTAATAGGAAAATGACTTCATACTCATGAATTTAATTAAAATCTTATTTAAGGTTCTATGCCTAAATGAATCCCAAACACACTAAGAAACCATGTGGATCATAATCAATCTCACCAATGCTTGTAATCGTTGCTAATGGGCAAATAGGTAAATTTGCAAATTAATCTTTCCATAAATGGAAACATGCATTCTTTATTGGACAACCTTGGCCTTCCATTCAGAAACTGTTCTTTTTTTGGAGGGGTGTGGGGAAGGATGGTTGCTCGAACAATAACATTCTAAACCTTAATATTGAATTCATCTTCCACTTAATATGTTCGTTGTCCTAATTCTCATTTCTTCGAGTAGATAATCAGGTGTTCTAAATTCTAGCCGAAAACTTGTAGTAAAGAATTTAGAATTATAACAATGGTGTATATTCATTGCTCTCCAAGCAAGTTTTGGGCTACTAATTATGTCATATCTTCGTGCTCATTTTCGACCTATAAGTATATCCATTCATTATTACAAAATATGGGCAACTTCTTTCCATCCATACAGAAAAGAGTTATTCCAGAATCTAACAGATTTAATATATATGAGGTGTTACTAAATTAAGTTTACCTTTTTGAGTTAATAGAGTTCACTCGTACTTAATCAAGTGCAAAATTATCTTTAAATTCTTTCTAGATTTTGAAGTTGGCTTTTTCTATATTGTAACAAGGGTGTATTGTCTTAATATATTGATTTGGCCTCTAGATTGTGTTTTAGTTATAACAAGTATTTGCCTTGTACAGATTGCCAATTTCCTTGCAAACAATTTGAATCGCAACTGGCCACGTGACTTATATGAAAGAGTAGCTCGAAGCTTGTGAAACCAAAATTCTCGTGTTCTGGTTCATTCCTCGTCTTTGGGCTCGGTGAGATTTGTAGGGACAAAGTGGTCATTCTTGAGGTTAGCTTGGTTGTGGTGAGTGAGTTGAGCTGAAAACCAATATTTTAGTGAAATTTTATGTGACTATGAATGTATGATTATAATGGTGCATATGATGATGCTATTGTAGATGTGTTTGTATCTACAAATGCTTATTTCAAGAGCTCTTTTTCACACTATCGGGCTGGTAAATATAGCTCTCGACCGTTCCTGTAGAGTCTATATTTAAGTTTTGATGTTGATTAACTTATTTTCAACTGTTGAAATTTGTTTTAGTTCAACAAAAACACCATTGTGTTTATTGGAAGAGAACTGAAATGAAGTTTTTTGAAAGTACAAATATTTATATACGATAAATATAACAAATAAACTCATGGATTGTTTGGTTGATTTCTATTAAGTTCTGTATGAATAAAGTTGTCTGTGTAGATTAATGAGGAAAACTTTTGTTTGATAGAGGGTTTTATACATGGAATGAGTGTTTCTTAAATGGGAGGGGTATGCTTGAATATTTTTTTTTTTGGCTTTTCTGCACAAAGCTCCTTTCTAGAAGTTTACTGAATAATTCATTTTTTATATCTTTAAGTCACTACAAAACAATCATGTACAGTTGACTGAATATACTGTGCGTCCCATTAATTTCATTAAACTGTTAACAAACAGGTCCTCTTACACTCTCCTCTGAATGGACGGCAATGACAATCGGTGGTAGTCGAGGTAGGGATGTAGTGATCGAAGATGAAAGATAAGGTGATAATATGAAGATAGCAAAAAGCTCGAAAAACATAAAAATAAATATTTTACTAATATTAGAATACATTTATCTTCTATTTATTTATAAGACCTCTAAAAACTACACTTTACAATTTGTTAGTATCATATATGTATAATGTTTTAAAGTTTTACATTTGCACTTTATACACAAACTTATAATCATAAGTATAAGATTCTTGCCAAACATAGCAAGATATATTAAGATATGTTAAACTGTTACTTATAATTTTTATTCTCTTTAAACATATAATGAGGATTTAGATAAAGAAAATTGTAGTCATTTTTTTTTTTGGTTTAAAATATTTATACTCCATTGTATCACACAGGTATGCAAACTAGTACTTGGAAGGGATATATTTTATTTTGAGAACTAACATTACTAATTGTCATTGCTTAGGCTATATAAGTTAGGGAAACTAGTTGATACATAAGTTGTCTATTGTTTACTAAGGGGCCGTTTACCTAATCACTTACCCGGGTAGGTGCTTACCTGTAAAATTCAACACTATCACTTACTTCTCGGGTAAGATTTTAGTCCACCAAAATGACATCGTATGCAATAATTTAGCCGGTAAACGCTAACCGTGGTAAGAGTCGTCACACTCACTTATCGGGTAAGACTCTCGGCCTTGATTTCGACTCTCGGTCTTTGCTTATGCTCTTACCAGGTAAGATTCTTAGTCCTTGCCATATTCATCCGGTAAGCTAATGTGACTTGGTAAATACTTACCCAAGTAAGCATTTTGTAAACGGCCCCTAAGTTAGCCATGTTCGGCATTCTTTGACAAAAGTAAACTAATTTATTTTTTGAATATATGTCTGGATAGATATAACTTAGTTTATTAATGGTTGAAGTAAGTTTTCATGAGTGTTTTTTTATCACTTTTTCCAATTAAAGTCCTTAATAATATCAATTCTTATTTATTGCTATTAATTAAATAAGTAATAATTATAGAAAAATTAATTATTACTACTATTAATAAATTCATAGTTGTGGGTTACCAATAAATTTCAACATGATTTTAAGGTTATTTGGATGTTATTGTGTCAACTTGGAGCGTTTATCAAAGTCGATTCGTGTACCATCGGAATGGTGGGGCAAACCTCATTGAACATGACGAGTCCCCGATGGCTGTTTGTAATATCTTCGACGAATCTCGCATAGCCAAATTATAGGGAATGTTCTGAGAAGGTTTGATGAGGATATCAAAATTTTTAATTGGAGGAGTTTGTAACATCACATATCACATGAATAAAGTTTATGCTACTTTGTGCTTAAGCGTTTGGTGTTCTTAAGTGTGAGCCACTAGAGGGATTCATACTATTGGTCTTTGACATCCAAGAAGCAAGATCAAAGATTGATTCATTATTGTGGTTTTCGACAATCACAATAAACAAATAAGTATTCTTGGTTTATTCTTTTGTAGTTAATTATCCAAAATCTTTAAAAGGCATTACATTTTTCATCTTTATTGGTTCTCTCTCCTTTTTATATTTCTCTATCATTTTTTTAATATGTTTTGAAATAACAAACACGATTTCTAAGAACTTAGTATTTAAACGTATAAATTGTAAACTTATCTCCCATAATTTATACTTTTCTTATAATTTTAGATTAATTGTCGTTGTTCGTGTTCGTCATTGAAAAGTCAAGCATTAAAAGTTTTATATATATATATATATATATATGGGATGAGATTGAGAGAGAACCTTAAAAAATAAAAGAACCAAAGAACTTACATGAACTGTTAGATTAGGATGATCCAACGGATGAGATCAAAATGGTGGTTATAACCACTTTATTCAAAATATAAAAACATTTCCTCCTAATTTTTAAAATCGAAAATCAACGAAAACAACAAAAATTGGAGCGAAACAAATTACACCAAAAAAATGATTACGTTATTATCTTTAATTTGACATTCATTGACATTCATTTTGATATACTTTTTCATTCGTTTTGTCTTGGTTCTCCGGTTCTTTTATTTTTCAAGGTTCTTCCTTGATCTTCCCCCCACACACACACACACACACACACATATATATATATATATATATATATATATATATATATATATATATATATATATATATATATATATATATATATATATATATTACCATCGTTTTCAATTTTTTTAATTGTTCGTTTTAAAGGGATTCTCATTCGTGATTTCGTTTCGATTAATTTCTTTGATTCTAATATTATTTGTACTAGTGTGTGGTCTGCGCGTTCCGCGGTAACGAAAGACATTTTAAAGAAAATATTTGTCCAAACTAAGTTAAAACGTAATTCTTTGGTTAATAGTTAATTATATCCAAATTAAAATGAAAAATGTATTTTCGTAAGTGGTACATTTTCTTATATTGATAATTGTTTCTTGTTATGAAGAGTTTACGATGTATCAGTTACAATTTTATTGTTATGTCTGTTGAAATTCAAAAGACTTGTTATACAATCATATCACTATTGTTGCTACAAAAGTTCAACTAAAATTAGCCAACCTTATGAGATTCAACAATTTGCTGTACTCTCATTTTGTCAATATAAGATCACACGTTTCATTAAAAAACCATCTTCTCACCAATATGGAATTACTAAACTCACCAAATTTCATATTTATGTAAAACATTCCTTCATCGTTTTTTATAGTCATATAAGAATCTTTAATCTAGCATTCTCTTATCAAAGTGGAATGACTAAAACAACATCATAATGCAACTCAAATACCCTTGGTTTTTTCTTTCGTACATATAAAGAAAGAAAGAAAGAAAGATAAGGATGTAAGTATTTTTTTGGGTTTATATATAAAGATCTATGTAATATTTTATAAAAATTCTTTAATGAGGTTTGGTTAAAAAAAAATTATATCCAATAAAACATTTCAATCATCAAAATCATCCCTCATCCTTTCTTATAGCTATCTTCATTTTTAAATCTAACTTTTCTTAATAAATGTGGGATAACTAAAGTAATACCACTTTGCAATATTTGAAAATATTCAATTCTCCCGATGTCACCTCAAGTACCCTTAGTTGTTACTTTTATATGTATAAAGATGAAATTGAGAGATTTTGATATAAGGAATGTTATATCATGTAGATTAAATAATATAACGTTGAATTATTCATGAAAATGTTCTGTACTTTTATACTTGTACATTCTTATACCACCTCCTTTTGATGATTTATTTTTTCAAATGATTTTAAATACTGATATTTATTTATTGGCAAAAAAATAGTTATACAAAAAAATGAGGAATTCTTAATTCTTAGGATGTCACCTCGTCTTTTGTGGATTTTTCTTTTAGATATATATAGATATAGATTTAAACTTTTAGGTTGGAGGGCCGGCCAAAAAAGGCCAATAACATTGGTTTAGAGGATCAACCAAAATAAACCAACCCCATGAGTTACCACAAACATATCTCAACCTCTATCTATATATCCACAGTTTATTGTCAATCTTTTGTATCTTTATCAATGTGGGATACCTTAAAATCAACCACAATTCAAGAAAATGAGGAATTCTCAATTCTTAAGATGTCATCTCATCTTTTGTGGATTTTCTTTTAGATATATATATATATATATATATATATAATTCATTGCCAATCTTTTGTCTCTCTATCAATGTGGGACACCTTAGAAAAGCAACCACATTTCAAGAAATGAGGAATTCTAAATTCTTAGGATGTCACTCAATCTTTTGTGGATTTTTTTATTATATATATATATATATATATATATATATATATAAACTTTTAGGTTAGCCAAAATGAGCCAACATATTATTTGGAGGGTCGGCTAAAGACGCCAGAAACGCCAAAAACATTGTTTAGAGGATCAGCTAAAATGAGCCAACTCGATGAGTTACGAGACATCTCAACCTCCATTTATATATCCACAATTCATTGTCAATCTTTTGTCTCTTTATCAATGTGGGATACCTTAGAAACAACCACATTTCAAGAAATGAGGAATTCTCAATTCTTAGGATGTCACCCAATATTTTGTGGATTTTCCGTTTAGATGATGAAGCATTCTAATCCTACATTGTGCCACATCATTCTATGTAGTAATTGCTTTTTTATATATAAATGATATAGATATAGATTTAAACTTTTTAGGTTGGCCAAAATGAGCCAACATATTGTTTGGATGGTCGGCTAAAAAAGGACAATAACAATTGTTTAGAGGATCGGCCAAAATGAGCCAACCCCATTAGTTACCACAAAGGCATCTCAACCTCCATCAATGTGGGATACTGTTGGGTCACCTAGATTTGAAATTGACTCTCCGATGTTCTCCCTTATATCTTACTTAGAATATTGTAGCATGGTTCTTTTAAAGATGACTTGTACAAGATATCAACTGTTCGGTGAAGTCGAAGATCAACCGAAACCAAGCTTGAAGACATTCTACTTGTGGAAAATAGAAGACTCTTCTCTGCATTCAACCAAGTCATTTTCCACCGAATTTGTTCTCACAAATCGGTGGACAATCCCTCCACCGAATTAGTTCTTACAAATCGGTGGACAATACATCACTGATTTTGTTCTCACAAATCGGTGGACAACGCTTCACCGACCTTGTTCTCAACAAATCGGTGAACAACCCTTCTACCGACATATCCTTTGTCGGTCAGCCTCATCTCACCGATAAGGGTGCTGAAATCGGTGGATCTATGTGTTATCAAATAAAAGATTTTCTCTCTGCAGATTGTTTCAAGTTCCAAAGTCAATTATATCGGTGAAACTTCATCGGTGTGACTATCTCAGAATTCACATCAAGAAGATCATTTATTATGGGACAATATCCTTTGACAGATAAAAGTGACTGTTTGTCGTTTTATCCGTTATCAGTTAAAGTCCTTTTCTTCTGCATGGCTCTATTTCCAGTACCTAGTAAAAGGTGATAAGGACGTCTCAGCTTTTCAGGAGTCAACATCCTCAGCAAATATGATGATGACAAGTGTCCCAAGCATTCAATGCTTGTACACTCCTTGCCACTATAAAAGGAAGAAGATATCCCCATGCAAACTACGCTTTCTGGAATTCTCTCAGTGCAAGAAATCTCCATATTGCTTGATAACTTAATAGCTTTGTTCTCAGTGTTCTTGGTTGTTTTGTTTAGTATACTTTGTGAAAGATTGTTAGAATAGTTTATCTGTTCTTTTCCGCAACAGTCTTTAAGTTTCTTTGTGTAATTCTTGTTGAAAGATTTTCAATAAAAGAATTAAAATTATGAATTTTTTTGAGTATTGTATTCAACCCCCCTTCTACAATACTTGTTAAGCCATCTAGGACTAACAAGTGGTATCAGAGCAGAAAGTTTAATTCCATAAACTTGATCTGCGATGGCTGTCTCTTCTTCTTCAACCATTGAAAACTCTTTTCAAAACAATTTCTCTGAGAATGGCTCCATAACAAAACCACCTAAGTTTAATGCTAACAACTTTTCTCTGTGGAAAAGCCGCATGATGCTATTCATGGAAGGAGTGGATACTAGATATCCAACCATTCTCAAAGAGGGACCTATCATCCCCAGAGTTTGGGCTCGCTATGAAACGCAGAGGCCTGGTAAAGAAACCATGGAAAAAGAAATCTCTAGTGATTCTGATGAAGAAAAATCCAGTGCTACTGGTCGTTACATCCTTAAAAATCCTAAGAAATATACTGATGAGGAAAAACGGTTGGTTTCTCTTGACTCTAAGCTAAGAGCAATTATTGCACTCTCACTTCCTGATGAGGTCTATCACTCTCTGGTTATCTTTGAAACTGCTAAAGAGATGTGGACCACACTGTGTGTACTGTACGAATGTACAGTGGAAGTAAAGAAATGTAAAAAGATTGGTCTTATTAGAAAGTATGAACTCTTTGCTTTTGAAAAAGGAGAATCTCTTCCTAGCTACTATAATCGTTTCAACTCTCTTTTAAATGATCTGAAGTTATTGGGCAGAGTCTATGATAATGAGGAAGTCTTATGCAAGTTCATGGATTGTCTTCCATAATTTTGGGAGAATATATGTACTTGCATTAAAACTACCAAGGACCTTGAGTTCATGCTCTTAACTGTCCTGTATGGAACTCTCTTCAATTTTGAGCAAACCAAGTTACAAAGGAAATCTTTCATCAAAGAGATAAAGAGCTCTTCTATAGCTCTTGTCAGTGAAAGTTCCAAGAAATCTCAAAATGTTCCTAGAATTCATCTATCCTTCATCAGACTCTGACAATGACAGCCAAAATAACTCTACCCACCAAACGGAGGCATATCTTAGTGATGCTGATGATGAAGGTGAGGAAATTATGGTTGAACAGTTGTCTGATGAAATGGCAATGATGGCTGGTTCTAAGAACAAGTTTCGTCCTTTCAACAAATCCAGAAACTTTAGAAAATCTTCATCTTCCAAGACTTCATCTGATAAGTCAAATGAAGAGTGCTATAACTGTGGCAAGAAAGGACACTTTGCATCTGAGTGTAGGAGCAAGCGTGTTACTAAGTCTAGGAACCCATCCTCTGACAAATATTCTTCAAAGAATGAGAAACCCAGAAATAATCCTTTCAAATCAACCTTTTCCAAAAAGGATTCCCAATCCTCTTCCTTAGACCATCAAGAGCGTGCTGAGAAGTATAAAGCCAAGTACAAGAAAGAGAAAGAAAGGAGTGAGGGTCTTGAAAGAAAAGGAAAAGGTCTAATGGCAGAAACTCATGAATGGGATGAAGAAGACACCTCTGACAGTGATTCTCACAATATGTGCTTCATGGCCATTTCTGAAGAGATGGAAGATTCTGAAAAAGCTACCTCTCCAATGGCTCTTGTGGCAACTGGGTGCTCGACAGCTTATGCTCATGTACATCCTTTTAATGATATGACTGATAGTGAAAAGATTGATGCTTACGAATCTTTAACTAAAGATTTTTATGCTGTCAAGGATAGCAAGAAAAGAAAATCCATTCAAGTTAAAACTCTCACCTCTCAACTTGAAGTCTGCATGGCTAAACTTGAAAAGTTTAAGGAAATCAAAGCTGAGCTTGAAAATGTGAAAACCATAAATCACGTGATTTCAAAAGAGAAAAATCACCTTTTTAAGAAACTAAAAAGGGAACAAGAGGTTGTTACAAAATGGTCAAACTCTTCCAAAAATCTTGAACAAATCTTTCAAGGCCAAATCAGTGGTAATGATAAATTCGGCAAATCAAAATTGACCAATGTCAACGACTCATACATTTGTGTTTTTTTAAATATCACGTATTGTAAACCATATGTGCTCCTCACACCTCTAAAACATGCTTTGACCAAATGGTCTCTCATTCAAACAAGGAGTTAATAAAACATTTTCATGCACGTCTCGTTTAGCAAAGTGTCGAGAAAACAATGGTTACCAAGCTATGCATACCCCTAAGTCGATATAACACATTTTACATAAAAATGCTAATAAAACATTTAACTGACCAAAAGTGCAGCAAGCAAATTATTGTGAATCGTCACCAAAAATGTCCTTTCATGCATCACTTAAGCCACGTATAAATCAATCCATACACTGAACTATTTGCAATAAAAATACTTACTAACACAAACACTTGAAAGAAAAGTTATGCGACACTAGAATTCCAAACTCATCTTTTCTTAGTCGCTTTATGGCATAAAATTAACTTTTCTCAACAAAACTCAAGTGGGACCAAATGCCCAACATAACTCGTAAACTTTTCACATAGGCCAATAGAGTATGCACATAGTAAAATTATACTCACACGACTCAACATGCCGTAAAACAAAACTCCATGAACCTCAATGGACTCAACGAATCCAAGTCAATAAAACGGCGCTAAACATCATGCTTCCCAAAGCCAAATTGCTATAAGCAAAATCATAAATGAGACGCCAAAATCCCAAAAATTCCCTTCTCGGGTAATACCCCATAAACAACGTTTTTTAACATCTCACATTAAACAAATTCCCAAAATAACTTTACATAGATATTATGGAAGATAGCTTTCCGCCCAAACTCTAACATATGTGGAGGAGATCCAATGTTAAAGTCACAAGCCGTAGTCATGGCCCAACCTCTTAAACATCATAAAAATATGATTATCATTATATCCGAAACCAATCTTGTACAATAATGAAATAAAGCAAAACAAATTCCGGCGGAGTTTGCAACTCTCGCAATAAAATGGTTTCATGCACGTTCAAAACCATGATTTGAAATCTTGTGTGTGTGCTAATCATTTTCTCAAAATTCAAAACAAAATCTATATAAGGATTGGAAACACAAGAAATAGTTGATGCAATTTATTTCCAAAATAACTTTGTGCATGACTTAGTCGGCATTCAACGTCTCAACTCATACTCTTCCAAATCTCTCCGGTCCACTATTGTCATCTGGATGCTTTCACCATCTTAAGGTGTGTTGGGAATTACATCAATTAACCTAACGGTTTTTCCTCGAATCAAAATCGGCTCAATAAGCCTATGGTTCTAGTCCAACCATCAATCTTGACCCGAAACAGTCTACTTAAAGTAAATATCATGATCATCATCACTCCAAGTGACTAATACTAGAATCGTCCATCTATTCCAACGACTACTAGCTTAGAACCTCCTTCATTACCCAACGATCATCACATGAAAGCAATTCAAGTATGCATATGTACTAGTAGGTTCACCATGACACTGGCTAGGTGTCACTATGAACGCACCGTACATGCTTATCCTTGCTACTCTCAACATGATTCTCGTTTCTAAAAGCTCCATAAACTTCAAAACATCATATCTTAAAGTGCCTAAAGGTGAATTTCACTCTCATTTACTTAAACAAACGCTAGTTTGAGTCTAGGTATCCAAAATCAACACCTAAATCTCTCAAACTTATGCTCTGATACCAACTTGTAATGCCCTCAAATTTGGAACGAGCAACTAACTTGAAAATTCAATAAAATAACCAAAATAGATAAGTCTTTTCTACAATTTCTTCATCAAAATACCTCGGAATTAAAACATCATAATTTCTACAGTTAATAACTTAAAACGGGCGTCACTTAACACAACACAAGTTGCTAGTCCAAACAAATGCGGAATACTTCACTAAACAAGTCACCTCTCGTGCACTCTACTAGCACTCGCCACTTCACAATGTAGCTAGAGCTACCCCAACCTGAGCCTGTTGCACATGCCGACAAATAAAAAGGGTTAGGCTTACGCCTAGTGAGTTCAAGCATTTTATCATGACTATATAAAATCATAAATCGGAAATTAGTAGCTTTAGTCATGATTCAATAATTCTTTCATTGGAAACATAATACGAAGCAAAACTTACGCAAACGTAAAATGTATTAAAATCCAAATACCATAAAATAAAACTCCAGCGGTTAGAACATCCAATAAGAATGTAACATAAATCCGCCCATCAGTCATGGAAAACAATCCATATGCATGTAATATAACCTCAACAATGTGAATAGATAAAATACCCGAAATCAACACCTAAATGTGACGGGGGAGACCCGATCTCATCGAGTGTGGCAAACACATAAATTAAACCACGATTAAATAAATGTAGGTAAGCTTCTTGGATGTGGAAAACGGATGACATCAACCATACTAGGTCTTTAGTCAATCCTTGGCATCAATCATACTAGATCTTTAGCCCATCTTAGACATCAACCATACTAGGTCTTTAGTCCATCTCAGACATCAACCATACTAGGTCTTTAGTCCGTCTTTGGCATCAACCATACTAGGTCTTTAGCCCCTCTTAGACATCAACCATACTAGGTCTTTAGTCCAAGCCCTCAAGTTCAACCATACTAGGTCTTTACCTTGGAAAACCCACCATCCAAAACAAGCTTACTTAACTTAAAATTCATACATGACCTCAAAAGAATAACTAATGCATTCAAATCATGTAAACTCCAAATATGATGCAATTCATGCAACTCAAACCCCAAGCCCACGTCGAGCTTATAAAAATTGGGCGAATGCCCTCGAGACTCAACCGAGTCCAAAACCGAGCCCTCTGCTCAAAAGATCTAATGATCATTTATCAATATCAATTCATGCAAATGAAATGCATCTAACTCACATCATGCAACACACGCTCTGAGGCATGATAATCTCACAACCCCTTCATTGCCACCTTCCCAACGAAGTCAAATCATATATGCATCTATATGTACACGTATATGCTACTCTTTTATTACTTGACAATGCATATAACTCACTAAGGTTCATTAGTCCCAAAGGTACTAAGAATAAATCATCAAACGGTCTTCACACATAAGACCAACACTTAAACCGACACGTATTCGAATAAAATGCAATTAAGCATATAACACATCCAAGACTCCATCTCGAGTCACTAAAACCGGCAAACACTCAAAAGACTCATTTGAGTATAAATCAAGCCTTTAAGGCCAAAATAAATATTTGGTTAAATACGTGTCACTCACACGGTTACGTAAACCCAAATGCATCGTTACCCAAAATCTTTATCTTTTAATTCCTCAATAGGCCATCGGTCCCAAAATAAAGGTTTACAACTCTTAAAACATTCACATGGTCGGATTGACCAAAATTCCCAACTCACACGTTCACACTTTAAAATATGCCACATCATAGTTATCACATAATCACAAAACACTAAAAGTGTATTTCGACCAAATAACCTTCACTTATGCAATAAATTAACAAAACCTCTTTCACTCGTGATTTATTCATCAATCACTCAAAATCCCCAAACGTGGGTGTTTTTACAAGATTTGTAAAGTTCAACACTTTGATTAAATCAAAACCCACTAATTAACTCAACAAGTGATAATTTCATATAAAGCACACAAATACTTTAAAATAAACATTTTGGCATGTACAAAGTTTTCACAAAGCAACTTGAACTCACCTTGCTAGATTTAGGCTAAATCTAGATTTTTCTCCAACGTAAGCTCCTTTGATGAAGTTTGCATCCTCAAGACAAAACTCCCAAAACTCCCAAAACCTAGATTTATGAGTTTCCAACAATCAATACCAAAGTCTAACCATAAGGAATCATCATCCATTCATAATATACCAAAATACCCAACTTAAACCAAACCCTAGAAGTGCAGAAATCTTACCAAAACGAAAGTAAGAAGGAGGGTTCCAACCCCCATCTATAATCCCTTGATAAAACTGAAAGAGAAGCTTTGGTTGTGTGATTCATGGCTTCAAGAGCTCCAAAAACGATTTAGAGAGTTAGGGTTTCGGGTTGAGAGAGGAATGGATGAAATGGGAGAAGTGAGAAGTGATTTGGGGTTGAAAGGGTTTTTAATCGGATTCAGCACCCCGACCGCGACAATGACACCGCGACAATGACCTGGTCATTCTCGCGTGTCATTGTCGCTCCCCATGTGCATGTTCCTGTTTGATTTGCTCAGATCGTCCCTCAATGCGACATTGACACCGCGACAATGACATGGTCATTGTCGCTGGTCATTGTCGCGACTCGCGTACCAAGCCCCGGAACTCGACTTTCTCAACGCCAGAACTCCCGATACTCTTAGAGACTTTACGCAATGTTTTTCCAAACATAAATCCCACCATTTTCAAGATGCAAAAACTTGGGTGGTATTTATTTACTGAAATTACGGGTGTTACAATCCTCCCAACCTTAAGACGATTTCGTCCTCGAAATCTATATCCTTTACAACCCAAGGGTATCTAATTCAACACCGACTGTAATTTATCAGTTCCTAACTGGAATATAAATCCCCCCCCCCCCCCCCACACACAGTCTATCAAGACAAATCCTCGAACAATTGCTTATCAACAAAGCCCCTTCAAGTACACTGTGCTTGTGTCCGGGAGAACACTCCAACAACTGGAATAACTCTTAGTTAGACGACTTCGGTTGTCTCCCAACCTTGGATGTTCCATACATCCCGATTTGGTTTCAGACTCTAAGCCAATCCCAGGTTTGTTCACTAACGAACCCAACGGAATCATCGATTCTGATTATTCCTATCATTAGTTGCCATCTACATCCCACGAGTTCTAATAGACTCCAAGAATCCATCCCAACATCAATCATCAAACCGACAGGTTCTGTAACCATACACGAAGGTTATTCCACCAAAACCACTCGTCACAATTGAGCATCTTAAGGTTACTACCACCACCACCACCATCACCATCATTCTTTTAAAATCGGACTACAATCTCCCCGATTACACTAACGGTTTCCGACCCCAAACCCACAAAGGTTGACACCTAGTTATACCGTTAAGTCGAATCACCACAGACTCTACACACGAGCTTCACTCGTCGAGCCTTCTTACAAAACCAAGGTTATCGATACGGTGTCTAAAGGGTCCCACATACGAAAGTTGACCAAGACCCCAAAATAAGATTCCCAACAAGAAAGGTTACCGCACATTTATTCTCTTAATTACAAAGGCCATCATCCCTTAACTGATACCATTCAGTCTACGGTATTATCACACGTGAAATACTCAAGCTTCCACCGTCGAAGTGCTACACGCATTTACTCTTAACCGGGTTACTTACCCTTTCTAAGGTCCTAACGAGTTCAAGGTTTTCAAGTGCGTTATTCCATAAATATGCCACTCAACAAAGCCTTTCACAAAAAAAATCTCAACACAAAGATTTTCACGTCACATAAATCGTACGCATAGAAAACTACTATCAAATCGGTAGTTACGCAAAATGGACACGCTCATCCCACATATGAAAATCATGTTGAAAATTATTTCATTGCAGTTCAGTTTTCCCACAAAACGCAAAAGCAAAATAAACAATTTCTTTAAAGTGGACGTCACGGTTCTAGTATGGATTGACTCACGACAGACATGTAAAGTGACTGCTCGACCTTAAACGGGGTGCAACACAAGGTGTGCACGTATTTCAAAAGAGTCCAAACGACATTTGACTCCAAATTCTTTTCTGACCATAAAATCGTATGGGACTAGGTTTCCCCAACACATTTTGCGCGCGTCAGTTTATTATACAAAAACAAGGAAACAATTCCTACTTACACCTCAGTCAAAACTCAAAACGACTTGTGCAATTCCCCTATTTAAAACAAACTCATACGTTTCCATTACTTGAAAACATCGACTAAAACATCATAAAACCTCACATTGGGGTAGACATGCAAGCTTGTAACATTTCCATTAGAAATTTTCTTGAAACGAAATAACATGCATCAAATGGTTCGTGACCAGATTTCAAGAGATGAAACTCTTTAAATCAATTTCCCAAAATTCCTCATTCGGTCCTATAATGACATTTGAATAAAACGTTTTCCGGCAAAACTTGCACACAACAATGCGTTTGTCCAAAACATACGAGGAAAGAAGTGTTAATAATTTGTTGACACCAAAAAGGGTTCAAACCTATTTTCAAATCTCAAATTGCACCCACGGTGCGCATCAATGTTCAAAACATAAGAATTCCAACCATCATAATTTTATACAAACAAGTTTTCTAAAATCTTTATCACGAAGAACTTTCCTCAAAATTCCGTACTTGGAACATAAAACGTCGAAACGTCATTGCTTAAAATGTATTTGTCAAAATATTTAAAATACACATTTCCTCCAAACCAAAAGGTTTTCAATTTTCCAAAAAAAAATATTCGGCAAATCAAAATTGACCAATATCAACGACTCATACATTTGTTTTTTTTAATATCACGTATTGTAAACCATATGTGCTCCTCACACCTCTAAAACATGCTTTGACCAAATGGTCTCTCATTCAAACAAGGAGTTAATAAAACATTTTCATGCACGTCTCGTTTAGCAAAGTGTCGAGAAAACAATGGTTACCAAGCTATGCATACCCCTAAGTCGATATAACACATTTTACATAAAAATGCTAATAAAACATTTAACTAACCAAAAGCGCAGCAAGCAAATTATTGTGAATCGTCACCAAAAATGTCCTTTCATGCATCACTTAAGCCACGTATAAATCAATCCATACACTGAACTATTTGCAATAAAAATACTTACTAACACAAACACTTGAAAGAAAAGTTATGCGACACTAGAATTCCAAACTCATCTTTTCTTAGTCGCCTTATGGCATAAAATTAACTTTTCTCAACAAAACCCAAGTGGGACCAAATGCCCAACATAACTCGTAAACTTTTCACATAGGCCAATAGAGTATGCACATAGTAAAATTATACTCACACGACTCAACATGCCGTAAAACAAAACTCCATGAACCTCAATGGACTCAACGACTCCAAGTCAATAAAACAGCGCTAAACATCATGCTTCCCAAAGCCAAATTGCTATAAGCAAAATCATAAATGAGACGCCAAAATCCCAAAAATTCCCTTATCGGGTAATACCCCATAAACAACGTTTTTTAACATCTCACATTAAACAAATTCCCAAAATAACTTTACATAGATATTATGGAAGATAGCTTTCCGCCCAAACTCTAACATATGTGGAGGAGATCCAATGTTAAAGTCACAAGCCGTAGTCATGGCCCAACCTCTTAAACATCATAAAAATATGATTATCATTATATCCGAAACCAATGTTATACAATAATGAAATAAAGCAAAACAAATCCCGGCGGAGTTTGCAACTCTCGCAATAAAATGGTTTCATGCACGTTCAAAACCATGATTTGAAATCTTGTGTGTGTGCTAATCATTTTCTCAAAATTCAAAACACAATCTATATAAGGATTGGAAACACAAGAAATAGTTGATGCAATTTATTTCCAAAATAACTTTGTGCATGACTTAGTCGGCATTCAACGTCTCAACTCATACTCTTCCAAATCTCTCCGGTCCACTATTGTCATCTGGATGCTTTCACCATCTTAAGGTGTGTTGGGAATTACATCAATTAACCTAACGGTTTTTCCTCGAATCAAAATCGGCTCAATAAGCCTATGGTTCTAGTCCAACCATCAATCTTGACCCGAAACGGTCTACTTAAAGCAAATATCATGCTCATCATCACTCCAAGTGACTAATACTAGAATCGTCCATCTATTCCAACGACTACTAGCTTAGAACCTCCTTCACTACCCAACGATCATCACATGAAAGCAATTCAAGTATGCATATGTACTAGTAGGTTCACCATGACACTGGCCAGGTGTCACTATGAACGCACCGTACATGCTTATCCTTGCTACTCTCAACATGATTCTCGTTTCTAAAAGCTCCATAAACTTCAAAACATCATATCTTAAAGTGCCTAAAGGTGAATTTCACTCTCATTTACTTAAACAAACGCTAGTTTGAGTCTAGGTATCCAAAATCAACACCTAAATCTCTCAAACTTATGCTCTGATACCAACTTGTAATGCCCTCAAATTTGGAACGAGCAACTAACTTGAAAATTCAATAAAATAACCAAAATAGATAAGTCTTTTCTACAATTTCTTCATCAAAATACCTCGAAATTAAAACATCATAATTTCTACAGTTAATAACTTAAAACGGGCGTCACTTAACACAACACAAGTTGCTAGTCCAAACAAATGTGGAATACTTCACTAAACAAGTCACCTCTCGTGCACTCTACTAGCACTCGCCACTTCACAATGTAGCTAGAGCTACCCCAACCTGAGCATGTTGCACATGCCGACAAATAAAAAGGGTTAGACTTACGCCTAGTGAGTTCAAGCATTTTATCATGACTATATAAAATCATAAATCGGAAATTAGTAGCTTTAGTCATGATTCAATAATTCTTTCATTGGAAACATAATACGAAGCAAAACTTACGCAAACGTAAAATGTATTAAAATCCAAATACCATAAAATAAAACTCCAGCGGTTAGAACATCCAATAAGAATGTAACATAAATCCGCCCATCAGTCATGGAAAACAATCCATATGCATGTAATATAACCTCAACAATGTGAATAGATAAAATACCCGAAATCAACACCTAAATGTGACGGGGGAGACCCGATCTCATCGAGTGTGGCAAACACATAAATTAAACCACGATTAAATAAATGTAGGTAAGCTTCTTGGATGTGGAAAACGGATGACATCAACCATACTAGGTCTTTAGTCAATCCTTGGCATCAATCATACTAGATCTTTAGCCCATCTTAGACATCAACCATACTAGGTCTTTAGTCCATCTCAGACATCAACCATACTAGGTCTTTAGTCCGTCTTTGGCATCAACCATACTAGGTCTTTAGCCTCTCTTAGACATCAACCATACTAGGTCTTTAGTCCAAGCCCTCAAGTTCAACCATACTAGGTCTTTACCTTGGAAAACCCACCATCCAAAACAAGCTTACTTAACTTAAAATTCATACATGACCTCAAAAGAATAACTAATGCATTCAAATCATGTAAACTCCAAATATGATGCAATTCATGCAACTCAAACCTCAAGCCCACGTCGAGCTTATAAAAATTGGGCAAATGCCCCCGAGACTCAACCGAGTCCAAAACCGAGCCCTCTGCTCAAAAGATCTAATGATCATTTATCAATATCAATTCATGCAAATGAAATGCATCTAACTCACATCATGCAACACACGCTCTGAGGCATGATAATCTCACAACCCCTTCATTGCCACCTTCCCAACGAAGTCAAATCATATATGCATCTATATGTACACATATATGCTACTCTTTTATTACTTGACAATGCATATAACTCACTAAGGTTCATTAGTCCCAAAGGTACTAAGAATAAATCATCAAACGGTCTTCACACATAAGACCAACACTTAAACCGGCACGTATTCGAATAAAATGCAATTAAGCATATAACACATCCAAGACTCCATCTCGAGTCACTAAAACCGGCAAACACTCAAAAGACTCATTTGAGTATAAATCAAGCCTTTAAGGCCAAAATAAATATTTGGTTAAATACGTGTCACTCACACGGTTACGTAAACCCAAATGCATCGTTACCCAAAATCTTTATCTTTTAATTCCTCAATAGGCCATCGGTCCCAAAATAAAGGTTTACAACTCTTAAAACATTCACATGGTCGGATTGACCAAAATCCCCAACTCACACGTTCACACTTTAAAATATGCCACATCATAGTTATCACATAATCACAAAACACTAAAAGTGTATTTCGACCAAATAACCTTCACTTATGCAATAAATTAACAAAACCTCTTTCACTCGTGATTTATTCATCAATCACTCAAAATCCCCAAACGTGGGTGTTTTTACAAGATTTGTAAAGTTCAACACTTTGATTAAATCAAAACCCACTAATTAACTCAACAAGTGATAATTTCATATAAAGCACACAAATACTTTAAAATAAACATTTTGGCATGTACAAAGTTTTCACAAAGCAACTTGAACTCACCTTGCTAGATTTAGGCTAAATCTAGATTTTTCTCCAACGTAAGCTCCTTTGATGAAGTTTGCATCCTCAAGCCAAAACTCCCAAAACCTAGATTTATGAGTTTCCAACAATCAATACCAAAGTCTAACCATAAGGAATCATCATCCATTCATAATATACCAAAATACCCAACTTAAACCAAACCCTAGAAGTGCAGAAATCTTACCAAAACGAAAGTGAGAAGGAGGGTTCCAACCCCCATCTATAATCCCTTAATAAAACTGAAAGAGAAGCTTTGGTTGCGTGATTCATGGCTTCAAGAGCTCCAAAAACGATTTAGAGAGTTAGGGTTTCGGGTTGAGAGAGGAATGGATGAAATGGGAGAAGTGAGAAGTGATTTGGGGTTGAAAGGGTTTTTAATCGGATTCAGCACCCCGACCGCGACAATGACCTGGTCATTCTCGCGTGTCATTGTCGCTCCCCATGTGCATGTTCCTGTTTGATTTGCTCAGATCGTCCCTCAATGCGACATTGACACCGCGACAATGACATGGTCATTGTCGCTTGTCATTGTCGCGACTCACGTACCAAGCCCCGGAACTCGACTTTCTCAATGCCAGAACTCCCGATACTCTTAGAGACTTTACGCAATGTTTTTCCAAACATAAATCCCACCATTTTCAAGATGCAAAACATTTGGGTGGTATTTATTTACTGAAATTACGGGTGTTACATCAAGCAAGCTCCTCGTGCTTGGTATGACACACTTGCCAACTTCCTTCTAAAGCATGGATATTCCAGAGGTAAAATTGACAATACTCTCTTCATCAAGGAGACCTCAGGTAATCTTATTCTTGTCCAAATCTATGTTGATGACATCATCTTTGGTGCCACTGATGAGTCACTATGTGATGAGTTTGCTTCTCTCATGATGAGTGAATATGAGATGAGCATGATGGGAGAGCTTACATTCTTTTTGGGCCTTCAGGTCAAACAATCTTTAGAAGGGATTTTTATAAACCAAAGTAAATATATTTGTGACCTTCTGAAGAAATTTAACTTTTTAGATAGTTCTCCTATGAAAACTCCCATGGCACCACCTTTGAAACTCAATGTTGATCTTAATGGTGAATCTGTGGATGTTACCCTTTATCGAGGCATAATTGGTTCTCTACTGTACTTAACTGCTAGCAGACCGAATATAATGTTTGCTACTTGTCTATGTGCCCGTTATCAAGCCAATCCAAAAGAATCACATTTAAAGGCTGTAAAACGGATCTTTCGGTATCTCAAGGGTACCTTGCACTTGGGTCTTTGGTATCCCAAAGACTCAGGTTTTGAACTAATTGGATATTCAGATTCAGATTATGCAGGTTCCCAGATTGATAGAAAAAGTACTACAGGAAGCTGTCAACTTCTTGGTGGCAAATTGGTAAGTTGGTCCAACAAGAAACAAAACTCTGTGTCAACCTCTACTGCTGAGGCTGAATATGTAGCTGCTGGAAGCTGCTGTGCTCAAATCCTGTGGATGAGAAATCAACTCAGGGACTATGCTCAAATCTACTCCAAAGTCCCAATTCTGTGTGATAACTCAAGTGCAATAGCTATTGCAAACAACCCAGTTCTTCATTCCAGATCAAAGCACATAGATATCAGATATCATTTCATCAGGGACCACATCTCCAAAGGTGACATTGAGCTACATTTCATTCCCACCGATCTACAGCTTGTTGATCTGTTCACCAAACCCCTAGATGAAGCCAGGTTCAACTTCCTAATAAGTGAACTTGGCATGTGTAATTTTCAATAACTGTGTGTCTTCACTTTCCACCGATCTCACATCGGTGGACACTCTCTTAGTCTCTCTTCTTCCACCGAAATCTCATCGGTGGACACTCTCTTCTTTCCTCTTTCTACACCGATCGCACACCATACTCACCACCGATATATACACTGATCACCAATGTCACTCTCTCACCGATCACCGACCACTGATATCCACTACCGGCGTCTATACATCGATATATACATCGATCACCAATGTCACTCTCTCACCGATCTCCTTGTCGGTATGTTATGTTCCACCGAAAATGACTTCTTCCACAAATCTATCCCACTAACATCCACAGATCCTCCCACCGATATCTTGTCCCCGTCAGTAAGATCTGCGCACCGACGTCTCTTCATTCCCATCGGTACGATCTGCCCACCGAATCCCTACCTTATCCCATACGCTTCCCCATGCTCTCATAACCCCTATAACCCTAGTTGTCAGTGACTTTGACCGTTCCTTTTCCATGTAAAACCATTTTAACCACATACCCCGAAACCCTCATCATTTCCTTTTCCACTTGTTTAATTTATTTAAATTTTTTTTATAACCGTTCTCTCCTAAACCCTTCACCTTCCTTCTATATATACGACCCTTCGCCCTTCACTTTCCTCCTCCTTCATTTTCTCATTCGAAACCTGCAACTCCTCCTCCACTTTCTTCCTTCCTACCATTCTCACTCTCAATGGCACCCACTAAGATTCCTACGTACTTTGAAGACCTCATCTTCAACCCTTGCAACCATGTAGCAAGGTTCGAATCCGATCCCGCTCATCCCGAGTTCAACACCATTATCAAGTTCTTAACCCGCTCACCTCTTCTCCATGCCTTCTCCTGCAACCCAAAGATGAGCAAAATGCTCATTGGCAAATTTTGGCTGTCCTGTGTGTATGATATTTCAAATGAAGCAATCCATGCCTCTATCTTTTCTGACGAAGAGGGTGATCACGATGTTACTTTTGGCGTGGATGATGTCCGTCGTGCTCTCCGGATCGAAGCCTTTTCAGAATATGTGGACATGCATGTCAACAACTTTCTTGAGCAAGTCATCAGCACTATTGGATATGTCCAACATTATGAGGATAAAGCTTCCAAGTCTTCTAAAGGACCAGGTACCTTTCTTCACAAACATATGGGTGGGGTTTGGAACTTCTTCTTTGCTCACGTGATCCATTGTCTCTCTAGAAAGACAAGTGGTCAAGACCAATCCCCATCTTATATTACAAAGCTTTCTCATGCACTGATTTTTCAAAGAAAGGTGGACTTTGCTCAGTATTTCTTTACTGAGCTGACTGAAGTAATCAAACACCCGAAAAAGTGTTATGTCGCATATCCTCGTTTCATCTCCATGATCCTTCAACACAAACTCGGTGCGGCCTTGGATGCGGACCGTAAGTCTAAAACTCCTCGCTTCATCTACGATTGGTCTTCACCCTTTGTTGGCCAAAAGACGCTCAATATTGACCATCTTGCTACTGATCTCCCCTTACGCCAAGGTATGATTTCTTTCGCTTTATCTCCCGATCTTCACTGGGGTGATGCGGAAGCTCCCGGATTTCAACACCCGGTAGTTCCCGAGGCACCCCAAGTTGTAGTGGCCCCTTCTTCCCTTTCTCGAGTAAAGTCGGGCGGCGCGAAAAAGAAACAACGTACGGCCCCCGACACCTCCGCACACGCTTCTCGAACTATGCCACCGAGAGATCCCTCGGAAGCTTCCCCGGTTCAATCCCCATCTCGTAAGCGGAGGCACTCAACTTCCCCTTCGAGATCTCTTTCAAAAAGGTCTCGGACACCATTGGCCCAACCGACTAATCCAACTGTCGATTCTCGAAAATCGCCAGTTGTTGAACTTCACCCCTCCGGGCCAAGGGAATCCGTCATTATCCCCACCGACTCCTCTGCAGTTTCTCATAAGACTACAGTTGTAGAAATGGAGAACCCATATGCCTCTTCCCTCACCTCTTCGGGTGGTAGAGATGATTTCGAGGACTCTCCCCTCGAAGGAGTTGACTTGTCACTGCACGACCTTTCACCCGGTCAGTTTATGATCGATGATGAAGCACAACTCGATCTGAGTTCCCCCCCAAACCCCCCCCCCGAATGACTTCTTTGAATTTCTTTTGGAGGACACTGGTTCTCCCCGAACCACCCCGTCCACCGACGAAATTCACACCGAGCCTCCCTCAACGCAGATTAATCTCACCGAGCCTCCCACCGACGAAATTCACACTGACGAAATTCACGAAATTTCCACCGATCCCCTCTCCCCGACACCGAAGCCGCCCTCCCCCCGACATCGGTTCCTTTACACCAAACCTTCCTGGGTTCAATCAACTTCCTCTCGCTTTATTGAGGACCGAATACTACCTCATTCCAGTTTGGCACCAACAGAACCCCATATACGAGCTCTCAACCCTCCCCCTACCGATGCTCTTCGTGAAACTCTTCGGTCTCTGTCTGACAACTTGGCCTTCTTAGCCAACAAAGTGGATACTTTGACCACTTCCCACTCCAACATTGCGGCTTCATTCGATGCTTTCAAGACTTCATATATAGTCAAGGATACTGAACTTCACAGACTTATTCAAGAGGCCAAAACTCATCAGGATCTTGACAAAAGCATCGCCGATTCTCTTAGCTCTCTTCACACCAAAGCTGACAACATGCTGGAGAAAGCTCAATGGGAAATGGACTTGGGTGATTTTTCTATGATCTCCGATGACACCAATCAAAGCTTGGCTCATCTTCACACCAAGTTTGATAGTGTTTTTAAACAGTTGGGTTTTAAGGTTCCAGCTGCTGCTGAGGGGGAAAAGACTCTTAGTCATCCAAAAATGCCTTCAATTAAGAGATCTATCATCAACAAGCCTTCACCCACCACCGAAAAATCCTCACCCTCCACCGAAACCTCACCTACCACCGAAACATCTTCATCCTCCACCGAATCATCACCTCAGGCCACCGAAACACCACTTATACCCTCACCGAAAACTGCAGGTACCACCGATCAAATCTCCACACCGACCAAGTCTCCATCAGGGGTGAAAAGTAAGGCAACGTCTGAGAGGGAGCAAGTTTCTAAAACCCCCAAAGACAAAGGCAAGAAAACCCTCACTGCTGAACAATTGGCCGAAGAAGAAAAGAAAAAGAAGGAGTTGACAAAATATGGGAATCGACCTGCTGATGCCCAAACTTTGAAGTTAAAGCCTCCTTCTCTACAATCTCAGGAATCCAACCTCGGTCGGACTCCTCAGGAGATTGAGGAAGCCAGACTTGCTCAAAAAGATTTAGATGACTCCAGAGCTCTACCGATCCTCTCTTAACCCAAAAATCGGTGCTGAATGCTATTGAAAAAGAAAAGAATGAAGAAATAAGTTGGTACAAAAAGACCATGTACCACCGATTGTCCAAATCCCCGATCACAAATGTCAAAATTGCTACCTCCAGAGCCAACCCAAAGGATATCAGGATGATCATCGATAGAGAAGACGGATCAATGAAAAGTGTGAGAGATGTTAACCTCCAACATTACGGTCTTCCCGAATGGTATGAGATCTCTCAAAACTTGGTCAGAAGTGCAAACCCAAAGAAAGACGTTTTTATCAAATGCATTGAAGGACTGATGGAAAAGATGAAGGGGATTAAAAGAAAACACAACATCGTCCTTTTCCTCCGATGAAAGGGCGAGACTTCAATCGATGATAGAAGAAATCCGTCTTCCCAAAGTCAAGAATCCTATCGACAAGGTGTTCAAAGAAATGGCAAGTAAAGGGAAAACTTGTAACGTCCCGAAAATTACAATAAATTTGAACTTTTAAAAATACTATTTTATTTTAAACAAACCATAAGTATTTAAATCCAATCAAACGTTTTCCCAAAACTCGTTAAGTTAAATAACCAACCAATTAACACAGCGGAAAATGTAAATAATAAAACATAATGTATCACAATGAAATTGCCGAAAGTCTCAATGCGCCAGTGTGTACCGTCACGCCTTACTGCCACTCGAACCTGAAACAGTAATTTATAGGGAAAGAGTAAGCACGAAGCTTAGTGAACTCAAACACATATGCAGATAGCAATTATATACACACCACTCCTATCCGCACATACACAACCAACACAAGCAGTTAAAAGGTACAAGCAAACATATGCAAGAACACCTTCACATGTATCCTTCGGCTCCCCGAATTCACACAACACTCGTGTAGGCTTCCCTCGGTCTCCCCGAGTTCATACCACACTTGTACACAATTCCTCGGTCCCACCGAGCCCTCGGTCCCACCGAGATCACGCAACACTTGTACACCACTCCTCGGTCCCACCTAGCCCTCGGTCCCACCGAGATGTATATAACACTCATTTATGCCAGACATTAATTCAACCTAGTACTACGCACCACAATTCAGCCAATACACACAACAATTCAGTTAGTACACAGAAACTACCGCGATGTACATGTAATCCCTATTCTACGCAGTGAGAGAACTCACCTCGAAAGCGTTGCAGAAGTTCCCAACTGACCACACAAACTTGCCAACTCCAAGATCACTTCTCATCACCTAAAGAAGTGTTACAAAGTGTCAACGCGAAGCCCCAACCCTCAATCATAAACATAAGATTAAACGAAGGACATTTCATCTTTTCGGCCTAAACTGCAGGTCTGTTCGGGACCTGCTTAGCCCCTTCTAGACCCACAATTCTAGAGATCACTTTTTACAAACAGATAGGTCTAGGTCTTAGCTTTCCATGGACATATTATACGCGTTCTAACGATTTTCCTACGATTTTATATGATTATTCTAAGATCGAAACGTAAGGCTGGCAGATTCGGACCTGCTGCAAAAACGGCCCTTTTGAACCTAGCTAGAGGCCTAACCAGGTTTTCGCTAAAACACGAAAAATGTGCCCGACACAGAATGTGAACCGTGGGCACCAATTTCGCCTCAAACCGAGCTACGATGGAAAAGTTATGGCCGATACAAAACAGTGGCAGAAAAGTCGATTTCACATAAAATGATAACTTTAGCCTCACTTCCATTAAGCCATGACTTATTACAATCAGACCTGTAACCAAACTTTGGCTTAGGGTTACCAAGGGCTGGACTAAACCACGCACCACCCACTGCCACCTCCGGCAGTGGTGGTCGGCGGCGGCGACAGCCACCGCCGGCGATGGTGGTTGTTTGAAAGGAAACTCCGGCGAGACCCGAAAGGATAAACCAACCAACTAGCCTAGCCACTCACCCTACGCACAGCCCGACAACTCCCGCACCTACACGTTACAACCACCGGCTGGTGATGCACGGCGGCGGCCACACCGCCGGTAGCCAAGGCTGCCGCGGCGGGGGTGGTGGTCTGCGGTTGAAAACGACGAAAGAAAAGAAACGAAAAGGAAACGGAACCTTACCTCACCGCAGAAAACCACGAGAGATCCCGACCTTCACGTCCCGGTTGCCACTATCGTCTCTCTCTTTCTATCGCTCACTCTCTCGCTGAACCTCTCTCT
Source organism: Saussurea involucrata (assembly GCA_033807775.1). NCBI lineage: Eukaryota > Viridiplantae > Streptophyta > Magnoliopsida > Asterales > Asteraceae > Saussurea > Saussurea involucrata. The sequence goes on along the minus strand of CM066327.1, from coordinate 11,809,474 downwards.
CTCGCCGGCGATGAACACAACGGCGCCGGCTGTGTGGGTGCTCCGGCAGCAGCAGCAAGAAAACGATGGGGAGGGGGGTTTAGGGTTGATCGACGGCAACAATCCAAAAAGGGAATGAGGAATGGAAGATAGGGTTTTGTGGTGATGTTGTGGGCTTCACAGGGAAAAAAAACGAGAAGGGGTCGGTTCCCTTCATGGGCCGACCCCATGCAACCCTTTGCCAAAAAGTACCCTTATAGCCCTAGGTTTTTAAACTACTTTCGTTATCCACCCATAAAAGTTAAAGTTTTACAAATAAACCAACTAACGCTACAACTAATTCCCTTTTGATCTTTCCCGACAATCCCGTTAACAAACAATTTGCTTAGAGAAAATTAATAAATAAATACATAAAATAAACCGTACCGGAACACGGGCTTTACAACTCTCCCCCGCTTGAATTAGACTTCGTCCCCGAAGTCTATGTCGACGAATAAATCCGGATAGATCTCCCGCATCTCAGCTTCGGGTTCCCAAGTCCACTCGGAATCCTTCCGGTGCTTCCACTGGACCTTCACCAAGCCAATTACTTTATTGCGTGAGGCCCTAGTCTTCCTGTCAATAATGGCAATCGGCCTCTCTACGTAATTAAGCCGCTCATCAATATGAATATCTTCAAGAGTCTGAATAGTACGTTTGGCGACATCCCTAACTGGAATCTAAATTTCTCACACCGCCTAAAAAAAATTCTCGAATACTTTCCTTACCAACAAAACTCCTTCAAGTACACCGCATTTATGATCGGAAGAACACTCCAACGACTGGAATCATTCTTAGTCAAACGACTTCGGTTGTCTCCCAACCTTAGATGATCCATACATCCCGATTCAATTTCAAGCTCTAACCATTCTAAAGTTGCTCACCAATATACCCTACAGGATACTCGAGTCCGATCATTCCTACCATTAATTGTCGATTAACTTCCACGAGTTCTAATAGACTCCTAAAATTTTATCTCACCCGAATCATCAAATCAGCAGATTTATAAACACACACGAAGGTCATTCCACCATAACCATTCATCACAAGTGATCATTTCAGGGTTACTACCACCATCACCATAATTATTTTAAAATCGGCTACAATTCTCCGATTACGCTAAAGGTGTTTGGCCTCAAGCCCAAAAGTCGACACCTAAATATACCACTTACCTCAAAAAGGTTACATCGTATTTATTCTCTTAATTGCAAAGGCCATCATTCCCCTAACCGATACTATTCGGCCTACAGTACCAACACACGTGGAATACCCAACCTTCCACCGTCGACGTATCTTCCACACTCGCTCTACGAAGCCAAGTTACACCGCATCGAGGATACACCTCGACGTCTACCTCCCAGGTAACTGTTCAATACTATAACCTCCTAGTGCCTACTGGAAAGTCAAGGTCATAACACATGAATACCGGGGTCCCACCCCGAGATACCCAACCGACCATTACCAACGACTGACTAACGTGTTCAAGGATCTAATGCAAAACAATCTACCAACAACATGCCTATCCCGGGATGACTCACTCACCCAGGCATGTAAATACTCAACGTGCAATAAATGCAAAACAGTGCAACAAAAGCAACCCATCAACAAGACTCCACACCGAGCCATTAAAACCGGACAATTGACCCATGACTATCTCAAAGTCAAAACCGAGCAAAATGCTCCACGTTTACTAGACCCATAGGTCGGTAAAAAAATGCGTTTAAACAATGTTTAAGTAAGCAATACTCTAAATCAACATTAACCCCAAAACTCAACACGGGTTAAACAAAAGGGTTTTCCCAAAGGACTCACACCCTTAAAATTCTCAAAATGACACATAACACTTAAAAGTGCATTTCCCGAATGGTTTACAAAAATCATTTACAAAATATTTTCAACACCAAGATTTTTCATCTCAAAAAGATCATATACAATAAAACTACTATTACCAGGTCGGTAGTTACGCAAAAATGGACACGCTCGTCCCACATAGGAAAATCACGTTGAAAATCATTCCATTGCAGTTCAGTTTACTCACAAAACGCAAAGCGCAATAAATAATTTCTTTAAAACAAACCACCACGGTTCTGGTATGGATTGACTCATGACATGCACGCAAGGTAACTGCTCAATTTAAACGGTGTGCAACAATTTTCACACGTACTTCAAAAGAAGCCCAAACGGCAATGTACTCAAAATTATTTTCTGACCATCCAAATGGTATGGAACAAAGTTTACCAATCAAAATTTGCGCGCGTCAGTTTATTATACAAAACAAGGAAACGATTCCTAATTACACCTCAGTCAAACCCAAAATAACTTGAGTAAGTTTCAAGTTTAAAGACAAAACTAATTCGTTTCCATCATTTGAAAATATCGACCTAAACATCATAAAACCTTAAATCGGGGTAGGCATGCAAACTGGTAACACTTCCATAAGGAATTTTTTTTTTAAAATCTTCATCACGAAGCATTTCCTCAACAATTCGTACTTGGGACATATAACGTCAAAACACCAAAGTTTAAAATGTATTTGCCAAAAATGCTCAAAATACTCGTTCCCTCCAAAGCAAAAGTTTTTAAATTTCCCAAAAATAATCGGCGATTCTAAATTAACCGAATGTCAACAATCTACGCATTTATATTTTCAAAATATAACACATTGCAAACGTATGCATGAGAACTAAAACATTTTCATGCACGACTCGTTTATCAAAATGTCAAGAACAAAGGTTACCCAAGTATGCATACCCCTAAGTCGATAAAGCGCATTTTCATGGAAATGATAATAAAACATTTAACTGACTAAAAGCGCGCCAAACAACTCATTATGAAATGTTACCAAAATATTCTTCCATGCATTACTTTAGTCACGCATAAATCAATCCATACACTGAACTATTTGCAATAAAATACTTAGTAACACAAACTTCATGAACCTCAACGAACTCAATGACTCTAAGTCAATAAAATAGCATCATACATTGTGCCCCCAAAGTCAAATTGTTAAAAGCAAAATCATGAATGAGACGCCAAAATTCCAAAAATCTCTTTCCACGGTAAAACCATAAAACAACATTGTTTAACAATCTCATATTAAACAAATCACCAAAATAGTTTTATATAGGCATCGTGGAATGTAACTTTCCGTCTCAACTCTAACATATGTGGAGGAGTTCCAATGTTAAAGTCACAAGCCGTAGTCACTTGCCCAACATTTTAAACACCACAAAACACGAATATCATCTTACCCGAAAGAACCGTTGGAAAATTACGAAATGAAACAAATTCTAACAAAGTTTGCAACTCCCGTGATAAAACGGTTTCATCTACTTTCAAAACCATAATTCGAAATCTTGTGTGTGTGCTGAACATTTCCCAAAATTCCAAAACACAATCCATATAAGGATTGGAAACACAAGAATTAGTTAATGCAATTTTATTTTCAAAATAAACCTTGTGCATGACCCAGTCGGCATTCAACGTCTCGACTCATACCCCTCCAAACCTCTCCGGTCCACAATCGTCGTCCGGACATTTAAACCTCTTAGGCAAGTTGGGAAATTACGTCAAATAATCCCTACGACTTTTCCTCAAATCAAAGTCGGCTCTATAAGCCTATGATTCTAGCACAATCATCCATCTTAACCCGAAATGGTCTACCTAAGACAAACACCATCCTTATCGTCACTCCAAGTGATTAATACTAGAATCGTCCTTCTATTCCAACGACTACTAGTTTAGAACCTTCATCACTACCCCAACGATCATCACATCAAAGCAAATCAAGTACACACATGTACTAGTAGGTTCACTATTGTTGTTCCTCCTTGTGATGGCTATTCTAGGTAGATATTACAATGAGTTGTTAGCACATAATAACCCATACTAACAACGCTCACGCTCAACTCCTCAGATTCCTCGTGACTTTCCCCGACTCGAGCATTAATCCTGTGTTTCCGATAGTAGGAGCTCTACTACTACCTTCCACACCTATCATCACTCGTTCTGAGTCCCATCCGAAGTGTCCAAGTAGTTTCTCGCCGATAACTACACCCATATGCCCGTACCAGGATATGCACACACTCTTCCTAGCTCCCTAGGAATTTCACCCCAAATCACTACCCTTGCTACGACGAAATTCCTACTATCCATGACGAGTCGCCTCGCGAATACCCAGTCATATGCAGCGTGAAGTCAAATAGACATTCGAATACAAGATTCTATCCTAGAACGGTTGGACTCAAACAAGAGCTGCGGAATAGAACTAAATCAAATATTCTAAGGCTATGTGATTCTTACTGCATACAACCTATAGGGCATTCACTTAACAACCTACCATGACTAGCATAAATTCCTACTAGCAAGCAACAAACATGCAGTACAGTGTAAATAGCACAGGCAATCTAGCATTCATACTCCTATGTTCTAGAAAGCAATAAATACACTAAGTTCTTTATCTTTTCCCTTGGCATCGGCTGACTGTACACACTGCGCCTCCGGTCACCGTTTCTCAAACATACCTTCCCTTTCTTTTATTTTCTCAAAATTTTAAAAGGAAAAGAAAATCCCGAGCCGCAAACTTGAGTTCAAACACACCGAAATGTGTTCGATTCGCTCAAGCTGTGCTCTGATACCAACTTGTAACGTCCCGAAAATTACAATAAATTTGAACTTTTAAAAATACTATTTTATTTTAAACAAACCATGAGTATTTAAATCCAATCAAACGTTTTCCCAAAACTCGTTAAGTTAAATAACCAACCAATTAACACAGCGGAAAATGTAAATAATAAAACATAATGTATCACAATGAAATTGCCGAAAGTCTCAACGCGCCAGTGTGTACCGTCACGCCTTACTGCCACTCGAACCTGAAACAGTAATTTATAGGGAAAGAGTAAGCACGAAGCTTAGTGAATTCAAACACATACGCAGATAGCAATTATATACACACCACTCCTATCCGCACATACACAACCAACACAAGCAGTTAAAAGGTACAAGCAAACATATGCAAGAACACCTTCACATGTATCATTCGGCTCCCCGAATTCACACAACACTCGTGTAGGCTTCCCTCGGTCTCCCCGAGTTCATACCACACTTGTACACAATTCCTCGGTCCCACCGAGCCCTCGGTCCCACCGAGATGTATATAACACTCATTTATTCCAGACATTAATTCAACCTGGTACTACGCACCACAATTCAGCCAATACACACAACAATTCAGTTAGTACACAGAAACTACCGCGATGTACATGTAATCCCTATTCTACGCAGTGAGAGAACTCACCTCGAAAGCGTTGCAGAAGTTCCCAACTGACCACACAAACTTTCCAACTCCAAGATCACTTCTCGTCACCTAAAGAAGTGTTACAAAGTGTCAACGCGAAGCCCCAACCCTCAATCATAAACATAAGATTAAACGAAGGACATTTCATCTTTTCGGCCTAAACTGCAGGTCTGTTCGGGACCTTCTTAGCCCCTTCTAGACCCACAATTCTAGAGATCACTTTTTACAAACAGATAGGTCTAGGTCTTAGCTTTCCAGGGACATATTATACGCGTTCTAACGATTTTCCTACGATTTTATATGATTATTCTAAGATCGAAACGTAAGGCTGGCAGATTCGGACCTGCTGCAAAAACGGCCCTTTTGCACCTAGCTAGAGGCCTAACCAGGTTTTCTCTAAAACACAAAAAATGTGCCCGACACAGAATTTGAACTGTGGGCACCGATTTCGCCTCAAACCGAGCTACGATGAAAAAGTTATGGCCGATACAAAACAGCGGCAGAAAAGGCGATTTCACATAAAATGATAACTTTAGCCTCACTTCCATTAAGCCATGACTTATTACAATCAGACCTGTAACCAAACTTTGGCTTAGGGTTACCAAGGGCTGGACTAAACCACGCACCACCCACTGCCACCTCCGGCAGTGGTGGTCGGCGGCGGCGACAGCCACCGCCGGCGATGGTGGTGGTTTGAAAGGAAACTCCGGCGAGACCCGAAAGGATAAACCAACCAACTAGCCTAGCCACTCACCCTACGCACAGCCCGACAACCCCCACACCTGCACGTTACAACCACCGACCGGTGGTGCATGGCGGCGGTGGTGGTCTGCGGTTGAAAACGACGAAAGAAAAGAAACGAAAAGGAAACGGAACCTTACCTCACCGCAGAAAACCACAAGAGATCCCGACCTTCACCTCCCGGCTGCCGCTATCGTCTCTCTCTTTCTCTCGCTCACTCTCTCGCTGAACCTCTCTCTCTCGCCGGCGATGAACACAGCGACGCCGGCTGTGTGGGTGCTCCGGCGGCAGCAGCAAGAAAACGATGGGGAGGGGGGGTTTAGGGTTGATCGACGACAGCAATCCAAAAAGGGAATGAGGAATGAAAGATAGGGTTTTGTGGTGATGTTGTAGGCTTCGCAGGGAAAAAAACGAGAAGGGGTCGGTTCCCTTCATGGGCCGACCCCATGCAACCCTTTGCCAAAAAGTACCCTTATAGCCCCTAGGTTTTTAAACTACTTTCGTTATCCACCCCTAAAAGTTAAAGTTTTACAAATAAACCAACTAACGCTACAACTAATTCCCTTTTGATCTTTCCCGACAATCCCGTTAACAAACAATTTGCTTAGAGAAAATTAATAAATAAATACATAAAATAAACCGTACCGGAACACGGGCTTTACAAAATTCCAAATGTAAGCAACCTAAATCTGTCCCTCCGCACATCTGTGCCTTATCCTACCACAACCTTGAGCCTCTAACCGATTCCTGGTATGTTCTTCAATGATGGTTTATGTCATCGTGCCTTCTTCAGATTTGCTCAAATTCCCATCGCCGATACCGTGTTTCTTCAAGGAATCTCCAACCTCTTTCCCAACATCCCCGAAGCTCAATCGTTCTACCGAAATTTGTTGGACGAAATCAAGCAACGTCAAACTTCCAAGAAGTAGGTTCTCTCTCTCAATGGTGCTTGTAAAAGTCTGTTTCTCTTCTTACGATTGTACGAGAAAACTTATCTAAATACAAGTACCTTTCTATTTGAATTTTTTTCCGGTACATAACCTTACTTATATTTACTTGTAAATACAGTATATAGTATACATACTCATACAAAAGAAAAATAGATCAAAAGAACAAAAAGAATGGTCTATGTGAAAAGAATCCAAAAAGAGTAAAAAGGGTCAAAATGCATCTTACTTTTATATACTCTTAAATATTCTAAGGGAAGAGCTCAAATTCAAATAGGAGGAGATTGTTGGGTCACCTAGATTTGAAATTGACTCTCCGATGTTCTCCCTTATATCTTACTTAGAATATTGTAGCATGGTTCTTTTAAAGATGCTTGTACAAGATATCAACTGTTCGGTGAAGTCGAAGATCAACCGAAACCAAGCTTGAAGACATTCTACTTGTGGAAAATAGAAGACTCTTCTCTGCATTCAACCAAGTCATTTTCCACCGAATTTGTTCTCACAAATCGGTGGACAATCCCTCCACCGAATTGGTTCTTACAAATCGGTGGACAATACATCACCGATTTTGTTCTCACAAATCAGTGGACAACCCTTCACCGACCTTGTTCTCAATAAATCGGTGAATAACCCTTCTACCGACATATCCTTTTTCGGTCAGCCTCATCTCACCGATAAGGGTGCTGAAATCGGTGGATCTATGTGTTATCAAATAAAAGATTTTCTCTCTGCAGATTGTTTCAAGTTCCAAAGTCAATTATATCGGTGAAACTTCATCGGTGTGACTATCTCAGAATTCACATCAAGAAGATCATTTATTATGGGACAATATCCTTTGACAGATAAAAGTGACTTTATCCGTTATCAGTCATGGGCTCTATTTCCAGTACCTAGTAAAAGGTGATAAGGACGTCTCAGCTTTTCAGGAGTCAACATCCTCAGCAAATATGATGATGACAAGTGTCCCAAACATTCAATGCTTGTACACTCCTTGCCACTATAAAAGGAAGAAGATATCCCCATGCAAACTACACTTTCTGGAATTCTCTCAGTGCAAGAAATCTCCATATTGCTTGATAACTTAATAGCTTTGTTCTCAGTGTTCTTGGTTGTTTTGTTTAGTATACTTTGTGAAAGATTGTTAGAATAATTTATCTGTTCTTTTCCGCAACAGTCTTTAAGTTTCTTTGTGTAATTCTTGTTGAAAATTTTTCAATAAAAGAATTAAAATTGTGAATTTTTTTGAGTATTGTATTCAACCCCCTTCTACAATACTTGTTAAGCCATCTGGGACTAACAGATAGCTTAGAAGCAACCACAATTCAAGAAATGAAGAATTCTCAATTTTTAGGATGTCACATCATCTTTTGTGGTTTTCTTCTTTAATATATATATTGATTTGCTTAAATTTGTTAATCAAGAATCATACATATAATAAAGGAATGAGGGAAATACTAACACCAAGTGTAAATTAATAAGCAAAACTCATAACCAAATTAATTTGTTAGCAACTTAACGGGTTTAATGTGACTCACAACTTATTTGGTCAACTGTACATGACTGTTTGGTAATGACATATTCAATAAGTTTTCTAGGGTGAGATTTATGCAAAAAATCAAGTTTTTCTCCAAATCTATCTCTCTCAATTAAAAAAACGTGTTCTTTTTATTTATGAAAAAAACTTCAATCTATACAAATAGATTTATCAACACAGACAATCAGTCTTATTTATACAGGACTTAATAGAAAATCAGCCAAACAACTCTTTAAGTAATCAACGCATCCTTTAAGTGAGGGGCCATTAGTGTTCAAAGTACATTGTTAGGGTGCTTGTTGTGTATTCTTTCAAAATCTAATTAATACCAAATTTAACACCAATTATACTTTTTACATTACTTTCCTTTTCTAATGAAACAATTTTAATCAGTTTCCAATTTTTTTTAATCAACATTAAAATATCGTAATGAATAGTAAAACGATAAATTTATTACAACATTGTTCATATTTATAATTATATTTAGTGTAAATGTTCTAAAACTACGGATTAATTTTCCAAGCTTGATGTTTATGTATTTGATTATATTTTATTTTATGACATTTTAATCTTATTTTGTTACATATATAATATAACGAATTATATTTTTATTCATTTTTAATTTAAATAAATTCAATTTTTATGTATTCATGAATACTTAGAGCATCTCCAACAACATTGCTAAATAGAAAAAATGGGTTTTTATTTGCTATTCTTCTACAACAACATTGCTATCTTGTTTGCTAAAATAGAGATTAATGGAAAAATCTCTAAATATAGAGAACTCTCTATAATTATCTAAATATGAGAGAGAAATAATTATTTTATTCAACCCACCAATAACATAAATCTTTTATCATTTTATATCAAGTTTGTTTTTTAAAGTGTATTGGGAATATAAATTTTAGAATGTTATATTAATATAATTTGTGTTAAAGTCTCTAAAATAGCAAACCTGTTGGAGATGAATGTAATTTTTTTTAGATATTTTAACATTTGATTATCTGTTTTAGAAAAATTATAAAAAACATGTTGGGGATGCTCTTATATAAATTTACTGTTACTTTTTAATAATTTGAAATTCATTAACATGAATAAATAAAACACACCATCATATATATCTTAATATGAAAAATGTAAGGAACGAAAATCTTAAGCAGATATAGCGCCAACAAAATAAACAGATGCATAATTAAAAACACGTAATGACCAATAATTTAGTTCGATTAAAACAATATAATTGTATAATTTTATTAAATTATTGTAAAAAAAATCAATGTATGACTTCTAAAGTCGATAAATACATGGGTATTATTAAAAATTTATATAATCTTAATTAAGTAAAAATATTCCCAGAGTATTCTATCTGTAAGAGATAGTGCAATGAGTTGGAAAATAGTTGTACTTTGCTCTTATTTTAATTTTAAGCACCTCGTGGACATCAATTCAATTATTCTTACGGTCTATTTGTTAGTAGTTTATTGAGCTTGATAAAACTCTTAGTTTATTTGGTCAGTTATAATGACTTTTTGATAGTGACATGTTCTCAATGAGTTCTCGACATGTTGGTAATAATTATAAATACTGTAATTATAAGCGATGAGCCATATCTAGCAACACATCATCGTCATCCATATGATGACAATTGATGATACAAAAAATTATCGGTTTGTAGTCAACTTTAGTTTTTACATTTAATGTTTTTGTCCTTGATGTCCAGATTGAACATGAAACATTAAACGTGTCATTCTTGTTATGTTCAATATCTAGTTTCTTTATTTTTTAATGTACTAGTAAAACATATTATGTTATATCATATCGATTATGTGAGCATGCATGCATTTTCTTAGCATATAGCTATCAAAAGACTGAGGGGGTGTTTGGGAGTGTTTTTTGAGTCCAAAAGTGCTTATTGATTTATGGTGGTGGGAAAAGGAGTTTTTAAAAAAGTGTTTAAATTAGCTTTTGTGGTAGGAAAAACCAATAAGTCAATAAGTTATTTTTTAAAAAGTGTTTGGCTTAGCTTATACATGTAAAATGACCAAAAAGGACATGCCTACATATTTAACCATTTTTCCTACTTTTACATACAATTTTGTATACTTTTATCAAATTTTTAATACTTTACTACTTTTAAGTTTTAACCTTTTTTAGACAAAAAATATTTTTTTAACAAATATTTTTTTTTACAAATTACGTTCATACAAAACTAGAATATAAAAATTTAAATAATTCATAACAAATATCATATTACATTCATCTCCGCGATTCCATGATATCTTGCGCAATAATATCTCGTATCGCTGCCATATACGTATCATTATTATTTGTACGACGTGTACTCGGACCTTCTTCATGAACTTCATTACTAGTACCACCATTTGTCGGATTGTAGTATTCTTGTTGTGCCCTGTTAAATGCTTCATCAAACCTACCAACCTTTCTAATATAGTTATGGATCGCCATCGATGCTATCACAATACTCACTTGGTGCTTGTACTTGTAATTAACATGCATATCTCTCAATAACGCCCACCTAGCTTTCCATACTCCAAAAGTCCGTTCAATGATATTTCGCAATGATGAGTGGTAATAGTTAAATTTCTCATACGGTCCGCGAGGAGCATGCATAGCCGTAGTCTGTCCACGTTGAAAATCCGGTAGATGATAACGAATGTTCGTACCTTTGTATGGAGCAAGATACCCTTTAGTATTTGGGTATCCGACATCCACAACGTAATATTTATCTGCAAATAAAACAAACAATTTATTCGTTTAAAACAAGTATTAAAAACATAAAACATGCATTAATAAAAAATTATACTAACCACCCGTTGGTTTTGGAAAATTAAGGCTCGGTCTCTCTAAGGCTTCATTGAAAATTCTTGTGTCATGTGCGGTCCCCTCCCATCCGGCCAATACGAATGTAAAACACATGTTAAAATCACAAACGGCCATTATATTTTGTGTAGCATATCCCTTTCGACCAATGTACTTCGCTTCCTCGTGCTTTCGAACTGATGCCCTCACATGTGTCCCATCTATAGCGCCAATGCAATCCTACATATGAAAAAAATCATAATTAAAACATTTGTTAAAGTTTGACTAACATTAAAGTAACTAGAACATAGTATAATACCTTGAACATTGGATCTGAACAAAAAGTGAGCCCATTATCTGAACAATCTGAACAAAAAGTGAGCAAGAACAATCTGAACAATTAAGAACAATCTGAACAATCTGAACAAAAAGTGAGCAATTAAGAACAATCTGAACAATTAAGAACAATCTGAACAATCTGAACAAAAAGTGACCAATTAAGAACAATCTGAACAATTAAGAACAATCTGAACAATTAAGAACAATCTGAACAAAAAGTGAGCAAGGCACAAACAATGGTTCAAGAAGAAACTTTCTGAAAATCAAACCCATCTAGTAAGCAAGGCACAAACATTTAAGAACAATCTGAAAATCAAACCCAAACACCCTCTTATATCCGTTGCCAATATTGGAATATGCCTGATCTGTGTTTAGCTAACATATGCTGTTTGTACAACTTGTGCACTGATATGCTCGACGATGGAGCAAAAAAACAAAAACAAAAACTAAAAAAACACGAAATTGGGTTACCTGAAGGGAGCTGTGGAGGGTGGCGACAATGGAGCTGTGGAGGAGGAGATCGATGGCGGCGATGGAGGCTGCAGACGTGATCGATGGCAGCGATGGAGGGTGGCGACGATGGAGGGTGGCGACGATGGAGCTGCAGATCGAGATCGAGATGGAGGTTGCAGATATGGAGCTGCAGATCGACGATGGAGCTGTGGATGAGATCTGTGGATGAGAGATCGATGGAGGCTGCAGATAAGGTTGCAGATATGAGAATTTTAGGTTAAAAAATTGAGGGTATTTTTGTAATTTGGTATCAAAAAGCTCTTTTCCAATCAAAAAGTCAAGAATTTGTAACTTCTCCAAAATAGCTTTTCCTAGTTAATCAAAAAGCAGTTTGAAAAGTGCTTTTCAGTTTCCCAAACACTATTTTTAACTTATTGGCTTTTCAAGAAGCCAATAAGTCAATAAGCAGTTTTAAAACACACATCCAAACACCCTCTGAGAGACATCACTCATCTCATAAAGGAGAGACAAATCTTATCTCGATACATGTTAGTTTTACCATGTGATTTATAACACACTTAACTATCATTTTGCCAACCAGTTACGAAATGATTATAATAAATATCAACATACATCATTTACACACAACAAACTCCATGTTCTCAAGTCAAAAAACTGCATGTACATTGATCACATAAGAAATACTTATAACACTCACATGACATTCAATGCAGTGTTCTCAGAGTCACGTTCAGTACACAAAATCTTCATCTTGTACTCATATGCGGATTCGATAACTCTATATGAATCCCTATACGATAGTCATTATCATATTATTTATACCTTAAATCCGAAATAATATTTAACTAGGAACATTTACATTATTCTAATATTATTTATTATGAATAATGAAAACACATAATATAATAGACATAATAAAATGGACAATGCATTTTTATTTATTTATTAAATTCAGGAAACAAAACTCAAAGTTACAATAATCATATGATCGAGTTTTTGGCATTCACTAACATGTAAAACAATAACATAAATAAATTAAGGGACCGTTTACTTATATACTTACCCGATAAGAGTAATGACAAGGATTGAAAGTATTACACGGTAAGTGAGAGTGACGACTCTTACCTGGTAAACGTTTATAGATAAAACTGTTGTATACGATGCCGTTTTAATAGACTAATTTTTTTTCCAGGTAAGTTAAGTGAAAATGTTGACTATTACAGATAAATGCTTACTGGTTAAACGTTGGATAACAACCCCTAGATCGTACATGTTAAACTTTTCTAATATAAATTGATAATTAACTTATGGAATTCATTGTTTCATTTAGAAAACATATACCAAACACATTTCCTCTTAAAAACAGTTATGCACAAGTATCATGAAAACATACTCGCAAGTCGCAAATAACAATATAGTAGGATCCAATTTATGGTCAAATAGAGTTTGTAAAATGTGAGGGACTAACACGACAATTAGTGAAAGAGAGAGGGTGTAAATTGATAAAAAGGTGAAACTAGTGGCGGTGACATGATTTAACTGCAGAAAGCATTTTGTATGTAAAACAGGAAAAAGGGGAATTCTGCACGCAATTAGTCCTTTGAACCGTGGTTCTTTCTCGAGAGCCTCGAGTGGAGAGGGGAGTTGTTAATATCTTGTACTCCAAGATAAAAGTAAAAGAATCTGGAAGGGGATTAGGAGGATTCTTATGCAAGACTGCTTCAGCCCTGGGGCGTCGGAGTTGTGAAATCGGCAACTGTTATTGCGCCGATTGGTTTCTTCGATACATGTTCAGGATGGAGATTGATTCATCATCATCATCATCCGAACCTAATACGCCTCTTCTTTCCCCAAAAGATCGTATACTCAAGGTAGTAATTTTTCTTTAAATCTTACCCTTAATTTCTATCGAATTTGGGCATTGTTGACAGTGACAATCATGGATTGGGAATGTATCAAGAAATGGGAAATTTGTTGTTTCTTTCGTGATTATTCTTTCCGTATACGTTTGGATTAGCTGGAAATTTTTAATTTGATTGATTCTTACTGTTTTGTTTGCAATTTTAAGTGAAGGGACAGTAATTTTTGAACAAATATCCTACCTAGTTTACTAATTGTGGAATAGAGGGAGTACACTGATCCTCCTATTCAATGGGGGAAGTTCACATTTTGACTAGTAAAAAGTCAAAATTAGTGTTTTCACACTAAAAGTTGATTGAATCCTTTTTCCCCTTTAACCAAGTGAAACCTAGATAGATGTTCATTTTTTGCTGGAATTAAGGGAGTAAATTTATTAGTTACATTGTGGGTTGCAACATTTAGCAAATCATAGGAAAATCATGCAAGTAGAAAAAATATAGGTTGGAGTGACACATGTAGTTGACCAGGCATTAGGAGATATAACTTTCAGGGCAGACTAATTCCATTACATTGGAGTGACTCACATATTGTAAACATTCGGTTATATTAATAGCTCAGGAGCCTTGCTTTGTATTTTGATTTTTAATGCTTCCTCTTATTAGAGAATAGAAGCTTACGTAAACCGTGTCAACGTTTTTCTGTGTGTCAGAGGCTTGTCCTGATAGGCATTCCTGAAGAGAGCCTTGAGCATCTGGAATCCGGGTTAATTTCATATGTTAAGGAAAACATCCTTCAAATATCGGAGATCGTTTCCGCAATTTTGCCAACTGATGTTGAAATAGAGGCGGCTATGGAAGCACAGACAGACCCTGCTAGATCAACCACTGAAGATTTACTACATGAAAGCATGACCTGGTTGCAGTGGTTGATGTTTGAGGGTGATCCTGACAATGTTCTACAACGCCTAGCAATGATGAATGTCGGGCGGCGTGGTGTGTGTGGGGCCGTGTGGGGCCACAACGATATAGCATACCGTTGTCGAACATGTGAACACGATCCAACTTGTGCAATTTGCGTCCCATGTTTCCAGAATGGTAACCATAGTGACCATGATTACTCCATTATATACACTGGTGGCGGATGCTGTGATTGTGGGGATGTGACTGCATGGAAGCGTAGTGGCTTTTGTTCTAAACATAAAGGAGCTGAACAGATACAGCCACTTCAAGAGGATGTTGCAAATACTTTAGGTCCTGTTCTGGATTGCCTTCTTCTTTGTTGGAAGGAAAAACTGTTATTTGCAGAGAGTATCCATCAAGAAGAGCCTAGTCTTGATGATAATGTTGCCGACCAGAAAAAGGTTGCAGATGAGCTGACATCAGCAGTTGTGGAGATGCTGTTGGAATTTTGCAAGTGCAGTGAAAGCTTGCTTAGTTTTGTTTCCGGGAGGCTGTGCTCTTTGGTTGGTCTTTTGGATGTTCTTGTAATGGCGGAGAGGTTCTTGAGCATGGTTGTTGTTAAGAAGCTTCAGGAGTTACTTTTGAAACTATTAAGTGATCCTTTTTTCAAGTATGAGTTTGCAAAAGCTTTTCTAAGGTATTATCCTGCTGTTGTAAATGAAGCTGTAAAAGAGGGTAAAGATTCTATTTTTAGAAAGTATCCACTACTGCCGACATTCTCAGTACAAATTTTTACCGTCCCTACTCTGACGCCCCGTCTTGTTAAGGAAATGGATCTTTTAGCCATGCTGTTGAATTGCTTGAGCAATATATTCAGCTCTTGTTCCAGAGAGGATCATCGACTACAGGTATATTCAGCTTTATTCAGCTCTTATCTATCTCCATAACTTTTGACATAAGCCTTTTACTTATATATAGTGCCTTGAAATACCCTAAGGGGTAGCTTGTCATTCTTAAATAGTGGTGGTGGTTTCTTGTAAATTTTCCATTTTCTGCATCGCATATGACTATGAAGTACATTACTTGCCCCATAGTTGTTATGTTGATCTTCCATTGCAAATTCATATACTTTCTTCTCCAATCTACTTCATATCTCTATCTTGAATTCCAGGGAGGTAGATTGGTGTTAGGGAAAAGCTGGTTTTGGTGAAAATTTCTTTTCACATATAACCTTTGCACTTTGTCTAGTTTTATTCAATCTGTGTTCTTTTGATTTTTTTTTCAGGTTTCCAAGTGGGGAAACTTGTATGAAACAACTCACCGTGTGGTTGAAGATATTCGATTTGTTATGAGCCATTCTACAATACCTAAATACATGACATGTGATCGGCGTGATATCTCAAGAACGTGGATGAAACTCTTGGCTTTTGTGCAGGGCATGAGCCCTCAAAAGAGAGAAACAAATATTCATATAGAAGAAGAAAATGAGAATATGCATTTACCTTTCGTTTTAGGCCATTCCATTGCAAATATTCATGCTCTGTTAGTAGCCGGAGCATTTTCTGCAAGTAACAAAGAGACAGAAGATGAATCAGTTTCCACTAAGCAGGATATTGATGAACAAGATAGTGTAAGACATGCAAAAGTGGGGAGACTTTCACAAGAAAGCTCTGTTTCTAGTGTCACTGGGAGGGCCGCTACATTTGAAGGAAATGCTGATAGTTTGGCAGTCCTGACTTCTATTTCATGGTTAATGTTCGAGTGTTTAAGGGCCATTGAGAACTGGTTGAAAGTGGACAATACATCTGGAGCTATTCGAAGTGTCTTAAACTCAAGAGCAAGCAATTCTTCTGGTAGTAATTTCTTTCAATTAAAGGGAACACTATCTAAGTTTAGAAAGGGCAAAACTATTTTCAAGAAACATTTGGGTTCTCAAGAATTTCATTATGGTGTTCATCAACGTTTGAACGGGTCAAATGACACCATTTCTGCAGGTTTTTTTGATGATCGTCTTGTGGAAGGAGAAATAGAGGCACTTACTGTTCTGAGTTTGGCAGATTGGCCAGAAATTCATTACGATGTTAGTTCGCAGGAGATATCGGTACACATTCCATTACACCGTTTGCTCTCATTGGTTTTGCAAAGAGCATTGAAGAGGTGTTATGGGGAATCTTCATCGCCAGATTTGAGGATCATCGTTGGTTCTGCTGATTCTTCGTCAGCAGCCATATATGGTGATTTTTTTGGTCATGTGCTAGGTGGTTGCCACCCTTATGGATTCTCTGCTTTTGTCATGGAACATCCTCTGCGTATTAGGGTTTTTTGTAGTCAAGTTCATGCTGGCATGTGGCGGAAGAATGGGGATGCTGCAGTACTATCTTATGAGTGGTATCGTTCGGTTCGCTGGTAGGCGTAAATTTTCAAATAAGATCTGATATGGAAACTTCTTGTGGGATTAATCTCCTGTACTTATTTCTCTCTTGCCCAATGCAGGTCTGAGCAGGGTTTGGAGCTTGATTTATTTCTTCTACAGTGTTGTGCTGCATTAGCTCCAGCAGATCTCTATATTGTTCGAATCATAGAACGTTTTGGTCTATCAAATTACCTTTCCTTGAATTTGGAAAGAGCTAATGAGTACGTATCTTTTTCTAGAACTTTCTCTTTTTCTTCCCTCTTCATATCGTAGAATTTGTCATGGGTGATTCTCGTAAACAGTTTTGATGCTCTCATGTCGTGTGGTTTTAAGTGGTCCTATTTTTGGGTGCTGATTTGTGATCTATGGTTATTGCTGCTTTTATGCTGGACTTCGTGGTTATTATGAAGCCTGAGATCGGGAGAAACTCTGTTTGTTGCAGTCCGTATTAAACTAGATTAGCGATTGCCATATATAGGCTCACAGAGATTGGTTCCGAATTTATGCAGCCTTACAAGTTTAACCAGTATCTCGGTAAATTCCTTAATTATCGTACCAGGATTTATGTAAAATGATATTTTCAGGTATGAAGCGGTTTTGGTGCAGGAAATGCTAAATCTTGTTATACAAATAGTAAAAGAAAGGCGATTCTGTGGATTAACTACAGCTCAATGTTTGCAACGTGAGTTAATTTATAAGTTATCCACCGGAAATGCTACTCATAGTCAATTGGTTAAGTCTCTTCCTCGCGACCTTTCCAAAGTTGACCAGTTTCAACAAATATTGGATACTGTAGCTGAGTATTCGTATCCATCTGGAATCAAACAGGTAATTAATTGTTTATGGAATGAGCATCTTCCTAATGCAAAGTTTAATTACTTATTACAATAATGTTAATATGTGTTAGGGTATGTATAAACTACGATTAGCATACTGGAAAGAGCTAGACTTGTATCATCCTCGCTGGAACTCAAGGGACCTGCAAGTTGCAGAAGAAAGATACTTGCGTTTTTGTAATGTGTCTGCATTGACCAATCAGCTACCAAAATGGACAAAGATCTATCCTCCTCTTAATGGGTTAGCTAGAGTAGCTACATGTAAAACAGTTCTACGAATCATCCGAGCCGTTCTTTTCTATGCACTTTTTACCGATAAGTTGATGGCGTCACGTGCTCCTGATGGTGTTCTTATAACAGCGTTGCACTTGCTATCTCTAGCACTCGACACTTCTCAAGTGCAGATTGAATGTGGTGATAATTCTATTCCCCTTTTAGCCTTTGCTGGTGAGGAAATATCTACAGGGTTAAATGATGGATATGACAATCAAAGCTTATTATCGCTTCTTGTGTCGTTAATGAGGATAAATAAAAAAGAAAATATGTATAACTTTGTGGAATCTGGTGGGTTTGACCTCTCTTCTATGATTAAGAATCTTCTTCAGAAATTTGCCGAGCTTCACTCTGGATGCCTAACGAAACTGCAAATACTAGCGCCTGAAGTTGTTAATCAGCTATCTCATTCCAGGCCAAGTAGTAATGCAAATAACGATGCTTCCATTTCAGATAGCGATAAGCGTAAGGCAAAAGCACGTGAGAGACAAGCTGCAATAATGGTCTGTACCCATCCATTCAGTTACAATTTTTTGTATTTTTTATATATATTCTGTATGCTATTGATTTAATTTTTGAGTTCAACCCTGTTACATGCAGGAAAAGATGAAGGCACAACAGTCAAAATTCATGGAGAACATAAGTTTAACAGCAGACAATGGCTTAAATGATTCAAATGATGCTGAAGAAAGTTCTTCTGATTTTGCAAATGATTTAGATGGACCTGAGCAAGTAACCTGCTCTCTTTGCCATGATGCAAATTCCAAGACTCCCGTGTCTTTTCTAATTCTTCTTCAGGTTGGTGATTCCTTCTGTCATTTATTTTACATTTAACCATTGAGGATTGACCATGATACTTATATAAACTGATCTCATCTGAATTCCTGATACAAGAAATCCAGGCTTATTAACTTACTCGATAGAGGTCCCCCATCATGGGAAAAAGAAGTTTCCGGATCTGGAAAGGAGCATGTCTCCACTAGTGAGGACACAATGACTATTCAATCTTCTGCACATCCACTTTCAAGCAATTCAGAAACAATAACATCATCATCCCAGTTAATGGATTTAGTTCAAAATGCGATCAATGAATTTGCTTCCACTGGTCAGCCAAGAGAGGTTGATGCCTTTCTAGAATTTATCAAAATCAGATTCTCTTCTCTGAAGAATCTAAATTTTCCTCAGACATCACCTGATAGTAGTGAACCAACCACAGTTTTGGGTGATGCGTTTGAAGAAAATATGTACACACTGATTCTGAACAATATGGAAAATCATTTGGTGCAACCAAATGTTTTGAGAAAGGCCGAGGATTTTTCAGCTGCTGGATGTAGTTCTTCAGACAGTAGTTCAAATGAATCTCTTTTGCTCGGAAAGTACATCGTTTCTATCTCCGATGAAATATTAAATAATCCGTCACCCTCAGAAAATTCTGGGTCTCGTAGTGGCAAGGCACAGCCAGGTTCAGTGACCTCACACCTGCCATATGATGGATTTGGGCCTTCAGATTGCAATGGGATTTATGTTTCTTCTTGTGGGCATGCTGTGCATCAGTGTTGCCTTGATCGTTATCTACGGTCGCTGAAGGAAAGGTAAATAATTTAAATATTATTATCAATCAAACGAAAAACGTTTAAATGAATGCTAATTTTATAATTAGGTGTAAATTTCGTGATAATGATGCATAAATATGTAAAATTGAATGAATTTATATATATATATATATATATATATAAGTTCAACACTATAATATTCTAATGGGTCAAATACATAATTTAAACAAATTCAGATATTTATCATTACAAAAACAAACAATCTTATTGATTCAGATTCCAGACTTCAGCACCACCTCTTATCGATCAGAAGTGAAATAAGACTTCAGACTTCACCACCTCTTAAAAAACAAACGCTACCTTAGTCTCACTAGCGTGTATAGTGTAGCGGTTCAATTTGTGTGCTTTTATTTTAAATTCTTTTCACAAATATATGCGTTATTATTTTCTTAAAATGTTAGTGTAAAATGCAACTGTTTGAAAATAGCTAAGATGTTTGGAACCTTCTAAGATGTTGGAAACACTGTATGCAGATATACCAGAAGAATTGATTTTGAAGGAGGACATATTGTGGATCCAGATCAGGTGCAAGTTGTTTGAGTCCATTCTCAATAGTTTTGTAATTACTCAAATAAAGTGATATATCTTGTTATGTCTAAAAGAAGGATTACACTCCTATATATACAACAAAGTAACCTATTTAGGGAAAGCATACAAGAAAGGAGAACCTAGTTTACTATATCTAACACCCCTCCTCAAGTTGGAGCGAAGATGTTAATCATGCCCAACTGGCTATAGATAAAATCTATTTGAGCTTTGCGTAATGGCTTTGTCAGGATGTCTGCAAGCTGGTACTCTGTCCTAATGTGCACAGGATGAATTGATGGAGGGTCAGTCTGAGTTCCTACAACACGGTCTCTGATAAGATGACAATCAACCTCAATATGTTTGGTCCTCTCGTGGAAAACTTGATTCTTGGCTATGTGAATAGCTGACTGGTTATCACAGTATAGTCTCATCAAGTCGTCTGTAATCACTCCAAGCTCTCTTAGGAGTCTCCTTACCCACGTCATTTCGCATGACACATCTGCCATGGCCCTGTATTCTGATTCGGCACTTGATCGGGAGACGGTATGTTGTTTCTTGCTTTTCCAAGAGACTAGTTTTCCTCCGACAAATACACAGTACCCTGTAGTTGATCTTCTGGAAACGGGACAACCAGCCCAATCCGCATCTGAGAAGCCAGATATCCTGCCATCTCCTTCTTCAGTGAACGCACCCACTCGACAGTGGCCTTGGTCAGAGTAGAGTATCCCTAATCCTGGTGTAGCTTTAAGATACCTCAAAACACGAAGTGCTGCATCCCAATGACCCGTATAAGGAGCGGACATGAACTGGCTCAAGACACTAACAGGAAAGGATATGTCTGGTCGAGTAACTGTCAAATAGTTTAACTTTCCCACAAGTCTCCTGTATCTCTCTGGATCTTTCATAAGATTTCCATCATTTGGTAGTAGTTTTCCCGTAGCGAGCATCGGACTGTCAACTGGTTTACACCCTAATAGACCACACTCGGTAAGCATATCAAGAACATATTTCCGTTGAGATAGAAGAATCCCTTGTGGAGATCGAGATACTTCTATCCCAAGGAAGTAACGAAGCCGTCCAAGATCAGTAACTTGAAACTGGGTCTGTAGAAATTGTTTCAACTCTGAAATTCCACTGCTATCATCTCCAGTGATAATAATGTCATCGACATAAACCACTAGTATGATTCGTCGACCCTCATGGTGTCTAAAAAACACAGAATAATCCTGGGAACTACGAGTCATACCAAACTCCTGAAGAACATCTGAAAAACGTCCAAACCATGCTCTAGGGGACTGTTTGAGACCATACAGTGATCGTCGTAATCGACATACCTTTGTAGCCTCCTCCTCAATAATAAACCCAGGTGGTTGTTCCATGTACACCTCCTCCTCAAGAATGCCATTAAGAAAGGCGTTCTTGACATCTAATTGATGGAGTGGCCAATGATTAATAGCAGCCAAAGCTATACAAATGCTAACAAATGGCATTTTAGCCACCGGGGAAAATGTCTCGTCATAGTCAACCCCATGGGCTTGAGAATAACCCTTTGCAACCAACCGGGCTTTCAACCGATGCAAAGAACCGTCAGGATGAAGTTTTACAGTAAATACCCATTTACAACCCACTTTGCGTTTTCCATGAGGAAGTTGTTCCAAATCCCAAGTATGATTCTTCCGAAGGGCATCCATCTCTTCCTGCATCGCCTTAAACCATCCCGGGTGATTAAGAGCCTCAGTCACATTCCTAGGAACAATATGGCTATCAATGCTTGATGTGTAGGCACACGACTCTGAAGATAGGTGAGAGTAGGCAAGATAATCATGAATGGGATATTGGGTAAGATTTCGTGTGCCTTTTCGGAAGGCAATCGGAATATCAGGGAGATGGGCACCAGGTGGGTCATAAGGCTCAGTGTGTGGTGGTAGAGGTGTATCGTGGACCGGGGCAGGGACAATATCAGCAGGTGATGATATGTGTGTGTCAGGTGGTGGAATGGGAGGCTCCCCAGAATCATGAGGCACAGGTAAGGACCCTTGAGTCTCATGCACTTGCCTTTGGTGTTGTCGACTATACACCCTTGTGAATCTAGTATCAGTTGGTGCTGTCTGAGGAGCAACATT
Source organism: Saussurea involucrata (assembly GCA_033807775.1). Lineage (NCBI taxonomy): Eukaryota > Viridiplantae > Streptophyta > Magnoliopsida > Asterales > Asteraceae > Saussurea > Saussurea involucrata. Next base: position 11,786,754 of record CM066327.1, on the reverse strand, counting down.
TGGTGCGAGTAGCGGGAGGTGTAAGATTGGAGTATCAGATGATTCAAAAGGGTCAAGAACATGATTTGTGGACTCTTGAGTACTGCTAGTAGGTTTGACAAAGAACGAACTTGACTCATTGAATGTGACATCGGCACATGTAAAATATCTTCGAAGGGTTGGACTATAACAACGATAACCTTTCTGGACACGCGAATACCCAAGGAACACACACTTAATAGCTCGTGGTGCGAGTTTATTATGTCCCGGACGATGGTCATGAACATAAGATACACATCCAAATATTTTAGGAGTCAAGGGAAACGGGGTTCCTTTGGGAAATAGAATGGAAAAAGGTGTCTTCCCTTTAAGAACAGAAGATGGCATACGGTTAATCAGATAGTTAGCTGTAAGAACCGCATCAGCCCAAAAACTTTGTGGTACATTATAGTGAATCATCATAGTGCGAGCCACATCCAGTAGATGACGGTTCTTTCTTTCGGCAATGCCATTTTGCTGGGTGTATATGCACATGAAGATTCATGTATAATACCATGGCCAGACAGGTAACTTGTAAAATCATGAGAGAAATATTCTTTAGCGTTATCAGATCGCAATGTTTTGATGGAAACATCAAACTGGGTTCTGACATAGGCATAGAATTCACGAAAGATAGAAAATATTTCATTACGAGATTTAAGTAAGTAAACCCATGTTGCACGAGAAAAATCATCGACAAACGTAATGAAATATTTAAAACCATATGTAGAAGTAATAGGGCACGGTCCCCATACATCCGAGTGAATGAGTTCAAACAAGGTGTTGACTTGACTAGACTTGCTAGGGGGATAGGAACATCGGGTGTGTTTACCTAACTGGCATGACTCACATGTTAACTCATTAACAGAGGAAAGACCAGGTCTTAATTGTTTTAGAACAGGCAAAGAAGGGTGCCCTAATCGACAGTGCACTTCCCTAATACTAGAATCATAAAGATGTGTACTCGGAGTGCGCAACATAGACAAGCGATAAAGACCTTGAGATTCAAAACCTGTGCCAATCAACTGGTTTGTTCTCAAATCCAGGAAAACACAATGTGTAGGAAAAAAGATGACATAACAATTAAGTTTTTGGGTAATCTGGCTGACATACATTAGACTATCCGGGAAGGTAGGAACATAAAGAACAGAGGATAAGTTTAGGTTTGACAGATTGCTAGTGGATCCTATGCCCATGATTTGACATGAAGATCCATTAGCAAGTCGAACGGGGTTATGGGATGTATTAGTTTCAAGATTGGACAAAAGGTCTTTGTTCCCAGTCATGTGATCTGTGGCTCCCGAATCAATAATCCAAGATGGTGAGCATGCAGAGAGACAAGAAGATGGGATACCTGATGATTGTGATGTACTAGCACAAAGGGTAGATGAAACCTGGCGTAGAAGGTGACCCGAATCTGTAAATTCATTGGACGTTGATTGTTGGACTAGAACTTTGTCTCCCATTTTCCCGGCAGATTCCAACAAATTTCAGCGCGTTTCCGGAGGTTCCGACGTGTCTTCAACAAATCCCGACGTGTTTCTGCAGTTTCCGGCGAGTTCCAAAAGATTCCGGCGCGTTCCCGAAAATTTCCAGCAGGTCCGGCGTGTCCAGGCACTTCCTGATCAGTTTCTGAAAAATTCCAGCAGGTTTTATGAAAACTTCCGGCAGATTCCGGCAAGGTCTCCGGCGACGGCGGCTAGGGCTCTGGCGACGGCGGCTAGTTGTGGTAGGTTTTTCAGGCCAGGATAGTTCTGGTAGGTTTCCGGCAGCAGCTGGAGTTCCGGCGAGTTTCCGGCGATGACGGCTAGTTTTCCGGCGAGTTTCCAGCGATGACGGCTGGGATTCAGGTAGGGTTTTCAGGCAGTGACGGCTGGTTTTCAGTAGGGTTCCGGGCTTCCGGCGAAGTCGGCTAGGATTTTGGCAGGTTCGGCGAGATTTTTCAAGGAAGGTGATCTGGAATAGGAGGACAACAGCAAACCAAAGTCAGAATCTGGAAGGGGTCGAGGTCGAGGTCGCCGGCAGCAGGGGTGGCTCTGGACAAGGTCGCCGGCGGCAGTGTCGGCTCTGGACAAGAAGAACAACGGCGGTGGCGGCTAGAGTTCCGGCAGCGGCGGCGGCTAGGGTTCCGGCAGCGGCGGCGGCTAGGGTTCCGGCAGCGGCGGCGGCTAGGGTTCTGTCATGGCTCTGATACCATGTAATTACTCAAATAAAGTGATATATCTTGTTATGTCTAAAAGAAGGATTACACTCCTATATATACAACAAAGTAACCTATTTAGGGAAAGCATACAAGAAAGGAGAACCTAATTTACTATATCTAACAAGTTTCATTGTCATTTTTTAGATTTTGATGCCAATAATTTATTAAATTTTCTTATTTTATTAATCATTGATGTCCAGGGGGAGTTTCTGTGTCCCGTTTGTAGGGGACTTGCAAATTCTGTCTTACCTGATTTGCCTAGAGACGGAGTGAAGGACAGTGGACCATCAAAAACTTCAAATCTATTCCCGTCAGTTGCTAATAATGAGTTACCTTTTGAATCTCTCCTTCTTAGACAATCCCTCTCGATCTTGCAAGCTGCGGTTGACGTTTCCGGAAGGAATGAATTTCTCAAGGCTTTTCCGGTTCATCGCAAAGGAGGAATGGGAACAAATCTTGAATCGGTGGTTCATTTACTACGTGAAATGTATTTCCCGGGAAACGATAAAATTTCAGGATCGAGTCGGTTAAGCGACTCTATGATCATGTGGGATACCCTGAAGTATTCCCTTATATCGACAGAAATCGCTGCACGATCTGAAAGGACAACTTCAGCTACCAATTATGGCGTTAGTGCCTTGTATGAGGAACTAAGGTCTTCCAGTGGGTTTATTTTTTCGTTATTGCTGAAAATTGTTCACAGCACCCGAGCCCACAATTCTCTTGACGTCCTCTTACGATTGAGGTGTATTCAACAATTTGAAAAGTCTATATGCTGTGATGAACTACCCAGTCATGCTTGCAGAGTCGGAGGTATACAATTTGTTGCCAAATTTATAGTAGCGTCATTTAATAAACTTATGTACCTTAATCGTATCCATATGTTTTTCTTTTCCAGAAAACATGATGTGCATATTGGAAAATGTTGATATGGGCATACAATTCCCCGATGTTCACTTTTGGACAATGGCATCTTATCCTGTTCTTGCATGTGATGCTTTTTCGACTTTGATGTGGATCCTCTTCTGTCTTCCGGTCCCATTTATGTCCTCCGAGAAATCATTCGTACCTCTTGTTCATATGTGCTATGTTGTCTCCATAACTCAGGTTGATATAGCAACTTCTTTCTCATTTTATCTATTTCTTCTTTGCTTCAAGTTATATATTTGCTAAGATTTTTTTTTTCTCTAATTTCTGTCTTGCAGGCTGTAATAACTTATTTTGGAAAAAATGAATCTCCTATGGACGGTTTCAGTTACCATGATTCTCTTATCACTGACATTTTCAAATTTGTGGGCGAACATGGATTCTTACGTCAATATTTTGTTTCCAACTATATTGATAGTTCTCTTGATATCAAGGCGACTATTCGTAGCCTGAGCTTTCCTTTTCTACGAAGGTGTGCACTACTGTGGAAATTAATGAACTCTTCAACTTTAGCACCGTTTAGTGGGGCTCATGTGTTTCATAGATCATCACAAACGTTTGAAGATAGAATGGATTATGCATATGGCACTGGGGAAGAGTCTGTTGAAATTGATGAGTTGGAGAAGATGTTTAAGATTCCCTCGTTAGACAACATAGTTAATGAGGAGGTGTCACGTTCTTTGGTTTCAAAATGGTTACATCACATTTCTAGAGAATTTGAAGTTCGTAGTCCTTCAGGGGTTTTGCACTCAACCCCTGTAGTCCCGTTCAAGTTGATGGTTTTGCCTTACCTCTACCAAGATCTATTGCAAAGGTTCTTATTATTCTTATAATTTTTGTCTATCTTCCACTGTGATTTTGGTCTTCGTTTATTTTACCATTGCTTCTGTATCTTCAGGTACATAAAACAGAAGTGTATTGATTGTGGATCTGTTCAGGATGAACCTGCATTATGCTTGTTATGTGGTAAATTGTGCTCACCGAGCTGGAAGGCATGCTGCAGGTTTATCTTCTACTTATTTAATAATTTCGTTACATTCCTCTTCTGAAAATATGAAATGAAAGTTGACATGAGTTGTTCTTTAGGAATAACAAGTGCCAAACTCATGCTATGTCTTGTGGTGCTGGTACTGGCGTATTTCTGTTGATTAGGGTAAGTCTCACATTGCCTCATCTATATCATATTTATATTTTTTTTGCATACTTGTAAAGTCACCAGCTCATCTAAAATACTCATTATTAATTACCCTAGTGCAAGGTTTTAAAAGGCGGAATCGAGCCTCGAGGCGTTTTCCTCCAATGAGGCAAGGCGTAAGCCTTGAGGCGTGTATGTATATATATATAATATTATATATATGTGTGTGTGTGGAAAGCATAATTCCATAGCAAATAAAATTGATAAATACTAATAATAAGCAAAACATAATTCCATACCAAATTTTAAACGTCATAAGTTCACAAAATTCCGTACTAAATTTCAACCCCTTTCTTTCTTCTAGAGAAGATGAAAGGACACCCCTACATGACATTTTGTACTTTAAAATTAATAAAAGTACATTTGCTTTTTGTTGTTTGACATTTCTACCTTTTTTTAAAAAGACAAAAGGTAATAAAAGTACAAGTTGCTTTTAAAAAAAAAGAAAAAAATCAGTCTCACCAACAAAACAGCAAAGGAGCTGAGGCTTAAGCCTCATCATCGCCTCACGCCTCACAGAACCGCCTCAGCCATCGAGGCGTAAGCCTCGTCCAGGGTCCCTGAGGCTTAAGCCTCAGGTGCTGTTTTGGACCGCCTCGCCTCGAGGCGTACGCCTCAAACGCTTTTGAAAACCATGCCCTAGTGGATAGGGGTCATATGGAGAATCGTATATCTGTGCATCAACTGGAAAGCGTGCAGTTTGCATCTACAACATGAATGGGGAATTGAAATTTATGCAATTATGTGTAGTTTAAACACTGTATTCTGATATGTGATACTGAAACTTGTGTGTAGAAAACTACAATATTACTTCAAAGATCTGCACGTCAGGCACGTTGGCCATCTCCTTACCTGGATGCATTTGGTGAAGAGGTAACAGAAATCTATGGTGTTCTGTGTATTATGCTATTATATATGTATGTATGTATGTATGCTTGTATACATATAAATATATACACATACAAATACATTATGTATACACATGTAAATACATGCACACATGTATATTGTATGTATGACAACACACACATAAATATACACAGATACATGTGCACATGTCCATACACATATATAAACATCTATATATGTCAAGGTATATATTCATCTATGCATGTATGTATTGTGCGTCTATATATGCATGTATGTATTGTGCGTCTATATATGCATGTATATATATGTGTGTGTGTGCGTGTGTCTATAAGTATATGTGTATACTATATTTGTTAACTATATACACACACACACAACATACACATGTATATTTGTTTAGGACGGGTAAAGACCGGAGAGAACTATTAGACTTCAACAATATAGGCGTTAGAAAGGCTTATTGTTACGTCCCGCATGAAAGTTCCCCAAGTGGTCGGATTATTCTTAGACCATTCAAGATCTTGGTGGAACCTCGAACAGAAGTCAAGAAAGACCAAGCATGTTCTAGAAGACTTTTCACCCTTCAGGGTTTATGCCTTTAGATCTTCTGTGTAAATGTTAAGTTAGAAATTAGAAATTTCGAATGTTCTAGACTTGTGTATAGAGGCCTTTAAATAGATGATAGTTCCTTATTTGTAAAGCACCCAAGAGATGTAACAGTCTATTGAGTTCTTCTCACTCTCTCTTTCTGGAGTTCTATTTTACTGAAGGAAAAAATTCATATGTATATTATATATAGGCATGGGATCATGCGAGAAGTGCCATTTTTGGTGAGAAGTGTGAGAAGTACTTTTAAACCGTTGATCACTTTTAATCAAATACCCTCCCATGAATTGCGGCTTAAAAGGGAATTGATCCGGTACATCTTATCTTGGTGCATCTCATCTTAATGTTCGTTCATTTCTCATCCAACGGTTGATAACCACTTCTCACGCCTCGCACCAAATTTGGCACTTCTCACCGGAACCCAACCCTATATATATATATCAATCATATATATAAGGCTATGTTTGGCAAACTAGCTGATAAGCTAGCTGGTGGCTGATAAGCTAGCTGGTAGCTGATGAAAAAGTCACGTTTGGCAAAAGTAGCTTATAAGCATGTAAAATGTAACACCCTCAAAATTGGAACGAGCAACTAACTTTAATTTCAATAAAGTAACTAAAGATGATAAAATTACTTCTTTGTATCGTCCTAGAAAATACTCAAAGTTTAAACATCACAAATTAAACAACTAACAACTCTAGGCGGGTGTTACTTAACCCAAATAAAAGTTGCTAATTCCAAAAGTGCGGAAGACTTCGCTAAGCATCTCACTTCCCGTGCACTCTACTAGCACTCATCACTTCGCAGTGTAGCTAAAGCTATTCCCAACCTGAACCTGTTGCACATGCCGACAAATGAAAAGGTTAGGCTAACGCCTAGTGAGTTCAAGAGTTTACATCATGAGCAAATCATTTGATAAATCGACAACTTCAACTTAATAAATGATTTTCTAAAAGAGTTCGTATAAAAGACATCGACAACCTATTTTCCAAACGCACACAATTTCTGAGAGGAAAGCTTCCAATGAAAATCGTTTCTCTGTAAAGGACCCAAATCCAAAACTCACATCAAGAGTTAATTAATAATAATTTCTCAAATAATCGCCACTGCGAATAAAACTCCAATAGTTAAAACATCCAATAAGAATGCAACATAAATTCGTCCATCAATCATGGAAAACAATCCATATGCATATAATATAACCTCAACAATGCAAATAAATAAAATACCCGAAATCAACACCCTTCGGTGACGGGGGAGACCCGATCTCATCGAATGTGGCAAACACATAAATTAAACCACGATTAAATAAATGCAAGTAAGCTTCTTGGATGTGGAAAACAGATGACATCAACCATACTAGGTAGGGGTGTAACCAGGTCGGGTTGGGTTCGGGTTGGGTTCGGGTTCAACCCATTTATTAATTGGGTTGAAAATCTCAACCCAACCCAACCTGTTTAAGTAAATGGGTTGAGATTTTCAACCCAACCCAACCTGGTACTTAAATGGGTTGGTACCGGGTTGACCTGTTTATGATTTTCTTAACCCAACCTGTTTAATAAATGGGTTGAACTTGGGTTGACCCATTTAGTTTTAAAACTTTAACTAAAATACAAAAGGACAAAAACATAATTCCATGACAAATACACAAGTCACAACCACAAAACAAAATAAATTGTTCAAAGTTTCAATAAAACACAACCATAAAGTGAAATAAATTGTTCAAAGTTTCAATAACAAAACCATAAAGTCAAACAAATAAGTTTCTAGGCCTAACGTGACTCTCTTGGCTGGAACTGGAAGGAAGTGTCGGTTAGGGTTTAGAGAATTTAGACTTTGAAAGTTTGAACGATGGAATATTGAAAGGGAAGGACCAAAGGAGTTAATATGTTTAGACTTTAGTGGAATCATATTTAGTTTTTTATTAACTTTTTAATTATTAATTAAAATTAAATAATGATAATAAATTAAAAACAAGTCATAAATGGGTTACAAACAGGTTGTAAATGGGTTGAAATCAGGCTGTAACTGGGTTGAAATCGGGTTGGAAACAGGTCGAAAATTTCAACCCAACCCAACCCATTTATTAATTGGGTTAGGCGGGTTGACCCATTTAACTTAAATGGGTTGAAAATCTCAACCCAACCTGCTACTATTGGGTTGGGTTCGGGTTGGGTTGGCGGGTTGGGTCACTTTTTGCCACCCCTAATACTAGGTCTTTAGTCAATCCTCGACATCAACCATACTAGGTCTTTAGTCCATCTTAGACATCAACCAAAACTAGGTCTTTAGTCCATCTCCGGCATCAACCAAAACTAGGTCTTTAGCTCTTCTTAGACATCAACCATACTAGGTCTTTAGTCCAAGCCATCAAGTTCAATCCTACTGGATCTTTACCTTGGGAAAACCCACCATCCGAAACAAGCTTACTCGACTTAAATATAAATACATGACCCCAAAAGAATAACTAATGCATTCAAATCATGTAAACCTCAAATATGATGCAACTCATGCAATGCAAACCCCAAGCCCACGTCGAGCTTATTAAAACCGGGCGAATGCCATCAAGACTCAACCGAGTCCAAAACCGAGCCCTCTGCTCAAAAGATCTAATGATCATTTATCAACATCAATTCATGCAAATGAAAATGCATCTAGCCCACAAAATGCAAACACATGCTCCGAGGCATGATAGTCTCACAATCTTTTCATTGCCACCTTCCCAATGAAGTCAAATCATATATGCATCTATATGTATACGTATGTGCAACTCTTTCATAACTCAACAATGCATCATATAATTCACCGAGGTTCATTAGTCCCAAAGGTACTAAGAACACGAAAACATCAAACGGTCTTCACACATAAGACCAACACTCAAACCGACACATATTCAAATAAAATGCACTTAAGCATATAACACATCCAAGACTCCACCTCGAGTCTCTAAAACCGGCAAACACTCAAAAGACTCATTTGAGTATGAGTCAGGCCTTTAAGGTCAAAATAAACGTTTGGTTAAATACGTGTCACTCACACGGTTACGTAAACCAAAATGCATCGTTATCCAAAATCTTTACCTTTTAATTCCTCAATTGGCCATCGGCCCCAAAATAAATGTTTACAACTCTCAAAACATTCACATGGTAGGATTTACCAAAATCCCCAACCCACACGTTCACACTTTAAAATACGCCACATCATAGTTATCACATAATCACAAAAACACCAAAAGTGTATTTTGATCAAATCCTCTTTACTTATGCAATAAATTAACAAAACCTCTTTTACTCGTGATTTATTCATCAATCACTCCAAATCCCCAAATGTGGGTGTTTTACAAGATATGTAAAGTTCAACACTTTGATTAAACCAAAACCCACCAAATAACTCAACAAGAGATAATTTCACATAAAGCACACAATTACTTTAAAACACACATTTTGGCATGTACAACGTTTTCACAAATCAACTTGAACTCACCTTGCTAGATTAGGCTAAATCTAGATTTTTCCCAAACGTATGCTCCTTTGAAGAAGTCTGAATCTTCAAGTCCAAATCTTCCAAAAACCTACATCCACAACTTCCAACCATAAACACTCATCCCCAAACACTTAGAATCATTTCCCCCAACATATTACACCCAAAATCACCAATAGATTGAAACCCTAATTTCCAAAATGAAGAGAAGAGAAGATTACCTCAACCATCAAGTGAATCCACCAACCAAACACTTCTAGTGTTACCAAAGTGAGCCTCAATCTTCATTTCATCCAAAGAAAGGGAAAGGTTTAGGTGAGGGTTGGGTAAAACCCTAGAAAACTTGGGATCTCCAAACAAGAGAGCAAGATGAAGAGCTTCAACCCTTGATTTCCAATTCTTAGCTAAGAGATGAAGAATCACTCTTCAATGTAGTAAAATGTACCAAGAAAGCTTCAAGATCCGACTTTGGGGTTTTGGGTTCGGTCTTTGGGAGAGAAAACGAATTGTTTCAAGTGGAAATGAGGAAAAAGGGAAGAAACCCGTAACCCTTCTTTTTATGCCCAGATGACTCTCGGCGATAGTGACATCGCGATAGTGACATGGTCACTATCGCCCGCTACCCCCTGGACTCTCGGTACAATTCGCGCGAGTATGACACCTGCGATAGTGCCTTGGGCATTCTCGCCGGGCACTATCGCCTAATAGGTACCGAGCCCAAGTAGCTCACTCTTCCAACCCAAATATGATTTTATTCAAGTCCCAAACTCCATGTAGCTTGGTAAATATCGAATCATGCAAAATAGTTAGTGGTTCATTCGTTATACCAATTTTCGGGGTGTTACATAAAATGACCAAAAGGGCATCTTCAAATAATTATCAATTACAAATTTAATTATGTAATTAAACCAAATTTATAACAATATATTATGTTAATTAATACAACCAATGTAATAAAGAAAAATTAAATAATATAATATGTTAATTTAAAGAAATTTAAAATTTATTATTACATATATACTATAAATTTTGAGTTTGTTAAAACAAGTTTTAGAAAAAAAAATATTAACTTATGATCTTAAATAACCGTTACATACAATGTGAAAATAATCAAATAATAATTAAAAAATAATACTAATTGATGATTAAAATATAATCATTAATATTAAAAAATAAATATAAATAATATATATGATTTAACAATAATACTAAATAATTAAAATTTAATATCAATGTATAATTAAAATATAATTTAATAATTTTCAGTTAATATTAATTAATTAATTATAATTAAATTTAAAAAATTAATATTTATTAATAATAATAGTTAGTAAATAATAATAAGGGGCAATATTGGAATATTCACAAAAAGCTATGAAACGCTACTCCAAGTAGCGTTTCAAAAAGCTAGCTTATAAGCTAACTTATAAGCTAGCTTATGGTCATCCAAACATGTACACCAAAAAAAAGCTAGCTAGCTTATAAGCTAACTTTTTTTTGCCAAACAATGCCTAAGACTGAGGCGGAGTGCTAATAGCTTTTTTGCTTTAGATTATTTTTGCAAATAGATACTGTGTAAGGTTTTGTGTTAATGAATCCCATTGTATATGCTTTTGCAGGACATTGAAATGCATAGGGGAAAACCATTATATTTGAATGAGGAACGCTATGCAGCTATAAGTCACATGGTATTACCAATTCCCATTTTTACTTATTCCATTTTCTTGACATATATATATATATATACATGTGTGGTCTTTTCAAAGCTAGCTACACATTTATGAGACTTTGAAGGGCCTGGGGTCGTTGATGATTTTGTTTAGTAGAAATGATGAATTTTATCAAAGTTATATGCTCTAGTTGGTGAACGATTTGAATATTTATCATTGCTGCCCAGAGCTTACAAATTCCTGTATTTTTATCTTCTATGACTCCTCAAATATTAACATTTTAATTGCAATTAGGTGGCTTCTCATGGACTTGATCGGAGTTCGAAAGTGCTGCATCAAACATCGATCGGTGCTTTTCTAATGCTTTAGATTGGAATTATTGTAGATGAGCTCTACTGGAGGTCTGTTGCTCACACTCTGTTCTTGTAGCTTGGTTTTTCTTTTTATAGCTTTCTTCTGATACAAAGTTTATGATTGCTGAAAACAGTTTCTGCATGTTGGAGTTTAAAACCTCAAACTATTATCCGTGTGGAATTGCATTCCGAATAAGCTCTTGCTATGTTGCTGGTAGAAATTATTGATGATCTTTAATGTTAAAAAAACTGCAGTGAATTCTAGATTACTTAGATTAAACACCAAAAATGTTTTAAGGGGTTCGGGGATTTCTCTTGGTCCTCAATTTACATCGTGCTTTTGTAGTTTGTCATATTCTATTAGCTTGAAAGGAACTTCACCATGATCTAACATTATTTTAGCGGTTTTTTCTTTCCAATATAAGTATCGGCATATATAACACAGTATAAGTGGTGATGATGAATGCAGTAGGAGGTAACAACTGAATTCAACTTTTCATCCTACACAGTACACCCTTCCCTCGGGTTTTGTGCTGAACAACTTTTCTCAGGCCTTAGAAAACATATTTGTTAAATTCAATATCTGATACCATTTGTAACATCCTCGGCCAACCGTACCAGATATTCATGCATGCATATCTCATAACATTTCATGAACACATATATATATATATATATATATATCAATGATATATCTTGAGTTTTAAATGCATGACTAGACATACTAATATCATGAAAACAACTTGGTGTGCTAGATTCGAGATTATTATTTCATTTGGTTGAGATGATTATGGTTTGATGTAATCGGTTTTCAATTGTGGGCAGGGAAGTGGTGGATGTGGTCGGAAAGAGGGATTTTCGTCATGCGAAAGACGATGGTATGGCGTTGTTGAAGTGGATTCCCAGCCAATTAATCTTATCTGTACAGTTATTGTAAATAACTATGAAAACTTGTGCTCAAAATCATTATGTTTTTAACTGCGAGAAACATTATATGGTGACCACTTCTGTGGTTGTATAAATATTCACCAAATTTCGGTATTTATCTCTATATCTTGTGGCACTTTTCTGCTTCCTGTATTTAGTTGTAACATTGAACTGCCACTGTGATGACCAAATCTACCGGCGGGATGCTGGCAGGTGGTGTTTTCCTGCCACCAGCCCATATCAACTCGGCCTACTATGTTCATGCATTGGATTATCCACCAACGATGCACATGTGAATGACACATTAAATGATATCAACAATAGAGATTGGTTGCAAGTGATGAAAAACTCCTGTTCTTTCGGCTTCTCCCTACCACCGGCCTGTCTCAACTTGGCCTACTACGTTCATGAGCTGGATCATCCACCAAATGGGCTTCTCCTTACCACTAGCCCATCCCAACTCGGCCTACTATGTTCATTCATTGGATTATCCTGAACGATGCACATGTGAATGACACATAAAACGTTATCAGCTGTAGAGATTGGTCGCAAGAGATGAAAAACTCTTGTTCTATCGGCATCTTCCTACCACCGGTCCATCCCAACTCGGCCGACTACGTTCTTGCATTGGATTATCCATGAGCGATGCACATGTGAATAACACATTCTAAATGTTATCGACTACGGAGATTGGCCATGGGAGATGAAAAATTCATGTTCTTTTTTTCTATAAATGATTCTGAAGATGAGCCAACATTAAGGAATCTATATTTTTACTCCAATCTTGCATTCGAGTTCTTTGCCTTTTGTATTTCTCTACGGGATTACGTTTCCTATATACTGAAATAAATGTTAAACAAAAACTATTCATGATATCTTGCAAATAAATATAAAAACGACAATACATATATATACAATAATCAAGATTATTGTATTTGATTTTGTTTTTCGCCCTATTAAGTTGCTTGCGGTGTTAGGTCCAAACATAGCTTTATAAGATCGTTTTCTTAACGAAAAAGCATAATCCCAAATTAGGAATCAATAGAAAAACCAAATCTCTTATGATAACACCAGATCTGTTGATTCGATGTAATTTTCTTTTACCATAGGATATATATATGTATATACAGAGAGAGAGGAAAGTTCAAACAAGAACACTAACTATTTAAGAAAACAACAAATCATGTGCAAAATCACATGCGATTTTACATTAACTGCAAAAATTGGACACGCGTGAATTTGGCCGCGACTTAAAGTGGCGGGAAAAGTCGCGTAATCATATATGATTTTGTACGTGAATCATATATGATTTTGTACATAATGGCTGTTTTCTTGTTTTCTTAAATAGTTAGCATTCTCGTATGAACCCACCCCTCTCTCTCTCTCTCTATATATATATATATACACACACCAAAAATATCCATAATATATCACCATACTTGAGCACAATCAAAATATGTTTTTTATTGGTAAATTTATAAGGAAATTTCAAAGAATAAAATCAAAACATATAAGCCAAGATGGTTAATACATTATTTATTTTCCTTTTTTGTTTATATCATTTATTTTCTTTAATTGCGTTCAATTGAAGATTATAAATAGTTATTAGTTCCGACATATATTTATACGTTCTTTTGTACGTTGTATATAAAATTCATCCCAAAGAATGGCATCTTCTCCTTCTTCGTTAAGCCCCATGCGATTGAAGAAACGATCATGTATTCTTGATTTGAATGAATCGGTATACGACGTAACTTTTGTTTTCAACACATGTAGTATATATCAACATTGGAAATGTATATACACATGTATATGTATATGCATATGTATGTATAATATATTATTTATGTAACTAATGATGAGTTTATTTTGTGTTTTAGCCTCCAATGACATCATTTGAGAAAGAGGATAAATTGCAAGAAAATAGGATCCCTATAATTTCTTCCATATGTTCACATGGGCTAAAGGCTAGTGTCAACATGGTTGAGGTATGCTACTTATATTTCAATACATAATACATCAATCAAAAAGTGATTATATATAGATATATATGGAGATGCATTTATAAACCTAATAAATTGTACAAATTTACAAACTGATGTTCACGTGTTGTTTCACATATTAATTTAATACAATGTTTTTTCATATGAGATCCATTCAGAACTGTTTTATGTGTGGAAAAAAGCAGTCCTGAATGTTTTATATATGAAACAATATTGTATAAACATTACATGTTCACACACGATGTTCATATATGAAACAATAATGAAAACAGGTTTATAAGTTTGTACGAGTGATTGGGCTTGTAATAAAAGAGAACTTATGTATATATATACACATATATAAGTATGTATGTATGTGTACATATGTTCTCTAATGCAAATATATACACAAATATATATATATATATATATATATATATATATATATATATATATATTCATACATTGTTAAACACATACACACATATATATACACATAGATAAATACATATACATACACATATATACATGTAACTATCTTGTTATTATTGATGCATTTGATTGTGGTAAACAAGGAAGCACTTGCAAGCATCCCATTATCATTCAAGAGGGAGGAGACTTCAAAGAGTATCTTGGTTCTAGAGAGAGTAAGCATCCTCTACATTTTATATCATCATTTTCTACAACACTTTTTTTTTTTTTATTTATTTATTAATTTGGAGTATAAAAAGACTTATTTTCCACATTTATCGAAAATATTGTTGAAATCAAAGAAAAATACGGACACAATAATGAAAAGTGTTTCCGTCAATATTTTGAATCAAGAATAATACAAAGTTGGTTGCTTCAAAACCAAAAGTCGACATTTTCTTTTAAGAATCATGTTCCGGATAATATACGTCTCAGAGGGACATGAACAATGCAGTATTCCTTTGTGATTAAAATCCCGGTCACTCTTTGAAAAGAAATACCGGATCAAAAACTACATATAAAATTAGTGATGTAGGTGAACTTAAAAATTATATGATTTTGTTAACGTTTTTTAAACGGATTTTCAATATACAATTGCAATCAATTTTGTGATGAACAATAGGGGATATTGACATTAGTACAACATCCAACACATGATCAACCACAAGGAATGCATAAAAGAGGCCTAAGAACATCATGGACTGTTCATTATGTTGATGGACACTTTGAACTTCCAAGTGAATGTGTCAAGTATATCCTCCTAAGGGATAAGGTAACATTTATTAATCTTTCTACTTTAAAAATATATTTTCGTTTTTCATAGGTATACCAGTCGATGTTTTTATAGTTTTATCGATCAATATTAATCGTTAATGGATGGTTATAACTTTGATGATGGTATGTAAGTTTTTGTTTATTTTATTCGTTTGAAAGGGTATTTTAGGTATTTGATTAATAGTCTAACAGTTTGACTAAGTTATATGTCAAATTAGATGTGAAGTTCTTAATTTCAAAACGAAGGAAATGCAAATTATGTGATTAAAATTTGTGTCTTTTCTTTGTGTAGTATCGTCAACAGTTGTCAAGATTAATTGGTAAAAAGCTCCCACATGTCGAGGCTCGAAGTTGCCATTTATCCTTGCATAATCGACTAGATGGATGGAGAGTCGAGACCAGAAAACGACCCGACAAAACCCATGACAAGGTTCAATCTTCAAACTAAAAATGTCTTGTGATTTTTCGTGAAAAAATAGTTAAATACAATATTGTCTTTATGTTTAAATGACATATTTCCAAAAATTTGTCTTTATGAAGTATCAAATATTCATATGTAAACACAATCACAACTTCATACATAATTGTTTGATCAAAAGTTTTTGACCGTCTATGTTTTTATCTAAAAAAATAAGACAAGTTAGAAAAATGTATATAAGAAAAAAGATTAAAATCAAAACCAAAATCGAAATCTAAGAGATACTAAATCTAATTTTTTTTGAAAAAAAAAATCTAAAATCTAAATTTTTATAAATAATATATTTGATAATAAATATATCATATACGGGGACGGGGTGGGGATCACGTCACGGACTCTGTCACCATCCCTGGTTTCTAAAGTCCCCTGTTTTACGGGGGAAGCCCTGGCTCTGTCGAGACGGGTACACCGGCAGGGTTTAATTCCAATGGGGTGCGTCCCATTCACATGCCTATTTGTTACATACCTATAAATATAATTGTGATATATGCAAATGTTTTTCTTTCTTTCTTTCTTATGTCTATATATTTCCTAGATATGCACATCCGTAGCTAATCAAAACTAGTTCAATGCAGTTTTACCATCATAAATCATCCGAACGGATGTTTCGATCATTGGTTGAAGTCGAGAAGTTCATCAAATATGAGATATACCCGCCTAAACCACGGCGACTCAGCAAAAAGTGCACCAAAACCACGGTCATGAGAAATTTGTGATGCAAGCATCGATGTGTTTTATGAAGTTTACAAGAGACCGAACGAGAGTGATGAATTTTTTTGGTTTAATTCGTCAGTAAATACATAATAATTGATTTACGATTCAGAACATTTTTTGGGGTTTTTTTTTAAATTTGTACTAAGAGCCGTTTACTTAATCACTTACTCAGGTAAATGCTTACCGGTAAAATTCAACACTATCACTTACTTTTCGGGTAAGATTTTAGTCCACCAAAATGACATCGTATTCAACAATTTAGCCGGTAAGCGCTAACCGTGGTAAGAGTCGTCGCATTCACTTACCAGGTAAGACTCTCGTTCCTTGCTTTCGACTCTCTGTCCTGCTTCCGCTCTTACCGGGTAAGATTCTTGGACTCTTGGTCCTTGCCATATTCATCTGATAAGCTAATGTGACTTGGTAAGCACTTACCCATGTAAGCGTTTTGTAAACGACCCCTAAAATTTAAGTTTTTGGTATGTGTTTTTTTGATGCGAACATAGATGACCAAGGATCATTAATTGTACTTATTAGAGTTTGCAAGAAGTACATTGTTTGCAAATGAACGACCCTGACTATAGACCTGGTAAAAACTGACATGACACGCTAATCCGACACGAAATAAATGGATTTGGGTAATACATTTCAACCCGTTTAAGTAAAAGGGTTGACACGACAAGACATGAAAATTAAACGGGTAAGGTCAGTGTCAAAAATACCCGAATAACCCGTTTATATATATATATTAAATTTTCTTTCTAATGTTTTGAATTTTTAATGTCTTGGATTTGATTGGAACTTATAAGTTTGAACTATAAAATTTAGATTTCTAATGATTTCATTTGAATTTTGGATTTGTATTTTTTTGTGAATTTTTGATTTTTAATTTTTACTTTTATAAATGTTAAACGGGTTAGGCGGGTCAAATGGACTGCTCGTAGGCCTGAAACGGAGCCAATCTGACTATATATATATATATATATATATATATATATGTGTGTGTGTGTGTGTGTGTGTATGTATATAGAGTCCCCTTCTTTTACTAACCAATCCATTAATACTAACCGTGTTAACCAGTTACAACCATAGATTAATCAGATCAACGGTTATAATTAAATAATGGGTTTTAATATTATTCAAAATTAAAAAGAGACGGTTGATGTTTGTGACTTTGTGCATAAGTGCAGAGGGGCATTTTTGTCCAAAACAACAAAACTTAAAAAAGGAACTATCTAAATATCAGGAAACAAATCGAAAGGAGATGCAATGTCACGCATCTTCAAGAACATCAACAACATCACCAAATCACGACATTTTCGAAGAAAATCACCAAATCGGATCTTCTATCACGCATTTTTGAAGAAAATCAAGGGGATAATTGAAAATAGGAAGCAATTGGCAACCATGGCGCACATTCAAGGCGGGAACAATTTGACCAGAGGTAAGTTCGAATTTTTTAGGGTTTATTGTATAAATCGACTACAATGCTCTGATAACGACTACTTCGAGATGATTTTCAAGAAATCGACTACAATGCTCTGTTAAACCTAGCGACTACAATGCTCTGTAGGGTTAATACGTCATTTTTTGGTATTTTTGGTTTTCAAGAAATCGAGCATTGTATAAATCGACTACAAATCTATTCGTATTTTTGGTTTTCAAGAAATCGAGCATTGTATAAATCGACTACAATGATACACATAATCACATGTATACCTGGAGTTCAATTTGAATAATTCTACATATTCGTTGTTGATTATTGAGGTGTGTGCTCATTAATAAAGACCAAACTGAGTTACGTGCATAAATGCACATATACATTATTTGTGTTATGTGCATATGTGCAATTCTAATTTTTTGTTTTTATGTATACGATTCTAAGATCTGCATATATGCAGTTCTAAGATGTGCATATATGCAATTTTATGATGTGCATATATGCACTTTTTTGATCTTCATATATGCAACTGATGTGCATATAGGTACATTTTTAAATCTTCATATATATACTTGTGTTAGTAATAGGAATCTGATGTGCATATATGCACTTGTTTTGACGAGTAATATGTGCAGGTGTTGATGAGTAATAATTGAGATGAAAGCGCTAGGATTTAGGTACCTTAATCTACATGCATGTGTTGGATGGAGTCCATGATCGAGAGAAAAAAATTGAGATGAAAGCGCTAGGATTTAGGAACAAAAAAACGATTAAGGTTAATCTTAAAAAAATACTAACTACCATAATTATCCTAATGTGATAAAAAGAAACTACCATAATTATCCTAACGTGATAAAAAGAAAGTAAATATATATTAAATAATTAAAATATAAAAACCCTAAACTACCCCTAATGAAATCAGATTACTATTGCTAAAACCAAGAAAATCCCTTGATTCCTATTGGTCCAAATTGGTTAACACGGTTAGTACTAATAGGTTGGTTAGCAAAAGAAGGGGACCCTATATATGTGTGTGTATATATATATATATATATATATATGTACATATAAAAAACCTCAATTTTGATAACCACACAGACCCTAATAAAAAGACTTTGAATGGACTGCTTGTGGGCCTGAAACGGAAACGGAGCCCCGTAGTCCAAGTTATGGCCGTTTAAGCGCGACCCTCTTTAATAACTCGATCATGGGCTTTCCAAAATAATAAGGCCCACTCCTCCACGCTAAGGCCAACATCAATATACAATCATAGATAGAGAATGTGAAAATAAATTTGTATTAAATAAAAGTATCATGAGTATTTGGTGGCACAAGAAAAGGATAGAAAATTTTAAGACTTAACATATTTGTATTTCAGGTTTTTGCAGTCGGAACTAATTCATCTAAAAAGATGTGTTCAAAACGTATCAGATTTGGTTTCTTGACGATCACACTTGATGCATGCATGGTTGTTTCATCATCACACATTCACCACACTAATCTACCTAACATAGACCTTCACTACTAGAAAAACTAAAATTTCCGACGAAAATTACCGACGGATACAAACCGTCGGTAATTACCGACGGATTTCATTTAAATTTTTTTAAAAAATAAATAAATAATTATCCGTCGGTAATTACCGACGGTTTTAAATCCATCGGTAATTACCGACGGATTACCGAATTTAAAAAATAAAAAATAAAAAATAAAAAATTAATAATCCGTCGGTAATGACGGATTACCGACGGATTAGTTAATTTAAAATATAAAAAATAAAAAATAAATAATTCGTCGGTAATCCGTCGGTAAATAATTACATTATTTTTAAAAAAAATATATTAAATAAACCTACTGTCATTATTGTTTTTAAATCAATTTTTTGATTAAGTTTCTGTTGTTTAAATATCTTTGATTAACATGTTTGTTTTGTCTTAACATGATGTTTTTTCCATCGAAGGTTTCCATGTCAAAGAGCATTGATTAACATGTTTGTAGTATTTGTATGTTGTTATGATATTATTTCATCTTTAGTTTTACAGGTGCAATAATGTGTTCTTTTCAGATGTTTATTCAAATAGTCATCTAGAAGTCCATGAGATGTGACATGCAACTTCAGGTGAATATAAATTTTTTACTATTGCAGTTTCTCTGTACACATATTTGTTGAAAACGAAGAGATTCTCTTGTAATAGAAGCTGTTTTTCTCTTCCTTTTTTTGTACTGTTAGATGACTATGCCGGATCCAATTGATTGATCTGTTGAACATTTTTCTACAATAGGCGATGCTGCCTTACATGACGCTAATGGTGCAAACATCTCGTGGTCGTTTTCTCATATCAGTTTGAGCTTTCTTTTTTAAATTTGATTAATTGGTTCGTTCTCTTTATGGATGTGTTATTTTAGTAATCACTTTATACAATTTTGATGGAATTCTGGACATTTTACCTGTTTTATGTGTACAAATGTAACAAGACTTTATGATATCTTGCAAGAATTTGTGATTTCAAATTTGAATAAATCTTGATGAAATTTTCACAGCCGCATTGCGTGGGTATTCAACTAGTATATTTTCACATCCCGCCGCATTGCATGCATATAGCAATTTATACAATTTTTTTTAAATATCACAATTACCGACGGATTAGTGACGGATTTTCCGTCGGTAACTAAATTTTATTTTTATTTTTTTGGCCGTCGGTAATCTGTCGGTAATCGGTTCCGTCGGTGATCCGTCGCTAAATTCCGTCGGTATAGAGGGCCGTCAGTAATCCGTCGGTAAAGAGGGCCGTCGGTAAAGGATAACCGTCGGTAATTCGTCGGTATATGCCGGCGTCGGTGATCCGTCGGTGATTCGTCGGTGATCCTGGCCGTCGGTAATCCGTCGGTAATTCAATTACCTACCACAGTATTTCCGACGACGATTACCGACGGATTACCGACGGATTTGACCGTTTACCGACGGATTACCGACGGATTTGGCCGTCGGTAATTCTCGTTTTTTTGTAGTGCTTGGGTTCACGTGAGAAGTTGAATTAACATGTTACATGCGTGAAAAGCGTGAGAAGTGCGTTATCAACCGTTAGATGCACACTAGGATGTGATGCACCGTGATAAGATGCACCAGATCAATCCTCGCACGATTCATAGGGGGCTTGAGATAAAAGGTGATCAACGGTTCAGATCCACTTCACATGCTTTTCATGTTAACTCAACTTCTAACATGATAATTGATGTAGAGCGCCTAGCAACCCGACTCGAGGAACAAATGGACCAAGCAAAACGAAACCGAAACAACAGAGACTTACGCGGTTTAGCACGCGACTTGCATCCCGCGGCATAAACCGCGCAACCCTCTGGAGGGTTCGACAAACAGTGAGCCCCGCGGCCTGTTACGCGGCTTGCATCCCGCGGGCCAAACCGCATAAACCCTCCAGATCGAATTATCAGCTAGTTTCCTTTTTATTGCTTTCCTAATTAGATTCCAATAATGGTTCCTTCTATTAGAGATTGATACCAATTCCTAGTTCCCTTAATTAGTTTCCTAGTTTCCTTAATTAGTTTGCCTAGCTTAGTTATAAATAGGATCATTAGGATTCATTGTTTCTCAATTCAATTATCATTCAATACAAGCATTAGTTCTTGATATTCAAGTCATTCTTATTACTTTATCTGTTTACGTTGGTAAACCGATCCCCTTTTGGGTCCGACGCTAGTCGATCCGTTCCACGCACGATCCTACTGCGTCAGTTGGTATCAGAGCACAGACTTACCTGTCTCTTCACCTTCACGATGGCAGACCAACCACCACCGCCACCACCCGTTACGAGAGCCGAGTTCGAGGGGTTAGCAACGGCCGTTACCGCACTGACAACCGCAGTCAACAACCAGCTCAACGTTAACAACAACAACCACCCAGGACGAGACAGGTATGAGAGCCGTCATCGACCCCGACACGGTGGCCGCCGCCACCCGATCACCAGTTCCAGCTCCGACTTCGAATCCGACGGAGATGTGGAACCACCACGAAGAGACCCTGACTACCGAATGAAGGCCGACATTCCCTACTTCTATGGGAATATGGGCGTTGAAGAATTCTTAGATTGGCAAATCGAAGTCGACCGTTTCTTCGATATCATGGAAATCCCCGAACACAAGCAAGTCAAGATGGTAGCTTTCCGCCTGAAAAGCACCGCAGCCGTATGGTGGGATAAGTTGATCTCCCAGCGACAACGACAACGGAAAGGCCCGATACGTTCATGGAGAAGGGCAAAACAACTTATGTCCGAACGATTCTTACCGGAGGACTACGAGCAAATCTTGTACAAGATGTACTTGGATTGCTCCCAAGGATCGAGAACCATAGCCGAATACACCACTGATTTCATTCGCCTTTTCGAACGGAATGAAATCGGCGAAACCGAAGGCCAAAGAGTTGCACGCTACATTAATGGCCTCAAAAGTTCGATACAAGATAAAATCGGACTCCAAACCGTTTGGACAGTCACGGAAGCATCGAGTTTGGCCATGAAGGCCGAGCTAATGGAGAAAACTACTCGGGCCTCATCCTATCGCCGTTACACCACACCGACCCCCACCGAAACCACCAATTCCGCAGCTGATAAAGAAAAAAGTATCGCATCAAGCTCATCCATTCGCGACACCAATCCACCACGAAACTCTACCGGGTCCCATAGCAAACCCGAAACACCAAAACCATCCAACCTCTACGCCCGACCAACGGGATCTAAATGCTACCGTTGTGGCCAACCGGGCCATAGGTCCAACGAGTGCACCAACCGAAGGACAGTCGGCCTCGTGGATGAAAACGAAAGCGAAGAGGAAGACGAGTATAAAGGAGTTGACTTTGCGGAAGAAGAATCCGAAGAAAGGGTAAACATCGTGCTCCAAAGGGTCCTTCTCTCTCCGAAAGAAGAAGGACAAAGAAAGAACCTTTTTCGCACCTATTGCTCCATCAACAAGAAAGTGTGCAACCTGATCGTGGACAACGGAAGCTGCAAAAATCTGGTATCCAAAAAGTTAGTAGATTACCTTAATCTACCAACCCAGCCGCACGACGCCCCTTATTCCCTTGGATGGGTAAAGAAAGGACCGCAAGCTCGTGTAACCGCGTACTTGGAGCTGGACTCTTCCCAAAGAGACGACGACCTTCTTCCCGTTGCTCTATATCATTGTTCCTCCTGATCACTCCGGCGAGCCTGTGCTCATCGGCCATCCCTTCGGGTTCTTCAGTTTCTAACACAGCAAACCGAGAGCCCTTATTATTGCTTATTGCCATCATGTTCTCGCTCACCTCCGTTAATTCCCCTTCTCTGATTTCAATTTATCACTCCGCGTCGTCCCCTTTTCTGAAGCCTGTAAGGTTCCCCTCTCTATAGGCAAATACTACAAAGAAGATGTCCTCTGCGACGTCCTCGACATGGACGCTTGCCACATCTTACTCGGCCGGCCATGGCAATACGACAACGACGTGACCTATAAAGGAAGGGACAACGTGATGATATTCCGCTGGGGCGACCGTAAAATCGCCATGTCACCCGTGGCTAACTTCCACAAGGCCCCGAAAAAGAAAGGTGATAATGTCCTATTCATCACCTCCGACGAACAACTCCTTGAGAATGACTTCAAGGAGACCCAACTTTTCTGTCCCATAGTCGTGAAAGGCTTAATGAGCGCCGAAAAGGTCAACGAAGAAGTCCCGGAAGAAGTCAATGAGATACTTAAAGACTTCACGGATATGGTCTCCGACGACCTACCACCGGAACTACCGCCTATGAGAGATATCCAGCATCAAATAGATCTAATCCCGGGTGCAAACCTTCCAAACCTTCCTCACTACCGCATGAGCCCCAAAGAAAATGAAATCTTGAGGGAACAAGTCGAAGACCTGTTACGAAAAGGGTTTATCCGTGAAAGTCTAAGCCCTTGTGCAGTCCCCGTCCTTCTCGTGCCAAAGAAAGGTAACCAATGGAGGATGTGTATTGACAGTCGCGCCATCAACAAAATCACCATCAAGTACCGGTTCCCCATCCCCCGCTTAGAAGACATGCTAGATGAACTAGCCGGCTCAAAGTTATTTTCAAAAATCGACCTTCGTAGCGGCTATCATCAAATCCGAATCCGACCCGGCGACGAGTGGAAAACCGCATTCAAAACACCATTCGGGCTTTACGAATGGTTAGTTATGTCGTTCGGCACTTCCAACGCCCCTAGCACGTTCATGAGGACAATGAACCAAGTCCTCCGCCCGTTCATCGGCTCGTTCGTAGTAGTATATTTCGACGATATACTTATCTATAGCCGAAACAAAACAGATCACCTCGCCCATCTCCGCCAAATCTTGACCGTGCTCCAAGAAAACAAGCTATATGTCAACCTCAAGAAGTGTACTTTCTGCACCAACAAGCTCTTATTTCTGGGATTCATTGTTGGAGAATCCGGCATAGAGGTAGACGAAGACAAAGTCCGAGCAATAAAGGAATGGCCAACTCCCAAAACCGTATCCGACGTCCGAAGCTTCCATGGCTTAGCCACTTTCTATCGGCGGTTCGTACGGGACTTCAGCACGATTACCGCACCTATGACCGAATGCCTAAAGAAAGGGAAATTCCAATGGGGGCCCGATCAAGACAAAAGTTTCGCCGAGATCAAACGCAAGCTAAGCTCCACCCCGGTACTCGCTCTACCCGACTTCGATAAGGTCTTCGAAGTTGAATGTGACGCAAGCGGCATAGGAGTGGGAGCTGTCCTCTCCCAAGAGATGCGTCCCATCGCCTTCTTCAGCGAGAAACTAAGCGATGCCCGTCAAAAGTGGAGCACCTATGATCAAGAGTTCTACGCCGTCTTTCGAGCTTTAAAACAATGGGAGCACTATCTCGTGCAGAAAGAATTCGTCCTCTTTACCGACCATCAAGCTCTCAAGTTCATTAATAGCCAAAAAACGGTAAGCAAAATGCACGCGCGATGGGTAAGCTACCTCCAGAAATTTCATTTCGTCATCAAGCACAAATCCGGCGTCCTCAATCGAGTGGCCGACGCCTTGAGTAGACGTGCCACACTCATGATCACGCTAGCCCATGAAATCATCGGGTTTGAAGTCTTAAAGGACCAATACAAAGAGGACGATGATTTCCAGGAAATTTGGGACAAGTGCAAAACGGGCACACCAATGGATGATTACTACATCCACGACGGCTACCTCTTCAAAGGTAACCAATTATGCATCCCCAATTCTTCTTTTCGTGAAAAACTTATCCGAGACTTGCATGGAGGAGGATTAAGCGGCCATCTTGGCCGCGACAAAACCGTCACTAGCGTCCTCGATCGCTATCATTGGCCTCACCTAAAGCGCGATGTGGGGGCAATTGTTCGCAAGTGCTATGTTTGTCAAGTGGCTAAAGGCCAATCTCAAAACACCGGTCTCTACTTACCACTACCAGTCCACAATGACATTTGGCAAGACTTATCAATGGATTTCGTCTTGGGACTACCCCGCACGCAACGAGGAGTCGACTCTATCTTCGTGGTTGTCGACCGTTTTTCCAAGATGACACACTTCATCGCTTGCAAAAAGACAGCCGACGCAAGCAACATCGCCAAGCTATTCTTCAAAGAAGTCGTTCGCCTACATGGAGTTCCAAAGACCATCACTTCTGATCGCGACACCAAGTTCCTAAGCCACTTATGGATTACCCTTTGGCGCGTATTCGGAACCAAACTCAACAAAAGCAGCACCGCTCACCCCCAATCGAATGGCCAAACCGAGGTAACCAATCGCACCTTAGGCAACATGCTTCGAAGTTTTTGCGGAGACAAGCCTAAACAATGGGACCTTGCTCTGCCACAAATCGAATTCTCCTATAACAGCGCTTCCCACACAGCAACGGGCTGCTCGCCATTTTCCCTAGTCTACACATCAATTCCCAACCATGTCGTCGACTTGGTCAAACTCCCACAACTCCCGGATACTAGCCTCGCCGCCAAAAATATGGCTAAGGATTACCAAGCCATCAAAGAAGAGGTCAAAGCCAGACTTGAACTCACGGGCACAAAGAACAAAACCGCCGCCAACTTGCACCGCCGCCGCAAAACTTTCGAGGTAGGCGATGATGTCATGGTTTTCTTGCGTAAAGAACGTTTTCCCGTTGGAACTTACAAAAAACTTCAACCTCGGAAGTATGGTCCGTTCAAGATTTCCCGAAAGATCAACGACAACGCCTACGTAGTCACACTTCCCGACTCCTTCCATATTTCAAACACTTTCAACGTCGCGGACATTTACGACTACCACCCGGATGATACTTTTTTTCCTGATGAGAACTCGGGGTCGAGTTCTTCGGAGGTGGAGGAGACTGATGTAGAGCGCCTAGCAACCCGACTCGAGGAACAAATGGACCAAGCAAAACGAAACCGAAACAACAGAGACTTACGCGGTTTAGCACGCGACTTGCATCCCGCGTCATAAACCGCGCAACCCTCTGGAGGGTTTGACAAACAGTGAGCCCCGCGGCCTGTTACGCGGCTTGCATCCCGCGGCCCAAACCGCGTAAACCCTCCAGATCGAATTATCAGCTAGTTTCCTTTTTATTGCTTTCCTAATTAGATTCCAATAATGGTTCCTTCTATTAGAGATTGATACCAATTCCTAGTTCCCTTAATTAGTTTCCTAGTTTCCTTAATTAGTTTGCCTAGCTTAGTTATAAATAGGATCATTAGGATTCATTGTTTCTCAATTCAATTATCATTCAATACAAGCATTAGTTCTTGATATTCAAGTCCTTCTTATTACTTTATCTGTTTACGTTGGTAAACCGATCCCCTTTTGGGTCCGACGCTAGTCGATCCGTTCCACGCACGATCCTACTGCGTCAATAATTCACCTACTTCATTATAACCAACTAAAATTTAATAGATAGACAACGTACCAATGCTCAACATTCAAACCCTCACAAAACAACATGCATATGATCACCATGCATATATATTACACATATATTTGCTTATTGCAACATCAATTGATCGATGTATATATACATCGAAACCCTCAACTTTGATAACCACACATACCCTAATAAAACGACTATATTTCATGGACGGACCTGCAGGTGGGCACGCACACCGTATTAATTCTCGGGCGAAGGGTAAGATTTACAACAATCATGCACCATTTGTTAGTTACCCCTTAATTTATTACCGAACCGTTTCTTGTAATATACAAGCACCATTAATTGCTCTTGGAGGTAAGATTTCCTTGACAATTGACGAATTCATAGGCCCATTTCGTTAACTTTGGGAACTTATCTTCTGTACAAATCTTTATTTGGGTTGCTTCTTCCAACAATCCAAGCCAATAAGCTATGAATCCAGCAGCAATATCAACCATATTCATCTTCTCACCTCCAAACAATTTCTCACCTTTCACTCCCACTTCATTTTCAAGTATTTGTAGCTTCTCACAAGCTTCTGCAACAACCTGTTCACCTCCATTCTTGCCAAAGACCTTGTGTAATGCAGGAATGCACTGAACAAATAAAATAGTCTATTAGAACACTTAAGGGCTGTTTTTTTTTCAAAAAAAAAAAACCTCTTAATACCTCTGAAGTCTGAATCGTTCAGCCGTTTAACCTCTTAAAGCACCACCTCTTATTAATCAGAAGTGAAATAGACTTCAGACTTCAGACCTCTTAAAAAACAAACGCCACCTTATAGATTTTTAGCGTCCTATAAACCCGATTTTGTTATCTAGTGCATGCTGTATCTAATTAATAAAGAAAATCATAATGAAACCATTACCTTTTCATCAATGAATTTGGCTCAAAATCGTCAATGTATTCTACGATCACGAGAGATTCCGAGATCGGGTTTCCGTTGTGAACCAGCACGTGTACTTTTTTAAGAAGAGGATTGTAGTTGAGAAGTTGGGCTGAGATCTTCTTCTAAGTTTTGGTATTTAATTCCCTTTATATTCAAGGCGATCTTCACTCTGCAAACGAATGGACTAATTGCAGCGGCGATGAGCTTCACTTCATCCGCCATTTTCTGATCATCTGATTCCACTGGAAAAACCATCTTTCGGTGGAGGATTCATATAAATAATTGAGACCAATGCTCTGAAAACTTGAAAGAAATGTAGATTAAATTGTTCTGTCATGTTGGAATTTTTGTATGATAGTATATATACCGAGGAAGTTTCAAACGAGAACCCTAACTATTTAAGAAAACACGAGAATAACAATTAGGTTTTCTACATTCTTCAATTCCTGCTTCCATCTCCATCTTTTCCAGATTTAATAAGGTTTTATCGATTTCAAACTCTAAATTTTGATGTTCTTCCTGATTTGATCTGTCTTCCTCATTTTGATAATCAAAAATTTCAACATGATTTTTGGTTTCATTAGTTTAACATAGGACCTTATAAAAATAGACGAGTTATTTAAATATTTAACTCGAGTTTTTACTCAATTAAATTTCATCTGAGCCATTTTTCTTCATTTAGTTTTGCTTATGTGGTGTTACATCGATCTTTAGTTTTGTCACAATTGTTGGGATGTGAAGATGCAGGGTGGATTTGGACCGACACATCGATCTTGACTTTGTTCACTTGCCTCCTCCACGTAAAGGTGAAAATATAGGTGATTGCATGTTAAATCTTAACATGCTTAAGGGAGCGGGAAATTGAGGACAAAGTAAGTTTTGAATTGCTTTATTTTATTTATGATTTGTGTATATATATGTTTTATTTTATTTATGAATTGTGTACTAATAAAATTTTGTTTATGATTTGTGTATTCGTTTTAGATTTTCACAATTTTCGTGGACAATGCATCTGCAAATGTTTCTTGTATTACAATTTTGAAGGACAATTTTGAATCAAATGAGAGGTTTATTTGCGATGGAAGATTGTTTCATGTCTGATGTTGCACCGACATTCTCAACATTATGGTTCAACATAGTCTTCAACAAGTGAAAGACATTATCGAGAAAGTTCATGATACGATTGATTACTTGAACTCAAGTGATGCACGTCTCAAGCGTTTTGGTGAACTTGAAAGCCAATACAACATGAAGCATCGAAAGTTAGTTCTTGAATGCAAGACACGTTGGAATTCAACATACGACATGCTCGATTTTGCCATCAAGTTTAGACAGGTATCTTCTCGATATGCCTTGCATGACTGTTATTATACTTCTTGTTCTGATGAAAAGGAGTGGGGTAAAATTGCAAAATTGCTTGATAAATTAAAAGTGTTTAAAGACGCTACTAACGCAATATCCATATCTGAATATCCAACTTCTAACTTGTTTCTTGCTATAGTACAAACGATTAAAGTTATGTTGGATAAACAATCTGAGTCACATGATGATTTAGTTAAGACAATGGTAACCTTCATGAAAGCGAGATTAATATTGTGGGGGGGGGGGGGGGGGGATGTAACATGTTAATGTCAATAGGGACCATGTTAGACCCTAGACTGAAAATGAGGGCTATAGAGATTACATGGCCGAAAATGTTTCCTCCAAATGTAGCTCGGGAAAATATTAATAAGGTCAAAGAGGTTATGTATGAGCTTTTTGATGAATATGTGAGAATGTATTCTTTTTCTATTGTGGATGAAAGTGAAGAGTGTGAATTTGGATCAACTACCCGTGAAGGAAATGAAGATCTAGTGGTTTATCCGAACTTTTGTTAGATATGTTTAACGGGGATACATCGGTAACTCGTGTGAAATCTGAGCTTGATATGTATCTAGAAGAGGGGTGTTTCTTTAGTCAAGACTACAAATTTGTTGTCTTAGCTTGGTGGAAGGAACAATTAAACAAGTTTCGAATTTTGTCTAGAATGGCCGTAAATATCTTGGCGGTTCCTATCACTATTGTGGCTTCAGAGGCAACTTTTAGTGTCGATGGTCGTGTAATAGATGCTTACAGAGCTTCTCTTGCCCCGGAGGTGCAAATGTTGATGTGCACGGGTGATTGGAGTAGATGCCTCCATGGAGTGAAAAGGAAGAACAAGGTAAATGTTTAAATATGTTTAGTTAATTATCTTCACTTTTAATAAGTATACTAATTTGTTTTTGTTTTTATTGTAGTAGAGTGAAGAACAACCAAAAAGAATCTTCATTTCAGTACCATTCAAGGAACCCGACAATTGAATTGAAATGAAATCGTGTTTTGCTTTTTGATGGATTTATAATGTACTTTGGTTTTAATGTTGTAATTTTCGACTTCGTTTTGATTTTGGTTGCAAGTTACGACTAGTTTCGGCTTTATTTTGTATTTGGTTGTAAACTTTAAATTTTCTGGATTTATTTTGTTGGTAATTTAGATTTATTTCGAACTTCTAATATTGTTATATCTTAAACGAGTTCGAGCTTGATTCGAGTTCGAGCTTGTTTCGAGTTCGAGTTTGATTTGAGCTTGAAACGAGTTCGATTTCGAGTTCGGGAATTGGCTTTCGAGTCGAGTTCGAGCTGGAGTATTGGCTTTCAAGTTCGAGTCGAGTATCATGATACTCGAGCTCGACTCGCATAATTTTTTTTGAACTGCGGAGATATATTAAAAAACAACTAGCAAGAAGCTAGAAAGAACAATTACAAGTAAGAGATAGAAAGAAGAGGGTTTTGTAACCAACCCACCCAATTAATATTACACTTTCTACTCCTATTTGTAACCCAAAAGAACGACTGAGTCACAATGTTATCCCACAATGCCACTTTCTTAGGCTTAGGGAGCCTATAAAGAGTCCCATTTCGAAAAGACCAAATAGCCCATAACGCCGTCAGAACAACCGCCTCAAAACGGGTCGACTCCGTTTTATTCAAACGCAAAGATAATAACCAGAAAATCCACTCTGAATTTGACCTAAACTCCGGAAATCCAAACTCCACCATCGACCAATTTGCTTCCAAACATCCCGAGCCATTTCACAAGAGAAAAACAAATGACTCACCGACTTGATCTCCAAATCGCATACCGGACATAATAGGGAATGCACGTCTATTCCTCTTTTATCAAGGTTATCTCGTGTTGGAATCTTGTTCAAACTCAACCGCCATGCAAAAACATTAATTTTGATAGGAACAAACCGATTCCATCTAGTAGGAGGAGATTCTACCACCAAAATTTTAGAATCAATGTAACTACGAGCAGAAGCCTCTACTCATATCTTCTTCGAAGTTTTCATACTTGATTCCCTTTGAGACTCAAAGCAATTTTCACTCTGCAAGTGAAGGGACTTCCTCCAACAACATACAACTTCACTTCATCCGCCATTTACCGGTAATCTAATTTATTATGTCCTTGCAAGAAACACCTACTTTCAAGCAAAATTTTGGGATGGTAGAGTTCTGTCAGTGCACCTGTGTATTTATTTTGTACCTTGAGTCTCTTTTCTCTTTTAGTAAAGGGGATACTATTGTAGTTTTTTTTCTGTAAGAAAAAGGTGGGTGATGGTGCTTTGACCGCGTTTTGGGATGATATTTATTATTTGGCTTGGGGACTCTCCGTTTAAAATTCAATTTCCTAGAGTTTACGCTTTAGAACCGGATAAATCAACAAATGTCAAGTCTCGTTTGGAGTTAGGGTGTTGGGATGTGTGCCTTCGAAGGGCGCCAAGAGGTGGGGTTAAGGCTGTCCAATTTTGTGAACTTCAACAAATTTTGTCTACCTTTATGCCCTCCAGTCAAAAGGATAGATGGGTGTGATGGGTGTGATTGCCAGATGGGTCGGGTGATTACTCAGTGGCTTCAGCTAGGCGTTTAATTGATTCTAGTTAGATTCCCATCCTACTAGATGGAACAAACTTGTTCCCATCAAAGTTAATGTGTTCGTGTGGCGGTTTCATCTCAATCGGCTCCCTACTAGGATAAATTTGGATAAAAGAGGCATCGATGTTTCGTCTCTCTTATGTCCTAATTGTGATACGGGGGTGGACGACTGCAATCATCTTTTCTTCTCGTGTCCTATCGCTAAAATCTTATGGGTTCTTATTGGTCGTTGGTGGCAAATGGACATTCCAAATCTCCGTACTTATTCAGATTGGGTCTCTTGGATAGACTTAATCCGGTTGAAGAGGGAGGTTTTTTTGTGCTTTGAGGTAGTTACGCTTACCACTTTGTGGTCTATATGCGTGTTTCGAAATGATATTCTCTTTGGCAACCCGAAATCAAGGAAGAAGACAATTTTTGAAAACATTATAACTTGTGCTTATTTTTGGATTAGTCATAAAAGTAGCAATTTGTCTATTAATTGGGTTAGATGACTTACAAATCATTCCCTTGCTATTACTCTTTGTAATTGTTTTTTGCTCTAATTTTTGCTAGTTTTATAAAATTCCGCCATTCAAAAAAAAACTATTGTAGTTTTTTTAAACAAATAGTACTCTAGGAAAACTTTGTTTTATAGTATCATAAGTTTTTTTTCTTTGTTTATCGAGGGGGCATATCCTAGAAAAAAATTATTTCAAAGTACTGTAGTTTTTTTTCTAAATTTATCGAGGGGGACATATCTTGAAAAAATTTATTTCATAGATAGTATCCACAACATTTATTGACATTCAAATCTTGTAGCAGACTCATTATAAGTTGTGGGATAGCAACATTAAATGGTGGGACTAAAGGGCCTTTGACCTAGCGGTATGCGAGCCTCTTTCTTTTTATGAGGTCAGAGATTCAAACCTTATCAAAAATGAGAAGGGGGTGTGAGTTTATTTGTTGCATTTACCGTATATAAATATTATATACTTTAAAAAAACATTAATAAATGCGTTGGTGCCTTGATGGGGGATAATGGTAGAAATGCATCGTCAATTTGATTTCATCGGTGTTGTTCTAAAAACGTGTGAACCTCATATGTAAATGAGACTCATTTATATTAATGAGTTTTTTTTTTCTTTCTTATAAAAAACGGCTCTTTTTTCTATCAATGATTCAATTCGGTTGAAGAAGAAGAATTTTTTATGCTTCAAGACCGTTATGCTTATCACTTTGTGGTCTATATGGGTTTTTTCGAAATAATATTCTCTATGGCAACCCGAAGCCAATGAAAACTGTGATCTTGGAGAACATTATAACGCACTTTTGTTTTTGAGTTAATCATAAAAGTAGTAAATGTTTTTCTTTCCTCTTTCTTCTTTTTTTCCGTTCTTATTTCGCCAGGGCATGTCCTAGGGTTTTTAATGCCCTGTGCGAAAATGCGAAAAAGATGCCCCTATGCCTATTTTTTAAGCAAATGAAATAACAAAACGTGTGATTTTTAAAGGGTTTGGAACTTAGTCAAGCTAGGTTACTCATCCTCATATTGATTTTTATTAATTATAATTAAAAAAAATACAATGGGGGCAAAAAAACCAAACCCCCAAATTATTAAATATAGAATGATAAAATGATAAAAACAGAATTTAAATTGTGCTTTCTGGTTTTCCCTTTCTCAAATTGAAATTAGCACAATAGAATAGTACTTCAATATGTGGAACTTTAACTAAAAGGTAAGGAAAGTATAATTAGTTTTAACTTAAAATAGTAAATTACATGAAAACTAATGTCATAGTAAGCAAAGAGTGAAAATTAAATTATAAATCTAATATGGTAATGACAAACCTTAAAGTAAACAAAAGTCAAAAGAACAAGGTAAATTGTAAAATGCATAATATATGCTATTATGCATTCCAAATAACAAATGCCCAATAAGACAATATCATAATATGTTGTTATTGTTGTGCGGTGTGCTCCAACTGTGCTGATATAGTGATGTGCTCATGTGCATTGCAAGTTTCAATATGCAAACGAACTGAACGAACACGAAAGGATGCTTGTTTGTGTTCGTTCGTTTAACTTACCTGAACAAATTAACAAATATGAATGGTAAATGAACGAAAGTTTTTGTGTTCTTGTTCGTTCGTTAACTTAAACGAACGAACACGGACGGCAAACAAACATAATTTTAGGTATTCTTGTTCATTCGTAAAGAAAATGTGTTCTTGTTCGTTCGTTAGGATGCTAAACCGATGAACGTAAACGAACGAAACTTTTTGTGATCATATTCGTTCATTAAGAAAATTTGTTTGTTCGTGTTTATTCGTTAAGATGCTAAATAGAAATCGAATTGAGTTGTTGAAATGTTGAGCGTTCACCGGTTGCCTTGGTCTGTTTTTATAGTTAAAACTCAGTTTTTCAATTCCCAAATTATTAAACCTAAAACTAGTAATAAATGACAACGTGATGCCCCCTTGGCCTTTGATGCCCTGTGCGGTCGCACGGGCTGCACGTGCCCAGGGCCGGCCCTGTATTTCGCTATCGTTGTGTTCTCGAGTTTTGAAAGGAAAAAAGTAAAGAAAAGAAAGGGAAAGAAAAGAAAGAAATATTTGTATTTATGTTCCTGAGATCAACGGAAAAGAAAGGAAAAGAAAAAAAAATCATGTCCTTGAGTAGGAGGAAAAAAAAAGGAAAAATATCACTTTTACCAACACATCCTTATTTATTTCATAGTGAAATGTAATTAACGGGTATATATATGTAATTTTATAATGATTTTTTTATTTTTTATAAATTATTTCTTTTCGTTTCCTTCCCTTTCCCCCACATTTGGGAGGAAAGTTTTGGAATGAAAATCAACAATATTTTTATTCTCTTGTCTTTTTAAAAGACCTCTAGAACACAATATATTTCTTTCTATCCTACTTTATTTCCCTTTCCCTTCCTTCACAAAAAAAATAAAAAACTTGAGAACACAACGTATATATTTCCAAGATTTGCACATACGTAGCTAATCGAAACAACTTCAAAGAAGTTCTATCATCATAAATCATTCGAACGGATGTTTCGATCATTGGTTAAAGTCAAGAAGTTGATCAAATATGAGATATATCCGCCGAAACCATGACGCCTCAACAAAAATGCACCAAACCATAGTCATGAGGAATTTGTAATGCAAGTATCGATGTTATTCTTTGAAGTTCAAAAGACACCGAACGAGGTTGATGAGGAATTTTGGTTTAGTTCGCCGGTAAATAAACTAATAGTTGATTTACAATTCAAAACATCATTTGGGTTTTCCTAATTTTGTACTAAAATTTGGGGTTTTGGTATGTGTTCTGTTGATGCGAACATAAATGACCAAGGATCATTGTGCTTATTATTACACCGTTAACGAATGTTGCACACAAAAACTTTAATTTCCATTTATATAAGCAAACAAAACCTAATAAAACGACCATATTTATCATCTACCGTTATTGATGCTTGTTTAGGCTTGGAGCAGCGGATCTTATTGTTCCCGGAGGTTTATGTCGGACGAACAATGGGGTGTCGCGAATAAGCATGCATAATATATGCTTAGAACGAGGAGCGGGCCTTACCCAAGATTTTTTAGGCCAAAACACGTTGTTTTAACTGAAAGGTTTTGAGCAAACCTACAACCATATGATATAGGCAACGGAAGCATATTTAAAATATCATCTATGGCAATACAAACTAACAACCTATAAGGATACATATGTTCTAGATAATTAACTACAAAAGAATGAACCAAGAATACTTACTTGTTTATTGTGATTGTCGAAAACCACAATGATGAATCAACCTTTGATCTCGCTTCTTGGATGTCAAGGACCAATAGTATGAATCCCTCTAGTGGCTCACACTTAAGAACACCAAATGCCAACAATCAAGAAGAGGCTTAAACCCTAAACCCTTTTTACGATTTGGGAGGGAGAGAGAGGGGAGGTCGACGGCCATAAGAGAGAGATTGAAAAACCACTATTAGGGTTTGACCCCTAGCAGTTTATTTATAACCCCTCTTCTGCTTCTCGACTAAGTTATCTCTATTTTACAGCTAGCCCCCTTGAAACGATAAGCTTGTTAAAACTATTTTAACCAATTATCATTTAGTCCTTATACTTTATATAATTAATCTAATTAATTATATTGTAGCTTATAATTAATTTATCATCAAATGAAAAATTAATAAACTAATTGCTTTAACTCCCTTTTATTCTTCTGATTGTTTATTTGGGTCTTAAGGGCAACCCAAAAGGACCCTGCTATTATTAGAAATATTACCAATAGTTAATGACTCTGGACACTATATCCAACAGTCTCCCACTTGGACAAGTTATTAACTCTATTTGGTTCAACACTTTCAAATAATCAGCAGAGAGCAAGCCATCCAATGCAGCTGCCGAACTCTGATAAAGATTCGGTCCTAAAATAAGTGATTTAATGTTCCTTTGTTCTACAAGATATCATATGAACCTGAGATATGGATAAATGTCTATCTCATGGATCAAGATTATGTTTCCCGATTTCAGATATGTGTTGAATTCATCAGACTACTCAATTGAACACATCAATTCTAGTCAGGGTTTGGCCAAACACTTAATGTCAACACCAAATCATCGAGGGGCCCATGGATATCGCTTCTCCTGTTTAGGCAGAAGGAACAAATAAACTTTGACTACACAGTTCATTTCTACTCATCATATTATACATGGACATACCCTGTATAGCTGCCAGTTACGGTCAGCGTTGGAGCACACCAAAGCATAACAGAATCCTAGAGCAAAACTCTATGTATCTCCGTTTGAAGAACATAAAATATTATCATCTCAAAATTACTCTGACTTAATCCATGAAGTAAACTTTTGAGTGCGGGTTGTTCCAATACCCAAATCACCATTAAGTACTCATGAGTGTTAGTTACATTCTCTATGCTTCTAACACTCCATGACAGTCTTGAATCACTACTTACTTCCAGGAGTATGACTGACTGTGGAGGTTTAAGTAAATTAATACTCAGGAAGTTGGTTCTAAACATGCAAAACGAAACACGATAATAAATTAAAGGTAAATGGACGCAATTCAGCATATATTATAATCTCCATATAATAATCTCCATATAATAATCTCCAAATCAAATACAATTTAATACGTTTTAATACATCAAACTAACAACTAAAACATTCAAGGTATATTGATAATTCTAACACCTATGGCTTCAGTATGATACTCATGTTTGGGTCGAGTTAATGCTTTCGTGAAAGGATCCGTCGGATTCTCTTCAGTCGGCACTCTACTCACCACGATCTGGTTTTCCGCAATTTTGTGTCGCACAAAGGGATACTTCCTCTCTATGTGCTTTGACTTCCCATGGTCTTTAGGTTCTTTAGTCAATGCGACTGCACCTTCGTTATCACAGAAGATTTCAATGGGTTCACTGATGCTTGGTACAACGCCCAGATCACCTATGAAATTCTTCAACCATGCAGCCTCTTTCGCTGCTTCACTAGCTGCGATATATTCTGACTCACACGTGGAGTCAACCACCGTGTCCTGTTTGGAACTTTTCCAAGTCACGGCCCCACCATTCAACAAGAACACCCATCCTGACTGCGAGCGGGAATCATCCCGATCTGTCTGGAAACTCGCATCAGTATAACCTGTTACTCGTAATTCATCTTTTCCACCATAGACTAAGAACACATCTTTAGTCCTCCAAAGATACTTAAGAATGTTCTTTACAGCCGTCCAATGACTTTCGCCTGGGTTCCCTT
Organism: Saussurea involucrata; assembly: GCA_033807775.1. Lineage (NCBI taxonomy): Eukaryota > Viridiplantae > Streptophyta > Magnoliopsida > Asterales > Asteraceae > Saussurea > Saussurea involucrata. The sequence continues at coordinate 11,749,081 of CM066327.1, read as the reverse complement.
GATATCTACTCACCATGCTTAAAGCAAATGAGACATCAGGTCTAGTACATGTCATGGCATACATGATCGATCCTATAGCAGATGCATATGGAACTCGACTCATTCTGTCCAGTTCTTTACTAGTGCTGGGACATTGATCTTTACTCAATCTTATGCCATGTTGCATGGGCACATACCCTTTCTTGGATTCACTCATATTGAATTTCTTCAATATCTTATCCAAGTATGTACTTTGGCTAAGTCCAATTAAACGCTTGGTTCTATCTCGATAAATTCTTATTCCAAGTATGTATGTTGCATTTCCCAAATCTTTCATAGCGAAACATTTCCCGAGCCAGACCTTTACATCTTGCAACATCGGAATATCGTTTCCTATGAGTAGTATGTCATCAACATACAAGACTAGAAATACAACATTACTCCCACTAGCCTTAACATATACGCATGACTCATCTTCGCTTCGAGAAAATCCAAACTCCTTGACCTTTTCATGAAAACAAAGATTCCAGCTATGAGACGCTTGTTTAAGTCCATAAATGGATTTTTCAAGCTTACACACCTTATCTGGATACTCGGTATGTACAAAACCTTCAGGTTGTGCCATATACACATCCTCATCAAGTTTCCCATTGAGGAAAGCGGTTTTTACATCCATTTGCCATACTTCATAGTCATGAAATGCAGCTATGGCAAGCAATATCCTGATAGACTTAATCTTTGCCACTGGTGAGAAGGTTTCATCATAATCAATCCCTTGAGTTTGAGTGTAACCTTTCGCAACCAGTCTAGCCTTGAATGTGTGCACATTCCCATCCATGTCGGTCTTCTTTTTGAAGATCCACTTACACCCAACTGTCTTGCGACGTGGTGTATGATCAACCAATTTCCAAACTTGGTTATCGTACATAGATTGAATCTCGCTCTCCATGGACTCTTTCCACTTGGCAGCCTCAGGGCCTGCCATCGCTTCCTTGTAGTTGGATGGCTCATCCGCACTATCAAATGTTTTATCATTGACTAGTGTATCTCCTTCCTTTGTAATATGAAAACCATAATAAAACCCAGGAGGTCGATTAACTCTACTAACTCTACTAGTTCTGCGAAGAGGTGGTGGAGGTATGTTAGTTTCCTCAACAGGTGGTTCAACCTCATGTTGAGGGCTAGTGTCAACTATAGGTTCATCATTGGTTGTTTCTTGAATTTCTTCAAGATCAATACTGCTCCCACTATCCTCATTGTAAATGAGCTCCCTTTCTTGGAAGACTCCCTTTCTAGCTACAAACACTTTGTTCTCAGAAGGTTTGTAAAATATATATCCAAAGGATTTGTAGGGATAACCAATGAACCGACACTTCTCTGCTCTAGGTTCTAGCTTGTCGTTAGTTTCGCGCCGAACGAAGACTTCACAACCGCAGACCTTTATATGTGCTAACGAGGGACGAGTCCCAATCCACATTTCAGAGGGTGTCTTTGCAACCTTCTTAGTTGGAACGAGGTTTAAGATATGAGCTGCAGTTTCTAAGGCATAGCCCCGGAACGATATTGGAAGTGTAGCACGACTCATCATGGACCGAACCATATCAAGTAGCGTTCGATTTCTTCTCTCAGCAACACCATTGAGTTGTGGTGTTCTGGGAGGAGATAATTGCGAAATTATTCCACAATCCCTTAGATAGTCGTAGAATTCATGACTCAAGTATTCTCCACCCCTGTCGGACCGGAGCATCTTGATCTTCTTGCCCAGTTGGTTTTCTACTTCGTTTTTGAATCCTTTGAACACTTCAAAGGTGTCCGATTTGTTTTTCATCAAATAGATAAATCCATATCTACTGAAATCGTCAGTAAAGGTAACAAAGTATCTCTCACCGTCTCTCGTGGCAGATCTGAACGGTCCACATACATCTGTGTGGATTAAGTCCAACAGATCCTTACCCCTTTCCATTTTTTCCTTTGAAAGGTGTTTTTGTCATCTTGCCAAGTAAGCAAGACTCGCATTCTTCATCCGACTTTAAGCCAAATGGTTTCAAGATCCCGTCCGATTGGAGCTTGGCGACGCGTTTCTTGTTTATGTGGCCAAGACGATGATGCCATAACGACGATTTATCCAATTCACTATTGGAGGAACCAACATTTAGAGTTAAGTTATTATTATTTCTACCAACACAAATTACGCTTTCATACACGCCATTACAAGGAGAGGCTTTAAAATAAAAACAACCATGTTTATAAACCAAAATGCAACCATTATTATTATCAAATTGAAATTCAAAACCATCCTTGTACAATGCATGAAAAGAAATAATGTTTCGAGCCATTTCCGGCGAGTAGCAACAATCTAATAACTTTATTGAAAAACCACTACTAAGCACGAGCTCAAAATCTCCAATCTTGGTAACAACAGCAGTCATCCTGTTTCCCATGATCAGATTCAGCTCCCCATGCTTCATTGTCCTACTTCCCTTTAGTCCCTGGAAAATAGAGCAAATGTGAGTACCACATCCCATATCAAGGACCCAAGAGTTAGAAATCGAAGTACTATGGAGTTCAATTGTAAAAATACCTGAGGTGCCACACCCTTTGACCTTGTTCATTTTCAAGTCCTCCAGATATTTTGGGCAACTTCTCTTCCAATGGCCCCTTTCTTGACAGTAAAAGCATATGGCCTCTTTAGGGTCACTTATGGGTGGTATGTCAGAAGAATCATCTTTTCTCTTAAGGCCTTGGTTGCGAGGAACAACTTTAGCCTTTCCCTTCCCTTTGGGATGAGAAACTTTCTTCTTCTTACAACCACCTTCCCTAATGGCCAGGACGGGAGCAGTTGAGTGAGCACTTTGGGTCTTACCCATACTTGCTTCAGCAGATCTCAACATGCCATGGAGCTCCATCAAGGTCTTGTCCATATTGAAGTTCACTATGAACTGTTTATATGCCCCACTAAGAGAGTTTAGCACCATGTCAATGGCAAGCTCTCTTGGGAAATCGACACCTAGATTGCCTAACCTGTCAATGTACGCTTTCATCTTTTGCACATGCGCACATACAGGGGCACCATCCTGTTGCTTACATTCCACAAGCGATTTTACGACTTGGAACCTTTCTTGCCTCGCTTGCTCCTGAAACATTTTACGAAGCTGCTCATTTAGTTCAAACGCCCCCATGTTCTCGAAACTCTTTTGAAGTTCCGGGGACATGGACGCCAACATGAGACACGCGACTTTTGTGGATTCTGCGAATTTCTTGTTATATCCAGTTACTGCTTCAGGGCTTGCATCATGATTAAGTATAGGAAGATCCTCGTCGAGCAAATACTCTTTGTCTTCATACCTCAAGGCAATTCTCAAGGCACGAATCCAATCCAAGTAATTTGGCCCAGTCAGCTTATCTTTACTTAGGATAGAGAGTAACGTAAGGTTGGATGTTGAGTGAGTAGGAGGAGGAGGAGGAATATTTTTAGCCATATGTAGATATAGTTTTTTTATAGTTAGTTTGATATTTAACCCTTAAAAATGATTATCCAAAATATTTAACAAGGCTAGGATCCATATTTCACTCTATGATGCGAAAAGGGATGCCGTAATCACATCACGAGGTTATTTAGGTAAACAAATGCTATTTGTTAATTTCATTCACTATGAAACTCCTAGGTCATTTGAGATTCACTGACTTATGTCAATGGCATGTTAATCTCGATTATGCTTATCTTCTATTTGTGACTGGGATGCCGAGGATCACAAACTAGATGGTGAATCGACCATGCAAAAAACACATGGACCCCTCGGCTCAAGTACGCTTGAGAATCACGAGCGCCACATCATTTTCGACTATAGTTTCACATTAACGTGCCGACAAACCGCACACGCTCCGTTAACAAACTATAAGAATATATGTGTTCTTCTCATGGGTAGCATAAGACTTTCACATTTCTTAGTATATCTAAAACGGGATTTTGTTTTATACTTCATAGTTAATACTTTTAACTTGTCACATTGACCTATCAAACCTTTTCGGTAATTCCACTAGTCCACACAAGAGGCGGTGAGTATGGTAACGCAGGGCGTTTTAAAAACCATTGACTCATTCGGCAACCATATTATAGGTAACCTCCTTAAACCCCCTTAGAGTGCTTATAGTGAGTACGTCTAGTCTCGGTTTGACTATCAATGTATAATTTAATTATATATATATAATTAAGGTATAATATATATATATATATATAAATTGAATGGGATTTTAAACAATTTAAAAATTATGATTATCTAATTAATTCTAATTAACCATGTGCGGACACATTTAATAATTAATATAATCGTTTCCATAATTAATTCCAATTAAACATGTAAGGACACATGCTAATAATTAATGTAAATATTTGACATACAATTTATATTCACTATATAAATAATGTTAATATTTATCTTACAATATTATTCAAACTTAAATATATCTATATAAGGTAAGAGAACATGTAAGATTATCTATTCAATATTTGCCAAAATTGTTTATTGTTGTGTTTTTTAGGCAAGTTAGGAAACTAGCCCAAAACAATTAGGGTATAACATTGCATAAAAACGACTACCCTATACCCTTTAGAGATTTCGATAAAACTTAATCGCTAGTAATACAAACCTTTTATGCAAGTAAAAAATTTAGTTTCCAAAAAAAATTAGGTTTTGAGGTTATGACCATGAAACCCTAACTTAGGGATTAAGCAATCCAATGACCACAATTTTTTTTGAAATCGATTTTGTAACCTCAAACCCTAAATTTCGAAAACCCTAAACCAACATAAACAGTTTTGCAAATCAAATTGAAACTACTTTTGAGCTAATATCTAAGAACTATGGCTCTGATACCACTGAAAGGTTTTGAGCAAACCTACAACCATATGATATAGGCAACATAAGCATATTTAAATATCATCTATGGAAATACAAACTAACAACCTATAAGGATACATATGTTCTTGATAATTAACTACAAAAGAATTAACCAAGAATACTTACTTGTTTATTGTGATTGTCGAAAACCACAATGATGAATCAACCTTTGATCTCGCTTCTTGGATGTCAAGGATCAATAGTATGAATCCCTCTAGTGGCTCACACTTAAGAACACCAAATGCCAACAATCAAGAAGAGGCTTAAACCCTAAACCCTTATTAGGGTTTACGATTTGGGAGGGAGAGAGAGGGGAGGTCGACGGCCACAAGAGAGAGATTGAAAAACCACTATTAGGGTTTGCCCCCTAGCAGTTTATTTATAACCCATCTTCTGCTTCTCGACTAAGTTATCTCTATTTTACAACTAGCCCCCTTGAACCGATAAGCTTGTTAAAACTATTTTAACCAATTATCATTTAGTCCCTATACTTTATATAATTAATCTAATTAATTATATTGTAGCTTATAATTAATTTATCATCAAATGACAAATTAATAAACTAATTGCTTTAACTCCCTTTTATTCTTTTGATTGTTTATTTGGGTCTTAAGGGCAACCCAAAAGGACCCTGCTATTATTAGAAATATTACCAATAGTTAATGACTCTGGACACTATATCCAACATTAACATGTTCCAAGACACTTTTGTTTTTTTGCTATATTTTTCGTTTTCTGTTTGGAGCTTTCTACATTGATGGAGAATCCCTTCAAAATGAAATTTCAATGCCTCTATCTATAATGCACGATGAAAAAGTTGATGAAGGCATTTCCCCATAAGGTTTGTTCAAAGAGCTCAAACATTAGTCACTCTTTCATGAAAGCTTAAACTTTGTTTTCTCTTCTTTAAGCTTTTGGGTAGGAGCCATAAATATTTGTAAGCAGGGGCACTATTTGACTATAAAAATAAATATAAAGATATTTTTCACAAAGTCATCTGTTGGTTAGTTCATTGTTTTTCATATGTGAAGTCATGTGTACTAGTCTTTTATTGCAATTTTTTTCCACAAACATAATAAAGCTGAAATTAAAAGCTAAAAACAAAGAAAATGACACTAACGGGATTCAAACTCGAGTCTCGAGTGGAAGAAAAACCATGCAAACCTACTCTACCATAGAAAACTTGTGTCCTCATTGTAGTTTCATTATATACACGGTGACACACAATGAATTGATACAATGACACTTTCACTACCCTATACTATAACTTTTTACACTATGACGAAGGAACGAAACGGACCACCATCGTCGCTGTTTGGTAGCCATTTTTTAAGTAAACAAAGGTTTGGTTTTGCTTCTGTCTTCTTTTTATCTTCTTGGCCTCTAAAGGTTGGCCTTCAATAATGTCATAATGTAGCTAAAGTAAGCAAAAGAATACATACAAAAAAATAATATTTTCCGGTTGTCTTTGAATTTACGTCATCCACTATAGCGACAACAAAGTGACCATTTTCTACGGTACAACATTTAACCTAAAAATGATCGTCTAAAAATCGAAACACAATTTTTATCATCATCGGCTCTAAATAAAAATAAAAATAAAAATAAATAAACAAAATAAAATGAACAAATGTAAACACATAGAAAAGAAAAGATACATAACATGGGTGAATTTACGTTGAGGTAATGGGCATTTGCCGGTTGCCCCCAACAAAAATATTACTAACCCTATGTGGAGATTTTTAGGTATATAATCTTAAATGAGATTTTAATTAAATCCATGACTTTCTCATGAGTATAAACCCATTTTTTCTTATATAGACAAGGAGGTCATGAATTTAATTAAAAACTCATTTAAGGTCATTTACCTAAATGACCTCCTATGTGGGAAAAGAATTTTTTTTAGCTAAAATTACTATATTACCCCATTAATCTATACTATATTATAAAACATTTAATAAAAACTCTTAAAAAAACTTATAAAGCTTTATGTACTGTGCTATTTAATGCCAATTACTTACAAATCTCTTAAAAAACACTAATAAAGTTTTATGTACCACTTTAAATGCTAATTATTTAATTAATCCTTATCTCTAACCCCATTTAAATTTAATCAATCCTTATCTCTAACCCCCTTCAAATCTTCAAGGGAATTTCTAAAAAAGAATCATTCTTTAATCCTCATTAATTATTAAATTAATTTTTATCTCTAACCCCTATCAAATTCTCAAATCATGAACTCCTCAAAAAACGTCATTCTTTAAACAAAATTATAAAAAAGAACATTATCGTTTTCTAAAAAATACATAAAACCATTTTATAAAATCGACGACGATAAAAAATAAAATAAAACATTAAAATCAATATATTATGCTACATTGCGCCTAACCTCTGGTTGGGCCGTCCTTGGGGGGTCAGTGGATGGTATCCCTGACTACCAGGGTTCGAACCCCGTGGTAAGCATGTCTGAGATACCCGCCTAACCTCTGGTTGGGCCGTCCTTAGGTGGTCCAGTCGAAGACTGGGCTATCGCCCCAGCCCAATGTGGTTTGGAATAGGCCCAAGCGTAAGCTGGGCTGCGGACGCGGCGGATTAGTGGGCTGCCCTTGGATGCCCGATACCGCCGGGACGGTGTGCGTGTGTTCGTGGTAGTCGTTCGTGGGTTCGATGCCGCATTGCCGTTCAAAAAAAAATTATGCTACATTGCGCGAATATACTTCTAGTTAAACTTTAATGCCTCAACTTCTTATAAGGCCTCAACTAGCTCATAGTCATCTGATTTTTGCAATAAGGTTATTGATGTGATAAACCATTATTTTTGTAGTATTTTTCAAACTTATTTTATTTTATTTTACTATGTTACAAATCTTTATTTATTGTTATTTGTTAATTATTAGTTTGATTTTTATTAGGGAAATTAATTAAAATACCCAAAGTTTGACTCTGACTTACCAAAATACCCAAAATCTCGTCGAGTTTACTAAAATACCCAAAATTTTCGCGGTGGGACCCGCGATCGCGGGCCCATGTCCACGTGTCACAACTGTTTGGCAAAAGTCCCGCGGAGGCCCCTCAAGAATGCCCGCGGTACACTTTTGGCCCCTCAAGATTGGTCGCGGTACACCTTTGGCCCCTGCCCGCGGAGGTACCCTGCGATCGCGGGATGGACGTGACACGCGTCGACACAGGGTTGAAACCCTAATTTCGGCCGCTATAAGAGAGAGGGTGGGGGGACCTTATTTGGCCACCACTTTCATTAAAAAATTTCTCTCCCAAACTCTCCCAATTTGTCGTGTAGAATACGCGCTCGGTTTGTTTGAAGATGGAGCGTGTTACTCGTTTGGTAAGTTTTTCTTAAATTTCTTGTACTTTTCTGGTATGTTGTTATTTTAAATTTTAAAATATATGATATGTATGTTGTTAGAGTGTTTTTAAGTTTGTTGTATGTTATAATGTTGTCTTTATTATAGATATTAGAGTTTAAAAAAAAAGATGTTATAGTGTTTTTTTTAAAAAGTTGTTAGAGTGTTTTTTTATAAAAACATATGTTAGTGTTTTTTTTATAAAAAGATGAATGTTTTTTATAAAAATAAATGTTAAGAGTGTTTTTTATAAAAAAGATGTTAAGAGCGTTTTTTTATAAAAAAAGATGTTAAGAGTGTTTTTTATAAAAAAAGATGTTAGTGTTTTTTTTAATAAAAAGATGAGTGTTTTTTATAAAAATAAATGTTAAGAGTGTTTTTTTTAAAAAGATGTTAAGAGTGTTTTTTATAAAAAAAAGATGTCAGTGTTTTTTTTATAAAAAGATGAGTGTTTTTTATAAAAATAAACGTTAAGAGTGTTTTTTATAAAAAAAGATGTTAAGAGTGTTTTTTATAAAAAAATATGTTAGTGTTTTTTTTTTATAAAAAGATGTTAGTGTTTTTTATAAAAATAAATGTTAAAAGTGTTTTTTTATAAAAATAAATGTTAGTGTTTTTTTTATAAAAGATGAGTGTTTTTTTATAAAAAAAAATATTAAGAGTGTTTTTTTATAAAAAAATGTTAAGAGTGTTTTTTATAAAAAAAAAATGTTAGTGTTTTTTTTATAAAAAAAGATGTTAGTGTTTTTTATAAAAAAAAGATGTTAGTGTTTTTTATAAAAATAAATTTAGAGTGTTTTTTATAAAAAAAGATGTTAGTGTTTTTTTATAAAAAGATGAGTGTTTTTTATAAAAATAAATGTTAGTGTTTTTTATAAAAAAAAGATGTTAGTGTTTTTTTTATAACTTTGGTGGATGACAACTTAGGTCCTTAAACTTTGGTGAATGACAACTTAGGTCTTTAAACTTTGGTGAAAGACAACTTAGGTCCCTAACTTTGGTGAATGACAACTTAGATCCCCTAAACTTTGGTGAATGACAACTTAGGTCCCTAAACTTTGGTGAATGACAACTTAGGTCTCCTAACTTTTGTGAATGACAACTTTGGTCCCCTAACTTTGGTGAATAACAACTTAGGTCCCCTAACTTTGGTGAATGACAACTTAGGTCCCTAAACTTTGGTGAATGACAACTTAGGTCCCCTAATTTTGGTGAATGACAACTTAGCTCCCCTAACTTTGCTAAATTATTTAATTGTTTATCTTTCTTTTGAGTTTCCTAGTTATAAATAAATTTCCGTAAATAAATGGTATGAATATATAAAAACATTTAAATTGGCTTCACACGCCACACTCAAATTCATTTTGGCCTCTTGACAAAAGCATCTATATATAACACTATTATATATTGAAATAAAATAAACCGCAACATATCTATTTGGATTTTGTCAAACGGGTGTAAATAGCCCTAAGGTATGTGGGGACTTAAGCAATCCTTGTGATTCCCCTGCTACCCGGAAGTACAATAGATTGAGTGGTTTCTTTTCTAAAACTAAAACAGACGAATAATTATCAACACAATAAACTAAACAAGCAAAAACATCTATATATAATACTAACTATAACATCCGTGAATGACTATGTAGAAGGATTTCTTTTACATCGACTTGACGTTAAAGTGCCGCGTTGGCTACATGGTGGAGTTGAGACAGCGCTTCGCGGAATTAGGTGATCGCGCAGCTAGCGTTGAGGACATCTTTAGAGGGACACCTTTCGATCCATGGATGGATCTTACCAATCCTGGTGGCGACCCCACGCTAGTCCACATGTTTCTACAGTTGGAGGTCGAGGTCTCCAATGGTGATCTGGAGGAGATGTATTTTGATTTCTTCGGGCATCAAATGCGGTTTGGGCGTCGTGAGTTCTGATTAATTACAGGACTACTTTTTGGAGAGGCTGCCCCCTTCCTCCCTTAGCAGACATTTCCTTCGTTCGTAGGGTGTGGGGCGTGTCAGCATCTCGTTTGAAGCTGAAGACAGTCGTGGAGACAATGAAACAGGGCCTTGGTGCCCTAAGCGACCAGGATGTTGTCCGTGTATGCTTGGTGGCGATCGTGGATTTGGGCTTCATGGGCCGTGAGTGGAGCCAGACTGCTTCCGAGACGGTCCTTAGGGTCGTCGAGGACTTGGATTTGTTTAACAGGTACCCGTGGGGTAGCCACATCTGGACACATAGCTACACTATTATGCACCGAGCCATCGCCAGACGCCCCGATCGACTTGCCAAGATGAATCTTTGTGGATTTACATACGCCATCAAGGTTAGATACGTAGTATAACATAAATAATAATACATACAAACTGTTTGGCTTTCCTTTTTACGTACTTGCTCTTCTTGTGTAATTCCAGATATGGATCATGGAGATGTTTCCCGCAGCCTGTCAATATTTCAACAAGCGCACCGACAGATTACATAGGGGAACCCGTTGGGACCGGGTTCTTTCCCTAAATAGGCAGACTTGGCTTGAGTTCTTTAGCCAATCTAGACATGTAAGTTCTTTTACTATGTTTACAATGTTGCATACGTTAGTCCCGTTTATTAATTTTTTTGTGTTTTACCATATATTTAGCCGCCGCTTACACCTTTCGAAAACCTTCTGCCTCCTGCCTACGAGAGGGACACGCCTTGGTACAAACATCGTGGCCTTTTTTGACAGAGAGGCGGCAAGGGTTCGACGTCCCTCTCCTTCCCCATCTGGGTCTAGTTCCTCATCTGACGAAGATGAGGAAGACGACGCGAGGCCCCCTTCCGATCGATATCAGCCGCCCCCTTCCGATCGATATGAGGCGCCCCCTTGCTCCTCCCATCAAGATCCCACTTCCACCGAGCCATCTTATGGCACTTTACACGAGTTGTGGGACTACGTTCGGGGGCCTATGGACACACGTGTTCAAGATCTGGAGGAATTCGTCAGACAGTTTCGCTCTGTAAATGTTAGTGTTTAACTTAATTTGTCGGCCACGATCTTTTAGTTTGTATATTAATATTACGTTCTAAATTTGTTTTAGTTGTTGAGTACGACGCCGATCCCCGCTCCGTTCGGACAGGGGGCACAGGTGACGTTTGGCACCACATCCTATCCGTCATTCCCTGAGAGTGTAAGTCACACTGAGTAACCATTATAGTTATATGTTAGTTCCTAAATTTGTAACTCTTATAATGATCAATGTCACGCAGGTCGGGATGTTGGGTGCAGGGGGATACACATCCCAAATGACGCCGTTCGGCACCACATCCTATTCGTCAATCCCGGAGAGTCTAAGTCACACTGAGTAACCATTATAGTTATATGTTAGTTCCTAAATTTGTAACTCTTATAATGATCAATGTCACGCAGGTCGGGATGTCGAGTGCAGGGGGATACACATCCCAAATGCTGCCGTTCGGCACCACATCCTATTCGTCAATCCCAGAGAGTGTAAGTCACACTGAGTAACCATTATAGTTATATGTTAGTTCCTAAATTTGTAACTCTTATAATGATCAATGTCACGCAGGTCGGGATGTCGGGTGCAGGGGGATACACATCCCAAATGCCGCCGTTCGGCACCACATCCTATTCGTCAATCCCGGAGAGTGTAAGTCACACTGAGTAACCATTATAGTTATATGTTAGTTCCTAAATTTGTAACTCTTATAATGATCAATGTCACGCAGGTCGGGATGTCGGGTGCAGGGGGATACACATCCCAAATGCCGCCGTTCGGCACCACATCATTCACGGACCTCCTTGGCCTATCGGACGCAGACTATTACAGGCCAAAAATGCCGGGGTCGTCGTACGTCACACCGCCAGCTTCCACGCATACTGTAAGTTATTTTGGTAGTTTTGGTTTAATTGTGAACATGATGAAATTGTACTTAAAACATCTAATAACTTAATTTTCAGTCGATGGGGTCGGAACAACACTTCCGTCAGCCGGAAATTTTCGAGGACCACTTCTCTGAGCCGAAAGATGACCCGATCGATGTTTTTGATCCACAGGCGGAGGTGGCAAGCCCGTCTAGGCTGGTTCAGGAGACTAAACGTTCACGCTTTTGGGGTACCCATGGACACGGAAAAAATCTACCACACCGTCCCCTCAAAAAAAGCAAAGGAAGCAGGAAAGAAAGCGGGAAAGAAGGGGAGAAAGAAGGGGGGAAGAAAGCGGGAAAGGGAAAGATGGCTTCACCGGAGCATCTTTCGGCCTCGGATATATTGAACATGTGCCAGACTAGTGACCTCCCCCACCTGGTATTCATCTCTTACCTCAACCTGGACATCACCCCTCGTTTTTCAAAGTATTGCTGGCAGATGACCATTTGGAGTCTGAATTAGAGGATGTGGTTAGTATTGAAGTTTAACTATAGTCATATAATCAAATATATTTATATTACATGTCTAACCATCTATTTTTTGTGTATAGCACATGGATTGTTGGGTCGCCATGCTCCTACGTTCCCGCCAACCAGACACGAGGTGGACCATCATGCACAATGCTTTGTTTCCGTTCATGGTCCTTCAACATCAAGGTCCCGCCTCCGTGGCTAACTCATGCAATGGCGTGGAAGGGGTTTCTTGGCGATTTCTCGATACTGTATGTAAATCGTTTTACTCTTATTTTATTTAAGTTGTTTGGTTGCTAACTAAGTTGTCTAATATTGTAATATTTCAGGTGTACATCCCTATCTGCATTCATCCTAAACATTGGTTGCTCGGAGTGTTTGATCTTCAGCGTATGGTGATGACCATATATGGCAGCGACGCTGCCAATCTCTACACATACGCTTTGCATGAGCGTCTTGCCAGATTTAAAGATGAGGTGCCAGAGTTCTTTAGACTGATTGAGGATGTTGACCGTCGCGAAAAGTCAGTGCACTTCCGTCACAAGTTAGCCAAGAATGCACCACAACAGCAAGGAATGAATGTGGATTGCGGTGTCTGGGTATGCCGTAATGCCAGCATCTTGATTTCAGACGATGTGGTAGATTTACACCCTTCCCGTACCGAAGAAGAGGCCAGGGACTTTCGCATACATATGGTGGAGACCATTTATGCGCATTGTCTTCCACAGCAACATTAGGTTGTTTATGTAACATTAAATAATTGTTATTTTTAGTGTTAACTTATTTTGTTAAAGTATTGTGATTGAAGTTATAATTTTGTTTATTATTTTGTTAAAGTATTTAACTTGGAGCCTAAAAAGTGTGACACAAACACTAAAAACATGCAACAACACTTTACTCTCTCTTCCTATGTGGGACACATTCCCACACCATTTGGTTTTTGCTAATTTCATCCAATTACTCAACTTTGAGTATCGATATCTCATTCACCCATACTCCGTTTTGGACGCATTATATATCGTTTCGAAGCTCTCATATAAGAGAACATAAACCCACTAAGAGTTAGTTATATATAACACACACACACACATATATATATATATATATATATATATAGGGGTGGTATCGGATACAAACCAGTTAGTTTGTACAAACTCGTACAAACCATACCTAGCTTCATGATTTTGTAAATTTGGCTTCATGAATATATATATATATATATATATTTTGGCTTCATGAATATATAATTTGGCTTCATGAATATATCATTTGGTATTTTAACTAATTTTTTACAAAAATAAGGGTATTTTAGGGTATTTTTGTAAAAAAATTAGTTAAAAATGCCAAATGATATATTCATGAAGCCAATATATATATATATATATATATATATATATATATATATATATATATATTCATGAAGCCAAATTTACAAAATCATGAAGCTAGGTATGGTTTGTACGAGTTTGTACAAACTAACTAGTTTGTATTTGATACCCAGCCTATATATATATATATATTTAAATGTGGCCAAAGTTTAGTAAAAACCATATTTTTACTAAAATTTTCCAACACCTAGTAAGTAGGTTTATGAAACTTCCGGTAATCCTAATACAGAGATTATTGGATGAACACGCATTTATTTCTTGATTCACATGTGCATTAATCCTTAGACTACTTAAAGACTACTTTTCAGCCTAATGAAAGACCTTTATTCATGAGCAAACTTCCTTTTGCAGACGAATCTTGCAGTTACTTTTTCAGTCGGTGGGGACACACTCTTTTGCAGACGAATCTTGCAGTGAACTATTCAAACGAATCATGCAGGCAACTTTTCAGACGAAATCTTTGACCATATCCACATCCCTGATGAAGAACATACATTTTCACGGCTATAAGTAAATGGCATGATGAAGTAGTAATTCACAACTTTCTATCTATCTTTTATACCCTCTACACCGTGCACAAACATTCTCTCGCTTTTCTTAATACTATGGCTGTAGGTTCAAGATCAAGGGGGAACAGGTCGGCGAATGGGGCTGGAACTTCACGTTCGGCAGCCTACCAACCACTGAACGATGGAGCTCGTCGGAGTACCTGGAAGGTACCGGAAACAGACGAGGAGTGGAGAAACTATGGGCGAACTGCGGCCGATTATCCATTCACGGCTGAGGAGGAAGAAGACTTGGAGATGGCATGCGACAATTAGCACTTCGATAATGACAGAAAAAACCCACCAATGTATCATTGTACCCAGCCAACGGTTCCACAAAGTCAACGAATTACTCCCTTAGTGCAAAAATCCATTGATGAGGCGAACGCCGGTATCGAAAAGGTAAAAGGTATGTGGAACCATAACAGGGGGATTCAGCAGGGGGAAATGGAGTATCTAGCGGAGAAGAAACGAGAATTGGCCATGACTAGGGCTCACGTTCGGGAGCTGCAACGACAAATTAAGGAAGTAGAAGAGGAACTACAAGAAATCGTAGACGACCACACGGGAATGGAGGACGTCATCAAGGAAAAGGTTAACTTCATCACCGGAATCCAGGACACATTCCAGTCATAGATTTCTTTGTTTACCTGCACTGTATCCGTTTCGTTTGGGAAGATGATTTGCAATAACTGAATTATTTAATTAATTTACTTATTAAATAACTTAAAATGGGGAAAAATTTTCTATAATGAATTTCTATATTAAATACATTAAAATGGAAAGGAAACAATACATTAAAACATCAACTACATAAAATGATAACCTAAAAAACTACAGGGACCAAAAATGTAATTTTTTTGCCCCAAACTTGAGGGGCCAAAAATGTAATTTCGGCTTACCGCGGGACCACCGCGGGGTACCTCCCATAACCGTCTTGGTTCGGATGAGTTATTCGATTTCGGGTTTTTTTTTTGTATCATTAAATATGCTTCCGATCATAAAAGCTTTTGGATCCACCACTGGACACTAAAATAAAAGAAAACAGAAACAAACAATATGTGAATAACACCCAAAATGAGAGTTACGGACCATCCTAAGATAGCTACGTACTCCACAATTAATATCTAATTCAAGACATGTAAAAACTTTATATAACCAACAAATATATTTAAAAAGAAGGACGACATATAAACCAAATTTATGCTCAACGTTCAAACCCTCACAAATCAAACAACTTGATTATCATATATTTGTGTGTATACATATACACACATATAATATATATATATATATATAGAGAGAGAGAGAGAGGGGATGATTAAACGAGAACAATAACTATTTAAAAGAACATGCGAACGAACAAAACCATTAGTGATTTTACATTAACGCGCAAAAAAGCCACACGGACCTCAAGCCGTGGCCAAAGTCCTTTTTTCGTGCATTAATGTAAAACCACTAATGATTTTGTTTGTTATCGTGTTTTTTTAAATGGGTGTTGTTCTCGTTTGAACCCGAATCTCTCTCTCTCTATATATATTACGAAAACTTCAACTTCGATAACCACGTATAGATACCCTAATTAATAGCGACTAACTAATTTACAACGATCAGCGTTCGTTAATTGGCCCTTACGGAACCGTTTCTTGTAATATGCAAGCACCGGTTCTCTTGAAGGTAAGCTTTTCTTGACAACTTGACAGCTGATGAATTCATCACCCCATTTCGTGAGTTGTGGGAACTTATCGTTTGCAAAAATATTTATTGTTAGGACACAAAATGTCCTAGTTATAAAATAGTTTTGTAAATGGGTAATTAATAGTAATATGGGCTTGGGTTATATTATAAGGGCTTGGGCTTAACTATGTAACAAGGGGTATATATAGATAAGTATGTGTAATTAGGGTTTGTAAGAGTGACCATTGCAATGTAGCCTCCAAGGTGTTTGTGTGTGTTCTAGAGAGAGATCCATTCTCTCTCTAGGATGCTTTCATCTTGAATAAAACACCTTGTCTATTATCTATCTTCTTGTTACCAATCTCTACAATATATGAATCGTTGCCTTGTTAAATTGGGACTTACAAGTGGTATCAGAGCCAAAATCGAAGGAATCAATCATCGATACGATCATTCTGCAACGATTCATCATCAACAACCCAATCTTGGTATGAAACTGTCATTTTTTTCGGATTTTTTGTTGCACACACTGTTTTGGGATTGAAAAACACATTTCTGTTGGTTTTTGGACAAAACTCGAAGTATTAATGTTGTCCAGAATACCCTTGCGCATCTACGTACCAATTTTCAGCCCAAACAGATCATTTTTGAGGATTAGACTTAAGATTATTTGAATCTTCATCCATGTCGCAACCAACATGCCTTCATATGTTCAACAATATCGCAATGGTCATAGATTCATCAATATCGCAATGGTCTATTGAGACTTGATCCATGTCGCAATCCACATCACGATGAACAGTACCAAATCGCAATGGTCTATTGCGACTTGGACTCCAAATCGCAATTGTCTATTGCAACTTGCCCCAAATTGAAATCCACATCACGATGAACAGTACCAAATCTCAATGGTCTATTGCGACTTGGACTCCAAATCGCAATTGTCTATTGCGACTTGCCCCAAATCGCAATCCACTACACGTTGAACAGTACCAAATCGCAACCTTCAGTTGCGACTTGGGTGAACTTTTACCTATTGCGACTTCAAGTGTTGCGACTTCAGTGCATTGCGACTTCAGTGCGTTGCGACTCTGGGTTTTAACATGGTTTGTGTTGCAATAAAGGGTTAAAAATGTGTAATAGTGACTGTTTCTGGAGATCAAGATGGTATCCTCGCCCTACGTGCTTAGTCTCAGGAGGGGGGCATTGTTCATGGTGTTTAGCATAACGCGCGTGTGACATCATTCCCATATTTAGGCTGTCACATACATATTGCAACTGTCAATGCTTAAAGGAGCTCAAGTTTGCAAAGATTTTCAGAAGATGGGTGTTGGAATTCAGTCTTTGGTTGAATTGAATTAGACGTTTGAGCATTTGCAATCATTATTCTGGAGTTTTTGTTGACGATGCTAGACCGTTGAGTGCTCTTCTGACCTGATCAATCAGAATTGTGAGTGCTTGCAATCGTTGTTCTGGTGCTTTGGTTGTGATTCAGACTCTTGAGTGCTTATAATCATTCAGCTATTTCTTGAAGATTGAAGTTCCGAATTTTCATCAGTCAGTATTCTGATATTTTGGGGATGAGCATTTTTCTACAGTTGATGAACAATGTTACTTGTGGTGTTCTTCTAAACCCTACCTTATAGTGTATGCTTCATTATGTTTCCTCTTTCGAGCAAATCCGAATCACGCTCTTAAGCCGAATTCCTATTCAACTCGTGACTTATCGACGGATTTGGTGTTATAGACTGAGTTTGCATTTGGTATTGTCACGCAACAACTCGCTCGTTATTTTTTTCTTGTGAGCTTATCGGTACGAGCTAGAGTTTCCACATTTATAAAGATATTTTTCGTGCACTCGGTCGAGACATTGAATCCGATTTGTCAAGGTTGAAATATAAAGAGTAAGAGCATATTTCAAGGGGGAGCCTAGACTACATTTGAAGAATTGCATCACTACGGTTTTCTAAAGAAATCAAGGGGGAGAAGAACTGAAGATCTTTCGAGACGGGTGATTCCTTTACAAAACTATAGGGGGAGATTGTTAGGACACAAAATGTCCTAGTTATAAAATAGTTTTGTAAAGGGGTAATTAATAGTAATATGGGCTTGGGTTATATTATAAGGGCTTGGGCTTAACTATGTAACAAGGGGTATATATAGATAAGTGTGTGTAATTAGGGTTAAGAGAGTAATTGCAATGTAGCCTCCATATGGTGTAGTGTGTGTAAACTAGAGAGAGATCCATTCTCTCTCTAGGTGTTCTTCATCAATAATACACCATCTATCATTATCTATCTTCTTGTTACCAATCTATCAATATATGAATCGTTGCCTTGTTAAAATGGGACTAACATTTATCTGGGTTGCTTCTTCCATCAATCCAAGCCAATAAGCTATGAAACCAGCAGCAATATCAACCATGTTCATGTTATCACCTCCAAAGAACTTCTTCCCTTTCACTCCCAGTTCGTTTTCAAGTTTTTGCAGGTTCTCATAAGCTTCTGCAACAACCTTCTCATCACCTCCATTTTTGCCAAAGACCTTGTGTAACGCGGGAATGCACTGAATATAAATATATATATATATATATATGTAAGATATATATTTGTTAAAGAATAATAACTTGGTAGCCCTTCTTCTGGACCGTATGCACTTGTGCATACAAGTAATTTGTAACATGCACACGTGCATATGCACAAATGCATAATGCACACGTGCATAAAAACCAAAAAATAACTTAATTTACTTGAATACACAAGTGTATACCGTCCATATGAAGAGCCAACAAGTGTTCCTCGGTTTTCTATTTCTTTTAAGGGTTCATGTAGTTGAGAAGTTGGGTACTTTTGTTGTAGGGATCTTCTTCCATGTTTTGGTATCTGATTCCCTTCATATTCAACGCCATCTTCACTCTCCAAACATATGGACTAATTGCAAACCCAAAGAGCTTCACTCCATCCGCCATTTTGCGATCGATCTCATTCCATGTTTTGGTTCAATGGAGGATTCATATAAATATTTGAGACTAATTGACGCAGCGTAGGTTTGCAGAAGGATCGACAAGCGTCTAAACCCTTTGATAGGAGAGAATTACGAAACGTAAGACTCAAAAACACTAGAGAATCCTCTCTAAAAAGACGAATTTTATAAATTGGTTAACTAATCAACAATAAAACCTAACAACCCTATTTATAACTAAAACTAGGAAAACGATAAATACTAACTAATAAAAGATAAATAAGGAAATTAAATTTAATCCTAATCTAAAACTAAATAACTAAAAGATAATAACTATAATCTATACATATAATAAATAAGTAACTAGCATTTCACGTGTCGTCTTCTGGTGAGACGACTTCAGTATTTTCCCGCCTAAGCATGTATCTGGACGCATTTTACATTATAAGTTTAATTAACACACCCACATTTACTCCTCTTTAAATTTCTCCTTAATTCAATTTTTTTAATTTATACCTTACATTACTACCCTTATATTTAGGTATGTAGTTTACTTTTAATCTCTTACTTTTTTATTTTTCATTTTAGACTCTTATCATATAAACATAAATAATGTATATGAACTAAAATGTATTGAAAAAACATTTCTATTTTTTACAAATTATACCATTGTAATCGCTTCGTCAATACCTTCGAAATGAGCCCAATATTGAATATTTTTTATTTAGTTTTATTATTAAATATTATAAATATATACGAATTAATGTGTCGTGATTAGTATGAGATTTGTTGAAATTAGTGTGGGATTTGATACAAACAATCACTAAATTGTCGTGATGTCTTTTTACAATTTCATTTCAATTTTTACTTCAAAGTCGAATTCCTTCGACGAATTACAATTCTATCAAATTCTATTATGTCAACGAAACACCCTTAAAATTATCATAAGAGATTTAATTACTTTGAAAAAAAAGATATCACTTATCAACTGACCATAAATTCCCGGACAATCATTATCGAAGGTTGGTTTGTTTCTGAGATAACCAGTCTTCACCCATGATCAGTTGTATGTTGTTTTATCTAGAGTAAAAAGTAGGCAAGGTTTAAAAATATTAATTATAGATGATGAAAATATAATTAACAATAGAACAAAGAATGTTGTATATAAAGAAGTATTTGGTAATTTATGATACGTGGTTCTTATTTTATTAATATTTTAACTATGTACTTTTCCATTATTTCATTTACGTTCTATTATAAATTCTTAATATTTATTCATATTTTTTATTAATTTTTTGCAAAACATCCTTTGTGAAAACTGCCTAAAACAAGGACATTTTGTAACCAACTGCAAAAAAAAAATCTGAAGGAAAAAAAACTTGGAAAAGTAGCATCATACTTTCGATGGTCATTCATATCTGTAAAATAAGTTTTCTGGCATGATTTAATTTTTTTAAATTACCATGTGTAATACACGGTTCAAACCTATTGTATAATAAAAGAAAGTGGCAAAATTACCTGAAATACTCTCCCTTAACCGATAGTGGCAAAGATCAAAACGTTACGAAAATGCATGCTTTAGGCCATTTCAAAATACAAATAATATTTTGGATTAAATAAGAATAAATTTAAAATCACGGGGACAAAACTTGTAATTTTTTTAAAAGTTGTAAAACATGATCAACTTTGCCATTATTTTGTTATGAATATTTATTTATAAAAGAAAGAAATATGTAAATACCACAAAACAATCCATAGATTATATATTTTAATCCATAGATAGCAGAATAACTCACAATAATAAAATAGCAGATAATGCCATAAATAAATGAAACTCCCATTTAAACCTATGCACCATGTTCTATTTCTCGTACCATGATTTTAACTAATATTGATCATGACTATTTAGCAATGTTCTAAAAAACTCGTCGCACAGCCGCCAAGGCGCCATGGTTTCAAAGCTTGTGTCTCACGCCCATGGTTCTAAATAACTCGTTATGGCCTCGTTATGGCGCGTTATGGCGTCAAGGCTTGGGGTCGCCGCCACGTTAACCCCTGTGGCTCCACCTTAAGGCTTGACTTGCATTGTAACGCGTTATGGTACGTTATGGCGAGTTACGATGCGTTACAACGCGTTACGACACAACATTTTGTAAGGCGTGATATTATTTTTAATATATAAACAAATGATAACTGTTTATGCAACCTAAGACTTAAATACACATTTATAGGAAACTTGAAACTAAAAAACCCAAAATTGGTAAATATTTACTTCCATTCTCGTACACGAAGAGTCGAACGTAAATTCTTGGAAAATTGAAGAAGGTAGTGAGTAGAGATTCAAGAAATTTCTCCCGATTTTACACTCTTGATATAATTTTCCATAAGCTCTATAGATTTGGTATCAATTGTATTTTTTATTACTTTACATGAATTTGTTTTGTGCTACGTTATTATTCTATACACTAGCACACAAGTGTGTATCTATGTGTATATGTATATATATGCCGCCTTAAGGCACGCCTTGTAAAACGCCGTGGTCTCGCCGTAACTTGTAAGGCTTGAGGCTTGACCTCACCGCCACGCCACGCCTCACGTCATTTAGAACCTTGCTCACGCCACGTTATGCCTGTGGCACGCCATGGCCTAATGTGGAGTTTTCATAATGCGATATTTGATTTTTTCTTTACGTTTTTAATATCTTATTTGCAAGTTTTTTAATACGTAACCAAATTTAACTTGCTTATTACTATTGGCCCATTGAGTAACACTACAAAACCTATGTTTTTATATACAATACTATACAAGAATTAGAAATTTGACGCCATAAGTCACGTCTTGAAAACGTCATGGCTTCTCCGTGGCTCCTAAGGCTTGAGGTTTGGTCTCGCCGTCACGCCACGTTTCACGTCATTTAGAATTTTGTTATTTAGTGTAGCTTAGGCTTTTGAAGCAAGCTGCACACATTTTTGGAAATTTTGAGCTTAAAAACCATATATATGTTTTGCACATATTTTTAGAAATTATGAGTTTTGAGAACCATGTGTTTAAGTAGTATTCATGTTATTTGAGTTTTGTCAACCTAAGGATGCATTTAGTATGTAGATAAGGATAGATTAGAAACAGAACTTTGGTGTTTGATACTACTAGGACAAGACTTAAGAAGCTGTTTATATAGTGTTTGGTAGGTTGAACAAAACATAAGAATTATCAAAATGACATAATTGCCCCTAAATCATGTATTACAACATTGTACTTGAAAAAAAACTAATTTTACGTATCTATATCTATACATATAATAAATAAGTAACTAGCATGACATGTGTCGTCTTCTGGTGAGCCGACTTCAGTATTTTCCCGTCTAAACATGTATCTGGACGCATTTTACATTATAAATTCAATTAACACACCCACATTCACTCCTCCTTAAATTTCTTCTTAATTCAATTTTTTTAATTTATACGTTACATTTACTACCCTTATATTTAGGTATGTATTTTACTTTTAATCTCTTACTTTTTTATTTTTTATTTTAGACTCTTATCATATAAACATAAATAATGTATATGAACTAAAATGTATTGAAAAAACATTTCTATTTTTTACAAATTATACCATTGTAATCGCTTCGTCAATACATTCGAAATGAGCCCCAATATTGAATATTTTTTTATTTAGTTATATTATTAAATATTATAAATATATACGAATTAATGTGTCGTGATTAGTATGAGATTTGTTGAAATTAGTTTGGGATTTGATACAAACAATCACTAAATTGTCGTGATTTTTTTTGCAATTTCATATCAATTTTTACTTCAAAGTCGAATTCCTTCGACGAATTACAATTCTATCAAATTCTATTCTGTCAATGAAACACCCTTAGAATTATCATAAGAGATTTAATTACTTTGAAAAAAAATATCACTTATCAACTGACTTTTGGATTATCAGTTCGAACCTTTTTCAAAATTATGAGTTCAAATTGCTGAATTGCCATGACCATAAATTCACGGACAATCATTATCGAAGGTTGGTTTGTTTCTTAGACAACCAGTCTTCACCCATGGTTAGTTGTATGTTGTTTTATCTAGAGTAAAAAGTAGGCAAGGTTTAAAAATATTAATTATAGATGATGAAAGTATAATTAGCAATAGAACAAAGAATGTTGTATATAAAGAAGTATTTGGTAATTTATGATACGTGGTTCTTATTTTATTAATATTTTAACTATGTACTTTTCCATTATTTCATTTACGTTCTATTATAAATTTTGTTTTATAAATTCTTAATATTTATTCATTATTTTTATTAATTTTTTGCAAAACATCCTTTGTGAAAACTGCCAAAAACAAGAACATTTTGTAACCAGCTGCAAAAAAAAAAACTCTAAAGGAAAAAAAGCTTGAAAAAGTAGCATCGTACTTTCGATGGCCATTCATATCTGTAAGATAAGTTTTCTGGCATGATTTTTTTTTTAAATTACCCCGTGTAATACACGATTCAAACCCAGTGTATAATAAAAGAAAGTGGCAAAATTACCCGAAATACCCTCCCTTAACCGATAGTGGCAAAGATCAAAACGTTACGAAAATGCATGCTTTAGGCCATTTCAAAATACAAATAATATTTTGGATTAAATAAGAATAAATTTAAAATCACGAGGACAAAACTTGTAATTTTTTAAAAAGTTGTAAAACATGATCAACTTTGCCATTATTTTGTTATGAATATTTATTTATAAAAGAAAGAAATATGTAAATACCACAAAACAATCCATAGATTATATATTTTAATCCATAGATTATATATTTTTTGATATGAAATTTTATCCAATTTTCATTCATGAATTATAATAAAAACTTACAGTTTAATGTATTGCATGAATAACGGTTCATACTCTTGATTTACTTTCTTCTCTGTTTGTTTACTTTGCCGACCTTGACGTCTTGTGCAGTTGTGAAGAAGGGCTTTATTTTTTTCCAGATGAGTTTTTATGAATCATCTGTTCCAGGTATGATCTTTTTCCGGGTGGAGACCAAAATTCCAAACAATGGTGTTGTTGTTCTTATTATGTGTTGTTACTTTCTTAGAAAACTTGTTGTGTTACACATGATTCCCGTTTTCCAAATTCACAAATTAATGTTAGGTGTTTTTGATTTTATACCCTGTTTTTGATTTCCATTTTATATTATTTTTTTCTTCAGGTCTTTGTACAATATGGTAGACAACAAAAGTTGAATTGGGTTCAAATGTTACTACTTTTTGCCTTGTCAACAGGCAGTAAATGCATCGGCGTCCTCTGGCAGTGGCTATGATGATTCGGATAACTCAATTAGGCTTGTTGTTCTTCTTGAAGTTGAAGGGTAATCAATTTATCCAATTCATTGGCATTTACTCTCTTCTTAAAACTAAACATGGAATTTTGTTGGCTAACCCAGGGCCTTCCGTAAATCAATATGATTTTTATTTATCTTATAAAGATGCTAACAACATTTTCGAGAAAATCAGGTGATTTGAGTTTTAGTTCAAGAATGTACAACAACATTTGATCGATGACCTTTTGGTTATGTTTTAATCCCTGACACTGATTGACTGTTAAGCATGCATCCCTGATTCCTCAGTGGCCACAAGTTGCCAACGCCGGGATTCGAACCTGGGGTAGATGGGTTTCTGAGCCACATCCCCCAAGGCCTTAACCAGTACGCCACAAGCCTTGTGGTTGAGTGTGTTTGACTTGAAAAAGTGTATTCTTAAATGGCTTGGTTTTACTGTACTCTTACAAATTTAATCGAGTTTTTCAACAATTTGAGTCAAAAATTGGTGTTAAGAAGCTTGGTTTGTTAAAGTTGAACAAGTTTTATTATATGTTCGAGATCGACTAAATTTATATACCATCTAATTTGTGATATGAAACCATATAGATTCATAAAATTAACATCGAGAAAATGAGATTGAATAAAAAATGAAACATGATTGCCGTTTCGAGTTCTTGGTTTCGATTTCGAGATGCTTCGCGTCGTATCGCGCAGGCACGTTCACCAAACACCAGAGTAGTTGACAAACTCATAACAAGATGATTTGTGAAATCAACATGTCCTCCTTGAAGCCTTAATAAAACAAAGATCGGATGATGGCCAATCCAACTCTCACTAAAGTGAGCAAGGGGACAAAGGTCCTGCACATGGACAGACAATTAACAAGGCCACTATAATTCATTGGATCTTTTGCTGGAAGAAAAGAGTCGGCATGGTAAAAGAAACCTTGGTTGGTTAATAGTTATGGTGTTTTGTAATACTTGAACACATGTTGAATCAAAGACTTGTACTTTTAAACCAATGAATTTTGTTAAATGGATTTGTTCTATCGTTTGGTGTTACCGATCTTCTTAAGTTTAACGTTCCTTGACTTTGATAATTCATTTGGGATATACCAATCAAGATAGTGTTGGCCTAAGACATGGTTCCAATAAAATTTTATTTCCCGCCACATCGCGCGGGTATGTTACTAGTTAATTAATAAATAAAGAAATAGGGAATGGAAAGACACGTGAAAGGAATTGGTTAAAGAGAATTATTTTACTATTTTGCTTGAACCGAGTAATTATGCTACATTTTATAAATCTTAGATTTTTTACTATTTCGATTGAACTACTTAGCAACCCTTAAATCAAAATAACAAACACAAATTAAATATGAATTCAAGAACCCTAAATCAAAACACAGTTAATAAAAAGCAAACTAATAATTAACAAATAACAATAAATATAGATTTGTAACATAGTAAAATAAAAATAAAAAAAGTGAAAAATACTACAAAAATAATGGTTTATCACATCAATAACCTTATTGCAAAAATCAGATGACTATGAGCTAGTTGAGGCCTTGTAAGAAGTTGAGGCATTAAAGTTTAATTAATGGGGTAATTGTTAATGTCAAAAATCGCTCAAAAGAACAACTTATTGTTGATGTGGACTTTTAACAACTAAAGAAACGTATCTCAAGACCAAGCAACACAATCGCAAGAAAAAATAAGTAAAACAAGAGATTTGGTGACGCGAAAACCCCAAAACAAGGGGAAAAACCGCGGTCAACTTGTGAGAGTCGACGGTGCACTATAGTTGCCAATCAGGGGCGAAAGTACTTTTGTAATAGGTGTTTTGTGTACAACAGATTACAAATAAGTGTAAAAATAAACTTGGTCGTATGTAAATGACGTGTGTCGTGTGGAAACTGTAATATCAGAGACCGAAATTTAAGGAGTTTCAAGTCTTTTGGGAAAGTTTAATAAAAAACTGAATGTTGAGGGACTATTTGGTTAATTTATGTTAGGGTATAAAAGCCCAAATGATTGCCACTAAACCCTAGAGAGACCATTTCATTTGTGTTTGGCGGCTAAGAGAGAATAGAAGGAAGAGAAAGATTTTTTTGGGGTCCTTGTGAATTGAAGAAGAAGATCTTCATTCTTTGAAAATCGGAAAAGGGGTGGAGTGAGATTCGTTTTCTGCAGAGAATCCATCAGGTAATTCCTAATCTATAACCCTATTTTTGATTGTTGGTTGGATTGTTGAGTTTGAGAGTTCTTGACTTGAAAGTTATTAATGAGACTCTAAGAGAAGATTTAATCACCATAATTCGTGTTTAAATAGCAAGGAATGGTTTTAGAATGTTTATACAAGTATTTATCGTGTCATCGTTTCGATTAAAGGGCGTTTAACAAGAATTTAGCATCTAAACTCATTCCAGCGCCTTACCCGGAAAGTTTCAGTGATGAAGGTTACCAGGTAAGTATCCGGTAAGTGTAAGTATCCGGTAAGTATAAGTATCCGGTAAGTGTAAGTATCCGGTAAGTGTAAGTATCCGGTAAGTGGGAAGTACCCGGGATTTGGTGATGTCCGGAATGTTGTGTCGTCCGGAAAGCGTAGTGTTATCCGGGATGTTGTGTCGTCCGGAAAGTGGAGCTGTCCGGAAAGGGGTTGTGTCCGGAAAGATGGATGTTTAGCTTATGTTTTGCCTATTCATTAAGGGAAATCGATTGGGAGTCGGGAACAGACTAGAAAAGAGAAGTAAGAGCATCAGGTGAGTTTTCTAACTAAAATGCGTGACTTTTAATGTGTTATCTAAAGTAAGACATGATGAGTAATGCCATGTTATTTTATTAATGCGTTATCTAATTGAAAGTTGTTTAAAGCTTTATATGTGGAGTGTATGCATACATTGATTTTGATGTAAATTGACTAAGTCAGGGGGGGTGGCCCGCCAGCTCATGCCGGGGGGGTGTTCCCGTTTATGCCAAGGGAGGTGTGACCCTGTAAGGCAGCATGAGACTGACTCGTTGCCACCTTAGGGTGACTTCAGGGTGTCAATTTATGAGGGGCGGATCTATATCCGAAACGATTTTATCTAAACAGTTTTATGAACGATTTATATTGAAAATGGTAATCTGTTTTAAATGCTTTGATAATTGTTAAGAGGG
Organism: Saussurea involucrata; assembly: GCA_033807775.1. Taxonomy (NCBI): domain Eukaryota; kingdom Viridiplantae; phylum Streptophyta; class Magnoliopsida; order Asterales; family Asteraceae; genus Saussurea; species Saussurea involucrata. The sequence goes on along the minus strand of CM066327.1, from coordinate 11,721,411 downwards.
ACTCACTAGACCTCATGGTCTAACCCTCGCATGTTCAAATTAAAACCTTTTAGGGGAAGCAAGTAACGAAAGGCTCTGGCAAGTGAGCAGGGCGGTGAGCAGGGCGGTTAGCAAGGAAGCTTGGTAGTGTAGTGACACTATTATCTAGTTTAGACGTTATTCTCAGTTGTGTAGGTTGATTCCGCCAACCAGATTTGTTATGATGTAAGAAATTTTGGGACCCGATTTTGGGATGTTTCATTTATATGAATTGCATGCTTTATTTTAGACTGGGTCGTTACAATTGGTATCAGAGCCATAGTTTAAGGGATTTAGGTGACCGGACGGGCCTAAACTTAAACTTGGAAGTAGAAATCACAACTGAGAATCAGAAAATGCGTTAAGAGGGCACTATTGTAGATACAGGAAATGCGTTAGGAGGACACTATTATAGAAATAGGACTAATAGGGTACTGAGGACTGGCATGTAAGGTAAGTTTGAGATTCCACCTGGCCAGTGTAATTGCGAATTTACAAGTACATGTATGTGCTTAACCTGCCTTATTACTCCGAAGTGGTAGTCAGAAGCTAGTGTTTATGTCGTGTTCCCGTACTTTAGAATGTCAGCAAGATCCCTGAGGGGTAGACTGAGACCCCTTGTCGGGGAAGTTTCATGAGGAGTCATGGTGATGTGATGTACGTATACATCGTAGAAAAGAAATGTTGTATAGAGTATTACGAGTCGTCTAGAGGTAGCTCTTCGTGGATTCGGAGAGGAAGAATGCTTGAGTTTGAGTAAGACTCCTGTTTTGGGAAAGTCCCAGTTCTAGAAATCATGGGATAGACCAGTTAGGATGGTAAGGAAAGACAGTGTCAAAACCTTGAAGGTATCATTGGAGCCCTGGGTTCTTGGTCGAGCTTCCATTAGCAGGATAAATGAAATAAGATACCTATAGTGAAATGAAACCGTGTAGAAGTGGAAAGTGAGATAGTTGATCAAAACGAAATAGTATGAAATGGTTGAGTAAGTAGACCGTTGAATGTATATATAGCAAGTCGTTGAAAGATCGAGAGGGCGGCCACTGGTCGAAAGTAGAGTGTCAATGATAAGTTGCGTGAGTAAAGCGATTGACCTTGTTTGAGTGAGTAGTCTTCAATTGCAAGTAGAGTGTCATGCATTGAGTTCGTATATGTGTACATGAGATTTTTTTTTCATAAGAAAAGTAAACATGTAAATATCAAATTTGATCGGGTATGAGTCGGCGTGTGCAAGCATATGTTTAAAGAAAAATACAAATCCATTTACATCATACAATGAAGTCTTGAGGTTTACGATTTGCAAAATATTGCACTCTTTTCATGATAAGCCAAGAAAACGTTTGAATGCACAACTTTTATAACTAAAATGAGTATTGACATGTTGAAGTTATATAAATGAGTGTGAGGACCGATTGGTTTACTTCGTGTCGGTAATTGCTTTCAAAATTTTGTCCTATGGAAAGATTTTTCATCCAATATTTATTTCTATCGTAACAACACATTTTTGGGTGGAGTAAGATTAAGTTTTACGGAAAGATTGCATGCAAACGACCCTCAAGATCGTTGTGCAGGGCATTGGAGTTATGAGAATGTTGGGGTCGTGTGTACCCAAGTCGTTTTCAAGTGTTGTTTCTTTAAAATGATCAAAAGTGTGAAATGATTTATTTATCGCGTTGTCAGGCATGAAGGCTATGAACTCACTTGGTCGTAGAGTATTACATTTTAAGCTAAGGAAGAACTCCTAGAGTGGGGAGGTGTTGGACAAATCAGGGGAGAACGTTTGTAGCTTTGATATTTGTGTCCTAGAGGAAAGGTGAGCAGTAGAAGAGTCGGAAGTGGACTTTAGTGTCGGTTGTTTGAGGGTCTGTACCCTTGTGCGGTGACTGGAAATACAGTTGCCGAGGGACGGTTGTGTTCAGGGGAAGGACTAGAAGTCATCAGGGTGTTGGTATTAGCAACTCGGTATGAGTAGGGTGGTGAAGTAGGAATGAAACATCCTCGTCGTCGAGTAAGGGTTGTAAAGAGATCTTGTGATACCGACGATGCACGAGTGAGTTTGAAATGAGGACGGCGGGATGTGAATTTGATTATGATATGTTGGAAGGATTAGGTTTAGTAAGGGGCCCTTGTTGAAGAATAGGTTAAGGAAGTATCAACAAGTCAGCTATTGACGTTAAAGTCGGCAGTTGTGTAAGGTGTACGAGGCCGAAGTTTCGAATCAGAAGGTTGAAAGTTGAAGGACCACCTTGTAGGGGTGTTAAGATAGTGAAAGACTACTGTTTTAGATAAGCGTTTTACTTACGAGATGGATGGTTCGTAAAGAATGAAGTATTTAGCACAAACTAAGTGAGGGTATAGATTATGTCGATCTGTGAGGAACTGTACCATGTCGATGTAATGGTTTGGAATTTCATATAACTAGCAAGAAATAAGTATGTTGGAGTTAATCAGTAACTCATGTGTGGTGGTTCAGCTAGAGCTGGGGAGAGGCAAGCAGCGAGATAGACTCGGTTATTTATGCGGGAGAACACGAAGGTAAGTTTGAATTGTGTACGAATGACCATGAGAGAACTGGTCTGCAGTAAGATGTTATGAGTGAGGAATGTACAGTTATGTAGTGGCAATAATTGCCAAGTTAAATGTGTCAGTCAGCGTTGTAGTAATGTGATGTTAGAAAGGGGAAGCCTTGTCAAAGATTTCGGTGGAGGTGTTCGATTTGTTAATCAAGCTGTTAGAGTACGTGGTTTGTAAGTGGTCGTGTAGAATGTCGGAGCGATAGTGGGTGGTTACCCAAACGAGAAACCAAGTATTTTTAGTTGTGGGAGTTGCTAAGTAAGTATATTTTTGGAATCATTGGAAGTTTAAAGAAGATGATGGACGTATTAGTCAAAATGTGGTGGAATAGATATGAAATCCTTAAAGAATGTGAGCTGTTGCTTATGTGTGAACGAATTGTCTGAGAAAGTAAAAGTTGGAGTTTAAAGAATGTATAGTGACGTCGAACTCTGGTGTCAGTTCGAGGTGTTTTAGTCGAAAGCCTTAAGTTAGAATTTTAGTGCAACCGTTTGGTTATGTATAGTAATGAGACAACATTTGCAGCTTGAAAATTGTCGGAAGAGAGGGGCGAGTAATGTTGGTAGGCAGTGCTCTACGCTAACGTGGGGAGGTGAAGACAGTATGTCGAAATAAGTAAGTAAATCGAAAGTAGTAAACTTGACAGTAATGCCGATAGGCGCAGTGTTGTGTAGATTGTCCTTGATAAGTGTGCGAACTTTTGGAAAGAGTATTGAGGAAGGAAGTTGTGTATGATTTTGCGCAGGAAAGAAGTGGATAAGACAACTGAATGAGTTAAGTTAGTGACCTTGTGAGAAACGTTCAAACGAATTGATCGTTTAGTGTAAGCTATTGAGAATAGTAGAGTGTGTTCGTGGTTACCCCTCCTAGTTGAGTGGGAGTAACCGAAGTTATGTTATATGACTGGACGCTTGTGGCAAGCAGCGAGAAATTGATGAGCCTTCAGGATAAGTACAATTCGGATAGGTGAGTACTCAAATAAGGAATTATAGAGGTTTCCTACTATTAGACACGTTAAGTGTGAAATGATGAAGTGGTGAGAACGTACGGATTAGTTGTCGAGTTGTAGCCGATGTGATTCGGGAAAGGCGTATGATCTGCATAGACGAATGTTGGTTGGAAGAAATAACCTAAAAATTTCAGGTATACCTAGGAGGGAACTCCTGGGTGTTAACTTGTCGGGATGTACAAGGTTGGCCTTGTGCCAAGTTGTCAGTGAGTGAGTTTTCCTGGAGGAAGATTCTCGTTGTTGTGGCGGGAATTTCTGCCAAGTTCTTTCTCTTAAGGAAGTATAAATGTACGAGAGACCTTGTTTAGACGTGTTTAAAACCGTGAGTCCCGATGTGTGGACGGAGGCGAGCAAATGGAGGCGCGGTTAGCCTTGGTTTTATCAGGTAGTTTTAAGCGAGTATAGTGATCGAAGAATGTACATGTAAGTAGTGCAAGAGGGCACGATATAGCAAGTGGTGTCTCGCCGAGGGCGATTTCAATGTATGGGGTGTGGTTATGTTTCCCATCTGAACGGTCTGAGGCAACCGAGTAGAACTGAGTGGTTGGATTGAAAAACATAAGACTTTGAGCCTTGAAGTTTGAGAAGAAATTCGTAGTGTGATGCACATCTCTTTTGTGGAGAGACGAGGTGGGAAGTGAGATGATGGCGACCTTGCAAGAGATGCAGACGATAAGAAGTTGACTTTTGTCATTAGTGAGCGAGTTAGAGCAGCGGCATACAAGTAAGACTGGTCAGAGGAATTAAAGAATGTTTCTCCGACACATCATGTCTCGGACTTAAAAAAAAAGTGTTTGTTAGATGCCGAGGTGGCTGGTCCTTTGGGGGACATCAGTATAGATGAGAGGTCGACTTACATAGGAGAACCGATTGAAATCGGGAGCAGTAAGATCCGGAGAACAAGGAATAGAGAGGTTCGTCTAGTAAAAGTTCAGTGGAGATATCATAAGGGACGAGAGGCAACGTGGGAAGTAGAATCAGATATGAAGTCCAAATACCCTTATCTTTTTAGAATGGAATTCCGGGGACGAAATTCTTTTGAGGGGTGAGTGTTGTAATATCCGAGACCGAAATTTAAGGAGTTTCAAGTCTTTTGGGAAAGTTTAATAAAAAACTGAATGTTGAGGGACTATTTGGTTAATTTATGTTAGGGTATAAAAGCCCAAATGATTGCCACTAAACCCTAGAGAGACCATTTCATTTGTGTTTGGCGGCTAAGAGAGAATAGAAGGAAGAGAAAGATTTTTTTGGGGTCCTTGTGAATTGAAGAAGAAGATCTTCATTCTTTGAAAATCGGAAAAAGGGGTGGAGTGAGATTCGTTTTCTGCAGAGAATCCATCAGGTAATTCCTAATCTATAACCCTATTTTTGATTGTTGGTTGGATTGTTGAGTTTGAGAGTTCTTGACTTGAAAGTTATTAATGAGACTCTAAGAGAAGATTTAATCACCATAATTCGTGTTTAAATAGCAAGGAATGGTAAGAAATAGTTTTAGAATATTTATACAAGTATTTATCGTGTTATCGTTTCGATTAAAGGGCGTTTAACAAGAATTTAGCCTCTAAACTCATTCCAGCACCTTACCCGGAAAGTTTCATTGATGAAGGTTACCGGGTTAGTATCCTGTAAGTGTAAGTATCCGGTAAGTATAAGTATCCGGTAAGTGTAAGTATCCGGTAAGTGTAAGTATCCGGTAAGTGGGAAGTACCCGGGATTTGGTGATGTCCGGAATGTTGTGTCGTCCGGAAAGCGTAGTGTTATCCGGGATGTTGTGTCGTCCGAAAAGTGGGGCTGTCCGGAAAGGGGTTGTGTCCGGAAAGATGGATGTTTAGCTTATGTTTTGCCTATTCATTCAGGGAAATCGATTGGGAGTCGGGAACAGACTAGAAAAGAGAAGTAAGAGCATCATGTGAGTTTTCTAACTAAAATGCGTGACTTTTAATGTGTTATCTAAAGTAAGACATGATGAGTAATGCCATGTTATTTTATTAATGCGTTATCTAATTGAAAGTTGTTTAAAGCTTTATATGTGGAGTGTATGCATACATTGATTTTGATGTAAATTGACTAAGTCGGGGGGTGGCCCGCCAGCTCGTGCCGGGGGGTGTTCCCGTTTATGCCAAGGGAGGTGTGACCCTGTAACGCAGCATGAGACTGACTCGTTGCCACCTTAGGGTGACTTCAGGGTGTCAATTTATGAGGGGCGGATCTATATCCGAAACGATTTTATCTGAACAGTTTTATGAACGATTTATATTGAAAATGGTAATCTATTTTAAATGCTTTGATAATTGTTAAGAGGGACTCACTAGACCTCATGGTCTAACCCTCGCATTTTCAAATTAAAACCTTTTCAGGGAAGCAAGTAACGAAAGGCTCTGGCAAATGAGCAGGGCGGTTAGCAAGGAAGCTTGGTAGTGTAGTGACACTATTATCTAGTTTAGACGTTATTCTCAGTTGTGTAGGTTGATTCCGCCAACCAGATTTGTTATGATGTAAGAAATTTTGGGACCCGATTTTGGGATGTTTCATTTATATGAATTGCATGCTTTATTTTAGACCGGGTCGTTACAGAAACCGTGCGAAAAGGTTGTTGTCGTGCGGTTCGAACTGCTGTCGTGCGAAGGTTGCCTTAGCGATATTTGTTCGAATGCTCTGTAGATTGCTGTGTTTTTATGTGTATTTGCTTAGAAAGTAGATGGAGCAGATGTAAATCAGATTCTCCTCCCTTTGGTTGCACCACAGACCTTTATATAGCTTTCGCTGGTCATTAAATGTGTCTTTATGGCGTGCTTCGTAACCTCTGTCGGGCTTTAAATGCCATTGATGACTCGTCCGTTACTGGCCGTTTGCACCATGAATGCCCGTGGACCTGCATTAATGAACCAAAGAAACGGGTGTTGACTGTTAACAGTAAGTATAATCGTACGACCGTCTTAAGTCAGCATAAAATACACGACCGAGTATACGTCTGTAAACAAATTGTAAGACCTGATCTTAATATGAGAGTGGTCTTATGGAAATGTTATTTGGGTTTTCTAGCGTCGGTCGTGAGGTGTGATTTTTTACCCAAACAGTAATATAGTAATTTTAGCTAAAAAATTATTTTCCCACATAGAGTTGGTAATATTTTTGTTGGGGGCAACCGGCAAATGCCCACTACCTCAACCTAAATTCACCCATGTTATGTATCTTTTCTTTTCTCCGTGTTTACATTTGTTTATTTTATTTATTTATTTTTATTTAGAGCCGGTGATGATAAATATTGTGTTTTGATTGTTAGACGATCATTTTTAGGTTAAATGTTGGACTGTAGAAAATGGTCACTTTGTTGTCGCTATAGTGGATGACGTAAATTCAAGGACAACCGAAAAATATTATTTTTTTTGTATGTATTCTTTTGCTTACTTTAGCTACATTATGACATTATTGAAGGTCAAACTTTAGAGGCCAAGAAGATGAAAAGAAGACAGAAGCAAAACCCAACCTTTGTTTACTTAAAAAATGGCTACCAAACTGCGACGATGGTGGACCGTTTCGTTCCTTCATCATAGTGTAAAAAGTTATAGTATAGGGTAGTGAAAGTGTCATTGTATCAATTCATTGTGTGTCACCGTGTATATTTTGAAACTACAATGAGGACACAAGTTTTCTATGGTAGAGTTGGTTTGCAAGGTTTTTCTTCCACTCGAGACTCGAGTTTGAATCCCATTAGTGTCATTTTCTTTGTTTTTAGCTTTTAATTTTAGATTTATTGTGTTTCTGGAAAAAAATTGCAATAAAAGACTAGTACACATGACCTCACATATGAAAAACAATGAACTAACAAACATACCAATGATGATTTTGTGAAGAATATCCTTATATTTATTTCTTATAGTCAAATAGTGTCACTACTTGAAAATATTTATGGGTCCGCCGCTCCTACCCAAAAGCTTAAAGAAGAGAAAACAAAGTTTAAGTTTTCATGAAAGAGTGGAAAAAAAAAACTGACCCTTAGGTAACTAATGTTTAAGCTCTTTGAACAAACCTTACGGGTAAATGCCTTCATCAACTTTTTCATCGTGCATTATAGATAGAGGCATTGGAATTTCATTTTGAAGGGATTCTCCATCAACTTGCCAAGATGAATCTTTGTGGATTTACATACGCCATCAAGGTTAGATACGTAGTATAACATAAATAATAATACATACAAATTGTTTGGCTTTCTTTTTTACGTACTTGCTCTTCTTGTGTAATTCCAGATATGGATCTTGGAGATGTTTCCCGCAGCCTGTCAATATTTCAACAAGCGCCCCGACAGATTACATAGGGAAACCCGTTGGGACCGGGGTCTTTCCCTAAATAGGCAGACTTGGCTTGAATTCTTCAGCCAATCTAGACATGTAAGTTCTTTTACTATGTTTACAATGTTGCATACGTTAGTCCCGCTTATTAAATTTTTTGTGTTTTACCATATATTTAGCCGCCGCTTACACCTTTCGAAAACCTTCTACCTCCTGCCTACGAGGGACACGCCTTGGTACAGAAACAGCGTGGCCTTTTTTGATAGAGAGGCGGCAAGGGTTCGACGTCCCTCTCCTTCCCCATCTGGGTCTAGTTCCTCATCTGACGAAGATGAGGAAGACGACGCGAGGCCCCCTTCCGATCGATATCAGCCGCCCCCTTTCGATCGATATGAGGCGCCCCCTTCCTTCTCCCATCAAGATCCGACTTCTACCGAGCCATCTTATGGCACTTTACACGAGCTGTGGGACTACGTTCGGGGGCCTATGGACACACATGTTCAAGATCTGGAGGAATTCATCAGACAATTTCGCTCTGTAAATGTTAGTGTTTAACTTAATTTGTCGGCCACGATCTTTTAGTTTGTATATTAATATTATGTTCTAAATTTGTTTTAGCTGTCGAGTACGACGCCGATCCCCGCTCCATTCGGACAGGGGGCACAGGTGACGTTTGGCACCACATCCTATCCGTCATTGCCTAAGAGTGTAAGTCACACTGAGTAACCATTATAGTTATATGCTAGTTCCTAAATTTGTAACTCTTATAATGATCAATGTCACGCAGGTCGGGATGTCGGGTGCAGAGGGATACACATCCCAAATGCCGCCGTTCGGCACCACATCCTATTCGTCAATCTCGGAGAGTGTAAGTCACACTGAGTAACCATTATAGTTATATGTTAGTTCCTAAATTTGTAACTCTTATAATGATCAATGTTACGCAGGTCGGGATGTCGGGTGCAGGGGGATACACATCCCAAATGCCGCCGTTCGGCACCACATCCTATTCGTTAATCCCGGAGAGTGTAAGTCACACTGAGTAACCATTATAGTTATATGTTAGTTCCTAAATTTGTAACTCTTATAATGATCAATGTCACGCAGGTCGGGATGTCGGGTGCAGGGGGATACACATCCCAAATGCCGCCGTATGACACCACATCCTATTCGTCAATCCCGGAGAGTGTAAGTCACACTGAGTAACCATTATAGTTATATGTTAGTTCCTAAATTTGTAACTCTTATAATGATCAATGTCACGCAGGTCGGGATGTCGGGTGCAGGGGGATACACATCCCAAATGCCGCCGTTTGGCACCACATCATTCACGGACCTCCTTGGCCTATCGGACGCAGACTATTACAGGCCAGAAATGCCGGGGTCGTCGTACGTCACACCGCCAGCTTCCACGCATACTGTAAGTTATTTTGGTAGTTTTGGTTTAATTGTGAACATGATGAAATTGTACTTAAAACATCTAATAACATAATTTTCAGTCGATGGGGTCGGAACAGCACTTCCGTCAGCCGAAATTTTCGAGGACCACTTCTCGGAGCCGGAAGATGACCCGATCGATGTTGTAGATCCACAGGCAGAGGTGGCAAGCCCGTCTAGGCCGGTTCGGGAGACTAAACGTTCACGCTTTTGGGGTACCCCATGGACAAGGCAAAAATCTACCACACCGCCCCCTCAAAAGAAAGCAAAGGAAGCAGGAAAGAAAGCGGGAAAGAATGGGGGGGGGGGAGAAGGGGGGAAAGAAAGCGGGATATGGAAAGATGGCTTCACCGGAGCATCTTTCGGCCTCGGATATATTGAACATGTGCCAGACTGGTGACCTCCATCGCCTGGTATTCATCCCTTACCTCAACCTGGACATCACCCCTCGTTTTTCAAAGTATTGCTGGCAGATGACCATTTGGAGTCTGAATTAGAGGATGTGGTTAGTATTGAAGTTTAACTATAGTCATATAATCAAATATATTTATATTACATGTCTAACCATCTATTTTTTGTGTATAACACATGGATTGTTGGGTCGCCATGCTCCTACGTTCCCGCCAACCAGACACGAGGTGGACCATCATGCACACTACTTTCTTTCCGTTCATGGTCCTTCAACATCAAGGTCCCGCCTCCGTGGCTAACTCATGCAATGGCGTGGAAGGGGTTTCTTGGCGATTTCTCGATACTGTATGTAAATCGTTTTACTCTTATTTTATTTAAGTTGTTTGGTTGCTAACTAAGTTGTCTAATATTGTAATATTTCAGGTGTACTTCCCTATCTGCATTCATCCTAAACATTGGTTGCTCGGAGTGTTTGATCTTCAGCATATGGTGATGACCATATATGACAGCGACGCTGCCAATCTCTACACAGACGCTTTGCATGAGCGTCTTGCCAGATTTAAAGATGAGGTGTCGGAGTTCTTTAGACTGATTTAGGATGCGGACCGTCGCGAAAAGTCAGTGCACTTCTGTCACAAGTTAGCCAAGAATGCACCACATCAGCAAGGGATGAATGCGGATTGCGGTGTCTAGGTATGCCGTAATGCCAGCATCTTGATTTCAGACGATGTGGTAGATTTACACCCTTCCCGCACCGAAGAAGAGGCCAGGGACTTTCGCATGCATATGGTGGGGACCATTTATGCGCATTGTCTTCCACAACAACATTAGGTTGTTTATGTAACATTAAATAATTGTTATTTTTAGTGTTAACTTATTTTGTTAAAGTATTGTGATTGAAGTTATAATTTTGTTTATTATTTTGTTAAAGTATTTTAACTTGGAGCCTAAAAAGTGTGACAAAAACAGTAAAAACATGCAACAACACTTTACTCTCTCTTCCTATGTGGGACACATTCCCACACCCATTTGGTTTTTGCTAATTTCATCCAATTACTCAACTTTGAGTATCGATATCTCATTCACACATACTCCGTTTTGGACGCATTATATATCGTTTCGAAGCTCTCATATAAGAGAACATAAACCCACTAAGAGTTAGTTATATAACACACACATATATATATATATATATATTTAAATGTGGCCAAAGTTTAGTAAAAACCATATTTTTACTAAAATTTTCCAACACCTAGTAAGTAGGTTTATGAAACTTCCGGTAATCCTAATACATAGATTATTGGATGAACAAGCATGTATTTCTTGATTCACATGTGCATTAATCCTTAGACTACTTAAAGACTACTTTTCAGCCTAATGAAAGACCTTTATTCATTAGCAGTATTCCTTTTGCAGACGAATCAAGCAGTTACTTTTTCAGTCGGTGGGGACACACTCTTTTGCAGACGAATCTTGCAGTTACTTTTTCAGTCGAATCTTACAGGCTCTTTTCAGACGAATCTTGCAGTGAACTATTCAGACGAATCATGCAGGCAACTTTTCAGACGAAATCTTTGACCATATCCACATCCCTAATGAAAAACATACATTTTCACGGCTATAAGTAAATGGCATGATGAAGTAGTAATTCACAACTTGCTATCTATCTTTTATACCCTCTACACCGTGCACAAACATTCTCTCGCGTTTCTTAACACTATGGCTGGAGGTTCAAGATAAAGGGGGAACAGGTCGGCGAATGGGGCTGGAACTTCACGTTCGGCAGCCTACCAACCACTGAACGATAGAGCTCGTCGGAGTACCTGGAAGGTACCGAAAACAGACGAGGAGTGGAGAAACTATGGGCGAACTGCGGCCGATCATCCATTCACGGCTGAGGAGGAAGAAGACTGGGATATGGCATGCGACAATTACCACTTCGATAATGGCAGAAAAAACCCACCAATGTATCATTGTACCCAACCAACGGTTCCACAAAGTCAACGAATTACTCTCTTAGTGCAAAATCCATTGATGAGGCGAACGCCGGTATCGAAAAGGTAAAAGGTATGTGAAACCATAACAGGGGGATTCAGCAGGGGAAAATGGAGTATCCAGCGGAGAAGAAACGAGAATTGGCCATGACTAGGGCTCACGTTCGGGAGCTGCAACGACAAATTAAGGAAGTAGAAGAGGAACTACAAGAAATCGAAGATGACTACACGGGAATGGAGGACGTCATCAAGGAAAAGGTTAACTTCATCACCGGAATCCAGGACACATTCCAGTCATAGATTTCTTTGTTTACCTGCACTGTATCCGTTTCGTTTGGGAAGATGATTTGCAATAACTGATATTTTACTTAATTTACTTATTAAATAACTTAAAATGGGGAAAACATTTTCTTTAATGAATTTCTATATTAAATACATTAAAATGGAAAGGAAACAATACATTAAAACCTCAACTATATAAAATGATAACCTAAAAACTACAGGGACCAAAAATGTAATTTTTTTGCCCCAAACTTGAGGGGCCAAAAATGTAATTTCGGCTTACTGCGGGACCACCGCGGGGTACCTCCGCGGGCAGGGGCCAAAAGTGTACCGCGACCAATCTTGAGGGGCCAAAAGTGTACCGCGGGCATTCTTGAGGGGCCTCCGCGGGACTTTTGGCCAAACAGTCGTGACACGTGGACGTGGGCCCGCGATCGCTGGGGCCACCGCGGAAATTTTGGATATTTTGGTAAACTCGACGAGATTTTTGTTATTTTGGTAAGTCAGAGTCAAACTTTGGGTATTTTGATTAATTTCCCTTTTTATTAACTGTGTTTTGATTTAGGGTTCTTGAATTCATATTTAATTTGTGTTTGTTATTTTGATTTAAGGGTTGCTAGTAGTTCAATCGAAATAGTAAAAAAATCTAAGATTAATAAAATGTTGCATAATTACTCGGTTCAAGCAAAATAGTAAAATAATTAACCGAAAATAGAAGAGAATAAGTTATCTTTATTCGGCTAATCGGAACCATTTAAGCCGAAAACTATATAAAGCATAACCGTCTTGGTTCGGATGAGTTATTCGATTTCAGGTTTTTTTTTTGTATCATTAAATATGCTTTCGATCATAAAAGCTTCTGGATCCACCACTGGACACTAAAATAAAAGAAAACAGAAACAAATAATATGTGAATAACACCCAAAATGAGAGTTACGGACCATCCTAAGATAGCTACGTACTCCACAATTAATATCTAATTCAAGACATGTAAAAACTTTATATAACCAACAAATATATTTTAAAAGAAGGACGACATATAAACCAAATTTATGCTCAACGTTCAAACCCTCACAAATCAAACAACTTGATTATCATATATTTGTGTGTATACATATACACACATATAATATATATATATATATAGAGAGAGAGAGAGGGGGAGGATTAAACGAGAACAATAACTATTTAAAAGAACATGCGAACGAACAAAACCATTAGTGATTTTACATTAACGTGCAAAAAAGCCACACGGACCTCAAGCCGTGGCCAAAGTCATTTTTTCGTGCATTAATGTAAAACCATTAATGATTTTGTTTGTTATCGTGTTCTTTTAAATGGGTGTTGTTCTCGTTTTAACCCGACTCTCTCTCTCTCTATATATATTACGAAAACTTCAACTTCGATAACCACGTATAGATACCCTAATTAATAGCGACTAACTAATTTATAACGATCAGCGTTCGTTAATTGGCCCTTACGGAACCGTTTCTTGTAATATGCAAGCACCGGTTCTCTTGAAGGTAAGCTTTTCTTGACAACTTGACAGCTGATGAATTCATCACCCCATTTCGTGAGTTGTGGGAACTTATCGTTTGCAAAAATCTTTATCTGGGTTGCTTCTTCCATCAATCCAAGCCAATAAGCTATGAAACCAGCAGCAATATCAACCATGTTCATGTTATCACCTCCAAAGAACTTCTTCCCTTTCACTCCCAGTTCGTTTTCAAGTTTTTGCAGGTTCTCATAAGCTTCTGCAACAACCTTCTCATCACCTCCATTTTTGCCAAAGACCTTGTGTAACGCGGGAATGCACTGAATATATATATATATATATATATATATATATATATATATATATATATATATATATATATATATGTAAGATATATATTTGTTAGTGAATAATAACTTGGTAGCCCTTCTTCTGGACCGTATGCACTTGTGCATACAAGTGATTTGTAACATGCACACGTGCATAAAAACCAAAAAATAACTTAATTTACTTGAATACACAAGTGTATACCGTCCATATGAAAAGCCAACAAGTGTTCCTCGGTTTTCTATTTCTTTTAAGGTTTTCCCTGAACTTCATAAATCATGAAAGAAACCATTAATTAATTACCTTTTCATCAATGAATTTGACCCAAAATCGAGCAACAGCCTTTTGATAAGGATCTTGTGGCAAAATGGGAACCTGTTTCCAGACATCGTCGATGTATTCTACGATGACGAGAGACTCCCAGATCGGATTTCCGTTGTGAACCAGCACTGGTACTTTTCTATGAACAGGGTTCATGTAGTTGAGAAGTTGGGTACTTTTGTTGTAGGGATCTTCTTCCATGTTTTGGTATCTGATTCCCTTCATATTCAAGGCCATCTTCACTCTCCAAACATATGGACTAATTGCAAACCCAAAGAGCTTCACTTCATCCGCCATTTTGCGATCGATCTCATTCCATGTTTCGGTTCAATGGAGGATTCATATAAATATTTGAGACTAATTGACGCAGCGTAGGTTTGCGGAAGGATCGACAAACGTCTAAACCCTTTGATAGGAGAGAATTACGAAACGTAAAACTCAAAAACACTAGAGAATACTCTCTAAAAATACGAATTTTATAAATTGGTTAACTAATCAACAATAAAACCTAACAACCCTATTTATAACTAAAACTAGGAAAACGATAAATACTAACTAATAAAAGATAAATAAGGAAATTAAATTTAATCCTAATCTAAAACTAAATAACTAAAAGATAATAACTATAATCTATACATATAATAAATAAGTAACTATCATGTCACGTGTCGTCTTCTGGTGAGGCGACTTCAGTATTTTCCCGCCTAAACATGTATCTGGACGCATTTTACATTATAAGTTCAATTAACACACCCACATTCACTCCTCTTTAAATTTCTCCTTAATTCAATTTTTTTAATTTATACCTTACATTACTACCCTTATATTTAGGTATGTAGTTTACTTTTAATCTCTTACTTTTTTATTTTTCATTTTAGACTCTTATCATATAAACATAAATAATGTATATGAACTAAAATGTATTGAAAAAACATTTCTATTTTTTACAAATTATACCATTGTAATCGCTTCGTCAATACCTTCGAAATGAGCCCAATATTGAATATTTTATTATTTAATTTTATTATTAAATATTATAAATATATACGAATTAATGTGTCGTGATTAGTATGAGATTTGTTGAAATTAGTGTGGGATTTGATACAAACAATCACTAAATTGTCGTGATTTTCTTTTTACAATTTCATATCAATTTTTACTTCAAAGTCGAATTCCTTCGACGAATTACAATTCTATCAAATTCTATTATGTCAACGAACCACCCTTAAAATTATCATAAGAGATTTAATTATTTTGAAAAAAAAGACATTACTTATCAACTGACCATAAATTCCCGGACAATCATTATCGAAAGTTGGTTTGTTTCTGAGATAACCAGTCTTCACCCATGGTCAGTTGTATGTTGTTTTATCTAGAGTAAAAAGTAGGCAAGGTTTAAAAATATTAATTATAGATGATGAAAATATAATTAACAATAAAACAAAGAATGTTGTATATAAAGAAGTATTTGGTAATTTATGATACGTGGTTCTTATTTTATTAATATTTTAACTATGTACTTTTCCATTATTTCATTTACGTTCTATTATAAATTCTTAATATTTATTCATATTTTTTATTAATTTTTTGCAAAACATCCTTTGTGAAAACTGCCTAAAACAAGGACATTTTGTAACTAACTGCAAAAAAAAAATTCTGAAGGAAAAAAAAAACTTGGAAAAGTAGCATCGTACTTTCGATGGTCATTCATATCTGTAAAATAAGTTTTCTGGCATGATTTAATTTTTTTAAATTACCCTGTGTAATACACGGTTCAAACCTATTGTATAATAAAAGAAAGTGGCAAAATTACCTGAAATACTCTCCCTTAACCGATAGTGGCAAAGATCAAAACGTTACGAAAATGCATGCTTTAGGCCATTTCAAAGGATTAAATAAGAATAAATTTAAAATCACGGGGACAAAACTTGTAATTTTTTTAAAAGTTGTAAAACAAGATCAACTTTGCCATTATTTTGTTATGAATATTTATTTATAAAAGAAAGAAATATGTAAATACCACAAAACAATCCATAGATTATATATTTTAATCCATAGATTATATATTTTTTGATATAAAATTTTATCCAATTTTCATTCATGAATTATAATAAAAACTTACAGTTTAATGTATTGCATAAATAACTCACAATAATAAAATAGCAGATAATGCCATAAATAAATGAAACTCCCATTTAAACCTATGCACCATGTTCTATTTCTCATACCATGATTTTAACTACTATTGATCATGACTATTTAGCAATGTTCTAAAAAACTCGTCGCACAGCCGCCAAGGCGCGCCATGGTTTCAAAGCTTGTGTCTCACGCCACGTTATGCATGTGGCACGCCATGGCCTAATGTGGAGTTTTCATAATACGATATTTGATTTTTTCTTTACGTTTTTAATATCTTATTTGCAAGTTTTTTAATACGTAACCAAATTTAACTTGCTTATTACTATTGGCCCATTGAGTAACACTACAAAACATATGTTTTTATATACAATACTATACAAGAATTAGAAATTTGACGCCATAAGTCACGTCTTGAAAACGTCATGGCTTCTCCGTGGCTCCTAAGGCTTGAGGTTTGGTCTCGCCGTCACGCCACGTTCACGTCATTTAGAACTTTGTTATTTAGTGTAGCTTAGGCTTTTGAAGCAAGCTGCACACATTTTTGGAAATTTTGAGCTTAAAAACCGTATATATGTTTTGCACATATTTTTAGAAATTATGAGTTTTGAGAACCATGTGTTTAAGTAGTATTTATGTTATTTGAGTTTTGTCAACCTAAGGATGCATTTAGTATGTAGATAAGGATAGATTAGAAACACAACTTTGGTGTTTGATACTACTAGGACAAGACTTAAGAAGCTCTTTATATAGTGTTTGGTAGGTTGAACAAAACATAAGAATTATTAAAATGACATAATTGCCCCTAAATCATGTATTACAACATTGTACTTGAAAAAAACTGATTTTACGTATCTATATCTATACATATAATAAATAAGTAACTAGCATGCCATGTGTCGTCTTCTGGTGAGCCGACTTTAGTATTTTTCCGCCTAAACATGTATCTGGACGCATTTTACATTATAAATTCAATTAACACACCCACATTCACTCCTCCTTAAATTTCTTCTTAATTCAATTTTTTTAATTTATACGTTACATTTACTACCCTTATATTTAGGTATGTATTTTACTTTTAATCTCTTACTTTTTTATTTTTCATTTTAGACTCTTATCATATAAACATAAATAATGTATATGAACTAAAATGTATTGAAAAAACATTTCTATTTTTTACAAATTATACCATTGTAATCGCTTCGTCAATACCTTCGAAATGAGCCCAATATTGAATATTTTATTATTTAGTTTTATTATTAAATATTATAAATATATACGAATTAATGTGTCGTGATTAGTATGAGATTTGTTGAAATTAGTGTGGGATTTGATACAAACAATCACTAAATTGTCGTGATTTTCTTTTTACAATTTCATATCAATTTTTACTTCAAAGTCGAATTCCTTCGACGAATTACAATTCTATCAAATTCTATTATGTCAACGAAACACCCTTAAAATTATCATAAGAGATTTAATTATTTTGAAAAAAAAGATATCACTTATCAACTGACCATAAATTCCCGGACAATCATTATCGAAAGTTGGTTTGTTTCTGAGATAACCAGTATTCACCCATGGTCAGTTGTATGTTGTTTTATCTAGAGTAAAAAGTAGGCAAGGTTTAAAAATATTAATTATAGATGATGAAAATATAATTAACAATAAAACAAAGAATGTTGTATATAAAGAAGTATTTGGTAATTTATGATACGTGGTTCTTATTTTATTAATATTTTAACTATGTACTTTTCCATTATTTCATTTACGTTCTATTATAAATTTTTAATATTTATTCATATTTTTTATTAATTTTTTTGCAAAACATCCTTTGTGAAAACTGCCTAAAACAAGGACATTTTGTAACTAACTGCAAAAAAAAATTCTGAAGGAAAAAAAAACTTGGAAAAGTAGCATCGTACTTTCGATGGTCATTCATATCTGTAAAATAAGTTTTCTGGCATGATTTAATTTTTTTAAATTACCGTGTGTAATACACGGTTCAAACCTATTGTATAATAAAAGAAAGTGGCAAAATTACCTGAAATACTCTCCCTTAACCGATAGTGGCAAAGATCAAAACGTTACGAAAATGCATGCTTTAGGCCATTTCAAAATACAAATAATATTTTGGATTAAATAAGAATAAATTTAAAATCACGGGGACAAAACTTGTAATTTTTTTAAAAGTTGTAAAACATGATCAACTTTGCCATTATTTTGTTATGAATATTTATTTATAAAAGAAAGAAATATGTAAATACCACAAAACAATCCATAGATTATATATTTTAATCCATAGATTATATATTTTTTGATATAAAATTTTATCCAATTTTCATTCATGAATTATATCAGTTTAATGTATTGCATAAATAACTCACAATAATAAAATAGCAGATAATTCCATAAATAAATGAAACTCCCATTTAAACCTATGCACCATGTTCTATTTCTCGTACCATGATTTTAACTACTATTGATCATGACTATTTAGCAATGTTCTAAAAAACTCGTCGCACAGCCGCCAAGGCGCGCCATGGTTTCAAAGCTTGTGTCTCACGCCACGTTATGCCTGTGGCACGCCATGGCCTAATGTGGAGTTTTCATAATACGATATTTGATTTTTTCTTTACGTTTTAATATCTTATTTGCAAGTTTTTTAATACGTAACCACATTTAACTTGCTTATTACTATTGGCCCATTGAGTAACACTACAAAACATATGTTTTTATATACAATACTATACAAGAATTAGAAATTTGACGCCATAAGTCACGTCTTGAAAACGTCATGGCTTCTCCGTGGCTCCTAAGGCTTGAGGTTTGGTCTCGCCGTCACGCCACGTTCACGTCATTTAGAACTTTGTAATTTAGTGTAGCTTAGGCTTTTGAAGCAAGCTGCACACATTTTTGGAAATTTTGAGCTTAAAAACCGTATATATGTTTTGCACATATTTTTAGAAATTATGAGTTTTGAGAACCATGTGTTTAAGTAGTATTTATGTTATTTGAGTTTTGTCAACCTAAGGATGCATTTAGTATGTAGATAAGGATAGATTAGAAACACAACTTTGGTGTTTGATACTACTAGGACAAGACTTAAGAAGCTCTTTATATAGTGTTTGGTAGGTTGAACAAAACATAAGAATTATTAAAATGACATAATTGCCCCTAAATCATGTATTACAACATTGTACTTGAAAAAAACTGATTTTACGTATCTATATCTATACATATAATAAATAAGTAACTAGCATGCCATGTGTCGTCTTCTGGTGAGCCGACTTCAGTATTTTTCCGCCTAAACATGTATCTGGACGCATTTTACATTATAAATTCAATTAACACACCCACATTCACTCCTCCTTAAATTTCTTCTTAATTCAATTTTTTTAATTTATACGTTACATTTACTACCCTTATATTTAGGTATGTATTTTACTTTTAATCTCTTACTTTTTTATTTTTCATTTTAGACTCTTATCATATAAACATAAATAATGTATATGAACTAAAATGTATTGAAAAAACATTTCTATGTTTTACAAATTATACCATTGTAATCGCTTCGTCAATACCTTCGAAATGAGCCCAATATTGAATATTTTATTATTTAGTTTTATTATTAAATATTATAAATATATACGAATTAATGTGTCGTGATTAGTATGAGATTTGTTGAAATTAGTGTGGGATTTGATACAAACAATCACTAAATTGTCGTGATTTTCTTTTTACAATTTCATATCAATTTTTACTTCAAAGTCGAATTCCTTCGACGAATTACAATTCTATCAAATTCTATTATGTCAACGAAACACCCTTAAAATTATCATAAGAGATTTAATTATTTTGAAAAAAAAGATATCACTTATCAACTGACCATAAATTCCCGGACAATCATTATCGAAAGTTGGTTTGTTTCTGAGATAACCAGTCTTCACCCATGGTCAGTTGTATGTTGTTTTATCTAGAGTAAAAGTAGGCAAGGTTTAAAAATATTAATTATAGATGATGAAAATATAATTAACAATAGAACAAAGAATGTTGTATATAAAGAAGTATTTGGTAATTTATGATACATGGTTCTTATTTTATTAATATTTTAACTATGTACTTTTCCATTATTTCATTTACGTTCTATTATAAATTTTTAATATTTATTCATATTTTTTATTAATTTTTTTGCAAAACATCCTTTGTGAAAACTGCCTAAAACAAGGACATTTTGTAACTAACTGCAAAAAAAAATTCTGAAGGAAAAAAAAACTTGGAAAAGTAGCATCGTACTTTCGATGGTCATTCATATCTGTAAAATAAGTTTTCTGGCATGATTTAATTTTTTTAAATTACCCTGTGTAATACACGGTTCAAACCTATTGTATAATAAAAGAAAGTGGCAAAATTACCTGAAATACTCTCCCTTAACCGATAGTGGCAAAGATCAAAACGTTACGAAAATGCATGCTTTAGGCCATTTCAAAATACAAATAATATTTTGGATTAAATAAGAATAAATTTAAAATCACGGGGACAAAACTTGTAATTTTTTTAAAAGTTGTAAAACATGATCAACTTTGCCATTATTTTGTTATGAATATTTATTTATAAAAGAAAGAAATATGTAAATACCACAAAACAATCCATAGATTATATATTTTTTGATATAAAATTTTATCCAATTTTCATTCATGAATTATAATAAAAACTTACAGTTTAATGTATTGCATAAATAACTCACAATAATAAAATAGCAGATAATGCCATAAATAAATGAAACTCCCATTTAAACCTATGCACCATGTTCTATTTCTCGTACCATGATTTTAACTACTATTGATCATGACTATTTAGCAATGTTCTAAAAAACTCGTCGCACAGCCGCCAAGGCGCGCCATAGTTTCAAAGCTTATGTCTCACGCCACGTTATGCCTGTGGCACGCCATGGCCTAATGTGGAGTTTTCATAATACGATATTTGATTTTTTCTTTACGTTTTTAATATCTTATTTGCAAGTTTTTTAATACGTAACCAAATTTAACTTGCTTATTACTATTGGCCCATTGAGTAACACTACAAAACATATGTTTTTATATACAATACTATACACGAATTGGAAATTTGACGCCATAAGTCACGTCTTGAAAACGTCATGGCTTCTCCGTGGCTCCTAAGGCTTGAGGTTTGGTCTCGCCGTCACGCCACGTTCACGTCATTTAGAACTTTGTAATTTAGTGTAGCTTAGGCTTTTGAAGCAAGCTGCACACATTTTTGGAAATTTTGAGCTTAAAAACCGTATATATGTTTTGCACATATTTTTAGAAATTATGAGTTTTGAGAACCATGTGTTTTAAGTAGTATTTATGTTATTTGAGTTTTGTCAACCTAAGGATGCATTTAGTATGTAGATAAGGATAGATTAGAAACACAACTTTGGTGTTTGATACTACTAGGACAAGACTTAAGAAGCTCTTTATATAGTGTTTGGTAGGTTGAACAAAACATAAGAATTATCAAAATGACATAATTGCCCCTAAATCATGTATTACAACATTGTACTTGAAAAAAACTGATTTTACGTATCTATATCTATACATATAATAAATAAGTAACTAGCATGCCATGTGTCGTCTTCTGGTGAGCCGACTTCAGTATTTTTCCGCCTAAACATGTATCTGGACGCATTTTACATTATAAATTCAATTAACACACCCACATTCACTCCTCCTTAAATTTCTTCTTAATTCAATTTTTTTAATTTATACGTTACATTTACTACCCTTATATTTAGGTATGTATTTTACTTTTAATCTCTTACTTTTTTATTTTTCATTTTAGACTCTTATCATATAAACATAAATAATGTATATGAACTAAAATGTATTGAAAAAACATTTCAATTTTTTACAAATTATACCATTGTAATCGCTTCGTCAATACCCTCGAAATGAGCCCCAATATTGAATATTTTTTTATTTAGTTATATTATTAAATATTATAAATATATACGAATTAATGTGTCGTGATTAGTATGAGATTTGTTGAAATTAGTTTGGGATTTGATACAAACAATCACTAAATTGTCGTGATTTTTTTTGCAATTTCATATCAATTTTTACTTCAAAGTCGAATTTCTTCGACGAATTACAATTCTATCAAATTCTATTCTGTCAACGAAACACCCTTAGAATTATCATAAGAGATTTAATTACTTTGAAAAAAAATATCACTTATCAACTGACTTTTGGATTATCAGTTCGAACCTTTTTCAAAATTATGAGTTCAAATTGCTGAATTGCCATGACCATAAATTCACGGACAATCATTATCGAAGGTTGGTTTGTTTCTGAGACAACCAGTCTTCACCCATGGTCAGTTGTATGTTGTTTTATCTAGAGTAAAAAGTAGGCAAGGTTTAAAAATATTAATTATAGATGATGAAAGTATAATTAGCAATAGAACAAAGAATGTTGTATATAAAGAAGTATTTGGTAATTTATGATACGTGGTTTTTATTTTATTAATATTTTAACTATGTACTTTTCCATTATTTCATTTACGTTCTATTATGAATTTTGTTTTATAAATTCTTAATATTTATTCATATTTTTTATTAATTTTTTGCAAAACATCATTTGTGAAAACTGCCAAAAACAAGGACATTTTGTAACCAGCTGCAAAAAAAAACTCTAAAGGAAAAAAAGCTTGAAAAAGTAGCATCGTACTTTCGATGGTCATTCATATATGTAAGATAAGTTTTCTGGCATGATTTAATTTTTTTTAAATTACCCCGTGTAATACACGGTTCAAACCTAGTGTATAATAAAAGAAAGTGGCAAAATTACCCGAAATACCCTCCCTTAACCGATAGTGGCAAAGATCAAAACGTTACGAAAATGCATGCTTTAGGCCATTTCAAAATACAAATAATATTTTGGATTAAATAAGAATAAATTTAAAATCACGAGGACAAAACTTGTAATTTTTTAAAAAGTTGTAAAACATGATCAACTTTGCCATTATTTTGTTATGAATATTTATTTATAAAAGAAAGAAATATGTAAATACCACAAAACAATCCATAGATTATATATTTTTTGATATAAAATTTTATCCAATTTTCATTCATGAATTATAATAAAAACTTACAGTTTAATGTATTGCATGAATAACGGTTCATACTCTTGATTTACTTTCTTCTCTGTTTGTTTACTTTGCCGGCCGTGACGTCTTATGCAGTTGTGAAGAAGGGCTTTATTTTTTCCAGATGAGTTTTTATGAATCATCTGTTCCAGGTATGATCTTTTTCCGGGTGGAGACCAAAATTCCAAACAATGGTGTTGTTGTTCTTATTATGTGTTGTTACTTTCGTAGAAAATTTGTTGTGTTACACATGATTCCCTTTTTCCAAATTCACAAATTAATGTTAGGTGTTTTTGATTTTATACCCTGTTTTCGATTTCCATTTTATATTATTTTTTTCTTCAGGTCTTTGTACAATATGGTAGACAAAAAAAGTTGAATTGGGTTCAAATGTTACTACTTTTTGCCTTGTCAACAGGCAGCAAATGCATCGGCGTCCTCTGGCAGTGGCTATGATGATTCGGATAACTCAATTAGGCTTGCTGTTCTTCTTGAAGTTGAAGGGTAATCAATTTCTCCAATTCATTGGCATTTACTCTCTTCTTAAAACTAAACATGGAATTTTGTTGGCTAACCCAGGGCCTTCCGTAAATCAATATGATTTTTATTTATCTTATAAAGATGCTAACAACATTTTCGAGAAAATCACGTGATTTGAGTTTTAGTTCAAGAATGTACAACAACATTTGATCAATGACCTTTTGGTTATGTTTTAATCCCTGACACTGATTGACTGCTAAGCATGCATCCCTGATTCCTCAGTGACCACAAGTTGCCAACGCCGGGATTCGAACCTGGGGTAGATGGGTTTCTAAGCCACATCCCCCAAGGCCTTAACCAGTACGACACAAGCCTTGTGGTTGAGTGTGTTTGACTTGAAAAAGTGTATTCTTAAATGGCTTGGTTTTACTGCACTCTTACAAATTTAATCGAGTTTTTCAACAATTTGAGTCAAAAATTGGTGTTAAGAAGCTTGGTTTGTTAAAGTTGAACAAGTTCTATTATATGTTCGAGATCGACTAAATTTATATACCATCTAATTTGTGATATGAAACCATATAGATTCATAAAATTAACATCGAGAAAATGAGATTGAATAAAAAATGAAACATGATTGCCGTTTCGAGTTCTTGGTTTCGATTTCGAGATGCTTCGCGTCGTATCGCGCAGGCACGTTCACCAAACACCAGAGTAGTTGACAAACTCATAACAAGATGGTTTGTGAAATCAACATGTCCTCCTTGAAGCCTTAATAAAACAAAGATCGGATGATGGCCAATCCAACTCTCACTAAAGTGAGCAAGGGGAGAAAGGTCCTGCACATGGACGGACAATTAACAAGGCCACTATAATTCATTGGATCTTTTGCTGGAAGAAAAGAGTCGGCATGGTAAAAGAAACCTTGGTTGGTTAATAGTTATGGTGTTTTGTAATACTTGAACACATGTTGAATCAAAGACTTGTACTTTTTAACCAATGAATTTTGTTAAATGGATTTGTTCTATCGTTTGGTGTTACCGATCTTCTTAAGTTTAACGTTCCTTGACTTTGATAATTCATTTGGGATATACCAATCAAGATAGTGTTGGCCTAAGACATGGTTCCAATAAAATTTTATTTCCCGCCGCATCGCGCGGGTATGTTACTAGTTAATTAATAAATAAATAGGGAATGGAAAGGCACGTGAAAGGAATTGGTTAAAGAGAATTATTTTACTATTTTGCTTGAACCGAGTAATTATGCTACATTTTATAAATCTTAGATTTTTTACTATTTCGATTGAACTACTTAGCAACCCTTAAATCAAAATAACAAACACAAATTAAATATGAATTCAAGAACCCTAAATCAAAACACAGTTAATAAAAAGCAAACTAATAATTAACAAATAACAATAAATATAGATTTGTAACATAGTAAAATAAAAATAAAAAAAGTGAAAAATACTACAAAAATAATGGTTTATCACATCAATAACCTTATTGCAAAAATCAGATGACTATGAGCTAGTTGAGGCCTTATAAGAAGTTGAGGCATTAAAGTTTAATTAATGGGGTAATTGTTAATGTCAAAAATCGCTCAAAAGAACTACTTATTGTTGATGTGGACTTTTAATGTTGGGAACTGAATATTTGCCAAGTATGGTTAGTACTGTCAGAACAACAATACTACTGCCAGAACAACAATACTACTGCTGGAACAAGGTTAGTACTGCTAGTAAAAGTTAATACTGCTGGAAGTTAATGCTGCTGGAACAATGTTAGTACTGCTAGTGAAAGTTAATGCTGCTGGAACGATGTTAGTACTGCTTGTGAAAGTTAATGCTGCTGGAACGATGTTAGTACTGCTCGTGCATAACGAGGTTAATGCTGCTTGTGATCATGATTATGGAATGCGAGAATGTTGGAGATAAAGATGGAATGATTGAAGATAAGCATGAAAGAATATTCTGAAGATCAATTTTGTTTTGATAGTTATCTTGTAATTATTTAGTATAAATAGATGTTGATAGATAGCTATTCGGTACGTGAGAATCAGAATTCGTTTTTGTTTTAGAGAGAATTAACCTCAAGGTTTAGAACCCTATTTCTAGAGAAGTAGAAGTCGTCTTGTTGAGCATGTTCAACAAGATTGAGGTTTGGTTGTAAACTTGTGAGTTGAAATATCGAATACAAACAGATTGTGTTTTCTGATTAGTTGTTCATTGAGTGTGTTTGAATTAAAGTTCTATTCCGCAAGATTCTTTAATTCTGATTTCTAAGTATAATTGTTCTTGTTTGGAATCGATCCTGACAAGTGGTATCAGAGCTTGGTTTTCTTAGAAATCTACAATCATTATGGACAACACAGTTGAATCAAACAGTACTCTTGTTTCAAAGGTTCCCATGCTCAGGCCTAATGAGTTTGACATGTGGAAGATTAGAATCAAGCAGTATATTTTGCTTACTGATTATTCCATCTGGGATATAATAGAGAATGGTCCATGTGCTGAAGGAAAGGTTGGACCAGATGGCAAAAGACCCCCTCCAAAGACTGATGCAGAAAGAAAGGTTAGACAAACAGAGATGAAAGCCTTAAGCACTCTGCTTTTGGCTATTCCCAATGAGTATCAGCACCAATTTCATCACTGCACTGATGCTCAGATTTTATGGAATGCATTGGAAAAGAGATTCACTGGTACCAAGAGCACCAAGAGGAACCAGAAGGCAATTCTTAAGCAACAATATGAAAATTTTACTTCTACAAAGAATGAGTCTATGACTCAAACTTTTGATAGATTTAATAAGTTGATTGGAGAATTGGCTACAGTTGGAGTTCGTATGGAGGCTGATGATGTAAACAGGAAGTTTCTGAGATCATTAGGTGAGGAATGGACAATGTATACTGTGTCCTTCAGACAGAATGACCAGTTAGAAGATAAAGAGCTTGATGATCTTTACAATGATCTTAGGGTATTTGAAGCAGAGGTTGAAGCCAAGAAGAAGCCCTCAGGATATGTGTATAATGCTGCACTCCTATCAGCATCAACTGATTCTACTGCTAACCCTGAATCAGTTAGTACTGCTGGTGGAGTCAATCAGGAGAAGGCCAATGATTCTGTACTAGAAGCTTTCTTTTCTAGTCATGTTAACTCCTCATTAATTAATGATGACTTAGAACAGATTAATGCTGATGATCTTGAGGAGATGGATATCAAGTGGCAGATGGCTATGCTTTCTATGAGGGTGAAGAAGTTTATAAAGAGGACTGGGAGAAACAACTTTTCCCAAAGAAGAGAAGATGGTGCTGGGTTTGACAAGTCTAAGGTGGAATGCTACAAGTGTCATAAGATGGGACACTTTGCCAGAGAATGCAGAGGTGGAGTATCTCAAAACAACCATCAACAAGCTCAGACTGGAAGCTTCAACCAGAACAGAAACTCTGTTCAAGCCCTTGTTTCTCAACAAGGAATGGGATTTGATTGGAGTGATCAAGCTGAAGAGGCAATTCAGAATCATGCACTCATGGCAGAAGTCTCAGATATTCCTACTGAGGTAAAATCTAATCTCTGTTCTCAAGCTTGTATAGACACTGTGAAAAGGTATAGAGATCACAACCAGGGAATGTGTGATGACCTTAAGAGATTAGAAAAGGATAGAAGAGATTATGTAGTGATTGTTGAGAGGTTTGAAGAACAGATTAAGGCTTTTCAAGCCAATGAACTTCAACACTCATATGATACAAACTAATGGAAGTGGGAAAAGAATGGTCTGGAGTTCCAACTGAAAGAGTCTAGGGAGGAATGTGAGAAATTAAAAGGAGAACTTGAGAAAGTAAAACTTGATGTTGAAAAGTTTTCATGTGCTTCTAAAGTCATGGACACCATAATAAATGCTCAAATCCACAGTAAGATGAAACCAGGCATAGGGTACAATGCCACACCCCCACCCTACAACAACACATACATCCCTCCTAGGTCAGACCTGTTAGAAACCAAGGATAGGAAGGACTTACCTGAAGGAGCTACTAAAGTAGATCCATTAGATGAAGTTGTTGGTGAGGATAAAACTGAAAAAGAAGAGTCTAAGAAAAGGAACAAGAATGTTAGTGGTGAGATCCCCTTAGAAAATAACATCAAGACTAATGAGGAAGGTGGAAGTCCCTGGGATAAGAACAATGAGATGAAAAGATCTGAAAAAGGAAAGGGAGTTCATTATACACAGACCACTGTTGTGAATTCCAATACTTGTGAACATTGTTCTTGCAAGAATTCTCAAAAGAATGAGCCCTAAAAACATGATAAAAAGAGGGGAAATCAAAGAAACTTGAATAATCAGTGGGCTTAAAAACAAGGAGTTGATCTGCAAAGGATTAACAGACCAAAACCCTGTTTTATCTGTGGCAAATTGAATCACCTTGCCAAACACTGTTATTTCAATCCTATTAACCAAAGGATAAATTTTCAAAGAACTTTTCAAAAATCAAATGGTTATAGGAAGCCTGTAAGGAACCATGTGGCTAAGAAACAAGATAAATCCATAAGCCACATGAGGAAAAAGACTGAAAAAGAATGTGTCACAATGTGGGTTCCTAAAAGCACTACTGTTAGTACTGCTACCTCAGACAATACTGCTGCTAGCAGTGTTAGTACTGCTAACACTGTTAGTACTTCTTCTAAAGATAATACTGCTTCTAGTGTTAGTACTGCTAACACTGTTAGTACTTCTGCTAGTGTTAGTACTGCTAACACTGTTAGTACTTCTTCTAAAGATAGTACTGCTAACACTGTTTGTGCTGCTAGACCAATCATCTTGACAAAGTACTCCAGTACTGAAATTCCTCAGGTTGAAAAACTTATCCAAACTGAATGTAAGTACTTTGATGAGCAAGGGAGACCCAAGACCACTTTGGCTTGGGTTCCCAATAAAAACTAATTGATTTATATTATGTGCAGGGCAACCAACAGCTCAAGGGGAAGAGCATCTGGCATGTTGATAGTGGTTGCTCCAGGCACATGACAGGTAACATGGTCTGCCTCAAGAATTTCAAAAGAATTGATGGAGGACATGTTGCTTTTGGGAATAATCCTGCAGGAGGTAAGATAAGTGGTAAAGGTGATGTATCAAAAGGTAAGATGACATTTGAGGATGTTTACTATGTTGAGCAATTGAGATACAACCTGTTAAGTGTATCACAGGTCTGTGACAAGAAACATAGTATATTATTTACTGATTCTGAATGCATTATTCTTGCTCCTGGATTCAAAGTAGTTGATGAAAACATGATACTATTGAGAACTCCTAGAAAGGATAATGTGTATTGTTTAGATTTAGAAAGTGTTTCATCTGATTCATCCCTAAACTGTTTGGTATCAAAAGCTTCATTGGATGAATCATCACTTTGGCACAGAAGGATGTGTCACATGAATTTTAAAACAATAAATAAACTTGCTAAAAATAATCTTGTTAGGGGTTTACCATCAAAAGTGTATTCATGTGATGATCATTGTGTTGCGTGTCTCAAAGGCAAACAACACAAAACTTCTCATAAGTCCAAAGAGATAAACACTATCTCAAATCCTCTTCAGTTGTTGCATATGGATCTGTTTGGCCCTACAAATGTCATGAGCATTGGCAAGAAGTCATACTGTTTAGTTATTGTTGATGATTACTCTAGATTTACTTGGGTATATTTTCTGAGAACTAAAGATGAGACAAGTGGACTGATCAAATCTTTTATTCTTAGAATTGAAAACCAATCAAATCAAAAAGTGAAAGTCATTAGATCAGATAATGGGACTGAATTTAAAAATTTTGATCTAAACACCTTTTGTGAGGAAAAAGGAATTGAGAGACAATACAGTGCTCCTAGGACTCCACAACAGAATGGTGTTGCTGAGAGAAGGAATAGGACACTGATTGAGGCTGCTAGATCTCTGTTAGCTGATTCAAAACTTCCCACTACTTTTTGGGCAGAAGCAGTTAATACTGCTTGTTATGTTCAAAACAGAGTTTTAGTAATAAAGCCTAAAAACAAGACACCTTATGAGCTGTTTCAGAAAAAGAAACCATTTATTGGATTTTTCAAACCATTTGGGTGTCCTTGTACAATTCTCAATACCAAATCTCACTTAGGTAAGTTTGATAGCAAAGCAGATGATGGTTTTCTTGTTGGTTACTCATCTCAGAGTAAGGCTTACAGAGTATTTAATACCTCTTCTAGAATAATTGAAGAAAGTGACAATGTCAAATGCAATGAGAACACACCAAATCCTATTGGTTCAGGTCCTGATTGGCTATTTGACATTGATTCACTCACTAATTCTTTGGGTTTCAGTAGTGATGTAAATGCAGGACAAAGGGATGCACCACCATCAGATCACAGAATTCAGTCTGTGATATTTCCACTCCCTACCATTGATCCTGTTGAATTCTGTGAACAAGAAAAGGAAGCTGAACCCATTCAGAATGAAGAAGAGAGAAGAATAGAGGAAAATCAGCCTTCAAGTCCAAATTCCAGAGAATCTGAAGTGACTGAAGAAGCTGAAGAAAATCCAGACTTAAATGAGTCAAATCTGGATGTGAACTTACAAGAGGAATCTGGTCATCCATCAAGAACTCAGAAAAATCATCCTCCTGAGTTGGTAATTGGAGACATTGCTTCTCCCATGATGACTAGGAATCAAAGCAGACTTCAAGAGCTACAAGATCAGCAAAATACAGTTAATACTGTACTCACTTGCTTTCTATCCCAAATTGAGCCCAAAAAGGCTTATGATGCTATGAAAGATTCAAGTTGGATAGAGGCAATGCAAGAGGAGCTGCTACAGTTCAAGCTACAGAATGTTTGGGACTTGGTGGACCTTCCAAAAGGTCATAGGGCAATTGGCACCAAGTGGATTTTCAGAAATAAGAAGGATGAGAGGGGAATTGTGATTAAGAACAAAGCCAGGCTGGTTGCACAAGGGTATACTCAGGAAGAGGGTATAGACTATGAGGAAGTCTTTGCTCCAGTTGCAAGGATTGAGGCAATTAGGTTGTTTCTAGCCTATGCCTCATATATGAAGTTCAAGGTCTACCAGATGGATGTAAAAAGTGCTTTTCTATATGGGACTATAGATGAAGAAGTATATGTCTGTCAACCCCCTGGATTTGAGAATCCATTGTATCCTGACAGAGTGTACAAGTTAAAGAAGGCACTTTATGGTCTACATCAAGCCCCAAGAGCATGGTATGACACCCTGTCTACCTATCTCTTGGAAAATGGATTTGAAAGAGGAATCATTGATAAGACCTTATTCATTAAAAGGAAAAAGAAGGACACCCTACTTGTTCAGATCTATGTGGATGATATTATCTTTGGATCCACAAATGATCACATGTGTAAAGACTTTGAGGAATTAATGCACAAGAGCTTCAAGATGAGTTCCATGGGTGAACTTACTTTCTTCCTTGGGCTTCAGGTGAAACAGAAGAAGGATGGGATTTTCATATGCCAATCCAAATATGTGAAAGACATCCTGGATAAGTTTGGATTATCAGACTCAAAGCCAGCAAGCACACCAATGGAGACACACAAACAGATCACTGCTGATCTTGAGGGGGAGGATGTGGATGTCCATCATTACAGATCAATGATTGGATCACTCATGTATCTCACAGCCTCTAGACCAGATATTATGTTTCCAGTATGTGTATGTGCCAGATTTCAAGTTACACCAAAGCAATCACATCTTCATGCAGTCAAGAGGATATTTAGATACCTAAGAGGGCAACCTAGATTAGGTCTCTGGTATCCTTATGAATCATCCTTTGATTTACTTGCATACTCAGATAGTGACTTGGGTGGAGCTAACATGGATAGGAAGTCTACTTCAGGTGGATGTCAGTTTTTGGGTGCAAGACTAGTATCTTGGCAGTGTAAGAAACAAACCACAATGTCCTTATCTACAACAGAAGCTGAGTATATAGCTGCTGCAAGCTGCTGCTCTCAGGTTCTATGGATACAGAATCAGATGTTGGACTATGGGGTAACATTTCTTCACACTCCAATCTTCATTGACAACAACAGTGCTATTAGCATTGTTAACAATCCAGTCAAACACTAAAAAAAAGCACATAGAGATCAGGTATCACTTTATTCGAGATTGTAATGAAAAGAAATTAATTCAAGTTGCTAAAGTTCATACCAATGACCAGTTTGCTGATATATTCACAAAAGCTTTTGATGTGGGTAGATTCACTTTCTTGGTAACAAGTGTGGGCATGATCAACCTTGAATAAAGTCATGATTTTCAGTTTTTATACCTGTATTTCCTTCTATATTTGGTACTTCTAACTCTTTTTCTCAGGATCTTCTGTATGACTCAGATTGACGAGTGCTGAAAAGTGCATGTATAGTTACTACTGCCAGTGGATAGTCACTACTGCCAGTGGATAGTTACTACTGCCAGTGCATAGTTCCTACTGCCAGTACATAGTTACTACTACCAGTGCATAGTTACTACTGCCAGTGGATAGTTACTACTGCCAGTGCATAGTTACTACTGCCAGTGCATAGTTACTACTGCCAGTGCATAGTTACTACTGCTAGTGCACAGTTACTACTGTCGGTCCATAGTTAATACTGCTTCGTACTTAATACTGCATGTGTCGTTAATACTGCTTTAAAAGAAAAATTAGGGCTAATACTGCTATAAATACCTCTTTCAGCCCGCCAAAGTTCATAACGTCTCTTTGAATTCTATCCATCTCTCTCTTTTTCTAACTATTCTCTCCCAAGAATCTCTGTTTTTCTGTCAAGATTCCTCAGGTACAATGGAGTTTATCGACGAACACAACGAGATTGCCATGCTCCATAAGCCAAAACAGTCCGCAGGTTTTCACGACATTGTGAATTTCCTCAAGAACACGCATATATCCTATGCCCTAACGGTGACCCCGACAATCTACACCGAGCATCAGAAGCAGTTCTGGGAAAATGCCACCGTGGTGTCTGAAGATGGGCAGAAAATCATCAAAACAAGGGTGTGTGACAAACCCTTGAATGTTACAGAGGAGCTTATTCGCATCACTCTTCGATTGGATGATGCCTCAGGTATGACGTCTATTCCAAATGACGAACTATACTCAACTTTAACGAGAATGGGGTATGAAGGCCCCATTGGAATCTTTAAGTTTTTCAAGTCTAAATTTTCTACACAATGGCGATTCTTTGTTCATACCTTAATGCATTGCATTTCAAAGAAAACTACTGGATGGAGTGAGTTTAGCAGTACCATTGCCTATGCCCTGGTCTGCTTGGCCACTGCCAGGAAGTTTAATTTTTCACAAATGATTTTCAATGATCTTGTGTCAAACCTGGAATCCAAAAAGAGGTTTTATATGTACCCAAGGTTTGTCCAAGCAGTGATTACTAAGGAATTGACGGATTTGCCTCAATTTCCTGAGGTATATGTACCTAAACCCCCTAAAGGAAAGGTCTTCTCAAATATGAGAAGAACTTCCAGGGACTCGAAAGGAGTTGACACTCCATTGTTCTCTACAATGATGGGTGTGTCCCACATACAAGAAGGTATGGCATCAGGGTCAAGGCCCTCATTAGACCAACCCACTGATAGTCAAACCCCACCTTCAATCACCAAAGAAATTCCTCAGTCCATTCTTCAAAGACCCACTCCTCAAATAACCAAAAAGTTTACAAGAAGAAAGGTACACAATGCTCCTTCCCGTGATGTATCTCCTACAAGCCCAAAGCCTTTAAGCCCTCTATTGGAGCACTCTCCAATAGAGAATATCGAAAGGGAAACCACAGGGGTGTCTCCCAACCCCAAGAAGGTGCTCACTAAGGAGAAGGTTGAGCATGTGAGTAGCAAGGCTGCCACTACTTCTGCTAGCACAGAGAAGGACAGTGGTAACATAACTAAGACCTTCCTCACGGCAACTCAGAATGAGAAATCATTCAGAGGTCCCAGGTGCCAAGAAACCACGGGGGTAGGCAGTGCTTTTGCTAGGCAAAAGACACCTACTAAAATTTCCAGTGATCCTTTAAAGGAGGTAAAAACTCCTAAACAAGGTGAGGATAGATATACATATGAGGAATTGATGGAAACCATTGCCAATATCAACACATATGTTATAAGTCAGCAAAAGGAGATAGATGGACTCAAGAAAGTGGTCCTATATCAACAAACACAGCTTGAGAAGCATAAGAAGCTGATTACAAAGTTGATGCACAGGAAGAAGAAAGCTAAGTATGTTCTTAAAAGAAGAAACCCCAACAATGATGCTCCCAAAAAGGGGGAGTCAGAAGCTGAACTCAACATGGAGAGTGCACAGGAAAAGGGGGAGAATGAGTGTGTTGAAGAAACTGCAAAAGAAGCAGAAACTGATCATGCAGCAGAAACGGTTAATGCTGCTGAAATTCTGAAAGAAGCAGAAACTGAACCAACAGCAGAAACGGTTAATGCTGCTGAAATTCTGAAAGAAGCAGAAACTGAACCAACAACAGAAACGGTTAATGCTGCTGAAATTCAGAAAGAAGCAGAAACTGAACCAGCAGCAGAAAAGGTTAATGCTGCTGAAAAACAGAAAGCAGCAGAAACCATTCCAAAGGCAGCAGAAACAAAAGAAGCAGCAGAAACCATACAAGAAGCAGTATCTACAAAGGAAGAAGCAGCAGAAACAAAGGAAGCAACAGAAACTAAAAAGCCTACTTTGGAAGAAGTTGAAGTTGCAGAGGCTTTGATTAAAGCCAAACATGACACTCCTAAAAAGCAAGAAGAAACCCTGGGTGAAAAGCTGGTGTCACAGAAAAGAAAAAGAACCAAGTCTATAGCTACCAAGAGTAAATCTGTCAAGAAACCTAGGGTAGAACCAGTGGTAGAAGAAGAAAAAGAAAAGGATGCTCCAGAAAAGAAAGAAGATACAAAGGTTGCTGAAGAAGAAGTAGCAACTCCATCAGGTCAACCAAGTAATGCTCAATGTGATATGTATATCACTATGGTTGATACTGATCCAATCAAAGTTGACCCATTATGTTCCATGCCTCCTGAGATCATCTTTTGGGATACATTGATAGAGCAGAGAAAGGAGTACATTAGAATCAAAATAGCAGATGGGAAGTTTGAGGTCTGTTCTACATGGGGAAGACTTATCAGAATATGCTCTAGATCTGACGTAGAGGAGATGTACAAGGTTGGAATGAAGTTGTATGGAAATATGCTGAATGAGAAAGGGATGTCTATCACCAAAATGGTTCTTGAATACCTGTGCCTAATGTTCAAACCAGAAGCAGTTCGGTATATGATAGAAAGAAATTTTCAAGCCATTACCAACTGGATGCTCATTGAAAAATGTGGAGTGTATGTCATCACACTTGACCATACATTTCATGAGTATTATTTGGTGGATGTTGCATACAAGCACAGCAAGAAAAGGTTGAATGGAATGCTACATGCTAAGTTGGCTTGCAACAAGGATTCTGAAATGGGAAGATACTTGGTGAGAAGAATTATCAATCAAAGCCTGGGTTTGAATCCTGATTTATGTGTTCATGATTAGGTTTTGGAAGCATCATCTGAAGAACTTGACTTCTCAACCTAAAAAGTCAAGTTAGGGGGAGATTGTTGGGAACTAAAGATTTGCCAAGTATGGTTAGTACTGCCAGAACAACAATACTACTGCCAGAACAACAATACTACTGCCAGAACAACAATACTACTGCTGGAACACGGTTAGTACTGCTAGTAAAAGTTAATACTGCTGGAAGTTAATGCTGCTGGAACAATGTTAGTACTGCTAGTGAAAGTTAATGCTGCTGGAACGATGTTAGTACTGCTCGTGAAAGTTAATGCTGCTGGAACGATGTTAGTACTGCTCGTGCATAACGAGGTTAATGCTGCTTGTGATCATGATTATGGAATGCGAGAATGTTGGAGATAAAGATGGAATGATTGAAGATAAGCATGAAAGAATATTCTGAAGATCAATTTTGTTTTGATAGTTATCTTGTAATTATTTAGTATAAATAGATGTTGATAGATAGCTATTCGGTACGTGAGAATCAGAATTCGTTTTTGTTTTAGAGAGAATTAACCTCAAGGTTTAGAACCCTATTTCTAGAGAAGTAGAAGTCGTCTTGTTGAGCCTGTTCAACAAGATTGAGGTTTGGTTGTAAACTTGTGAGTTGAAATATCGAATACAAACAGATTGTGTTTTCTGATTAGTTGTTCATTGAGTGTGTTTGAATTAAAGTTCTATTCCGCAAGATTCTTTAATTCTGATTTCTAAGTATAATTGTTCTTGTTTGGAATCGATCCTGACATTTAACAACTAAAGAAACGTATCTCAAGACCAAGCAACACAATCGCAAGAAAAAATAAGTAAAACAAGAGATTTGGTGACGCGAAAACCCCCAAAACAAGGGGAAAAACCGCGGTCGACTTGTGATAGTCGACGGTGCACTATAGTTGCCAATCAGGGGCGAAAGTACTTTTGTAACAGGTGTTTTGTGTACAACAGATTACAAATAAGTGTAAAAATAAACTTAGTCGTATGTAAATGACGTGTGTCGTGTGGAAACTGTAATATCCGAGACCGAAATTTAAGGAGTTTCAAGTCTTTTGGGAAAGTTTAATAAAAAACTGAATGTTGAGGGACTATTTGGTTAATTTATGTTAGGGTATAAAAGCCCAAATGATTGGCACTAAACCCTAGAGAGACCATTTCATTTGTGTTTGGCGGCTAAGAGAGAATAGAAGGAAGAGAAAGATTTTTTTGGGGTCCTTGTGAATTGAAGAAGAAGATCTTCATTCTTTGAAAATCGGAAAAAGGGGTGGAGTGAGATTCGTTTTCTGCAGAGAATCCATCAGGTAATTCCTAATCTATAACCCTACTTTTGATTGTTGGTTGGATTGTTGAGTTTGAGAGTTCTTGACTTGAAAGTTATTAATGAGACTCTAAGAGAAGATTTAATCACCATAATTCGTGTTTAAATAGCAAGGAATGGTTTTAGAATGTTTATACAAGTATTTATCGTGTCATCGTTTCGATTAAAGGGCGTTTAACAAGAATTTAGCATCTAAACTCATTCCAGCGCCTTACCCGGAAAGTTTCAGTGATGAAGGTTGCCAAGTAAGTATCCGGTAAGTGTAAGTATCCGGTAAGTATAAGTATCCGGTAAGTGTAAGTATCCGGTAAGTGTAAGTATCCGGTAAGTGGGAAGTACCCGGGATTTGGTGATGTCCGGAATGTTGTGTCATCCGGAAAGCGTAGTGTTATCCGGGATGTTGTGTCGTCCGGAAAGTGGGGCTGTCCGGAAAGGGTTGTGTCCGGAAAGATGGATGTTTAGCTTATGTTTTGCCTATTCATTCAGGGAAATCGATTGGGAGTCGGGAACAAACTAGAAAAGAGAAGTAAGAGCATCAGGTGAGTTTTCTAACTAAAATGCATAACTTTTAATGTGTTATCTAAAGTAAGACATGATGAGTAATGCCATGTTATTTTATTAATGCGTTATCTAATTGAAAGTTGTTTAAAGCTTTATATGTGGAGTGTATGCATACATTGATTTTGATGTAAATTGACTAAGTCAGGGGGGGTGTGGCCCGCCAGCTCATGCCGGGGGGTGTTCCCGTTTATGCCAAGGGAGGTGTGACCCTGTAAGGCAGCATGAGACTGACTCGTTGCCACCTTAGGGTGACTTCAGGGTGTCAATTTATGAGGGGCGGATCTATATCCGAAACGATTTTATCTGAACAGTTTTATGAACGATTTATATTGAAAATGGTAATCTGTTTTAAATGCTTTGATAATTGTTAAGAGGGACTCACTAGACCTCATGGTCTAACCCTCGCATGTTCAAATTAAAACCTTTTCAGGGAAGCAAGTAACGAAAGACTCTGGCAAGTGAGCAGGGCGGTTAGCAAGGAATCTTGGTAGTGTAGTGACACTATTATCTAGTTTAGACGTTATTCTCAGTTGTGTAGGTTGATTCCGCCAACCAGATTTGTTATGATGTAAGAAATTTTGGGACCCGATTTTGGGATGTTTCATTTATATGAATTGCATGCTTTATTTTAGACTGGGTCGTTACAATTGGTATCATAGCCATAGTTTAAGGGATTTAGGTGACCGGACGGGCCTAAACTTAAACTTGGAAGTAGAAATCACAACTGAGAATCAGAAAATGCGTTAAGAGGGCACTATTGTAGATACAGGAAATGCGTTAGGAGGACACTATTATAGAAATAGGACTAATAGTGTAACGCCCCAAAAATCCGGGCCAGTTTAAACTTCAAGTTACAACAGGTTATGACAATAAAATTTCAACTTATATTGATAGCAAAGGAATTAACCCTCAAGAGTGTAATTACAATACATGATACTTCGAATAACCTATCAATCTAATCATGTCTCTATAATCAGATTAATTGAGTTATCTAAGCTATCCTTCAAAATCTCCTTTTTGTTAATTGCCATTTTTGCTATTCCAAAACACTCGTCCCACAACCTTTTATTTGTCTGAGCCTGAACCTGGTAAGAAAACATTATATGAAACGATTAGGCCAACGCCTAGTGAGAACATTCATTTCAATAATAACATTTGCAAAATCAATGTAAACAAGTTATAACAAACCTGGTTACTCCTTTTTCTTACCGTACGTATAACTCTATTCCATTATACAATTTTACCCAATTCCATGACTATGACTGATAACAAATTCATCAGCATATCATGATCCAGAGCCACACTACGAACCTTTACAGATTCTAGATCAATGCTCTCCACCAATAAATCGCGATTACACACGCCCATTTATCAGTAAGGAAGAAGAGATTACAAGTACTTATGTCAACCTCACTCTCTTCCTTAGAAATCAGGAATAACGATTAAACGAGAAATACCACACGTCTATTCCATGATTTCCCACACACACTGGAATAACGATTAAACGAGAAATACCACACGCCTATTCCATGTGATTACCAAACTTTAGTGCCTACGGATCCGTATCACCTAATTGTACTCATACAGGTATTTAATCAATATAAATTCCTCATAGCAATCGTATAAGCGAATATCATATTTATACCTCATAAATTCCTTATAGCAATCGTATAAGCGAATTATTTATCTCACGTAGATTTCTCATAGCAACCGTATGAGCAAATCACCTTTAACACATTCCTGCCTAGTATCACACTAGCGCAGTCTATGAACCTAACATACTACTCTTCAAGGTACGTATGTTCAAGCAATCATAAGGTATATGTCAATTCTTAAATCGCACTTTTCCACGATTAATGAAACTATACATTCCAATTTCTAGAATGGTACAGGTAATACAAAGTCTCTAGATACCTTAACTGTTACATTCTTAAGTTCATATCCAGGATCTATTACAAAGTCTGCAAACTGACTCTTTTATCCAACTCCCGGTATTCCCCACTCCCGGTGCTCCCATCTCCCGGTATCCCCATCTCCCGGTATCCCCACAATATTGGGACTTCACCGGAACTCGTAAGTACCGGGACTCGTCTGTACCGGGACTTCCCTGTACCGGGACTTGCCTGTACCGGGACTTGCCACTACCGGGACTTACTACTACCGGTACTTCCAACTACCGGGACTTCACTACCGGGACTCTATTGTACCGGGACATTCAACTTCCGGTACTTTTGATCATATCGGGACTGTACCGGGACAAACTAGTACCGGGACATTTTAGTACCGGGACTACGTACAGTTCATTTCTAACAAGTCCACAAATTGACTTAACTTGTGAAATTGGTTCAATCTATGTATTCCATTCAGTCCTTAGTCAATTTATACAGCTATATCAAGATCAGTATAACTTAAAAACACTGATTTGTACAATGAATCGAAAGAACTCACCTTATTTGCAAAAGCCCACTTTTCTGTACGAATTCGATTCCAATCTGTTGTTACTGATTTCAGGAAACCTAATCAACAAGCAGATTTGTTTACAACCCATCATCCATAACAAATTATCTCAGAAATCAACACAAATCCTTACCAAACGATGAACAAATCCTTGCTTTCTTCCTCTTCTCTTTTTTTTTTCTTCTTCTGGTTCTCTACACCGACTCACACAAGACAAATGAGATATTCTTTCCATCTCTCAGTCTATATCCACATACATACAAATAGGAATTGACCAAACACACCCTCTAGTTCCATTATTTTCACAATCACACCAAACATCAAACCCTTGTATTTTAACCTTATTGAATTATCAATTACAACATAATTCAAGGTTTTAAACCAAAATACAAGTAGATCCCAATTCTTATTAAATTACTATTTCTGAAAATTCAGGATGTTACAAATAGGGTACTGAGGACTGCTATGTAAGGTAACTTTGAGATTCCACCTGGCCAGTGTAATTGCGAATTTACAAGTACATGTATGTGCTTAACCTGCCTTATTACTCCGAAGTGGTAGTCAGAAGCTAGTGTTTATGTCGTGTTCCCGTACTTTAGAATGTCAGCAAGATCCCTGAGGGGTAGACTGCGACCCCTTGTCGGGGAAGTTTCATGAGGAGTCATGGTGATGTGATGTACGTATACATCATAGAAAATAAATGTTGTATAGAGTATTACGAGTCGTCTAGAGGTAGCTCTTCGTGGATTCGGAGAGGAAGAATGCTTGAGTTTGAGTAAGACTCCTGTTTTGGGAGAGTCCCAGTTCTAGAAATCATGGGATAGATCAGTTAGGATGGTAAAGAAAGACAGTGTCAAAACCTTGAAGGTATCATTGGAGCCCTGGGTTCTTGGTCGAGCTTCCATTAGCAGGATAAATGAAATAAGATACCTATAGTGAAATGAAACCGTGTAGAAGTGGAAAGTGAGATAGTTGATCAAAACGAAATAGTATGAAATGGTTGAGTAAGTGGACCGTTGAATGTATATATAGCAAGTCGTTGCAAGATCGAGAGGGCGGCCACTGGTCGAAAGTAGAGTGTCAATGATAAGTTGCGTGAGTAAAGCGATTGACCTTGTTTGAGTGAGTAGTCTTCAATTGCAAGTAGAGTGTCATGCATTGAGTTCGTATATGTGTACATGAGATTTTTTTTTCATAAGAAAAGTAAACATGTAAATATCAAATTTGATCGGGTATGAGTCGGCGTGTGCAAGCATATGTTTAAAGAAAAATACAAATCCATTTACATCATACAATGAAGTCTTGAGGTTTACGATTTGCAAAATATTCCACTCTTTTCATGATAAGCCAAGAAAACGTTTGAATGCACAACTTTTATAACCAAAATGAGTATTGACATGTTGAAGTTATATAAATGAGTGTGAGGACCGATTGGTTTACTTCGTGTCGGTAATTGCTTTCAAAATTTTGTCCTATGGAAAGATTTTTCATCCAATATTTATTTCTGTCGTAACAACACATTTTTGGGTGGAGTAAGATTAAGTTTTACGGAAAGATTGCATGCAAACGACCCTCAAGATCGTTGTGCAGGGCATTGGAGTTATGAGAATGTTGGGGCCGTGTGTACCCAAGTCGTTTTCAAGTGTTGTTTCTTTAAAATGATCAAAAGTGTGAAATGATTTATTTATCGCGTTGTCAGGCATGAAGGCTATGAACTCACTTGGTCGTAGAGTATTACATTTTAAGCTAAGGAAGAACTCCTAGAGTGGGGAGGTGTTGGACAAATCAGGGGAGAACGTTTGTAGCTTTGATATTTGTGTCCTAGAGGAAAGGTGAGCAGTAGAAGAGTCGGAAGTGGACTTTAGTGTCGGTTGTTTGAGGGTCTGTACCCTTGTGCGGT
The DNA here is from genome assembly GCA_033807775.1 of Saussurea involucrata. Taxonomy (NCBI): domain Eukaryota; kingdom Viridiplantae; phylum Streptophyta; class Magnoliopsida; order Asterales; family Asteraceae; genus Saussurea; species Saussurea involucrata. Next base: position 11,679,683 of record CM066327.1, on the reverse strand, counting down.
GACTGGAAATACAGTTGCCGAGGGACGGTTGTATTCAGGGGAAGGACTAGAAGTCATCAGGGTGTTGGTATTAGCAACTCGGTATGAGTAGGGTGGTGAAGTAGGAATGAAACATCCTCGACGTCGAGTAAGGGTTGTAAAGAGATCTTGTGATACCGACGATGCACGAGTGAGTTTGAAATGAGGACGGCGGGATGTGAATTTGATTATGATATGTTGGAAGGATTAGGTTCAGTAAGGGACCCTTGTTGAAGAATAGGTTAAGGAAGTATCAACAGGTCAGCTATTGACGTTAAAGTCGGCAGTTGTGTAAGGTGTACGAGGCCGAAGTTTCGAATCAGAAGGTTGAAAGTTGAAGGACCACCTTGTAGGGGTGTTAAGATAGTGAAAGACTACTGTTTTAGATAAGCGTTTTACTTACGAGATGGATGGTTCGTAAAGAATGAAGTATTTAGCACAAACTAAGTGAGGGTATAGATTATGTCGATCTGTGAGGAACTGTACCCTTTCGATGTAATGGTTTGGAATTTCATATAGCTAGCAAGAAATGAGTATGTTGGAGTTAATCAGTAACTCGTGTGTGGTGGTTCAGCTAGAGCTGGGGAGAGGCAAGCAGCGAGATAGACTCGGTTATTTATGCGGGAGAACACGAAGGTAAGTTTGAATTGTGTACGAATGACCATGAGAGAACTGGTCTGCAGTAAGATGTTATGAGTGAGGAATGTACAGTTATGTAGTGGCAATAATTGCCAAGTTAAATGTGTCAGTCAGTGTTGTAGTAATGTGATGTTAGAAAGGGGAAGCCTTGTCAAAGATTTCGGTGGAGGTGTTCGATTTGTTAATCAAGCTGTTAGAGTACGTGGTTTGTAAGTGGTCGTGTAGAATGTCGGAGCGATAGTGGGTTGTTACCCAAACGAGAAACCAAGTATTTTTAGTTGTGGGAGTTGCTAAGTAAGTATATTTTTGGAATCATTGGAAGTTTAAAGAAGATGATGGACGTATTAGTCAAAATGTGGTGGAATAGATGTGAAATCCTTAAAGAATGTGAGCTGTTGCTTATGTGTGAACGAATTGTCTGAGAAAGTAAAAGTTGGAGTTTAAAGAATGTATAGTGACGTCGAACTCTGGTGTCAGTTCGAGGTGTTTTAGTCGAAAGCCTTAAGTTAGAATTTTAGTGCAACCGTTTGGTTATGTATAGTAATGAGACAACATTTGCAGCTTGAAAATTGTCGGAAGAGAGGGGCGAGTAATGTTGGTAGGCAGTGCTCTACGCTAACGTGGGGAGGTGAAGACAGTATGTCGAAATAAGTAAGTAAATCGAAAGTAGTAAACTTGACAGTAATGCCGATAGGCGCAGTGTTGTGTAGATTGTCCTTGATAAGTGTGCGAACTTTTGGAAAGAGTATTGAGGAAGGAAGCTGTGTATGATTTTGCGCAGGAAAGAAGTGGATAAGACAACTGAATGAGTTAAGTTAGTGACCTTGTGAGAAACGTTCAAACGAATTGATCGTTTAGTGTAAGCTATTGAGAATAGTAGGGTGTGTTCGTGGTTACCCCTCCTAGTTGAGTGGGAGTAACCGAAGTTATGTTATATGACTGGACGCTTGTGGCAAGTAGCGAGAAATTGATGAGCCTTCAGGATAAGTACAATTCGGATAGGTGAGTACTCAAATAAGGAATTATAGAGGTTTCCTACTATTAGACACGTTAAGTGTGAAATGATGAAGTGGTGAGAACGTACGAATTAGTTGTCGAGTTGTAGCCGATGTGATTCGGGAAAGGAGTATGATCTGCATAGACGAATGTTGGTTGGAAGAAATAACCTAAAAATTTCAGGTATACCGAGGAGGGAACTCCTGGGTGTTAACTTGTCGGGATGTACAAGGTTGGCCTTGTGCCAAGTTGTCGGGATGTAATAGTTTGTATATTAATATTACGTTCTAAATTTGTTTTAGTTGTTGAGTACGACGCCGATCCCCGCTCCGTTCGGACAGGGGGCACAGGTGACGTTTGGCACCACATCCTATCCGTCATTCCCTGAGAGTGTAAGTCACACTGAGTAACCATTATAGTTATATGTTAGTTCCTAAATTTGTAACTCTTATAATGATCAATGTCACGCAGGTCGGGATGTTGGGTGCAGGGGGATACACATCCCAAATGACGCCGTTCGGCACCACATCCTATTCGTCAATCCCGGAGAGTGTAAGTCACACTGATTAACCATTATAGTTATATGTTAGTTCCTAAATTTGTAACTCTTATAATGATCAATGTCACGCAGGTCGGGATGTCGAGTGCAGGGGGATACACATCCCAAATGCCGCCGTTCGGCACCACATCCTATTCGTCAATCCCAGAGAGTGTAAGTCACACTGAGTAACCATTATAGTTATATGTTAGTTCCTAAATTTGTAACTCTTATAATGATCAATGTCACGCAGGTCGGGATGTCGGGTGCAGGGGGATACACATCCCAAATGCCGCCGTTCGGCACCACATCCTATTCGTCAATCCCGGAGAGTGTAAGTCACACTGAGTAACCATTATAGTTATATGTTAGTTCCTAAATTTGTAACTCTTATAATGATCAATGTCACGCAGGTCGGGATGTCGGGTGCAGGGGGATACACATCCCAAATGCCGCCGTTCGGCACCACATCATTCACGGACCTCCTTGGCCTATCGGACGCAGACTATTACAGGCCAAAAATGTCGGGGTCGTCGTACGTCACACCGCCAGCTTCCACGCATACTGTAAGTTATTTTGGTAGTTTTGGTTTAATTGTGAACATGATGAAATTGTACTTAAAACATCTAATAACTTAATTTTCAGTCGATGGGGTCGGAACAGGACTTCCGTCAGCCGGAAATTTTCGAGGACCACTTCTCGGAGCCGAAAGATGACCCGATCGATGTTTTTGATCCACATGCGGAGGTGGCAAGCCCGTCTAGGCTGGTTCAGGAGACTAAACGTTCACGCTTTTGGGGTACCCATGGACACGGAAAAAATCTACCACACCGTCCCCTCAAAAAAAGCAAAGGAAGCAGGAAAGAAAGCGGGAAAGAAGGGGAGAAAGAAGGGGGGAAGAAAGCGGGAAAGGGAAAGATGGCTTCACCGGAGCATCTTTCGGCCTCGGATATATTGAACATGTGCCAGACTAGTGACCTCCCCCACCTGGTATTCATCTCTTACCTCAACCTGGACATCACCCCTCGTTTTTCAAAGTATTGCTGGCAGATGACCATTTGGAGTCTGAATTAGAGGATGTGGTTAGTATTGAAGTTTAACTATAGTCATATAATCAAATATATTTATATTACATGTCTAACCATCTATTTTTTGTGTATAGCACATGGATTGTTGGGTCGCCATGCTCCTACGTTCCCGCCAACCAGACACGAGGTGGACCATCATGCACAATGCTTTGTTTCCGTTCATGGTCCTTCAACATCAAGGTCCCGCCTCCGTGGCTAACTCATGCAATGGCGTGGAAGGGGTTTCTTGGCGATTTCTCGATACTGTATGTAAATCGTTTTACTCTTATTTTATTTAAGTTGTTTGGTTGCTAACTAAGTTGTCTAATATTGTAATATTTCAGGTGTACATCCCTATCTGCATTCATCCTAAACATTGGTTGCTCGGAGTGTTTGATCTTCAGCGTATGGTGATGACCATATTTGGCAGCGACGCTGCCAATCTCTACACATACGCTTTGCATGAGCGTCTTGCCAGATTTAAAGATGAGGTGCCAGAGTTCTTTAGACTGATTGAGGATGTTGACCGTCGCGAAAAGTCAGTGCACTTCCGTCACAAGTTAGCCAAGAATGCACCACAACAGCAAGGAATGAATGTGGATTGCGGTGTCTGGGTATGCCGTAATGCCAGCATCTTGATTTCAGACGATGTGGTAGATTTACACCCTTCCCGTACCGAAGAAGAGGCCAGGGACTTTCGCATACATATGGTGGAGACCATTTATGCGCATTGTCTTCCACAGCAACATTAGGTTGTTTATGTAACATTAAATAATTGTTATTTTTAGTGTTAACTTATTTTGTTAAAGTATTGTGATTGAAGTTATAATTTTGTTTATTATTTTGTTAAAGTATTTAACTTGGAGCCTAAAAAGTGTGACACAAACACTAAAAACATGCAACAACACTTTACTCTCTCTTCCTATGTGGGACACATTCCCACACCCATTTGGTTTTTGCTAATTTCATCCAATTACTCAACTTTGAGTATCGATATCTCATTCACCCATACTCCGTTTTGGACGCATTATATATCGTTTCGAAGCTCTCATATAAGAGAACATAAACCCACTAAGAGTTAGTTATATATAACACACACACACACAAATATATATATATATAGGGGTGGTATCGGATACAAACCAGTTAGTTTGTACAAACTCGTACAAACCATACCTAGCTTCATGATTTTGTAAATTTGGCTTCATGAATATATATATATATATATATATATATATATATTTTGGCTTCATGAATATATAATTTGGCTTCATGAATATATCATTTGGTATTTTTAACTAATTTTTTACAAAAATAAGGGTATTTTAGGGTATTTTTGTAAAAAAATTAGTTAAAAATGCCAAATGATATATTCATGAAGCCAAAATATATATATATATATATATATATATATTCATGAAGCCAAATTTACAAAATCATGAAGCTAGGTATGGTTTGTACGAGTTTGTACAAACTAACTAGTTTGTATTTGATACCCAGCCTATATATATATATATATATTTAAATGTGGCCAAAGTTTAGTAAAAACCATATTTTTACTAAAATTTTCCAACACCTAGTAAGTAGGTTTATGAAACTTCCGGTAATCCTAATACAGAGATTATTGGATAAACACGCATTTATTTCTTGATTCACATGTGCATTAATCCTTAGACTACTTAAAGACTACTTTTCAGCCTAATGAAAGACCTTTATTCATGAGCAAACTTCCTTTTGCAGACGAATCTTGCAGTTACTTTTTCAGTCGGTGGGGACACACTATTTTGCAGACGAATCTTGCAGTGAACTATTCAAACGAATCATGCAGGCAACTTTTCAGACGAAATCTTTGACCATATCCACATCCCTGATGAAGAACATACATTTTCACGGCTATAAGTAAATGGCATGATGAAGTAGTAATTCACAACTTTCTATCTATCTTTTATACCCTCTACACCGTGCACAAACATTCTCTCGCTTTTCTTAATACTATGGCTGTAGGTTCAAGATCAAGGGGGAACAGGTCGGTGAATGGGGCTGGAACTTCACGTTCGGCAGCCTACCAACCACTGAACGATGGAGCTCGTCGGAGTACCTGGAAGGTACCGGAAACAGACGAGGAGTGGAGAAACTATGGGCGAACTGCGGCCGATTATCCATTCACGGCTGAGGAGGAAGAAGACTTGGAGATGGCATGCGACAATTAGCACTTCGATAATGACAGAAAAAACCCACCAATGTATCATTGTACCCAGCCAACGGTTCCACAAAGTCAACGAATTACTCCCTTAGTGCAAAAATCCATTGATGAGGCGAACGCCGGTATCGAAAAGGTAAAAGGTATGTGGAACCATAACAGGGGGATTCAGCAGGGGGAAATGGAGTATCTAGCGGAGAAGAAACGAGAATTGGCCATGACTAGGGCTCACGTTCGGGAGCTGCAACGACAAATTAAGGAAGTAGAAGAGGAACTACAAGAAATCGTAGACGACCACACGGGAATGGAGGACGTCATCAAGGAAAAGGTTAACTTCATCACCGGAATCCAGGACACATTCCAGTCATAGATTTCTTTGTTTACCTGCACTGTATCCGTTTCGTTTGGGAAGATGATTTGCAATAACTGAATTATTTAATTAATTTACTTATTAAATAACTTAAAATGGGGAAAAATTTTCTATAATGAATTTCTATATTAAATACATTAAAATGGAAAGGAAACAATACATTAAAACATCAACTACATAAAATGATAACCTAAAAAACTACAGGGACCAAAAATGTAATTTTTTTGCCCCAAACTTGAGGGGCCAAAAATGTAATTTCGGCTTACCGCGGGACCACCGCGGGGTACCTCCCATAACCGTCTTGGTTCGGATGAGTTATTCGATTTCGGGTTTTTTTTTGTATCATTAAATATGATTCCGATCATAAAAGCTTTTGGATCCACCACTGGACACTAAAATAAAAGAAAACAGAAACAAACAATATGTGAATAACACCCAAAATGAGAGTTACGGACCATCCTAAGATAGCTACGTACTCCACAATTAATATCTAATTCAAGACATGTAAAAACTTTATATAACCAACAAATATATTTAAAAAGAAGGACGACATATAAACCAAATTTATGCTCAACGTTCAAACCCTCACAAATCAAACAACTTGATTATCATATATTTGTGTGTATACATGTACACACATATAATATATATATATATATATATATATATATATATATATATATAGAGAGAGAGAGAGAGGGGGGGGGGATGATTAAACGAGAACAATAACTATTTAAAAGAACATGCGAACGAACAAAACCATTAGTGATTTTACATTAACGCGCAAAAAAGCCACACGGACCTCAAGCCGTGGCCAAAGTCCTTTTTTCGTGCATTAATGTAAAACCACTAATGATTTTGTTTGTTATCGTGTTTTTTTAAATGGGTGTTGTTCTCGTTTGAACCCGACTCTCTCTCTCTCTATATATATTACGAAAACTTCAACTTCGATAACCACGTATAGATACCCTAGATAATAGCGACTAACTAATTTACAACGATCAGCGTTCGTTAATTGGCCCTTACGGAACCGTTTCTTGTAATATGCAAGCACCGGTTCTCTTGAAGGTAAGCTTTTCTTGACAACTTGACAGCTGATGAATTCATCACCCCATTTCGTGAGTTGTGGGAACTTATCGTTTGCAAAAATATTTATTGTTAGGACACAAAATGTCCTAGTTATAAAATAGTTTTGTAAATGGGTAATTAATAGTAATATGGGCTTGGGTTATATTATAAGGGCTTGGGCTTAACTATGTAACAAGGGGTATATATAGATAAGTATGTGTAATTAGGGTTTGTAAGAGTGACCATTGCAATGTAGCCTCCAAGGTGTTTGTGTGTGTTCTAGAGAGAGATCCATTCTCTCTCTAGGATGCTTTCATCTTGAATAAAACACCTTGTCTATTATCTATCTTCTTGTTACCAATCTCTACAATATATGAATCGTTGCCTTGTTAAATTGGGACTTACAAGTGGTATCAGAGCCAAAATCGAAGGAATCAATCATCGATACGATCATTCTGCAACGATTCATCATCAACAACCCAATCTTGGTATGAAACTGTCATTTTTTTCGGATTTTTTGTTGCACACACTGTTTTGGGATTGAAAAACACATTTCTGTTGGTTTTTGGACAAAACTCGAAGTATTAATGTTGTCCAGAATACCCTTGCGCATCTACGTACCAATTTTCAGCCCAAACAGATCATTTTTGAGGATTAGACTTAAGATTATTTGAATCTTCATCCATGTCGCAACCAACATGCCTTCATATGCTCAACAATATCGCAATGGTCATAGATTCATCAATATCGCAATGGTCTATTGAGACTTGATCCATGTCGCAATCCACATCACGATGAACAGTACCAAATCGCAATGGTCTATTGCGACTTGGACTCCAAATCGCAATTGTCTATTGCAACTTGCCCCAAATTGAAATCCACATCACGATGAACAGTACCAAATCTCAATGGTCTATTGCGACTTGGACTCCAAATCGCAATTGTCTATTGCGACTTGCCCCAAATCGCAATCCACTACACGTTGAACAGTACCAAATCGCAACCTTCAGTTGCGACTTGGGTGAACTTTTACCTATTGCGACTTCAGGTGTTGCGACTTCAGTGCATTGCGACTTCAGTGCGTTGCGACTCTGGGTTTTAACATGGTTTGTGTTGCAACAACGGGTTAAAAATGTGTAATAGTGACTGTTTCTGGAGATCAAGATGGTATCCTCGCCCTACGTGCTTAGTCTCAGGAGGGGGGCATTGTTCATGGTGTTTAGCATAACGCGCGTGTGACATCATTCCCATATTTAGGCTGTCACATACATATTGCAACTGTCAATGCTTAAAGGAGCTCAAGTTTGCAAAGATTTTCAGAAGATGGGTGTTGGAATTCAGTCTTTGGTTGAATTGAATTAGACGTTTGAGCATTTGCAATCATTATTCTGGAGTTTTTGTTGACGATGCTAGACCGTTGAGTGCTCTTCTGACCTGATCAATCAGAATTGTGAGTGCTTGCAATCGTTGTTCTGGTGCTTTGGTTGTGATTCAGACTCTTGAGTGCTTATAATCATTCAGCTATTTCTTGAAGATTGAAGTTCCGAATTTTCATCAGTCAGTATTCTGATATTTTGGGGATGAGCATTTTTCTACAGTTGATGAACAATGTTACTTGTGGTGTTCTTCTAAACCCTACCTTATAGTGTATGCTTCATTATGTTTCCTCTTTCGAGCAAATCCGAATCACGCTCTTAAGCCGAATTCCTATTCAACTCGTGACTTATCGACGGATTTGGTGTTATAGACTGAGTTTGCATTTGGTATTGTCACGCAACAACTCGCTCGTTATTTTTTTCTTGTGAGCTTATCGGTACGAGCTAGAGTTTCCACATTTATAAAGATATTTTTCGTGCACTCGGTCGAGACATTGAATCCGATTTGTCAAGGTTGAAATATAAAGAGTAAGAGCATATTTCAAGGGGGAGCCTAGACTACATTTGAAGAATTGCATCACTACGGTTTTCTAAAGAAATCAAGGGGGAGAAGAACTGAAGATCTTTCGAGACGGGTGATTCCTTTACAAAACTATAGGGGGAGATTGTTAGGACACAAAATGTCCTAGTTATAAAATAGTTTTGTAAAGGGGTAATTAATAGTAATATGGGCTTGGGTTATATTATAAGGGCTTGGGCTTAACTATGTAACAAGGGGTATATATAGATAAGTGTGTGTAATTAGGGTTAAGAGAGTAATTGCAATGTAGCCTCCATATGGTGTAGTGTGTGTAAACTAGAGAGAGATCCATTCTCTCTCTAAGTGTTCTTCATCAATAATACACCATCTATCATTATCTATCTTCTTGTTACCAATCTATCAATATATGAATCGTTGCCTTGTTAAAATGGGACTAACATTTATCTGGGTTGCTTCTTCCATCAATCCAAGCCAATAAGCTATGAAACCAGCAGCAATATCAACCATGTTTATGTTATCACCTCCAAAGAACTTCTTCCCTTTCACTCCCAGTTCGTTTTCAAGTTTTTGCAGGTTCTCATAAGCTTCTGCAACAACCTTCTCATCACCTCCATTTTTGCCAAAGACCTAGTGTAACGCGGGAATGCACTGAATATATATATATATATATATATATATATAAGATATATATTGTTAAAGAATAATAACTTGGTAGCCCTTCTTCTGGACCGTATGCACTTGTGCATACAAGTAATTTGTAACATGCACACGTGCATATGCACAAATGCATAATGCACACGTGCATAAAAACCAAAAAATAACTTAATTTACTTGAATACACAAGTGTATACCGTCCATATGAAGAGCCAACAAGTGTTCCTCGGTTTTCTATTTCTTTTAAGGGTTCATGTAGTTGAGAAGTTGGGTACTTTTGTTGTAGGGATCTTCTTCCATGTTTTGGTATCTGATTCCCTTCATATTCAACGCCATCTTCACTCTCCAAACATATGGACTAATTGCAAACCCAAAGAGCTTCACTCCATCCGCCATTTTGCGATCGATCTCATTCCATGTTTTGGTTCAATGGAGGATTCATATAAATATTTGAGACTAATTGACGCAGCGTAGGTTTGCGGAAGGATCGACAAGCGTCTAAACCCTTTGATAGGAGAGAATTACGAAACGTAAGACTCAAAAACACTAGAGAATCCTCTCTAAAAAGACGAATTTTATAAATTGGTTAACTAATCAACAATAAAACCTAACAACCCTATTTATAACTAAAACTAGGAAAACGATAAATACTAACTAATAAAAGATAAATAAGGAAATTAAATTTAATCCTAATCTAAAACTAAATAACTAAAAGATAATAACTATAATCTATACATATAATAAATAAGTAACTAGCATTTCACGTGTCGTCTTCTGGTGAGGCGACTTCAGTATTTTCCCGCCTAAGCATGTATCTGGACGCATTTTACATTATAAGTTTAATTAACACACCCACATTCACTCCTCTTTAAATTTCTCCTTAATTCAATTTTTTTAATTTATACCTTACATTACTACTCTTATATTTAGGTATGTAGTTTACTTTTAATCTCTTACTTTTTTATTTTTCATTTTAGACTCTTATCATATAAACATAAATAATGTATATGAACTAAAATGTATTGAAAAAACATTTCTATTTTTTACAAATTATACCATTGTAATCGCTTCGTCAATACCTTCGAAATGAGCCCAATATTGAATATTTTTTATTTAGTTTTATTATTAAATATTATAAATATATACGAATTAATGTGTCATGATTAGTATGAGATTTGTTGAAATTAGTGTGGGATTTGATACAAACAATCACTAAATTGTCGTGATTTTCTTTTTACAATTTCATTTCAATTTTTACTTCAAAGTCGAATTCCTTCGACGAATTACAATTCTATCAAATTCTATTATGTCAACGAAACACCCTTAAAATTATCATAAGAGATTTAATTACTTTGAAAAAAAAGATATCACTTATCAACTGACCATAAATTCCCGGACAATCATTATCGAAGGTTGGTTTGTTTCTGAGATAACCAGTCTTCACCCATGATCAGTTGTATGTTGTTTTATCTAGAGTAAAAAGTAGGCAAGGTTTAAAAATATTAATTATAGATGATGAAAATATAATTAACAATAGAACAAAGAATGTTGTATATAAAGAAGTATTTGGTAATTTATGATACGTGGTTCTTATTTTATTAATATTTTAACTATGTACTTTTCCATTATTTCATTTACGTTCTATTATAAATTCTTAATATTTATTCATATTTTTTATTAATTTTTTGCAAAACATCCTTTGTGAAAACTGCCTAAAACAAGGACATTTTGTAACCAACTGCAAAAAAAAAAAATCTGAAGGAAAAAAAACTTGGAAAAGTAGCATCATACTTTCGTTGGTCATTCATATCTGTAAAATAAGTTTTCTGGCATGATTTAATTTTTTTAAATTACCCTGTGTAATACACGGTTCAAACCTATTGTATAATAAAAGAAAGTGGCAAAATTACCTGAAATACTCTCCCTTAACCGATAGTGGCAAAGATCAAAACGTTACGAAAATGCATGCTTTAGGCCATTTCAAAATACAAATAATATTTTGGATTAAATAAGAATAAATTTAAAATCACGGGGACAAAACTTGTAATTTTTTTAAAAGTTGTAAAACATGATCAACTTTGCCATTATTTTGTTATGAATATTTATTTATAAAAGAAAGAAATATGTAAATACCACAAAACAATCCATAGATTATATATTTTAATCCATAGATAGCAGAATAACTCACAATAATAAAATAGCAGATAATGCCATAAATAAATGAAACTCCCATTTAAACCTATGCACCATGTTCTATTTCTCGTACCATGATTTTAACTAATATTGATCATGACTATTTAGCAATGTTCTAAAAAACTCGTCGCACAGCCGCCAAGGCGCCATGGTTTCAAAGCTTGTGTCTCACGCCCATGGTTCTAAATAACTCGTTATGGCCTCGTTATGGCGCGTTATGGCGTCAAGGCTTGGGGTCGCCGCCACGTTAACCCATGTGGCTCCACCTTAAGGCTTGACTTGCATTGTAACGCGTTATGGCACGTTATGGCGAGTTACGATGCGTTACAACGCGTTACGACACAACATTTTGTAAGGCGTGATATTATTTTTAATATATAAACAAATGATAACTGTTTATGCAACCTAAGACTTAAATACACATTTATAGGAAACTTGAAACTAAAAAACCCAAAATTGGTAAATATTTACTTCCATTCTCGTACACGAAGAGTCGAACGTAAATTCTTGGAAAATTGAAGAAGGTAGTGAGTAGAGATTCAAGAAATTTCTCCCGATTTTACACTCTTGATATAATTTTCCATAAGCTCTATAGATTTGGTATCAATTGTATTTTTTATTACTTTACATGAATTTGTTTTGTGCTACGTTATTATTCTATACACTAGCACACAAGTGTGTATCTATGTGTATATGTATATATATGCCGTCTTAAGGCACGCCTTGTAAAACGCCGTGGTCTCGCCGTAACTTGTAAGGCTTGAGGCTTGACCTCACCGCCACGCCACGCCTCACGTCATTTAGAACCTTGCTCACGCCACGTTATGCCTGTGGCACGCCATGGCCTAATGTGGAGTTTTCATAATGCGATATTTGATTTTTTCTTTACGTTTTTAATATCTTATTTGCAAGTTTTTTAATACGTAACCAAATTTAACTTGCTTATTACTATTGGCCCATTGAGTAACACTACAAAACCTATGTTTTTATATACAATACTATACAAGAATTAGAACTTTGACGCCATAAGTCACGTCTTGAAAACGTCATGGCTTCTCCGTGGCTCCTAAGGCTTGAGGTTTGGTCTCGCCGTCACGCCACGTTTCACGTCATTTAGAATTTTGTTATTTAGTGTAGCTTAGGCTTTTGAAGCAAGCTGCACACATTTTTGGAAATTTTGAGCTTAAAAACCATATATATGTTTTGCACATATTTTTAGAAATTATGAGTTTTGAGAACCATGTGTTTAAGTAGTATTCATGTTATTTGAGTTTTGTCAACCTAAGGATGCATTTAGTATGTAGATAAGGATAGATTAGAAACAGAACTTTGGTGTTTGATACTACTAGGACAAGACTTAAGAAGCTGTTTATATAGTGTTTGGTAGGTTGAACAAAACATAAGAATTATCAAAATGACATAATTGCCCCTAAATCATGTATTACAACATTGTACTTGAAAAAAAACTGATTTTACGTATCTATATCTATACATATAATAAATAAGTAACTAGCATGACATGTGTCGTCTTCTGGTGAGCCGACTTCAGTATTTTCCCGTCTAAACATGTATCTGGACGCATTTTACATTATAAATTCAATTAACACACCCACATTCACTCCTCCTTAAATTTCTTCTTAATTCAATTTTTTTAATTTATACGTTACATTTACTACCCTTATATTTAGGTATGTATTTTACTTTTAATCTCTTACTTTTTTATTTTTTATTTTAGACTCTTATCATATAAACATAAATAATGTATATGAACTAAAATGTATTGAAAAAACATTTCTATTTTTTACAAATTATACCATTGTAATCGCTTCGTCAATACATTCGAAATGAGCCCCAATATTGAATATTTTTTTATTTAGTTATATTATTAAATATTATAAATATATACGAATTAATGTGTCGTGATTAGTATGAGATTTGTTGAAATTAGTTTGGGATTTGATACAAACAATCACTAAATTGTCGTGATTTTTTTTGCAATTTCATATCAATTTTTACTTCAAAGTCGAATTTCTTCGACGAATTACAATTCTATCAAATTCTATTCTGTCAATGAAACACCCTTAGAATTATCATAAGAGATTTAATTACTTTGAAAAAAAATATCACTTATCAACTGACTTTTGGATTATCAGTTCGAACCTTTTTCAAAATTATGAGTTCAAATTGCTGAATTGCCATGACCATAAATTCACGGACAATCATTATCGAAGGTTGGTTTGTTTCTTAGACAACCAGTCTTCACCCATGGTTAGTTGTATGTTGTTTTATCTAGAGTAAAAAGTAGGCAAGGTTTAAAAATATTAATTATAGATGATGAAAGTATAATTAGCAATAGAACAAAGAATGTTGTATATAAAGAAGTATTTGGTAATTTATGATACGTGGTTCTTATTTTATTAATATTTTAACTATGTACTTTTCCATTATTTCATTTACGTTCTATTATAAATTTTGTTTTATAAATTCTTAATATTTATTCATTATTTTTATTAATTTTTTGCAAAACATCCTTTGTGAAAACTGCCAAAAACAAGAACATTTTGTAACCAGCTGCAAAAAAAAAAACTCTAAAGGAAAAAAAGCTTGAAAAAGTAGCATCGTACTTTCGATGGCCATTCATATATGTAAGATAAGTTTTCTGGCATGATTTTTTTAAATTACCCCGTGTAATACACGATTCAAACCCAGTGTATAATAAAAGAAAGTGGCAAAATTACCCGAAATACCCTCCCTTAACCGATAGTGGCAAAGATCAAAACGTTACGAAAATGCATGCTTTAGGCCATTTCAAAATACAAATAATATTTTGGATTAAATAAGAATAAATTTAAAATCACGAGGACAAAACTTGTAATTTTTTAAAAAGTTGTAAAACATGATCAACTTTGCCATTATTTTGTTATGAATATTTATTTATAAAAGAAAGAAATATGTAAATACCACAAAACAATCCATAGATTATATATTTTAATCCATAGATTATATATTTTTTGATATAAAATTTTATCCAATTTTCATTCATGAATTATAATAAAAACTTACAGTTTAATGTATTGCATGAATAACGGTTCATACTCTTGATTTACTTTCTTCTCTGTTTGTTTACTTTGCCGACCTTGACGTCTTGTGCAGTTGTGAAGAAGGGCTTTATTTTTTTCCAGATGAGTTTTTATGAATCATCTGTTCCAGGTATGATCTTTTTCCGGGTGGAGACCAAAATTCCAAACAATGGTGTTGTTGTTCTTATTATGTGTTGTTACTTTCTTAGAAAACTTGTTGTGTTACACATGATTCCCGTTTTCCAAATTCACAAATTAATGTTAGGTGTTTTTGATTTTATACCCTGTTTTTGATTTCCATTTTATATTATTTTTTTCTTCAGGTCTTTGTACAATATGGTAGACAACAAAAGTTGAATTGGGTTCAAATGTTACTACTTTTTGCCTTGTCAACAGGCAGTAAATGCATCGGCGTCCTCTGGCAGTGGCTATGATGATTCGGATAACTCAATTAGGCTTGTTGTTCTTCTTGAAGTTGAAGGGTAATCAATTTCTCCAATTCATTGGCATTTACTCTCTTCTTAAAACTAAACATGGAATTTTGTTGGCTAACCCAGGGCCTTCCGTAAATCAATATGATTTTTATTTATCTTATAAAGATGCTAACAACATTTTCGAGAAAATCAGGTGATTTGAGTTTTAGTTCAAGAATGTACAACAACATTTGATCGATGACCTTTTGGTTATGTTTTAATCCCTGACACTGATTGACTGTTAAGCATGCATCCCTGATTCCTCAGTGGCCACAAGTTGCCAACGCCGGGATTCGAACCTGGGGTAGATGGGTTTCTGAGCCACATCCCCCAAGGCCTTAACCAGTACGCCACAAGCCTTGTGGTTGAGTGTGTTTGACTTGAAAAAGTGTATTCTTAAATGGCTTGGTTTTACTGTACTCTTACAAATTTAATCGAGTTTTTCAACAATTTGAGTCAAAAATTGGTGTTAAGAAGCTTGGTTTGTTAAAGTTGAACAAGTTTTATTATATGTTCGAGATCGACTAAATTTATATACCATCTAATTTGTGATATGAAACCATATAGATTCATAAAATTAACATCGAGAAAATGAGATTGAATAAAAAATGAAACATGATTGCCGTTTCGAGTTCTTGGTTTCGATTTCGAGATGCTTCGCGTCGTATCGCGCAGGCACGTTCACCAAACACCAGAGTAGTTGACAAACTCATAACAAGATGATTTGTGAAATCAACATGTCCTCCTTGAAGCCTTAATAAAACAAAATCGGATGATGGCCAATCCAACTCTCACTAAAGTGAGCAAGGGGACAAAGGTCCTGCACATGGACAGACAATTAACAAGGCCACTATAATTCATTGGATCTTTTGCTGGAAGAAAAGAGTCGGCATGGTAAAAGAAACCTTGGTTGGTTAATAGTTATGGTGTTTTGTAATACTTGAACACATGTTGAATCAAAGACTTGTACTTTTAAACCAATGAATTTTGTTAAATGGATTTGTTCTATCGTTTGGTGTTACCGATCTTCTTAAGTTTAACGTTCCTTGACTTTGATAATTCATTTGGGATATACCAATCAAGATAGTGTTGGCCTAAGACATGGTTCCAATAAAATTTTATTTCCCGCCACATCGCGCGGGTATGTTACTAGTTAATTAATAAATAAAGAAATAGGGAATGGAAAGACACGTGAAAGGAATTGGTTAAAGAGAATTATTTTACTATTTTGCTTGAACCGAGTAATTATGCTACATTTTATAAATCTTAGATTTTTTACTATTTCGATTGAACTACTTAGCAACCCTTAAATCAAAATAACAAACACAAATTAAATATGAATTCAAGAACCCTAAATCAAAACACAGTTAATAAAAAGCAAACTAATAATTAACAAATAACAATAAATATAGATTTGTAACATAGTAAAATAAAAATAAAAAAAGTGAAAAATACTACAAAAATAATGGTTTATCACATCAATAACCTTATTGCAAAAATCAGATGACTATGAGCTAGTTGAGGCCTTGTAAGAAGTTGAGGCATTAAAGTTTAATTAATGGGGTAATTGTTAATGTCAAAAATCGCTCAAAAGAACAACTTATTGTTGATGTGGACTTTTAACAACTAAAGAAACGTATCTCAAGACCAAGCAACACAATCGCAAGAAAAAATAAGTAAAACAAGAGATTTGGTGACGCGAAAACCCCCAAAACAAGGGGAAAAACCGCGGTCGACTTGTGAGAGTCGACGGTGCACTATAGTTGCCAATCAGGGACGAAAGTACTTTTGTAATAGGTGTTTTGTGTACAACAGATTACAAATAAGTGTAAAAATAAACTTGGTCGTATGTAAATGACGTGTGTCGTGTGGAAACTGTAATATCAGAGACCGAAATTTAAGGAGTTTCAAGTCTTTTGGGAAAGTTTAATAAAAAACTGAATGTTGAGGGACTATTTGGTTAATTTATGTTAGGGTATAAAAGCCCAAATGATTGCCACTAAACCCTAGAGAGACCATTTCATTTGTGTTTGGCGGCTAAGAGAGAATAGAAGGAAGAGAAAGATTTTTTTGGGGTCCTTGTGAATTGAAGAAGAAGATCTTCATTCTTTGAAAATCGGAAAAGGGGTGGAGTGAGATTCGTTTTCTGCAGAGAATCCATCAGGTAATTCCTAATCTATAACCCTATTTTTGATTGTTGGTTGGATTGTTGAGTTTGAGAGTTCTTGACTTGAAAGTTATTAATGAGA
The DNA here is from genome assembly GCA_033807775.1 of Saussurea involucrata. Classification (NCBI taxonomy): domain Eukaryota; kingdom Viridiplantae; phylum Streptophyta; class Magnoliopsida; order Asterales; family Asteraceae; genus Saussurea; species Saussurea involucrata. Next base: position 11,662,221 of record CM066327.1, on the reverse strand, counting down.
CTCTAAGAGAAGATTTAATCACCATAATTCGTGTTTAAATAGCAAGGAATGGTTTTAGAATGTTTATACAAGTATTTATCGTGTCATCGTTTCGATTAAAGGGCGTTTAACAAGAATTTAGCATCTAAACTCATTCCAGCGCCTTACCCGGAAAGTTTCAGTGATGAAGGTTACCAGGTAAGTATCCGGTAAGTGTAAGTATCCGGTAAGTATAAGTATCCGGTAAGTGTAAGTATCCGGTAAGTGTAAGTATCCGGTAAGTGGGAAGTACCCGAGATTTGGTGATGTCCGGAATGTTGTGTCGTCCGGAAAGCGTAGTGTTATCCGGGATGTTGTGTCGTCCGGAAAGTGGAGCTGTCCGGAAAGGGGTTGTGTCCGGAAAGATGGATGTTTAGCTTATGTTTTGCCTATTCATTAAGGGAAATCGATTGGGAGTCGGGAACAGACTAGAAAAGAGAAGTAAGAGCATCAGGTGAGTTTTCTAACTAAAATGCGTGACTTTTAATGTGTTATCTAAAGTAAGACATGATGAGTAATGCCATGTTATTTTATTAATGCGTTATCTAATTGAAAGTTGTTTAAAGCTTTATATGTGGAGTGTATGCATACATTGATTTTGATGTAAATTGACTAAGTCAGGGGGGGGGGGGGGGTGGCCCGCCAGCTCATGCCGGGGGGTGTTCCCGTTTATGCCAAGGGAGGTGTGACCCTGTAAGGCAGCATGAGACTGACTCGTTGCCACCTTAGGGTGACTTCAGGGTGTCAATTTATGAGGGGCGGATCTATATCCGAAACGATTTTATCTAAACAGTTTTATGAACGATTTATATTGAAAATGGTAATCTGTTTTAAATGCTTTGATAATTGTTAAGAGGGACTCACTAGACCTCATGGTCTAACCCTCACATGTTCAAATTAAAACCTTTTAAGGGAAGCAAGTAACGAAAGGCTCTGGCAAGTGAGCAGGGCGGTTAGCAAGGAAGCTTGGTAGTGTAGTGACACTATTATCTAGTTTAGACGTTATTCTCAGTTGTGTAGGTTGATTCCGCCAACCAGATTTGTTATGATGTAAGAAATTTTGGGACCCGATTTTGGGATGTTTCATTTATATGAATTGCATGCTTTATTTTAGACTGGGTCGTTACAATTGGTATCAGAGCCATAGTTTAAGGGATTTAGGTGACCGGACGGGCCTAAACTTAAACTTGGAAGTAGAAATCACAACTGAGAATCAGAAAATGCGTTAAGAGGGCACTATTGTAGATACAGGAAATGCGTTAGGAGGACACTATTATAGAAATAGGACTAATAGGGTACTGAGGACTGGCATGTAAGGTAAGTTTGAGATTCCACCTGGCCAGTGTAATTGCGAATTTACAAGTACATGTATGTGCTTAACCTGCCTTATTACTCCGAAGTGGTAGTCAGAAGCTAGTGTTTATGTCGTGTTCCCGTACTTTAGAATGTCAGCAAGATCCCTGAGGGGTAGACTGAGACCCCTTGTCGGGGAAGTTTCATGAGGAGTCATGGTGATGTGATGTACGTATACATCGTAGAAAAGAAATGTTGTATAGAGTATTACGAGTCGTCTAGAGGTAGCTCTTCGTGGATTCGGAGAGGAAGAATGCTTGAGTTTGAGTAAGACTCCTGTTTTGGGAAAGTCCCAGTTCTAGAAATCATGGGATAGACCAGTTAGGATGGTAAGGAAAGACAGTGTCAAAACCTTGAAGGTATCATTGGAGCCCTGGGTTCTTGGTCGAGCTTCCATTAGCAGGATAAATGAAATAAGATACCTATAGTGAAATGAAACCGTGTAGAAGTGGAAAGTGAGATAGTTGATCAAAACGAAATAGTATGAAATGGTTGAGTAAGTAGACCGTTGAATGTATATATAGCAAGTCGTTGCAAGATCGAGAGGGCGGCCACTGGTCGAAAGTAGAGTGTCAATGATAAGTTGCGTGAGTAAAGCGATTGACCTTGTTTGAGTGAGTAGTCTTCAATTGCAAGTAGAGTGTCATGCATTGAGTTCGTATATGTGTACATGAGATTTTTTTTTCATAAGAAAAGTAAACATGTAAATATCAAATTTGATCGGGTATGAGTCGGCGTGTGCAAGCATATGTTTAAAGAAAAATACAAATCCATTTACATCATACAATGAAGTCTTGAGGTTTACGATTTGCAAAATATTGCACTCTTTTCATGATAAGCCAAGAAAACGTTTGAATGCACAACTTTTATAACTAAAATGAGTATTGACATGTTGAAGTTATATAAATGAGTGCGAGGACCGATTGGTTTACTTCGTGTCGGTAATTGCTTTCAAAATTTTGTCCTATGGAAAGATTTTTCATCCAATATTTATTTCTATCGTAACAACACATTTTTGGGTGGAGTAAGATTAAGTTTTACGGAAAGATTGCATGCAAACGACCCTCAAGATCGTTGTGCAGGGCATTGGAGTTATGAGAATGTTGGGGTCGTGTGTACCCAAGTCGTTTTCAAGTGTTGTTTCTTTAAAATGATCAAAAGTGTGAAATGATTTATTTATCGCGTTGTCAGGCATGAAGGCTATGAACTCACTTGGTCGTAGAGTATTACATTTTAAGCTAAGGAAGAACTCCTAGAGTGGGGAGGTGTTGGACAAATAAGGGGAGAACGTTTGTAGCTTTGATATTTGTGTCCTAGAGGAAAGGTGAGCAGTAGAAGAGTCGGAAGTGGACTTTAGTGTCGGTTGTTTGAGGGTCTGTACCCTTGTGCGGTGACTGGAAATACAGTTGCCGAGGGACGGTTGTGTTCAGGGGAAGGACTAGAAGTCATCAGGGTGTTGGTATTAGCAACTCGGTATGAGTAGGGTGGTGAAGTAGGAATAAAACATCCTCGACGTCGAGTAAGGGTTGTAAAGAGATCTTGTGATACCGACGATGCACGAGTGAGTTTGAAATGAGGACGGCGGGATGTGAATTTGATTATGATATGTTGGAAGGATTAGGTTTAGTAAGGGGCCCTTGTTGAAGAATAGGTTAAGGAAGTATCAACAAGTCAGCTATTGACGTTAAAGTCGGCAGTTGTGTAAGGTGTACGAGGCCGAAGTTTCGAATCAGAAGGTTGAAAGTTGAAGGACCACCTTGTAGGGGTGTTAAGATAGTGAAAGACTACTGTTTTAGATAAGCGTTTTACTTACGAGATGGATGGTTCGTAAAGAATGAAGTATTTAGCACAAACTAAGTGAGGGTATAGATTATGTCGATCTGTGAGGAACTGTACCATGTCGATGTAATGGTTTGGAATTTCATATAACTAGCAAGAAATAAGTATGTTGGAGTTAATCAGTAACTCATGTGTGGTGGTTCAGCTAGAGCTGGGGAGAGGCAAGCAGCGAGATAGACTCGGTTATTTATGCGGGAGAACACGAAGGTAAGTTTGAATTGTGTACGAATGACCATGAGAGAACTGGTCTGCAGTAAGATGTTATGAGTGAGGAATGTACAGTTATGTAGTGGCAATAATTGCCAAGTTAAATGTGTCAGTCAGCGTTGTAGTAATGTGATGTTAGAAAGGGGAAGCCTTGTCAAAGATTTCGGTGGAGGTGTTCGATTTGTTAATCAAGCTGTTAGAGTACGTGGTTTGTAAGTGGTCGTGTAGAATGTCGGAGCGATAGTGGGTGGTTACCCAAACGAGAAACCAAGTATTTTTAGTTGTGGGAGTTGCTAAGTAAGTATATTTTTGGAATCATTGGAAGTTTAAAGAAGATGATGGACGTATTAGTCAAAATGTGGTGGAATAGATATGAAATCCTTAAAGAATGTGAGATGTTGCTTATGTGTGAACGAATTGTCTGAGAAAGTAAAAGTTGGAGTTTAAAGAATGTATAGTGACGTCGAACTCTGGTGTCAGTTCGAGGTGTTTTAGTCGAAAGCCTTAAGTTAGAATTTTAGTGCAACCGTTTGGTTATGTATAGTAATGAGACAACATTTGCAGCTTGAAAATTGTCGGAAGAGAGGGGCGAGTAATGTTGGTAGGCAGTGCTCTACGCTAACGTGGGGAGGTGAAGACAGTATGTCGAAATAAGTAAGTAAATCGAAAGTAGTAAACTTGACAGTAATGCCGATAGGCGCAGTGTTGTGTAGATTGTCCTTGATAAGTGTGCGAACTTTTGGAAAGAGTATTGAGGAAGGAAGTTGTGTATGATTTTGCGCAGGAAAGAAGTGGATAAGACAACTGAATGAGTTAAGTTAGTGACCTTGTGAGAAACGTTCAAACGAATTGATCGTTTAGTGTAAGCTATTGAGAATAGTAGAGTGTGTTCGTGGTTACCCCTCCTAGTTGAGTGGGAGTAACCGAAGTTATGTTATATGACTGGACGCTTGTGGCAAGCAGCGAGAAATTGATGAGCCTTCAGGATAAGTACAATTCGGATAGGTGAGTACTCAAATAAGGAATTATAGAGGTTTCCTACTATTAGACACGTTAAGTGTGAAATGATGAAGTGGTGAGAACGTACGAATTAGTTGTCGAGTTGTAGCCGATGTGATTCGGGAAAGGCGTATGATCTGCATAGACGAATGTTGGTTGGAAGAAATAACCTAAAAATTTCAGGTATACCTAGGAGGGAACTCCTGGGTGTTAACTTGTCGGGATGTACAAGGTTGGCCTTGTGCCAAGTTGTCAGTGAGTGAGTTTTCCTGGAGGAAGATTCTCGTTGTTGTGGCGGGAATTTCTGCCAAGTTCTTTCTCTTAAGGAAGTATAAATGTACGAGAGACCTTGTTTAGACGTGTTTAAAACCGTGAGTCCCGATGTGTGGACGGAGGCGAGCAAATGGAGGCGCGGTTGGCCTTGGTTTTATCAGGTAGTTTTAAGCGAGTATAGTGATCGAAGAATGTACATGTAAGTAGTGCAAGAGGGCACGATATAGCAAGTGGTGTCTCGCCGAGGGCGATTTCAAAGTATGGGGTGTGGTTATGTTTCCCATCTGAACGGTCTGAGGCAACCGAGTAGAACTGAGTGGTTGGATTGAAAAACATAAGACTTTGAGCCTTGAAGTTTGAGAAGAAATTCGTAGTGTGATGCACATCTCTTTTGTGGAGAGACGAGGTGGGAAGTGAGATGATGGCGACCTTGCAAGAGATGCTGAGGATAAGAAGTTGACTTTTGTCATTAGTGAGCGAGTTAGAGCAGCGGCATACAAGTAAGACTGGTCAGAGGAATTAAAGAATGTTTCTCCGACACATCATGTCTCGGACTTAAAAAAAAAGTGTTTGTTAGATGCCGAGGTGGCTGGTCCTTTGGGGGACATCAGTATAGATGAGAGGTCGACTTACATAGGAGAACCGATTGAAATTGGGAGCAGTAAGATCCGGAGAACAAGGAATAGAGAGGTTCGTCTAGTAAAAGTTCAGTGGAGATATCATAAGGGACGAGAGGCAACGTGGGAAGTAGAATCAGATATGAAGTCCAAATACCCTTATCTTTTTAGAATGGAATTCCGGGGACGAAATTCTTTTGAGGGGTGAGTGTTGTAATATCCGAGACCGAAATTTAAGGAGTTTCAAGTCTTTTGGGAAAGTTTAATAAAAAACTGAATGTTGAGGGACTATTTGGTTAATTTATGTTAGGGTATAAAAGCCCAAATGATTGCCACTAAACCCTAGAGAGACCATTTCATTTGTGTTTGGCGGCTAAGAGAGAATAGAAGGAAGAGAAAGATTTTTTTGGGGTCCTTGTGAATTGAAGAAGAAGATCTTCATTCTTTGAAAATCGGAAAAAGGGGTGGAGTGAGATTCGTTTTCTGCAGAGAATCCATCAGGTAATTCCTAATCTATAACCCTATTTTTGATTGTTGGTTGGATTGTTGAGTTTGAGAGTTCTTGACTTGAAAGTTATTAATGAGACTCTAAGAGAAGATTTAATCACCATAATTCGTGTTTAAATAGCAAGGAATGGTAAGAAATAGTTTTAGAATATTTATACAAGTATTTATCGTGTTATCGTTTCGATTAAAGGGCGTTTAACAAGAATTTAGCCTCTAAACTCATTCCAGCACCTTACCCGGAAAGTTTCATTGATGAAGGTTACCGGGTTAGTATCCTGTAAGTGTAAGTATCCGGTAAGTATAAGTATCCGGTAAGTGTAAGTATCCGGTAAGTGTAAGTATCCGGTAAGTGGGAAGTACCCGGGATTTGGTGATGTCCGGAATGTTGTGTCGTCCGGAAAGCGTAGTGTTATCCGGGATGTTGTGTCGTCCGAAAAGTGGGGCTGTCCGGAAAGGGGTTGTGTCCGGAAAGATGGATGTTTAGCTTATGTTTTGCCTATTCATTCAGGGAAATCGATTGGGAGTCGGGAACAGACTAGAAAAGAGAAGTAAGAGCATCATGTGAGTTTTCTAACTAAAATGCGTGACTTTTAATGTGTTATCTAAAGTAAGACATGATGAGTAATGCCATGTTATTTTATTAATGCGTTATCTAATTGAAAGTTGTTTAAAGCTTTATATGTGGAGTGTATGCATACATTGATTTTGATGTAAATTGACTAAGTCGGGGGGTGGCCCGCCAGCTCGTGCCGGGGGGTGTTCCCGTTTATGCCTAGGGAGGTGTGACCCTGTAACGCAGCATGAGACTGACTCGTTGCCACCTTAGGGTGACTTCAGGGTGTCAATTTATGAGGGGCGGATCTATATCCGAAACGATTTTATCTGAACAGTTTTATGAACGATTTATATTGAAAATGGTAATCTATTTTAAATGCTTTGATAATTGTTAAGAGGGACTCACTAGACCTCATGGTCTAACCCTCGCATTTTCAAATTAAAACCTTTTCAGGGAAGCAAGTAACGAAAGGCTCTGGCAAATGAGCAGGGCGGTTAGCAAGGAAGCTTGGTAGTGTAGTGACACTATTATCTAGTTTAGACGTTATTCTCAGTTGTGTAGGTTGATTCCGCCAACCAGATTTGTTATGATGTAAGAAATTTTGGGACCCGATTTTGGGATGTTTCATTTATATGAATTGCATGCTTTATTTTAGACCGGGTCGTTACAGAAACCGTGCGAAAAGGTTGTTGTCGTGCGGTTCGAACTGCTGTCGTGCGAAGGTTGCCTTAGCGATATTTGTTCGAATGCTCTGTAGATTGCTGTGTTTTTATGTGTATTAGCTTAGAAAGTAGATGGAGCAGATGTAAATCAGATTCTCCTCCCTTTGGTTGCACCACAGACCTTTATATAGCTTTCGCTGGTCATTAAATGTGTCTTTATGGCGTGCTTCGTAACCTCTGTCGGGCTTTAAATGCCATTGATGACTCGTCCGTTACTGGCCGTTTGCACCATGAATGCCCGTGGACCTGCATTAATGAACCAAAGAAACGGGTGTTGACTGTTAACAGTAAGTATAATCGTACGACCGCTTTAAGTCAGCATAAAATACACGACCGAGTATACGTCTGTAAACAAATTGTAAGACCTGATCTTAATATGAGAGTGGTCTTATGGAAATGTTATTTGGGTTTTCTAGCGTCGGTCGTGAGGTGTGATTTTTTACCCAAACAGTAATATAGTAATTTTAGCTAAAAAAATTATTTTCCCACATAGAGTTGGTAATATTTTTGTTGGGGGCAACCGGCAAATGCCCACTACCTCAACCTAAATTCACCCATGTTATGTATCTTTTCTTTTCTCCGTGTTTACATTTGTTTATTTTATTTATTTATTTTTATTTAGAGCCGGTGATGATAAATATTGTGTTTTGATTGTTAGACGATCATTTTTAGGTTAAATGTTGGACTGTAGAAAATGGTCACTTTGTTGTCGCTATAGTGGATGACGTAAATTCAAGGACAACCGAAAAATATTATTTTTTTTGTATGTATTCTTTTGCTTACTTTAGCTACATTATGACATTATTGAAGGTCAAACTTTAGAGGCCAAGAAGATGAAAAGAAGACAGAAGCAAAACCCAACCTTTGTTTACTTAAAAAATGGCTACCAAACTGCGACGATGGTGGACCGTTTCGTTCCTTCATCATAGTGTAAAAAGTTATAGTATAGGGTAGTGAAAGTGTCATTGTATCAATTCATTGTGTGTCACCGTGTATATTTTGAAACTACAATGAGGACACAAGTTTTCTATGGTAGAGTTGGTTTGCAAGGTTTTTCTTCCACTCGAGACTCGAGTTTGAATCCCATTAGTGTCATTTTCTTTGTTTTTAGCTTTTAATTTTAGATTTATTGTGTTTCTGGAAAAAAAATTGCAATAAAAGACTAGTACACATGACCTCACATATGAAAAACAATGAACTAACAAACATACCAATGATGATTTTGTGAAGAATATCCTTATATTTATTTCTTATAGTCAAATAGTGTCACTACTTGAAAATATTTATGGGTCCGCCGCTCCTACCCAAAAGCTTAAAGAAGAGAAAACAAAGTTTAAGTTTTCATGAAAGAGTGGAAAAAAAAAACTGACCCTTAGGTAACTAATGTTTAAGCTCTTTGAACAAACCTTACGGGTAAATGCCTTCATCAACTTTTTCATCGTGCATTATAGATAGAGGCATTGGAATTTGATTTTGAAGGGATTCTCCATCAACTTGCCAAGATGAATCTTTGTGGATTTACATACGCCATCAAGGTTAGATACGTAGTATAACATAAATAATAATACATACAAATTGTTTGGCTTTCTTTTTTACGTACTTGCTCTTCTTGTGTAATTCCAGATATGGATCTTGGAGATGTTTCCCGCAGCCTGTCAATATTTCAACAAGCGCCCCGACAGATTACATAGGGAAACCCGTTGGGACCGGGGTCTTTCCCTAAATAGGCAGACTTGGCTTGAATTCTTCAGCCAATCTAGACATGTAAGTTCTTTTACTATGTTTACAATGTTGCATACGTTAGTCCCGCTTATTAAATTTTTTGTGTTTTACCATATATTTAGCCGCCGCTTACACCTTTCGAAAACCTTCTACCTCCTGCCTACGAGGGACACGCCTTGGTACAGAAACAGCGTGGCCTTTTTTGATAGAGAGGCGGCAAGGGTTCGACGTCCCTCTCCTTCCCCATCTGGGTCTAGTTCCTCATCTGACGAAGATGAGGAAGACGACGCGAGGCCCCCTTCCGATCGATATCAGCCGCCCCCTTTCGATCGATATGAGGCGCCCCCTTCCTTCTCCCATCAAGATCCGACTTCTACCGAGCCATCTTATGGCACTTTACACGAGCTGTGGGACTACGTTCGGGGGCCTATGGACACACATGTTCAAGATCTGGAGGAATTCATCAGACAATTTCGCTCTGTAAATGTTAGTGTTTAACTTAATTTTTCGGCCACGATCTTTTAGTTTGTATATTAATATTATGTTCTAAATTTGTTTTAGCTGTCGAGTACGACGCCGATCCCCGCTCCATTCGGACAGGGGGCATAGGTGACGTTTGGCACCACATCCTATCCGTCATTGCCTGAGAGTGTAAGTCACACTGAGTAACCATTATAGTTATATGCTAGTTCCTAAATTTGTAACTCTTATAATGATCAATGTCACGCAGGTCGGGATGTCGGGTGCAGAGGGATACACATCCCAAATGCCGCCGTTCGGCACCACATCCTATTCGTCAATCTCGGAGAGTGTAAGTCACACTGAGTAACCATTATAGTTATATGTTAGTTCCTAAATTTGTAACTCTTATAATGATCAATGTTACGCAGGTCGGGATGTCGGGTGCAGGGGGATACACATCCCAAATGCCGCCGTTCGGCACCACATCCTATTCGTTAATCCCGGAGAGTGTAAGTCACACTGAGTAACCATTATAGTTATATGTTAGTTCCTAAATTTGTAACTCTTATAATGATCAATGTCACGCAGGTCGGGATGTCGGGTGCAGGGGGATACACATCCCAAATGCCGCCGTTCGACACCACATCCTATTCGTCAATCCCGGAGAGTGTAAGTCACACTGAGTAACCATTATAGTTATATGTTAGTTCCTAAATTTGTAACTCTTATAATGATCAATGTCACGCAGGTCGGGATGTCGGGTGCAGGGGGATACACATCCCAAATGCCGCCGTTTGGCACCACATCATTCACGGACCTCCTTGGCCTATCGGACGCAGACTATTACAGGCCAGAAATGCCGGGGTCGTCGTACGTCACACCGCCAGCTTCCACGCATACTGTAAGTTATTTTGGTAGTTTTGGTTTAATTGTGAACATGATGAAATTGTACTTAAAACATCTAATAACATAATTTTCAGTCGATGGGGTCGGAACAGCACTTCCGTCAGCCGGAAATTTTCGAGGACCACTTCTCGGAGCCGGAAGATGACCCGATCGATATTGTAGATCCACAGGCAGAGGTGGCAAGCCCGTCTAGGCCGGTTCGGGAGACTAAACGTTCACGCTTTTGGGGTACCCCATGGACAAGGCAAAAATCTACCACACCGCCCCCTCAAAAGAAAGCAAAGGAAGCAGGAAAGAAAGCGGGAAAGAATGGGGGGGGGGGAGAAGGGGGGAAAGAAAGCGGGAAATGGAAAGATGGCTTCACCGGAGCATCTTTCGGCCTCAGATATATTGAACATGTGCCAGACTGGTGACCTCCCTCGCCTGGTATTCATCCCTTACCTCAACCTGGACATCACCCCTCGTTTTTCAAAGTATTGCTGGCAGATGACCATTTGGAGTCTGAATTAGAGGATGTGGTTAGTATTGAAGTTTAACTATAGTCATATAATCAAATATATTTATATTACATGTCTAACCATCTATTTTTTGTGTATAACACATGGATTGTTGGGTCGCCATGCTCCTACGTTCCCGCCAACCAGACACGAGGTGGACCATCATGCACACTACTTTCTTTCCGTTCATGGTCCTTCAACATCAAGGTCCCGCCTCCGTGGCTAACTCATGCAATGGCGTGGAAGGGGTTTCTTGGTGATTTCTCGATACTGTATGTAAATCGTTTTACTCTTATTTTATTTAAGTTGTTTGGTTGCTAACTAAGTTGTCTAATATTGTAATATTTCAGGTGTACTTCCCTATCTGCATTCATCCTAAACATTGGTTGCTCGGAGTGTTTGATCTTCAGCATATGGTGATGACCATATATGACAGCGACGCTGCCAATCTCTACACAGACGCTTTGCATGAGCGTCTTGCCAGATTTAAAGATGAGGTGCCAGAGTTCTTTAGACTGATTTAGGATGCGGACCGTCGCGAAAAGTCAGTGCACTTCTGTCACAAGTTAGCCAAGAATGCACCACATCAGCAAGGGATGAATGCGGATTGCGGTGTCTAGGTATGCCGTAATGCCAGCATCTTGATTTCAGACGATGTGGTAGATTTACACCCTTCCCGCACCGAAGAAGAGGCCAGGGACTTTCGCATGCATATGGTGGGGACCATTTATGCGCATTGTCTTCCACAGCAACATTAGGTTGTTTATGTAACATTAAATAATTGTTATTTTTAGTGTTAACTTATTTTGTTAAAGTATTGTGATTGAAGTTATAATTTTGTTTATTATTTTGTTAAAGTATTTTAACTTGGAGCCTAAAAAGTGTGACAAAAACAGTAAAAACATGCAACAACACTTTACTCTCTCTTCCTATGTGGGACACATTCCCACACCCATTTGGTTTTTGCTAATTTCATCCAATTACTCAACTTTGAGTATCGATATCTCATTCACACATACTCCGTTTTGGACGCATTATATATCGTTTCGAAGCTCTCATATAAGAGAACATAAACCCACTAAGAGTTAGTTATATAACACACATATATATATATATATATATATATATATATTTAAATGTGGCCAAAGTTTAGTAAAAACCATATTTTTACTAAAATTTTCCAACACCTAGTAAGTAGGTTTATGAAACTTCCGGTAATCCTAATACATAGATTATTGGATGAACAAGCATGTATTTCTTGATTCACATGTGCATTAATCCTTAGACTACTTAAAGACTACTTTTCAGCCTAATGAAAGACCTTTATTCATTAGCAGTATTCCTTTTGCAGACGAATCAAGCAGTTACTTTTTCAGTCGGTGGGGACACACTCTTTTGCAGACGAATCTTGCAGTTACTTTTTCAGTCGAATCTTACAGGCTCTTTTCAGACGAATCTTGCAGTGAACTATTCAGACGAATCATGCAGGAAACTTTTCAGACGAAATCTTTGACCATATCCACATCCCTGATGAAAAACATACATTTTCACGGCTATAAGTAAATGGCATGATGAAGTAGTAATTCACAACTTGCTATCTATCTTTTATACCCTCTACACCGTGCACAAACATTCTCTCGCTTTTCTTAACACTATGGCTGGAGGTTCAAGATAAAGGGGGAACAGGTCGGCGAATGGGGCTGGAACTTCACGTTCGGCAGCCTACCAACCACTGAACGATAGAGCTCGTCGGAGTACCTGGAAGGTACCGAAAACAGACGAGGAGGGGAGAAACTATGGGCGAACTGCGGCCGATTATCCATTCACGGCTGAGGAGGAAGAAGACTGGGATATGGCATGCGACAATTACCACTTCGATAATGGCAGAAAAAACCCACCAATGTATCATTGTACCCAACCAACGGTTCCACAAAGTCAACGAATTACTCTCTTAGTGCAAAATCCATTGATGAGGCGAACGCCGGTATCAAAAAGGTAAAAGGTATGTGAAACCATAACAGGGGGATTCAGCAGGGGAAAATGGAGTATCTAGCGGAGAAGAAACGAGAATTGGCCATGACTAGGGCTCACGTTCGGGAGCTGCAACGACAAATTAAGGAAGTAGAAGAGGAACTACAAGAAATCGAAGATGACTACACGGGAATGGAGGACGTCATCAAGGAAAAGGTTAACTTCATCACCGGAATCCAGGACACATTCCAGTCATAGATTTCTTTGTTTACCTGCACTGTATCCGTTTCGTTTGGGAAGATGATTTGCAATAACTGATATTTTACTTAATTTACTTATTAAATAACTTAAAATGGGGAAAACATTTTCTTTAATGAATTTCTATATTAAATACATTAAAATGGAAAGGAAACAATACATTAAAACCTCAACTATATAAAATGATAACCTAAAAACTACAGGGACCAAAAATGTAATTTTTTTGCCCCAAACTTGAGGGGCCAAAAATGTAATTTCGGCTTACTGCGGGACCACCGCGGGGTACCTCCGCGGGCAGGGGCCAAAAGTGTACCGCGACCAATCTTGAGGGGCCAAAAGTGTACCGCGGGCATTCTTGAGGGGCCTCCGCGGGACTTTTGGCCAAACAGTCGTGACACGTGGACGTGGGCCCGCGATCGCTGGGGCCACCGCGGAAATTTTGGGTATTTTGGTAAACTCGACGAGATTTTTGTTATTTTGGTAAGTCAGAGTCAAACTTTGGGTATTTTGATTAATTTCCCTTTTTATTAACTGTGTTTTGATTTAGGGTTCTTGAATTCATATTTAATTTGTGTTTGTTATTTTGATTTAAGGGTTGCTAGTAGTTCAATCGAAATAGTAAAAAAATCTAAGATTAATAAAATGTTGCATAATTACTCGGTTCAAGCAAAATAGTAAAATAATTAACCGAAAATAGAAGAGAATAAGTTATCTTTATTCGGCTAATCGGAACCATTTAAGCCGAAAACTATATAAAGCATAACCGTCTTGGTTCGGATGAGTTATTCGATTTCAGGTTTTTTTTGTATCATTAAATATGCTTTCGATCATAAAAGCTTCTGGATCCACCACTGGACACTAAAATAAAAGAAAACAGAAACAAATAATATGTGAATAACACCCAAAATGAGAGTTACGGACCATCCTAAGATAGCTACGTACTCCACAATTAATATCTAATTCAAGACATGTAAAAACTTTATATAACCAACAAATATATTTTAAAAGAAGGACGACATATAAACCAAATTTATGCTCAACGTTCAAACCCTCACAAATCAAACAACTTGATTATCATATATTTGTGTGTATACATATACACACATATAATATATATATATATATATATAGAGAGAGAGAGAGAGAGAGGGGGAGGATTAAACGAGAACAATAACTATTTAAAAGAACATGCGAACGAACAAAACCATTAGTGATTTTACATTAACGTGCAAAAAAGCCACACGGACCTCAAGCCGTGGCCAAAGTCATTTTTTCGTGCATTAATGTAAAACCATTAATGATTTTGTTTGTTATCGTGTTCTTTTAAATGGGTGTTGTTCTCGTTTTAACCCGACTCTCTCTCTCTCTATATATATTACGAAAACTTCAACTTCGATAACCACGTATAGATACCCTAATTAATAGCGACTAACTAATTTATAACGATCAGCGTTCGTTAATTGGCCCTTACGGAACCGTTTCTTGTAATATGCAAGCACCGGTTCTCTTGAAGGTAAGCTTTTCTTGACAACTTGACAGCTGATGAATTCATCACCCCATTTCGTGAGTTGTGGGAACTTATCGTTTGCAAAAATCTTTATCTGGGTTGCTTCTTCCATCAATCCAAGCCAATAAGCTATGAAACCAGCAGCAATATCAACCATGTTCATGTTATCACCTCCAAAGAACTTCTTCCCTTTCACTCCCAGTTCGTTTTCAAGTTTTTGCAGGTTCTCATAAGCTTCTGCAACAACCTTCTCATCACCTCCATTTTTGCCAAAGACCTTGTGTAACGCGGGAATGCACTGAATATATATATATATATATATATATATATATATATATATATATGTAAGATATATATTTGTTAGTGAATAATAACTTGGTAGCCCTTCTTCTGGACCGTATGCACTTGTGCATACAAGTGATTTGTAACATGCACACGTGCATAAAAACCAAAAAATAACTTAATTTACTTGAATACACAAGTGTATACCGTCCATATGAAAAGCCAACAAGTGTTCCTCGGTTTTCTATTTCTTTTAAGGTTTTCCCTGAACTTCATAAATCATGAAAGAAACCATTAATTAATTACCTTTTCATCAATGAATTTGACCCAAAATCGAGCAACAGCCTTTTGATAAGGATCTTGTGGCAAAATGGGAACCTGTTTCCAGACATCGTCGATGTATTCTACGATGACGAGAGACTCCCAGATCGGATTTCCGTTGTGAACCAGCACTGGTACTTTTCTATGAACAGGGTTCATGTAGTTGAGAAGTTGGGTACTTTTGTTGTAGGGATCTTCTTCCATGTTTTGGTATCTGATTCCCTTCATATTCAAGGCCATCTTCACTCTCCAAACATATGGACTAATTGCAAACCCAAAGAGCTTCACTTCATCCGCCATTTTGCGATCGATCTCATTCCATGTTTCGGTTCAATGGAGGATTCATATAAATATTTGAGACTAATTGACGCAGCGTAGGTTTGCGGAAGGATCGACAAACGTCTAAACCCTTTGATAGGAGAGAATTACGAAACGTAAAACTCAAAAACACTAGAGAATACTCTCTAAAAAGACGAATTTTATAAATTGGTTAACTAATCAACAATAAAACCCAACAACCCTATTTATAACTAAAACTAGGAAAACGATAAATACTAACTAATAAAAGATAAATAAGGAAATTAAATTTAATCCTAATCTAAAACTAAATAACTAAAAGATAATAACTATAATCTATACATATAATAAATAAGTAACTAGCATGTCACGTGTCGTCTTCTGGTGAGGCGACTTCAGTATTTTCCCGCCTAAACATGTATCTGGACACATTTTACATTATAAGTTCAATTAACACACCCACATTCACTCCTCTTTAAATTTCTCCTTAATTCAATTTTTTTAATTTATACCTTACATTACTACCCTTATATTTAGGTATGTAGTTTACTTTTAATCTCTTACTTTTTTATTTTTCATTTTAGACTCTTATCATATAAACATAAATAATGTATATGAACTAAAATGTATTGAAAAAACATTTCTATTTTTTACAAATTATACCATTTTAATCGCTTCGTCAATACCTTCGAAATGAGCTCAATATTGAATATTTTATTATTTAATTTTATTATTAAATATTATAAATATATACGAATTAATGTGTCGTGATTAGTATGAGATTTGTTGAAATTAGTGTGGGATTTGATACAAACAATCACTAAATTGTCGTGATTTTCTTTTTACAATTTCATATCAATTTTTACTTCAAAGTCGAATTCTTTCGACGAATTACAATTCTATCAAATTCTATTATGTCAACGAAACACCCTTAAAATTATCATAAGAGATTTAATTATTTTGAAAAAAAAGACATTACTTATCAACTGACCATAAATTCCCGGACAATCATTATCGAAAGTTGGTTTGTTTCTGAGATAACCAGTCTTCACCCATGGTCAGTTGTATGTTGTTTTATCTAGAGTAAAAAGTAGGCAAGGTTTAAAAATATTAATTATAGATGATGAAAATATAATTAACAATAGAACAAAGAATGTTGTATATAAAGAAGTATTTGGTAATTTATGATACGTGGTTCTTATTTTATTAATATTTTAACTATGTACTTTTCCATTATTTTATTTACGTTCTATTATAAATTCTTAATATTTATTCATATTTTTTATTAATTTTTTGCAAAACATCCTTTGTGAAAACTGCCTAAAACAAGGACATTTTGTAACTAACTGCAAAAAAAAAATTCTGAAGGAAAAAAAAAACTTGGAAAAGTAGCATCGTACTTTCGATGGTCATTCATATCTGTAAAATAAGTTTTCTGGCATGATTTAATTTTTTTAAATTACCCTGTGTAATACACGGTTCAAACCTATTGTATAATAAAAGAAAGTGGCAAAATTACATGAAATACTCTCCCTTAACCGATAGTGGCAAAGATCAAAACGTTACGAAAATGCATGCTTTAGGCCATTTCAAAGGATTAAATAAGAATAAATTTAAAATCACGGGGACAAAACTTGTAATTTTTTTAAAAGTTGTAAAACAAGATCAACTTTGCCATTATTTTGTTATGAATATTTATTTATAAAAGAAAGAAATATGTAAATACCAAAAACAATCCATAGATTATATATTTTAATCCATAGATTATATATTTTTTGATATAAAATTTTATCCAATTTTCATTCATGAATTATAATAAAAACTTACAGTTTAATGTATTGCATAAATAACTCACAATAATAAAATAGCAGATAATGCCATAAATAAATGAAACTCCCATTTAAACCTATGCACCATGTTCTATTTCTCATACCATGATTTTAACTACTATTGATCATGACTATTTAGCAATGTTCTAAAAAACTCGTCGCACAGCCGCCAAGGCGCGCCATGGTTTCAAAGCTTGTGTCTCACGCCACGTTATGCATGTGGCACGCCATGGCCTAATGTGGAGTTTTCATAATACGATATTTGATTTTTTCTTTACGTTTTTAATATCTTATTTGCAAGTTTTTTAATACGTAACCAAATTTAACTTGCTTATTACTATTGGCCTACAAAACATATGTTTTTATATACAATACTATACAAGAATTAGAAATTTGACGCCATAAGTCACGTCTTGAAAACGTCATGGCTTCTCCGTGGCTCCTAAGGCTTGAGGTTTGGTCTCGCCGTCACGCCACGTTCACGTCATTTAGAACTTTGTTATTTAGTGTAGCTTAGGCTTTTGAAGCAAGCTGCACACATTTTTGGAAATTTTGAGCTTAAAAACCGTATATATGTTTTGCACATATTTTTAGAAATTATGAGTTTTGAGAACCATGTGTTTAAGTAGTATTTATGTTATTTGAGTTTTGTCAACCTAAGGATGCATTTAGTATGTAGATAAGGATAGATTAGAAACACAACTTTGGTGTTTGATACTACTAGGACAAGACTTAAGAAGCTCTTTATATAGTGTTTGGTAGGTTGAACAAAACATAAGAATTATTAAAATGACATAATTGCCCCTAAATCATGTATTACAACATTGTACTTGAAAAAAACTGATTTTACGTATCTATATCTATACATATAATAAATAAGTAACTAGCATGCCATGTGTCGTCTTCTGGTGAGCCGACTTCAGTATTTTCCTGCCTAAACATGTATCTGGACGCATTTTACATTATAAATTCAATTAACACACCCACATTCACTCCTCCTTAAATTTCTTCTTAATTCAATTTTTTTAATTTATACGTTACATTTACTACCCTTATATTTAGGTATGTATTTTACTTTTAATCTCTTACTTTTTTATTTTTCATTTTAGACTCTTATCATATAAACATAAATAATGTATATGAACTAAAATGTATTGAAAAAACATTTCTATTTTTTACAAATTATACCATTGTAATCGCTTCGTCAATACCTTCGAAATGAGCCCAATATTGAATATTTTATTATTTAGTTTTATTATTAAATATTATAAATATATACGAATTAATGTGTCGTGATTAGTATGAGATTTGTTGAAATTAGTGTGGGATTTGATACAAACAATCACTAAATTGTCGTGATTTTCTTTTTACAATTTTATATCAATTTTTACTTCAAAGTCGAATTCCTTCGACGAATTACAATTCTATCAAATTCTATTATGTCAACGAAACACCCTTAAAATTATCATAAGAGATTTAATTATTTTGAAAAAAAAGATATCACTTATCAACTGACCATAAATTCCCGGACAATCATTATCGAAAGTTGGTTTGTTTCTGAGATAACCAGTATTCACCCATGGTCAGTTGTATGTTGTTTTATCTAGAGTAAAAAGTAGGCAAGGTTTAAAAATATTAATTATAGATGATGAAAATATAATTAACAATAAAACAAAGAATGTTGTATATAAAGAAGTATTTGGTAATTTATGATACGTGGTTCTTATTTTATTAATATTTTAACTATGTACTTTTCCATTATTTCATTTACGTTCTATTATAAATTCTTAATATTTATTCATATTTTTTATTAATTTTTTTGCAAAACATCCTTTGTGAAAACTGCCTAAAACAAGGACATTTTGTAACTAACTGCAAAAAAAAAAATTCTGAAGGAAAAAAAAAACTTGGAAAAGTAGCATCGTACTTTCGATGGTCATTCATATCGGTAAAATAAGTTTTCTGGCATGATTTAATTTTTTTAAATTACCGTGTGTAATACACGGTTCAAACCTATTGTATAATAAAAGAAAGTGGCAAAATTACCTGAAATACTCTCCCTTAACCGATAGTGGCAAAGATCAAAACGTTACGAAAATGCATGCTTTAGGCCATTTCAAAGGATTAAATAAGAATAAATTTAAAATCACGGGGACAAAACTTGTAATTTTTTTAAAAGTTGTAAAACAAGATCAACTTTGCCATTATTTTGTTATGAATATTTATTTATAAAAGAAAGAAATATGTAAATACCAAAAACAATCCATAGATTATATATTTTAATCCATAGATTATATATTTTTTGATATAAAATTTTATCCAATTTTCATTCATGAATTATAATAAAAACTTACAGTTTAATGTATTGCATAAATAACTCACAATAATAAAATAGCAGATAATGCCATAAATAAATGAAACTCCCATTTAAACCTATGCACCATGTTCTATTTCTCATACCATGATTTTAACTACTATTGATCATGACTATTTAGCAATGTTCTAAAAAACTCGTCGCACAGCCGCCAAGGCGCGCCATGGTTTCAAAGCTTGTGTCTCACGCCACGTTATGCATGTGGCACGCCATGGCCTAATGTGGAGTTTTCATAATACGATATTTGATTTTTTCTTTACGTTTTTAATATCTTATTTGCAAGTTTTTTAATACGTAACCAAATTTAACTTGCTTATTACTATTGGCCCATTGAGTAACACTACAAAACATATGTTTTTATATACAATACTATACAAGAATTAGAAATTTGACGCCATAAGTCACGTCTTGAAAACGTCATGGCTTCTCCGTGGCTCCTAAGGCTTGAGGTTTGGTCTCGCCGTCACGCCACGTTCACGTCATTTAGAACTTTGTTATTTAGTGTAGCTTAGGCTTTTGAAGCAAGCTGCACACATTTTTGGAAATTTTGAGCTTAAAAACCGTATATATGTTTTGCACATATTTTTAGAAATTATGAGTTTTGAGAACCATGTGTTTAAGTAGTATTTATGTTATTTGAGTTTTGTCAACCTAAGGATGCATTTAGTATGTAGATAAGGATAGATTAGAAACACAACTTTGGTGTTTGATACTACTAGGACAAGACTTAAGAAGCTCTTTATATAGTGTTTGGTAGGTTGAACAAAACATAAGAATTATTAAAATGACATAATTGCCCCTAAATCATGTATTACAACATTGTACTTGAAAAAAACTGATTTTACGTATCTATATCTATACATATAATAAATAAGTAACTAGCATGCCATGTGTCGTCTTCTGGTGAGCCGACTTCAGTATTTTCCTGCCTAAACATGTATCTGGACGCATTTTACATTATAAATTCAATTAACACACCCACATTCACTCCTCCTTAAATTTCTTCTTAATTCAATTTTTTTAATTTATACGTTACATTTACTACCCTTATATTTAGGTATGTATTTTACTTTTAATCTCTTACTTTTTTATTTTTCATTTTAGACTCTTATCATATAAACATAAATAATGTATATGAACTAAAATGTATTGAAAAAACATTTCTATTTTTTACAAATTATACCATTGTAATCGCTTCGTCAATACCTTCGAAATGAGCCCAATATTGAATATTTTATTATTTAGTTTTATTATTAAATATTATAAATATATACGAATTAATGTGTCGTGATTAGTATGAGATTTGTTGAAATTAGTGTGGGATTTGATACAAACAATCACTAAATTGTCGTGATTTTCTTTTTACAATTTCATATCAATTTTTACTTCAAAGTCGAATTCCTTCGACGAATTACAATTCTATCAAATTCTATTATGTCAACGAAACACCCTTAAAATTATCATAAGAGATTTAATTATTTTGAAAAAAAAGATATCACTTATCAACTGACCATAAATTCCCGGACAATCATTATCGAAAGTTGGTTTGTTTCTGAGATAACCAGTATTCACCCATGGGCAGTTGTATGTTGTTTTATCTAGAGTAAAAAGTAGGCAAGGTTTAAAAATATTAATTATAGATGATGAAAATATAATTAACAATAAAACAAAGAATGTTGTATATAAAGAAGTATTTGGTAATTTATGATACGTGGTTCTTATTTTATTAATATTTTAACTATGTACTTTTCCATTATTTCATTTACGTTCTATTATAAATTCTTAATATTTATTCATATTTTTTATTAATTTTTTTGCAAAACATCCTTTGTGAAAACTGCCTAAAACAAGGACATTTTGTAACTAACTGCAAAAAAAAAATTCTGAAGGAAAAAAAAACTTGGAAAAGTAGCATCGTACTTTCGATGGTCATTCATATCTGTAAAATAAGTTTCTGGCATGATTTAATTTTTTTAAATTACCGTGTGTAATACACGGTTCAAACCTATTGTATAATAAAAGAAAGTGGCAAAATTACCTGAAATACTCTCCCTTAACCGATAGTGGCAAAGATCAAAACGTTACGAAAATGCATGCTTTAGGCCATTTCAAAATACAAATAATATTTTGGATTAAATAAGAATAAATTTAAAATCACGGGGACAAAACTTGTAATTTTTTTAAAAGTTGTAAAACATGATCAACTTTGCCATTATTTTGTTATGAATATTTATTTATAAAAGAAAGAAATATGTAAATACCACAAAACAATCCATAGATTATATATTTTAATCCATAGATTATATATTTTTTGATATAAAATTTTATCCAATTTTCATTCATGAATTATAATCAGTTTAATGTATTGCATAAATAACTCACAATAATAAAATAGCAGATAATGCCATAAATAAATGAAACTCCCATTTAAACCTATGCACCATGTTCTATTTCTCGTACCATGATTTTAACTACTATTGATCATGACTATTTAGCAATGTTCTAAAAAACTCGTCGCACAGCCGCCAAGGCGCGCCATGGTTTCAAAGCTTGTGTCTCACGCCACGTTATGCCTGTGGCACGCCATGACCTAATGTGGAGTTTTCATAATACGATATTTGATTTTTTCTTTACGTTTTTAATATCTTATTTGCAAGTTTTTTAATACGTAACCACATTTAACTTGCTTATTACTATTGGCCCATTGAGTAACACTACAAAACATATGTTTTTATATACAATACTATACAAGAATTAGAAATTTGACGCCATAAGTCACGTCTTGAAAACGTCATGGCTTCTCCGTGGCTCCTAAGGCTTGAGGTTTGGTCTCGCCGTCACGCCACGTTCACGTCATTTAGAACTTTGTAATTTAGTGTAGCTTAGGCTTTTGAAGCAAGCTGCACACATTTTTGGAAATTTTGAGCTTAAAAACCGTATATATGTTTTGCACATATTTTTAGAAATTATGAGTTTTGAGAACCATGTGTTTAAGTAGTATTTATGTTATTTGAGTTTTGTCAACCTAAGGATGCATTTAGTATGTAGATAAGGATAGATTAGAAACACAACTTTGGTGTTTGATACTACTAGGACAAGACTTAAGAAGCTCTTTATATAGTGTTTGGTAGGTTGAACAAAACATAAGAATTATCAAAATGACATAATTGCCCCTAAATCATGTATTACAACATTGTACTTGAAAAAAACTGATTTTACGTATCTATATCTATACATATAATAAATAAGTAACTAGCATGCCATGTGTCGTCTTCTGGTGAGCCGACTTCAGTATTTTCCCGCCTAAACATGTATCTGGACGCATTTTACATTATAAATTCAATTAACACACCCACATTCACTCCTCCTTAAATTTCTTCTTAATTCAATTTTTTTAATTTATACGTTACATTTACTACCCTTATATTTAAGTATGTATTTAATTTTAATCTCTTACTTTTTTATTTTTCATTTTAGACTCTTATCATATAAACATAAATAATGTATATGAACTAAAATGTATTGAAAAAACATTTCTATGTTTTACAAATTATACCATTGTAATCGCTTCGTCAATACCTTCGAAATGAGCCCAATATTGAATATTTTATTATTTAGTTTTATTATTAAATATTATAAATATATACGAATTAATGTGTCGTGATTAGTATGAGATTTGTTGAAATTAGTGTGGGATTTGATACAAACAATCACTAAATTGTCGTGATTTTCTTTTTACAATTTCATATCAATTTTTACTTCAAAGTCGAATTCCTTCGACGAATTACAATTCTATCAAATTCTATTATGTCAACGAAACACCCTTAAAATTATCATAAGAGATTTAATTATTTTGAAAAAAAAGATATCACTTATCAACTGACCATAAATTCCCGGACAATCATTATCGAAAGTTGGTTTGTTTCTGAGATAACCAGTCTTCACCCATGGTCAGTTGTATGTTGTTTTATCTAGAGTAAAAAGTAGGCAAGGTTTAAAAATATTAATTATAGATGATGAAAATATAATTAACAATAGAACAAAGAATGTTGTATATAAAGAAGTATTTGGTAATTTATGATACATGGTTCTTATTTTATTAATATTTTAACTATGTACTTTTCCATTATTTCATTTACGTTCTATTATAAATTTTTAATATTTATTCATATTTTTTATTAATTTTTTGCAAAACATCCTTTGTGAAAACTGCCTAAAACAAGGACATTTTGTAACTAACTGCAAAAAAAAATTCCGAAGGAAAAAAAAACTTGGAAAAGTAGCATCGTACTTTCGATGGTCATTCATATCTGTAAAATAAGTTTTCTGGCATGATTTAATTTTTTTAAATTACCCTGTGTAATACACGGTTCAAACCTATTGTATAATAAAAGAAAGTGGCAAAATTACCTGAAATACTCTCCCTTAACCGATAGTGGCAAAGATCAAAACGTTACGAAAATGCATGCTTTAGGCCATTTCAAAATACAAATAATATTTTGGATTAAATAAGAATAAATTTAAAATCACGGGGACAAAACTTGTAATTTTTTTAAAAGTTGTAAAACATGATCAACTTTGCCATTATTTTGTTATGAATATTTATTTATAAAAGAAAGAAATATGTAAATACCACAAAACAATCCATAGGTTATATATTTTAATCCATAGATTATATATTTTTTGATATAAAATTTTATCCAATTTTCATTCATGAATTATAATAAAAACTTACAGTTTAATGTATTGCATAAATAACTCACAATAATAAAATAGCAGATAATGCCATAAATAAATGAAACTCCCATTTAAACCTATGCACCATGTTCTATTTCTCGTACCATGATTTTAACTACTATTGATCATGACTATTTAGCAATGTTCTAAAAAACTCGTCGCACAGCCGCCAAGGCGCGCCATAGTTTCAAAGCTTATGTCTCACGCCACGTTATGCCTGTGGCACGCCATGGCCTAATGTGGAGTTTTCATAATACGATGTTTGATTTTTTCTTTACGTTTTTAATATCTTATTTGCAAGTTTTTTAATACGTAACCAAATTTAACTTGCTTATTACTATT
Source organism: Saussurea involucrata (assembly GCA_033807775.1). Classification (NCBI taxonomy): domain Eukaryota; kingdom Viridiplantae; phylum Streptophyta; class Magnoliopsida; order Asterales; family Asteraceae; genus Saussurea; species Saussurea involucrata. The sequence continues at coordinate 11,637,625 of CM066327.1, read as the reverse complement.
GGCCCATTGAGTAACACTACAAAACATATGTTTTTATATACAATACTATACACGAATTGGAAATTTGACGCCATAAGTCACGTCTTGAAAACGTCATGGCTTCTCCGTGGCTCCTAAGGCTTGAGGTTTGGTCTCGCCGTCACGCCACGTTCACGTCATTTAGAACTTTGTTATTTAGTGTAGCTTAGGCTTTTGAAGCAAGCTGCACACATTTTTGGAAATTTTGAGCTTAAAAACCGTATATATGTTTTGCACATATTTTTAGAAATTATGAGTTTTGAGAACCATGTGTTTTAAGTAGTATTTATGTTATTTGAGTTTTGTCAACCTAAGGATGCATTTAGTATGTAGATAAGGATAGATTAGAAACACAACTTTGGTGTTTGATACTACTAGGACAAGACTTAAGAAGCTCTTTATATAGTGTTTGGTAGGTTGAACAAAACATAAGAATTATCAAAATGACATAATTGCCCCTAAATCATGTATTACAACATTGTACTTGAAAAAAACTGATTTTACGTATCTATATCTATACATATAATAAATAAGTAACTAGCATGCCATGTGCCGTCTTCTGGTGAGCCGACTTCAGTATTTTCCCGCCTAAACATGTATCTGGACGCATTTTACATTATAAATTCAACTAACACACCCACATTCACTCCTCCTTAAATTTCTTCTTAATTCAATTTTTTTAATTTATACGTTACATTTACTACCCTTATATTTAGGTATGTATTTTACTTTTAATCTCTTACTTTTTTATTTTTCATTTTAGACTCTTATCATATAAACATAAATAATGTATATGAACTAAAATGTATTGAAAAAACATTTCTATTTTTTACAAATTATACCATTGTAATCGCTTCGTCTAAACCTTCGAAATGAGCCCCAATATTGAATATTTTTTTATTTAGTTATATTATTAAATATTATAAATATATACGAATTAATGTGTCGTGATTAGTATGAGATTTGTTGAAATTAGTTTGGGATTTGATACAAACAATCACTAAATTGTCGTGATTTTTTTTGCAATTTCATATCAATTTTTACTTCAAAGTCGAATTCCTTCGACGAATTACAATTCTATCAAATTCTATTCTGTCAACGAAACACCCTTAGAATTATCATAAGAGATTTAATTACTTTGAAAAAAAATATCACTTATCAACTGACTTTTGGATTATCAGTTCGAACCTTTTTCAAAATTATGAGTTCAAATTGCTGAATTGCCATGACCATAAATTCACGGATAATCATTATCGAAGGTTGGTTTGTTTCTGAGACAACCAGTCTTCACCCATGGTCAGTTGTATGTTGTTTTATCTAGAGTAAAAAGTAGGCAAGGTTTAAAAATATTAATTATAGATGATGAAAGTATAATTAGCAATAGAACAAAGAATGTTGTATATAAAGAAGTATTTGTTAATTTATGATACGTGGTTTTTATTTTATTAATATTTTAACTATGTACTTTTCCATTATTTCATTTACGTTCTATTATGAATTTTGTTTTATAAATTCTTAATATTTATTCATATTTTTTATTAATTTTTTGCAAAACATCATTTGTGAAAACTGCCAAAAACAAGGACATTTTGTAACCAGCTGCAAAAAAAAACTCTAAAGGAAAAAAAGCTTGAAAAAGTAGCATCAAGAAATATACGTACTACCGATCTTCTTAAGTTTAACGTTCCTTGACTTTGATAATTCATTTGGGATATACCAATCAAGATAGTGTTGGCCTAAGACATGGTTCCAATAAAATTTTATTTCCCGCCGCATCGCGCGGGTATGTTACTAGTTAATTAATAAATAAATAGGGAATGGAAAGGCACGTGAAAGGAATTGGTTAAAGAGAATTATTTTACTATTTTGCTTGAACCGAGTAATTATCCTACATTTTATAAATCTTAGATTTTTTACTATTTCGATTGAACTACTTAGCAACCCTTAAATCAAAATAACAAACACAAATTAAATATGAATTCAAGAACCCTAAATCAAAACACAGTTAATAAAAAGCAAACTAATAATTAACAAATAACAATAAATATAGATTTGTAACATAGTAAAATAAAAATAAAAAAAAGTGAAAAATACTACAAAAATAATGGTTTATCACATCAATAACCTTATTGCAAAAATCAGATGACTATGAGCTAGTTGAGGCCTTATAAGAAGTTGAGGCATTAAAGTTTAATTAATGGGGTAATTGTTAATGTCAAAAATCGCTCAAAAGAACTACTTATTGTTGATGTGGACTTTTAATGTTGGGAACTGAATATTTGCCAAGTATGGTTAGTACTGCCAGAACAACAATACTACTGCCAGAACAACAATACTACTGCTGGAACAAGGTTAGTACTGCTAGTAAAAGTTAATACTGCTGGAAGTTAATGCTGCTGGAACAATGTTAGTACTGCTAGTGAAAGTTAATGCTGCTGGAACGATGTTAGTACTGCTCGTGAAAGTTAATGCTGCTGGAACGATGTTAGTACTGCTCGTGCATAACGAGGTTAATGCTGCTTGTGATCATGATTATGGAATGCGAGAATGTTGGAGATAAAGATGGAATGATTGAAGATAAGCATGAAAGAATATTCTGAAGATCAATTTTGTTTTGATAGTTATCTTGTAATTATTTAGTATAAATAGATGTTGATAGATAGCTATTCGGTACGTGAGAATCAGAATTCGTTTTTGTTTTAGAGAGAATTAACCTCAAGGTTTAGAACCCTATTTCTAGAGAAGTAGAAGTCGTCTTGTTGAGCATGTTCAACAAGATTGAGGTTTGGTTGTAAACTTGTGAGTTGAAATATCGAATACAAACAGATTGTGTTTTCTGATTAGTTGTTCATTGAGTGTGTTTGAATTAAAGTTCTATTCCGCAAGATTCTTTAATTCTGATTTCTAAGTATAATTGTTCTTGTTTGGAATCGATCCTGACAAGTGGTATCAGAGCTTGGTTTTCTTAGAAATCTACAATCATTATGGACAACACAGTTGAATCAAACAGTACTCTTGTTTCAAAGGTTCCCATGCTCAGGCCTAATGAGTTTGACATGTGGAAGATTAAAATCAAGCAGTATATTTTGCTTACTGATTATTCCATCTGGGATATAATAGAGAATGGTCCATGTGCTGAAGGAAAGGTTGGACCAGATGGCAAAAGACCCCCTCCAAAGACTGATGCAGAAAGAAAGGTTAGACAAACAGAGATGAAAGCCTTAAGCACTCTGCTTTTGGCTATTCCCAATGAGTATCAGCACCAATTTCATCACTGCACTGATGCTCAGATTTTATGGAATGCATTGGAAAAGAGATTCACTGGTACCAAGAGCACCAAGAGGAACCAGAAGGCAATTCTTAAGCAACAATATGAAAATTTTACTTCTACAAAGAATGAGTCTATGACTCAAACTTTTGATAGATTTAATAAGTTGATTGGAGAATTGGCTACAGTTGGAGTTCGTATGGAGGCTGATGATGTAAACAGGAAGTTTCTGAGATCATTAGGTGAGGAATGGACAATGTATACTGTGTCCTTCAGACAGAATGACCAGTTAGAAGATAAAGAGCTTGATGATCTTTACAATGATCTTAGGGTATTTGAAGCAGAGGTTGAAGCCAAGAAGAAGCCCTCAGGATATGTGTATAATGCTGCACTCCTATCAGCATCAACTGATTCTACTGCTAACCCTGAATCAGTTAGTACTGCTGGTGGAGTCAATCAGGAGAAGGCCAATGATTCTGTACTAGAAGCTTTCTTTTCTAGTCATGTTAACTCCTCATTAATTAATGATGACTTAGAACAGATTCATGCTGATGATCTTGAGGAGATGGATATCAAGTGGCAGATGGCTATGCTTTCTATGAGGGTGAAGAAGTTTATAAAGAGGACTGGGAGAAACAACTTTTCCCAAAGAAGAGAAGATGGTGCTGGGTTTGACAAGTCTAAGGTGGAATGCTACAAGTGTCATAAGATGGGACACTTTGCCAGAGAATGCAGAGGTGGAGTATCTCAAAACAACCATCAACAAGCTCAGACTGGAAGCTTCAACCAGAACAGAAACTCTGTTCAAGCCCTTGTTTCTCAACAAGGAATGGGATTTGATTGGAGTGATCAAGTTGAAGAGGCAATTCAGAATCATGCACTCATGGAAGAAGTCTCAGATATTCCTACTGAGGTAAAATCTAATCTCTGTTCTCAAGCTTGTATAGACACTGTGAAAAGGTATAGAGATCACAACCAGGGAATGTGTGATGACCTTAAGAGATTAGAAAAGGATAGAAGAGATTATGTAGTGATTGTTGAGAGGTTTGAAGAACAGATTAAGGCTTTTCAAGCCAATGAACTTCAACACTCATATGATACAAACTAATGGAAGTGGGAAAAGAATGGTCTGGAGTTCCAACTGAAAGAGTCTAGGGAGGAATGTGAGAAATTAAAAGGAGAACTTGAGAAAGTAAAACTTGATGTTGAAAAGTTTTCATGTGCTTCTAAAGTCATGGACACCATAATAAATGCTCAAATCCACAGTAAGATGAAACCAGGCATAGGGTACAATGCCACACCCCCACCCTACAACAACACATACATCCCTCCTAGGTCAGACCTGTTAGAAACCAAGGATAGGAAGGACTTACCTGAAGGAGCTACTAAAGTAGATCCATTAGATGAAGTTGTTGGTGAGGATAAAACTGAAAAAGAAGAGTCTAAGAAAAGGAACAAGAATGTTAGTGGTGAGATCCCCTTAGAAAATAACATCAAGACTAATGAGGAAGGTGGAAGTCCCTGGGATAAGAACAATGAGATGAAAAGATCTGAAAAAGGAAAGGGAGTTCATTATACACAGACCACTGTTGTGAATTCCAATACTTGTGAACATTGTTCTTGCAAGAATTCTCAAAAGAATGAGCCCTAAAAACATGATAAAAAGAGGGGAAATCAAAGAAACTTGAATAATCAGTGGGCTCAAAAACAAGGAGTTGATCTGCAAAGGATTAACAGACCAAAACCCTGTTTTATCTGTGGCAAATTGAATCACCTTGCCAAACACTGTTATTTCAATCCTATTAACCAAAGGATAAATTTTCAAAGAACTTTTCAAAAATCAAATGGTTATAGGAAGCCTGTAAGGAACCATGTGGCTAAGAAACAAGATAAATCCATAAGCCACATGAGGAAAAAGACTGAAAAAGAATGTGTCACAATGTGGGTTCCTAAAAGCACTACTGTTAGTACTGCTACCTCAGACAATACTGCTGCTAGCAGTGTTAGTACTGCTAACACTGTTAGTACTTCTTCTAAAGATAATACTGCTTCTAGTGTTAGTACTGCTAACACTGTTAGTACTTCTGCTAGTGTTAGTACTGCTAACACTGTTAGTACTTCTTCTAAAGATAGTACTGCTAACACTGTTTGTGCTGCTAGACCAATCATCTTGACAAAGTACTCCAGTACTGAAATTCCTCAGGTTGAAAAACTTATCCAAACTGAATGTAAGTACTTTGATGAGCAAGGGAGACCCAAGACCACTTTGGCTTGGGTTCCCAATAAAAACTAATTGATTTATATTATGTGCAGGGCAACCAACAGCTCAAGGGGAAGAGCATCTGGCATGTTGATAGTGGTTGCTCCAGGCACATGACAGGTAACATGGTCTGCCTCAAGAATTTCAAAAGAATTGATGGAGGACATGTTGCTTTTGGGAATAATCCTGCAGGAGGTAAGATAAGTGGTAAAGGTGATGTATCAAAAGGTAAGATGACATTTGAGGATGTTTACTATGTTGAGCAATTGAGATACAACCTGTTAAGTGTATCACAGGTCTGTGACAAGAAACATAGTATATTATTTACTGATTCTGAATGCATTATTCTTGCTCCTGGATTCAAAGTAGTTGATGAAAACATGATACTATTGAGAACTCCTAGAAAGGATAATGTGTATTGTTTAGATTTAGAAAGTGTTTCATCTGATTCATCCCTAAACTGTTTGTTATCAAAAGCTTCATTGGATGAATCATCACTTTGGCACAGAAGGATGTGTCACATGAATTTTAAAACAATAAATAAACTTGCTAAAAATAATCTTGTTAGGGGTTTACCATCAAAAGTGTATTCATGTGATGATCATTGTGTTGCGTGTCTCAAAGGCAAACAACACAAAACTTCTCATAAGTCCAAAGAGATAAACACTATCTCAAATCCTCTTCAGTTGTTGCATATGGATCTGTTTGGCCCTATAAATGTCATGAGCATTGGCAAGAAGTCATACTGTTTAGTTATTGTTGATGATTACTCTAGATTTACTTGGGTATATTTTCTGAGAACTAAAGATGAGACAAGTGGACTGATCAAATCTTTTATTCTTAGAATTGAAAACCAATCAAATCAAAAAGTGAAAGTCATTAGATCAGATAATGGGACTGAATTTAAAATTTTTGATCTAAACACCTTTTGTGAGGAAAAAGGAATTGAGAGACAATACAGTGCTCCTAGGACTCCACAACAGAATGGTGTTGCTGAGAGAAGGAATAGGACACTGATTGAGGCTGCTAGATCTCTGTTAGCTGATTCAAAACTTCCCACTACTTTTTGGGCAGAAGCAGTTAATACTGCTTGTTATGTTCAAAACAGAGTTTTAGTAATAAAGCCTAAAAACAAGACACCTTATGAGCTGTTTCAGAAAAAGAAACCATTTATTGGATTTTTCAAACCATTTGGGTGTCCTTGTACAATTCTCAATACCAAATCTCACTTAGGTAAGTTTGATAGCAAAGCAGATGATGGTTTTCTTGTTGGTTACTCATCTCAGAGTAAGGCTTACAGAGTATTTAATACCTCTTCTAGAATAATTGAAGAAAGTGACAATGTCAAATGCAATGAGAACACACCAAATCCTATTGGTTCAGGTCCTGATTGGCTATTTGACATTGATTCACTCACTAATTCTTTGGGTTTCAGTAGTGATGTAAATGCAGGACAAAGGGATGCACCACCATCAGATCACAGAATTCAGTCTGTGATATTTCCACTCCCTACCATTGATCCTGTTGAATCCTGTGAACAAGAAAAGGAAGCTGAACCCATTCAGAATGAAGAAGAGAGAAGAATAGAGGAAAATCAGCCTTCAAGTCCAAATTCCAGAGAATCTGAAGTGACTGAAGAAGCTGAAGAAAATCCAGACTTAAATGAGTCAAATCTGGATGTGAACTTACAAGAGGAATCTGGTCATCCATCAAGAACTCAGAAAAATCATCCTCCTGAGTTGGTAATTGGAGACATTGCTTCTCCCATGATGACTAGGAATCAAAGCAGACTTCAAGAGCTACAAGATCAGCAAAATACAGTTAATACTGTACTCACTTGCTTTCTATCCCAAATTGAGCCCAAAAAGGCTTATGATGCTATGAAAGATTCAAGTTGGATAGAGGCAATGCAAGAGGAGCTGCTACAGTTCAAGCTACAGAATGTTTGGGACTTGGTGGACCTTCCAAAAGGTCATAGGGCAATTGGCACCAAGTGGATTTTCAGAAATAAGAAGGATGAGAGGGGAATTGTGATTAAGAACAAAGCCAGGCTGGTTGCACAAGGGTATACTCAGGAAGAGGGTATAGACTATGAGGAAGTCTTTGCTCCAGTTGCAAGGATTGAGGCAATTAGGTTGTTTCTAGCCTATGCCTCATATATGAAGTTCAAGGTCTACCAGATGGATGTAAAAAGTGCTTTTCTATATGGGACTATAGATGAAGAAGTATATGTCTGTCAACCCCCTGGATTTGAGAATCTATTGTATCCTGACAGAGTGTACAAGTTAAAGAAGGCACTTTATGGTCTACATCAAGCCCCAAGAGCATGGTATGACACCCTGTCTACCTATCTCTTGGAAAATGGATTTGAAAGAGGAATCATTGATAAGACCTTATTCATTAAAAGGAAAAAGAAGGACACCCTACTTGTTCAGATCTATGTGGATGATATTATCTTTGGATCCACAAATGATCACATGTGTAAAGACTTTGAGGAATTAATGCACAAGAGCTTCAAGATGAGTTCCATGGGTGAACTTACTTTCTTCCTTGGGCTTCAGGTGAAACAGAAGAAGGATGGGATTTTCATATGCCAATCCAAATATGTGAAAGACATCTTGGATAAGTTTGGATTATCAGACTCAAAGCCAGCAAGCACACCAATGGAGACACACAAACAGATCACTGCTGATCTTGAGGGGGAGGATGTGGATGTCCATCATTACAGATCAATGATTGGATCACTCATGTATCTCACAGCCTCTAGACCAGATATTATGTTTCCAGTATGTGTATGTGCCAGATTTCAAGTTACACCAAAGCAATCACATCTTCATGCAGTCAAGAGGATATTTAGATACCTAAGAGGGCAACCTAGATTAGGTCTCTGGTATCCTTATGAATCATCCTTTGATTTACTTGCATACTCAGATAGTGACTTGGGTGGAGCTAACATGGATAGGAAGTCTACTTCAGGTGGATGTCAGTTTTTGGGTGCAAGACTAGTATCTTGGCAGTGTAAGAAACAAACCACAATGTCCTTATCTACAACAGAAGCTGAGTATATAGCTGCTGCAAGCTGCTGCTCTCAGGTTCTATGGATACAGAATCAGATGTTGGACTATGGGGTAACATTTCTTCACACTCCAATCTTCATTGACAACAACAGTGCTATTAGCATTGTTAACAATCCAGTCAAACACTAAAAAACAAAGCACATAGAGATCAGGTATCACTTTATTCGAGATTGTAATGAAAAGAAATTAATTCAAGTTGCTAAAGTTCATACCAATGACCAGTTTGCTGATCTATTCACAAAAGCTTTTGATGTGGGTAGATTCACTTTCTTGGTAACAAGTGTGGGCATGATCAACCTTGAATAAAGTCATGATTTTCAGTTTTTATACCTGTATTTCCTTCTATATTTGGTACTTCTAACTCTTTTTCTCAGGATCTTCTGTATGACTCAGATTGACGAGTGCTGAAAAGTGCATGTATAGTTACTACTGCCAGTGGATAGTCACTACTGCCAGTGGATAGTTACTACTGCCAGTGCATAGTTCCTACTGCCAGTACATAGTTACTACTGCCAGTGCATAGTTACTACTGCCAGTGGATAGTTACTACTGCCAGTGCATAGTTACTACTGCCAGTGCATAGTTACTACTGCCAGTGCATAGTTACTACTGCCAGTGCATAGTTACTACTGCTAGTGCACAGTTACTACTGCCGGTCCATAGTTAATACTGCTTCGTACTTAATACTGCATGTGTCGTTAATACTGCTTTAAAAGAAAAATTAGGGCTAATACTGCTATAAATACCACTTTCAGCCCGCCAAAGTTCATAACGTCTCTTTGAATTCTATCCATCTCTCTCTTTTTCTAACTATTCTCTCCCAAGAATCTCTGTTTTTCTGTCAAGATTCCTCAGGTACAATGGAGTTTATCGACGAACACAACGAGATTGCCATGCTCCAGAAGCCAAAACAGTCCACAGGTTTTCACGACATTGTGAATTTCCTCAAGAACACGCATATATCCTATGCCCTAACGGTGACCCCGACAATCTACACCGAGCATCAGAAGCAGTTCTGGGAAAATGCCACCGTGGTGTCTGAAGATGGGCAGAAAATCATCAAAACAAGGGTGTGTGACAAACCCTTGAATGTTACAGAGGAGCTTATTCGCATCACTCTTCGATTGGATGATGCCTCAGGTATGACGTCTATTCCAAATGACGAACTATACTCAACTTTAACGAGAATGGGGTATGAAGGTCCCATTGGAATCTTTAAGTTTTTCAAGTCTAAATTTTCTACACAATGGCGATTCTTTGTTCATACCTTAATGCATTGCATTTCAAAGAAAACTACTGGATGGAGTGAGTTTAGCAGTACCATTGCCTATGCCCTGGTCTGCTTGGCCACTGCCAGGAAGTTTAATTTTTCACAAATGATTTTCAATGATCTTGTGTCAAACCTGGAATCCAAAAAGAGGTTTTATATGTACCCAAGGTTTGTCCAAGCAGTGATTACTAAGGAATTGACGGATTTGCCTCAATTTCCTGAGGTATATGTACCTAAACCCCCTAAAGGAAAGGTCTTCTCAAATATGAGAAGAACTTCCAGGGACTCGAAAGGAGTTGACACTCCATTGTTCTCTACAATGATGGGTGTGTCCCACATACAAGAAGGTATGGCATCAGGGTCAAGGCCCTCATTAGACCAACCCACTGATAGTCAAACCCCACCTTCAATCACCAAAGAAATTCCTCAGTCCATTCTTCAAAGACCCACTCCTCAAATAACCAAAAAGTTTACAAGAAGAAAGGTACACAATGCTCCTTCCCGTGATGTATCTCCTACAAGCCCAAAGCCTTTAAGCCCTCTATTGGAGCACTCTCCAATAGAGAATATCGAAAGGGAAACCACATGGGTGTCTCCCAACCCCAAGAAGGTGCTCACTAAGGAGAAGGTTGAGCATGTGAGTAGCAAGGCTGCCACTACTTCTGCTAGCACAGAGAAGGACAGTGGTAACATAACTAAGACCTTCCTCACGGCAACTCAGAATGAGAAATCATTCAGAGGTCCCAGGTGCCAAGAAACCACGGGGGTAGGCAGTGCTTTTGCTAGGCAAAAGACACCTACTAAAATTTCCAGTGATCCTTTAAAGGAGGTAAAAACTCCTAAACAAGGTGAGGATAGATATACATATGAGGAATTGATGGAAACCATTGCCAATATCAACACATATGTTATAAGTCAGCAAAAGGAGATAGATGGACTCAAGAAAGTGGTCCTATATCAACAAACACAGCTTGAGAAGCATAAGAAGCTGATTACAAAGTTGATGCACAGGAAGAAGAAAGCTCAGTATGTTCTTAAAAGAAGAAACCCCAACAATGATGCTCCCAAAAAGGGGGAGTCAGAAGCTGAACTCAACATGGAGAGTGCACAGGAAAAGGGGGAGAATGAGTGTGTTGAAGAAACTGCAAAAGAAGCAGAAACTGATCATGCAGCAGAAACGGTTAATGCTGCTGAAATTCTGAAAGAAGCAGAAACTGAACCAACAGCAGAAACGGTTAATGCTGCTGAAATTCTGAAAGAAGCAGAAACTGAACCAACAACAGAAACGGTTAATGCTGCTGAAATTCAGAAAGAAGCAGAAATTGAACCAGCAGCAGAAAAGGTTAATGCTGCTGAAAAACAGAAAGCAGCAGAAACCATTCCAAAGGCAGCAGAAACAAAAGAAGCAGCAGAAACCATACAAGAAGCAGTATCTACAAAGGAAGAAGCAGCAGAAACAAAGGAAGCAACAGAAACTAAAAAGCCTACTTTGGAAGAAGTTGAAGTTGCAGAGGCTTTGATTAAAGCCAAACATGACACTCCTAAAAAGCAAGAAGAAACCCTGGGTGAAAAGCTGGTGTCACAGAAAAGAAAAAGAACCAAGTCTATAGCTACCAAGAGTAAATCTGTCAAGAAACCTAGGGTAGAACCAGTGGTAGAAGAAGAAAAAGAAAAGGATGCTCCAGAAAAGAAAGAAGATACAAAGGTTGCTGAAGAAGAAGTAGCAACTCCATCAGGTCAACCAAGTAATGCTCAATGTGATATGTATATCACTATGGTTGATACTGATCCAATCAAAGTTGACCCATTATGTTCCATGCCTCATGAGATCATCTTCTGGGATACATTGATAGAGCAGAGAAAGGAGTACATTAGAATCAAAATAGCAGATGGGAAGTTTGAGGTCTGTTCTACATGGGGAAGACTTATCAGAATATGCTCTAGATCTGACGTAGAGGAGATGTACAAGGTTGGAATGAAGTTGTATGGAAATATGCTGAATGAGAAAGGGATGTCTATCACCAAAATGGTTCTTGAATACCTGTGCCTAATGTTCAAACCAGAAGCAGTTCAGTATATGATAGAAAGAAATTTTCAAGCCATTACCAACTGGATGCTCATTGAAAAATGTGGAGTGTATGTCATCACACTTGACCATACATTTCATGAGTATTATTTGGTGGATGTTGCATACAAGCACAGCAAGAAAAGGTTGAATGGAATGCTACATGCTAAGTTGGCTTGCAACAAGGATTCTGAAATGGGAAGATACTTGGTGAGAAGAATTATCAATCAAAGCCTGGGTTTGAATCCTGATTTATGTGTTCATGATTAGGTTTTGGAAGCATCATCTGAAGAACTTGACTTCTCAACCTAAAAAGTCAAGTTAGGGGGAGATTGTTGGGAACTAAAGATTTGCCAAGTATGGTTAGTACTGCCAGAACAACAATACTACTGCCAGAACAACAATACTACTGCTGGAACAAGGTTAGTACTGCTAGTAAAAGTTAATACTGCTGGAAGTTAATGCTGCTGGAACAATGTTAGTACTGCTAGTGAAAGTTAATGCTGCTGGAACGATGTTAGTACTGCTCGTGAAAGTTAATGCTGCTGGAACAATGTTAGTACTGCTCGTGCATAACGAGGTTAATGCTGCTTGTGATCATGATTATGGAATGCGAGAATGTTGGAGATAAAGATGGAATGATTGAAGATAAGCATGAAAGAATATTCTGAAGATCAATTTTGTTTTGATAGTTATCTTGTAATTATTTAGTATAAATAGATGTTGATAGATAGCTATTCGGTACGTGAGAATCAGAATTCGTTTTTGTTTTAGAGAGAATTAACCTCAAGGTTTAGAACCCTATTTCTAGAGAAGTAGAAGTCGTCTTGTTGAGCCTGTTCAACAAGATTGAGGTTTGGTTGTAAACTTGTGAGTTGAAATATCGAATACAAACAGATTGTGTTTTCTGATTAGTTGTTCATTGAGTGTGTTTGAATTAAAGTTCTATTCCGCAAGATTCTTTAATTCTGATTTCTAAGTATAATTGTTCTTGTTTGGAATCGATCCTGACATTTAACAACTAAAGAAACGTATCTCAAGACCAAGCAACACAATCGCAAGAAAAAATAAGTAAAACAAGAGATTTGGTGACGCGAAAACCCCCAAAACAAGGGGAAAAACCGCGGTCGACTTGTGATAGTCGACGGTGCACTATAGTTGCCAATCAGGGGCGAAAGTACTTTTGTAACAGGTGTTTTGTGTACAACAGATTACAAATAAGTGTAAAAATAAACTTAGTCGTATGTAAATGACGTGTGTCGTGTGGAAACTGTAATATCCGAGACCGAAATTTAAGGAGTTTCAAGTCTTTTGGGAAAGTTTAATAAAAAACTGAATGTTGAGGGACTATTTGGTTAATTTATGTTAGGGTATAAAAGCCCAAATGATTGGCACTAAACCCTAGAGAGACCATTTCATTTGTGTTTGGCGGCTAAGAGAGAATAGAAGGAAGAGAAAGATTTTTTTGGGGTCCTTGTGAATTGAAGAAGAAGATCTTCATTCTTTGAAAATCGGAAAAAGGGGTGGAGTGAGATTCGTTTTCTGCAGAGAATCCATCAGGTAATTCCTAATCTATAACCCTACTTTTGATTGTTGGTTGGATTGTTGAGTTTGAGAGTTCTTGACTTGAAAGTTATTAATGAGACTCTAAGAGAAGATTTAATCACCATAATTCGTGTTTAAATAGCAAGGAATGGTTTTAGAATGTTTATACAAGTATTTATCGTGTCATCGTTTCGATTAAAGGGCGTTTAACAAGAATTTAGCATCTAAACTCATTCCAGCGCCTTACCCGGAAAGTTTCAGTGATGAAGGTTGCCAAGTAAGTATCCGGTAAGTGTAAGTATCCGGTAAGTATAAGTATCCGGTAAGTGTAAGTATCCGGTAAGTGTAAGTATCCGGTAAGTGGGAAGTACCCGGGATTTGGTGATGTCCGGAATGTTGTGTCCGGAATGTTGTGTCATTAAAGTTTCAGTGATGAAGGTTGCCAAGTAAGTATCCGGTAAGTGTAAGTATCCGGTAAGTATAAGTATCCGGTAAGTGTAAGTATCCGGTAAGTGTAAGTATCCGGTAAGTGGGAAGTACCCGGGATTTGGTGATGTCCGGAATGTTGTGTCATCCGGAAAGCGTAGTGTTATCCGGGATGTTGTGTCGTCCGAAAAGTGGGGCTGTCCGAAAAGGGGTTGTGTCCGGAAAGATGGATGTTTAGCTTATGTTTTGCCTATTCATTCAGGGAAATCGATTGGGAGTCGGGAACAGACTAGAAAAGAGAAGTACGAGCATCATGTGAGTTTTCTAACTAAAATGCGTGACTTTTAATGTGTTATCTAAAGTAAGACATGATGAGTAATGCCATGTTATTTTATTAATGCGTTATCTAATTGAAAGTTGTTTAAAGCTTTATATGTGGAGTGTATGCATACATTGATTTTGATGTAAATTGACTAAGTCGGGGGGTGGCCCGCCAGCTCATGCCGGGGGGTGTTCCCGTTTATGCCAAGGGAGGTGTGACCCTGTAAGGCAGCATGAGACTGACTCGTTGCCACCTTAGGGTGACTTCAGGGTGTCAATTTATGAGGGGCGGATCTATATCCGAAACGATTTTATCTGAACAGTTTTATGAACGATTTATATTGAAAATGGTAATCTGTTTTAAATGCTTTGATAATTGTTAAGAGGGACTCACTAGACCTCATGGTCTAACCCTCGCATTTTCAAATTAAAACCTTTTCAGGGAAGCAAGTAACGAAAGGCTCTGGCAAATGAGCAGGGCGGTTAGCAAGGAAGCTTGGTAGTGTAGTGACACTATTATCTAGTTTAGACGTTATTCTCAGTTGTGTAGGTTGATTCCGCCAATCAGATTTGTTATGATGTAAGAAATTTTGGGACCCGATTTTGGGATGTTTCATTTATATGAATTGCATGTTTTATTTTAGACTGGGTCGTTACAGAAACCGTGCGAAAAAGGTTGTTGTCGTGCGGTTCGAACTGCTGTCGTGCGAAGGTTGCCTTAGCGATATTTGTTCGAATGCTCTGTAGATTGCTGTGTTTTTATGTGTATTTGCTTAGAAAGTAGATGGAGCAGATGTAAATCAGATTCTCTTCCCTTTGGTTGCACCACAGACCTTTATATAGCTTTCGCTGGTCATTAAATGTGTCTTTATGGCGTGCTTCGTAACCGCTGTCGGGCTTTAAATGCCATTGATGACTCGTCCGTTACTGGCCGTTTGCACCATGAATGCCCGTGGACCTGCATTAATGAACCAAAGAAACGGGTGTTGACTGTTAACAGTTAGTATAATCGTACGACCGTCTTAAGTCAGCATAAAATACACGACCGAGTATACGTCTGTAAACAACTTGTAAGACCTGATCTTAATATGAGAGTGGTCTTAGGGAAATGTTATTTGGGTTTTCTAGCGTCGGTCGTGAGGTGTTATTTTTTACCCAAACAGTAATATAGTAATTTTAGCTAAAAAAATTATTTTCTCACATAGAGTTGGTAATATTTTTGTTGGGGGCAACCGACAAATGCCCACTACCTCAACCTAAATTCACCCATGTTATGTATCTTTTCTTTTCTCTGTGTTTACATTTGTTTATTTTATTTATTTATTTTTATTTAGAGCCGATGATGATAAATATTGTGTTTTGATTGTTAGACGATCATTTTTAGGTTAAATGTTGGACTGTAGAAAATGGTCACTTTGTTGTCGCTATAGTGGATGACGTAAATTCAAGGACAACCGAAAAATATTATTTTTTTTGTATGTATTCTTTTGCTTACTTTAGCTACATTATGACATTATTGAAGGTCAAACTTTAGAGGCCGAGAAGATGAAAAGAAGACAGAAGCAAAACCCAACCTTTGTTTACTTAAAAAATGGCTACCAAACTGCGACGATGGTGGACCGTTTCGTTCCTTCATCATAGTGTAAAAAGTTATAGTATAGGGTAGTGAAAGTGTCATTGTATCAATTCATTGTGTGTCACCGTGTATATTTTGAAACTACAATGAGGACACAAGTTTTCTATGGTAGAGTTGGTTTGCAAGGTTTTTCTTCCACTCGAGACTCGAGTTTGAATCCCATTAGTGTCATTTTCTTTGTTTTTAGCTTTTAATTTTAGATTTAGTGTATCTGGAAAAAAAAATTGCAATAAAAGACTAGTACACATGACCTCACATATGAAAAACAATGAACTAACAAACAGACCAATGATGATTTTGTGAAGAATATCCTTATATTTATTTCTTATAGTCAAATAGTGTCACTACTTGAAAATATTTATGGGTCCGCCGCTCCTACCCAAAAGCTTAAAGAAGAGAAAACAAAGTTTAAGCTTTCATGAAAGAGTGGAAAAAAAAACTGACCCTTAGGTAACTAATGTTTAAGCTCTTTGAACAAACCTTACGGGTAAATGCCTTCATCAACTTTTTCATCGTGCATTATAGATAGAGGCATTGGAATTTCATTTTGAAGGGATTCTCCATCAACTTGCCAAGATGAATCTTTGTGGATTTACATACGCCATCAAGGTTAGATACGTAGTATAACATAAATAATAATACATACAAATTGTTTGGCTTTCTTTTTTACGTACTTGCTCTTCTTGTGTAATTCCAGATATGGATCTTGGAGATGTTTCCCGCAGCCTGTCAATATTTCAACAAGCGCACCGACAGATTACATAGGGGAACCCGTTGGGACCGGGGTCTTTCCCTAAATAGGCAGACTTGGCTTGAATTCTTCAGCCAATCTAGACATGTAAGTTCTTTTACTATGTTTACAATGTTGCATACGTTAGTCCCGCTTATTAATTTTTTTGTGTTTTACCATATATTTAGCCGCCGCTTACACCTTTCGAAAACCTTCTGCCTCCTGCCTACGAGGGACACGCCTTGGTACAGAAACAGCGAGGCCTTTTTTGATAGAGAGGCGGCAAGGGTTCGACGTCCCTCTCCTTCCCCATCTGGGTCTAGTTCCTCATCTGACGAAGATGAGGAAGACGACGCGAGGCCCCCTTCCGATCGATATCAGCCGCCCCCTTTCGATCGATATGAGGCGCCCCCTTCCTCCTCCCATCAAGATCCGACTTCCACCGAGCCATCTTATGGCACTTTACACGAGCTGTGGGACTACGTTCGGGGGCCTATGGACACACATGTTCAAGATCTGGAGGATTTCATCAGACAGTTTCGCTCTGTAAATGTTAGTGTTTAACTTAATTTTTCGGCCACGATCTTTTAGTTTGTATATTAATATTACGTTCTAAATTTGTTTTAGCTGTCGAGAACGACGTCGATCCCCGCTCCATTCGGACAGGGGGCACATGTGACGTTTGGCACCACATCCTATCCGTCATTCCCTGAGAGTGTAAGTCACACTGAGTAACCATTATAGTTATATGCTAGTTCCTAAATTTGTAACTCTTATAATGATCAATGTCACGCAGGTCGGGATGTCGGGTGCAGAGGGATACACATCCCAAATGCCGTCGTTCGGCACCACATCCTATTCGTCAATCTCGGAGAGTGTAAGTCACACTGAGTAACCATTATAGTTATATGTTAGTTCCTAAATTTGTAACTCTTATAATGATCAATGCCACGCAGGTCGGGATGTCGGGTGCAGGGGGATACACATCCCAAATGCCGCCGTTCGGCACCACATCCTATTCGTCAATCCCGGAGAGTGTAAGTCACACTGAGTAACCATTATAGTTATATGTTAGTTCCTAAATTTGTAACTCTTATAATGATCAATGTCACGCAGGTCGGGATGTCGGGTGCAGGGGGATACACATCCCAAATGCCGCCGTTCGACACCACATCCTATTCGTTAATCCCGGAGAGTGTAAGTCACACTGAGTAACCATTATAGTTATATGTTAGTTCCTAAATTTGTAACTCTTATAATGATCAATGTCACGCAGGTCGGGATGTCGGGTGCAGGGGGATACACATCCCAAATGCCGCCGTTCGGCACCATATCATTCACGGACCTCCTTGGCCTATCGGACGCAGACTATTACAGGCCAGAAATGCCGGGGTCGTCGTACGTCACACCGCCAGCTTCCACGCATACTGTAAGTTATTTTGGTAGTTTTGGTTTAATTGTGAACATGATGAAATTGTACTTAAAATATCTAATAACATAATTTTCAGTCGATGGGGTCGGAACAGCACTTCTGTCAGCCGGAAATTTTCGAGGACCACTTCTCGGAGCCGGAAGATGACCCGATCGATGTTGTAGATCCACAGGCAGAGGTGGAAAGCCCGTCTAGGCCGGTTCGGGAGACTAAACGTTCACGCTTTTGGGGTACCCGATGGACACGGCAAAAATCTACCACACCACCCCTCAAAAGAAAGCAAAGGAAGCAGGAAAGAAAGCTGGAAAGAAGGGGGGAAGAAGGGGGGAAAGAAAGCGGGAAAGGGAAAGATGGCTTCACCGGAGCATCTTTCGGCCTCGGATATATTGAACTGTTGATCCAAACCCTCAGTGATTTGATAATGACCCTATCTTAAATACTTAGTGAAAATTGTAAGTAAACAATATGTATCAGAGTTTCACTATCGCTGATAAGTACTAAGATCTTACAGTACTGCTGATAGGAACTCTCGCACTTTTAGATTAAACATTCAGCGAACACTGCTCACCATATCGCTGAGTCTGTTCAGTCCTTATGGTGATCGCTGATAAGTTAGTTGTTTACTTATGATCCCTGAAGACAAGATTCACGTCAACAAAGGTTCTACGCTGAAGTCGAAGATCAAGCTCAAGAACCAGCGACAAGTCTCCTAATGAACTGATGCGGATCAGCGAAGACTCAGATTTGTCCACTCAACGTGAAGTATCAAGTACAAGACTTCAGCTATCGCTGAACTTTATCATTCGCTGAATAGTAAATGATAATCGCTGAATCAACGAAAGCTGATCATGAAGTCCTCTGTACAAAGTACTTTTGTCTTAACCTCCCTTGCACGCCACTGTACGAAATGTCAGAAAAGAACCTCCGAAAATCTGAAATCGTACAACCACTCTGATACTACACTGTTCATTCATGCGGCTACTAAGGTTGTCAACAAAGGTCAATGACATGCAACCAATCCGCTGATGACACGTGTAAAGTGTATACTGAATTGCATTAAATGCATGCAGTATATAAAGAGATGAACTCACTTCATTTGAAGTAACTTGCTAACTCTGGACAAGTTCAAATCTCTCAAGATAGGATTTTATTAGTAATCTCCTTATCTTTCTTAGTGCAAGAAAACCTTAGTGTTCCAACTTGTTTAGATTTAGGTTTATCCTTAATCTTGTTTCCGCAACAAGCTGTAAATTGTTAATGATTTATCAATAAACAATTTAGAAAAGTAAAATAGTGTGTTTGTATTCAACCCCCCCCCCCCCTTTCTACAAACTTGTTTAAGCCTTTCGGGGCCAACAAGTGGTATCAGAGCAGATTTGTTTAATCTCATAAACAAGATCTAATCTAAGATATTTCTCTTCCTTGCTATTATCTGATAATGGCCAACTCAAACACAAACACTCACTATATCGACAATGGTTCTCTTGCAAAACCCCCTAGATTTTCCAGAGACAACTTCAACTTGTGGAAAAATAGGATGACACTCTTCTTAGAAGGTGTAGACCCTACTATACCTTACTATCTTGAAAACGGTCCACACATCCCTGTAACGATTGATCCTGCCGTTCCAGCCACTGCAACTAGAGCTGCTATTCCAGAAAGGCTGATTCCAAAGGAAATCCATCATTGGACCGATGAAGACAAGAAGAAAGTGGCTATAGATACAAAAGCCAGATCCATACTATCCATGGCCCTTCCTGACGAAGTCTACCATTCCGTCATGAACCTGAAATCCTCAAAAGCCATGTGGGACACAATATGTGTTCAGTATGAAGGAACGTCTGAAGTCCAGGATTCAAGAAAGATCAACCTGGTAAGACAATACGAAAGTTTCATCTCTGGTAAGAATGAAACTCTCTCTGAAGTACATCAACGTTTTAATTGCTTAATTATAGATCTTAAAACGGTTGGTAAGGAATATTCTAACTTTGAAGTTCTGACAAAGTTTTTAGAATGTTTACCTGAAAGCTGGGACAATTATTCCATGTGTCTCAAGCTGTCAAATGATCTAAGATCAATGACACTTGCTACCTTATATGGCACATTGCTGAATCATGAGCAATCTAGCCATCTTAAGAAGAATCTTGTAAAAGATTCCAAAAGCACCCCTGTTGCTTTAATCTCAGAGGAACCTTCTACTCAGCGACCCATGGTCACTATCACTGAGTTAGAAAGTAACTCTGAAAGATCATCAGATTCTGATTCTTCAGATGATGAATCCTTGGCTCTCCTAACTAAAAAGTTCAGGAGATTCGCCAAGAAGAAAATGTTTAGAAAGAACAAAACTCTTTCTATAGCTGACAAGCCTAAGTCATCAGCTTTTGTTGATAAGGCTACTGCTACTTGTTTTAACTGCGAAAAGACAGGTCATTTCGCTAACGAGTGCAGGTCAAAGAAAATCATGAGACCTTCAGCCTTTACAAAGAAATCCTTTGTTCCAAGGAATAAAGACGACAAATACTTAAAGCTGAAGGAGAAGTATGCAAAGCTGAAAAGCTTTAAGAAGAAGGGAAAAGGCCTAATGGCTGACTATGATTGGGCTGCTTCTGATGAAGAAGCCTCATCATCTGATTCTGAAGATGATGAAGCAAATCAATGTCTCATGGCCAAGATTGAAGAAGAGGAAGAAAGTTCAAACATTCCCTCCACTTCAACATCTGCCATTCAGGTATCACCCTCCTTCTTTACCAATATTGTAAATATTGATGAAGCTGATAGTCTCCGTAAAATCGAACTACTGACTAGAAGTTTATACGAAGCCATGAACGGCAAAGCTGTGGTTGAAAACCAAAATCTTGATCTCGCTGAAAAGCTTAAAAATTGCCACCTTCAAATAGAAAAGCTTTCTAAATTTGAAGAAGATTTTAAAGATCAAGTCCATTTAAATCAGCTAGTCAAAATTGAACGAGCGGAAGCTATCGCTGCATTAAAAGCTGAACAAGCTACTGTTGAAGGATGGTGTAATTCTTCAACAAAGATCACTGAGATAATTAAGGCTCAGATTCCTCTGAGTGATAAACGTGGTCTGGGTTATAAATATGATACTCCAATACCAACCACTGAACGTTCAATGCTCAAATTTGGAACGTTCGTATCCTCAGTAGCTGACACTTCTTCATCTCAGTACTCCTCGTCGATTACACCAATCCCTGAGGAAACTCCTACCTCCTCAAAAGGTAAGGAGAAAATGGTTTATTCAAAACCTACCTCTGTCTCTAAAGATAAAGGTAAAGGAATTGTAATTTATCAAAATCCTCAGAAGGGTACTTTAGTACCTAAGCTGAATGCTTCCAAAGCCTTAGTGATTCATTCATCTGGTTCTAGAAATCAGACCTCTGGATCAGTTCAGCGACCTACTCCTAGACTCAGAGTAGATATCCTTGGTAAGAAATCTGAAGAACTGAATGTTCGTCCTATTTCAAAAACCAATAGTGTACTTGGTGCTGGCACTTCTAATTCCAAATTAAAAGCTCAGCACACAAGTGGTCCTAGAACTAATTTTAGTTATAGGAAATGTTATCACTGTGGACTTACCGATCATATTGCAAGTAAGTGTCCCACAGCCACCAAAGCTGATAAGATAGCTAAGGTGAAGATAGCACCCAAGAAGACCAAACCAGTTGCAAGTCAGGTCAAGGTGACTCCTACCGCTGAGGTCAAGAAATTGACCAAAGTGAAGAAAGACAAAGCTGAATCTTCAAATGCTGCGAAGACTGCTGAACCCATTCCAACCACTTCCACTGACAAACGCGTATACATGGTGAAGTGGGTACCCAAGCAAAACTAATCTTCCTTTGCATTGCAGGTTAAGAAGGGTATCTGGTATCTCGATAGCGGATGCTCTAGACACATGACTGGAAAGAAAAGCCTGCTCGCTGAATACAAGGAAGAGAAGGGTCCCTCTGTGACTTTCGGTGGAAATGGAAAAGGACACACCCGAGGGTATGGTGTACTTTCAAATGGTACAACATCCTTCAGAAGAGTCGCATATGTTGAAGGGCTGAAGCATAATCTTTTGAGCATCAGTCAGCTTTGCGACATGGATAACAAAGTGATTTTCACTAAGGAATCCTGCTTTGTCTCTGACAAAAAGGAGAAGATAGCTCTCAGCGGTTATCGTTTGGAAAATGTTTACGTTATAAACATGGACTCAACAACCACTGAGAACTCCTATTTCTTCTCAAAGGCATCTTCTGATGTCAACTGGCTATGGCACAAGAGGCTTTCACATCTCAACTTCAAGACACTGAATACTCTTTCATCCAAAGAGTTAGTCACTGGTCTACCTCAACATTCATACGCCAAAGAATCCTTATGTTCAGCGTGTGAAAAAGGGAAGCAGACCAAGGCAAGCTTTAAGTCCAAGCAAGTTTCCTCAGTGTCATCTCCTCTTCAACTACTCCATATGGATTTGTTTGGCCCAGTTAACAAACAATCCATCGCTGGAAAGAAATATACGCTGGTCATAGTTGATGAATTCTCTCGTTACACATGGGTAATGTTTCTCCGTTCTAAGAGTGACACCCCTGAAGAACTCATCACCTTTGTTCGGAAGATGGAAACTCTGAACAATATGACTGTTCGCTCAATAAGGAGTGATCATGGAACTGAATTCAAAAACAGTTCTCTTGATTCCTTCCTTGAGAGCAAGGGTATTTCTCACAACTTTTCGTCAGTGAGAACACCACAACAAAAAAGAGTCGCTGAAAGAAGAAATAGAACAATTATTGAAGCTGCACGTTCAATGCTCAGCGATTCTCACCTGCCTACTCAGTTTTGGGCAGAAGCTGTCAACACGGCTTGTTTTACGCAAAACAGGTCGCTGATAGTCAAAAGATTCAAAAAGACAGCCTATGAACTTTTTCATGGAAGAAAGCCTTCAATCAGCTTTCTTCACATCTTTGGTTGTCAGTGTTTCATACTGAACAACAGAGATGCCCTTGGAAAGTTTGATCCTAAGGCTGATGATGGAATCTTTCTTGGATACTCCTCAGTTTCCAAAGCCTTCAGAGTCTTCAACCGAAGAAGACAAACTGTAGAAGAAACTATTCACGTCACGTTTGACGAATCCCGTTCAGCGAACTCTAAACCGAACGCTGATACAGAAGAACTGAATCAATGGATGTTTTCTCATCTTTGTGATTCAGAAGATGTTCCCACTACTCATACTCATACAACTGAAAATGATGGTCCTACTATCATTCCCAATATGCAGAATAGTGAAGCTGAAACATCTTGGGTCTCATCTGTTCCTATAAATACTATACCCGCTGTTGATCCAAATGTCTCAGAAATTCCATCTATTTCTCAGCAATCAGTGAATGAAGTAACAAATGCAAGCATTCCTCTCTTAGCTGATTATCCAGAAGTAGCTGAAGCCTCATCTTCAGTTTCTCCAGTTCAGACTGAGTCAGCGACGTATGCTCCGGCTCAGCGATAGACTGTAAATCACCCAATCGATCAAATTCTTGGTGATCCCAACGCTGGTATTCAGACTCGTAGAAGTGCAGGTAATATTTGTTTATTTGTTAACTTTATTTCTCTAACTGAACCAAAGAAAATAGATGATGCCCTCAGAGATCCAAACTGGGTCAGCGCTATGCAAGAAGAGCTGACTGAATTCGAAAGAAACAAAGTTTGGAAACTTGTTCGGAGACCAACTGACAAAACAGTGATAGGCACTAAGTGGGTCTATCGAAACAAGTTGGACGAACATGGTACTGTAACTCGCAACAAAACTCGTCTTGTTGCTCAGGGATACAGACAAGAGGAAGGTATAGATTATGACGAAACTTTTGCTCCTGTAGCAAGACTTGAATCTATTCGTCTTTTCTTAGCATATGCTGTACACAAAAACTTCACTGTACATCAAATGGATGTTAAGTCAGCGTTTCTAAATGGAAAGCTAAATGAAGAAGTTTATGTGGAACAACCTCCAGGATTCTCAGATCCTAAGCGTCCAGGTTATGTTTATAAGCTGGATAAGGCACTTTATGGCTTGAAGCAAGCTCCTCGTGCATGGTATGACACTCTTTCCACTTATCTCCACCTTGAAAAATTTGAGAGAGGTAAGATTGACAAAACTTTGTTTTTTAGAAAAATAAAAGGTCATATCATTTTAGTTCAAATATATGTTGATGACATTATATTTGGTTCTACTAACCCTGAGCTTTGTACTCGTTTCGCTGATAGAATGAAAGATGAGTATAAAATGAGTATGATGGGTGAACTAACATATTTCCTTGGTCTTCAGATTAAGCAAACTGAAAAAGGAACTATTATAAATCAGGGAAAGTATGTTAAAGATATGCTGAAAAAATTCGACTTAACTGAAAGTTCAGCTATGAAAACCCCTATGGCACCACCGCTGATACTTGATAAGGACACAAAGGGTGTTCCTGTCAATGTCACGCTGTACCGTGGGATGATCGGCTCACTACTGTATCTTACAGCTAGCCGACCCGATATTATGTTTGCAACATGTCTGTGCGCACGATATCAAGCTGAACCTAAGATATCTCATATGAAAGCTGTAAAGCGAATCTTTCGATATCTTAAGGGTACAGCGAATCTAGGTCTTTGGTATCCCAAAGATTCAGGATTCGATCTAACCGCCTATTCAGACAGTGATTTTGCAGGTTGCAAAATGGATAGGAAAAGCACCACAGAAGGATGTCAGCTCCTGGGTGGAAAGCTGGTAAGTTGGACAAGTAAGAAGCAAAACTCAGTGTCCACTTCCACAGCTGAAGCTGAGTATGTAGCCGCTGGAAGCTGCTGTTCTCAAGTCTTGTGGATGAGAAATCAACTACTAGACTATGATCTTCAGCTCTCCAAAATTCCAATCTATTGCGACAGCACAAGTGCCATCGCTATAGCAAACAATCCAGTGCTACACTCAAAGACAAAACACATAGAAATCAGATATCATTTTATCAGAGATCATGTGATGAATGGTGATATAGAACTTCATTTTATCTCAACTGATTATCAGTTAGCTGATTTGTTTACCAAACCTCTTGATGAGACAAGATTCAACTTTCTCATCAGCGAGCTTGGAATGCTGAACTTTGAAGGATAAATCTTCAGCGGTTCACATTTAATCAGCGATACGTTTATACATTCTTGTATAGGCTCTGGATAAAATAAACTTGTACAATCCATTTCTTCATCTTCTCTCTGAATAAATTGGGTTAAACTGATATCAAGGTATGTTTTCTCTGACAAAACGCATGAAAATGCAAGATTTCAAATTCTTTCATCGCTGAATATCTCTTCCTTAACAGCGATATTTTGAAATTTCTTAAAACCCTCACTGATATTTCTATTCAGTGCTTCATATTTTCCAAAGAGTCCCTGAGTTTTTCTTTCAAAACCTCAGAGACAACGAAAGAATGTGGAAGGACAGTTGTGACGTCATTGCAACGGATAACACCAGGCACGCTCTTTTTCTGACACACGTTTGCACGTTTCGTTGTCTATCCAATCAAATGCAAACACGTGTCCGTGTCATGATGAAAAACTTTCCCGCTCAAGTTTTTCTCTCTCTACTCTCTTCCTATATAAACACTCTCAAAGTTTATATTTGTCTTTTACGCGAATCAATCTTTCTCCGCAAGAAAAGAACACTGTTGCATTTTGTGCTCTAAATCTTCAAGAACTGTTCATCATCTTCTTCATCAAACTCAAGGTTAATATGTTCTTATCTATTATCAAATGCGAATAACTTGTTTTCGATCTTATCATTGTTTTACACAAGATCAAACAAAAGAACTCAAAAATAAAATCATTTTCTTTCATGGTTTTATAAACACAACCATTTCATGGTTGTTCTTCAAGTTTTAAATCTAAAATCTTAAACTTGTTCTTCTTTCGTATCCATTTTTTTAAAACTGGAATACAAGGCTTATAGGTGTTATATTCGTTTTTTTTTTTTTTAAAAAAAACAAGAAAAACCCTAATCTTCATTAAGACTTTTTGTCTGAATGAAATGGACAAAATTCGAAGAATCTTAATGGAAATTTTCTTTCCACATTAAGATATTTCTTATTTGTTAACATCTTTGGTTGAACTGATAATACAGTGAAATGGCAACTTCAAAGCTGAATGTTACCGTTGAGTCCATCTCCGCTGATTCTGAGGAACTGGAAATCACCAAAGCTCCTCAGGTTAAGTTTGAGCTGGATCAACTAGACTGGACAAAGGCAAACAACCTTTCAGCGCTTCTCGAGTTTCCTCCTCGGAAGCAGGTATCCCATCTAGACGACGCTGTAAATTTTTTGAAGAATAGCCCCATCTACACAGCACTGACAATCACACCTCCTGCCAGTCAGCGTCTATTATCCCAATTCTGGTATTCTGCCAGACACACTAACCTACCCTCGGCCAAAGATCCATCTAAAACCATCGACTGCATACTCAGCGATACTGAGTATGGCACCATCAAGATAACCCCCGCAATAATCCGCAAAGCTCTGAAATTCCCTAACGCTACCTCAGAAAATCCTTTCATTCCATTTCCTGACCACAAGAAGCACGCTGACAGGGAAGAAATCATTGCTTTCCTTGATGCGATGGGTTACATCTGGGAGACTGGAAGAGACAAGCTACCTGAGAAGAAGCTGACGCTGATAAAGAAATCCAAGATGCCCAGCGAGATGAACTTCATCTTCGCTCACCTGATCAGCTGCATGACAGCGAAATCCGGATCTTCTAATCAAGCCGCTCAACCTCAGCAGGCCATGGGTTACGCACTGCTGAAAGGTCTCAACATTGACTGGGCCTCCATCATCTATGAAGACCTCATTCAACGTGTTGATTCTGCCGCTGACCGACCAGCATGGGTTCCTTACCCACGATTCATCAGCGTCATCTTTCAATATGGCCTGAAGGACAGCTATCCTGAAGAGGGTGATCTGAAACTCTCTCAGATTGGCCCTAAAGTTCTCGACTTCAAGCCTGTCGCCAACGAGGTACGTCTCTCTACCCTTCTCACTCTACTTAATTCTCCGCTTTCTGTGGCTCCTTCAGCGACTATACCCCTCGCTGATTACCAGGCCACAAAATCCATTCCTTCTAAGAAAAGGAAACAATCTCTTACCCCTCTTGATTCCAAAAGGATCAAGAAAACCAAGGAGCAACCCTAGCAACTCCATGCTGAAGACTCCTCAGCTCATTCTGAAGAGCTGAAGGACAGTTCCGTGGTACGCTCTGCCACACCAATTCAAGCCATCCCTTCTAAACCTACTTCAGCGTCTTTAAACGCTGAGGTTAGAACTTTGGAATCTACCCAACCTTCGTCAGTCTCTCAAAAGACTGATGAAGTACTTCTCAGCGAATCCAACGCTGAACTTGAAACCCAACCCCAATTCTTATCCTTCGCTCCTCCCTCTACTTCTTTGGACACTCCTCCAGTCAAAACTGGAGATGCCATCATTCAAGAAGCCGTTGAAGCTTCTCAGCGAATGACGAAGAAAGGACCTGCAGAGATCTCCATCCCTCACGGAACTTTTGAGGGAGATATGGAACACTATGGAGGGACTCGAAACTTTGATGAGTTCGTCAACGCTCCTGCAGGTACAGATCCCACCTTAAACACTGTAACTAAACCTGAAACTTCTGAGCTTTCCTTTGTTCACAAGTACTTATATGTTACAAGTCCTTATTTGGGAGACATCAACCAGTCTCTGAAGTCTATGGAGATGAAACTTACGGATCTCACCACCGGTCTATCAAATAACTCTACAGCTGTAACAAACGCTAGAGAGAATCTGACGAAGCTGACTACTGTGGTGGAAAAGAAGGCCTCCTCTGATGACATCAAAGACCTTGATAAAACTCTCGCCGACTTTGCCAAATTGCTCTCCGACATCTACACTGACTACACCAACCTCAAATCATCAGTTTCCACCATTTCCAGCTAGGTTACAACGCTGAAGAAATCGGTTGGTACACTCGAAGGTGATATGTCAGTGGTCAAGACCGACTTGGGCTCAGTGAAGACCGATCTTAGTTCTGTCAAGACAATGATCGAGACGCTGGTGAACAAGGCAAATAATCCAGCTCCTGCTCCGGCCCCTGCACCTGTTTTGGACTCATTCACCGCAGAGGATCGCCAAGAGCTGAAGAAAATCACGCCTGCTATTTCTGGCCTAGAAGACAGAATAGCTAAGCTTGAAGGTTGTGTGAAAGTCTCTGGCCAAGAAGACAGAGACAACACCAATGCTGAGTCTACCCATTCCTCCCCCGCCCATCATGAGAAAGAGGGGGAGAAGAGTGCTGAACAGGAGAAGAGCGCGGAAGATCAAAATAAGAGCGCTGAAGACCTTTCCCATGATGAATCTATCAGGGGAGAGGGTAATGAAGATCGGATTACTGGACCTCAGGGAGATGAAAACCCTGAGGGAACCGAGAACCTCGCCTCTGTATCTGAGGGGGAGCAACTCGAAGAAGATGCTGAGGAATCTGAAGCAGAAGAAGACGAAGACATCGACATCCCTGAAGCTGAACCATCCTCCTCTCCAAGGAACGATGATGATGATGATGAAGATGACGATGATTTCTTTGTTGTCAAACCTGCTCCTCGAACCAAAGCTCTTAAAGGTATTTCAATAAAAGAACCTTCAGGGGAGAAGACAAAGACAAAGCACTCAGCCTCTGGCGCTGAGAAAAGCAAAGACAAAGGCATCGCTGAAGATGATAATCTGGCGATCCTACTTGCAAAGCCGATTTGTCAGGTACACTAAACTTATTTTTCCTTCCCTAATCATCTCTGAAAAATCAGTTATCCATTCCACAAACACCATACACATCCACATTTTTTTCTATCTTTTCTAACCAAGTTCTTCTACCCAGTTCTTATTTGTAAGATCGCTGCGTTTCAGCTAGTCCTCTCCCCTGTTTGAGGATATCGCTGAAAGATCTTCTATTGCGACCTCACCAATAATTCCAGCTACCGCTGAAGACATAATCCCAGTCTTAGATTTAATCTCTGAGACTGATGAATCAGAAGAACAACCTCTCTCGCACAGAAACAGACCTTCCTCAGTTCCTCAAAAGAGGAGAGAAGAAATGATAAAGCGATTCGAGGATCAGCGAATCATCCTAAGGCGCGATCAACTACCTTCAGTTCCTCCTAAGTTCAGAATTTCAAAAGCTGAATACCAGGATCATCTCAGAGCTGAACGCCTCATCGCTGAAAGGAAGGAAGCTGAAGATAAAGACAGAGAATACGCCATCAAGCTCACTCAAGAATCTGTCAAAGACCCCAAGCTGAAGCGTATTCCCATTCAAATCCAACGAAAGCTTTGGGAACAAGCCCAGAAGATCGTGGAAAAGAAAGCTGAAGTTTCTCAGACCACCCTGATCTGGTGTAAAGAGAAAATCCACTTCAGATATCGTCCAGCGAAGATCAACAAGGTATTCATCTCTAGAAGAACCTCCATCGGAGTACCTATTGTTGACATCAAACTGTTCAGAGAAGATGACTCATCTGAAACCTTTCGTGCTGACACTGTAAAAAGGTATGGTCTCTCTGAATGGCTGGAGATGAGGTTAGCTATCCAACCATCAAAATCTAAGTACAAGGATCATTTCGAAAAGCTGATAAACAGACAGATCGATTTGATATCTTCTTGTGTGGATATTCCTCCTGTTCCTGATCTAAAGCCGAAAAGAAAAAAGGGCTCTCCAAGGAAGAAACGTCAAGATTCAAACTCAGGTCCTGTCATACGAAATGAAACTGGAATTGGTTTCTCTCGCGCTGAAGTACTTGGTCCTGATCCTGATCTATCTGCCCTTGACATCTCTTTGCCACCATGTGAACTTTTCGTCCCTGGTAAAGTCATCAGTAATCCTTATGGAATATTCTTTCTTGACTACGACGGACGTAAATGCTTTCAACGGATCGCTGAGCTTCCAATCACTCCAATCGAACAGCTCAAAGATCTCATCTACTGGTGCGACTTCAGAAAAGACATTCAGGCACGACACCTAAAACCCTTGATTTTTGAAGCTGCTCTGAAGCTAAAGAATAAAGGAGAAAAGGTTCCTGACTGGATGATTCCAACTGAAAATACAACCCTTGATGAACTTCTCATTAAGGAAGAACCCTTTGAAGGCTGACAACAATCACCATTTTTCTCTATTGTATCAGTCATCCTTCAGTACTTGTAATTTATTTCGCTTGTACTTGTAATCTTTCTTATTCATATTGTAACCTGATTCAAAGATTTAAAGAAAGATTTCAGCGAATGTACTTTACTCCATCAGTACTGAAAAGATCCCAGAAAACAGTAAAAGGGACAAATATTTTATGAGTTCTTTTTATCCTTATGTTTTCATTAAATAGCAATTTTCTCTGTTGCTATGTCATAATCAAATAGGGGGAGATTGTTGATCCAAACCCTCAGTGATTTGATAATGACCCTATCTTAAATACTTAGTGAAAATTGTAAGTAAACAATATGTATCAGAGTTTCACTATCGCTGATAAGTACTAAGATCTTACAATACTGCTGATAGGAACTCTCGCACTTTTAGATTAAACATTCAGCGAACACTGCTCACCATATCGCTGAGTCTGTTCAGTCCTTATGGTGATCGCTGATAAGTTAGTTGTTTACTTATGATCCCTGAAGACAAGATTCACGTCAACAAAGGTTCTACGCTGAAGTCGAAGATCAAGCTCAAGAACCAGCGACAAGTCTCCTAATGAACTGATGCGGATCAGCGAAGACTCAGATTTGTCCACTCAACGTGAAGTATCAAGTACAAGACTTCAGCTATCGCTGAACTTTATCATTCGCTGAATAGTAAATGATAATCGCTGAATCAACGAAAGCTGATCATGAAGTCCTCCGTACAAAGTACTTTTGTCTTAACCTCCCTTGCACGCCACCGTACGAAATGTCAGAAAAGAACCTCCGAAAATCTGAAATCGTACAACCACTCTGATACTACACTGTTCATTCATGCGGCTACTAAGGTTGTCAACAAAGGTCAATGACATGCAACCAATCCGCTGATGACACGTGTAAAGTGTATACTGAATTGCATTAAATGCATGCAGTATATAAAGAGATGAACTCACTTCATTTGAAGTAACTTGCTAACTCTGGACAAGTTCAAATCTCTCAAGATAGGATTTTATTAGTAATCTCCTTATCTTTCTTAGTGCAAGAAAACCTTAGTGTTCCAACTTGTTTAGATTTAGGTTTATCCTTAATCTTGTTTCCGCAACAAGCTGTAAATTGTTAATGATTTATCAATAAACAATTTAGAAAAGTAAAATAGTGTGTTTGTATTCAACCCCCCCTTCTACAAACTTGTTTAAGCCTTTCGGGACCAACATGAACATGTGCCAGACTGGTGACCTCCCCGGCCTGGTATTCATCCCTTACCTCAACCTGGACATCACCCCTCGTTTTTCAAAGTATTGCTGGTATATGACCATTTGGAGTCTGAATTAGAGGATGTGGTTAGTATTGAAGTTTAACTATAGTCATATAATCAAATATATTTATATTACATGTCTAACCATCTATTTTTTGTGTATAACACATGGATTGTTGGGTCGCCATGCTCCTACGTTCCCGCCAACCAGACACGAGGTGGACCATCATGCACACTACTTTCTTTCCGTTCATGGTCCTTCAACATCAAGGTCCCGCCTCCGTGGCTAACTCATGCAATGGCGTGGAATGGGTTTCTTGGCGATTTCTCGATACTGTATGTAAATCGTTTTACTCTTATTTTATTTAAGTTGTTAGGTTGCTAACTAAGTTGTCTAATATTGTAATATTTCAGGTGTACATCCCTATTTGCATTCATCCTAAACATTGGTTGCTCGGAGTGTTTGATCTTCAGCATATGGTGATGACCATATATGACAGCGACGCTGCCAATCTCTACACAGACGCTTTGCATGAGCGTCTTGCCAGATTTAAAGATGAGGTGCCGGAGTTCTTTAGACTGATTTAGGATGCGGACCGTCGCGAAAAGTCAGTGCACTTCTGTCACAAGTTAGCTAAGAATGCACCACAGCAGCAAGGGATGAATGCGGATTGCGGTGTCTGGGTATGCCGTAATGCCAGCATCTTGATTTCAGACGATGTGGTAGATTTACACCCTTCCCGCACCGAAGAAGAGGCCAGGGACTTTCGCATGCATATGGTGGAGACCATTTATGCGCATTGTCTTCCACAGCAACATTAGGTTGTTTATGTAACATTAAATAATTGTTATTTTTAGTGTTAACTTATTTTGTTAAAGTATTGTGATTGAAGTTATAATTTTGTTTATTATTTTGTTAAATTATTTTAACTTGGAGCCTAAAAAGTGTGACAAAAACAGTAAAAACATGCAACAACACTTTACTCTCTCTTCCTATGTGGGACACATTCCCACACCCATTTGGTTTTTGCTAATTTCATCCAATTACTCAACTTTGAGTATCGATATCTCATTCACACATACTCCGTTTTGGACGCATTATATATCGTTTCGAAGCTCTCATATAAGAGAACATAAACCCACTAAGAGTTAGTTATATAACACACACACACACACACACACACACATATATATATATATATATATATTTAAATGTGGCCAAAGTTTAGTAAAAACCATATTTTTACTAAAATTTTCCAACACCTAGTAAGTAGGTTTATGAAACTTCCGGTAATCCTAATACAGAGATTATTGGATGAACAAGCATTTATTTCTTGATTCACATGTGCATTAATCCTTAGACTACTTAAAGACTACTTTTCAGCCTAGTGAAAGACCTTTATTCATGAGCAGTATTCCTTTTGCAGACGAATCTTGCAATTACTTTTTCAGTCGGTGGGGACACACTCTTTTGCAGACGAATCTTGCAGTTACTTTTTCAGTCGAATCTTACAGGCTCTTTTCAGACGAATCTTGCAGTGAACTATTCAGACGAATCATGCAGGCAACTTTTCAGACGAAATCTTTGACCATATCCACATCCCTGATGAAAACATACATTTTCACGGCTATAAGTAAATGGCATGATGAAGTAGTAATTCACAACTTGCTATCTATCTTTTATACCCTCTACACCGTGCACAAACATTCTCTCGCTTTTCTTAACACTATGGCTGGAGGTTCAAGATCAAGGGGGAACAGGTCGGCGAATGGGGCTGGAACTTCACGTTCGGCAGCCTACCAACCACTGAACGATGGAGCTCGTCGGAGTACCTGGAAGGTACCGAAAACAGACGAGGAGTGGAGAAACTATGGGCGAACTGCGGCCGATTATCCATTCACGGCTGAGGAGGAAGAAGACTGGGAGATGGCATGCGACAATTACCACTTCGATAATGGCAGAAAAAACCCACCAATGTATCATTGTACCCAACCAACGGTTCCAAAAAGTCAACGAATTACTCTCTTAGTGCAAAAATCCATTGATGAGGCGAACGCCGGTATCGAAAAGGTAAAAGATATGTGGAACCATAACAGGGGGATTCAGCAGGGGAAAATGGAGTATCTAGCGGAGAAGAAACGAGAATTGGCCATGACTAGGGCTCACGTTCGGGAGCTGCAACGACAAATTAAGGAAGTAGAAGAGGAACTACAAGAAATCGAAGACGACTACATGGGAATGGAGGACGTCATCAAGGAAAAGGTTAACTTCATCACCGGAATCCAGGACACATTCCAGTCATAGATTTCTTTGTTTACCTGCACTGTATCCGTTTCGTTTGGGAAGATGATTTGCAATAACTGATCTTTTACTTAATTTACTTATTAAATAACTTAAAATGGGGAAAACATTTTCTTTAATGAATTTCTATATTAAATACATTAAAATGGAAAGGAAACAATACATTAAAACCTCAACTACATAAAATGATAACCTAAAAACTACATGGACCAAAAATGTAATTTTTTGCCCCAAACTTGAGGGGCCAAAAATGTAATTTCGGCTTACTGCGGGACCACCGCGGAGTACCTCCGCGGGCAGGGGCCAAAAGTGTACCGCGACCAATCTTGAGGGGCCAAAAGTGTACCGCGGGCATTCTTGAGGGGCCTCCGTGGGACTTTTGGCCAAACAGTCGTGACACGTGGACGTGGGCCCGCGATCGCTGGGGCCACCGCGGAAATTTTGGGTATTTTGGTAAACTCGACGAGATTTTTGGTATTTTGGTAAGTCAGAGTCAAACTTTGGGTATTTTGATTAATTTCCCTTTTTATTAACTGTGTTTTGATTTAGGGTTCTTGAATTCATATTTAATTTGTGTTTGTTATTTTGATTTAAGGGTTGCTAGTAGTTCAATCGAAATAATAAAAAAATCTAAGATTAAAAAAATGTAGCATAATTACTCGGTTCAAGCAAAATAGTAAAATAATTAACCGAAAATAGAAGAGAATAAGTTATCTTTATTCGGCTAATCGGAACCATTTAAGCCGAAAACTATATAAAGCATAACCGTCTTGGTTCGGATGAGTTATTCGATTTCAGGGTTTTTTTTGTATCATTAAATATGCTTCCGATCATAAAAGCTTCTGGATCCACCACTGGACACTAAAATAAAATAAAACAGAAACAAATAATATGTGAATAACACCCAAAATGAGAGTTACGGACCATCCTAAGATAGCTACGTACTCCACAATTAATATATAATTCAAGACATGTAAAAACTTTATATAACTAACAAATATATTTTAAAAGAAGGACGACATATAAACCAAATTTATGCTCAACGTTCAAACCCTCACAAATCAAACAACTTGATTATCATATATTTGTGTGTATACATATACACACATAATATATATATATATATATATAGAAAGAGAGAGAGGGGGAGGATTAAACGAGAACAATAACTATTTAAAAGAACATGCGAACGAACAAAACCATTAGTGATTTTACATTAACGCGCAAAAAAGCCACACGGACCTCAAGCCGTGGCCAAAGTCCTTTTTTCGTGCATTAATGTAAAACCACTAATGATTTTGTTTGTTATCGTGTTCTTTTAAATGGGTGTTGTTCTCGTTTGAACCCGACTCTCTCTCTATATATATATATTACGAAAACTTCAACTTCGATAACCACGTATAGATACCCTAATTAATAGCGACTAACTAATTTATAACGATCAGCGTTCGTTAATTGGCCCTTACGGAACCGTTTCTTGTAATATGCAAGCACCGGTTCTCTTGAAGGTAAGCTTTTCTTGACAACTTGACAGCTGATGAATTCATCACCCCATTTCGTGAGTTGTGGGAACTTATCGTTTGCAAAAATCTTTATCTGGGTTGCTTCTTCCATCAATCCAAGCCAATAAGCTATGAAACCAGCAGCAATATCAACCATGTTCATGTTATCACCTCCAAAGAACTTCTTCCCTTTCACTCCCAGTTCGTTTTCAAGTTTTTGCAGGTTCTCATAAGCTTCTGCAACAACCTTCTCATCACCTCCATTTTTGCCAAAGACCTTGTGTAACGCGGGAATGCACTGAATATATATATATATATATATATATATATGTAAGATATATATTTGTTAAAGAATAATAACTTGGTAGCCCTTCTTCTGGACCGTATGCACTTGTGCATACAAGTAATTTGTAACATGCACACGTGCATATGCACACGTGCATATGCACAAATGCATAATGCACACGTGCATAAAAACCAAAAAATAACTTAATTTACTTGAATACACAAGTGTATACCGTCCATATGAAGAGCCAACAAGTGTTCCTCGGTTTTCTATTTCTTTTAAGGTTTTCCCTGAACTTCATAAATCATGAAAGAAACCATTAATTAATTACCTTTTCATCAATGAATTTGACCCAAAATCGAGCAACGGCCTTTTGATAAGGATCTTGTGGCAAAATGGGAACCTGTTTCCAGACATCGTCGATGTATTCTACGATGACGAGGGACTCCCAGATCGGATTTCCGTTGTGAACCAGCACTGGTACTTTTTTATGAACAGGATTATTCTTCATGTAGTTGAGAAGTTGGGTACTTTTGTTGTAGGGATCTTCTTCCATGTTTTGGTATTTGATTCCCTTCATATTCAAGGCCATCTTCACTCTGCAAACATATGGACTATATGCAAACCCAAACAGCTTCACTTCATCCGCCATTTTGCGATCGATCTCATTCCATGTTTCGGTTCAATGGAGGATTCATATAAATATTTGAGATTAATTGACGCAGCGTAGGTTTGCGGAAGGATCGACAAGCGTCTAAACCTTTTGATAGGAGAGAATTAAGAAACGTAAAACTCAAAAAACTAGAGAATCCTCTCTAAAAAGACGAATTTTATAAATTGGTTAACTGATAACAATAAAACCTAACAACCCTATTTATAACTAAAACTAGGAAAACGATAAATACTAACTAATAAAAGATAAATATGGAAATTAAATTTAATCCTAATCTAAAACTAAATAACTAAAAGATAATAACTATAATTAATTAATAAATAAAGAAATAGGGAATGGAAAGGCACGTGAAAGGAATTGGTTAAAGAGAATTATTTTACTATTTTGCTTGAACCGAGTAATTATGCTACATTTTATAAATCTTAGATTTTTTACTATTTCGATTGAACTACTTAGCAACCCTTAAATCAAAATAACAAACACAAATTAAATATGAATTCAAGAACCCTAAATCAAAACACAGTTAATAAAAAGCAAACTAATAATTAACAAATAACAATAAATATAGATTTGTAACATAGTAAAATAAAAATAAAAAAAAGTGAAAAATACTACAAAAATAATGGTTTATCACATCAATAACCTTATTGCAAAAATCAGATGACTATGAGCTAGTTGAGGCCTTATAAGAAGTTGAGGCATTAAAGTTTAATTATCCCTATATCAGTCACCCTCACTTAAAAAGAACTCGTCCTCGAGTTCACTTGAAAAACAACTTTACCCGACTCGTATAACATGTGTTTCTTCAAAACGCTTGGATGAACAACTTGGTCTCCAAAAATCAAGAATTCCGACCAGTCTTTAAATTCCAACGGAGGTTGTCGCAATTGTTTCCATACGAGCGATATTTTATCAAACTAGAAAGGGAATTTGATTATTCATCTTGTACTTTGGGAATTTGCTTCATTGAATATATTGGTGGCCATCTTAGTGTTAAACAAGGATTGATTACTTGTTTCTGGGATCACAATTGGTATCAGAGCAATGTATTTCATCTAGATCAGATTAGTTTTTGAGAGTTTTGCATTTTGAGTGTTCTTCAAGTTTTTCATCTATTTCTTATTGATTTTGATCATTTGAGTTCTTCAAATGGATTAGGATCAATCTAGGAGTGTTTGATATTCATTTCTGCATGTTTTGATTCCGCAATTACATCAGAATCAGTCTCAAATTGTGCAAAAACAGATTTTCGGACTTTTATTGGAAAACCTACTGTTTTGGATTAAAAATCACTGTTCTAGTGGTTTTTGGACAAAACTTGAAGTTTTAAATCTGTCCAGAATTGTGTTGCGACCCTACGTACCAATTTTCAGATCAGTTGGATCATTTTTGAAAAATCGACTCACGATCCTTTGCATCTTCATACATATCGCAACCTTGATATTCATCAATATCGCAACCGTCAAAATTCATACATATCGTAGTCCACTAGCTTTGAATAGTATCATATCGCAACCTTCAGTTGCGACACGCCGTTGATATCGCAATTTGTCTTTGTGAACAGTTTCATATCGCAAGGGTCACTTGCGACTTGGTTCCATATCGCAAGCTTCAGGGTTTGAACAGTAAAATATCGCAGCCTCTTGTTGCGACACGACAAGTTTTTGTTGCGACATCATTTTTGTTGCGACATCATTTTTTGTTGCGACATCATCAGTTGTTGCGACATCATTCTGTTGCGACGTCATTTCTTGCGACATCAGTAGGTTGAGACATTAGTGGGTTGTGACATCTGTGTGTTGAGTCAAGACAGTTTGAATGTTATTGTTAACTAATCGAATCTAAAGAATACAAACGATCATTTACGAGTAATCAATTATGACTGCAAGAGATATTTTAACCATTGGGTCGAAGGACAAACCACCGGTTCTTTTTCCTAAAGAATTTAAAATATGGAAAGATCGATTTATGGACTATGTGGAAAGACAAGAGAACGGAGAATTTATTTCTAATTCTCTGATTAATGGGCCGATGGGAAAACAAACAAGAAGAGGAATTCTTACTGATGGTGATCCAATTCCTGAGTGGGTTGAAGTCTTACCAATTCATTATGATGCTGATCAGAAGAAAAAGTATTATGGATATAAAATGGCAAAGTCCCTCGTAATTCAATCGTTGACCAATGATATTTACCGAAAGGTATATAACAAAAACTATTCCGGGAAAGCCATGTTCGATGAGTTGATAAAACTTTACCAAGGTTCTGAGATTGAAAACCAGATGAGAATTTCCAATGCAATTAATCTTTATGAGAGTTTTAAACAGAAAGATGGTGAAGCTCTTGATTCCACATATGACCGCTTCACTACTATCTTGAATGAGCTGAACAGATACAACATCAACAAGTCAATAATTGAGCATAATGTGAAGTTTCTGAATGTTCTTCAACCTGAGTGGAAGAAGTATGCTCATCGGATGAAACAAAATACCAAGTTGGATGTTTTGCCTCTTCAAGAGATGTACGAGACTTTGAAACAAGATGAAGAAGATGCTGAAGCTAAGAGATCCAAGAAAAAGAAGAAGGAAAAGAAGGAAGAGAAAAGAGAAGTAAAGGAAGAAGAACTGGATCCGCTTGCCCTATTGTCTGTCAAACCCAGCAGGAAATATTCAAGGAATTCTGATGAAGAACAGGATGGAGAAGGTGAGATAGATGATATTGAAAGCATGAAACGAGTTATGGCACTTCTTTCTAGCTCCTTTCAGAGAAAGTTTGGGAAAAGTCCCGGGTCAAATAATCAAAGATATTCTTCTGGTTCTAAGAATTTTGAGCATAAGGCAAATGTTGAGTCTAGCAGGAGATTTGATGACAAGAAAGTTGAGTACAAGAGAGAGGAGTATAAGAAACCGGAAGAGAAAAAGGTATTTGAGAAGAAGGAGGAAGCTCCAAAATGCTACAACTGCGGAAAGACTGGTCATTTCTCAAAAGAGTGTTGGAAGCCAAAAGTCAGGGATTCTACGTACTACAAGAACAAGTTGCTGCTTGCCGAGAAGAAAGAATCGGGGATAGCACTGATGGTCGAAGAAGAATACTGGCTGGATCTGACTGATGATGACGCTGAAGGTGAGAAAGCTGCTCAGACTAAGATGTGCTTCATGACCAAGAAAACTGATGCTGAAGGTTCAGAGTCTACTTCTAATGAGGTACATTCCGATCTTTACAATCAATTCTTTACTCAACAAGCTTATTTAACAAAAAGATTAGAAAATCTAAAAAGAGACCAGGATAGAGCAGATGAGATAATTTCCACTCAAAAGGCAAGACTAATTGAACAAGACAGTCAAATTAAGGATTTTGAAAAGAAAAAGGCTGAGTTCGAGATTGGACATGCTTATTTTCAAGACAGAATAACTGAACTATCGGATAAATTACTGAGTTCGGAAGTCAAGAATAGTGAGTTTGAGAGTCTTTTGTATGCTTACAAAGACAGAAATGATGAGTTATGTGAAAATGTCAAGGATCTGGAAAATAAATTGTACAAAGCAGGTCAAACTGAACAAACAATTCACATGCATAAACCAAATAAGTTCAGATATTTCAACTCAAAGTGGGGAATCGGGTATGACAATCCACAATACCTGAGCAATGCTTTATCAAAATCTCCCACTTTGTATAAATTTGAATGGATTGAACTTGTCGTACATTCAAACTTTCAAATCAAGTGTCTTAAGATGGATGGTAAAGACTATGAGGCTGAAGAAGAAGTAAAAAGGAAAACCACAGTTAAAATGCAACTTCCTTTTTGGTATGGTCCAGACAATGCAAAGGCATTGAATAATAAGAAAACCTTACCAAACAATTACTTTGAGAGTCATGTTGTTAAAGAACCGGAGGAAAATGGAAATGCTCAAAAGGTTAATACTGACAAACCAACTTTGGAAGGTAAAAGGTATTTTTTGTTAGTAATTTTACTGTATTTTAATCATACACAGGATTAATTATTAAATAACGAAAAACGAAACAGAAATAAGAAGAAGCAGAAAATTAAAGGAAACGAATTCCTAGAAACGAGAACCGCTGAGGCTCGTGTTGGACACGATTCTCTTAAACAGATTTTCCGTCTGTTCCCAGGGTACAACAGCGAAAGCAGTTTTAGAGAACTGCCGGAGATGACAATCTTGCCTGGAAAATTCGCCGGAAATAAATTCGTATGCTACTGTTCGAGTTTCGTATGGAGAGAATACCGAGAGAGAGTTGAGTTCTGAAAACGTGTTCAGTTTGTTTGTTTCTTTGGATGAAAACGAGACCATGTATTTATATTGGTATTTGAAACCGACAACCATAAATCCGTAATTAAATAATTGATTACAGAAACCGACACTCTTAATTACGAATTAAAAATGTAACCGACATTCATAAGTTCGGAATTGAGAAATTGATTATGAAACCGAAAATCTTAATTACGAAATACAAACTGTAACCGAAATACAGTTTCAGTTTCAAAAAAAAATACAAACTGGTCAAACGAATTTTTAGCAAAACCGAGCTGCGTGAGCACTAGAATTTGGAGCTGCATTCGTGTCCGCAGGTCGCGCTCGACGATTTTAGCTTACGAAATCGTCCATCAGCACCCCCCCTGCGCGTGGGTAGGAGTTAGAGTAAAACCAATCAAGGAGCTTGTCAACTCCTCACACTTCTTTGATTATAAACCAAAGAAAGTTTACTCTCTCTTCCTATGTGGGACACCTTCCCACACCTAACTTGGTTTTTGCTAATTTCATCCAATTACTCATCTTTGAGCATCGATATCTCATTCACACATACTCCGTTTTGGACGTATTATATATCGTTTCGAAGCTCTCATATAGGAGAACATAAACCCACTAAGAGTTAATTATATATAACACATATACATACATTTAAATGCGTCCAAAGTTTAGTAAAAACCATATTTTTTACTAAAAATTTCCA
Source organism: Saussurea involucrata (assembly GCA_033807775.1). Classification (NCBI taxonomy): domain Eukaryota; kingdom Viridiplantae; phylum Streptophyta; class Magnoliopsida; order Asterales; family Asteraceae; genus Saussurea; species Saussurea involucrata. Next base: position 11,596,396 of record CM066327.1, on the reverse strand, counting down.
ACAATCCCCCACATGAATGGAGATCGATCTATGCATACGAAAGTTTCCCTACGAAATTTCCAATAGTCGAATCTTGCATAGGATAGGTAGGTGTTACCCTTTGAACCTTCCCTTGTGAAACATACTTAGTCTCCTAGTTGTCAGTAGACTCGATGTCTTTGAACTGAACTACCATTTATGTAGACGACAATACATTTCACACAAGACTCTTCCTAACAAGGTCATATCCTCATAGTCGTGTTCGTTATGGTCATGAACACTAGCCTGGTTCAGCGAGAGCAGTTAGGAATTGCGCCCCCACAATTCCCTTCAAAGCGACCCCACTTCTCTCTCACATAGGTGATTTTCAATAATCATTAAAAGCTATAAGCTTAGCCTCACTATCACTGATTAGGAGGTTTTATTCCCACACAGTGACCTCCCTCATTCATACAACTAGGTTGTCCTTTTGAACCCAGATCTTGGGATCTCCAGTCTTCTGGGTAAGGTTTCCTTTGCATGAATTATTCATTCAAGGGCTTTAGTCCCATTCCTCTTGACGACTTATGGACTAAATCTCTACTTAGGCCTTTAGTAAGCGGATCCGCAATGTTATCTTTTGACTTCACATGGTCAATCGTGATAACTCCAGTAGAGAATAATTGCCGTATCATATTATGTTTACGTCTAATGTGTCTAGACTTCCCATTATACATTGTACTTTGAGCTCTACCAATTTTCGATCGGTTATCACAATGTATACCAAATGACCGTTACCGGCTTAGGCCATCCGGGAATATCTTCCACAAACTAACGTAGCCATTTGAATAAAACCACATTTATCCAAGGCGATAAATTCAGATTCCATCGTGGATCTATTAGAGTCAATCGGAGTTCTAGCTATACTAGTATCTCCTTTTATTAATTTTCTCAAGAATCTTGTCCACGTAATGTGTTTGACTTAACATCAGACCATAATGGGTTCTTGTGATCTTGACCCCAAGAATCACTTCCGCTAAACCCATGTCTTTCATGTCAAACTTGGATTTCAACATTATCCTTCATGGACCTTATCAATTTTGTCATCATTACCAATGATAAGTATATTATCAACATATAAACACAAGATGACATAATCATGAGTGGTGTTTTTCATATAAACACATTTGTCACACTCACTTATTTTATAACCGCTTTCTAACATGGCTTGATCAAACTTTTGATGCCATTGCTTTGGAGCTTGCTTTAGGCCATACAAAGACTTAACAAGTTTACAAACCTTGTTCTCTTGTCTTGGGGCAACGAATCCCTCAGGCTGCTCCATACAGATTTCCATTTAGAAAACATTTTTCACATCCTCTATATTAAGTTGATTTTCAACTTCATTTTTAAACAAGACAAACTTGTGTAAAATTAATCTAGACCTTCCTTTTGTCTATATTAAGTTGATTTTCAACTTCATTTTTAAACAAGACAAACTTGTGTAAAAATAATCTAGACCTTCCTTTTGTCTATATTAAGTTGAATTTCAACTTTATTTTTAAACAAGACAAACTTGTCTATTGCTTCATCTTTATTTTTAAAATAAATACATGTAGCAATATTTCGTGCTAATACAAGACAAACTTGTCTATTGCTTCATCTTTATTTTTAAAATAAATACATGTAGCAATATTTCGTGCTAATACAAGACAAACTTGTCTATTGCTTTATCTTTATTTTTTAAATAAATATATGTAGCAATATCGATGAACGTGATCGCATATTTGTTCCCACCTCTAGTAGGAACCGATTTTAAATCACACACGTTAGTATGAATTAAATCAAGGGTTCGGTTTTTTTTCTTTCAACCGATTGGAAAGATGATCTAATAAGTTTTGGTTTTTACACATGTGGGGCACTTGTGATTTGAGTCAAAAACAAAACTTTTGGTATTCAAATTAAATTAAATGTCGAGTGGAATTAAACATATATACATGTTCTAAACGGCCATGTCAAACAAATGAAAAAACTCAAGTATATAAACGAAATTAGAACTTGTTTTTATTCATTTTATTAATAACCATTACATTCCATTATATTTAATTTAAACATGCCATTCAAGGCATATCCTTTACCCACATACATACCACTTTTGGACAAAACAAACTTATCCAACTCAAACACTAGTTTAAACCAAACTTATTTAACAAACACCCCGAAACGAGGTTCTTACGAAGCTTCGGGACATACAAAACATCCTTAAGCTTGAGCTCTTTCCCGGAAGTCATCTTCAAAATGATATCCCCAACACCCTTGATATCGGCGCCTCCATGGCCGAATAATCCATGATCATTGCCACCAAGTCTTCGTTCACTATTTTAGAAAACAAATTTCACATGAACAAAATTGCAATATCAATCTGTTTATATACAACAGAAAAGAATTTAAATCAAAACACACTCGATTTAGATTTTGTTTATAAACGACAGAAAATCGAAACATAATCGATTAAAATGTTTACACACAACATCAAAGAATTAAATCGAATTCAAGTCGATTAAGAATCTGTTTATAAACGACAGAAAATCGATACATAATCGATTAAAATGTTTACACACAACATCAAAGAATTAAATCGAATTCAAGTCGATTAAGAATCTGTTTATAAACGGCAGAAAATCGATACATAATCGATTAAAACGTTTACACACAACAGAAAATAATTAAATCGAAACTAACTCGATCACTAATCTGTTTACACATAACAGAAACGAATTAAATCGAAACCAAGTCGATTACTAATCTGTTATACACGACAAAAACAATTAAATCGAGACAAAGTCGATTAATAATCGAAACAAACTCGATTAAAAAAATGTTTTCACAAAACGAATTATATCGAAACAAAACTCGATTAATAAACGGTTTTCACGAAACGAAATATATCGAAACAAAACTCGATTAATAAACCATTTTCACAAAACGAATTATATCGAAACAAACTCGATTAATTTCGTTAATAAGTTTGATTAAGACATGACATAAAATCGAAACAAACTCGATTATCTTCATTTTCAATTATGTTTAAAACACGTCAGGAAATCGAAACAGACTCGATTAACTTCGTTTACCAATTCGTTTAAGACACGACAGGAAATCGAAACAAACTCGATTAACTTCGTTTACCAAATCTGATTAACAAGTCTGTTTAAGACATCTCTTTAATAAATCTGTTTAAGATTGTTAGTAATTTTACTGTATTTTAATCATACACAGGATTAATTATTAAATAACGAAAAACGAAACAGAAATAAGAAGAAGCAGAAAATTAAAGGAAACGAATTCCTAGAAACGAGAACCGCTGAGGCTCGTGTTGGACACGATTCCCTTAAACAGATTTTCCGTCTGTTCCCAGGGTACAACAGCGAAAGCAGTTTTAGAGAACTGCCGGAGATGACAATCTTGCCCGGAAAATTCGCCGAAAATAAATTCGTATGCTACTGTTCGAGTTTCGTATGGAGAGAATACCGAGAGAGAGTTGAGTTCTGAAAACGTGTTCAGTTCGTTTGTTTCTTTGGATGAAAACGAGACCATGTATTTATATTGGTATTTGAAACCGACAACCATAAATCCGTAATTAAATAATTGATTACAGAAACCGACACTCTTAATTACGAATTAAAACTGTAACCGACATTCATAAGTTCGGAATTAAGAAATTGATTATGAAACCGAAAATCTTAATTACGAAATACAAACTGTAACCGAAATACAGTTTCAGTTTCAAAAAAAATACAAACTGGTCAAACGAATTTTTAGCAAAACCGAGCTGCGTGAGCACGAGAATTTGGAGCTGCATTCGTGTCCGCAGGTCGCGCTCGACGATTTTAGCTTACGAAATCGTCCATCGGCACCCCCCCCCCCCCCCCGGCGCGCGGGTAGGAGTTAGAGTAAAACCAATCAAGGAGCTTGTCAACTCCTCACACTTCTTTGATTATAAACCAAAGAAAGTTTACTCTCTCTCTTCCTATGTGGGACACCTTCCCACACCCAACTTGGTTTTTGCTAATTTTATCCAATTACTCATCTTTGAGCATCGATATCTCATTCACACATACTCCGTTTTGGACGTATTATATATCGTTTCGAAGCTCTCATATAGGAGAACATAAACCCACTAAGAGTTAATTATATATAACACATATACATACATTTAAATGCGTCCAAAGTTTAGTAAAAACCATATTTTTTACTAAAAATTTCCAACATTTTCCACCAATGGTTCTCGAACAAAAACTCATGGACCTCGAAAGCAAGATCCAAAGCAATATTCAAGAAGTCAGAAATGACGAGAAGCTTGCTTTTGAGATTGAAAAGGAAGTTTTGCTCACTGTATTTTCAGAAAGTTTAAAAGGAATGAAAATCAAACTTGAGGAAATATCTGAAAAAAAAGCTTTAAAAGAAAAACAATCTTCAGATTCAGATGTTTCCTCACGCAAAGCTTTTATAGGAAATGCTATTTTGAGAGACTGGACAACCAATGACCAAGATGATTTTGAACCTTGGGATTTGGAAGATCAGTTTGATAATGATCCTCCTATATATTTTCCTACGGAAGAAGATAAAATCTTTCAGAAAGAATATAATGACTTTCTTTTTCCCAAGTCTAATGATAATGATAGCCCATCATATGACACTGATACTGATTTTGAAAGCGAGAATGTTGGTAAGGACAAAGGTAAAGTTGTGTGTGAAGCACCTGTTCAATTTGATTTCTGTGCCAAACTTCCAGATCATTCTGATTTTCTAATAAATGAAGAGGAACCTGAAAAGATTATCTTGGAAGGAGAATCTTCAAAATCAGCTGAGAAAGTTTCTGTTAATGATGATCATTCTAAATCTAAATCAAAACCATCATTACAGAAAAAGAAAAGAAAAACAAAAAGAAAGAAGCGTGTTAATTCTTTTCAGACTCAATATTCAAAAGCTTACAACTCTTATTTGTCTGGTTTTTCAGATCATAATTTGAGAAACAACACGCGTCTTGAGTGGAGAATAAAGGAGTCCACACAGGATGTGGCCCAGATCAAATCATCCCACTCTACTTTAAATGTTTTAAATTCCAATAAAGACAATTTTGTTTCGAATGTTATTAATTATGAGGTTGGCAATAGACGAAAACTTGTAGTTCCTTACAAGGTTTATTCAATGCGACAACTGATTAATTTGGCACGAGATCAAATTTGTTGTGCTTCTTGTGGTGTGGATGATTTTATCTGCAAGTCTGACTATAATCATTGGTTTTATTCAAATGATTATTTTAAAACCAATTATAGAAAACAAAATGCCAAATCCAAGCCTACTAACCCGAAAGGACCCGATTGGCAATGGGTACCTAAAACCGTTTAATTACCATTTTGCAGCCCAGTCATGTATGGTATTTAGATTCAGGCTGCTCAAAGCACATGACTGGAAGAAAAGAGCTGCTAGTTAATTTTGTAGAACAAGATTGTGGAAAAGTGAAGTTTGGAAATGATCAATATGCTTCAATTTTGGGTTATGGGGATATTGGAAAAGATAATGTGAGAATAACAAAAGTCAATTACGTCGAGGGCTTAGGACACAACTTGTTTAGTATAGGTCAATTTTGTGATAAAGACCTAGAAGTCCATTTCAAGAAGACCCGTTGTGCTGTTCTTACCGACGGAGGAGATGAGCTTCTAGTTGGTTCTAGGAAATCTAATCTGTACACCATTGATCTATCAACACTCAAGCCCAAGACTGATGTATATTTGATGTCAAAAGCGACGTTAGAGAAAAGTTGGTTATGGCATAGACGACTATCTCATCTCAACTTTCGTTACATTCAAAAGTTGACGTTGGGTGATTTAGTCATAGGTCTACCGGTTCTGACATTTGAGAAAGGTAATTTCTGTATTGCTTGTGAGAAGGGGAAGATGAAGCGTGCTCCTCATCCACCGAAACCCGAACCCAGCACAAGACAAGCTTTGGAAATTCTTCATATGGATCTCTGTGGTCCGATGAAGACTCCAAGTATTCATGCCAAACGTAATGTGTTAGTAATTGTCGATGATTATTCGAGATACACATGGGTCAAGTTCCTACGCTCAAAAGACGAAACACCAGACTTGATCATCTCATTAATCAAACAGCTTCAAGTGAATCGTCAACAAACAGTTCAGACTGTTAGATTAGATAATGTGACAGAGTTCAAGAACAAGACTCTTGATGACTTCTTCAAGTCATTAGGAATAACCCATCAATATTTTGCGGCGAGAACACCTCAACAAAATGGAGTTGTTGAAAGACGAAATCGCACACTGGTTGAGGCCGCAAGAACGATGTTGTCCTACGCTGATCTACCATTATCCCTATGGGCTGAAGCTGTTGCAACGGCATGCTATACACAAAACCGCTCAATCATTCATCGACGGTTTGGTAAAACTCCATATGAGTTAATCAATAATAGGAAACCTGTGATACACTACTTCCGTGTTTTTGGATGCAGATGTATTGTGCTGAACGATAAGGACAACCTGAACAAATTCAGTCCTAAAGGTGTTGAGGGTTTCTTCATCGGATACTCGCTTACATCAAAAGCATACAAAATCTTCCTCAAGTCTTCCAGAACTGTGACAGAATGCATAAATGCCAAGTTTGATGAATCTGAAGCAATGGCTTCTGTGCAAAACAGTACAGAACCCGCAATATCAGGAATTCTAGCATCTGGACAAATCCGTCCAATGATGACTAGATCTTCAAACAAGGATCAAGCTTCCACTTCTAACTCTAATCCTAGTGAACTTGATATTCTGTTTGAACACTCTTATGATGACTATTTTAACACTAATATATCCTCTTCATCTGTAAACAACAGGATCGAAGTTGAAACACCACCAGTACAAACTACTATGTCAGGCCCTTCACCGGTACTGACTACACCGAATACTGGTACAACTACTCCTGTAACTTCTCCAAGGAACACAACAACGGCATCTCCACAAGCAAGATCACATGCATCTACAAGTGGTGCCTCTTCATCTGGAACAACTTCAATTTTCAGTGATCAGGGTAACAACACTATTCCTAAAAGATCAACCGAATCAGTTCCCGAGACTATACCGACTGTCAATCCTGACAAGCAACCCGTCTCACATCCGGAACCGACGCTGACGATTGAGTTGAACTTTGATAAGGATCCCTCACTTGTAGACCCCAATGAAGGTGTTGTATCTCTCCATCCACACTCTACTAAGTGGACACGCAGTCACCCAATTGATCAGGTGATTGGTGATGTATCTGAACCAGTCAAGACAAGATCCGCTTCCGCAACCGCAAATGAAGTTTTATACGCACTCTTTTTAAGCCAGGTTGAACCCTCAACAGTTCAACAAGCCTTAGAAGATCCTGATTGGTTGATTGCGATGCAAGAAGAACTGAATCAGTTCGAAGCTCTGAAAGTGTGAAGACTAGTTCCGCGACCCAAAGGTAAGACAGTTATCGGTACCAAGTGGGTCCTAAAGAACAAGAAAGATGAAGACGGAGTAATTGTGAGAAACAAGGCTCGTTTGGTAGCAAAAGGGTATAGGCAACAGGAAGGGATAGATTATGACGAGACGTACGCGCCGGTTGCTCGTCTTGAGGCAATTCAGATGTTTCTTGCGTATGCCTCTTTCAAGAACTTCACCGTCTATCAAATGGACGTGAAGACCGCTTTCTTGAACGGTGTCCTTAAGGAAGAAGTGTATGTGTCTCAACCAGAAGGCTTTGTGGACAAAGAATATCCAGATCCTGTCTACATTCTTGACAAAGCCCTCTATGGTCTCAAGCAAGCCCCCCGTGCCTGGTATGAAAAGTTATCTACCTCTCTACTAAACGCTGGCTTTGTGAAAGGTAAAATCGACACAACTTTATTTACTTTACGCAAAGGAGGTGATATTCTTTTAGTTCAGATTTACGTTGATGATATTATTTTTGGTTCGACTAACCCTGGACTTTGTACATGGTTTTCGGGCATTATGATGACTCAATTCCAAATGAGTATGATGGGAGAGATTAATTTCTTTCTCGGATTACAAGTTAAACAATTTTCAACTGGTATCTTTATCAACCAGTCGAAGTATGTGTTTGACATCTTGAAGAAATTCAAGATGGAAAACTGTACGTCGATCGGTACGCCTATGGCTTCTGTATCTAAGTTAGGTCCAGATCCAGACGGTATTGATGTTGATGTCAAGCTTTATAGAGGAATGATCGGGTCTCTAATGTACCTAACCGCTAGTCGTCCAGATATAATGTTTTCGACTTGTCTCTGTGCTAGATTTCAAGCCAATCCTAAAATGTCACACCTCAGAGCCGTCAAAAGAATCTTTCGGTACTTGAAAGGCACTTCGTACCTTGGACTGTGGTATCCCAAGGGAACCGGCTTCGAACTCTCTGCATATTCAGATGCTGATCATGGAGGAAGCATGTTGGACAGAAAGAGTACTTCTGGGCATGTTCAGTTTTTGGGTGACAAGCTTATGAGTTGGTCATCAAAGAAACAAAATTGTGTTTCAACTTCAACCGCGGAAGCAGAATACGTTGCCGTGGCGAGTTGTTGTTCACAAGTTCTTTGGATGAAGACCCAACTCATGGACTATGGGTATAAATACGAGAAGATCCCCATTTACTACGACAGTAAGAGTGTTATCGCTATATCTGCTAATCCTGTCCAGCATACCAAAACCAAACACATCGACATCAGGTATCATTTCATAAAAGATCATGTTGAGAAAGGAACAGTTGAATTATATTTTGTTACAACTGAGTATCAGCTTGCCGATCTTTTTACCAAAGCCTTGGATGAAAAACGTTTCAATTTTCTCGTATCCAAGCTCGACAAGCTTAATATGAAAGTTTAAATCTCATATATTAAATATATAATAGATGGAAATGTTTGTATCTTAATCTAGACTTTGCTTCTAGATTAATACACCAAAATTTTCATCATATTCTATTTTTAATATATGTTAATTAAATTGTCATATTCTCATTGTATTATAAGTATTTTTTTTCAATTCGTTCTTCTTTTCTTATTTCTTAATTGTCTTATCTTTGATCTGTTATGATATCTGTATCTGCACGAAAGGTATGTTCTTGATTTCAGGGGGAGTTATAGAACTGATCATATGCACAAATCTAGGGGGAGTGTGCATACCTAGCATGCATGTGTTGATTCGTTGTGTTTATCTGTTTCCGAGGAGTGAAGGTAAGTATTCTAATTTATATTTAAACACTAAGGGGCTGTTTACCAAATTTTCCATTAAGTCCTGTATGGATAAATTTGTCTTTCCGGTTAAATTTGTCTGTCTAGATAAAAATGTATCATTGTTTACTTTTTCGACTGAATCAATGGTCTGAACGAATGAAATGACTATTTTACCCTTGAATATGAATTATAACATCAATTCATCAAATTGGGAGAAATCAAAGAAGAAATAAACAAACATCAAACTTGGAGAAAACAAAATCTTAACCCTTGATTGGAGAATATGAAATCTGCAAGAGGTTGAAAGTTTGAACCAGGGAGATCCAACGGAGCAAACACCAGGGAGATGGTCACTGGTCACGATGGTTAGTGGGAAGATGGTCGCCGATCTCAGGAGGTGTAAGGACGGAGGAGAGAAGCACAGTCGTCGGAGACGAAGAGCTGCGACGGGAAGAGGAGCCCAGGTCGCCGGAGACTAAGAGATGCGACGGGGAGAAAAGCGCAGGTCGCCGGAGACGAAGAGATGCGGCGGGGAGAGGAGTATAGGTCACCGGAGACGAAGAGATGCGACGGGGACAAGGAGGGAGAAGTGTCTTCTTCTAAATCTAGGGTTTGTGAAGGGAAGCAGAGCGTCTTTTTTCCTTTTGTTGAAGGAGAGTTTGTTTTTTTCAAAGGGGTAGAAAGGTCAATATTTTAGCTTAATGGGGACAACACCCCTTTTCAAACTGTGCGAATAAGCCGGTTTCTGTATCAATAAGTCGTAAGTAAAAACCAATATATGGCTGTGCGAATAAGCCAAAACAGCCATTAAGCTGATTAAGTCAAAAGTAAACACCCCCTAACTCTTAAATGATGAAAACAATTTTTGAAAAATCTTTGCATCATTTAAGGGGGAGTGAAAACTGTGTTTAAAATCCTTGAGTGCTTAATCAGTTGGAAGTTGGACATCTTCCAATGTGATAAAATCTTTTCAAATCTTAATCTGAAAAATGTCCAAGTTACATTAATATCGCAACCTTCCATTGTGATTTCACATGTGAACAGTGAGATATCGCAGCCTTCTATTGCGATATCTCAATGGGTTTAAGTATTATCCATATCGCAACAATACACTGCGATATGAGGGCATGAACAGTGCCATATCGCAACCGTGTACTGCGACATGACCATGTGAACAGTAACATGTCGTAACCTTCTGTTGCGACATGGTCAGGTGTCATATCGCAATCGTTCATTGCGATATGGACGCGTGAACAGTAACGTGTCGCAACCCTCTGTTGCGATACGCTTGAACATTATATCGCAACTTGTTCATTGCGATATGATGACACGTGGCAGGTCAAACCTTGGACCAATCGTGTTGTGCCACGTGTCACCGAACTCAAAATCGTTTAAATACTAGGGTTTTGACTTTTCAACATATCTCAACTCTCTAAAATAGATGTGTTCGATTTCTGAAAGTGTTTTAAGACTTTCGAGTTTTCATCCATTCATTTCCTTTCAGAATCATATCGAGGTAAATATTCCTAACTTTTATTCGATTTCATCGCCGTGATACCAGAACCTGTACCTGCCTATGCCGACCATCAGTCTGAGGTAGTTAGGCAGTATAGATTAGCTAACGCACTAGTGGTCCAGCCAGAACCGGCCGGACCTCCCCATGGTGCAAACTCACTAGGCGGTGAGGGTTTACATGTCGAGCAGGTTCATGAACTTGGGGTTCCTGAACGGAGAGAGGTGAGGAGAACTTTAAGAAAGAGAGTGGGTGGGGTGGCTAGGACTGCTGGTCTGGTATCTTCTACCAGAGCTATTCGTATACCCATCCTCGATGACATACCGATGGAATCCGAGGATGATTCAGATTTTAACCCCCGGAGATTTTGGAAACATAAGGTGGAATGAGGGAGATATAGTAGAAAATACTAATGTGAGCTGTGATGTGGTGAGAAAAGAAATGGGAGAGAAAGAGATAGGGTCAGACAAAGTTTTAACTACTGGCTCTCCCCAACCTAATCCGAGCCGGGTAGCCACATCATCTACCAACGAGCGTCTGTCGCCGTTGCGTATTGAAACAGACATGGTGGACCCAGCCATGCAATGCACAACCCCTCTAAGCCACCCATCGGCATCTCAATTTGCCGATGTTTCATTTGCCACAGGGGATAAAGCACAAAGTCTATCGGCGACACACTCGGTGTCTGCTGGTATTGAAACAGGTAGGCTCCTGCCCCGACCACCGCCCATTCTTCAAAGCACAATGAGTCTAGGACCTTTTGGAACAACTTCCTTTCCTAGGACACAAATGATGGCATAACACCAAGTTGTGAGCTTTTATGCTCCAACCGGAACACCCAGAGTGTGGCCGCCATTTATTGGTAACCCACGAGGACAGGGTGGAAGTCCTGTCATAGTTAACATCGCGCCAGCTATGAACACAGGCAGTACGGTTGCTACAACCGCTACTTCAACGGGGAACCTATGTGGCCCGGATGTTAGATATCTTTTTCCCGGTTTTGATCCCGAAGATGTTATAAGGATGCTTGGACCGCCCCCTCATTATATTACTCTTCCGTTATTATCATCTGTTTTTGCCTCCATTGACAGAGCCCACAAGCAACACATACATGCTATGTAGAGTACCGTTGAGAAATTAGCAAGAGAATTGAGCAAAGCCATCAAGAGCAAACATATTGCTTAATCGTCGTCAACCCCTCAGATTCAACCATCCAATACACAATCCGACCCACAACAACCACCACCAGTTCCATTACACCAAATCTGAAGACCAGCTCAAATGAGAGCTGTTAGCCCGACTCCTAGCCAAAAGTGACACAAGTACAGCTGAAGAAGTTGATCTAATTGGTTTACTCCGTCAACATACCCAACCTCAAACACACCACCTTCGAGCAACGACTTCGAGCGTCTTACCAACTCAATCTACTGCAGTGTTGGGGGTTCAGGTCAGTCAGCTGGTGAAAAGGAGACAGGGGCAGGTGGAACGGACACTGATATGGTCCAAGTGGATGAAACCCAAGTTCTAGTTGATGTCATAACTGGGGTTGAAAAGCCTCTGGTTGTTGACAATAGAACTGATGATGAAAGGATGGCTGATGATATGCTTATTGAGATAATCTATATTGATTCTGAGGAAGAAACTGATAAAACAACCGTCCGGAATGCGCTTAGAAGATTCGAGATCATCTTCAGAATTCGGAAAAGATATGTGGCTCTGGTGGACGTCTAATTTCTTTGCCTCTACTTGTACAAAGGGGGAGAATGTTAGTGCTTAAATTTTATTGTACCAAGTAGAGGGACCATATTTGTAATAGGGTCATAGTTTACCCTAGGTATATAATGTTTGCTTTCTCTAGCCTTCCTAATTAGGTCATCAATCACAATTACATCCAAGTACAAACACAATTGCTCTCTAGATTATTCATCTTGTACTTTGGGAATTTGCTTCATTGAATATATTGGTGGCCATCTTAGTAAGAGCTTAAAGTAACTTTACCAGGAATCGTTTCGGTTTGAACCGGAGCCTTGGGTGCTTGAATAATGAAAGCATCACTTTCGGAATCACCGTTCTTGACTTCTTGTGACAACGGTTTCATTGGCTCGAGAATGTCTTCCATTAGCTTGTTTTCGGCTTCTTTGACGGTTAACCCGAAATCTGTTGTCGACTTCTTAGGATCGATATCGGTCTCATGCTGTGATTCTGTTTCAACGGTAACGATTTTATCTTCAACCTTGTCCGACAAGACTTCCTATTTTTTCGGTTGTCTTTCCGGAATGTGTGGTTGATTGAGTAGGGAAGAAACCGAATTTATATTACAATTATAGTTGTTGCTTTTCTTGTCGGTGCTTTCTTCGAAGTTGTTAACTGGTCTCATGACAATCTTTTGGTCGCCCCAACGGAATAGTACGATGTTGTGTCGGCGTTTGTAAGTGGCATTAGTATCAAACAGCTACGGTCGGCCCAAAAGAACGTGGCAAGCGTCCATATCAAGGACACCACACAATACCTCTTCTCGATATTGTTTGCCAATTGAGATGGGGACCCGACAAGTTTGTGTGACTCTAACGTGAAAACCGTCCTTGACCCACCCAATAGAATAAGGAGCTTCATGTGGTTGAGTAGGTAGGTTAAAGTAATCGACTAATTTTTGGGACACGAGGTTCACACAACTTCCATTGTCGATAACTAAGTTACATACCTTTTTGTGTACCAAACAATACGATCGGAAAAGATCTTCGTGTTGGCATTCTTCTTTTGACGAAAGAAGTATTCGTTGGAGTGCGATATCGATGTTCTCTTGCGGGTCTCCTTCCTCCTCCTCCTCGGATTCAGAATTCGATAGATTAACCCGGTTATGGTTGCCACCATGCGGAACCCTAACCGGTCCTTCAAACCTGTCTCTTCTCCGACGGTTGTCGTTGATGATGTTGGGTTGAAGCCTATTAACAACCATTGTCAGATTCACGAGTGTTGTGGATAAGGCCACATCCGACTCAACCAAGTCTGCTTTGGTAGCGGGCTGTTAATCTGCCATTAATGGTGAAAAGACAGGTGAATCCTGCTCTGATACCACTTGACGCATCGTAGGTTTGCGAAAGGATCGACAAACGTCTAAACCCTTTGATAGGAGAGAATTACGAAACGTAAAACTCAAAAAAACTAGAGAATCCTCTCTAAAAAGACGAATTTTATAAATTGGTTAACTGATCAACAATAAAACCTAACAACCCTATTTATAACTAAAACTAGGAAAACGATAAATACTAACTAATAAAAGATAAATAAGGAAATTAAATTTAATCCAAATCTAAAACTAAATAACTATAATTAATTAATAAATAAAGAAATAGGGAATGGAAAGGCACGTGAAAGGAATTGGTTAAAGAGAATTATTTTACTATTTTGCTTGAACCGAGTAATTATGCTACATTTTATAAATCTTAGATTTTTTACTATTTCGATTGAACTACTTAGCAACCCTTAAATCAAAATAACAAACACAAATTAAATATGAATTCAAGAACCCTAAATCAAAACACAGTTAATAAAAAGCAAACTAATAATTAACAAATAACAATAAATATAGATTTGTAACATAGTAAAATAAAAATAAAAAAAAAGTGAAAAATACTACAAAAATAATGGTTTATCACATCAATAACCTTATTGCAAAAATCAGATGACTATGAGTTAGTTGAGGCCTTATAAGAAGTTGAGGCATTAAAGTTTAATTAATGGGGTAATTGTTAATGTCAAAAATCGTCCAAAAGAACAACTTATTGTTGATGTGGACTTTTAACAACTAACGAAACGTATCTCAAGACCAAGCAACACAATCGCAAGAAAAAATAAGTAAAACAAGAGATTTGGTGACGCGAAAAACCCCAAAACAAAGGGAAAAACCGCGGTCGACTTGTGAGAGTCGACGGTGCACTAAAGTTGCCAATCAGGGGCGAAAGTACTTTTGTAACAGGTGTTTTGTGTACAACAGATTACAAATAAGTGTAAAAATAAACTTAGTCGTATGTAAATGACGTGTGTCGTGTGGAAACCGTGCGAAAAGGTTGTTGTCGTGCGGTTCGAACTGCTGTCGTGCGAAGGTTGCCTTAGCGATATTTGTTCGAATGCTCTGTAGATTGCTGTGTTTTTTATGTGTATTTGCTTAGAAAGTAGATGGAGCAGATGTAAATCAGATTAGATCAGATTCTCCTCCCTTTGGTTGCACCACAGACCTTTATATAGCTTTCGATGGTCATTAAATGTGTCTTTATGGCGTGCTTCGTAACCGCTGTCGGGCTTTAAATGCCATTGATGACTCGTCTGTTACTGGCCGTTTGCACCATGAATGCTCGTGGACCTGCATTAATGAACCAAATAAACGGGTGTTGACTGTTAACGGTTAGTATAATCGTACGACCGTCTTAAGTCAGCATAAAATACACGACCGAGTATACGTCTGTAAACAACTTGTAAGACCTGATCTTAATATGAGAGTGGTCTTATGGAAATGTTATTTGGGTTTTCTAGCGTCGGTCGTGAGGTGTTATTTTTTACCCAAACAGTAATATA
Source organism: Saussurea involucrata (assembly GCA_033807775.1). Classification (NCBI taxonomy): domain Eukaryota; kingdom Viridiplantae; phylum Streptophyta; class Magnoliopsida; order Asterales; family Asteraceae; genus Saussurea; species Saussurea involucrata. The sequence goes on along the minus strand of CM066327.1, from coordinate 11,581,079 downwards.
GTAATTTTAGCTAAAAATTTTATTTTCACACATAGAGTTGGTAATATTTTTGTTGGGGGCAACCGGCAAATGCCCACTACCTCAACCTAAATTCACCCATGTTATGTATCTTTTCTTTTCTCTGTGTTTACATTTGTTTATTTTATTTATTTATTTTTATTTAGAGCCGATGATGATAAAAATTGTGTTTTGATTGTTAGACGATCATTTTTAGGTTAAATGTTGGACTGTAGAAAATGGTCACTTTGTTGTTGCTATAGTGGATGACGTAAATTCAAGGACAACCGAAAAATATTATTTTTTTGTATGTATTCTTTTGCTTACTTTAGCTACATTATGACATTATTAAAGGTCAAACTTTAGAGGCCAAAAAGATGAAAAGAAGACAGAAGCAAAACCCAACCTTTGTTTGCTTAAAAAATGGCTACCAAACTGCGACGATGGTGGACCGTTTCGTTCCTTCATCATAGTGTAAAAAGTTATGGTATAGGGTAGTGAAAGTGTCATTGTATCAATTCATTGTGTGTCACCGTGTATATTTTGAAACTACAATGAGGACACAAGTTTTCTATGGTAGAGTTGGTTTGCAAGGTTTTTCTTCCACTCGAGACTCGAGTTTGAATCCCATTAGTGTCATTTTCTTTGTTTTTAGCTTTTAATTTTAGATTTATTGTGTTTCTGGAAAAAAATTGCAATAAAAGATTAGTACACATGACCTCACATATGAAAAACAATGAACTAACAAACAGACCAATGATGATTGTGTGAAGAATATCCTTATATTTATTTCTTATAGTCAAATGGTGTCACTACTTGAAAATATTTATGGGTCCGCCGCTCCTACCCAAAAGCTTAAAGAAGAGAAAACAAAGTTTAAGCTTTCATGAAAGAGTGGAAAAAAAAACTGACCTTTAGGTAACTAATGTTTAAGCTCTTTGAACAAACCTTACGGGTAAATGCCTTCATCAACTTTTTCATCGTGCATTATAGATAGAGGCATTGGAATTTCATTTTGAAGGGATTCTCCATCAATGTAGAAAGCTCCAAACAGAAAACGAAAAATATAGCAAAAAAACAAAAGTGTCTTGGAACATGTTAAAACAACGTTTTTTGGCCTAAAAAATCTTGGGTAAGGCCCGCTCCTCGTTCTAACTTCTAAGCATATATTATGCACGCTTATTCGCGACACCCCATTGTTCGTCCGACATAAACCTCCGGGAATAATAATGTAACACCCTCAAATCTGAAAATAGCGACTAATTTTAAATTTTCGATAGTACATCAAATAAGGAATGATTCTTTCTAAATGCCAACAGCTGATTACCTAATAATGGCAATCTAAGATTTAACGCATCAACAATAAATAATTCAGACCTTATATATAGTCTAAATTAAGGATGGGTGTTACTAAACTCCAACAACAGTCGCCATCTCCAAATGCGGAAGACATCCAATTTGCTAACTACTTCTTATGCCTATCACTAGCACTCGTTTCTTCATAGCGTCACTAAAACATTCCCCCAATGAGAACCTGATGCACATGCCGACAAATAAAAAGGGTTAGGTTTAACGTCTAGTGAATTCAAGAGTTTTCATCATTTATATAAGACGGGAAACTGAAATAATGTTATTTAAATCCCAATTAATAAAATGACAAGTATAAATATGAATGCAACATTTTTCCTCAAACGCACCATTTTCGTGATGAAAACTCCAATATAAAACGTTAATTCGAATATGAATTCGAAACCCAATACTCACCCAAAACGTGAATAATATAATTAATACTCTTACTAAAATTCAAGTAAAACTTTATTATCAAAGATACCAAAATATAAGTAAGACTCAATACACAAAATCATAACTTATGGAGAATGCTCCATACTCAAAACGTCGCCGAAATATGGATAAAACTCAATACCCAAAACAAAACCTTTTGGTGACGGGGGAGACCCGATTTCCATGGTTAGTGGCAGAACACAAAAGTAAGCCACCAATCCACGTTATAGAGCTCATCCTGAGGATAAATGGCCCCAATGGGATCAATAATTCGCGATTCATAAACGGGGCCCCCGATGATCCAAGGTACACTCATTCACTAGAAATTACACCATATGGCCAATGGCTAGTATCCGGCTCCCATAAGACCGTACCAAGTTGCCCCTGATGACCTAATGCCTATTTCTAGATACAACATGGGAACAACCATCCCATTTAAAACAATAAAGACTGACTCCTATGCCTATGGATCCATTGCATTACAGTCTAAATTTACATGACCCAAAATGAATGACAACACACTCAAAGCATGTAACATTTCAGATAAATATGTCATAACTGCATATAACTTCGAAAGCTCGACATAAATCAAAATTAAACCGGACAAATGTTCCTCAAGACTTATTAAAATCAAAGTCGAGTCAATAGCTCAACAACACCATTGACTATAATATAGAAGTCATTGAAACTACACTCTTTATATTTCCAAAATATTATATAACTAAAAAATATACATGTTCCACAGTCTTATAAAACCAAATACACTAAAAGTGTTTTTACGTCAAATGACCTCCATTTTTACAATAAATCATCAAAAGACATAATATAATTTCTTTATCAAAATGTTCAAAGACCCCAAAAGAATGGCATTTTACAATATTTATAAATCAAATGTATCCACACCGTAAATTTCATCAAATAAGCAACACATTTGATAAACACAAAGTAAACACTTTAATACTTCAAAATGGACGTTTTTGGCATGTACAAAGTTTTTGCAAAGTAACTTGAACTCACCTTGCTAGGTTATGTTAAACCTAGTTTTTATCCAACCTGCTCAATCTTCTTGCTACCTAGATAACCCATATGAAATCAACAAATTAATAAAATAACTCTACACAAAGTATCTAGACCATCTTTTGATTTTCCAACTTATTAAGGACCACTCTAAAGGGATTTAAAACTATTCAAGTCTTACTTCACATAAATTAATTCATCTAAAACCTATAAATTTAAAACTTTCATATTTGAAACACTTAACTCCAAATGACCTTATCAATATAGGTAAATTCCTAAATTTAATTCATAAGCAAAATGCTAACCAAAACCAACGTTTACTATTATAGAGATTACTTCCAAGAAATTACTTTAATAAACATTGAAATCGTAATATCTCAAAAGAAAACTCTAGATTTTTATCCAATAACTAAAGAAACCTTAAATTAAAGAAATAGAGAGTTTATACCTTTCATCACAAGAAAAAAACTTAACATTCTCTAATCTTCTCTTGAAAAGCTAGACTTGGATCTCCATTAAAATCTCCAACTTGGATCTTCAAATCGTTACCAACAAAAGATGAACACAGTAACCGGACAAATGTTCCCCACCACTGCACTTTCACCTCTATTTTGAAAAGATAAAGCAAACCACAATTCCTTCTTTATCAATTAAAGGATGCCCTGTCAATTTAATAACTAAGGAAATTGGGCTAAGGAATGCAGCATAGAGAATACATGCGCTTGCCAATCTGCCAAGACCTCCTTTATGTTTCTAAATGCTCCTTTAGTTCTCTTAGGGTGCGTTTGGTTGCAGGACAGGACAGGACAGGACAAAATAGGACAGAACAGGACAGAACAGAACAGTTGTTCAGCGTTTGGTAGAGCATAACTAAACTGGACAGAACAGAACAGGACTGACAAAATGACCAATTTACCCCCAGTGGGTTATTTAGTGGTGGTGGTGGTGGCGGCGACGGTGGTGGTGGTGGTGGTGGTGGCGGTGGTGGTGGCGGTGGTAGTGGCGGTGGTGGCGGTGGCGGTGGTGGTGGCGGTGGTGGCGGTGGCGGTGGCGGTGGCGGTGGCGGTGGCGGTGGTGGTGGCGGTGGCGGCGGCGGCGGTGGTGGCGGTGGCGGCGGTGGCGGTGGTGGTGGCGACGGTGGTGGTGGTGGTGGCGGTGGTGGTGGCGGCGGCGGTGGCGGTGGCGGTGGTGGTGGGAAACAAAGAAGAAGGGGGTATTTTTGTCAAAAAGCTCCTTGTTCCACTTAGTTCCATGGTTTTTGGTGGAACACATGTGTTTCATGTTTGTTCTACTTAGTTCTGTTCTGTTCCATCTTAAGTCACGCCAAACATGGGACAAAAGTCCTTGTTCTGTTCTGTTCCTCTCTTGTCCCACAACCAAACGCAGCCTTATATTTTCTCCATGGACCCAATATTTCTCCGAACTTAGGCATCTATATTCCATCCGATGCGGCCCAAATTTGCAAAATCTCATAACACGAAGATTGTAGTTATATGTGTTGAATTTTCAAAATATCTTGAATCACTTAAATACGAGCTTAGATGCGTGAGATGTGATCGAAATGGCACAACGTCGCAAAAATGTCAAATATATATATTTTTTTGCTATTTTTCGTTCCAAAGAGTCCGAACCAAAAAACCGGGTGTTACAAATAAGATCCGCTGCTCCAAGCCTAAACAAGCATCAATAACGGTAGATGATAAATATGGTCGTTTTATTAGGTTTTGTTTGCTTATATAAATGGAAAAAAGTTTTTGTCCGCAACATTCATTAACGGTGTAATAATAAGCACAATGACCTTTGGTCATTTATGTTCGCATCAACAAAACACATACCAAAACCCCAAATTTTAGTACAAAATTTGGAAAACCCAAATAATGTTTTGAATTGTAAATCAATTATTAGTTTATTTACCGTCGAATTAAACCAAAATTTCTCATCAACCTCGTTCTGTGTCTTTTGAACTAAAAAGAATAACATCGATACTTGCATTACAAATTCCTCATGACCGTGGTTTGGTGCAATATTTTTGTTGAGGCGTCATGGTTTCGGCGGATATATCTCATATTTGATGAACTACTTGACTTTAACCAATGATCGAAACATCCGTTCGAATGATTTATGATGATAGAACTTCTTTGAAGTTGTTTCGATTAGCTACTAATGTGCATATCTTGGAAATATATACGTTGTGTTCTCAAGTTTTTTTTTTTGAAGGAAGGGAAAGGGAAATAAAGTAGGATAGAAAGAAAAATATTGTGTTCTAGAGTTCTTTTAAAAAGACAAGAGAATAAAAATATTGTTGATTTTCATTCCAAAACGTACCTCCCAAATGTTCTCCAAGATCACCGTTTTCTTTGGCTTCGGGTTGCCATAGAGAATACCATTTCGAAAAAACCCATATAGACCACAAAGTGATAAGCATAACGGCCTCGAAGCATAAAAAATTCTTCTTCTTCAACCGAATTGAATCAATGATAGAAAAAAGAGCCGTTTTTTATAAGAAAGAAAAAGAAAACTCATTAATATAAATGAGTCTCATTTACATATGAGGTTCACACGTTTTTAGAACAACACCGATGAAATCAAATTGATGATGCATTTCTACCACTATCCCCCATCAAGGCACCAACCCATCTATTAATGTATTTTTTAAGTATATAATATTTATATACGGTAAATGCAACAAATAAACTCACACACTCTCTTTACCATTGGTGAGGTTTGAACCTCTAACCTCATAGAAGAAAAGAGACTCACATACCGCTAGATCAAAGACCCTTTGGTCCCACCTATTAATGTTGCTAACCTACAACTTATAATGAGTCTGCTACAAGATTTGAATGTCAATAAATGTTGTGGGTACTATTGATAAAACTTATGATACTATAAAACAAAGTTTTCCTAGAGTACTATTTGTTTAAAAAAAACTACAAGAGTCTTCTTTTTGAACAACGGAATTTTATAAAACTAGCAAGAAGTTAGAGCAAAAAACAATTACAAAGAGATAATAGCTAGGGAATGATTTGTAAGTCATCCAACCCAATTAATAGACAAATTGCTACTTCTATGACTAATCCAAAAATAAGCACAGGTTATAATGTCCTCCTTCGTTGGTTTCGGGTTGCCAAAGAGAATATCATTCTGAAACACCCATATAGACCACAAAGTGGTAAGCGTAACTACCTCAAAGCACAAAAAAACCTACCTCTTCAACCGGATTGAGTCTATCCAAGAGACCCAATCTGAATAAGTATGGAGATTTGGAATGTTGTCCATTTGCCACCAACGATCAATAAGAACCCATGAGACTTTAGCGATAGGACACGAGAAGAAAAGATGATTGCAGTCCTCCACCCCCGTATCACAATTAGAACATAAGAGAGACGAAACATCGATGCCTCTTTTATCCAAATTTATCCTAGCAGGGAGCCGATTGAGATGAAACCGTCACGCGAACACATTAACTTTGATGGGAACAAGTATGTTCCATCTAGTAGGATGAGAATCTACCTCCAAATGACTAGAATCAATTAAACGTCTAGCTGAAGCCACTGAGTAATCACCCGACTCGTCTACACCCATCTATCCTTTTGACTAGAGGGCACAAAGGTAGACAAAATTTGTTGAAGTTCACAAAATTGGACAGCCACGACCCCACCTCTCGACGCCTTTCGAAGGCACACATCCTAACACCCTAACTCCAAACGAGACTTGACATTCGCTGATTTATCCAGTTCTAAAGCGTAAACTCTAGGAAATTGAATTTTAAACGGAGAGTCCCCAAGCCAAATATCATCCCAAATCGCGGTCAAAGCACCATCACCCACCTTTTTCTTACGGAAAGAAAAACTACAATAGTATCCCCTTTACTAAAAGAGAAAAGAGACTCGAGGTACAAAATAAATACACAGGTGCATTGACAGAACTCTACCATCCCAAAATTATGCTTGAAAGTAGGTGTTTCTTGCAAGGACATATTAAATTATATTACTCGTAAATGGTGGATGAAGTGAAGTTGTATGTTGTTGTATGACTTCCTCCAACAGCATAGTGAAAATTGCTTCAGAGTCTCAAAGGGAATCAAGTATGAAAACTTCGAAGAAGATATGAGTAGAGGTGTAAATGATGCGAGTCGAGCTCGAGTATCATGATACTCGGCTCGAATTTGAAAGCCAATACTCCAGCTCGAACTCGACTCGAAAGCCAATTCCCGAGCTCGAAATCGAACTCGAAACAAGCTCGAACTCGAATCAAGCACGAACTCGTTTAAGATATAACAATATTATAAGTTCGAAATAAATCTAAATTACCAACAAAATAAATCCAGAAAATTTAAACTTTACAACCAAATACAAAATAAAGCCAAAACTAGTCGTAACTTGTAACCAAAATCAAAACGAAGTCGAAAATTACAACATTAAAACCAAAGTACATTATAAATCCATCAAAAAGCAAAACACGATTTCATTTCAATTCAATTGTCGGGTTCCTTGAATGGTACTAAAATGAAGATTCTCTTTGGTTGTTCTTCACTCTACTACAATAAAAACAAAAACAAATTAGTATACTTATTAAAAGTGAAGATAATTAACTAAACATATTTAAACATTTACCTTGTTCTTCCTTTTCACTCCATGGAGGCATCTACACCAATTACCCGTGCACATCAACATTTGCACCTCCGGGGCAAGAGAAGCTCTGTAAGCATCTATTACACGACCACCGACACTAAAAGTTGCCTCTGAAGCCACAGTAGTGATAGGAACCGCCAAGATATTTACGGCCAATCTAGACAAAATTTGAAACGTGTTTGACTGCTCCTTCCACCAAGCTAAGACAACAAACTTCTAGTCTTGACTAAAGAAACACCCCTCTTCTAGATACATATCAAGCTCAGATTTCACACGAGTTACCGATGTATCCCCGCTAAACACATCTAACAAAAGTTCGGATAAACCACTAGATCCTCATTTCCTTCACAGGTAGTTGATCCAAATTCACACTCTCCACTTTCATCCACAATAGAAAAAGAATACATTCTCACATATTCATCAAAAAGCTCATACATAACCTCTTTGACCTTATTAATATTTTCCCGAGCTACATTTAGAGGAAACATTTTCGGCCATGCAATCTCTATAGCCCTCATTTTCAGTCTAGGGTCTAACATGATCCCTATTGACATTAACATGTTACACCCCCCCCCCCCACCCCAATATTTATCAAATCTCGCTTTCATGAAGGTTACCATTGTCTTAACAAAATCAACATGTGACTCGGATTGTTTATCCAACATAACATTAATCGTTTGTACTATAGCAAGAAACAAGTTAGAAGTTGGATATTCTCCGGATATTGAGTTAGTAGCATCTTTAAACACTTTTAATTTATCAAGCAATTTTGCAATTTTACCCCACTCCTTTGTTGGAATATGCTCAAGTCATAATAGATAATTATATGGCTAGATACACGTGGGCCTATAGGGTCACACACAATACACTGAGATACCATTTAATATAATGTAATTATTGTATTTACATTATATAAATAACCTAAGTAACGTGGGGTAATTAGATGGGCAAAAATCATTAAGTTTGGCTTAATGGGTTTGTATTGGATTTAAGTTAATAGCAAGCCTATTACGTTTAATTAAATCTTAGGCCCATAAAGATTTAGAAGGGAGAACCTTTAAGAAGCCCAAGGAAGCTTTAGGGTTCATTAATATATAGAGATGTTAATGACCTAATTAAGTTTAACCTAATACTCCTTCTTCTCTCCCAAAATCGGCGCCCCTCCCCTAGGCCTCTCTAGGGTTTTTCCGCTTTGATCTTCTAGCTTGTTTCTTGTCTAATCGAAGCTATAAGATCCGTTACTAAGGAGGACTAGCATCCGGTGGTGATCAAGGAGGTGTAGTGTGGACTACTCTAGAGGTATTCTCCATTGAATACTTGGTTTCAAAAGAGCACACAAGTGGATCCGGATTAGTGTACAAATCACGCTACAAAGGTATATCGTTATTTGTATTCATCGTTTAACCATATTGGCAATACGTTGATCCTGTTTGGTGATTGTTCCGCTGCGTTCTTATATATGTTTATTTTTGTGTTTCTATACTTAATCACCAACAGTGGTATCAGAGCCATCGTATGTGCCATATGATTAACATGTATATGTAAAAGTGGCTAAAACTAAAGTTTTTTTTCCTGAAAATTTCAACCATCGTTGGGGTCTTGAATAATGTATTTTAAGATCCTATAGCCACAAGTTACATATACTTATCGTAGATTAATTATTGTAGTTTTTCTTCGTTTTTCGTTGGCTTGTTTTATTTCTTATTGTAAGTGTTTTAGATCCATGGTAAAACATGCATTTTTACCATGGACCAAGCCAACACTCTTAATGATATTGTATTATTATGTTGATGTGCAAAACCGATGAAAACCTTGACCGTTTGTGTGCCTTGTTTCATTATTTGTCGAGTTTTTGGGTTGTAATAGTTTAGGCAATTATTTTTACTTTGTTTAGTAGTAGATAAATGTTATAACTTGCAAATGGGTTTTTCAAACCAAAATTAAACACATGCCACTTTTGAAACTAAATCCTTAGATTTAGTTAATATAAGTTTAAATTGGATTTAAAACTTAAAACTATTGTTTTATATAAATAACGCTTAAAAGGGTTTTATCGGTTATTTAATTTATGTAATGTTCAAGCTAATTGATATCTCATGTAGGTAATATATTAGTCTCTAAATGGACATCTCGACACACATGAAATAAAACAAATTAGACTATAAGTTAAGAAATGTTTTAACTTATGTTACGAATGAAGAATGCATGCTTCTGTCGTACTTTTTTTGACACGCTTTATCAAAATACTATACCCGTCACAATTTTAAGTCATGCCGTCCAATCGGCTTGAAATCCCTCGCCATTATTTTTTGCCTATGCGTGAGACCTAGGTTGAATTGTAATCCCGAGGTGATTATTGTCTATGCGTGAGACCTAGATCTATTTTCACATGATTTCAAATTAGATGACTTAATCGAGTTAAGCAGGTAAGACCTTAACCCGAGGCAAGGATGGGACTAAACATGCCAGCTTGACACTAGTTGCTCGGCCACTAGATGCCATGGGTCCCATAAGGATCTAAGAATTGCACTTGTAATGCAATTGGTAATCGTCACCTACCTATTGAATCTATCATTGCTAGCAGATCAACTGATGTGATGATAGAACCTCAATGAGGATCTTAGCCTTTTTCGTACAAAATTAATTGTTTTAAAAGTAAAACTTGGGTAGTTAATTTAAAAAGGATTAATTACTGAAATTACTAATCTTGAACTTTGTATGTTTGTAGATGTCAACAACAAATCAAACCCTAAGCAACTCAACTATCAGGTCAGTTCTTGAAAAAGAGAAACTGACAGGAATCAACTTTATCGACTGGTATCAAAATCTGAGGATCGTCCTCAGAGCTGAAAATAAGTTGATCCATCTGGAAGAGGCCTTACCTGAGGCACCTCCTGCCACTGCTTCTGCTGCAGTTCGCGCAACCTACCCCCGTAGGTTTAATGAACAACAAGAAGTAGCTGCTCTCATGCTGGTGAGCATGACCCCCGAGATCCAAAAGAACTTGGAGGAACTCACAGCTTTTGAGATGCTACGAGAGTTGAAAACTATGTTTCAACAACAGGCAGAACAGGAACTGTTTGAAACAGTCAAAGCATTCCACGCTTGTAAACAGGAGGATGGCCAGTCGGTTAGCTCTTACGTCTTGAAGATGAAAGGCTATCTTGACCGTATGGAGCGTCTTGGTTACCCCATGCCACAAGTTCTTGGAGTGAGCTTGATTCTTACCTCACTATCCAAGGACTATGACCAATTTGTTATGAACTATAACATGCATAGCATGGGGAAGACTATCTCTGAACTGCATGCTATGCTGAAGCTTGCAGAGCAAGGGATGCCCAAGAAAGCTCCTGCTGTTCTAGCAATCAGGGAAGGTAAAATCCAGAAACCCAAACCGCAAGCACTGGGCAAGGGTCGTGGCAAGGGTAAACATGTTTACAAACCCAAACCTAAGATTCCCCCACCTGCTAAGAAGGAGCACCCTGCAAAGGACGCCACCTGCCATCACTGTGGAGTGATAGGCAACTGGAGGAGGAACTGTCCTGCTTACCTGGCAGAGTTGAAGAAGAACAAAGCTACCCCGGTTAGCACATCAGGTATCTTCACTATAGAACTCTATGCTTTTCCTAGTAAAACCTGGGTTTATGACACCGGTTGTGGAACTCACATTTGTAATAATGTGCAGGGACTAAGGGGAAGTAGAAAGCTAAACGACGGAGCTTTGGACCTGTACGTAGGCAATGGAATGCGTGCAGCTGTTAAAGCTATAGGGAGCTTTGATCTTATCCTCCCTAATGGATTGATTATTGTTTTAGACAATTGTCATTATGCACCTACTATTACTAGGGGTATTGTTTCGCTTTCTCGTTTGAAGAAAAATGGTTTTATCCATGTTTTTACAGATTATGGTATTTCGGTTTCTAAGAATAATATATTTTATTTTAATGCTATTCCTCGTGATGATATTTTTTAAATTGACATGCATAATCTTGTTTCAAACGATAGTTCTATATACACATGTAGCACTAAGAAATCCAAACGGAATTTGGATTCAACTTACCTATGGCACTGCCGTCTTTGCCACATAAGCAAGAAGCGCATTATGAAGCTGCAACACGATGGGCTTCTAAAGTCAACCGATGATGAGTCGTTTGATAAATGTCTCTCTTGCATATCTGGGAAAATGACAAGAAAACCTTTCTCCCATATAGGTGAAAGAGCCAAAGATCTACTTGGACTCATACATACTGATGTATGTGGTCCATTTAGAACTGTGTCTAGGGAAGGTGATAACTACTTCATCACTTTCACTGATGATTTCAGTCCCTATGGTTATGTGTACTTGATTAAACATAAACATGAAGCCTTTGAAACGTTCAAAGCCTTTCAAAGTGAAGTAGAAAATCAACTCGGCAAGACTATTAAAGCTCTCCGATCTGATCGAGGAGGAGAGTACATGAGTCAAGAGTTTTTAGACCATCTGACTAAGTGTGAGATTGTCTCACAATTCACTCCTCCATACACTCCACAACATAATGGTGTATCTGAAAGGAGAAATCGAACTTTGTTAGACATGGTTCGATCCATGATGAGTCTAACTACTTTGCCACTGTCCTTTTGGGGTTGTGCTCTAGAGTCTGCTGCTCGCATACTCAATATGGTTCCGACCAAGAAGGTTGATAAGACACCATATGAAATATGGCACGGGAAAGTCCCTAATCTGTCTTACTTGAAGGTCTGGGGTTGTGAGGCTCTCGTGAAACGAGACACACCGAACAAACTTGAGCCTAGATCTATCAAGTGTATCTTCGTAGGGTACCCAAAGAAAACGATGGGTTACTATTTCTACTACCCACCCGAAAACAAAATATTTGTTGCTCGGTATGCTGAATTTCTTGAGAACAGTCTCATTTTACAAGAAGCAAGTGGGAGCACAGTAGAACTTGACGAGATTCAAAGCGAAGATGCGCAACCTCCTGGTGACACTAGCGAACATCACGCTGAGGCTGAACATGCAGATGTTGAACCACAGAATGGTGTAATTCCCATTCGTAGATCCGCAAGGACACCTCAAGCACCTAAACGATATAGTTATTATATCGATGTTGAGGAGCAGAATTTGGGGGATCATGGTGAACCCTCTAACTATCAAGCTGCATTGTTGGATCTAGAATCCGATAAATAGCTTGAAGCTATGAATGCTGAAATGCAATCCATGAAAGATAATCAAGTCTGGAACTTGGTTGATCTTCCTCCGAACAGCAAGACTGTCGGAAGCAAGTGGATCTTCAAGAAGAAGACCGACATGGATGGCAATGTACACACCTATAAAGCTCGTCTAGTAGCAAAAGGTTACACTCAAACCTACGGGGTTGACTATGAAGAAACCTTCTCGCCTGTTGCTGACATTAAAGCTATTAGGATTCTTATAGCCATAGCAGCGTACCATGACTATGAGATTTGGCAAATGGATGTCAAAACCGCTTTCTTGAACGGTCACCTTGATGAAGATGTTTACATGGTGCAACCTGAGGGTTTTGTGAATCCGAAACATCCCGAGAAAGTATGCAAGCTTCAAAGATCCATTTATGGACTGAAGCAAGCATCCAGAAGTTGGAATAAAAGGTTCGATGAGGAAATCAAAACGTATGGTTTCACTCAAAACCTTGATGAGCCATGTGTGTATATGAGAGCTAGTGGGAGCATCGTCGTTTTTCTAATCTTATATGTTGATGACATATTGCTCATGTGGAACAACGTTCCAATGCTACAAGATGTCAAATCATGGCTTGGAAAATGTTTTGCCATGAAAGATTTAGGCGAAGCGGCGTACATCCTAGGAATCAAGATCTATCGGGATAGATCGAAGCGGTTAATTGGTTTAAGTCAAAGTGCGTACATTGACAAAATTCTAAAACGGTTTAGAATGGATGCTTCCAAACGTGGAAGTCTTCCAATGCAACACAATGTAAACTTGAGTAAGACTCAGGGACCCTCCACACCTGATGAGGTGAAGCGGATGAAGGGAATCCCCTATGCTTCGGCTGTGGGATCCATCATGTATGCAGTGAGATGCACTAGACCTGATGTAGCGTTCTCTCAGAACCTTACGAGTAGATACCAACAGAATCCAGGAGAGAGTCACTGGACTGCTGTTAAGAACATACTGAAGTATCTTCGAAATACTAGAGATATGTTCCTTGTTTATGGTGGTGATGTAGAAAGAGAGCTCAGTGTTACTTGCTACACTGATGCTGGTTTCAAAACAGATCGAGATGACACTCGATCTCAGACTGGATACGTTTTCGTCATGAACGGAGGCGCTGTTGACTGGAAGAGTGCTAAGCAAAGCACTATTGCGATGTCTTCTACAGAAGCTGAATACATAGCTGCTTCTGAAGCTGCAATGGAGGCTGTTTGGATACGGAAATTCATTTCTGGGCTTGGCGTTGTCCCCAGTAATGAAAGACCCATGGATATGTACTGCGATAATTCTGGTGCCATTATCATAGCCAACGAACCTGGAGTTCAAAAGGGTGCCAGACACTTCCGCAGGAAGACTCACTACATTCGAGAGGCTATCGAGATGGGTGATATTCGTCTTCTCAAAGTTCACACAGATGACAACTTAGCTGATCCCTTTACGAAACCAATGTCTTGTACCAAACATATCAAGCATGCTAGGAACATTGGACTTCGACCAGTTAGTAGTCTCATGTAGATCTGTTTTTAGTAATTGAATAATTGGAACGTTGAACAGTTTTTATTTTCACAATGAATTGATGTACTTGGTATGATCGTTTTCATTTATATCAACTGTGTTCTATATTTGCATGTTTAATCCATGAATGAATTATTTGTTCTAAACTGTCCATTGTCAGTTGATGATACGGGAGTATCATCGAGGTAAGGTAAATGTGAGCGTATTGGTGATATTCATTGGTGAATGAATATTAATGATGATGCCACCAAACTCACATGTTGTTCATTGGTGATGAACATTGGACTGACCCAACCTACGAGAGTTCACTGCATGGATCGGCGTCACCAGTGAATCTCGCAAATGGTATGTCACTCGTCCTTAGACTTGAGATGCAAGTAGGTTTTGTATGGGTGGAATGTCGGTCTTTGATATGGTTAAACGCTGTCCTGAATAAGGCTGCTATAAAAATCATCTTCAGGAGTGATGTGAAGCACATGACAGGCACGTGCAGTCAAAAATAGGATTTGTTCCTCTACAGGTAATGGAGTTAGATACTACTGGGCCCCTCGATGAATTGAATAGATGTTTGTACGGCCGTACCCAAATGTAATTAAGATGATGCTTGATTAATTTGGTAATCTAATTCAACAAACAGATCGAGAAACAGAATCGTTGAACAATTAGAATGACATATGATCCATGTCTAGTATTCAACAAGGTATCTCGATCTACACCATTTACCTAAACATATTTAAACATTTACCTTGTTCTTCCTTTTCACTCCATGGAGGCATCTACACTAATTACCCGTGCACATCAACATTTGCACCTCCGGGGCAAGAGAAGCTCTGTAAGCATCTATTACACGACCACCGACACTAAAAGTTGCCTCTGAAGCCACAGTAGTGATAGGAACCGCCAAGATATTTACGGCCAATCTAGACAAAATTCGAAACGTGTTTGACTGCTCCTTCCACCAAGCTAAGACAACAAACTTCTAGTCTTGACTAAAGAAACACCCCTCTTCTAGATACATATCAAGCTCAGATTTCACACGAGTTACCGATGTATCCCCGCTAAACACATCTAACAAAAGTTCGGATAAACCACTAGATCCTCATTTCCTTCACAGGTAGTTGATCTAAATTCACACTCTCCACTTTCATCTACAATAGAAAAAGAATACATTCTCACATATTCATCAAAAAGCTCATACATAACCTCTTTGACCTTATTAATATTTTCCCGAGCTACATTTAGAGGAAACATTTTCGGCCATGCAATCTCTATAGCCCTCATTTTCAGTCTAGGGTCTAACACGATCCCTATTGACATTAACATGTTACACCCCCCCCCCCCCAATATTTATCAAATCTCGCTTTCATGAAGGTTACCATTGTCTTAACAAAATCAACATGTGACTCAGATTGTTTATCCAACATAACATTAATCGTTTGTACTATAGCAAGAAACAAGTTAGAAGTTGGATATTCAGATCCGGATATTGAGTTAGTAGCATCTTTAAACACTTTTAATTTATCAAGCAATTTTGCAATTTTACCCCACTCCTTTGTTGGAATATGCTCAAGTCATAATAGATAATTATATGGCTAGATACACGTGGGCCTATAGGGTCACACACAATACACTGAGATACCATTTAATATAATGTAATTATTGTATTTACATTATATAAATAACCTAAGTAACGTGGGGTAATTAGATGGGCACAAATCATTAAGTTTGGCTTAATGGGTTTGTATTGGATTTAAGTTAATAGCAAGCCTATTACGTTTAATTAAATCTTAGGCCCATAAAGATTTAGAAGGGAGAACCTTTAAGAAGCCCAAGGAAGCTTTAGGGTTCATTAATATATAGAGATGTTAATGACCTAATTAAGTTTAACCTAATACTCCTTCTTCTCTCCCAAAATCGGCGCCCCTCCCCTAGGCCTCTCTAGGGTTTTTCCGCTTTGATCTTCTAGCTTGTTTCTTGTCTAATCGAAGCTATAAGATCCGTTACTAAGGAGGACTAGCATCCGGTGGTGATCAAGGAGGTGTAGTGTGGACTACTCTAGAGGTATTCTCCATTGAATACTTGGTTTCAAAAGAGCACACAAGTGGATCCGGATTAGTGTACAAATCACGCTACAAAGGTATATCGTTATTTGTATTCATCGTTTAACCATATTGGCAATACGTTGATCATGTTTGGTGATTGTTCCGATGCGTTCTTATATATGTTTATTTTTGTGTTTCTATACTTAATCACCAACATCCTTTTCATCAGAACAAGAAGTATAATAACAGTCATGCAAGGCATATCGAGAAGATACCTGTCTAAACTTGATGGCAAAATCTAGCATGTCGTATGTTGAATTCCAACATGTCTTGCATTCAAGAACTAACTTTCGATGCTTCATGTTGTATTGGCTTTCAAGTGCATCACTTGAGTTCAAGTAATCAACCGTATCATGAACTTTCTCGATAATGTCCTTCACTTGTTGAAGAATATGTTGAACCATAATGTTTAGAATGTCGGCGCAACATCAGACATGAAACAATCTTCCATCGCAAATAAACCTCTCATTTGATTCAAAATTGTCCTTCAAAATTGTAATACAAGAATCATCTGCAGATGCAGTGTCCACAGAAATCGTAAAAACCTAAAACGAATACACAAATCATAAATAAAATTTTGTTAGTACACAATTCATAAATAAAATAAAACATATATATACACAAATCATAAACAAAATAAAGCAATTCAAGACTTACTTTGTCCTCAATTTCCCACTCCCTTAAGCATGTTAAGATTTAATATGCAATCGGCTATATTTTCACCTTTACGTGGAGGAGGCAAGTGAACAAAGTCAAGATCGATGTGTCGGTCCAAATCCACCCTGTATCTTCACATCCCAACAATTGTGACAAAACTAAAGATCGATGTAACACCATATAAGCAAAACTATATGAAGAAAAATGGCTCGGATGAAATTTACTTCAGTGAAAACTCGAGTTAAATATTTAAATAACTCGTCTATCTTTATAAGGTCCTATGTTAAACTAATGAAATCAAAAATCATGTTGAAATCTGAGTTTTGTAAGACTTGTTTGACCAGAAAAAGGGTTAAAATTACATATTTACCACCACTCCATGATGGTTGCCACCATGAAGACATTTTTGAGCATAAGTAGTATATTTCCTCTTCGGTGGAAGAATACAAAACAAAGTGTGGCTCACCTCCACAGACTTGATGAACATGAAGAGTGTCTTCTAGCTAATCATGTATACTTGTAAATGGAACCATAACTTGTCCTGCAAACCAAACTGTAAACCAACGATAACACAACACAACATATAAATGGGATTTGGCGGAATATCCCATCTGTCCAGGCGTACACAACTTGTGGCCACTAAGGTTTTACGGTCATAATTTGCCAAGGGATTAGTCTAGGCATAGCCTAGGACACCCTTCCAAAAAAAACGTATAAATGGGCTACCTAAGGATTGGGAAGAGAGTCAGAGAATGAATAGAGTACATCAGATGTTCTCAAAAGCCACATTACAACATTATAAGGTTTTCATAACCATATCGAAACTAATTCGTATGCTTGCAATTAGAGAAGATGGGTAGATATTTCAAGAGGCCAGGAACTGTGTTCTCAAATCAAAAAATTATCAAAATGTGGAAGACGATCAAATCAGGAAGAACATCAAAATTTAGAGTTTGAAATCGATAAAACCTTTACCTGATATGGAGCGACGGATAATTAAATCTGGAAAAGATGGAGATGGAAGCAGGAATTGAAGAATGTAGAAAACCTAATTGTTATTCTCGTGTTTTCTTAAATAGTTAGGATTCTCGTTTGAAACTTTCTCTGTATATATACTATCATACGAAAATTCCAACATGGCAGAACAATTTAATATACAACGGAAACCCGATCTCGGAATCTCTCGTGATCGTAGAATACATTGACGATGTCTGGAAACAGGTTCCAATTTTGCCACAAGATCCTTATCAAAAGGCCGTTAGCCCGTTACTCGATTTTGGGCCAAATTCATTTGATGAAAAGGTAATGGTTTCATTATGATTTTCTTTATTAATTAGATACAGCATGCACTAGATAACAAAATCGGGTTTATAGGACGCTAAAAATCTATAAGGTGGCATTTGTTTTTTAAGAGGTATGAAGGTGGCGTTTGTTTTTTAAGAGATCTGAAGTCTGAAGTCTTATTTCACTTCTGATTAATAAGAGGTGGTGCTTTAAGAGGTTAAACGTCTGAACGATTCAGACTTCAGAGGTATTAAGAGGTTTTTTTTAAACAGCCCTTAAGTGTTCTAATAGACTATTTTATGTGGTTAATATTTGTTCAGTGCATTCCTGCATTACACAAGGTCTTTGGCAAGAATGGAGGTGAACAGGTTGTTGCAGAAGCTTGTGAGAAGCTGCAAATACTTGAAAATGAAGTGGGAGTGAAAGGTGAGAAATTGTTTGGAGGTGAGAAGATGAATATGGTTGATATTGCTGCTGGATTCATAGCTTATTGGCTTGGATAGTTGGATTGTTGGAAGAAGCAACCCAAATAAAGATTTGTACAGAAGATAAGTTCCCAAAGTTAACGCAATGGGCCTATGAATTCGTCAATTGTCAAGGAAATCTTACCTCCAAGAGCAATGGTGCTTGCATATTACAAGAAACGGTTCGGTAATAAATTAAGGGGTAAACTAACAAATGGTTCATGATTGTTGTAAATATAGCAGGGATGGACCCAGAAAATTTTTCATACAGAGGCACCATATTTTTTTCATACGGTTTTTATCGAAGTGTCTTTCATCTTTTTACCAACGTTCAATATCGTCCGATGTGTTTTTAGCCAAATTCCGGCGTTTCGGGAGATTTTTAACGTTTTTTGCTTGATTTCGGGGGATTTTTAAGGTTTTTTAATCGATTTCGATAGATTTTTTTGGTATTTTTTTGTTGATTTCAAGAGATTTTTCCGGTTTTTTGGTTGAATGGGTATAAGATTTGGACCTTTTTTCAGTTTAGGTGCACCCCTTGTAGTTTCAAAAATAATACGGTAGCACCTCCTAAATCGATACGGTGGCACCTTCACGAAAACGAAAACTTTTACCCTTCGCCGGAGAATTAATACGGTGGCACGTGCCACCGTGTGTCCACGTGCAGGTCCGCCCATGAAATATAGTCGTTTTATTAGGGTCTGTGTGGTTATCAAAGTTGAGGGTTTCGATGTATATATATATATATATATATATATATATATAAGCAAATATCTGTGTAATATATATGCATGGTGATCATATG
Source organism: Saussurea involucrata (assembly GCA_033807775.1). NCBI lineage: Eukaryota > Viridiplantae > Streptophyta > Magnoliopsida > Asterales > Asteraceae > Saussurea > Saussurea involucrata. Next base: position 11,561,616 of record CM066327.1, on the reverse strand, counting down.
CATGTTGTTTTGTGAGGGTTTGAATGTTGAGCACTTGGTATGTTGTCTGTCTATTAAATTTTAGTTGGTTATAATGAAGTAGGTGAATTATCGTGTTAGAAGTTGAGTTAACGTGAAAAGCATGTGAAGTGGACCTGAATCGTTGATCACCTTTTGTCTCAAGCCACCTATGAATCGTGTGGGGATTGATCTGGTGCATCTTATCACGGTGCATCACATCCTAATGTGCATCCAACGATTGATAACGCACTTCTCACGCTTTTCATCGCATGTTAATTCAACTTCTCACGTGAACCGAAGCTCTATGTTAGGTAGATTAGTGTGGTGAATGTGTGATGATGAAACAACCATGCACAATACAAAACAGGGGCAGATTTCAGGCGGAAAAATCCGCCAGAAAACACTATTTTCGGCGGATACGGGCGTCGGACAAACGGACGTCGAGGCGGGTATTTTTCGGCGGAGTTTTTGGCGGATACAGTTTTTGGTGGATACGGTCCATTGGAGCCCATAACGGTCCATTGAAGCCCACAAAGATCATATATGTGACCATATATAATACGCTCAGACGTTATACCCGTGTATACTTCAGCTTTGTGAACCGAATGTATATACTACGCATTTTAATTTGAAAACTGTGTATTCGTCGATATGTTCTACAATAAAGTAAATTAGGTTTGATTTATCTAAAAATTTTAATTTTCTTTAATATTTATATAATTAAAATTAATTTTTTAATCATATTTTCGGCGGATTTTCGGCGGATATTAAAAAATTTATTTTTTAAAATATATACGATTAATTTTCAGACGGATTTTCGACGGATTTTAAAAATATATTTTTTAAAATCACATTTTCGGCGGATTTTTAAAAAATTAATTTTCATTTAAATTATGAGATTTAAATTTTCACCGGATTTTCAGCGGATTTTAAAAGTTATTTTTTTATTTTTTTTAAAAACTATTTTCTGCGGATTTATAAAAATTTCATTTCATTTAAATTTATTAGATTTAAATTTTCGGAGGATTTTAAAATTTATTTTTTTATTTTTTTAAAAACTATTTTCGGCGGATTTTAAAAAAATTAATGTCCATTTAAATTTATAAGATTTAAGTTTTCGGCGGATTTTCGGCGCATTTTAAAAATTATTTTTTTATTTTTTTAAAGCATTTTCGGCGGATTTTAAAAAAATTAATTTTCATTTAAATTTATTAGATTTAAATTTTCAGTGGATTTTAAAAAAAAAATTTAATTTTTTTTTAAAAATATTTCCGGCGGATTTTCTGTGGAAAATAAAATAATTTTATTTTCTTAATTAATTTTTAAATAATTAAAAATTATCCGGCGGATTTCCGACGGACCAGAATTAAAAAAATAATTAATTATATTCCGTCGAAAATCCGCCGAAAAAATGTCGAGATTTAAAAAAAACAAAAATAATATTTTTTTTGGAGTTTTTGGCGGAGTTTCGGCGGAAGTCAACGGGTTTTGACTTTTTTAATTTCCGTCGGAAATTTTCAGGCGGAAAATCCGCCGAAAAAATCGTTTTGTTTAGTAGTGGCATGCATCATGTGTGATCGTCAAGAAACCAAATCTGATAAGTTTTTAACACATCTTTTTAGATGAATTAGTTCCGACTGCCAAAACGTGAAATAAAAATATGTTGTCTTAAAATTTCCTATACTTTTCTTGTGCCACCAAATACTCATATTTAATACAATTTTATTTAATTTAACCAAAGAGCATTTAGCCTAGCGGTATCGGAGTCCTTGGCCTTGTAGTAGGTCATGGGTTCAAACCTCATCAAAGGTGAGGATGGTGTGTGAGTTTATTTGATCTAGAGTAAACTACACTTTTGGTCCTGTGGTTTAGTGATTATAACACATTTGGTCCCTACAGTTTAAAAATTACACTTTAGCCACTACAGTTTGCATTTCGGTCCGGATTTGGTCTCTTGTCGTTAAGTCCGTTAAAAAATCTCGTTAGATGAGGGGTATTTTCGTCTTTTCTACTTTCACTTCATTTTTCTTTAATAAATAAAATGTAGGGACTAAATGTGTTATACCATAACTATGTATTTTTTCTTGAATGTTCATCTTCCCAAAATGTGTTATACCATAACACATGATGACCACCAAAACCCAGATTTATCTCCTCAATCAAGATCCAAAAAAACTAAAATTAACCCAGATTCATTTTCATTATGCACTTTCTCCCACTCAAAATCTTCATTTATATTTAATATTTTCAATTGAGGAAATTGACGAACATAAATCTGGGTTTATATGTTCATATGGTGTTCTTGATGATTTATTTGGTGAAGATGAACATTCAAGCAAAATACATATTTATGGTATAACACATTTAGTCCCTACAGTTTATTTATTAAAGAAAAATAAAGTGAAAGTGGAAAAGACGAAAATACCCCTCATCTAACGAGATTTTTTAACGGACTTAACGATGAGGGACCAAATCCGGACCAAAATGCAAACTGTAGTGGCTAAAGTGTAATTTTTAAACTGTAGGGACCAAATGTGTTATAATCACTAAACCACAGGACCAAGAGTGTAGTTTACTCTTTGATCTATGTGTCGTATATAAATATTATATACTTCACAACTTTATTTAATTTATTTTCACATTCTCTATCTATGATTGTATATTGATGTTGGCCTTAGCGTGGAGGAGTGGGCCTTATTTTGGAAAGCCCATGATCGAGCTATCAAAGAGGGTCGCGCTAAAACGGCCATAACTTGGGCTATGGGGCTCCGTTTCCGTTTCAGGCCCACGAGCAGTCCATTCGAAGTCTTTTTATTAGGGTCTGTGTGGTTATCAAAATTGAGGTTTTTGATATGTACATATATATAGGGTCCTCTTCTTTTGTTAACCAACTTATTAGTACTAAATGTGTTAAACAATTTGGACCAATAGGAATCAAGGGATTTTCTTGGTTTTAGCAATAGTAATCTGATTTCATTAGGGGTAGTTTAGGGTTTTTATATTTTAATTATTTAATATATATTTACTTTCATTTTATCACGTTAGGATAATTATGATAGTTTCCTTTTTGTCACGTTAGGATAATTATGATAGTTAGTATTTTTTTTAAGATTAACCTTAATCGTTTTCTTGTTCCCAAATCCTAGCGTTTTCATCTCAAAAAAATTTCTCTCGATCGTGGACTCCATCTAACACATGCATGTATGCACCTATTACTCATCAACACCTGCATATATGCACATATTACTCGTCAAAACAAGTGCATATATGCACATCAGATTCCTATTACTAACACAAGTGTATATATGAAGATTTAAAAATATGCCTATATGCACATCAGTTGCATATATGAAGATCAAAAAAGTGCATATATGCACTTCATAGAATTGCATATATGCACATCTTAGAACTGCATATATGCATATCTTAGAATCGCATACATAAAAACAAAAAATTGGAAATGCACATATGCACATATCACAAATAATGTATATGTGCGTTTATGCACGTAACTCAGTTTGGTCTTTATTTATGAGGACACACCTTAATAATCAACAACGAATACGTAGAATTATTCAAATTGAACTCCAGGTATACATGTGATGATGTGTATCATTGTAGTCGATTTATACAATGCTCGATTTCTTGAAAACCAAAAATACGAATGAACTCTAACAGAGATTTGTAATCGATTTATACAATGCTCGATTTCTTGAAAACCAAAAATACCAAAAAATGATGTATTAACCCTAACAGAGCATTGTAGCCGCTAGGTTTAACAGAGCATCGTAGTCGATTTCTTGAAAATCATCTCGAAGTAGTCGTTATCAGAGCATTGTAGTCGATTTATACAATAAACCCTAAAAAAGTTTGAACTTACCTCTTATCAAATTGTTTCTGCCTTGGATGTGCGCCATGGTTGTCGATTGCTTCTTAGTTTCAATTATCCCCTTGATTTTCTTCAAAAATGTCGTGATAGAAGATTCGATTTGGTGATTTTCTTCGATAAGTTCCCACAACTCACGAAATGGGGTGATGAATTCATCAGCTGTCAAGTTGTCAAGAAAAGCTTACCTTCAAGAGAACCGGTGCTTGCATATTACAAGAAACGGTTCCGTAAGGGCCAATTAACGAACGCTGATCGTTATAAATTTGTTAGTCGCTATTAATGAGGGTATCTGTACGTGGTTATCGAAGTTGAAGTTTTCGTAATATATATATATATATATATATATATATAAATATATATATATATATATATATATATATATATATATACAGAGAGGGAGAGAGAGAGTCGGGTTCAAACGAGAACGGTACCTACTTAAAAGAACACGAGAACGAACAAAATCATTAGTGATTTTACATTAATGCACGAAAAAAGAACTTTGGCCGCGACTTTAGGTCTGCGTGGCTTTTTTGCGCTTTAATGTAAAATCACTAATGGTTTTGTTCGTTCTCGTGTTATTTTAAATAGTTATTGTTCTCGTTTGATCCCCTCTCTCTATAGATATATTATATGTGTGTATAGGGGAAAAAATAGAGGGTTCCAAACCTAAATAAACATCCGAATCGCCCATGAATCTCAATGACCAAGAATTGGCAATTGACGCGGGAAGGAACTATAGAATACTTGGAATCTCACAGAAAGATTTATTTTTTTCAATTGTTCATTCACACAAATATATGATAATCAAGTTGTTTGATTTGTGAGTGTTTGAACGTTGAGCATAAATTTGGTTTATATGTCGTCCATCTTTTTAAATATACATGTTGGTTATATAATGTTTTTACATGTCTTGAATTAGATATTAATTGTGGAGTACGTAGCTATCTTAGGATGGTCGGTAACTTTCATTTTGGGTGTTATTCACATATTGTTTGTTTTTGTTCCTTTTATTTTAGTGTCCAGTGGTGGATCCAAAAACTTTTATGATCGGAAGCATATTTAATGATACCAACAACAAAAAAACCGAAACCGAATAACTCATCCGAACCAAGACGGTTATGCTTTATATAGTTTTCGGCTTAAATGGTTCCGATTAACCGAATAAAGATAACTTATTCTCTTCTATTTTCGGTTAATTATAGAGGAAGGTCACGTGAGGCATAAAGAAATTGGATAGTTGGTCACGTGAGGTTTAATGAAATTGGATGCATATGCGACGCCAAACAGCGTTGGGAGTGAGTTTGATGTGAGTTAGCAAACATGCAACTAACTTGTAACCCGCTTCGGACGCTGTTTATGATTCTTAACTTGTTTCTTTTCCGATGCCAAATTCCGAGTCTATTTCGGGCTCGTTTTCCTTTTCGAGCTCGTTTATCTTTTTCCCAATTATTTGTAAAAACCTTTATTAACTCTCGAATTCTCCCTGTATCAGTCACCCTCACTTGAAAAGAACTCGTCCTCGAGTTCACTTGAAAAGAACTCATCCTCGAGTTCACTTGAAAAACAACTTTACCCGACTCGTATAACATGTGTTTCTTCAAAACGCTTGGACGCACAACTTGGTCTCCAAAATTCAAGAATTCCGACCAGTCTTTAAATTCCAACGGAGGTTGTCGCAATTGTTTCCATACGAGCGATATTTTATCAAATTCGAAAGGATAAGAGCTTAGAGTAACTTTACCGGGAATCGTTTCGGTTTGAACCGGAGCCTTGGGTGCTTGAATAATGAAAGCATCACTTTCGGAATCACCGTTCTTGACTTCTTGTGACAACGGTTTCATTGGCTCGAGAATGTCTTCCATTAGCTTGTTTTCGGCTTCTTTGACGGTTAACCCGAAATCTGCTGTCAACTTTTTAGGATCAATACCGGTCTCGTGCTGTGATTCTGTTTCAACGGTAACGATTTCATCTTCAACCTTGTCCGACAAGACTTCCTATTTTTCCGGTTGTCTTTCCGGAATGTGTGGTTGATTGAGTAGGGAAGAAACCGAATTTATATTACAATTATAGTTGTTGCTTTTCTTGTCGGTGCTTTCTTCGAAGTTGTTAAGTGGTCTCATGGCAATCTTTTGGTCCCCCCAACGGAATAGTACGATGTCGTGTCGGCGTTTGTAAGTGGCATTAGTATCAAACTGCCACGGTCGGCCCAAAAGAATATGGCAAGCGTCCATATCAAGGACATCACACAATACCTCTTCTCGATATTGTTTGCCAATTGAGATGGGGACCGACAAGTTTGTGTGACTCTAACGTGAAAACCGTCCTTGACCCACCCAATAGAATAGGAGCTTCATGTGGTTGAGTAGGTAGGTTAAAGTAATCGACTAATTTTTGGGACACGAGGTTCACACAACTTCCATTGTCGATAACTAAGTTACATACCTTTTTGCGTACCGAACAATACGATCAGAAAAGATCTTCGTGTTGGCATTCTTCTTTTGATGAAAGAAGTATTCGTTGGAGTGCGAAATCGATGTTCTCTTGCGGGTCTCCTTCCTCCTCCTCCTCGGATTCGGAATTCGATAGATTAACCCGGTTATGGTTGCCACCATGCGGAACCCTAACCGGTCCTTCAAACCTGTCTCTTCTCCGACGGTTGTCGTTGATGATGTAGGGTTGAAGCCTATTAACAACCGCTGTCAGATTCGTGAGTGTTGTGGATAAGGCCACATCCGACTCAACCAAGTCTGCTTTGGTAGCTGGTTGTTGATCTGCCATTAATGGTGAAAAAACAGGTGAATCCTGCTCTGATACCACTTGACGCAACGTAGGTTTGCGGAAGGAACGACAAGCGTCTAAACCCCTTGATAGGAGAGAATTACGAAACGTAAAACTCAAAAAAACTAGAGAATCCTCTCTAAAAAGACGAATTTTATAAATTGGTTAACTGATCAACAATAAAACCTAACAACCCTATTTATAACTAAAACTAGAAAAACGATAAATACTAACTAATAAAAGATAAATAAGAAAATTAAATTTAATCCTAATCTAAAACTAAATAACTAAAAGATAATAACTATAATTAATTAATAAATAAATAAATAGGGAATGGAAATGCACGTGAAAGGAATTGGTTAAAGAGACGAAGGCCACGTGAGGCTTAAAGAAATTGGATAGTTGGTCACGTGAGGTTTAATGAAACTGGATGCATATGCGACCCCAAACAGTGTTGGGAGTGAGTTAGCAAACATGCAACTAACTTGTTTTTTTCTGTAACAACCGGGTTTTATGTTGTGAAAATGATAGTTTAGTGGTCTTTGTGCAAGAAATGAAAGATAAGTTAAGGGAATAATGTGTTGATTATGTAAAAATACTTAAAGGCTCAATTCCCTAGGGCAACCCGTCTTTTAAGAATCAGTATTTTGTTGGGGTTTTGAGACTTGGCAGCTAGGAGAAAGAAAAGAGAAGAAGAAATGAATTTTGGGCAAAGAAATCATAAGAGAAGAGGAATCTGCAAGGTATTCCATTCTAAATTCGTACTCCTTATTGTTATAGTGTTTTATTTCTTAATTGGTTTGGGTTCTTAAGTCTAAACATGGTGATTCATTGGGTTTTCAACCATTTTCTTCTAAAAAGTGGGTTTTAAGGGTTTTTGGCTTTGTAAATCGATTTAATGGTAAGAAAACGGATTAAGTGGTTGTTTAGGATTGGTGGATAAACCCTTAGGTTTGTCAAATCAAGTCCATGGCAGAAATTGGGTTTAATGATCACTTTTTGAAAGTATTGTTCGAACAGCCGTAGTTCCCGGACACTAATATTTCAGTAGTGTCCGGATGGTTTGCAAGTTTCCGGGTATTTCTCTGGTTGTCCGGGTATTAGAGTTTCCGGGTACTTCCCCTGTTGTCCGGGTGTTGGAGTTTTCGGAGAGGATTAGTGTTCGGGTAGTTTTGTCCGGATTGTTTTACCCGGAAGGTAGTATGTCCGGATTGGTGTCCGGAAAACTGTTGCGTCCGGAAAATAGATGGTATCTGGGTAGTGCGTCCGAAAGGTTCTAAGCGTCCGGAAAGTGTCCACTGGTCAGCAGGTTTGAAACGTTTAATCTGATATGAATCTAATGCCATTAGGTGTTCGATTGGATTAGCTTGGAGGTAGTTAAGGAGTACGTTCAGCGTTACCAAGGTGAGTTCCCTAAACCTTTTTACGACGTACAGTGTTAAACGATTTAACTGATTATGGTTTCATTTACGAGCATGAACTGTTTATAACTATCACGCATGTTCCTCCATGAATTATACGTTTTACTTAAGAAAGCTTAATATGATATGATGAAATGAGAATGAGGATTTAAAGGATTTAAATCTGCATGTTTTATGAAATGAATGACGTGCTATGTGGAGTCGGTCTACACTGTGGGGTCAGAGATAGATCCTCGGGATCTGATGATCCCTTGGATGGGTATGACAAACCGGTACGCTGGAATCCGTTTCCCCCTATTCGGGTAGAGGGGAGTCTGCGTAAGCTCCGGGAAGGGGAGTTTTCATAGGCTCCGGTTGAGGGCGAGAGGGTAGCCCACTGGGCCCCGATCGCGGAATGTTTATGTGATCCTATATATAGTGTAGTACCATGCCTGCTGTTATGTTAAGGTTTACGATGATATTTTTATAAACGATTTTATACTGCAGACATGTGTTTTCGGAGGGAATCCACTAGACCTTTTGGTCTAACCCTCGCTTTCAAAACTAAACCATTTTCAGGTAAGCGCACTATGGGTTCTTCTAGTAAGAACTAGGATTGACTGCATGAAGGATTTGGATACTCGAGCGACTCCAGGGTCTTGAATGATATCTATAGATATAGCTCTCGGCTGTGGGATAGAGACTTCCGCTGTCAATTTTTGCTTAGTATAGATGGGCGATGTTTAAAAGACAAGTTATTTATGTAATTCAAATGTTTATTTTATGGTATTGCATGATCATGTTTTTGGGACGTTACAAATGGTATCAGAGCCTTAGTTTAAGGGATTTAGGTGACCATTCGGGCCTAAACTTAAACTGTAAGAGGAGGAACACAGCCGAGACATAGGATTGCCTCTAGGAACGATCACTATAAATGCGCTTAGGAATAAGGTGCCAAGGACAAACGTGTAAGGTAAGTTTGGGATTACACCTGGCCAGTGTAATTACGAACTTACAGGTACATGTGCGTGCTTACAATACCTTACTTATAGCAAAATTGTTGTGTCATGTCTAGCAAGGACTAATTATCGGTTTCTTTCAGTTTAGCGATATGGTTGGGAGAGCGTGAGGAATAGGTCAGCAAGATCCCTGAGGGATAGACCGAGCTCCATTGTTTGGGGAAGTGTCGTGTAAGAGTCATTATGATGTGATGTATGTAGACATCGTAGAGAAGAAACGTTGTATAGAGTGTTATGAGTCGTCTAGAGGTAGCTCTTCGTGGATTCGGAGAGGAAGAACGTTTGAGTTTGAATAAGACTCCTGTTTCGGGAGAGTCCCAGTTCTAGAAATCATGGAATAGATCAGTCAGGATGGTAAGATAGATCAGTGTCAAAACCTTGAAAGTATCAATGGAGCCCTGACTTTTAGTCGAGCTTTTTATTGGCAGGATAAATGAAATAAGATACCTATAGTGAAGTGAAAGCACGTAGAAGTAGAAAGTGAGATAGTCGATCAAAGCGAAAATAGTGTGAAATGGTTGAGTGGGTGAGAGGTGGAACGCATGTACGGCAAGTTATTGCATGACCGAGAGGACGACCATTGGTAGAAGGAGGAGTGTCAAGGACAAGTTGCGTGAATAAAGCGGTTGACCTCGTTAGGGTGAGTAGCCTTAAATTGCAAGTAGAGTCTCATGCATGGCGGTTTTTTTTGTAACATGAAATTTTCACGATTTAAGGTAAATATGTAAATGTCAGTTTTGAACAAAAATGAATCAGCTTGTATGAGTGCATGCTTAAAGTATTGTTTCGTGGAGGATCTATAAATTTTCACGATTTACGGAGGGAGGGAGCAGGCACACGGGCGGCGTCCATCAATCACGTGCTAGTACTAGTACTAGTACGGGATTGTAACGTTTGTCTGCACATTGGAAGTTGGGACTCAAATAATTGTTTGTTTTGTTACGACGCACGTTGAAATTTTGAACTTAACGATTTATAAAGTATTCCACAATTTTTTTATGATAAGTTAAATTGTTACAAATAGGTCAAGAAAACGTTTACCTACGAACCTTTTATAACCAAAATGAAGATTGACCTATTGATATCATATAAAAGAGTGTGAGAACCGACTGGTTTACTTGGTGTCAGTAATTTCTTTTGAAATTGTGTCGTACGAAAGGATTTTCATTCAACGTATTACTGTCGTAATAACATCGTTTGGAATTGAGTAAGACTAACGTTCACGGAAAGATGCATGCAAACGATTCTCGAATCGTTGTGCAGGGCATTGAAGTCATAAGAGTGATAGGGTCATGTGTACCCAAGTGTTTCCGAACGTTGTTTATTTAAAATGATGAAATGTGCGAAAAGATTTATTTATTGTATTGTCATGCATGAAGGCTATGAACCTACTAGGTCGTAGAATATTACATTATAAGTTAAGGAGGAACTCCGAGAGCGGAAAGGTGTTGGACAAGTCAGGGGATAACGTATGTAGTTGCAGTATATGTGTTCTAGAGGAAAGGTGAATAGTGGTAGAATCGGAAATGGATTATAGTATCGGTTGTATGAGGGTTTGCACCCTTGTTCGGTAACTGGAAGTACGGTTGTTGAGGGACGGATTGGGCCCAGGGGGGAGGAGTAGAAGTCATCGAGGTGTTGGTATTAGCAACTCGTTGAGTAGTGTTGAGAGGCAGAAGCGAAATGTCCACGGTGTTGGATATGAGTTTTGAGGTGAGCTTGTAATATTGATGTTACAGGAGTAAGTTCAGAAAGGAGAGAGGCGTATTATGAAGTGATTATGATATGTTGGTAGGATTAGGTTCCGTAAAGAACCCTTGTTAAAGAATAAATTAAGAAAGTAGTTACAGGTTATCTGTTGTGGTAGAAGTCGACAGTTGTGTAAGGTGGCCGAGGCCGAAGTCTTGAACCAGAAGGTTGGAAGTTGATAGAACACCTTGTAGGAGTGTTAAGAAGATGAGAAGTTATTGTTTTAAATAAGCGTTCTATTTGCGAAGTATGGAGGGTTCGTAGAATGATGAGGTAAGTAGCACGAGCGAAGCGAGTGTGTAGACTTTATCGCTTAGTGAGGGACTGCGTCCAGCTTACGTAAAAGCTCGGATCGTAAAGAGTTGGCTAGAATTTCTGTGTTTGAGCTAATTGAGAACTCGTGAGTTATAGTTCAGCAAGTTGAGAAAGGACTAGGTAGCGAAACAAGCTCGATTTTAGGCGAGTTTAAGTTGTGTATGGATGATCATGAGAGATCTGGTCAGCAGTGTGATGTTAGGGGCAAAGAGTGTAAAGATGTGTAGTGACAGTATTTGTCAAGCTAAATGTGCCAGCTCGTGTCGTAGTGATGTGATGTTAGAGGGAGAGGAAGCATCAGATAGAAGCTTTTGGGGGTTTCGGATGAGGTGTATGAATGGTTAACTAGATTGTGGGAGCACGTAGAGTGTAGGTAGACGTTGTGGGTTGATCATGCTCGGGGTGGAATGATGGAGTGGTAGTGGGTGGTTACCCAAGGGAGAAGCCAAGTGTTTTTAGCCGTAAAAGTCGCTATGTAAGCATATTTTGGGATCATTGGAAGTTTAAAGAGGATGATGGTTGTATTAGTCAAAATGTGGTGGGATAGATGGGAAATCCTTAAAGGACATGACTTGATGATGTTGTGTGAAAGAAATGTCTGAGAAGGTAAAGTTGGAGATTAAAGAATGTATAGTGACGTCAATCACTAGTGTCGTTTCAAGACGACTTGGTTGAATGCCCTAAGTTAGGATCTTGGTGCAACTGCTTGGTTATGTGAGTATTGAGAAAGTGATGTCGGCATGTGGAAAGGTCGGGAGAGAAGGACAAGTAATGTTTGGTGGGTTTAAGGTCCACGCTAACGTGGGTAGGTGAAGATAGTATGTCGGATTAAGTGAGTAAATTGGAGGTAGTAAACTCGACAGTAATGCCGCAAGGTACAGTATCGTGTAGATTTTCATTTTTAAGTGAGCGAACTTTGGAAAGAATATTGAGGAAGGAAATTTGTGTATGATTTTGTGTAGGAAAGAAATGGATAAGGCAACTGAATAAGTTAGGTTAGCGATTTGTGAGAAATGTTTGAATGAATTGGTTGTGCAGTGATTAAGTTAGAGAGAATAGCATGGTGTGACCAGGGTTACTCCTCCCAGTGGAAGTGAGGATATCCGGAGTTATGTTTTGTACGAATGAACGAACGTGGTATCCGGGAGGATCTGATGTGTTTCAGGATAAGTTTAATTTGAGTAGGTGAACACTTCAACGATGGGTTGGAGGTTCCTACTCTTAGTTACGTTTAAGTATGAGGTGGTGAAGTGGTGAGGATGGGAGAGGTGATTGTCGAACTGCGGTCTATGTGGTCCGAGATAAAAGAAATGTATGTGCATAGACGATTGTTGGGTGGTGCAAGGTAGTGAGTTGTGATACGATGAAGGAACTCGGGGTTGTGAGTTGTCGGGATGTACAGGGTTGGCCCTGTGCCAAGCTGTCAAGTGAGTGACCGTTTCTTAGTAAATGAATCTCGTGTTGTAGTGGAGGATTCCGCCAGGTTCCTCCTTTTGGGAAGTAAAGACGCTTGAGAAGCCTTATTTATTCTACTATGGTTAAGACCGATTGAATAGGAACAGTAGTCTGCGAGTTAGAGTACCGTAAGAACTGAAGGGAATGCATCCAATGTTCCATGTTTCGAATCTAATGAGGTGGTTGGCTGAGTCAGAAGTGGCTTTCCCTTGGGGAAGTGTCAGTTGTGGTGTGGGCATGATACCCGTATCTTTTCCAATAAGGAATTCCAGGGACGGAATTCTTTTAAGGAGGGAGTGTTGTAACAACCGGGTTTTCTGTTGTGAAAATGATAGTTTAGTGGTCTTTGTGCAAGAAATGAAAGATAAGTTAAGGGACTAATGTGCTAATTATGTAAAAATACTTAAAGGCTCAATTCCCTAGGGCAACCCATCTTTTGAGAATCAGTATTTTGTTGGGGTTTTGAGACTTGGCGGCTAGGAGAAAGAAAAGAGAAGAAGAAAGGAAATTTGGGCAAAGAAATCATAAGAGAAGAGGAATCTGCAAGGTATTCCATTCTAAATTCGTACTCCTTATTGTTATAGTGTTTCTTTTCTTAATTGGTTTGGGTTCTTAAGTCTAAACATGGTGATTCATTGGGTTTTCAACCATTTTCTTCTAAAAAGTGTGTTTTAAGGGTTTTTGGCTTTGTAAATCGATTTAATGGTAAGAAAACGGATTAAGTGGTTGTTTAGGATTGGTGGATAAACCCTTAGGTTTGTCAAATCAAGTCCATGGCAGAAATTGGGTTTAATGATCACTTTTTGAAAGTATTGTTCGAACAACCGTAGTTCCCGGACACTAATGTTTCAGTAGTGTCCGGATGGTTTGCAAGTTTCCGGGTATTTCTCTGGTTGTCCGGGTATTAGAGTTTCCGGGTACTTCCCATGTTGTCCGGGTGTTGGAGTTTCCGGAGAGGATTAGTGTTCGGGTAGTTTTGTCTGGATTGTTTTACCCGGAAGGTAGTATGTCCGGATTGGTGTCCGGAAAACTGTTGCGTCCGGAAAATAGATGGTATCTGGGTAGTGCGTCCGAAAGGTTCTAAGCGTCCGGAAAGTGTCCACTGGTCAGCAGGTTTGAAACGTTTAATCTGATATGAATCTAATGCCATTAGGTGTTCGATTGGATTAGCTTGGAGGTAGTTAAGGAGTACGTTCAGCGTTACCAAGGTGAGTTCCCTAAACCTTTTTACGACGTACAGTGTTAAAACGATTTAACTGATTATGGTTTCATTTACGAGCATGAACTATTTATAACTGTCACGCATGTTCCTCCATGAATTATATGTTTTACTTAAGAAAACTTAATATGATATGATGAAATGGGAATGAGGATTTAAAGGATTTAAATCTGCATGTTTTATGAAATGAATGACGTGCTATGTGGAGTCGGTCTACACTGTGGGATCAGAGATAGATCATCGGGATCTGATGATCCCTTGGATGGGTATGACAGACCGGTAGGCTGGAATCCGTTTCCTCCTATTCGGGTAGAGGGGAGTCTGCGTAAGCTCCGGGAAGGGGAGTTTGCGTAGGCTCCGGTTGAGGGCGAGAGGGTAGCCCACTAGGCCCCGATCGCGGAATGTTTATGTGATCCTATATACAGTGTAGTACCATGCCTGATGTTATGTTAAGGTTTACGATGATATTTTTATAAACGATTTTATACTGCGGACATGTGTTTTCGGAGGGAATCCACTAGACCTTTTGGTCTAACCCTCGCTTTCAAAACTAAACCATTTTCAGGTAAGCGCACTATGGGTTCTTCTAGTAAGAACTAGGATTGACTGCATGAAGGATTTGGATACTCGAGCGACTCCAGAGTCTTGAATGATATCTATAGATATAGCTCTCGGCTGTGGGATATAGACTTCCGCTGTCAATTTTTGCTTAGTATAGATGGGCGATGTTTAAAAGACAAGTTATTTATGTAATTCGAATGTTTATTTTATGGTATTGCATGATCATGTTTTTGGGACGTTACATTTTCCGATGCCAAACTCCGAGTCTATTTCGGGTTCGTTTTCCTTTTCGAGCTCGTTTATCTTTTTCCCAATTATTTGTAAAAACTTTTATTAACTCTCGAATTCTCCCTGTATCACTAATTCTGTGAAGACTTGTCCGATATGTAGGATAAGTTGTACGATTTCAGCGTCTTCCATTTCTAATAAGTAAAAAGGCTGCATCTCCAATGGGTCGCACAATATTTTACACCAAATTTCAAAAGTAGTGTAAATTTTAGTGTTAATAGTAACTCTTCTCCAATGGGTAACACTATTTTTTTAAAATTGATGTAAAAAGTAGTGTAAAAAAGTAGTCTAAATGAATAGTGTTACACCAAATATAGTGTAATACTATTCATTACACTAAATTTAGTGTAGAAAATAGAGAGCCCATTGAAGATTTGAATAGTGTCATTTACACCAAATTAAGTGTTTAGTGTATGATTTAGTGACCCCATTGGAGATGGTCTTAGAACCGTTATTGAAGGTGATTTCTTATAAAAATCTCATATTCTTTGAGTTCTTGTAGAAGGATGTTGGTTCTTAGACTATCTTTAACGACAATACTTTCTAATTCAATATAAATTAAGATATTATTTTCTCTCTAATTCATCTGTACAATCTTCAATTTTAACCTAATTTCACTTCTTTTATCATTAAACCATGATTCATCCAATCTAAAATATTATTTTGTAAAAATTATATATTTTATTTTTAAATCGTATATAAATGTTATTTTTAATTTAAAAAAAAAGATTAACTGGATTATTGCATATTTTAAAACGTAATTATAATTATAAAAAACTTATCATACAATTGAAATTAAATAAAACATGTCCCAAAAATAAGTACAAAATTACATATCTAAAATACATAAATAACCGTAATTATTTAGAGCATTATACACTTTCTTATTAGCCATATTTATTAGAGTATCTACAACAGTTTCTCCATTTTGGAAAAAAAAACGGAGAATATAAAGATTTTGAGCTATAATTTTGCTCCAACAACTTCACTAAAACTATCTCCAAAATGAAGAAAATAGAATAGAGAATGGGTTTTTTTTTTTCAAATATAGAGATAACTCAAAAAATGATTACTAAATCAGAGCAACAATAGAAATCTTTGAAAATATATATTTAAAAAGAGAAATAATATTTTGAT
This sequence comes from Saussurea involucrata, assembly GCA_033807775.1. NCBI lineage: Eukaryota > Viridiplantae > Streptophyta > Magnoliopsida > Asterales > Asteraceae > Saussurea > Saussurea involucrata. The sequence continues at coordinate 11,545,806 of CM066327.1, read as the reverse complement.
ATTATAATGAATATTTGTTTCTTCAAAATAGAGAATCTATTGAAAATAAATGTAATTCTTTTAAATATTGTAACTTTTGACTATCCATTTCTTCTATTTTAGAGGATTTTTAAGAATCTATTAAAGATGTTATTATAAGTTGTAGGGTACCAACACTATGGGTTGTTCGGTTGTGGCTTAATAGGCTGTATAGGCTATATGGCTTATTCGCTCAGCCATAAATAAGTGTTCGGTTGTGGCTTATTCGTTCAGCCGATGGCTTATTCGGTCAGCTAGAGAAACATAGTCCTCTGAATTCAGCCATTTATTCACCTTTTTATTCCATTTTTACCCTTCACCCTCTATCAATCTTCATCCCTATTCAACCTACGCCTCCTCCACAAACAAGCATCAGATCTGCAAATTTAAACATGGGTTCTCTCTCACATCCTGTCGCCAGTCATCAGCTCCTCCCCCGTCTCCGGTCATGGCTTCCTCCCCGATCGTATTGTAGATCTGTTTTTCTTCATCCTTCTGTCTTTACTGTTGTTTTCTTTTTTCCTGGTTTATTGTTTTCTTCCATATCTCTATAGTCTCTTCTCTCCTCAATCTCTTCTCAAAAACATATCAGGTTGCCAACAATCAGCAAGAACACCTAAAAGACTAGAATTACCCAAATTTATATATATAACTTGTTTATGATGAAAAATCATTATCGGGTAGATTTAGATAATGCAATCCAAAAAAAAATGTAGTCCATAACCAACTTAGAATGTTATGTGAAATCCCTGCGCTGGCTAGATACAAGATGAACAGATGTCTGGTTTTGAAGCTTGAAGCCAAGATGAGAAAGATGGGAACTTTGGATTATTGGTTTTTTTATTCAAATGTATTTAGGTTTCATCGATTGGGTTTTTTTATTCATTTTATCATTAAAAAGTTCATTTATTCAGTTTTTATTAAACTGTTGTTTTTTAGGATAAAAATATAGACCAAGGGGTAAAATCGTCATTTAGACATTCAGACCGTTTATTCAGCACAACAACCGAACAACAACTTAACTGTTAACAGCCAGACAACCATATCCACTCAGACAGTCGTATGGATCTAGGTCTTAACAGAAAATGAACCGAACACCACCTAAGAACATCTCCAGAGCTTCCCTAAAATTTCTCCAAAATAGAGAACTAAAAGTTAAAATCTTAAAAAAAATTACATTCATCTCCAACAGATTTCCCATTTTGAAGAAAAAAAACATTGATTATAATATTAAAATATTTCATTCATCTATTAAAATATTATTTCTCTCTGCAAATACTTTCTTTCAAAGATTTCTATTGATGCTTTCATGTAGTAATCATTTTTGGGGTTATCTACATATTTAGAGAAAAAACTTCTTCTCTCTCCTATTTTCTCCATTTTAGGGATAGTTTTGGAGAAGCTGCTGGAGCAAAAATATACCTCAAAATCCGCAAATTCTTCATTTTCTTCAAAATGGAGAAGCTGTTGGAGATGCTCTAAGATGTCGATGGGTTGGCCAAAATAGTGGTAGGAATGTATCAATAATTTGATCTCATTGGTGTTGTTCTAAGGGTGTTTGGGAGTGCTTATATTTTTAAATTATGCTTATTATCTTATGTGGTGAGGAAAAGCAGTTTTTAAAAAGTGTTTGTTAAAAATTGAGGGTAAAAAGGTAATTTGGATAGATAAGGAAATAAGGAGAAGTAAATAAGTAGGTATGGATTGACTTATCAAAAACAACTTATTTGTGGTGAGGAGAAGCAAATAAGCACTTTTGATTTTTTCTATCCAAACACTCCAAATTGCTTATTTGCGGTGGAAAGAAGCTATAAGCAAATAAGTCAAAAATATAAGCACTCACAAACACCCCCCTAAGATAAGGTGGGTCCTCATGTAGATATGAGGATCATTAATTTGTATTAATGGTCTCTTTTCACAAACCTCGGTAAAAAATGGTCTTTTTACTATATATGATATATCTATATAAAGGAAAATCATGGATTAATAATGTTGCATCTTTAAAATATCACAGTTATACTATACTTTTTTTTCTTAATTTTTCCATTTTTTGTAATTTTATGTACTTATAATCTATTTAAGTGATTTTACAATGTGATTCATTTGTTGAATTATTATTTAAGACATAAATGTTACAAACTTTTCATTTCACCCTTTAAACCTTTCATCTTTTAGAAAAACTAATTGAAAAACCCATTTTTTAATGTGGCTTAGTCTCTAAGCCACATTCTCCTTAAATTTTCCAAAATAGCACCATGTCAGCAAAAAATAGGTTCGTAATTGCAGATCTACCTAAAAAACGAATCTTATCGATTTTCTAATATATATATTGCGGACCTGAGTCAAATTTTTGTTAACAAAAATCGATCTTATTTGAAAAAAAAAATTGATGTTTTTTTTTAATTTTGGTAAATTTAGGGGGGAAATTAATTAAAATACCCAAAGTTTGACTTTGATTTGCCAAAATACCCACTTTCTCGTTGATTTTACAAAAATACTCATTTTTCCACGGTGGGTTCCGCGATCGCGGGTCTATACCCACGTGGCACCCCTGTTTGGCCAAAATATCCTGCGGAGCCCCTCAACTATGGCCACAGTGACAAGATTGGCCCCTGTTCGCGGTGGTTGTCCGCGATGGGTCAGCGATAGGCAAAAATTACAATTTTGGTCCTTTTTGCACGAATTTTTGCATGTTTTTACTGTTTTTTCCACAATTATTGTACTTTGAATACCAATTTGTGGTTGACATTCACTGGCTTGTTTCATCAATGTTGAATCATTGTACTTGGAAGACCAATTTGTGGTTGCAATTCATGTTGGTTGTTTCATCAATGTTGGTTGCTTCATCAATGAGATTTCATCCATAAATATCAGTAAAATGCAATCCATAATTCACACTCATTCCATCCTTCTTTCTTGCTTTCTTTCTTCAGTATTTTGTTTTTGAGATACTACTGAAAAAATGAGTTCATTTGTTGCAAAAGCTAAGCTATTTTTCTGTTTCGATGGTGAATGGGTGCAAGACAACAATGAGTGGAATTTTTCTTATAAATCTAAGCATGGTATAAAATTGTCAGTAAACTATACTTATCAGAAGTTTGTTGCATACGCCATGCAAAAATGTGGAATCGACCCTTCTGTTGTTTGCAAGTTAGTGTTTAAGAATGGTGATGGGTCATTTGTAGAGTTATCCAACGATGGGGATATCTCTGGTTTTCTGCACTTTGCAGCCGAATCAGAAAGACCTCCATTACTTTTTGTGTATGCCGATTCATCGGTGTGCGACGAAGACGATGACGAAGACCTCCAAATGGAGGAGCCTGATTCTCAATTCCCGACGTCCTACGACCCAACAGTTTATTTGGATCATGCATATGGTCTTAACGACTATGATCCTGATTTTGTTCCGGAGACGCAACAACAACAACCACAAGAAGAAGAAAAAAAAGACCAAGAAGGACGATTTGCTGGAGTTGCTGATGACGAAACCCATGTTTTCACAATGGGTAATTCTGATATAGACATATCAGATACCGATAGTGATGAGGACGAAGAATATACCCCTAGTAATAAATCATTTAGTCAGTTAAATGACTTTTTTGATATGCCCCCTATTCTTTCAGACCCGAATACCCCATACACAAACCTACAAACCTACACCTTATAATCGCAGTTCAAGGATACAAGTAGGTCAGATATTTGATTCGAATGATGACTTGGCCACACAGGTCGGAATTAAGTTCATAGAAGAGGGTTTCGAAAGTTACACGCCGAGATCCGACAAAACCAGATACGAAGTTATATGTGCGAGAGAAAATTGTAATTGGAGGTTGTACGCGAGGTCTGTGGGCGAGAAAGGAGGGATATTTGTCATTAGAAAGTTGCACGATGAACACACTTGTTCGAGGACGCAACTGAATCCCAACCACAAACAAGCCACCAAAAGGACTTTGGGTGCGATACTGAAAAACAAATTTCTTGATGCTAGCAGGTCAATGCGTCCAAAGGACATCATGAGCGATGTACACCAGCAGGACGAGATCACAATTGGTTACCACCAAGGCTGGCATGCGCGATGCAGGGTACTGCTAATGGTCAGAGGCACGTTCGAGGAGTCGTATGAACGAGTCCCTGGGTATTTATATAATTTGCAGCTGCAGAATCCATGTACGGTCACCCAGATAAGGACCGATGCAAATGGACGGTTTGAGATGTGCTTCGTTGCCCTTGGACCCGCGGTACGTATTTTAACACGTCATATGTTTACACATTATAAACTATAACATTTATAAATGGAAACCACCTACGTTTTTGCAGATCCGCACATTTATGGCAAATCTGTGTCGTGTCCTGCTAATAGACGATGCCCATTTAAAGGGCCCTTACTTGGGTATGATGTTCCTGGCGGTTGCCATGGACGGGAATAACTCCATCGTTCCCGTAGCTTTCGGAGTAGGCAAGTCCGAAACCGGGGAGAAGTGGACTTGGTTTATGTCCATGTTGAGACAAGCTATCGGAGACCCGCAAGGGTTGGTGTTTATGTCCAACAGGGGCACAGGGTTCCTTCCATAAGCGCCGCAATCTCTGCCATGTACCTAAACGCCCCTCACGCCTTATGTTGTCGACATTTGGAGATGAACGCCAAAGGCCAGGACAAACGTATTACCACCTACCACGATGTCTACTGGAAGGCATGCAAAGCATATACGGCTCGAGAGTTTGACCGGTACATGAATGTTCTACGAGTTAGTGCCAATAAAGCAGCCAAAGTTATGAACGATGTTGGACCGGAGAGGTGATCCGCGACCCATTTTTCTGCACAACGGTATGACATTCTGACCTCCAATAGTGCAGAGTCGGTGAATGCACTCTCCCGTTTTGCGCGTAGATGTCCGATTGTTACTCTTATGGAGTACTTTCGGGCCTTTCAACAAGAGTGGTACCAACTTCGACGCCGAAAAGGAGCTGAACTGCGTAATAGACTCACACCAGCGGCGGAGGAGATATTTCTCCTCAGGACGGGTCACGCGTCGACATGGAGGGTAAGCGAAATCGGGTATGGGAGGTACCAGGTTCGGGATAACCAACTTGACGCGATTGTCAATATGACCGACCATGTTTGTTCATGTTTCTAATGGCAAAAATTTGGGTTACCGTGCGGCCATGCCATCGCTGCGGCAAGACATATGGGTCATAGAGATTGCAGCGACTTGGCTGTAAGTTTCTTCACGTCCGAAACTTACCGGGCAACATACACAGAGGTAATAAATCCAGCTGGACCCCCTGAAGCATGGGTGTCTCCACCAGAACCCCTTTCGCCATGCTATCCACCGTTAAACACTAAGAACAGGGTCGGGAGACCGAGAAAGAACGATCGACGTCCATCACGTGGTGAAGGTCTGATACATCGAAAATGTACCCGGTGCCAATGCGTAGGACATACTCGTGGAGAGTGTCCAACTCCCGCCCCTTCAACCGTGCCAAGGAGTATACGTTCAGTCAGCCAACTAAGTAACACGCAGGGCCCGTCGGAGCTTGAACCTCATGGAACTATATCATTTGATAGCGTTGATCTGAACATTGATTTCCCTTGATTGGGACGATAAATATTGTATGTTTAGTGCTCTTGTTTTGATATATAACATGATTTTATCTACTTTATCGACCCGTGTAATTTATCAAACATAACTTATGTACATTGTAATTTAATAAAATAAGGGACCGAAGTTGTAATTTAACAAACAAAAGAGACCTAAGTTGTGTTAGAGCAAAGACAGGGACCAAAAATAGCCAACATGCAAACCGGCATCCACATTTGCCTATAAATAACCCACGCTAGATTAGTCGTAAAACACATATACGAGAACATATTATTCGTTAACGTATTCTTACATGGCATCCCCAAAGCTTCATGTTTGGTGCTTTAGGCGTTTATCTGAATCGCTTTCAGACACTGGCAAAGAGTTATATGGTTAGTGTGCATGTTTCATTGAGTTTTGCTTGTTACTACCGTTATTCTACGACCTAACTATATTAATTAACGTTCATCAACATATGCATATCCACAATTGTTCACCATGAAAGTCCACCATGGTGGGTACTTCACGGAACCACCCAGAAGACATTATTTTCGTGGTCTAGAAATTTATGTTGACATGTTAGATGTGGAGGATCTTTCTATGCAACTGCTTGAACAGATCATGAAAGAGCTGGACTATGAAGAACCAAAATATAATAGGTTGTATTTTAAGAGGCCGAATGCAGACTTCTTGACTGAACTGGTAGAATTGAGTACCGACGAAGATGTAGCCAACATACGCCAGTATGTTGACTGCCATACTGTGATTGAAGTGTACATCGATAAAGTGGAGCTTAACACTTTGAGACTCGTCTCGCCAGAGCATGTAAGAAGTCGACCCGGATTGTCAAAAACTAAACCATCGTCTAGTCGTAGTCTCAAATTTGGATAATTTTGTATTGTACTGACTAGGAGTTGTATTTTTAATATGAACCACTTTTCAGACTATTTTTCAGACTACTTTTCAGCTTAATGAAAGACTTTTATTCATGAGCAAACTTCAACATGTAACATCAACATAAAAACTCCAGGAACGAAACAACAACATAGAAACAGGAAAGGAACGAAACAACAATGTCGAACTGGAAAAGTACAAAACAACAACACATAAACAACAAAGTACTAAAGCAACACCCGTACCCCCACCTACTGAAAAATTGCCTTAGTTTGATCAATCCAACTTTGCTTGTCGCTTACCTTCGCTTGAAGAATTGCGAAGTCTTGCCTAATGTGGTGAATGTCTTCTTTTTCTCGACGAATACGAGCCTCCCTATCTTTTATATCCCCTTTCATCCTTTTGATCTCCTTTTCTTCCACTTCGATTCTTTTTAAGTGGGCTTCCTTCCTGGCCATCATTTGTTTCCACTCTTGTGTCAGTTGGTCTATCTCATTTTCCCTTTCTGCTACCGCGATCTGGAGTTTCACGGGCATTCTTTCAGGTGTAGACGATGGGTTAGATGACGATGTCATTTGTTTACTGAAGAAAGAAAGCAAGAAAGAAGGATAAAATGGGTGTGAATTATGGATTGCATTTTACTGATATTTATGGATGAAATCTCATTGAGGAAGATGAATGGCAACCACAAATTGGTCTTCAAAGTACAATAATTGTGGGAAAAAAACAGTAAAAACATGCAAAAATTCGTGCAAAAAGGACCAAAAATGTAAATTTTTTTGCCTATCGCGGACCCATCGTGGACAACCACCGCGGACAACCACCGCGGACAGGGGCCAATCTTGTCACCGCGGGCATAGTTGGGGGGGGGTGCTCCGCGGGACATTTTGGCCAAACAGGGGTGCCACATGGGCACTGACCCGCGATCGCGGGACCCTCCGCGGAAAAAATGGGTAGTTTTGTAAAATCAGCGAAAAAGTGGGTATTTTGGCAAGTCAAAGTCAAAATATGATTATTTCAATTAATTGTCCCATCTTTTATCCATCAAATCATCAAATTCATGTTACATTAAAATAGTGGACAAGTTATTTGGTTTTTCTTGTTGAGTTTGTTTATAATTGTGTGCAGATTAATCTTTTAATCTGATTCAGCCAAAATTTTCCAGAATTTCTATATCGTCGATATTACTGTTATTCCACCACAATATTTCAAGGTAACAACATTGATGTTTTATTTCATATTTTGTGTGAGTTATGTATTGTTGTTGATGTGTGTATATGTTTTCTTCAAAGTTTATTCAACGCTGATACCATTGTTCTTCTTTTGTCATAGTTTTTAAAATTGTGTATGATATTATATTGTTGCTATAAATGAGTTGTTTTGGTTTTCTATCCGAAGTTTTTCACAATTGTTACCATTGTTCTTCCTCCCTCTTACTTTCGAGATGATATATGTAATAACCAGGTATTTTATTTAATTTAAATTGGAATTTTATAAGTCTTTATATTAGTGTTTGGTGAAATTTAAAAGTTTAGGGATGAGTTTTAATATTAATTGGAAGTTAAGGGGTAGGTTTTTATTTTTATAAAAGAAGTTAGGGGTATATTTTGACAAGTGAATCAAGTTTAAGGTTTATTTGGTAATTAGGTGACACCTCCTCCTTGCCAAAACCGACTTCTCCCTTGTGAGGATAGGTGTCAATGTCTCAAGTAAGGAAGTATTATCTCAACATACTAGTGTGTGTGTGTGTGGTATTCGGTTGAGAGAGAGATCGAGAGAAAGGCTAAAAGGAAAGAAGAAGGAAGAATTAAGAAGTTTGCTGCTGGAATTGCTACTAACAATCTGAAGTAATCAAGGTAAACAATCCATACCTTATTTGTGTTTTAATCCATTAAAGAGTTCTTGAGGTTGCAAGATAAGCTTTAGAAGTGGGTTATGCTATTTTAGATAGATATGATAACTCTGGGTTGGGAATAGTGTTCTAATGGTAGTATAAAACATATCTGCAAAGTTACATAAACATGCATAGTATAAAAACCGCAAAATCTGGGTTTTAGAATGAAACAGTGGACTGAGACATTCATCGAAGTCGCAATAGACGACTGCGACATTCAACGAAGTCGCAACAGTTGGTTGCGACTTGGCATTGAAGTCGCAATGGTCGTTTGCGACTTGGCTTGGAATCGCAGTAGTTGATTGCGATTCGGGTTTGGAATCGCAATGGTGGGTTGCGACTCCAGGGTGGAATCGCAATAGTGGGTTGCGACTTAGGGTGAAATCGCAATAGGAGATTGCGACTTGGTACTGTTCATTGCGATTTATAATTTATTTTGGGTTGCGATTTGAGTTGAGAATTTTGTAAGTTTAAGTGTTAAAAGAGATATTTGGTATTTTATCTGATTTCAGATTCTGTGAAGGATCGACCTACGTGAATTATCTTGGAAGAGTTTTTGTGATAAACATACGAGGTGAGTTTTTATTTGAAATGTTTTCAAATGGAATACATATATGTGATTAAATGTAATATGGTGCATATAGTGTTTATATGAATATTACATTGAATGAGTACTAGTTGGCCGGGCTTAGGACCGGTGAAAGTTGGCTGTACAAAGGGACAGTGGTGTTGGCTGTATTTAGTACAGCGGTGTAAATTAATTAATTGGCTTGCTACCAATTAATATGGCCAAGGAAAAGAAAAGAGACAGAGATGGAAAGATACATGATGCATGAGTCACATTTGGTATTCTTACGTGAATTATGTGCAAATGTTTTCTTTAACTAACAGGGGTTTTCTCACTAGACCTCAAGGTCTAACCCTCATTTTTGTTTTAAAATATGTATTCCAGGTCAAGGAGCAAACAAAAGACTATGATAGGATTTCTCATGTTTAGCTTTTGTGGATGTTGAATGATTATGAAGATTTCAGTTATAATTAGTAGTTGTTATGTATTTTACATTATTCGAAAAAGTTTGTACTGAAAGACCAAATTGTAGAATTTAAGGGACCGTATTTGGATTATGATATGTTATTTTGTGTTGAATTATATGAAACTTGTATGTTGGGATTAAGGGATGTTACAATATACGTGTCTGTATGTGTTTTATGTGGAGTTTTTTTTGTCGGATTATGTTTTACGTATAATTTTGTAGTTCATCAAAAATTATTTTTCATTTTCTGATTACAACAATAAAATTCTAAAGTATGCTTTATTTGAGCTTTTTAACTTTTAGTTTTATAATGGATTTTCTTCTCTATCTTTAATGTTTTTGTAGTTTTTCATATTTGCTTCTTCATCTTCTATGTTATTTTAGTTTATCAGTGTAAGCGTAAGCATGATGTCATTATTTTGTATTCCAATCATCTATGAAAATAAGTATCTCTTGTGATTGTTTGTTGACTAGAAGAAAAACCTGAAATGATGTTTATGTATTGTACATTTTTTTTCTGTTTTACAATACCATATAGCATTGCTGTTGAAATACAAATCTCCTTAATGGCGAGTTTGATACGCAGACAGAACATGACATCCGTTCAACATTTGGTAAGCCATGACATTACTAAACAGAAGAGGACATGACAAGTTAAATGACCAATTTACCCCAATAAGTTGTTTAATATTTTTCTACACCAAATAATTAATCTAAATCAACAAAAATGCTATCAATAAAAAACACAAAACAAGGAAACAATCATGTATCACCAAAAACACAAAAAACAACAATAATGTATCAACAAAAATATGCTATCAACAAAATGCTATAAATCATGTATCAACAAAAACATAAAAACAACAATAATGCATCAACAAAGACATGCTATCAACAAAATGCTATAAATCATGCATCAAAACACTATCAATGTATCAACAAAAACATGCTATCAACAAAACGCTATCACTCATGTATCAAAATTCCATCAGTATATCAACAAAATGCTATCAATTATATGACTATGATCCATGTCTACAAAAACACAAAACAACAATAATGTATCAATAGAAGGAAGAAACAAAAATGGTGCACAAAAACAACGAAAATCACAATGGTAGAGTAGAAATCGCGAATATAAAAGAAGAAAGAAAGAAATCACAATTAGTTTTTCATATCTTTTGATTGATTAATTTACAATTAAATACAAATTCATGGTATTTATAAATCTTTGTTATTTAAAAGAACTGTTTTTAAAACCTAAAAGGACTAGTGAGGAATGTCCGTTCGGATTTGGTCCTAAACTTTTGGCTAAGGACCGATTAAGGCCCGTTCAGGTCTTTTTAGCCTGGTCTTTTTTCCACTTAAAAAGAGCCGGCTAAGACCCGGTCCTTTTACACCTATAGTGGGCCCATAACAGTTTAGCAGGGTAAGAAAGGTCGAAACAATTCAAAATGTTAGAAATAAAAGAGAAGATTTGCATAATACAACATGGACCAAATTCTCAACAACAAACAGCATCAACATACAACAACTGCTTATTGCAAACAACGATGAACGTTACTACTTACTACAACAAACATCAACAAGCACAAAGAGCTGCTTATTGCAACATCGATGGACACAAAGGCTTGAATTTCGAAAGTGCCACTTATTGATGGATCTTATGCAAAAAAACTTTTAACTTCGTAAACACACAGACTCTAATAAAACGACTAAATTGATGACATTAGGCCTTACCGAACCATTTCCTGAAAAACACAAGCAGGTGTTCTCTTGGAGGCAAGATTTCCTTGACAACCTGACAGTTGACGAAGTTATCAGCCCATTCGGTTATTTTTGGAAACTTATCTTCTGTGACCAACTTTATTTCAGCTGCTTCTTCGATTATTCCAAGCCAATACGCTAGGAAATCAGCAGTGATATCAACGAGGTTAATGTTGTCACCTCCGAAGAACTTGTTACCTTTGGTGGCGAGTTCATTTTCTAGGAATTGTAGTTGCTCACAAGCTTCTGCGATTGCCTGCTCATCTCCTTTGCTGGTAAAAGCCTTGAATATTGCAGGAATACACTGAACAAAACATATAATCAAAATCAGTTCAGGTTCTATTGTTAACAAAAGTTTATTTGAACAGACCCGTTTTCGGGCCAAATTAAAAGAAACTAGGATGTGCTAATTAAACAAATATGTATACGTTTTCGATTTTCGAAAGAAGATTGTTGCTGCAAGAACCTGAAAATGGAATCAATCCTTTATGTTAAACCTTGTGGATGTTTGGAGTAGCACGTATGAAAATGGAATCAATCCTTTATCTTATAAGAATGGCCAACCAACAAGATGGGAGTAGCACGTATTAAAAGTCAAAGATGGGCCTTGGGCTGTAAGCCATCCAAAACTCATCCGTACAAGGATGAATTTCTATCTAAGGACACTGCACACGCAGGCCTCAATCCGATCTTCATCAAGTTTGGTTGCAATAGTCGAGTTACTGATTCGTTGCTTAATCTCGTTTTGAATTTACGGATTTCTGAATACTAATACTAAGATATAACAATACCTTTATAGTTCGCTAAGCTCGAATTGAATCGCTATCTATAGACTATAGTGAAACCTTATAGTGACGTGTCTATTGTTCATGTGTGAATCATCCATGAACTATTGCATAAACCATATATAAACACCAGTAACACTAATCAGGATTAAGAGAGAATACAAAATCATTACCTTATCATCGATGCATTTCGCCCAAAATCGAGCATCAGCCTGTTGGAATAATCATGATTTGTATTTGATAGATAATAGGATGACAAGAAAACATACCCGATGATCCTGAGGATCCAGTGAAAGCATTAAACATATTTGCCATTGATTGTCGGGTTCCCAGAACGAGGTGATCGTATTATGATGGGATGATGATCGATTCTTTTGAGAGAGTCGATCGTGGGGAGGCACACGGCTGGATGTGATTAGCCGATATCTCATTAGGGTTAAAAGAGTGATTAGGGTACTCTATTTATAATAAGAGTATCTTACACTTTCAACCCTTGGTGTTTATTATGTGCCATATAATTCCCCATAGTTCCAATCACCTAATGGGAAACCCTATAGTATGTCAATAATAGTAAATACGCCCATCATATATTTACCAGACATAGGGATTTCAGTTATTGTCAATTATCATATCAGGAATGATAAACGATCAGTGACGGTCACTTTTAAGGTGGTTCCAACATTCTCCCACTTGACCAAGCGATCTTTTATCTATGAGTACCAATAAGTCCGGCCGGGATGATACTCATTTTGTTTTAAACTGAAATCATAGCTAATAAGTACAGCCGTAGAGAAGAATATCAACTCAGGACCCCCACTAGTCAAACTATGACTCAAATTTAAAACTGAATAAGCAATGATCAATTGACTAAGACAGATTTCGTTATAATAATGTCCATACACCATTATGAGCTCAAAGCGTAACTAATAGACAAACAAAATCTGAATATAGAGGAAAATTTTATTAAGATAATAGTAATGACCAATAAGTACAATATGCTATTAAATTAAGTCTTTTGTAAGCCCCATCTTCGACACGTGTCCTACGAAGACATTAGGAGGAAGACCTTTGGTCATCGGATCCGCTAGCATATTCTTTGTACTTATGTACTCGATACAAAGGACATTTTCCTCAACCCGTTCGCGCACAAACAGATACTTTGTATCAAGATACAGCCCAGCGCCAGTTGAACTGTTACTGTTCGAGAAAGTTACGGCAGCTGAGTTATCACAGTAAAGCTTCAATGGTCTAGAAATGGAGTTGACGATTTTGAGTCCACTAACCAGGTTCCTTAACAACATCCCATGACAAGAGGCATTATAAACGGCAACGTATTCAGCCATCATGGTGGACGTTGTAGTCAGCTTCTGTTTATGACTCCGCCAGGAGATAGGTCCACCAGCTAACATAAATATGTACCCAGAAGTAGATTTCTTATCTTCCTTGCATTTAGCAAAATCGGAATCAGAATATCCTACTACTTCTAAGTTGTCACTTCTTCTATAAGTTAATTTGTAGTCTTTGGTCCCTTGCAGATATCGTAGAACCTTTTTAGCCGCTTTCCAGTGTGCTATTCCGGGATTAGATAAGTAACGTCCCAGCATACCAGCGATATAAGCGATATCAAAACGAGTACAGACCTGAGCATACATAATGTTCCCTACTACAGACGAATAAGGTATCATCTTCATTTCTTCCTTTTCAATCTCAGTGCTCGGAGCTTGGAAAGAACCAAACACGTCCCCTTTAACTACTGGAGCTACAGTGGGTGTACAGTGCTTCATGTTATAGCGTTTTAAGATACGCTCAATATATGCGTTTTGAGAAAGTCCCAAAACACCATTATGCCTATCTCGATGTATTTCGATACCAATGACATAAGAGGCATCACCGAGATCTTTCATGTCGAAATTTTGCGAAAGCATCCGCTTCGACTCATGCAACATATCCAAGTTGTTACTTGCTAGTAGAATGTCATCTACGTACAAGACAAGGATTATAAAGATACTCCCACTGATCTTGAGATAGGTGCATTGATCCACTTGATTCTTTAGAAAACCTTGCCCTTTTACGATTTTATCGAACTTGAGGTACCATTGTCGTGATGCCTGCTTCAACCCATAAATGGATTTCTTCAGCTTGCAGACCATATGCTCTTTACCTTCTGGAATGAATCCTTCAGGTTGTCGCATGTATACGTCTTCTTGCAAGTCTCCATTTAAGAATACGGTCTTGACATCCATCTGATGTAACTCTAAATCATAATGAGCTACAAGTGCCATAACAATCCTTAAAGAATCTTTACGAGAGACAGGAGAGAAGGTCTCTTGATAATCGATTCCTTCCTTTTGAGTAAAGCCTTTTGCAACCAGTCTGGCCTTATAGCGTTCGATGTTTCCTTTCGGGTCTAATTTGGTTTTGAAGACCCATTTACAACCGATAGTTTTGGATCCTTCAGGAAGTTCAACCAAGTCCCAAACATCATTATGATGCATGGAATTAAGCTCTTCAATCATGGCTTCATTCCACTGAGTGGCCTGATCACTATTAATGGCTTCTCGATAAGAGGTAGGATCAGTAAGCTTTCCAATGTCCTCAACTTCAGATAAAAAGGTTATGAAATCATCAAAATTTGTGGCCCTGCGTGCCCTAGATGATCTCATGAGTTTATTTTCCGGTTCAGTAACAGAAGGAGTGGAATCAGTGATATTAGGTTCAGCGTTCGGAAGCGATGATGATGTTTCCCCGGTATTTTGGTTAGGAGGAGCAGGATCAGTGATATTAGGAGCAACGGTGGGTACAAGAGGAATTATCGGAGGAATAATTATACCGGAAGAATGGTTTCCCCCCGCTTCTTGTACTTCTTGCAAATCAGAGTCATGATTTGTCGTGCTCCCACTGATCTTTGAGTTCTCAAGAAATGTGGCATGCTGCGTGTCAATGATGCTCGTAGTGTGGGAAGGACAGTAAAACCGATAACCTTTTGAGTTATCAGGATAACCGATAAAGAAACATGTAAGGGTTTTAGGATCCAGTTTCTTTAAGTTAGGGTTATAGACTTTTGCTTCGGCAGGACAGCCCCATACTTTCATATATTTTAGACTCGGTTTCCTACCTGTCCAGATTTCATAAGGAGTTTTAGGGACAGATTTTGATGGAACCCTATTGAGTATATGAACGGCTGTTTTTAATGCCTCAGTCCATAGGAAAGTAGGTAAGTTAGTGTTAGCAAGCATACTTCTCACCATGTCCATTAAGGTTCTGTTTCTCCTTTCAGCAACACCATTTTGTTGAGGAGAACCAGGCATGGTGTATTGGTTAATTATGCCATGTTCCTTGCAAAAATTATAGAAAGGACCAGGAGCTTGACCAATATCAGTATGTCTACCATAATACTCACCTCCTCTATCTGATCTGACAACTTTTATTTTATGATCAAGTTGGTTTTCAACCAAAGTTTTAAAATCAATAAAAGTTTGTAAGGATTCAGATTTTTCCTTAATCAGATATAGGTGCATATAACGCGAATAATCGTCAATGAATGTAATAAATGATGTATGTCCTGTGATTGATGCGGGATAAGGACCACTAATATCAGTGTGAATTATTTCCAACAAGTTGGAACTTCTAGTAGCTCCTTTCTTATTCCCTTTTGCCATTTTGCCTTTGAGGCACTTAATACATGTTTCAAAATCACTAAAATCAAGAGAATGTAAGATTCCATCCTTTACGAGTCGAGTCATTCTATCTTGTGAGATGTGGCCAAGACGTTTATGCCACAACATGGAGGAATTCTCTAATTGTTTAGGTGATTTTGTTGTTTTAGTTACGTCATCAATATTAAGTGACAACAAAGACTGTGAGAAATTATGATCTAGTTCCAATTTATACAGTAATCCATCCAAGAAACCTCGACCAAGTAATTCATTATTATGAGTAATAGCAATCTTGCCGCAACCATGAATTATTACATAACCTTCAAGGTCTAGTCTAGATATGGATACAAGGTTCCGAGTAATTCTCGGTACATATAAGGTATCCACTAGTCTAATACACTTTCCGGTACTCATATGTAAATTTAAAGTTCCCATGGCTTCGACATCTAAGAGATCACCACTTCCAACTCTAAGTTTTCTTTGGCCCTTTGGTAGCTTCTGGATTGTAAGGAATCCATGCATTGAGTTTGTCACATGGACCATAGAACCAGAGTCACCCCACCATGTATTAATAGGGACATCAGTAGTAAAGGAATCAAATATTACATAAAGAATGTTACCTTTCTTAGCTAGCCATTCCTTGAACTTAGGGCAATCTTTCTGTTCGTGCCCTTTGGCACGACAGAATTTGCAGCTAGGTTTGTTAGACAAGGATTTAGAGCCAGAGGCAACGACACCATGATTATTATCCTTTTGGACTTTATTTCCAGTCTGATTACTATGGTTACCCTTCCTTTTCTTAGAATTACCAGTGGTTGTCAGGTGAACAGCTTCAGGTTGTACCAGCTTTAGACGATCCTCCTCTTGCACACACATTGCAATCAGTTCACTTATCGACCATTTATCCTTCATAGCGTTGTAGTTAACTTTGAAGGTGTCGAACCGAGCAGGCAAAGAGGTCATTATGAAATGCACAAGAAAATTATCAGAGACTTCCATCTCAAGACTCTTAAGCTTATGAGCCATATCAATCATTTTCATAATGTGTTCACGGACACTGCTATTTCCTTCATATTTCAGAGTGAGCATCTGTAGCATTAAGCTACTTGCATGAGCCTTAGACGATCCCTTGAAGTGATCCTCAACAGATTTGAGGTAAGTTTTGACTTTATCAGAGTCAGGGATAGCTCCTCGGATACTGAGGTTAATGGAGTTCTTGACCATCATTAGTGACAAGCGATTTGCCCTTTCCCACTTTTCAAAATTCGCTTTCTGAGCTGCAGTGGACGCAGCAGTAATAGCAGTGGGTTCATCATGGCGAATAGCATGGTCAAGGTCTATCATCCCCAGAGTAAGAAGTAATTGATCCTTCCATGACGCAAAGTTCGCACCAGTAAGTGGCTCAATGCCAAAGTTAGGTACTGATTAGGAAATGAGGAGGATATAAGTTATAGAAGACTATCATAGTGACGTAGTTAGCTATAAAAGGCGGACAAAGTAATGTTTCTTAAAGTAATGGAATCAAAGTAATGTTAAAGTAAGCAGGCCTAACAGTAATATTCCTTAGAGTAATGAAACTATGACCATTTTAGTGATGAAGCTAGTGATGAGTATACCTATTGTAAACACCAAAACAATAAGTCAAAGTAAGGCTCTACTTAGATGTTACATCACCTTTGGGCAGAAATAACTAATATCTAAGTAAACATGAGCGTTAGGGTTATGCAACGCAATGCTTATCTTTTGACCTTTGGGCACAAAATAGAGCATCGTGTGAATTATGCATGTAGAAAGTCCTTTTGACACACAGGTATATTAAATCACCTTTGGGCAGAATTAGTATACTCAGTGTTCATTATGCAAAAGGAAAAAAATGCATTATGAGAATCATATTTGACCTTTGGGCACAAATGATGAGACCATAAATATTAGTGCAAGGGTTTTCGGTATGGCAGTAATAGGAATGATCCATACCGAAAAAAATTTAGGAATTCGGTATGTACAGTATCGAAAAGAAAAGTATTCGGTATCCAAAGTACCGAAAAGTAAGGTTTTCGCTATGTACAGTACCGAAAAGTAAGGTTTTCGTTACGTACAGAAGCGAAAAGTAAGGTTTTCGGTATGTACTGTACCGAAAAGTAAGGTTTTCGTTACGTACAGAAGCGAAAAGTAAGGTTTTCGTTACGTACAGAAGCGAAAAGTAAGGTTTTCGGGATGAACTATACCGAAAAGTAAGGTTTTCGGGATGAACGATACCGAAAAGTAAGGTTTTCGCTATGTACAGAAGCGAAAAGTAAGGTTTTCGCAATGTACAGTAGCGAAAAGTAAGGTTTTCGCTATGTACAGTAGCGAAAAGTAAGGTTTTCGCTATGTACAGAAGCGAAAAGTAAGGTTTTTGCTATGTACAGTAGCGAAAAGTAAGGTTCAACCGAAAAAAAAATTCTATACATTGATCAATTCGGGATAAATAACATTGATCAATTAACATGGCATAATTAGGGTTTAATACGATGGAAAAAAGCATTATAATCGCAGATGATAAGATTGCAATTCAATGCAGTTTTGATGTTTGCGGCGGCATACATAAACACGAAGTAAACCGATAAATTAAAGCCATCAAAACTAATACAAATCATGAATCAATTTTGAACCCGAAGCTCTGATACCACATGTTGGAATAATCATGATTTGTATTTGATAGATAATAGGATGACAAGAAAACATACCCGATGATCCTGAGGATCCAGTGAAAGCATTAAACATATTTGCCATTGATTGTCGGGTTCCCAGAACGAGGTGATCGTATTATGATGGGATGATGATCGATTCTTTTGAGAGAGTCGATCGTGGGGAGGCACACGGCTGGATGTGATTAGCCGATATCTCATTAGGGTTAAAAGAGTGATTAGGGTACTCTATTTATAATAAGAGTATCTTACACTTTCAACCCTTGGTGTTTATTATGTGCCATATAATTCCCCATAGTTCCAATCACCTAATGGAAAACCCTATAGTATGTCAATAATAGTAAATACGCCCATCATATATTTACCAGACATAGGGATTTCAGTTATTGTCAATTATCATATCAGGAATGATAAACGATCAGTGACGGTCACTTTTAAGGTGGTTCCAACACAGCCTTCTCATACGGATCCTGTGGCAAAATCGGAACTCCTTTCCAGACATCATCAATGTACTCAACGATCACGTGAGACTCCGATATCGACTTTCCGTTGTGTACCAGCACCGGTACCTTCTTATGAACCGGATTGTACTTGAGAAGGTCGGCACTCTTGTTACTCAGATCTTCTTCCAAGTTTTCGTACTCGATTCCTTTGAGATTCAAAGCAATTTTGGCTCTGCAAACGAATGGACTTCTTCCAACAGCATACAACTTCACTTCATCCGCCATTTTCCGGTGATTTGATTCAATCACAGCGACACCTACTTTCCGGCTGATTTTTGGGATACGGGAGTTGGTGAACGTTTAAAATTTAATATGCCGGTGAAGGATTCGTATTTATAGAGTTTCGGGAGTTGTTGAACGTTTAAAATTTAAATGGCACAATCAGCAATTATTGAAAATCGTATTTATAGAGTTTCGTATTTGTACTGTATGTAGAAACAGTTGTACGTTAGATTGAAATCAGCAACATTAAAATACTAGTGTGCATGCATCGATCTGGATCTGATTAGGGATGGCAAATAAAACCGAAACCGACGGTGAAAACCGAAAACCAAACGTTTCGGGTCGGGTTCGGGGACCTCTTAACGGGGACGGGACGGGGATCAGGGATGTTATCGGGGATTTTAACGGGGGATGGGGATGGGGACGGGGACCATCCTCACCGCCCCGGCCCGGCCCATATAATATATATATATATATATATATATATATTATATATAATTTTTTTTATATATCTACACAATTTTTTTTGGCCTACAAGATAAATATATATGTACTTAAAGTCCAAGCCTAATTCAAATTATATTGGTTATTTGGGGGAATCTGTGCTGAGAAAGGAAATCGAATAGAGAGCAAAGGTGCCTCTCATTTGAAAGAAGAAAAAGAAAACAAAATCTTCAAAGAAAGATGATGATCGACTTTCAATTCTTGGGAGATTCAAGGGATAGCAATTATTTAGAAAGGAAATCGTGTTTTTTTTATGTTTGAGAAACATGTGTTTTTTTTTTGTTTCGGGTCGGGTTCGGTTCGGGATCGGGGAAAATCAGTGGGCAACGGTGCATTTTTTCTTAACGGGTTCCCCAACGGGATCGGGGAAACCGCGGGGACCCGATGGGGATCCCCGATAAGATCCCCGACGGGGATCAGTACGGTTACGGGGACGGGGATGCTTATCGGTTTCGGGGATGGGGACCTTAAAAACCGTCCCGAAACCGGCCCGTTGCCATTCCTAGATCTGATCCATAAAGAATGAAGTATTTTTAATTCTTTATTAAAAAGAGAAATAGACTTGTAGAATATGGGGGTGCTATTTGCACCAAAAGGTATTGCATTGTTTCATAAACAATATTTTTTGATTTAAATATATATATATAATATATATATTATTTGACATTTGTTTTATATATATATATATATATATATATATATATATATATATATATATATATATATATTATTCTTTTTGTTTATATATATATGGGTGTCAATTTCATACCGAGACAAACCAACTATTTAGTTTGTATCGACCTAATTGGTTGGTATATCGTATCAACTATTTAAACTTGGTTGGTACGTGGTATGAGAGCCACAGAGGGATTCAAAAACAACTAATGAAGCTTTATGTACCGCTTTTAATGCTAATTATTTGATTAATATTTATCTCTAACAACCTTCAAATTCTTAAATCGTGGACTCTTATTAATTAATCATTATCTTCAAATCCTCAAATCAATGAACTTCTCAAAAATGTCATTTTTTAAACAAAGTTATAAAAAAAATTGAGCGTTTTCCCAAAACCACACATTAAAATAAATTAGAAAGTTAAAATCAAGATATATCACGCTGCATTGCACGAGTAGACTTCTAGTTATAATAAATGAATCTTCAATATTTCCAAAACATCTTATTTAATTGATTTATATGAATAATATTACTTGTATTTAAAACCTGCTAGACTCCTATAAGCATCGTTCATATTATAATCATTCTTTTTTATTTCTTTTCATGTATAAAGTAAGACTGAGTCAACAAAACTACAAACACCCGTGATACATAGTTAGGCCTTTATAGGCCCTAGATTGTGATTTTGATTTGATATTTACACTTTCAACCACTATACTTATTTACTTACTTTACTTTATACCTTTTACTTTCATAATTTAAATTTTACATTTAACACATATAATCGTTTATTAACTAAAATACGTTAAAAAAATACGTTTTAATTTTAACAAGTTACACCATTATAATCGTCTCTTCGATACGGTCGAAATGAGCCTAATATTGAATTTTTTTTCATTTATATATTCTAATATATATCATATACACTACATAAAAAATATTTTTTATATTTAAAATTCATTTTTAACGTATTCTCAATTTTGTTTTACACTTCTATCGCATTAAATATAAGAGTACCATAAATTAAATAATTAACTATAAGAATATGAATTTTAAATATAAAAAATATTTTTATGTAGTGTATATGATATATATTAAAATATATAAATCAAAAAAATTCAATATTGGGCTCATTTCGAACGTATCGAAGAGACGATTATAATGATGTAACTTGTTAAAATTAAAACGTATTTTTTTAACGTATTTTAGTTAATAAACGATTATATGTGTTAAATGTAAAATTTAAATTATGAAAGTAAAAGGTATAAAGTAAAGTAAGTAAATAAGTATAGGGGTTGAAAGTGTAAATATCAAATCAAAATCACGGGTGTTTGTCGTTTTCTTGATTTTAGTCACTGCAATCTCATTACCTTTTTGCCAAACTTCTCTATACATACATGCTATCCATTCTTTCAAAATAAAACACACCAAAAACCTTTCTTCATTCTCCACCTCTCGGCCGTAAACCACCCACCAAACACCCTCCCTATTTCAATTTATCGGTTTAAAACACTTAAAAATGGCGAATTGGGGTGAAGATTTTCAATGGTATAATAATTCAAATAATGAGGTATTTCATCCACTACTTTATATATATATATATATATATAGAGGAAGGTTCAAACGAGGAGCGCACCAAAACGTGAGAACGTGAGGAGCAATTGACAGTTATGAATCACATGTGATTGGCAGTTGTGGATCATATGTGATTCACAACTGATCTGGATGAGCAATTGACAGTTATGAATCACATATGATTAACAGTTGTGAATCATTAATGATCCACGACTTGCCACCTCGCGCCACGCCTCGCGCCACATCTTGCGCGAATTTTCGATTTGTTCCGATTTTTTAGCAGTTGTTGATCACATGTGATCAGAAGCATGAGAGTGCTCCTCACGTTCTCTTAAATTGATGCGCTCCTCGTTTGAACCCGCCTCTATATATATATATTTATACATATATATATTATGTTATCCCGTTTCATATTTTTTATGTGTTTATACATATATATATTATGTGAAATCCATCAACCATCCGCATTTTCTACTGATATGGTATCTTTATGTTTCATTTTATCTTGTTAAATTATCTGGTAAAGTTAGTAGTTTGTAACAAAAAAAGTCAATTTCAGGTGTTTAATTCTCGTAAAGATCTAATTGGTTGGGTACGCAATATGGGATATTCACTTGGTTTCGTTATTGTTATTAAAAGAAGCAACGATTATAAAGTAGAATTTCAATGTGATTGTAGTGGTAAGCACAGGAGTAACAAAACCTCTAGTAAACATACTGGCACAAGAAAAACAAATTGTCCATTTTACTTGGTAGGGAATCATTTGGGTAATGATTGTTGGACTTTAGCTATGATATGTGATGCACATAATCATGATTTTGCATTACATTTGGAGGGACATGCATATGCAAGACGATTGTCTGAAAATGAAGCTCGATTGGTGGAAGATTTGTCAACAAACAATGTGAAGCCTAAAAATATTTTATCAACAATAAAGCAACAATATCCAGATAATGTGTCTACAAAAAAAACTATACACAATCAATGCCAGAAAATTCGACTTTAGAAGAATGCAGGTAGAACTCCAATGATTTTTTTTTTGTTTTTTTTTTGTTTTTTGTCTTTTTGTTGTCTTTACTTTTTCTATTTTATTTATTTGTATTATATATTTTTATTTATTTGTATTATGCAGGTAGAACTCCAATGCAAGTTGTGATGTCGTTTTTACAGGAAGAAGGCTACGTTTTTTATTATCGTGCAAACAACTCGACTAATCAGTTGGAAGATTTATTATTTGCTCATCCAAGATCACTGGAGATATGGCGTGCATTTCCACACATGTTGTTGATGGATGCCACCTATAAAACGACCATGTTTGAGATGCCTCTCCTTGAAATTGTTGGTGTAACTTCAACTAATAAGACATTCTGTGTAGCATTTGTCTTTATGCACAGGGAAAAGGAATCCAATTATACTTGGGCATTGAATTGTCTACAGTCATTGATGGAGGGATGTCTTTATCCACGTGTGATCGTCACAGACAGAGAGTTGGCACTGGTGAAAGCATGCAGTATTGTATTTCCTGATGCTAAAAGATTACTTTGTAGATGGCACATCTACCAAAGTATTATGAGAAATTGTAGATCAGTAATAACATCAAATCATGACTGGGGTTCCTTTTACAATGCATGGGTGACATTAGTTGAGTCGGTAACGAATGAAACTTACATGTTTAATTTCTCACAACTTGAAGCAGTATTACGAAGCTATCCAGGTACACCTTAATATATTATTATAAGTAAAATGTTATATGTAAGTTTAACAATCACTAAAAAGGTTAAATTGTTCTAATTTTCAGGTGTTCTTGCTTATCTGAATGACACATGGTTGAAATATAAAGAAATGTTTGTATCTGTTTGGACAGACAAATTTCTCCACTTTGGAAATCAGACAAGTAACAGAGTGGAGAGTCAACATTCCAAGTTGAAAAGTTACTTGGATTCAGCGCAATCAAGTCTACCGACATTTATGAGCAAGATCAATCAAATCATTCAGTCACAAGATACGGAAATTAAAGCAAGTATAGAAGTGAGCAAAAGTGTCACGAAACATCGTCATCGCATAACACACTTCAAACAATTGTGTGGTTTCGTTTCACATTATGCATTAAACATAATATTCCAAGAGTATGAGCGAGCTCAATCTGTTGGCTTATTTTCTACGTACAAGTTATGGGTTGCCATGTGCGCACGGACAAATGCAATACTTGAACAAAGGTCATCCTATCCCAATTGATTCAATTGATGTATTTTGGACGACGCTTGATTTATCACCGTGCCAATCTTTACAAGATGATGACGTAGGTTGTGAAGCTGAAGTCCAAATGTTTACTGAGGAATTTAACAAGCAATCGAGATCTGGTAAGTTCAGTTTTCTGAGGAAGATAAAAGAGATAGCCAGTGCATCAAAAACATGGGTTCGTGAACCTGTTGTTAACAAGACTACTCGTGGACGGCCCTCGTTGAAGGATAAGCTTTTCAGAAAAACTCATGTTGATCCCTCATTTGCAACTCATGTTGATCTGTCTGTTGCAACTCATGTTGACCCGTCTTTTACAAGTGAAAGACCCCTTAGACGTAGTAGTTCGAACGCGTCTAGATTTGTTGACTTGGAAAAAATGAGTTACCAGGAACCACCGAGACACAGTTCTTTCATGGGCAAAAACTATAATGTACATCCATACATTAATCAATTTCCAAAGATGTTTCACCCTTACATTACGCATGTACATGATGTGAGAGGTGATGGAAATTGTGGATTCCGAGCAATAGCTGTCTGTCTGGGTCTTCATGAAGATGCATGGCCCACAATTCGGTCTAACTTGATGGAAGAGTTAGATACACACAAGACAGAATACTGGAACGCTTTTGGAGGTCAATATTGGAATATTGTTTACAACACTTTAAACTTCTTTCAATCAGATCGATGTGCACCGGTTGAACACTGGATGACAATGCCTGAAATAGGTGTCTTGATTGCTTCAAAGTATAATGTGATATTACACGTTATAAATATGGCAGACTGTATGACGTACTTGCCGCTTAGGTCCACTCCGCCAGCGTGGTATCAACATGTTGCTTTTATAATTGGGTACGTTAATGGTAACCATTATGTGAAATTAAATATGGCAGAAGGATACCCGTTCCCTACTATAACTCAACATTTTGTCCACTTCCGTTATCCGTGTGCTGCAGGATGGGCTACCCCGTATTCAGATCGAATACAGAAATACCAGCAACTTTTACGTGATAATTGTACTACGGATAATGTTATTTTAGAATAATCGAATGTAATATAGATTATTTTATGTTTTATTTATATGTTAAATCGCAATGTTTATGTTTTATTTTTATAATTATATAATTGACACCCCTATATATATAAACAAAAAGAATAATAATATATATATATATATTTCTATATTTCTAATATATATATATATAAAACAAATAAATAATAATATATATATATTATATATATATTTAAATCAAAAAATGATTGGTTATGAAAACAATGTAATCATCACCCTCTTTTTTGTACTTTTTGGTGCATTTAGCCTATTTTTTGTGTCATTAGCCTCTCCCTAAAAAAACATTGATTTTAATTTGGGTTTGGCTATTTGCACCAAAAAAATGGCTATTTGCACCAAAAAGTCAAAAAGCATGCCTTGTTTTTTGTGCTTAATCATTATTTGTTTTATATAATATAATATATATATATATATATATTATTTATTTGTTTTATATATATATATATATTATTTGTTTTATATAATATATATATATATATTATTTATTTGTTTTATATATATATATATTAGAAATATAGATATATATATATATATATTATTCTTTTTGTTTATATATATAGGGGTGTCAATTATATAATTATAAAAATAAAACATAAACATTGCGATTTAACATATAAATAGAACATAAAATAATCTATATTACATTCGATTATTCTAAAATAACATTATCCGTAGTACAATTAACACGTAAAAGTCGCTCGTACTTCTGTATTCGATCTGAATACGGAGTAGCCCATCCTGCAGCACACTGATAACTGTAGTGGGCAAAATGTTGTGTAATACGAGGGAACGGGTATCCTTCTGCCATATCTAATTTCACATAATGGTTACCATTAACGTACCCAATTGTAAAAGCAACATGTTGATACCACGGTGGCGGAGTGGACCTAAGCGGCAAGTACGTCAAACAGCCTGCCATATTTAAAACGTGTAATATCACATTATACCTTGAAGCAATCAAGACACCTATTTCAGGCATTGTCATCCAGTGTTCAACCGGTGCACCTCGATCTGATTGAAAGAAGTTTAAAGTGTTGTAAACAATCTTCCAATATTGACCTCCAAAAGCTTGCCAGTATTCTGCCTTGTGTGTGTCTAACTCTTCCATCAAATTAGACCGAATTGTGGGCCATGCATCTTCATGAAGACCCAGCCAGACAACTATTGCTCGGAATCCACAATTTCCATCACCTTTCACATCATGTACATGCGTAATGTAAGGGTGAAACATCTTTGGAAATTGATTAATGTATGGATGTACATTATAGTTTTTGCCCATGAAAGAACTGTGTCTCGGTGGTTCCTGGTAACTCATTTTTTCCAAGTCAACAAATGTTGACGCGTTCGAACTACTACGTATAAGGGGTCTTTCTGCAAATGAGGGATCAACATAAGTTTTTCTGAAAAGCTTATCCTTCATCGAGGGCCGTCCACGAGTAGTCTTGTTAACAACAGGTTCACGAACCCATGTGTTTGATGCATTGACTATCTCTTTTAGCTTCCTCAGAAAACTGAACTTACCAGGTCTCGATTGCTTGTTAAATTTCTCAGTAAACATTTGGACTTCAGCTTCACAACCTACGTCATCATCTTGTAAAGATTGGCACGGTGATAAATCAAGCGTCGTCCAAAATACATCAATTGAATCAATTGGGATAGGATGAGCTTTTTTCAAGTATTGCATTTGTTCGTTAGCATCAGGAAATACAATACTGCATGCTTTCACCAGTGCCAATTCTCTGTCTGTGACGATCACACGTGGATAAAGACATCCCTCCATCAATGACTGTAGACAATTCAATGCCCAAGTATAATTGGATTCCTTTTCCCTGTGCATAAAGACAAATGCTACACAGAAAGTCTTATTAGTTGAAGTTACACCAACAATTTCAAGGAGAGGCATCTCAAACATGGTCGTTTTATAGGTGGCATCCATCAACAACACGTGTGGAAATATACGCCATATCTCCAGTGATCTTGGATGAGCAAAGAATAAATCTTCCAACTGATTAGTCGAGTTGTTTGCACGATAATGAAAAACGTAGCCTTCTTCCTGTAAAGACGACATCACAACTTGCATTGAAGTTCTACCTGCATAATACAAATAAATAAAAATATATAATACATATAAATAAAATAGAAAAAGTAAAGACAACAAAAAGACAAAAACACAAAAAAACAAAAAAAATCATTGGAGTTCTACCTGCATTCTTCTGACGACGAATTTTCTGGCATTGATTGTGTATAGTTTTTTTTGTAGACACATTATCTGGATATTGATGCTTTATTGTTGATAAAATATTTTTAGCCTTAACATTGTTTGTTGACAAATCTTTCACCAATCGAGCTTCATTTTCAGACAATCGTCTTGCATATGCATGTCCCTCCAAATGTAATGCAAAATCATGATTATGTGCATCACATATCATAGCTAAAGTCCAACAATCATTACCCAAATGATTCCCTACCAAGTGAAATGGACAATTTTTTTTTCTTGTGCCAGTATGTTTACTAGAGGTTTTGTTACTCCTGTACTTACCACTACAATCACAATGAAATTCTACATATAAAGTAGTGGATGAAATACCTCATTATTTGAATTAGGATACCATTGAATAAAATCTTCACCCCAATTCGCCATTTTTAAGTGTTTTAAACCGATAAATATCACGACCTGCATAGTGACGATGTTTCATGACAGGTTTTCAATACTTTCAAAAATACCATAACCCAAAAATCTAAACCGAGAGAAAACTTATAAATCATAAGAGAAAGAAGATACCTTATAAACAGCAGAAATCGAAACCCTCAGTCAAAATAAAATGAACTGAAATTTCTCTTTTCTAACCAAAAGGACTAGAGTTGTTGGACTTCTTGTTCTTTCTCTCGCTGTTCTCTCTCGATGTACACCATTTTCATCACATTTATAGAATCAAATGTAGGAGATGTAGGTTCACATGCATGCACTATTTCATTTGGCCAAATAAATCAATCAAATGTCTCTCCCCTAGCCCCTAGCCCCTAGCCCCTTTTCAGACAAAATTGTGATAATAATTTTGATATTTACACTTTCAACCCCTATACTTATTTACTAACTTTACTTTATACATTTTAGTTTCATAATTTAAATTTTACATTTAACACATATAATCGTTTATTAACTAAAATACGTTAAAAAATACGTTTTAATTTTAACAAGTTACACCATTATAATGGTAACAAGTTACACCATTATACGTTAAAAAAATGAATTTCCGCAGATAAAAAATATTTTTATGTAGTGTATATGATATATATTAAAATATATAAATCAAAAAATTCAAGATTGGACTCATTTCGAACGTATCGAAGAGACCATTATAATGGTGTAACTTGTTAAAATTAAAACGTATTTTTTTAACGTATTTTAGTTAATAAACGATTATATGTGTTAAATGTAAAATTTAAATTATGAAACTAAAAGGTATAAAGTAAAGTTAGTAAATAAGTATAGGGGTTGAAAGTGTAAATATCAAAATTATTATCACAATTTTGTCTGAAAAGGGGCTAGGGGCTAGGGGCTAGGGGAGAGACATTTGATTGATTTATTTGGCCAAATGAAATAGTGCATGCATGTGAACCTACATCTCCTACATTTGATTCTATAAATGTGATGAAAATGGTGTACATCGAGAGAGAACAGCGAGAGAAAGAAAATCGTGGAAAAGGGGAAAATGAAGAGGATTTTAGTCACGGAATGTTTGTATTTTTCTTGATTTTAGTCACTGCAATCTCATTACATTCTTACCAAAAAATATATATATATTATATAAAACAAATAAATATATAAATAATATATAAAACAAATAAATAATATATATATATATTATATAAAACAAATAAATAATATATATATATATATATATATATTATATAAAACAAATAAATAATATATATTTATTATATAAAACAAACAAATAAATAATATATATATATATATATATATATTATATAAAACAAATAAATATCAAATAAATATTATATATATATATTTAAATAAAAAATGATTGGTTATGAAAACAATGTAATCATATACCAATCATTTTTGTACCTTTTTTTTGGTGTAAATTGACTTTTTTGGTGCATATAGCACCCCCTTTAATTTATGACAACAAACTGATATTTTAATGTATTTGTAAAATATTTTCATAATATAAATATGTTATAATTTCTTAGATAAATTTTTTGAAATTAATTTAATTTCTTTTTTTAAAATATATTAAAAATACTCTTATTAATTCGGAAAAAATGCTTATCGAGAAGGCTAATGACACCCCTATCACATGCTAATGGCACCCTTAACACTATATTAATCATCATCTTTTTTACTTTTTCTGTCATTTTTTGTTTTTTAGTTGTCTTTTATCTTTTGTCTTATTCAATAAAGTATATTTATTAGTTACTCTAATTTTTGTTTTTTTGTTTTTTATTTCTTTGTATATTATTTTAGTTAATATAGATTTTATTATAGAGTTTTTTTTAGTAAACTCTACTTTTGGTCCTTAAGGTATATTGATTTATTTGAAACAATGACCTATGGTTTCATAATTAGATTTTTCGTCCTTAGGGTTCTGATTTTGCTCTGAAACAAGGACCTTGCCACTAACTCCGTCTAATGTCATCGTTAGTGGCAGGGGTATTTTCGTCAAAACACATTTTTGTCTTCTTTTTGTAATTTTTTTTGCTTTTCCTTATGCTTGTAAAAATAATAAAACGTTAGGGACCAAATTGGTAATTAACTCTAATATTTGTAAATTTGTGTTGGATGAAAACCTAGAAGAAGAATGGTCAGGTCGTGATATTAGAAGGGGCAAATATGAAGATATCATGGAGCTACTCCTCTCATCATCATATCGTCACCGCCCTATCCTCCCTACCGCCATCGTCTACTCCTTTCACCACCGCCACCGCCCTGTCCTCCCTACCGTCGTCGTTTACTCCTCTCACCACCGCCACCGTCCTTTCCTCCCTACCGCCGCCGCCTCCACCTCCGTCCGTAACGAGTCCTCCTTCGGTTCCTCCGTTCCGGTTTTTGATATTGTTGAATGCTTCTCGACTGAGTTTCTGGATTTTGATTTTTCACAAACCTGTTATGCTTCTGGATTTCAAATCCGGTGGACGACACTTCAGTAGGGTTTTGTTTTAGATTTTTTAGATTTAGGGTTTTCATTTAGATTTTAGATTTAGGGTTTTGACTTGGATATTTTTATAGTAATTTCATTGAATTAATTGATACAAATTTGTAGTTTATATTTTTCATATCCTCATGATTGTTCTTGGGTTTTGATGGGTTTACTTTCAAGGTTAAATGTGGATTGATTATTACTTAAGTTTTCAATGAAAAAATTTGTTGAGTGTATGAATAGATTAAATGGAAAAAAAATCAGATTGCAAACACTCCCAGCAAAACCAACAACTTCACCAATTAAGATATTTGAATCATGTTTTGGGTGTTGATTTTGATTTTAAGGTTTTGGGTTTACATTAGAGTTTGCGTCTGATTTTAACTTTTGATTTTGATGTTTAGATTTGGATTTGGTCTTGGTGTAATTGATGTTGGTGTTTGAATTAAGGTGGCCAGACCGACGATTTGGCCGGAAGAGATGACCGAAAAGGGGTGTAAAATTTACAGATTTGATCCCTATAATTTGATGGTTCTTACAAATATAAGAAAAAACAAAAAAAGTGTGAAAGGGGGACAAAAAAATGTGTTTTGACGAAAATACCCCTGCCACTAACGATGACATTAGACGGAGTTAGTGGTAAGGTCTTGTTTCAGAGCAAAATCAAAACCCTGAGGATGAAAAGTCTAATTATGAAACCGTAGGTCCCTGTTTCAAAGAAATTGACATACCTTGTGGACCAAAAGTAGAGTTTACTCTTTTTTTTCTTTTCTTTTGTTTATATTACTTTTTTTAACCGGTATAAATTTTTAGTTAATTTAAAATTTTATTACGCCAACTTTTTTAAATAGTAATATTAATTTAATTTATTATTATATAAAGTAAAACATAAATAATGAGATAACTCAAAGTGAAAAAATTCTATATATTTATTTATATCAAGAAAAAATAAATAAAATAAAAATTTATATTACATTTTCATTTAGACTAAAATAATTTATATTAAATTTACACTTATGTTAAACTTACATAAACTTTGAATGAGATTTGTACGGTTTATTAGATTTCATCGATTTGTAAATTATCCAGACGTCCGACCCCCCACCCCCCCCCCCCCCCACACAGATATATATATATATATATATATATATATATATATATATATATATATATATATATATATATATATATATATCATTAACAAGAAAAAGAACAAAAATAAATATGACTATAATAAAGTAATAAATAAAACAAAAAATTATAAAATATAACAAAGTTATAAAGTTATAAAATATATATATCTAATATAAAAGTAATAATATATATATATATTATTAAAATAAAAAAATAACAAATGTTGAAGTGATAGATTATCATTGAATTTGATGGGAACAAATTTCAAGACATTCATGGCCTTCGAATATTCTACGGGGAGGTTAATGGCACCAAAAATAGGCTAAATGCACTAAAAAGTACAAAAAAAGAGGGTGATGATTACATTGTTTTCATAATCAATCATTAGTTGTTTTTGAATCCCTCTGTGGCTCTCATACCACGTACCAACCAAGTTTAAATAGTTGATACGATATACCAACCAATTAGGTCGATACAAACTAAATAGTTGGTTTGTCTCGGTATGAAATTGACACCGATATATATATAAACAAAAAGAATAATATATATATATATATTTCTAATATATATATATAAAACAAATAAATAATAATATATATATATATATATATATATATATATATATGTCAAATAATATATATATTATATAATTATATATATATATATATATTTAAATCAAAAAATATTGTTTATGAAAACAATGCAATACCTTTTGGTGCCATTATCACCTTTTTTGTGCAAATAGCACCCCCTGTTTTTTATTCGTAATAGTATAAAAAGAAATTATTTATATTTTATTGGAACTACTTTTTAGAGGTCCTAAAAAATTATAATTTTCACATTATTTTATAGTAATCATTCCGAATGGTAGAATTTCCATTGAAAGTTTTGTAGAGTCCCTTGAAACATCTAGGGGCCGTTACAAAACGCTTATCCGAGTAAGTGCTTATCAAGTCACATTAGCTTATCGGATAAATATGGCAAGAACTAAGAATCTTACCCGGTAAGAGCGGAAGTAAGGACCGAGAGTTTTACCCGGTGAGTGTGACGGATCTTACCACGGTTAGCGCTTACCGGCTAAATTGTTGCATATGATGCCATTTTGGTGGACTAAAACCTTACCCAAGAAGTAAGTGATCGGATTTAGTCCCTCCTAAATGGACATCAAAAAAATTTTGTTCAATAAGCTCATATTTAGAGTTATTAGAGATTTCATGTACATTTTTTTTCCTATTTTACAACCACATATAGCATAGCTGTTGAAATACAAATCTCTTTAGTTAAGGGTGAGTTTGGTACGTAGATAGAACATGGCATCTATCGAACGTTTGATAAAACATGACATTACTAAACAGAACAGGACATGACAAGTTAAATGACCAATTTACCCCAATAAGTTGTTTAATGTTTTTTTACACCAAATAATAAATCTAAATGAATCAACAAAAATGCTATCAATAAAAAACACAAAACAACAAAACAATCATGTATCAACAAAAACACACAAAACAACAATAATGTATCAACAAAAACATGCTATCAGCTAGGGGTGCTCAAATTTCCGACCAACCCGGCCAACCCAACCCAACCCGAGGCAAAAAAAACCGAACCGCACGAACCCGATGTAGCATCGATAATTTTTTTGAGTAAACCGCATGTATTGGGTTGATAACGGGTTAGGCCCAAAAATTTCCGGCCCAACCCGTGAACCCGTGAGAAAATAGCAACTTGTATTAGGTTTTTCATATTTCCATTTGCCAAGCCGCCTCCTGCCTCTCCTTTCTCGTATTCATTTTCTTCCAAATTTTAATTTCACCTCTCTGATAAATCGAAGCTCTCACCTTCTTCGTGACGACGTGATAAATCGAAGCTCTCACCTTCTTCGTGACGACGTGATAAATCGAAGCTCTCACCTCTCCTTTCTCGTATTCATCTTCTTCGATTTGGTGCTCAAGTTTGTTCATATTCGTGATCCAAGGTACAAGATGAAGTACTTGAAGTTTCTTTTTCAATGCATTTATGATGGTGAAACGGTTGCCAAACTTATGGTGAAGGTGGAACAAATGTTGAACCGGTTGTTTGAAGTCTACAATGTTAACTATGGCGGTGGTGAAAAGGTTGGTTACATACTTTTTGTATTTTAAAGGTTTCTTTTTTATTATGCATTTTAATATGTTCATTTTAATATGTTCATGTTTATTGAGTTGTTTACTTGTTTGTATTTCTCTTCATATGTATAGGTTACCGAACAAGACTCGACAACATCGGTTAATGGAACTCGTAAGAGGTCGTTATTGGAAAGTTATATGCAAAAACAACAATTGCAAGTGCCGGATAAAATGAACGACGTTCAAAGATATTTGAGTGAAGAATCTCTCGATCCAATGACTCCGGAGTTTGATATCCTACTATGGTGGAAGGTTAATGCAAGTAAGTATGCCGTTTTGTCTATGATTTCAAAAAGTATTCTTGCTATTCCCGTATCTACGGTTGCTTCCGAATCCGCATTTAGTACTAGTGGACGTATTTTAGACTCATTTAGGAGTTCATTGAGTCCTAAAATGGTCGAAGCGCTAATATGTACACAAAGTTGGTTGAGAGCGGGTCACCAAGGGATTCAAACAAAGGAGTATTTGGATGAAACATCATGCTACGATTTTTTGGACGAAGGTAAACAAGTTTAACAAATTAATTAGATAATATTACTTCTATTATTTTATTTATTTATAATTTTGTTACTTTTGTTTTGAATCTTAGATGACAAGAAAAACCTCAAGACCAAGAAAGCGAGACTATCGGAGACCGAGACGTTAAATGCGGTCATTGTTGATTGAGAGTCTCATTAGTTTTAAATCGTTTTGGTTGTATGTCATTTGATGGAACTTGCATACTAAGTCTTTTGAATGTTTGTTGTATTTTATTGGTTTAAACTTTGAAACTATTTAGACATTGGAGTTGATTTAATTTTGGTTTGTTAAGATTCGATAATTTAGTTGAATGTTTGGCAGCACTATACTGCTGTTTGGCAGCATTAAGTTGCAGTTTGGCAGCAATAAGGTGCTGTTTGGCAGATTAAGCTGCTGTTTGGCAGCATTATGCTGCTGTTTGGTGCAGCAATAAGGTGCTGTTTGGCCGATTAACCTCAACCCGACCAACCCGACCAACCCAACCCAACCCGAACGGTTTGGGTTGGGTTGGGTTGCACTTCTAATTGGGTTGGGTTGGGTTGAGAATTTTTAAACCGCAATGATTGGGTTGGGTTGTTAAAGTGCCGTCAAACCGGCCAACCCAACCCGTGAGCACCCCTACTATCAGCAAAATGCTATAAATCATGTATCAACAAGAACATAAAAAAAAGAATAATGTACCAACAAAAACATGCTATCAACAAAAGCTATAAATCATGTATCAAAACGCTCTCAATGTATCAACAAAAACATGCTATCAACAAAATGCTATCAGTCATGTATCAAAATTCCATCAATATATTAATAAAATGCTATCAATTATAGGGGTGTAAGTGATGCGAGTCGAGCTCGAGTATCATTATGCTCGACTCGAACTCGAAAGCCAATACTCAAGCTCAAACTCGACTCGAAAACTCGCGAGTAGTAAAAATCCAAACTCAAACTCTACACGAAAGCCAATTCCCAAGCTCGAACTCAAACTCGTTTCACGCTCGAATCAAGCTCGAACTCGTTTCAAGCCCGAATCAAACTCGAACTCAAAGTCGTTTAATGCATAAAAAAACTCAAGGTAAACCCACTTTTATGGGGGAACTCCTATTAAAATAATCATATAATCTCAAACCACCGTACTCAAGCCCATAAGGTCAAGCCATGAGCAAAAAAACAAGGGAGAGAAATGATCTATATATAATGGAGTTGAAAACATTGGGTTCTATATCCCAACAATGTGGGATGGAATAGATACACACCCTCAAGAGTTTACCGATGTCTTTTACATGATTAGTTTCCAAAAAAAATCCCAAAAAACTTGACTTTATTATTATTATTATTTTTATCATCAATTCAATTAAATAATATTACTAATTATTATTATTATTGTGATGTATTATATTAAAATTATTATTATTGTAATGTATTATATTAAAATAATGTCTTTTACATTATTATTGATGTATTATATCAAAATAATTATATTAATGTTTTTACATTATATTCTATAACTTATAATATAAAATTAATAAAATATATTTGAGTATCTCACGAGCTTATCGAGTTGAGTATCAGTTCACTCGACTCGACTCGTTAGTATGTCGAGTCGAGCTCGAGTTTGAGTCGAGTGTTTGACCGAGCTTTGACCAAGTCGATCTCAAGTAGCTCACGAGTTGTCTCGTCTCATTTACACCCTAATCAATTATATGACTATGATCCATGTCTACAAAAACACAAAACCACAATAATGTATCAATAGAGGGAAGAAACAATAATGGTGCACAAAAACAACGAAAATCACAATGGTGGAGTAGAAATCACGAATGTAAAAACGGTGCACAAAAATGGGTTCGACTCAAAAATAAAATATTTGTCGATTTATTTAGTTTTTTTATATCGTTTGATCGATTAATTTAAAGTTAAATACAAATTCATGGTATTTATAAGTCATTGTTATTTAAAAGAACTATTTTTAAAACCTAAAACGACAGCGAGGAATGTCCTTTTCGAATTTGGTCATGAACTTTTGGCTAAAGACCGATTAAGGCCCGACCAGGTCTTTTTTAGCCCGGTCCTTTTTTCACTTAAAAAGAGCCGCTAAGACTGGTCCTGTACACTTATAGTGGACCCGTCACACTTTAGCAGGGTAATAAAGATCGAAACATTTCAACATGTTGAAAATAAAAGAGAAGTCTTGCATAATACAACATATACCAAATTCTCTAACAACAAATTTACTACATATTACATAACAGCATCAACATAAAACAACTGCTTATTGCAAACAACAACGATGAACGTTACCACTTGCTACAACAAACTTCAACAAGCACAAAGAGCTGCTTATTACAACATCGATGGACACAAAGGCTTGATTTCGAAAGTGCCACTTATTGCAACATAGATAGATCTTATGCAAAAAAAAAAACTTTTAACTTCGTAAACACGCCGACCCTAAACAAACGACTAAGTTGCTGAAATTACGCCTTACCGAACCTTTTCCTGAAAAACGCAAGCAGGTGTTCTCTTGGAGGCAAGATTTCCTTGACAACTTGACAGTTGACGAAGTTATCAGCCCATTCGGTTATTTTTGGAAACTTATCTTCTGTGACCAACTTTATTTCAGCTGCTTCTTCGATTATTCCATGCCAATACGCTAGGAAACCAGCAGCGATATCAACGAGGTTAATGTTGTCACCTCCGAAGAACTTGTTACCTTTGGCGGCGAGTTCATTTTCCAGGATTTGTAGTTGCTCACAAGCTTCTGCGATTGCCTGCTCATCTCCTTTGCTGGTAAAAGCCTTGAATATTGCAGGAATACACTGAACAAAACATATAATCAAAATCAGTTCTGGTTCTATCGTTAACAGAAGTTCATTTGGGCAGACCCGTTCTCGGTCCAAATTAAAAGAAACCAGGATGTGCTAATTAAACCCATATATCCTACCAATTTCATACTCATGTTCATTAATATCATGCTTTTATTTTATATTTTCAATGTTATGTTCTATTGTTAACAAAAGTTTATATGTCCCTTGTTTATGTTACCTTGATCTATGTTTCCACAGCCAAATGCACACACAAATAGATCGAGTGTGATGAAGATGGATCGATAAACAGACATGTATATGTTTCTAGAGAAAAATATGAATGCATAACAGTTAAAGAAACAGATCAAGGGAAACCTCATTGTCTATTTTAGACAACAGATATGTATACGTTTTCGATTTTTGAAAGAAGATTGTTGCTGCAAAAACCTGAAAATTGAATCAATCCTTTATGTTAAACCTTGTGGATGTTGGGATTTGCTTGTCACACATAGACCAAATGAGAAAAGAATGTTTGCCTAATATTAGGAGTGTCTTATTTCTTATAAAATTGGCTAACCAACAAGTTGGGATTAGCACGTATTAAAAGTCAAAGATGGGCCTTGGGCTGTAAGCCATCCAAAACTCATCCGTACAAGGACAAATTTTTATCTAAGGACACTGCACACAGGCCTCAATCCGATCTTCATCAAGTTTGGTTGCAATAGTCGAGTTACTGATTCGTTGCTTAAACTCGTTTTGAATGAAATTATTGTTGTTTTACGGATTTCTGAATACTAATACTAAGTTATAACAATACCTTTATAGTGCCGTAAGCTCGAATTGAATCCCTATCTATAGACTATAGTGAAACCTTATAGTGACCTGTCTATTGTTCATGTCTGAATCATCCATGAACTATTGCATAAACCATATATAAACACCAGTTACATTAATCGGGATTAGAAGAGAAAACGAAATCATTACCTTATCATCGATGAATTTCGCCCAAAATCGAGCAACAGCCTTCTCATACGGATCCTGTGGCAAAATCGGAACTCCTTTCCAGACATCATCAATGTACTCAACGATCACAAGAGACTCCGAGATCGGCTTTCCGTTGTGCACCAGCACCGGTACCTTCTTATGAACAGGATTGTACTTGAGAAGGTCGGCACTCTTGTTACTCAGATCTTCTTCGAAGTTTTCGTACTCGATTCCTTTTGAGATTCAAAGCAATTTTGGCTCTGCAAACGTATGGACTTCCTCCAACAGCATACAACTTCACTTCATCCGCCATTTTCCGGTGATTTGATTCAATCACAGCGACACCTACTTTCCGGCTGATTTTTGGGATACGGTAGTCGGTAGTGATCTATCAATATGCCGGTGAAGGATTCGTATTTATAGAGTTTCGGGAGTTGTTGAACGTTTAAAATTTAAAAGGCACAATCAGCAATTATTGAAAATCGTGCTAGTAATATTTGTACTGTATGCAAGAACAGTTGTACGTTAGATTGCAATCAGCAACATTAAAATACTAGTGCGCATGCATCGATCTGATCCATAAAGAATGAAGTATTTTTAATTCTTTATTAAAAAAAGAAATAGACTTGTAGAATATTCGACGGGCATTGCTAATGGCACCCCCTTGTAGGCATGGATGCTTACAGATTGGGTTGGCCGGGTTGAAGACACTTTAACAACCCAACTCAATCATTGCGGTTTGAAAAATCTCAATACAATCCAACCCAATCGAAAGTGCAGCTCAACCCAACCCAAACCATTCGGGTTGGTCGGGTTGGTTGGGTTGAAACTGTTATCGATCATTTCATCATTTAACTAAGTTATCGTGTCTAAACAAATTACTAAATGTTTCTAAATATTTAAATGGTCCTAAATTGTCTAATAAAATATTGTTTATAAATATTATGTTTATAAATGTGACATCAAGAATCAATAACAAGATTACTAAAGTAACAAGTGACCAACAATTGTGTGTTTATAAATGTTCAATAGTAACAAAAATGACAATAACATGAATTCAAAATTAGATTTAAGTGTTTTTCACGGGTTGTCGGGTTGCGTCGGTTTGTTTTGGGCCTAACCCGTTATCAACCCAATATATGCGGGTTGGTCAAAAATTATATCGATTATACATCGGGTTGGCTCGATTTGGGTTTTTTTGCCTCGGGTTGGGTTGGGTTGGCCGGGTTGGTCGGAAATTTGAGCACCCCTACTTGTAGGGGTGTTGAATGTCTTGAATTTTGTTCCCATCAAATTCAATGACAATCTATTACTTCAACATTTGTTATTTTTTTATTTTAATATTTTAGTCGTTGATCAAGTCTAATAAATATTTGATTTTATTATGTTTCCTAATCTAAAGTCATGATCATAATGAATGAATCTTATCATCTTCCATATATATCTCAGTCTTAATTAATGAATCATAATGATTATCCATAAATACATTTATTGTTTCCTAATATAGTGGTTTGTATAGTTTGCACAAACTGACCGGTTTGCAACGGATACCTCCCCTACTTTTATATTAGATATATATATTTTATAATTTTATAATTTTGTTATATTTTATAATTTTTTGTTTTATTTATTACTTTATTATAGTCATATTTATTTTTGTTCTTTTTCTTGTTAATTATATATATATCTGTGTGGGGTTGGGGGTTCGGATGTCTGGTTAATCTACAAATCGATTAAATCTAATAAACCGTACAAATTTCATTCAAAGTTTATGTAAGTTTAACATAAGCGTAAATTTAATATAAATCATTTTAGTCTAAATGAAAATGTAATATAATTTTTTTTCTTGATATAAATAAGGGAAATTAATTAAAATACCCTAAGTCAAACCAAGTGTTACCAAAATGCCCTAAATCTCTCCCAGTTTGCCAAAATGCCCTTTTTCCGCGATGGGAGCCCGCGATCGCGGGCCAAGGACCATTTCTGACACTTTTTTAAACTTGCAGGGACCATTTTTGAAAAATTCAATCCCGCGATCGCGGGCTCATCCCGCGATGGTTTAATTTTTGTGACTTTTCAATTGCAAGGGATCATTTTTTAAAAATTCCATGGACCATTTTTGAAAATTTGACCCGCGTAGACCACTGTTCACCCCGTGTTTCGTCCAATTTGATGAATTTAAAATGAAATGTTACACTTTCAACCCCTATACTTATTTACTAAATTTACTTTATACATTTTACTTTCATAATTTAAATTTTACATTTAACACATATAATCGTTTATTAACTAAAATACGTTAAAAATATACGTTTTAATTTTAACAAATTACACCATTATAATCGTTTCTTCGATACGTTCGAAATGAGCCCAATCTTGAATTTTTTTGGATTTATATATTTTAATATATATCATATACGGTTATACACTACATAAAAAATATTTTATATTTAAAATTCATACCCTTATAGTTAATTATTTAATTTATGGTACTCTTAGGTAGCGTTTGGTACGCATACTAGATGGGACGGGATGGAACTGGACGAGACTGAACTGGATGGGACGGGACGGGACGGGACTGAACTGAAGGAGATAATTTTAATCTAAGTTACGTTGGAAATACATCGATCCTTTTGTGCATACTCTGTAACTGCAAATACTTCAACTCCAAACACACATGAATCATCAATCGTCAAATACCCATTTTCACAATTCTTAAACGAGTCCAGTGATACCAACTTGTCAAAACCCCGTTTAATATTCTTCTCGTGAAACATTCTCCTATTGCCATTCACGATATCTATAAACACATTCAAATAATAATAATTTAAAACGATTTAATGAATTAGTTAATATATATGATTATTATGTTAATGCGATAGGAGTGTAAAACAAAATTGAAAAAAAAATAAGAGATATACCATAAATTAAATAATTAACTATAAGGGTATGAATTTTAAATATATAAAATATTTTTATTTAGTGTATATGATATATATTAAAATATATAAATTCAAAAAAATTCAAGATTGGGCTCATTTCGAACGTATCGAAGAGACGATTATAATGGTGTAACTTGTTAAAATTAAAACGTATTTTTTAACGTATTATAGTTAATAAACGATTATATGTGTTAAATGTAAAATTTAAATTATGAAAGTGAAAGGTATAAAGTAAAATAAGTAAATAAGTATAGGGGTTGAAAGTGTAAATTTCAATTCCAAATTGTGATTTTGATTTCATATTTACACTTTCAACCCCTATACTTATTTACTAAATTTACTTTATACCTTTACTTTCATAATTTAAATTTTACATTTAACACATATAATCGTTTATTAACTAAAATACGTTAAAAAAATACGTTTTAATTTTAACAAATTACACCATTATAATCGTCTCTTCGATACGTTCGAAATGAGCTCAATCTTGAATTTTTTTGGATTTATATATTTTAATATATATCATATACAGTTATACACTACATAAAAAATATTTTATATTTAAAATTCATACTCTTATAGTTAATTATTTGATTTATGGTACTCTTAGGTAGCGTTTGGTACGCATACTAGATGGGACGGGATGGAACTGGACGAGACTGAACTGGATGGGACGGGACGGGACTGAACTGAAGGAGATAATTTTAATCTAAGTTACGTTGGAAATACATCGATCCTTTTGTGCATACTCTGTAACTGCAAATACTTCAACTCCAAACACACATGAATCATCAATCGTCAA
The DNA here is from genome assembly GCA_033807775.1 of Saussurea involucrata. Taxonomy (NCBI): domain Eukaryota; kingdom Viridiplantae; phylum Streptophyta; class Magnoliopsida; order Asterales; family Asteraceae; genus Saussurea; species Saussurea involucrata. The sequence goes on along the minus strand of CM066327.1, from coordinate 11,504,191 downwards.
ATACCCATTTTCACAATTCTTAAATGAGTCCAGTGATACCAACTTGTCAAAACCCCGTTTAATATTCTTCTCGTGAAACATTCTCCTATTGCCATTCACGATATCTATAAACACATTCAAATAATAATAATTTAAAACGATTTAATGAATTAGTTAATATATATGATTATTATGTTAATGCGATAGGAGTGTAAAACAAAATTGAAAAAAAAAATAAGAGATGTACCATAAATTAAATAATTAACTATAAGGGTATGAATTTTAAATATATAAAATATTTTTTATTTAGTGTATATGATATATATTAAAATATATAAATTCAAAAAAATTTAAGATTGGGCTCATTTCGAACGTATCGAAGAGACGATTATAATGGTGTAACTTGTTAAAATTAAAACGTATTTTTTAACGTATTATAGTTAATAAACGATTATATGTGTTAAATGTAAAATTTAAATTATGAAAGTAAAAGGTAGAAAGTAAAATAAGTAAATAAGTATAGGGGTTGAAAGTGTAAATTTCAATTCCAAATTGTGATTTTGATTTCATATTTACACTTTCAATCCCTATACTTATTTACTAACTTTACTTTATACCTTTTACTTTCATAATTTAATTTTACATTTAACACATATAATCGTTTATTAACTAAAATATGTTAAAAAAATACGTTTTAATTTTAACAAATTACACCATTATAATCGTCTATTCGATACGTTCGAAATGAGCCCAATCTTGAATTTTTTTGGATTTATATATTTTAATATATACCATATACAGTTGTACTTTTAGGTAGCGTTTGATACGCATACTAGATGGGACGGGACGTAACTGGACGGGACTGAACTGGATGGGACGGGACGGGACTGAACTGAACTGGAGGAGATAATTTTAATCTAAGTTACGTTGGAAAAAAGGGTATTTTAGTAATCTGATGTTTTAGTCCCATGTTGTTCCACCTATTTTGGTGGAACAAAAAATCTTATGTTTTGTCCCATTAAAACTTGTTTTTGTTCCATGTTGTCCCATCTGATTTTTGTCCCATGGCATACCAAACATGAAACTATTTTTTTTGTTCCGTCCTGTCCCATCCAGTTTGCGTACCAAACGCACCCTTATAGTTAAAATACGTTTTATTTATTTTATTATCGATCCTTTTGTGCATACTCTATAACTGCAAATACTTCAGCTCCAAACACACATGAATCATCATTCGTCAAATACCCATTTTCACAATTCTTAAATGAGTCCAGTGATACCAACTTGTTAAAACCTCATTTCATATTCTTCTCGTAAAACCTTCTCCTATTGCCATTCACGATATCTATAAACACATTCAAATAATAATAATTTAAAACGATTTAATGAATTAGTTAATATATGATTATTATGTTAATGCGATAAGAGTGTAAAACAAAATTGAAAAATAAAATAAGAGATGTACCATAAATTAAATAATTAACTATAAGGGTATGAATTTTAAATATAAAATATTTTTTTATGTAGTGTATAACTGTATATGATATATATTAAAATATATAAATCCAAAAAAATTCAAGATTGGGCTCATTTCGAACGTATCGAAGAGACGATTATAATGGTGTAATTTGTTAAAATTAAAACGTATTTTTTTAACGTATTTTAGTTAATAAACGATTATATGTGTTAAATGTAAAATTAAAATAATAAAAGTAAAAGGTATAAAGTAAATTTACTAAATAAGTATAGGGGTTGAAAGTGTAACATTTCATTTTAAATTCATCAAATTGGACGAAACGAGGCGGGTCAAATTTTCAAAAATGGTCCCTGGAATTTTTCAAAAATGATCCCTTGCAATTGAAAAGTCACAAAAATTAAACCATCGCGGGATGAGCCCGCGATCGCGGGATTGAATTTTTCAAAAATGGTCCCTGCAAGTTTAAAAAAGTGTCAGAAATGGTCCCTGTCCCGCGATCGCGGGCTCCCATCGCGGAAAAAAGGGCATTTTGACAAACTGGAAGAGATTTAGGGCATTTTGGTAAGACTTGGTCAAACTTAGAGTATTTTAATTAATTTCCCTATAAATAAATATATAGAATTTTTTTCACTTCGGTTATCTCATTATTTATGTTTTACTTTATATAATAATAAATTAAATTAATATTACTATTTAAAAAAGTTGGGGTAATAAAAATTTAAATTAACTAAAATTTTATACAGTTAAAAAAGTAATATAAACAAAAGAAAAGAAAAAAAAGAGTAAACTCTGCTTTTGGTCCTTAAGGTATGTCAATTTCTTTGAAACAGAGACCTATGGTTTCATAATTAGACTTTTCGTCCTCAGGGTTCTGATTTTGCTCTGAAACAAGGACCTTACCACTAACTCCGTCTAATGTCATCGTTAGTGGCAGGGGTATTTTCGTCAAAACACATTTTTTGTCCCCTTTCACACTTTTTTTGTTTTTTCTTATATTTGTAAGAACCATTAAATTATAGGGATCAAATCTGTAAATTTTACACCCCTTTTCGGTCATCTCTTCCGACCAAGTCGTCGGTCTGGCCACCTTAATTCAAACACCAACATCAATTACACCCAAGACCAAATCCAAATCTAAACATCAAAATCAAAAGTTAAAATCAGACGCAAACTCTAATGTAAACCTAAACCTTAAAATCAAAATCAACACCCAAAACATGATTCAAATATCTTAATTGGTGAAGTTGTTGGTTTTGCTGGGAGTGTTTGCAATCTGATTTTTTTTCCATTTAATCTATTCATACACTCAACAGATTTTTTAATTGAAAACTTAAGTAATAATCAATCCACATTTAACCTTGAAAGTAAACCCATCAAAACCCAAGAACAATCATGAGGATATGAAAAATATAAACTACAAATTTGTATCAATTAATTCAATGAAATTACTATAAAAATATCCAAGTCAAAACCCTAAATCTAAAATCTAAATCAAAACCCTAAATCAAAAAATCTAAAACAAAACCCTACTGAAGCGTCGTCCACCGGATTTGAAACCCAGAAGCATAACAAGTTTGTGAAAAATAAAAATCCAGAAACTCAGTCGAGAAGCATTCAACAATATCAAAAACCGGAACGGAGGAACCGAAGGAGGACTCGTTACGGACGGAGGTGGAGGCGGCGGCGGTAGGGAGGAAAGGACGGTGGCGGTGGTGAGAGGAGTAGACGATGGCGGTAGGGAGGACAGGGCGGTGACGATGATGAGAGGAGTAGCTCCATGATATCTTCATATCTGCCCCTTCTAATATCACGACCTGACCATTCTTCTTCTAGGTTTTCATCCAGCACAAATTTACAAATATTAGAGTTAATTACCAATTTGGTCCCTAACGTTTTATTATTTTTACAAACATAAGGAAAAGCAAAAAGAATTACAAAAAGAAGACAAAAAATGTGTTTTGACGAAAATACCCCTGCTAGTAACGATGACATTAGACGAAGTTAGTGGCAAGGTCCTTGTTTTAGTGCAAAATCAGAAACCTGAGGACAAAAAGTCTAATTATGAAACCATAGGTCATTGTTTCAAAGAAATCAATATACCTTAAGGACCAAAAGTAGAGTTTACAAAAAAAACTCTATAATAAAATCTATATTAACTAAAACAATATACAAAGAAATAAAAAACATAAAAACAAAAATTATATTAACTAATAAATATACTTTATTGAATAAGACAAAAGATAAAAGACAACTAAAAAACAAAAAATGACAGAAAAAGTAAAATAGATGATGATTAATATAGTCTTAGGGGTGCCATTAGCATGTGATAGGGGTGCCATTAGCATTCTCGATAAAATATTTTTCCGAATTAATAAGAGTATTTTTAATATGTTTAAAAAAAAAGAAACTAAATTGATTTCAAAAAATTTATCTAAGAAATTATAACATATTTATATTATGAAAATATTTTACAAATACATTAAAATATTTAATGTCTTTTGAAATCGTTTCTTTATTAGAAGATATTCAATCTTTTAAGAAACTTATAAATGCTAAAACACCAAGACTTCAAATGTCCAAAATCAATAAAAAACGGGAATTTAATTAAAATACTCAAAGTTTTACTTTGACTTACCAAAATACTCATTTTATATCTGATTTTACCAAAATACTCATTTTTTCCGCGAAGGGGTCCGTGATTTATCAGATAAACTAATGTGACTTGATAAGCACTTACTCGGATAAGCGTTTTGTAACGGCCCCTAAATATTGTTTCAAGGGACTCTACAAAACTTATGAAAGAGAATTTGAAATTCTACCATTCGAAATGATTACTATAAAATAATGTGAAAATTATAATTTTTTAGGACCTCTAAAAAGTAGTTCCAAAAAAATATAAATAATTTCTTGTTATACTATTACCAATAAAAAAACATTGATTTTAATTTAAGGAATTTAATTAAAATACCCAAAGTTTGACTTTGACTTATCAAAATACCCATTTTCTCTTTGATTTTACCAAAATATCCATTTTTTCCGCAAAGAGGGTCCGCGATCGCGGGCTAGGGCTACGTGTCACCACTTTTGGGCCAAAGTGTCCCGCAGAGCCCCCCAACTATGCCCGCGGTGACACTTTTGGTCCATCCCCGTGGTAGGCAAAAAAAATTACATTTTTGGTCCTTTTATGCACGAATCTTTGCATGCATTTACTATTTTTTTCCACAATTATTGTACTTTGAAGACCAATTTGTGGTTCAAATTCATTGGCATGTTTGAGATTTCATCCATAAATATCAGTAAAATGCAATTCACACCATTCTATCCTTCTTTCTTGCTTTCTTTCACTTGCTTTCTTTCTTGCTTTTTTTCTTTAGTAAACAAATGACATCGTCATCTAACCCATCGTCTACACCTGAAAGAATGCCACCTAAACTCCAGAAGGCGATAGCAGCAAAGGAAAAGGAGATAGACCAACTGACAGAAGAGTGGAAACAGATCATCGCCAAGAAGAATGTCCACTTGACAAGGATCGAAGTGGAAGAAAAGGAGATCAAAATGATGAAAGGGGATATAAAATATAGGGAGGCTCGTATTCGTCGAGAAAATGAAGAAATTCGCCATATTATGCAAGACTTCGCAATTCTTCAAGCGAAGGTAACCGACAAGCAAAGTTGGATTGATCAAACTAAAGCAAATTTTTAGTAGGTGGTGGTACGGGTGTTGCTTTAGTACTTTGTTGTTTATGTGTTGTTGTTTTGTACTTTGTTGCTCATGAATAAAGGTCTTTAATTTGTCTGAAAAGTGGTGTTTAAGTAGTCTGAAAATTGTCTGAAACGTGGTTCATATTAAAAATACAACTCATAGATGTTATACAAGATTATTTCATAACAAACACATACTAATAAATACAGTACAAAATTATCCAAATTTGAGGCTACGGCTAGACGATGGTTTGGTTTTTGACAATCCGGGTCGACTTCTTACATGCTCTGGCGAGACGAGTCTCAAAGTGTTAAGCTCCACTTTCTCGATGTACACTTCAATCACAGTATGGCCGTCAACATACTGGCGTATGTTGGCTACATCTTCGTCGGTACTCAATTCTACCAGTCCAGTCAAGAAGTCTGCATTCGGCCTTTTAAAATACAACCTATTATATTTTGGTTCTTCATAGTCCATCTCTTTCATGATCTGTTCAAGCAGTTGCATAGAAAGATCCTCCACATCTAACATGTCAACATAAATTTCTAGACCACGGAAATAATGTCTTTTGGGTGGTTCCGTGAAGTACCCACCATGGTGGACTTTCATAATGAACAACTGTGGATATGCATATGTTGATGAACATTAATTAATATAGTTAGTTCGTAGAACAACGGTAGCAACAAGCAAAACTCAATGAAACATGAACACTAACCATATAACTCTTTGCCAGTGTCTGAAAGCGATTCAGATAAACGCCTAAAGCACCAAACATGAAGGTTTGGGGATGCCATGTAAGAATACGTTAACGAATAATATGTTCTCGTATATGTGTTTTACGACTAATCTAGCGTGGGTTATTTATATGCAAATGTGGATGCTTTTACTGCACTTAGGTCCCTGTCTTTGCTTTTACTACACTTAGGTCCATTACTATTCTCTCCATTTAGACTACTACCATTATGATCATCATCCCATGTTCTGTTTCAAGTACCTTTCAAAAGATAACTGGTCCCAATCAAGGGAAATCAATGTTCAGATCAACGTACATAAGTTATGTTTGATAAATTACAACTGGTCGATAAAATAGATAAAATCATGTTATATATCAAAACAAGCGCACTAAACATACAATATTTATCGTCCCAATCAAGGGAAATCAAGGTTCAGATCAACGGTATCATATGATATAGTTTCATGTGGCTCAAGCTCCGATGGGCCCTGCGTGTTACTTACTTGGCTGACTGAACGTCTACTCCTTGGCACGGTTGAAGGGGCGGGATTTGGACACTTTCCACGAGTATGTCCTACGCATTGGCATCGAGTACATTTTCGTTGTATCGAACCTTCACCACGTGATGGACGTCGGTTGTTCTTTCTCGGTCTCCCGGCTCTGTTCTTATCATTTAATGGTGGATAGCATGGCGGAAGGGGGTCGGGTGGATACACCCATGCTTCAGGGGGTCCAATTGGATTTATTACCTCTGCGTATGTTCTCCGGTAACTTTCGGACGTGAAGAAAGTTACAGCCAAGTCGCTGCAATCTCTACGACCCGTATGTCTTGCCGCAGCGATGGCATGGCTGCACGGTAACCCAAATTTTTGCCATTGGAAACACGAACAAACATGGTCGGTCATATGGACAGTCGCGTGAAGATGGTTATCCTGAACCTCGTACCTCCCATACCCGATTTCGCACACCCTCTATGTCGACGCGTGACGCGCCCTGAGGAGAACTATCTCCTCTGCCGCTGGTGTGAGTCTATTTTGCAGCTCAGCTCCTTTTCGACGTCGAAGTTGGTACCACTCTTGTTGAAAGCTTCGAATGTTGTCCATAAGAGTAACAATCGGACATCTACGCGCAAAACGGGAGTGTGCATTCACCGACTCTGCACTATTGGAGGTCAGAATGTCATACCGTTGTGCAGGAAAATGGGCCGCGGACCACCTCTCCGGTCCAACATCGTCCATGACTTTGGCTGCTTTGTCTGCACTAACTCGTAGAAGATTTATGTATCGGTTAAACTCCCGATCCATATATGCTTTGCATCCGCCCAGTAGACATCCTTGTAGGTGGTAATACGTTTGTCCTTGGTTTTGGCGTTCATCTCCAAATGTCGACAACATAAGGCGTGAGGGGCGTTTGTGTACATGGCAGAGATTGCGGCGCTTATGGAAGGAGCCCTGTCGGACATAAACACCAACCCTTGCGGGTCTCCGATAGCTTGTCTCAACATGGACATAAACCAAGTCCACTCGTCCCCGGTTTCGGACTTGCCTACTCCGAAAGCTACTGGAACGATGGAGTTATCCCCGTCCATGGAAACCGCTAGGAACATCATACCCAAGTAAGGGCCCTTTAAATGGGCATCGTCTATTACCAGGACACGACGCAGATTTGCCACAAATGTGCGGATCTTCAAAAACTTAGGTGGTTTCCCTTTGTAAATGTTATAGTTTATAATGTGTAAGCATATGACGTGTTAAAATACGTACCGAGAGTCCAAGGGCCACGAAGCACATCTCAAACCGTCCATGTGAATCGGTCCTTAGCTGGGTGACATTACCTGGATTCTGCAGCTGCAAATTATATAAATATGCTGAGAGTCGTTCATACGACTCCTCAAACGTGCCTCTCACCAATAGCAGTGCCCTGCATCGCGCACGCCAAGCTTGGTGGTAACCAATCGTGACGTCGAACTGCTGGTGTACATCGTCCATGATGTCCTTTGGACGCAATGACCTGCTAGCATCAAGAAATTTGTTTTTCAGTATCGCACCCAAAGTCCTTTTGGTGGCTTGTTTGTGGTTGGGATTCAGTTGCGTCCTCAAACAAATGTGTACGTCGTGCAACTTTCTAATAAGTAACGCCCCTCCTTTCTCTCCCGCGGGAATCGCGTACATCCTCCACTTACAGTTTTCTCTCGCACATTCAACTACGTATCTGCCTTTGTCGGATCTCGGCGTGTGACATTCGAAACCCTCTTCCATGAACTTAAGTCCGACCTGACTTGCCAAGTGATCATTCAAATCAAATATCTGACCTACTTTTAACCTTAAACTGCGATTATAAGGTGTAGGTTCGTAGGTTTGTGTATGGGTATTCTGGTCTGTAAGAATAGGGGGCATATCAAAATAGTCATTTAACTGACTAAATGATTTATTACTAGGGGTATATTCTTCGTGATCATCACTATCGGTATCTGATCTGTCTATATCAGCATTACCCGTTTTGAAAACATAGGTTTCGTCATCAGCAACTCCAGCACAACGTCCTTCTTGTGGTTGTTGTTATTGTTGCGTCTCCGGAACATAATCAGGAATACAGTCGTTAAGACCATATGCATGATCCAAATGAACTGTTGGGCCGTGGGACGGCTGAAATTGAGAATCAGGCTGCTCCATTTGGAGGTCTTCGTCATCAGCGTCGTCATCACCTTCGTCGACACTGTCGGCGTCACCTTCGTCATCGTCTTCGTCGCACACCGAGGATTCGGCATACACAAAAAGTAATGGCGGTCTTTCTGATTCGGCTCCAAAGTACAGAAAACCAGAGATATCCCCATCGTTGGATAACTCCACAAATGACCCATCACCATTCTTAAACACTAACTTGCAAACAGCAGAAGGGTTGATTCCACATTTTTGCATGGCGTATGCAACAAACTTCTGATAAGTATAGTTTACTGACAATTTTACACCATGCTTAGATTTATAAGCAAAATTTCACTCATTGTTGTCTTGCACCCATTCACCATCGAAACAAAAAAATAGCTTAGCTTTTGCAACAGATGAACTCATTTTTTCAGTAGTATCTCAAAACAAAATACTGAAGAAAGAAAGCAAGAAAGAAGTATGGAATGGGTGTGAATTATGGATTGCTTTTTACTGATATTTATGGATGAAACAACCAACATTGATGAAACAACCAACATAAATTGCAACCACAAATTGGTATTCCAAGTACAATGATTCGACATTGATGAAACAAGCCAGTGAATTTGAATCACAAATTGGTCTTCAAAGTACAATAATTGTGGAAAAAAACAGTAAAAACATGCAAAGATTCGTGCATAAAAGGACCAAAAATGTAATTTTTTTTGCCCACCACGGGGAGGGACCAAAAGTGTCACCGCGGGCATAGTTGGGGGGCTCCGCGGGACACTTTGGACCAAAAGTGGTGACACGTAGCCCTAGCCCGCGATCGCGGACCCCCTTCGCGGAAAAAATGGATATTTTGGTAAAATCAGAGAGAAAATGGGTATTTTGGTAAGTCAAAGTCAAACTTTAGGTATTTTAATTAAATTCCTTAAATTAAAATCAATGTTTTTTTATTGGTAATAGTATAACAAGAAATTATTTATATTTTATTGGAACTACTTTTTAGAGGTCCTAAAAAATTATAATTTTCACATTATTTTATAGTAATCATTCCGAATGGTAGAATTTCAAATTCTCTTTCATAAGTTTTGTAGAGTCCCTTGAAACAACATTTAGGGGCCGTTACAAAATGCTTATCCGAGTAAGTGCTTATCAAGTCATATTAGTTTATCGGATAAATATGGCAAGAACTAAGAATCTTACCCGGTAAGAGTGAAAGTAAGGACCGAGAGTTTTGCCGGTGAGTGTGACGGATCTTACCACGGTTAGTGCTTACCGGCTAAATTGTTGCATATGATGCCATTTTGGTGGACTAAAATCTTACCCAAGAAGTAAGTGATCGGATTTAGTCCCTCCTAAATGGACATCAAAAAAATTCTGTTCAATAAGCTCATATTTAGAGTTATTAGAGATTTCATGTACATTTTTTTCCTATTTTACAACCACATATAGCATAGCTGTTGAAATACAAATCTCCTTAGTTAATGGTGAGTTTGGTACGTAGATAGAACATGGCATCTATCGAACGTTTGATAAAACATGACATTACTAAACAGAACAGGACATGACAAGTTAAATGACCAATTTACCCCAATAAGTTGTTTAATGTTTTTTTACACCAAATAATAAATTTAAATGAATCAACAAAAATGCTATCAATAAAAAACACAAAACAACAAAACAATCATGTATCAACAAAAACACACAAAACAACAATAATGTATCAACAAAAACATGCTATCAGCAAAATGCTATAAATCATGTATCAACAAGAACATAAAAAAAAGAATAATGTACCAACAAAAACATGCTATCAACAAAAGCTATAAATCATGTATCAAAACGCTATCAATGTATCAACAAAAACATGCTATCAACAAAATGCTATCAATCATGTATCAAAATTCCATCAATATATTAATAAAATGCTATCAATTATAGGGGTGTAAGTGATGCGAGTTGAGCTCGAGTATCATTATGCTCGACTCGAACTCGAAAGCCAATACTCAAGCTCAAACTCGACTTGAAAACTCGCGAGTAGTAAAAATCCAAACTCAAACTCGACTCGAAAACTCGCGAATAGTAAAAATCCAAACTCAAACTCTACACGAAAGCCAATTCCCAAGCTCGAACTCAAACTCGTTTCACGCTCGAATCAAGCTCGAACTCGTTTCAAGCCCGAATCAAACTCGAACTCAAAGTCGTTTAATGCATAAAAAAACTCAAGGTAAACCCACTTTTATGGTGAAACTCCTATTAAAATAATTATATAATCTCAAACCACCGTACTCAAGCCCATAAAGTCAAGCCATGAGCAAAAAACAAGGGAGAGAAATGATCTATATATAATGGAGTTGAAAACATTGGGTTCTATATCCCACCAATGTGGGATGGAATAGATACACACCCTCAAGAGTTCACCGATGTCTTTTACATGATTAGTTTCCAAAAAAAATCCCAAAAAACTTGACTTTATTATTATTATTATTATTATTATTTTTATCATCAATTCAATTAAATAATATTACTAATTATTATTATTGTGATGTATTATATTAAAATTATTATTATTGTAATGTATTATATTAAAATAATGTCTTTTACATTATTATTGATGTATTATATCAAAATAATTATATTAATGTTTTTACATTATATTCTATAACTTATAATATAAAATTAATAAAATATATTTGAGTATCTCACGAGCTTATCGAGTTGAGTATCAGTTCACTCGACTCGACTCGTTAGTATGTCGAGCTCGAGCTCGAGTTTGAGTAGAGTGTTTGACTGAGCTTTGACCAAGTCGATCTCAAGTAGCTCACAAGTTGTCTCGTCTCATTTACACCCTAATCAATTATATGACTATGATCCATGTCTACAAAAACACAAAACCACAATAATGTATCAATAGAGGGAAGAAACAATAATGGTGCACAAAAACAACGAAAATCACAATGGTGGAGTAGAAATCACGAATGTAAAAACGGTGCACAAAAAAGGGTTCGAGTCAAAAATAAAATATTTGTCGATTAAATTAGTTTTTTTATATCGTTTGATCGATTAATTTAAAGTTAAATACAAATTCATGGTACTATTTATAAGTCATTGTTATTTAAAAGAACTATTTTTAAAACCTAAAACGACAGCGAGGAATGTCCCGTTCGAATTTGGTCATGAACTTTTGGCTAAGGATCGATTAATTAAGGGGAAATTAATTAAAATACCCTTAGTTGACTCATAATTCATGGAAATGCTCCATCTCTCTCCAAATTGACAAAAATGCCCTGGAAATCCGTGGCCCAACCCGTGGCCCACGGTCATTTGACAAAAAGTCGATTTTGACCCTCAATCCGTGGCCCACGGACATTTGACCCGTGGCCCACGGACATTTGACCCGTGGCCCACAGAAATCTGCTGGCCCACGGACATTTGACCCGTGGCGCACGGAAATCTGTTATCACGTGATCCATATTTGGTTTTTTGCAGTTTTTGGCATGCATTCCACAAGATAAAGTGTACGTTTTTTTGGCATGCATTCCACAATTGTATGGTTAGAATCACATCCCTTTTATATCTATAAAATCAGTAAGCCCTAAGCCATTTCAATTACATCTCATTTCATCTCTTCACCATTTAAATCACATCTCTGAATGTTTTCATCATTTGAATCATTTTCTTTCTACTGAAAAATGAGTTCACATGTTGAAAAAGCTAAGCTATATTTTTGTTTCGATGGTGAATGGGTGCAACATAACGATGTGTGGGATTTTGCTTATAAATCTAAGCATGGTGTGAAACTGAAAGTAAACATTACACATCAAAAGTTTCTTGCTTATGCCATTGAAAAATGTGGTATTGACTCGGCTGTTGGTGAAACCAAGTTAGTGTACATGAATGATGGCTCAATCTTCGAGTTAACCAACGATGAACATGTTTCTGATTTTATGCAATTTGCAGTCGAGTCAGACAGACCTCCAGCTCTTTTTGTGTATGTCGTTCCATCGATGTGCAACGAAGGTGATGACGAAGGTGAGGATGAAGGTGATGACGAAGGTGAGGATGAAGGTGATGACGAAACCCATGTCGGTGAGTGTTCTCAATTTGAGGCGTCATATGACGAAACAAATAATCCGGATCATACATATGGTCTTAATGACTGTTATACCGAATTTGTTCCGGAGACGCAATGATTAGAAGAAGAAGAAGAAGAAGTAGAAGAAGAAGAAGTAGAAGACGAAGGAAGACGGTTTTTTGGAGTTGCTGATGACGAAGCCCATGTTTTCACAGTGGGTATATCTGATTTTGACCACTCAGATACCGATAATGATGAGGAATATGTCCCTAGTAATAAATCATTTGGTGAATTAAATGATTATTTTGATATGCCTTCTACCCTTCGAACCTCAGAGACCTCTACACCAACCTACGAACCTGCACCTTATAATCGTAGTTCAAGGATACGCGAAGGTCAGATGTTTGAAACAAAGGATGAAATGGTTATACAGCTCGGCATTAAGTGCATTGAAGAGGGTTTTGAGAGAAAAGTTAAGAAATCTGACAAAGAAAGATATGTGGCTGTATGTGCAATAAAGAATTGTAATTGACGTTTTACAGCGAGATCCGTGGGCGCTAAAGGAGGGATGTTTCACGTTACAAAGTTGCACGACGTACACACTTGTTCCAGGACGCAACTGAATCCCAACCACCGACAAGCCGACAAAAAGACTTTGGCCCATATGCTCAAAGGAAAATTTCTTGATGCTAGTAGGGCATTTCGGCCAAAGGACATCATGAACGATATAAACGACCAGTACGGGATCACTATCGGTTACCACCAAAGTTGGCGTGCGCGATGTAGGGCTCTACTACTGGTGAGGGGCACTCCTGAGGAGTCGTATGAACGACTCCCTACATATTTATATAATCTGGAGTTGAATAATCCAGGTACACGCACCAGAATGCGGACATATTCAAAGGGACGTTTTGAGTTGTGTTTTGCTGCCCTTGGAGTTGCGGTACATATATAAATACGTCATATGTACTAATATTATAAACTATAGCATTTATTGATGGAAACCACCAACATTTTTGCAGATCAGAACCTTTTTGACAAATCTTCGTCGTGTCGTTGTGATAGACGCTGCCCATTTAAAGGGACGTTACTTGGGTATGATGTTTTTGGCTGTTGCCATGGACGGAAATCAAAACATTGTGCCCATTGGTTTCGGAGTAGGAAAGTCCGAAACCGTGGAGGAGTGAGGTTGGTTTTTGTCCATGTTGAGAGAATGTATCGGAGAGCCGACAGGGTTAGTGTTTATGTCCGACAGGGCTCCGGCCATAAGCGCTGCAATTTCCGCTGTGTACCCAAATACCCCTCATGCCCTATGTTGCCGGCATTTGGATATGAACGTGAAGAGCAAGGACAAACGTATTACGACGTACAACACGACCTACTGGAAGACATGCAAGGCGTACACGGTTCGGGAGTTTGACCGTTACATGAATGCATTACGAATTAGTGTACCAAATGGAGTTAAAGTTATGGACGATGCTGGTAAGGAGAGGTGGTCAAGGGCCCATTTTCCTGGTGCACGATATAACATTATGACCTCCAACAGTGTAGAGTCGGTGAATGCACTCTCTCATTTTGCTCGTAGATTACCGATTGTGCAGCTTATGGAGTACTTTCGCACCTTTCAACAAGAGTGGTACTATCTTCGACGACTAAAGGGAGGTTGATAAAGTCTAAAAATTGGAACCTATATGTATATATATATATATATATAAGTTTTGTGATGTTTATAAATCTTAACATAATTAACACATATAATTGTAGATCAAATGCGTAGCAGAGTCACACCAGAGGCGGAGAAGGTGCTTCTCAGAAGGGCCGGAAAGTCTGCCACTTGGAGGGTTTTCGGCATTGGACATGACAAGTACCAGGTTCGGGATCACCGTTTGGACGCGACTGTCGATATGATCAACCATGAATGTACATGCCTGCAATGGCAAGGTTCTGGGTTGCCGTGCGGTCATGCCATCGCTGCTGCAAGACATATGGGTCGCAGAGATTGCAGTGATTTAGCTATAAGTTACTTCACGTCCAAAAATTACCGAGCTACATATCGGGAGTTAATTCATCCAGCTGGACCCCCTGAATCATGGGTAGTGCCACACCACCCCCTTTCGCCATGCTATCCACCGTTAATAACAAAGAAACGTGCTGGGAGACCATCAAAGAATGATCGGCGTCCATCTCGGGGGGAAGGTCCGATACAGAGAAATTGTGCTAGGTGTGGATTAGTAGGACATACTCGTGGAGATTGTCCAAATCCTGCACCTTCAAGCGTGCCCCAGAATAGAAGTTCAAGTAGCCAAAGTTATTGGTCGCGGGGCCCATCGGAGCTAGATCTGATACTCTTGACTTGAACAATGATTTCCATTGATTGTAACGACTTTTGTAATTATGTTCACGCACTGAAGAATGATTTCCATTGATTGTAACGACTTTTGTTATTATTTCACGCGCTGAAGATTGATTTCCATTGATTGTAACGACTTTTGTTATTATTTCACGCGCTGAAGAATGATTTCCATTGATTGTAACGACTTTTGTTATTATTTCACGCGCTGAAGATTGATTTCCATTGATTGTAACGACTTTTGTTATTATGTTCACGCGCTGAAGATTGATTTCCATTGATTTCCATTTAAAGTAAAGAAACAACAGTTGGGATAAATCTGATGATCTAATGCATGAAAACAAAAGAAGCAACAAAAGAGAAATCTGATGATCTAATGCATGAAAACAAAAGAAGCAACACTTGGGAGAAATCTTATGACCTAGTGCGGGTAGATTTGCTGGCATCGGATGATCCGCTCAGACTTTTCGTTGATCATCTGCTCCAGGCCGGTGTAGTTCTCTTTGATCTCTCTCACCGTAATCGCCTCTTCAGAGATCTCTTGTTGGAGGAATGCAATCCGGGCCTCCAACTCTTTCAGCTCCCGCTTCCTTTGAGCTACCAGCTTCTCTTTCTCTAGTTGGATTTCCCTGTTTTTCCGCCATATCTCTTTGACCCTGTCGATGTCGGCGTTCGCTTCCTGACAGGACTTGCACCTTATGAAGTCGTCGTTCGCGTCCAGCTTGGGAGACCACATTGGTGGTTCAGCGAAGTGATGTGTGTAAACGTATGACTCCAATGCATACTCCCATTGTTCTACCTCCTCATCTGTTATTGGCCAATCAGCCTTGGTTCTCCCAAACTGTGACCATTCTTCCATTGTTTCTGGGACCTTCCAGTTTCTTCTTTGACTTCCATCATTCAACTCTTGCTGCTCGGTGGAACGTGAAGTTCCGGCCCCATTCGCTGACTTCTTCTTATTAGACCTGGAACCTCCAACCATTGTGTTGAACGAAAGCTATCAAATGTTTGTAAACGGTGTAAGTTGTAGGAAGTTGTGAATTACTTCTTCAACATACCACTTATTTATAGTCGCAAGAGTTGTTGCCCTATAATAAAGCTGCTGACAGTCTGAAAAGTTGATGACAAGATTCGTCTGAAAAGCAAAAAGCTGTTGACAGTCTGAAAAGTTGATGACAAGATTCGTCTGAAAAGCATCTCTGCATTGACAAGCCTGAAAGCTGCTGACAGTCTGAAAAGTTGATGACAGGATTCGTATAAAAAGCAAACACGTTTACAGGGGGTTGTCCGAAAAGTTGATGACAGGATTCACAACACCACACAACATTAAAAATAGTCTGAAAAGTGGTTCATATTAAAAATACAACCAATACATGTTATACAAGAAATAAACAAAAAATAAACTACTCATCGTCTACAGGGGGTTGTCCGAAAAAATAAAAGGTTTCCGCCATATGGTGTCGCCACTTCATGGCCTCATCTGCGACGGCATCTGGAGCACATGCTGGGAGTCGCTCGTCAATCAACGCTGATAGGTTACTACATACCCACACACCGCAATCCCCAAGGAGTCCAGACTGTTGTGGTGCATTATCTGCATGCACCCATTTGAAGTCGTCGCTCATGTCCTTTCGCCGTGTGTCGTGGATGAGCTGAAATAACTTTCTCAACCGCTTTGTAAAGATTGAGAAGGTTTGTTTCAATATTAACTCGAATAGGGAAATCTTAAGGCTGTCGTATATAACCATGACCATTTCATTAAGCTCAAAAACCCCGAGCACCCAATGATGGGGTGGAATGCAGATAGGGATGTACACCTGAAATATTACAATAACAAGCAAATAGTTAGCAATAAACAAGTTAAATAAAATAGATGTAAATTCATTTCCATACCCGGTCAAGGTTCCTCCAATGCGGGTCAATGGGATTTAACTTAGCATTGCACATCTTGTACACGGCCCTCGCATCTTGTTTCTCCTGCACCATCAGTTCGAAGAAATTTGATGTCATCACCCCCCACCTCGCTGATGTAGAGCGACTTTCTTGGATCAGGCAGACCCAAGCGTCGATGTGCTATACACAAAAATTAGATGGTTAGACCTATAACTAAAAAATATTTTATTATATTACTTTATGGATAGGTTAAACAAGTTAAATACTAACCGTGTCCTCAAAATTCCCATCGCTCTCTAACCCCAACAGAGTTGCAAAAAAGTCATTTCCGATGGGGAGTACCTGATAGAATGGTAATACCATTACAGGGATTTGCTTATTTATACATTGGATGACGATTTCGCTAGCCGGAATGCGCCTTTCGATATTAGAAGAAGGCACGTAAGACCCAGGCACGGTGGACTTCATCTTACCTTTTCCAATTGCCTTAGTCCGTGCCTTCGTCTTTTTGACAGGGATTGGTGTGGTCGGCCCCTGTTCTGTATATGGATGACGCTTAAATATTCCAAATAACTTGGTCCTTTTCCGTTGTGGTGAAGCCGCAACCATCGTGGGTCGCGGTATGTTTGTTTGTGCATCCACCTCCATCGCGTCATCACTCGAACTCGATGGATCACTGAAGTGATCTCCAATCATATCATACCCGCGAATTCCTGACCCCATTGCCTGGAAGGGCTCAACCCGCGAATACTCCACATTTTGACCAAAAATTTGGTCCATCAAACCGCTGCCCAACTGGGTTGGATGGATGGGCTAAAAAAATTACTATTGTTAATTTTAAGTATACTTTTGTCAAGTATGTAATTAAACCAAAACTATTAAAAAAACTTACATTTTGAATGTACCCCGACGACCCTGGCATCATGTAGCCTGGCGGTGTATCGTAGCTCGTCGCTATTTGAGGTACGTAACAGTCCGCCCCTGACGTCCGAAACTGGGTGACATTGTTCATTATAAGATTATTTCAAACATAATAAGAAAAAAAAATATAATGAGAAGTGGTGGTTATTTACATTCTGCGAGGTAAACGTCGACGTAGTGGCAAACGTCTCCGGTGCAGCCTGCGTGTGTCCAGTTGGGACGTAGGACGGTTGAGGGATCGACATCTAATACAAGTATAGAACATAATATCAATACACAAAGTAAAACATCTATGGGGAAAAATTATGTTAAACACTAACGTGAACGGCGTTAAACTGTGAACAAATATCCTCGACAGCTTTTAGTCGTTTCTCGTGTTTCTCGTGCTCCTCGCGTACGTAGCGGCCATGCGCTGACAGCTCCTCGCGTACGTAGCGGCCCAGCGCTGTCAGCTCGTCCCACTTCGCTTGATATGGGTCAGGATGTGACATACCATCATGGGAGTAGCAAGGGGGCGGGGGCGCCTCATATGGGTCGTTAACCCCAACATGATGTTGAGGTTGCGCGTCATCTTCGTCATCTTCGTCATCCTCGTCATCCTCGTCGGGAGAGGACCGCCGTGACCTCTTCGTCGACCTTTCCACAGATCTCCGAATGAAGGCGAGACTCTCGCTAAACCAGGGTTGAGCCAGGTCGGCATCCGTAGGCTCAAGCTCACCAAGCGGCGGACGCGATGACTAAATAAATTGAAAACCATGATAGAATTAATATGCAGGACTAAAATTATAAAATAGTAAAATAACTTACATTTACTGAGTTGAACACGGCAAGGCAAGTAGTCTTGTTCATTGATGCAGCCCGGTCCCAACGGGTTCCTCTAATAAACCTATCGCTGCGTAGAATAAAATTTCCTTGGGCAACAGGAAACATCTCTACGATCCATATCTGGAATTACACAACAAGTACGTATAAAAAGGCAACCTCAAACGAATTATAATTTATGTTATACTACTTATCTAACCTTAAAAGCGTATACAAAGCCGGACAAAGTCATCTTGGAATGCTTGTCTTTGCGTCGCACGATGGCAAGGTGCAATTGTTTAAATATATGGGTCCAGATGTAGCCACCCCACGGAAAACTGCTACATGTATCCAAGTCCTCGACGGCTCTAAGGACTGTCTCAGAAACGATCGAATATAGCTCACGACCCATAAACATGACCTCTACCATCAGCACTATACACACACGGATAATATCGTCGTCTGAATAATCTCCAAGACCTCGCTTAACCCGCTGAACCACCATGTCAATCTTCAAGTCCTTCGGATTGGTTCCGGACCAAACCCTACTAACGAACCCGTCAGTTGGTAGGGGAGGAAGAGAGGGTTCTGGTCCGAAACGGAGTCCTGTCAGAAGACAGAACTCAGCACTCCCAAAGTGCATGTGACGTCCATACACATCAAAATACATCACGTAATGATCTGCGTTTCGCACAATGACCTCCCTTTGCAAAAACATGTGAACCAGCGTCGGGTGCCCATCAGTCATGGTAACGTGGAGCCATGGACCGAAAGGTGTGAGCTGAAATCTTGAGATCAATTCCCGTCCAGTTAGATTGCCCATATGGGTTTTAATTTCTTTTGCAAATGACAGGCGACACTTGAGCGTCAAGTCCGTATAGTAAAAATCCTCCTACATGGTAATGAAAAGGTAAGGGACCAAATCGTATTTGTTGGTGCAAGTGTACCACATCTCTATATATTTATATATATTTATTTTGATGATTACAAACACACCGTATTATTGTTTATCTAACAATCCTATCCAAGTGTACAGTTCTTGAAGAACACGAAGATTTTATCTGAAGAGTTCAAGACGGAAGATTTACGTTGTCATTAGTGTTTATAATTTATAATGATAAACACCCTAAAATAATATACCACTTGGATATTTCTAAAAACCCAATAAATAATTTATTTAAATAAAGTTTTTTTTTAGAAGATCTAGCAAGATTTTGCTTTTTCTGACGCAGGTATACCGCGAGGTTCAGCAGGTATACCGCGGCGGCTTGATGTTACCTCTGATTGATTGGTCGTACTTTTTTCTGACGCAGGTATACCGCGGTGTTTAGCAGGTATACCGCGGGTACAGTTGGGCGGTATACCGCGATGTTTAGCCGGTATACCGCGGGTACAAGTTTACGTTTGTTTTTGCAGGTTTGACCTTTCTCTTCTGACAGTGTACTTTTTACTGCACGGTATACCGCGTGCCTTTGGCGGTATACCGCGGATTGCATGTTTCCGTTGGAGATGTTGATATATAAAGAAGCATGCTGGTGATGAAGAAATATACCACACAACACAACAAGCAGCAACCAAACTCTCAGCTCTCTCATCTATTTAATATATATATTTTATAAAACCTTTTTTATAAAATATCCAAGTGTGAGATATTATACAAGAGTGATTACCCATTGTGAGTTATACTCCTCTTGTAAGTATTTGAATAACGGGTGTGTGATCCTGTACATCTCAATAAGCTGAGGCTTAGAGAACCGTTTACTTTGCTCTGTATTTGGTTTGTATTCTACCGTAAAGAATACATTTATTGGATCGTGTCGGGAAGTGTCTCGGCTGCTGGTTTATCACAGTTGGTGGTAAATCAGTAAATCTCTGTGTCAAGTATCTCTTACCTTTATCTCTTTATTTATTCCGCTGTGCTTTATTATATTTGTTTATATAAACTGCTTTGCATTTATATTTATTTATATAATCTCTGTGTATTTGTTTATATTTACACTCTTCTTTATTATTTGTATACTCTGATTTATTTTTACTGTTTCAGTACTGTATTTATTTATAAAAGAATTTTTGAAAGTAAAAGATTTTAAATACAACCTTACCCCCCCTAGGTTGTCTAACATTTGGTATCAGAGCAGGGCTTTCAAAAATTATCTGTTTAAATTTTTAAAGTTATTTCTTTAATTCTTTTAAATGGCTCAACAAACTAATTTTGTGTTTTCAAAACCCCCTTTGATAGATACTGAAAAGTTTGGCATTTGGGCCGAGCTATTTGAATGTCACGTGCGTGGCAAAAATCAAAAGATTTGGGATATTATAGAAAATGGGAATTTTAATCCTACTATTGTAAAAGATGATCTTATTATTGATAAACCTTTAAAAGAATGGACTCCCGCTGAAGAATCTCATTTTTGTTTAAATTTTGAGGCTAAAAATATATTATATGCTGCTTTAACTTCCGATGAAATAGAAAGAGTTTATACTTATAAAACTGCTAATCAAATCTGGCAAAGCTTGAGCGACACTCATCGTGGAAATACTCAAGTTAAAAGCTCTAAAATAAATATTCTTGTTCATGATTATGAATTATTTGAAATGTCAAAAGATGAGTCAATCGACTCAATGTTTAAACGTTTTAACCTCATTATGACTACTTTGAAGGGATTAGGTCGTACTTATCCTAATGAGGATTATGTAAGGAAAATTCTTCGAGCACTTCCTTCGGAGTGGATGGCAAAAATCACATCCTTGGAAGACTCCCGAGATCTCGCAACTATGAAGCTCGATGATCTCATCGGCAATCTTAAAGTGCACGAAATTGCACTAAGAAGAAATCAAGTCCGGGAGCAAGTCAAAAAGAAATCCATAGCTTTAAAAGTCATTGCCTCAAAAGAAGAGGAAAAGGAAGAGGAGGAAGAAGCTAGCTCATCCGATGACGAACCCGAAAATCTTGACGATTTAGTCAAGTTGGTAAGAAAACTTTCTAAACTTTTATCTAACAGAAAGTTTGCCAAAAATGATAGGTTTCAAGAAAATGGAGACTACCATCGTGGTGGTAAAAATCAAAGTCGCAACGTCCATATCAAATATGACGAATCTAGTGACGATGAAAAAGCCAATAAAAAGAAAGGCTTTTGCTATGTGTGTGGTGATAAGGATCACTATGCAAGTGTGTGTCCGAAACGAGCAAAACAAATCAACACACCAAAAGCTTTAGTTGGAGGCGCGTTGAGCGCAAGCATAAATGAGGCCCAAAATTTTTGTTTCATGGCCGACCATGATAATGAGGTATCTTCATCATATTCTTCTAAAAATAATTGTGATAATTATTATAGTGACGATGAAAATAATCTTGACGAATTATATAAATCATTTCATGATATGGCCGCTCTTGCAAATAGGTATAAAGATGAAATCTCTAATTTAAAAGAAACCGTATCCGCATATAAAAAGGAAATAAATGACGGTAAACAAAAATCTGCTTATGATTTAGATATTATCACTAAATTAGAAAATAAATTAAGTGAAAAAGATATTTTCAAATCTTGTGATATTTTAAAAAATAAAATTGCATGCTTAAATAAAAAGACACATGAAAATGTTGTATGTACAAAATGCGAGATTCTTGAAAATGAAATTGCATGTTTAAATGCTAAATGTAAATCGCATGAGAAAAATGACTTATTAGCAAATGCTTTTAATAGTAGCAATGATAAAGTGCTTAAAATGCTTAATATATCAAATCGTATAAATTGCCGAAAAGGCATTGGTTCAAATACGTGTATTGAAAAATGTGATTGTATGCCAATTAAAAAGGTTTTTGAAAACCCTAAATTTGTTGTTAAAAATAAAACGCAAAAACCTCCGTATGTTCCTAAAATGAATTATGTGAATTATATGTCGAGAAAATCACATGCGTTTATGTATAATAATAAGTTTGCGAATCCTAAGAAAAATGTTAATCCGCATACTTCTTTTTACGTCTATGATGAATACGATCGTAAAATAAAAATGGTTAGAAAATGGATTCCGAAAGGAATGTTTAATGTTGACAATCCCGGTGGGATGCGTTTGTGGTTTTAAACCATTTTTATGGCTTTGTATGTTTGTCGTGTTTGTTTTATGTCGACAACATATTTTTTTGCAGTTTATGTTTTATACTAACTGTTAAAAGGACCCATAAGAAAAGGGTACCACGAAATATTTTCTTTGCCTTTTGTAGGTGTTTCCTGACGAGGATATAATACGTGTTTCCTGACGAGGATATAATACGTGTTTCCTGGCGAGGATACAATACGTGCTTCCTGACGAGGATATAATACGTGTTTCCTGGCGAGGATACAATACGTGCTTCCTGACGAGGATATAATACGTGTTTCCTGGCGAGGATACAATACGTGCTACCTGCCGAGGTTATAATACGTGGTTACCTGCCGAGGTTATAATACGTGGTTACCTGCCGAGGTTATAATACGTGGTTACCTGACGAGGTCATAATACGTGGTGATTTTTTTTAAATCACATAAAATTAACCGAAAATCGAAGCCTTAAGATCCGTTTTGGTGCAAGTGTTTCGTATTGGTTTGTATATCTTTGTCTCTATTGCTTTTTGCATTTTATTTTATCCCTCAAATTTTATAAAATCAAATTGATATCGTTATTAATTTGAGGGGGAGCGTTTTAGCTCTTTTACCCATGAGATTATGCTCTCTCAAATATATGCATATTTTGAGGGGGAGCATCTCTCGAGGGGAAGCATACCGTCTTTCTTGACCCTTTTTGTTTCGACAAACGGGGGAGAGAAACCGCATATGCTCTTGCTTAGCGGTTGTGTTTGTCATCATCAAAAAGGGGGAGATTGTTGGTGCAAGTGTACCACATCTCTATATATTTATATATATTTATTTTGATGATTACAAACACACCGTATTATTGTTTATCTAACAATCCTATCCAAGTGTACAGTTCTTGAAGAACACGAAGATTTTATCTAAAGAGTTCAAGACGGAAGATTTACGTTGTCATTAGTGTTTATAATTTATAATGATAAACACCCTAAAATAATATACCACTTGGATATTTCTAAAAACCCAATAAATAATTTATTTAAATAAAGTTTTTTTTTAGAAGATCTAGCAAGATTTTGCTTTTTCTGACGCAGGTATACCGCGAGGTTCAGCAGGTATACCGCGGCGGCTTGATGTTACCTCTGATTGATTGGTCGTACTTTTTTCTGACGCAGGTATACCGCGGTGTTTAGCAGGTATACCGCGGGTACAGTTGGGCGGTATACCGCGATGTTTAGCCGGTATACCGCGGGTACAAGTTTACGTTTGTTTTTGCAGGTTTGACCTTTCTCTTCTGACAGTGTACTTTTTACTGCACGGTATACCGCGTGCCTTTGGCGGTATACCGCGGATTGCATGTTTCCGTTGGAGATGTTGATATATAAAGAAGCATGCTGGTGATGAAGAAATATACCACACAACACAACAAGCAGCAACCAAACTCTCAGCTCTCTCATCTATTTAATATATATATTTTATAAAACATTTTTTATAAAATATCCAAGTGTGAGATATTATACAAGAGTGATTACCCATTGTGAGTTATACTCCTCTTGTAAGTATTTGAATAACGGGTGTGTGATCCTGTACATCTCAATAAGCTGAGGCTTAGAGAACCGTTTACTTTGCTCTGTATTTGGTTTGTATTCTACCGTAAAGAATACATTTATTGGATCGTGTCGGGAAGTGTCTCGGCTGCTGGTTTATCACAGTTGGTGGTAAATCAGTAAATCTCCGTGTCAAGTATCTCTTACCTTTATCTCTTTATTTATTCCGCTGTGCTTTATTATATTTGTTTATATAAACTGCTTTGCATTTATATTTATTTATATAATCTCTGTGTATTTGTTTATATTTACACTCTTCTTTATTATTTGTATACTCTGATTTATTTTTACTGTTTCAGTACTGTATTTATTTATAAAAGAATTTTTGAAAGTAAAAGATTTTAAATACAACCTTACCCCCCCTAGGTTGTCTAACATTTGGTATCAGAGCAGGGCTTTCAAAAATTATCTGTTAAAATTTTTAAAGTTATTTCTTTAATTCTTTTAAATGGCTCAACAAACTAATTTTGTGTTTTCAAAACCCCCTTTGATAGATACTGAAAAGTTTGGCATTTGGGCCGAGCTATTTGAATGTCACGTGCGTGGCAAAAATCAAAAGATTTGGGATATTATAGAAAATGGGAATTTTAATCCTACTATTGTAAAAGATGATCTTATTATTGATAAACCTTTAAAAGAATGGACTCCCGCTGAAGAATCTCATTTTTGTTTAAATTTTGAGGCTAAAAATATATTATATGCTGCTTTAACTTCCGATGAAATAGAAAGAGTTTATACTTATAAAACTGCTAATCAAATCTGGCAAAGCTTGAGCGACACTCATCGTGGAAATACTCAAGTTAAAAGCTCTAAAATAAATATTCTTGTTCATGATTATGAATTATTTGAAATGTCAAAAGATGAGTCAATCGACTCAATGTTTAAACGTTTTAACCTCATTATGACTACTTTGAAGGGATTAGGTCGTACTTATCCTAATGAGGATTATGTAAGGAAAATTCTTCGAGCACTTCCTTCGGAGTGGATGGCAAAAATCACATCCTTGGAAGACTCCCGAGATCTCGCAACTATGAAGCTCGATGATCTCATCGGCAATCTTAAAGTGCACGAAATTGCACTAAGAAGAAATCAAGTCCGGGAGCAAGTCAAAAAGAAATCCATAGCTTTAAAAGTCATTGCCTCAAAAGAAGAGGAAAAGGAAGAGGAGGAAGAAGCTAGCTCATCCGATGACGAACCCGAAAATCTTGACGATTTAGTCAAGTTGGTAAGAAAACTTTCTAAACTTTTATCTAACAGAAAGTTTGCCAAAAATGATAGGTTTCAAGAAAATGGAGACTACCATCGTGGTGGTAAAAATCAAAGTCGCAACGTCCATATCAAATATGACGAATCTAGTGACGATGAAAAAGCCAATAAAAAGAAAGGCTTTTGCTATGTGTGTGGTGATAAGGATCACTATGCAAGTGTGTGTCCGAAACGAGCAAAACAAATCAACACACCAAAAGCTTTAGTTGGAGGCGCGTTGAGCGCAAGCATAAATGAGGCCCAAAATTTTTGTTTCATGGCCGACCATGATAATGAGGTATCTTCATCATATTCTTCTAAAAATAATTGTGATAATTATTATAGTGACGATGAAAATAATCTTGACGAATTATATAAATCATTTCATGATATGGCCGCTCTTGCAAATAGGTATAAAGATGAAATCTCTAATTTAAAAGAAACCGTATCCGCATATAAAAAGGAAATAAATGACGGTAAACAAAAATCTGCTTATGATTTAGATATTATCACTAAATTAGAAAATAAATTAAGTGAAAAAGATATTTGCAAATCTTGTGATATTTTAAAAAATAAAATTGCATGCTTAAATAAAAAGACACATGAAAATGTTGTATGTACAAAATGCGAGATTCTTGAAAATGAAATTGCATGTTTAAATGCTAAATGTAAATCGCATGAGAAAAATGACTTATTAGCAAATGCTTTTAATAGTAGCAATGATAAAGTGCTTAAAATGCTTAATATATCAAATCGTATAAATTGCCGAAAAGGCATTGGTTCAAATACGTGTATTGAAAAATGTGATTGTATGCCAATTAAAAAGGTTTTTGAAAACCCTAAATTTGTTGTTAAAAATAAAACGCAAAAACCTCCGTATGTTCCTAAAATGAATTATGTGAATTATATGTCGAGAAAATCACATGCGTTTATGTATAATAATAAGTTTGCGAATCCTAAGAAAAATGTTAATCCGCATACTTCTTTTTACGTCTATGATGAATACGATCGTAAAATAAAAATGGTTAGAAAATGGATTCCGAAAGGAATGTTTAATGTTGACAATCCCGGTGGGATGCGTTTGTGGTTTTAAACCATTTTTATGGCTTTGTATGTTTGTCGTGTTTGTTTTATGTCGACAACATATTTTTTTGCAGTTTATGTTTTATACTAACTGTTAAAAGGACCCATAAGAAAAGGGTACCACGAAATATTTTCTTTGCCTTTTGTAGGTGTTTCCTGACGAGGATATAATACGTGTTTCCTGACGAGGATATAATACGTGTTTCCTGGCGAGGATACAATACGTGCTTCCTGACGAGGATATAATACGTGTTTCCTGGCGAGGATACAATACGTGCTTCCTGACGAGGATATAATACGTGTTTCCTGGCGAGGATACAATACGTGCTACCTGCCGAGGTTATAATACGTGGTTACCTGCCGAGGTTATAATACGTGGTTACCTGCCGAGGTTATAATACGTGGTTACCTGACGAGGTCATAATACGTGGTGATTTTTTTTAAATCACATAAAATTAACCGAAAATCGAAGCCTTAAGATCCGTTTTGGTGCAAGTGTTTCGTATTGGTTTGTATATCTTTGTCTCTATTGCTTTTTGCATTTTATTTTATCCCTCAAATTTTATAAAATCAAATTGATATCGTTATTAATTTGAGGGGGAGCGTTTTAGCTCTTTTACCCATGAGATTATGCTCTCTCAAATATATGCATATTTTGAGGGGGAGCATCTCTCGAGGGGAAGCATACCGTCTTTCTTGACCCTTTTTGTTTCGACAAACGGGGGAGAGAAACCGCATATGCTCTTGCTTAGCGGTTGTGTTTGTCATCATCAAAAAGGGGGAGATTGTTGGTGCAAGTGTACCACATCTCTATATATTTATATATATTTATTTTGATGATTACAAACACACCGTATTATTGTTTATCTAACAATCCTATCCAAGTGTACAGTTCTTGAAGAACACGAAGATTTTATCTAAAGAGTTCAAGACGGAAGATTTACGTTGTCATTAGTGTTTATAATTTATAATGATAAACACCCTAAAATAATATACCACTTGGATATTTCTAAAAACCCAATAAATAATTTATTTAAATAAAGTTTTTTTTTAGAAGATCTAGCAAGATTTTGCTTTTTCTGACGCAGGTATACCGCGAGGTTCAGCAGGTATACCGCGGCGGCTTGATGTTACCTCTGATTGATTGGTCGTACTTTTTTCTGACGCAGGTATACCGCGGTGTTTAGCAGGTATACCGCGGGTACAGTTGGGCGGTATACCGCGATGTTTAGCCGGTATACCGCGGGTACAAGTTTACGTTTGTTTTTGCAGGTTTGACCTTTCTCTTCTGACAGTGTACTTTTTACTGCACGGTATACCGCGTGCCTTTGGCGGTATACCGCGGATTGCATGTTTCCGTTGGAGATGTTGATATATAAAGAAGCATGCTGGTGATGAAGAAATATACCACACAACACAACAAGCAGCAACCAAACTCTCAGCTCTCTCATCTATTTAATATATATATTTTATAAAACCTTTTTTATAAAATATCCAAGTGTGAGATATTATACAAGAGTGATTACCCATTGTGAGTTATACTCCTCTTGTAAGTATTTGAATAACGGGTGTGTGATCCTGTACATCTCAATAAGCTGAGGCTTAGAGAACCGTTTACTTTGCTTTGTATTTGGTTTGTATTCTACCGTAAAGAATACATTTATTGGATCGTGTCGGGAAGTGTCTCGGCTGCTGGTTTATCACAGTTGGTGGTAAATCAGTAAATCTCCGTGTCAAGTATCTCTTACCTTTATCTCTTTATTTATTCCGCTGTGCTTTATTATATTTGTTTATATAAACTGCTTTGCATTTATATTTATTTATATAATCTCTGTGTATTTGTTTATATTTACACTCTTCTTTATTATTTGTATACTCTGATTTATTTTTACTGTTTCAGTACTGTATTTATTTATAAAAGAATTTTTGAAAGTAAAAGATTTTAAATACAACCTTACCCCCCCCTAGGTTGTCTAACAGTATTTATGCAAACTTAAGGGACCTCATTTGTCATTATGAAAAGTTGAAGGATCTTAGTTTAAATTATGCAACCTTAAGGGACCTAATTTGTCATTATGCAAAGTTCAAGGACCTAAGTTGTAATTTGCAAACTTAAGGGACCAAAATCGTATTTATGCAAACTTAAGAGGCCTAATTCGTAATTATGCAAACTTCACGGACCTAAGTTGTGTTTTGGGCAAACTTAAAAGGCCTAATTCGTAATTATGCAAACTTCACGGACCTAAGTTGTAATTTGGGCAAACTTAAGGGACCTAAATTATAAATAACATCATATATCTAACAAACATTTTTTTTTAAATCATCATATGTCTAACAAACATTTTTATAAAAAAAACAGGCTCTAATCTAACAAACATTTTTTAAAAAATCATCATATATCTAACAAACATTTTTATAAAAAAACATGCTCTAATCTAACATTTTTATAAAAAAATACATTTTTGCAGAAAATACAATTTTATAAAAAAAACAGGCTCTAATCTAACAAGCATTTTTTTGAAAATCATCATATGTCTAACAAACAGGCTCTAATCTAACAAACATTTTTAAAAAATCATCATATATCTAACAAACATTTTTATAAAAAAAACAGGCTCTAATCTAACATTTTTATAAAAAAATACATTTTTGCAGAAAAAACGATTTTATAAAAAAAACAGGCTCTAATCTAACAAGCATTTTTTAAAAAATCATCATATATCTAACAAACATTTTTATAAAAAAACAGGCTCTAATCTAACATTTTTATAAAAAAAATACATTTTTGCAGAAAAAACAATTTTATAAAAAAAACAGGCTCTGATCTAACAAACAGTTTTTTAAAAATCATCATATATCTAATAAACATTTTTATAAAAAAAAACAAGCTCTAATCTAACAAATATATAACACAGTTTAAACATATTTTAATAAAAACACGCTATATATAACACAATGACGTTATGAAACTTAACTTACATATTCGAATAAATATATCAAACACATTTTATTATTATAACACATAAATACAACAACGAGGTTTCAAAACTTACCTTACGAGTCATCACGTTACGAGCCATCACGTTCACGTTGTTTAAATGCGTGCACCACACGACTATGATGAGAGAGTGAGAGTGAGAGTGAGAGTGAGAGTTGTGTGTTTTCTAGTGATCCCCTCTTCAATTTATAATGGCCACGGATTTAATGGTGTGGGTGGGGTAGGTGGGCCGAACACGGATTAGGGTTTCCAGCCCCAATCCCGTGGGCCACGGACTGTAGCTTTGGCCACGGATTAGGGTTTCCAGCAGATTTCCGTGGGCCACGGGTCAAATGTCCGTGGGCCACGGATTGAGGGTCAAAATCGTCTTTTTGTCAAATGACCGTGGGCCACGGGTTGGGTCACGGATTTCCAGGGCATTTTTGTCAATTTGGAGAGAGATGGGGCATTTCCAAGAATTATGAGTCAACTAGGGTATTTTAATTAATTTCCCTTAATTAAGGCCCATTTAGGTCTTTTTTCCACTTAAAAAGAGCCGGCTAAAACCCGGTCCTTTTACACCTATAGTTGGCCGATAACATTTTAGCAGGGTAAGAAAGGTCAAAACAATTCAACATGTTAGAAATAAAAGAGAAGATTTGCATAATACAACATAGACCAAATTCTCAACAACAAACACTGTATTACAAAACAGCATCAACATACAACAACTGCTTATTGCAAACAACGATGAACGTTACTACTTACTACAACAAACTTCAACAAGCACGAAGAGCTGCTTATTGCAACATCGATGGACACAAAGGCTTGAATTTCGAAAGTGCCACTTATTGCAACATCGATGGATCTTATGCAAAAAAAACTTTTAACTTCGTAAACACACAGACTCTATTAAAACGACTAAATTGATGACATTAATTAGGCCTTACCGAACCTTTTCCTGAAAAACGCAAGCAGGTGTTCTCTTGGAGGCAAGATTTCCTCGACAACTTGACAGTTGACGAAGTTATCAGCCCATTCGGTTATTTTTGGAAACTTATCTTCTGTGACCAACTTTATTTCAGCTGCTTCTTCGATTATTCCATGCCAATACGCTAGGAAACCAGCAGCGATATCAACGAGGTTAATGTTGTCACCTCCGAAGAACTTGTTACCTTTGGCGGCGAGTTCATTTTCTAGGATTTGTAGTTGCTCACAAGCTTCTGCGATGGCCTGCTCGTCTCCATTGCTGGTAAAAGCCTCGATTATTGCAGGAATACACTGAACAAAACATATAATCAAAAACAGTTCTGGTTCTATCGTTAACAGAAGTTCATTTGGGCAGACCCGTTCTCGGTCCAAATTAAAAGAAACCAGGATGTGCTAATTGAACCCATCCTACCAATTTTCATACTCATGATCATCAATATCGTGTTTTTATTTTATATTTTCAATGTTATGATTTGATCTGAATGGATTTAAATAATAGTGGATGAGACTAAACAAATTCACAGATATGTTATATAAACCATTCTTATAAATTCATCTTACATTGACAATGCATAGACGTTTCGTGTAATCATATATGATATCACACTTCTCGCTTTCTCGTATAACGTTTAACTTCATCCTTCCTCCTACTGTTAATGCATATTTATTAGTTTGAGATAGTCAAATACTAAATTCGTCCTTGAACTGTCCGCCGGTTGTCATTTCACAAAATCTTAAACCTTTAAATGAACAACTAAATTCCAACGTAGTCACTTTATTTTTTTTGTTGTTTAATGTTTAACTTCTTCGTTAATAATCCATATAACTCGGATATGACATAAAAATGCATAACTTAGGTCAAAGGGTAATTTATCATTCAATTCAACAAGTTTTGTTTCAGTGTGTAATCATTGCCTCCTCCTCCTCCTCTCTACACCAAACGAACACCACAATACAACCAGCATCCCTTGATCTGTGTTTCCACAACCAAATGCACACACAAATACATCGAGTATGGATGAAGATACAACCAAGTGCCCTATCTATTGTTGATGTGTAAATCATCCATTAACTATTGCATAACCATATATAATAACCAGTAACATTAATCAGAACTAGAAGAGAAAACGAAATCATTACCTTATCATCAATGAATTTCGCCCAAAATCGAGCAACAGCCTTCTCATACGGATCCTGTGGCAAAATCGGAACTCCTTTCCAGACATCATCAATGTACTCAACGATCACAAGAGACTCCGAGATCGGCTTTCCGTTGTGCACCAGCACCGGTACCTTCTTATGAACAGGATTGTACTTGAGAAGGTCGGCACTCTTGTTGCTCAGATCTTCTTCGAAGTTTTCGTACTCGATTCCCTTGAGATTCAAAGCAATTTTGGCTCTGCAAACGAATAGACTTACTCCAAGAGCATACAACTTAACTTCATCCGCCATTTTCCGGTGATTTGATTCAATCGCAGCAACACCTACTTTCCGGCTGAATTTTTGGGATACGGTAGTGATTTTGGTAGTGTTGTATCAATACACCGGTGAAGGATTCGTATTTATAGAATATAGAGTGCGGGGAGTTGTTGGGCGTTTAAAATTTAAAGGGGATTTAATTAAAATACATTAACGTTAAAATATCTTAAAGGAGTTCAATAAATATATATATATATATATATATATATAATCCAAATAATTTGATGATTTAATGAATTAGTCAATATATGATTATTATGTTAATGCGATATGCGTGTAAAATAAAATTGAAAAAATAAGAGATGTACCATAAATTAAATAATTACCTATAGAGGTATGAATTGTAAATATTAAAAATATTTTTATGTAGTATATATATGATATATAATAAAATAAATAAATCCAAAAATATTCAATATTGGGCTCATTTCGAAGGTATCGAAAAGACGAGTACAATGGTGTAACTTGTTAAAATTAAAACGTATTTTAGTTAATAATACGATTATATGTGTTAATATGATGAAGGTGTATAATTAAAATTAGGAAAGTAAAAGGTATAAAGTAAAGTAAGTAAATAAGTGTAGGGGGTGAAAGTGTAACATTGAATTACAATTCTCAAATGGCGGGCTCAAATGTTTCAAAAACTACCCTATCCCACGATCGCGAGATATATCGCGGGAAAAATGGGTATTTTGGCAAAAGTTGAAAAATGGGTATTTTGGTAAGTTAAAGTCAAACTTTAGGTATTTTAATTAAATTCTCAAATTTAAAAGGCACAATCAACAATTATTGAAAATCGTGCTGTTAGCATTTGTATGCAGGACAATTTGTACGTTAGATTGCAATCATCAACATTAAAATAGGAAAATTGACTCAAATAGCCAAACCCAACATCAGTATTAAGAAAATAGTCATTTTCTCTCCGACTTTACCAAAATAGTCATGGGTCCTCACTCGCAATTGCGGATGCGGAGCGGTCAGATGAACAACCCATATGTGTTTAACCAAGTGCGGTGCACACCGGGTCAGGCCGGGTACGAGTGCAGACAACCCGTTTTCAATGGTTTTTTTTGTCTTTTAAGTGGTCCCATTGCGGTCCGCACTGGGCCGGGTCGGGTCAGAGTGCGAACCCATGGCTATTTTGGTAAAGTCGAAGAGAAAATGACTATTTTCTCAATACTGATGTTGGATTTGGCTATTTGAGTCAATTTCCCATTAAAATACTAGTGTGAATGCATCGATCTGATCCATAAGACTAGTGGAATATTCGAACCTACGAGCATTTTTACAATTTTACAAATTAATTAGAGTATTTATGAGAGAGTTAAATTAATTAAAATACCCAAAGTTTGATTTTGACTTGCCAAAATACCCATTTTTTCGACCAATTTGCCGAAATACCCATTTTCCCGCGTAAAATCCCGCGATCGCGGGACCCACAACTACGTGTAGGGGTGTAAATGATGCGAGTCGAGCTCGAGTATCAGGTAACTCGACTCGACTCGACTCGTTAGTATGTCGAGTCGAACTCGAGTTCGAGTCGAGCACATTCGAGTCGAGTGTTGACCGAGCTTTGACCGAGTTTTTGATAAACCATCGATGTGGGACAGAAAAAACTGAAAGAGATGCTCCAAGCCTCCGACATCGCTAGACTAAGAAACTTTTAAGACCTCCAAGACACTATATATTTTCTTTCCTTAATATTAAGTTGTTAATTTTTTTATATTTGTTAATTTATTTAATTTTAATTTTTCTATTATTTATAATTAATAAATATAATAAGTAATAATATAGACTTTATTATATATAAAATTAATTCGAGTATCTCACGAGCTTATCGAGTCGAGTATCAGGTAACTCGACTCGACTCGTTAGTATGTCGAGTCGAGTTCGAGTCGAGCACATTCGAGTCGAGTGTTGACCGAGCTTTGACCGAGTCGATCTCGAGTAGCTCGCGAGCTGTCTCGTCTCATTTACACCCCTAACTACGTGGCACGACGTGGCACCGAGTTTGGCCATTTCTCCCGCTATTCCCCCTCAAGATACCCCGCGGCTACAAAAATTACCCCTGTCCCGCGACTGTGTCCCGCGATCGCGGGATTTTTTTGCCACGTGTAGGGCTGGGGTTGAAACCCTAATTTTTTATAAGTGTTTAGGGTTTGAGGGTGTCCAATGTCGGCTATAAAGATGGAGGGTGGGGGACCAAATCCGGCCACCATTCCCATTTTTAAATAATCTCTCCAAACTCTCTCCAAACTCTCTCAACTTCTCGTGTCGATTACGCGCTCGGTTTGAAGATGTCACGTGTTAGGGATGTTGTAAGTCATTTTTCTTAACTTTTTGTAGTTTGTTGTTGTTGTTGGGTCACCAAGGATTTGAAATTGACTCACCGATGTTTTCCCTAAAACTCCTACTTAGAATATTTTAGTTCAGTTCTTTGAATGACGTGTACAAGATAGCAAATGTTCGGTGAAGTCGAAGATCAACCGAAACCAAGCTTGAAGACTCTCTACTTGTGGAAAATAGAAGACTCTCGGCAACTTTCAAACAAGTCATCACCACCGAAATCCCTTGACATTTCGGTGGCCTTCTCTCCACCGAAGTTATAGGACATCTTCGGTGGCCTTCTCCCACCGATGACCCTTTCGGTGCTCCTCTCACCACCGAAATATACATGTAACTTCGGTGGTCCTCTCACCACCGAAATATACATGTAACTTCGGTGGTCCTCTCACCACCGAAATATACATGTAACTTCGGTGGTCCTCTCACCACCGAAATATACTTGTAATTTCGGTGGTCCTCTCACCACCGAAACATGCTCGTAATTTCGGTGGACTAGTTACCACCGAATCCTGCTTGCAACTTCGGTGGACTAGTCTTCTTTCCACCGAAGACTTGTCAAATCTCGGTGGAAACCACTTCGGTGCTAAAGGCTCAAGACAGAAGATCATTTATTATGGGACAATATCCTCCAGCAGAGAAAAGTGACAATTTGTCTTTTTATCCACCTTCAGCTAAGGTCCCTATTATCTGCTCAAGCTACTCTGTCTGCACCTAGTGAAAAGTGACAAGGACTTCACAGTTCTCCTGAAGTCAACATTATCAGCATATGTGAAGATGACAAGTGTCCCAAGCATTTAATGCTTGGGCACTCCTTGGCACTATAAAAGGAGAAGTGCTCTTCATGCAATTCTCACGCTTTAAAAAGAAATTCTCTCAGTGCAAGAAACCTTCTTTTAAGCCTTAAAACTCAATAGCTTTGCTCTTAGTGTTCTTAGTTGTTTTGTTGTATACTTTGTGTAAGATTGTTAGAATAGTTTATCTGTTCTTTTCCGCAACAATCTTAAGTTTTCTGTGTGTAATTCTTTTGAAAGTTTTTCAAATATAAGAATTAAAATTGTGAAATTTTTGTGTATTGTATTCAACCCCCCCTTCTACAATACTTGTTAAGCCATCTGGGACTAACAAGTGGTATCAGAGCAGAAAGTTTAATTCCATAAACTTGATCTGCGATGGCTGCCTCTTCTTCTTCTACTGTTGAAAACTCTTTTCAAAATAACTTCTCTGAAAACGGCTCTATTTCAAAACCTCCTAAGTTCAATCCCAACAACTTCTCTTTGTGGAAAAGCCGCATGATGCTATTCATGGAAGGAGTGGATACTAGATATCCAACCATTCTCAACGAGGGACCCATTATCCCCAGAGTTTGGGCTCGCTATGACACGCAGAGGCCAGGCAAAGAGGCCTTTGAAAAGGAAATCTCAAGTGATTCTGATGAGGAAAAATCCAGTGCTACTGGTCGGTATATTCTCAAAAATCCTAAAAAGTATACTGATGAGGAGAAACGTTTAGTTACTCTTGACTCCAAGGTAAGAGCTATCATTGCTCTCTCTCTTCCTGATGAGGTCTACCACTCTTTGGTGAACTTTGAAACTGCCAAAGAAATGTGGACCACTCTATGTGTTCTGTACGAAGGTACAGAGGAAGTCAAGAAATGCAAAAAGATTGGTCTTATCAGAAAGTATGAACTATTTTCTTTTGAAAAAGGAGAATCTCTTCCTAGTTTCTATAACCGCTTCAACTCTCTTTTAAATGATCTTAAGTTGTTGGGCAGAGTCTATGATAATGAGGAAGTCTTGTGCAAGTTCATGGATTGTCTCCCAGATTTTTGGGAAAATATATGTACTTGCATCAAAACTACCAAGGACCTTGAGTTCATGCCCTTAACCGTATTATATGGTACTCTCTTCAACTTTGAGCAAACCAAGCTTCAACGGAAATCTTTCATCAAGGAAATAAAGAGCTCCTCTATAGCTCTTGTTAGTGAAAGTTCCAAGAATTCTCAAAATCTTCCTAGAATCACCTATCCTTCATCTGACTCTGACAATGACAGCCAAACAAATGTAACCCACCAAACGGAAGCATATCTTAGTGATGCTGATGATGAAGGTGAGGATATCATGGTTGAACAGTTGTCGGATGAGATGGCAATGATGGCCGGTTCTAAACACAAGTTTCGTCCCTTCAACAAATCTCGAAGTCTTAGAAAAACTTCATCTTTCAAAACTTCTTCTGACAAGTCCAATGAGGAATGCTACAACTGTGGCAAGAAAGGACATTTTGCATCTGAGTGTAGAAGCAAGCGTATCTCCAAGTCCAAATTTACTTCTTCTGACAATCCCTCTTCAAAAAGGGAAAAATCCAAACACATGCCTTTCAAATCAACCTTTCCCAAAAAGGAGTCCCCACCATCCTTCTTAAATCATCAGGAGCGTGCCGAGAAATATAAGGCCAAGTACAAGAAAGAGAAGGAAAGGAGTGAGGGTCTAGAGAGAAAAGGGAAGGGTCTCATGGCAGAAACCCACGACTGGGACGACGAAGACACCTCCGACAGTGATTCTCAGAATAGATGCTTCGTGGCCATCTCAGAAGAAATGGAAGTTTCCGAAAGTGCCACTTCACCTATGGCTCTAGTGGCAACTGGGTGCTCCACAGCCTACGCTCAGGTACATCCCTTCAATAATATGTCTGATATTGAAAAGATCAATGCTTATGAATCTTTAACTCAAGATTTTTATTCTGTTAAAGACAGTAAGAATAGAAAATCTGTTCAAGTGAAAGAGCTCAAAGCTGAACTTGAAATTTGCATGTCTAAGCTTAAAAGGTTTGAGGAAATAAAAATTGAGCATGAGGACTTGAAAACAATAAATCATGTGATCTCAAAAGAAAAGAACTCTCTCTTTAAGAAACTAAAAAGGGAACAAGAAGTCATCAAAAAATGGTCAAGCTCTTCCAAAAATCTTGAACAAATCTTTCAAAGTCAAATCTGTAGTTCAAACAAGTTCGGTCTAGGATTTGGAAAAACTGATGTCTGTGAGTCCACTTTTGCTCTTGTTCCCCCCACCAATGCTTGTAATGATCTCTCTGATTCCAGCTCTTGTGATTCCTTCTCTTTGAACTCGTTAGATCTGTGTGAAGCCTTAAAGTATGGGATATCCTTAAAGGCCAAAGACTCCTCATTGCAAATTATTGAGAAGCAAGATTCAAATGACGTTTCCAAACCCATCCATGATCAGCTCAAATTTTCAGTCATGGATGAAGCCTCCTCCTCAAACTCTGCAAAAGCTAATCCTTCCAAAAGATCTAAACCCACTGATCTCATCTCCTTTGTGCCCACCGATCCCACAATCTATGACCCTCCAATTCCTCTTCATGAAGTGTTGAAATCTATTCACATAGATACCTACACCGAACCGAAGCCCTCAAAGATCCCCAAAAGAGAAACTCCTGTTCACTCAAAAAGGATTTCCTGTGCTGACAAAGGAAAATCGGTAGTCAACTGCATGGCAAGCTCTCATCCCAAAAGTTCTACCCCAAACATTCCCTCTTACAACACCTATGTACCTAGATCTGTGCTTTTAAGAAAATCAACTCCCAAAGATTTATCCAAAGGAATCCTTGGGTCCAAGCCCCCTGCTCTGTTCTCCTCTAACAAGGTTATAAGAACAAATGATAAAAGCCAAAACATGAAAAATGCTAAAAAGGTTTTTATCTATAGAAAATGCTATAACTGTGGTGACACTTTTCATATGGCTAAGGACTGTCCCAAGGATAGGATTGATAGATCCAAGCTTAAGGAATCAAGCTCGTCTAACCCCAAAGGACCCATTACAAAATGGGTACCAAAGAACTAATATGTGTTTGCATGCAGGCTTTTGAGCACCATCAAATTTGGTATTTAGACAGCGGGTGCTCACGCCATATGACGGGAAACAAGTCTCTTCTCATCAACTATGTGCCGGGAAAAGGTCCATCTGTAACCTTTGGTGATAATTCTAAGGCTTAAACCAAAGGATACGGGACCATCTCTAACGGATCTGTAACCTTCAACAAAGTGGCTTTTGTGGACGGCCTCATGCATAACCTTCTCAGCATTAGCCAACTGTGTGATCTTGGATACAAAGTTATCTTTGAACTTTGTGTCTGCTCCGTGGTAGACAAACATTTCAATGTGGTATTATCAGGAAGACGGATGGAAAATGTCTACGTCATAGATATGGGGCAATCCAATTCTTCTTCAAATGTCTGCTTTGTGTCAAATGATGCATCCAAAAGAAACTGGTTGTGGCACAAACGTCTTTCTCATCTAAACTTCAAGACCTTGCATAAAATTTCCAACAAAGAGCTGGTGACGGGCATGCCAAAGTTGAACTTTGTCAAAGAGAAGCTGTGTGATGCATGTGAAAAGGGAAAGCTCACCAAAACATCCTTCAAGACGAAGCAATGCTCTTCCATCACTCTTCCTCTTCAATTGCTGCACATGGATCTATGTGGACCAGTCAGCACTCCAAGTCTTGGAGGCAAAAGGTATATTCTTGTTATTGTTGATGAATTTACCAGATATACTTGGGTGTTCTTTCTCAGGTACAAAAGTGATGCTACTGAAGAAATCATCAACTTTGTCAAGAAAAATGAAGTTCTCAATGGCCAGCTTGTCCGCTCGGTAAGAAGTGACAATGGCACTGAATTCAGAAATAGTGCTCTTGAAGACTTCTTCACCGAGAAAGGGATCTCTCAGAACTTCTCCGCTGTTCGTACTCCTCAGCAAAATGGAGTGGTGGAAAGGAAAAACAGAACACTGTGTGAGGCCGCTAGATCCATGCTGAGCGAATCAAATCTTCCCACCTATTTTTGGGCCGAAGCTGTGAATACTGCCTGCTTCACTCAAAACAGGTCAGTAATATCCAAAAGACATGATAAAACCCCGTATGAAGTTTTTCATGGTAGAAAACCAAATATTGGCTTTCTTCATGTCTTTGGGTGTATCTGCTTTATTCTTAATGATCGTGAAAATCTTGGGAAGTTTGATCCCAAGGCAGATGAGGGAATATTTGTTGGATACTCCTTATCCTCCAAAGCTTATAGGGTGTACAATCTCAGAAGAAAAAGCATTGATGAGTCCATCCATGTCAAGTTTGATGATCTCAGATGTTCCTCACTTTCAAGTGATGAGGATGATTTACACAGATGGATTTCATCATGTATTGGTGATACTCCCTTAGTCACTTCCACCGATATCTCCTCTATTCCCTCAAATCCATCCATCTCAAAAAACCCAGCTGGATCACTCTCTCCCACCGAAATTGATCAACCCATCTCTCACACCAATTTCCCTATTTCCACCGAAACTCTACACCGAAGCCCTTCTTCCATCCCTAATCCCACCGAAAATCTCATGGCTTCCACTACCGAAAATCCCATTTTACACCAAACCTCTGATCCTACTACTCCATTTCACTCTACTCCTCATACCCCATCACCTTTACCCCCTGCTCTAAAATGGACCAAAGATCACCCCATAGATCAAATTATTGGTGATCAACAAGCAGGTGTCCAAACCCGCAGAGGAGTTGGAAATATCTGTCTCTATGTGAATTTCCTCTCTCTCTCTGAACCCAAGAAAGTGGATGAAGCTCTATCAGATCCTTGTTGGATCACTGCCATGCAAGAAGAACTTTCTCAGTTCCAGAGAAATAAAGTTTGGAGATTGGTTCCCAAACCCAGAAACAAGACAATCATTGGAACCAAGTGGGTATTCAGGAACAAAATGGATGAAGATGGTACTGTGATCAGGAACAAGGCCCGATTGGTAGCTCAAGGATACAGACAGGAAGAAGGCATTGACTATGATGAAACATTTGCCCCTGTTGCAAGACTTGAAGCTATAAGGATCTTTCTGGCTCATGCTGCCTACCGAAATTTTAGGGTTTTTCAAATGGATGTTAAAAGTGCCTTTCTCAACGGGGAACTTGCAGAAGAAGTCTACGTGAAACAACCTCCTGGCTTTGAAGACCCAGCTCATCCAAACTTTGTGTACAGACTTGACAAAGCTTTGTATGGTCTCAAGCAAGCTCCACGTGCTTGGTATGACACTCTTGCCAACTTTCTTCTCAAGCATGGATATTCCAGAGGTAAAATTGACAATACTCTCTTCATCAAAGAAACCTCAGGTAATATCATTCTTGTTCAAATCTATGTTGATGACATCATTTTTGGTGCCACTGATGAATGCCTATGTGATGAGTTTGCCTCTCTCATGATGAGTGAATATGAGATGAGCATGATGGGAGAGCTTACATTTTTCTTAGGCCTTCAAGTCAAACAATCTTCAGAAGGAATTTTTATAAATCAAAGCAAATATATTCGGGACCTTCTGAAGAAATTTAACTTTCTAGATAGCTCTCCTATGAAAACTCCCATGGCACCTCCCTTGAAATTGTGTGCCGATCTAAAAGGAGAATCTGTGGATGTTACTCTTTACCGAGGTATGATAGGCTCTCTTCTTTACCTAACTGCTAGCAGACCGGATATTATGTTTGCTACCTGTCTATGTGCTCGTTATCAGGCCAATCCTAAAGTATCACATTTAAAGGCTGTAAAACGAATTTTTCGGTATCTTAAGGGCACACTGCACTTGGGTCTTTGGTATCCCAAAGACTCGAGTTTTGAACTAATTGGTTATTCAGATTCAGACTTTGCAGGTTCCCAGATTGATAGAAAGAGTACTACAGGAAGCTGTCAGCTCCTTGGGGGAAAATTAGTAAGTTGGTCCAACAAGAAACAAAACTCTGTATCAACCTCTACTGCTGAGGCTGAATATGTAGCTGCTGGGAGCTGCTGTGCTCAGATTCTATGGATGAGAAACCAACTAAGGGACTATAATCAATTCTTTTCTAAAGTCCCAATTCTGTGTGATAATTCCAGTGCTATAGCTATAGCAAATAATCCTGTTCTTCATTCTAGATCTAAACACATCGATATCAGGTATCACTTCATCAGAGATCACATTTCCAAAGGTGACATTGAACTACACTTCATTCCCACCGATTTGCAGCTTGCTGATATTTTCACCAAACCTCTTGATGAAACCAGGTTCAACTTTCTCATCAGTGAACTTGGGATGTGCAATTTCCAAGAATAAATATGTGTTCATGCTCCACCGATCTCACATCGGTGGACACCTTCGTATCTACTTCTCTCTCTCCACCGATCTCTCATCGGTGGATAAACCTATGTGTCGAATCTTTTCTATCTCTTTTCCATTTCGGTAATAATCTCGAGTATCGGTGAAGCGTGCCTACCACCGAAGCACATTTCGGTGAAAATTTTCAGAATCGGTGGAAATCTGTCCACCACCGAAATCTCATTTCGGTGGTCATCTCAAATCGGTGAAAACTGTCCACCACCGAAGTCTCAAATCGGTGGTCATCTCAAATCGGTGAAACTTGTCCACCACCGAAGTCTCAAATCGGTGATCATCTCATTTCGATGGTACTATCCAAATTCGGTGAACCTTTCTATCACCGAAGCCCCATTTCGGTGGTACTATCCAAATTCGGTAAACCTTTCTACCACCGAAGTCCCACCGAAGTCCCACCGAACTTCCACCGATCGTCCACCGAGCGAACACCGAATCCTCCACCGAAGCTTCACCGAGTCTACACCGATTCACACGGTTCCCAAAGCCCACTTGTGACCACTCAATTGCTTTTGCGTCAGACCCTTCGCCTATCCGCCGCTCCTTGTCCCGATTTCCAACAACCCTTTCACCTCAAGAGCCGCATGTCCCCTCTTCCCATACAAAATCATCATCACAGTGCCTTATTATTTCCCTATATATACACATACCCCCTTCATTTCTTCCCCACTCCTTCTCACAATTCAAACCTGCAACTCTCTCTCCTCCAAACATATCTCTCTCATGGCATCCTCTCGATATCCAATTCCTACACGTTTTGAAGACCTCCGCTTCAACCAATGCAATCACGTTGCCCGCCTTGAATCCGATCCCGCTCATCCCGAGTTCTCTACTATCGCTAAATTTCTGTCTCGCTCTCC
Source organism: Saussurea involucrata (assembly GCA_033807775.1). Taxonomy (NCBI): domain Eukaryota; kingdom Viridiplantae; phylum Streptophyta; class Magnoliopsida; order Asterales; family Asteraceae; genus Saussurea; species Saussurea involucrata. The sequence continues at coordinate 11,461,763 of CM066327.1, read as the reverse complement.
TCTTCTTCATGCCTTCTCATGCAACCCCAGGATGAGCAAAATGCTCATTAGTCAATTCTGGCTATCCTCCGTGTACGATCCCTCCAATGAGGCCATTCACGCCTCCATCTTCACCAATGCCGAAGGTGATCACGACCTCACTTTTGGGGTCGATGATGTTCGTCTAGCTCTCAAGATCGACGCCTTTTCCGACTATGAAGACATGTATTTGGATACCATCCATGAAGACATTGTTCTTACCACCGGTTATGTGCTCGACGACTCCTCCAAAAGCTCCAAAGGCCCCGGTACTCTTCTTCGCAGCAAAATGGGAGGCATTTGGAATTTCTTCTTCGCTCACGTTATCCATTGCCTCTCACGCAAAACAAGTGGGCATGACCAATCGCCCTCACACGTCAACAAACTCGCTCATGCCCTCATCTTCCAAAGGAAAGTTGACTTCGCCCAATATTTCTTCTCAGAGCTTGTCGAGGTCATCAAAACTCCCAAGAAGTGTTACGTTGCTTTTCCCCGCTTCATCTCCATGATCTTACAACACAAGCTTTCCAAAGCTTTGGAAACCGATCGCCGCTCTTCCTCGCCCCGGTTCTCGTATGAATGGTCATCTCCCGTTGTGGGCACCAAAACCCTCAACGTCAAGCCGCTCGCCACCGATCGCCCATTACGCCCAGGTATGATTTCCTTCGCTCTATCTCCCGAACTTCGTTGGGGTGACGCGGAAATTCCCGGGTTTCGCCACCTGGAAATTCCCGAGGTCACTCCAAATGTTGTGGTCCCTTCTCCCCGGTCCCGAGTGACGTCGGGTGGCACTCAAAAGAAACGACAAAAGGCCACCGGCACCTCCGCTCCCGCTTCTCGAACCACGTCACCGAGAGATCCCTCGGAGACTTCCCCGGTTCACACCCCTTCTCACAAGCGGAGGCACTCACCCTCCCCTTCGGGATCTCTTCCAAAGAGGTCTCGGAAACCATCGGCCCAACCGACTCATCCAACCGTCGATTCTCCAAAATCGCCGGTTGTTGAACTTCATCCCTCCGGGCCAAGGGTACCCGCTACACACCCCACCGTCTCCTCTGTTGCCTCTCGAAAGGCCTCAGTTACATTTCAGGAGAACCCCCCACATACCTCCCCACTCGACTCCTTGGGTGGTGGGGATGACCTCGAGATCTCTCCGCTCGAGGGTTCTGACTTCACACTACACAGCTTTACACCCGATCAGTTTTCGATCGAAGACATTGCACAACCCTCTAAGGGTTCCCCCCCAATTGCACCCTTTGATTTTTTTGATTTTCTTTTAGCGGACACTGGTTCTCCCCAAACCATCCCGTCCACCGAAGAACATCACACCGAGTCTCCCTCGTCCTCACACCAATCACCCCCCCGATCGCCTACTCCCCCCCGATCACCTGCTCCCCCCCGAATGCTACAAACCGACGACTTGGTGCCTTACCTCCATATTCCCATTCCCGAACCTGACCCCCACCGACTACTCTTCCAGTTTCCCGAAATCGGTGGCCAAACTTCCCCGCACATTGACCGCACCTCTACCTTTCTTAAATCTACCATCACCTTAATCTCCCAAGCCAATTCCCGCATCTCTACCCTCGAGTCTCAGCTACCGCATCTTCTTCTTGATGCCATCACCGAAGCCCTACGGCCCATTCAAGAAAAATTATCTGCCCTTTCTACCACAGTGGAGTCCCTCTCCAAACCTTCCACCGACTCACCCAGTCCTGAACGTTCCCAGTGGGAAATGGATCTCGGTGATTTTGCCTTGGTTCCCCATACCACCGAAACGAGTCTGGCCTTCCTACACTCCAAGTTTGATAAGGCCTTCTATGAGTTAGGTTTCAAGTTGCCGGCTGTTCCTGAGGGGGAGAAAACCACGGCTCCACTGAAACTTCCATCCATAAAGAAACTTTCCAGTAACCAGCCTCCACCGAAACCCTCTCCACCGAAACCATCCTCATCACCGAAACCCTCTCCACCGAAACCATCCTCACCACCGAAACCATCCTCATCACCGAAACCTTTTTCTCCACCGAAACCCTCTTCTCCACCGAAACATGTCTCACTCTCACCGACCAATACTGGCTCCACCGAAGCTCTTGACCTTAATGCATCAGTTGAGGGGGAGCAGTCCAGCAATGCTTCCGAAGACAAAGGGAAAAGAATTCTTTCGGCCGAAGAATTGGCCAGAGAAGCAAAGAAGAAAAAGGATCTGCCAAAATATGGGGCTCGACCGAAGGACGCTGAAACTCTCAAACTCAAGCCTGCTTCTCAACCAATCACCACCGAACTTGGCCTCTCTGCTCAAGAAATTGAGGAAGCAAGAATAGCTCAAATCGACTTAGACAAATCCAGAGATCTTTCTCTCAAAGCTGCCACAGAAGAAGCTTCAAAAGTCAAGTCCACCGATGCCATCCAAACACAGAAATCGGTGCTCAGTGCCTTGGAACAACAAAAGAATGAAGAAATTAATTGGTACAAAAAGACCATGCACCACCGGAGCTATAGGTCACAAATTTCTTCAGTAAAGATTGCCACCTCCAAGGCAAATCCTCAAGACATCAGATTGATTATTAACTGGGAAGATGGTTCTATGAAGAGTGTGAAAGAAAGCCATCTCCAACTCTTCGGTCTCTCGGAATGGTATGAAATCACTCAACACCTCGTCAGGAGTCCAAATCCAAGGAAAGACATCTTTGTCAAATACATTGATGGTCTAATGAATAAGATGAAGGAGATCAAAAGAAAACATAACATCATTCTCTCCACCGAAGAAAGAGCCAAACTGCTGTCTCTGAAAGAGAAGATCATCCTCCCCAAAGTCAAAAATCCTCCTGACTCAGTCTTCAAGGAAATGGCAAGAGAAGGTAAAATCCCAAATGATTATTCTTCAACGACGGTCTCGGTCGTCGGGCATTCTTCAGATTTGCCCAGATGTCCATAGCCGATACCATATTTCTGGAAGGCATTCACAACCTCTTTCCGAACATCCCCGAAGCTCAACCGTTCTATAGAAACTTATTGGATGAAATCAAGCGCCGCAAAACCTCAAAGAAGTAAGTTCTCTCCATTTAGTACTTGTAAAAGTTAATTTCTCTTTTTGTAAAAATTGTACGAGAACTTATCTTAATACAAGTATCTCTATTTGAATTTTATTTCCGTACATACTTCATTTTTTTTGTTCCCTGTAAATACTGTACATAGTATACATACACATACAAAAGAAAAAGGTCAAAAAGATCAAAAAGAATGGTCTATGTGAAAAGAACCCAAAAGAGTAAAAAGGGTCAAAAACGCACTTGCTTTTATTTACTCTTGAATATTCTAAGATAAGGAGCTCAAATTCAAATAGGGGGAGATTGTTGGGTCACCAAGGATTTGAAATTGACTCACCGATGTTTTCCCTAAAACTCCTACTTAGAATATTTTAGTTCAGTTCTTTGAATGACGTGTACAAGATAGCAAATGTTCGGTGAAGTCGAAGATCAACCGAAACCAAGCTTGAAGACTCTCTACTTGTGGAAAATAGAAGACTCTCGGCAACTTTCAAACAAGTCATCACCACCGAAATCCCTTGACATTTCGGTGGCCTTCTCTCCACCGAAGTTATAGGACATCTTCGGTGGCCTTCTCCCACCGATGACCCTTTCGGTGCTCCTCTCACCACCGAAATATACATGTAACTTCGGTGGTCCTCTCACCACCGAAATATACATGTAACTTCGGTGGTCCTCTCACCACCGAAATATACATGTAACTTCGGTGGTCCTCTCACCACCGAAATATACTTGTAATTTCGGTGGTCCTCTCACCACCGAAACATGCTCGTAATTTCGGTGGACTAGTTACCACCGAATCCTGCTTGCAACTTCGGTGGACTAGTCTTCTTTCCACCGAAGACTTGTCAAATCTCGGTGGAAACCACTTCGGTGCTAAAGGCTCAAGACAGAAGATCATTTATTATGGGACAATATCCTCCAGCAGAGAAAAGTGACAGTTTGTCTTTTTATCCACCTTCAGCTAAGGTCCCTATTATCTGCTCAAGCTACTCTGTCTGCACCTAGTGAAAAGTGACAAGGACTTCACAATTCTCCTGAAGTCAACATTATCAGCATATGTGAAGATGACAAGTGTCCCAAGCATTTAATGCTTGGGCACTCCTTGGCACTATAAAAGGAGAAGTGCTCTTCATGCAATTCTCACGCTTTAAAAAGAAATTCTCTCAGTGCAAGAAACCTTCTTTTAAGCCTTAAAACTCAATAGCTTTGCTCTTAGTGTTCTTAGTTGTTTTGTTGTATACTTTGTGTAAGATTGTTAGAATAGTTTATCTGTTCTTTTCCGCAACAATCTTAAGTTTTCTGTGTGTAATTCTTTTGAAAGTTTTTCAAATATAAGAATTAAAATTGTGAAATTTTTGTGTATTGTATTCAACCCCCCCTTCTACAATACTTGTTAAGCCATCTGGGACTAACAGTTGTTATCTTAAATTTTCAAAATATATGATATGTAAACTTTGTTGGTAAAATATGATATGTAAACTTTGTTGTTTAGACTTTGTTGTTTGAACTTTGTTGTTTGAACTTTGTTGTTTGAATGTTGTTGTATAAACTTTGTTGTTATCTTAAATTTTTGAAATATATAATATGTAAACTTTGGTTGTTATAAATGTTAAAGTGGTTTTATAAAAAATATGTTAGTGTTTTTTTGTTAAAAAAGATGAGTGTATTTTCCAAAAATAAATGTTAGGGTGAGTTTATAAAAAATAAGTTAGTGTTTTTTTTTAAAAGTTGGTGATATTTTATAGAAATAAATGTTAAGGTTTTTTTTTATAAAAAAAGTAGGTGTTAGTGTTTTTTGGTTATAAAAAGTGAGTGTTTTTATAGGAATTAAATGTTAGAGTGAGTTTATAAAAATAAGTTAGTGTTTTTTTAAAAAGTTGGTGTTATTTATAGAAATAAATGTTAAAGTTTTTTTTATAAAAAAAGTAGGTGTTAGTGTTTTTTTTTGTTATAAAAAGAGAGTGTTTTTATAAGAATTAAATGTTAGAGTGAGTTTATAAAAATAAGTTAGTGATTTTTTTAAAAAGTTGGTGTTATTTATAGAAATAAATGTTAAAGTTTTTTTATAAAAAAGTAGGCGTTAGTGTTTTTTTGGTTATAAAAAGAGAGTGTTTTTATAAGAATTAAATGTTAGAGTTAGTTTATAAAAATAAGTTAGTGTTTTTTTATAAAAAGTTGGTGTTATTTATAGAAATAAATGTTAAAGTTTTTTTATAAAAATAGTAGGTGTTAGTGTTTTTTTTGTTATAAAAAGAGAGTGTTTTTATAAGAATTAAATGTTAGAGTGAGTTTATAAAAATAAGTTAGTGTTTTTTTATAAAAAATTGGTGTTATTTATAGAAATAAATGTTAAAGTTTTTTTATAAAAATAGTAGGTGTTAGTGTTTTTTTGGTTATAAAAAGAGAGTGTTTTTAAAAAAAATTAAATGTAGTGAGTTTTATAAAATAAATGTTAGTGTTTTTTTATAAAAATGTTGGTGTATGTGTAAACTTTAGTGAATGACAACTTAGGTCCCTAAACTTTAGTGAATGACAACTTAGGTCCCTAAACTATGGCGAATGACAATTTAGGTCCCTAAACTTTGGTGAATGACAACTTAGGTCCCTAAACTTTGGTGAATGACAACTTAGGTCCCTAAACTTTGTGAATGACAACTTAGGTCCCTAAACTTTAGTGAATGACAACTTAGGTCCCTAAACTTTGGTGAATGACAACTTAGGTCCCTAAACTTTGATGAATGACAACTTAGGTCCCTAAACTTTAGTGAATGACAACTTAGGTCCCTAAACTTTGGTGAATGACAACTTAGGTCCCTAAACTTTAGTGAATGACAACTTAGGTCCCTAAACTATGGTGAATGACAACCTAGGTCCCTAAACTTTGGTGAATGACAACTTAGGTCCCTAAACTATGGTGAATGACAACCTAGGTCCCTAAACTATGGTGAATGACAACCTAGGTCCCTAAACTTTGGTGAATGACAACTTAGGTCCCTAAACTTTAGTGAATTATTTAATTGTTTATCTTTCTTTTGAGTTTCCTACTCATAAATAATTATTGGAAATCAGACTTCCGAAGCCCTAATATGTATATGTAACATTTTACCGAAACATTCGTAAATGGTATGGAGATATAAAAACATTGAAATTGGCTTCACATGCCATACTCAAATTCATTTTGGCCTCTTGCCAAAAGCATCTATATATAACAATGTTACATTGAAATAAAAAAACCCACAACATATCATTTTGGCCCCTGCTACCTGGAAGTCCAATTGATTGAGTGGGTTCTTTTCTAAAACTAAAATACACAAATAATTATCAACCCAATAAACCAAACAAGCTTATAACATCCGTGAATTTTCTATGCAGCGTGAATTTTTAACGATCGACTTGACGTTAAGGTGTCGCGTTTCGTTCATCGTAGAGATGAGTCAGCGCTTCGTGCTTTAGGAGATCGGGTAGCTGGGGTTGATGAGATCTTCAGAGGGACACCTTTCGGTCCATAGCTGGATCTTACCATGAGCGGTGGCGACCCCATGCTAGTCCACATGTTTTTACAGCTGGAGGTCGAGGTCTCCAATGCTGATGAGGAGGAGATATATTTTGATGTCTTCGGGCATCATATGCGGTTTGGCCGTCGCGAGTTCTGTCTTATTACAGGACTACTTTTTGGAGACGAACCCCCCTTCCTCCGTTATCAAACATTACTTGGGTTAGTAGGATTTGGCCTGATGAAAGACCATCTCGTTTGAGGCTGAGGACAGTCGTGGACACGATGAAAGGCCGTCTTTCTGCCCTTAGCGACGAGGATGTTGTCCGTGTATCAAACAGCTGTGCCAAATCCAAACAGCCACTGCCAGCAGCTGATCCAAACAGCCCCACAAACATTAGTTAATCAGACAGCCCCTTGAACAACAACTAATCCAATCAGCTCCTCGAACAGCAGTAAACCCCGTCTTCACAGGACTGTCCCCATACAGTCGTTGATGCAAAACCTGCGATCCTTCCTTCCCACGTCCGAACACACCTCGGCCAATCCTTCTTAACATCAGTAACAGTCGCGATTCCACAAAGCGAACAAAAATCCACTGAACCGATCCTCACGAACACTCTGCCACAATGCGTTTAAAGTTACGTATTGTTGTTATAAAGTGGACACAAGAACTGTCGGAATCAAAAACGATCAATAAACTTTGGTAGACATATACCGTTAAAAAAAGATGAGGATATTAACTCATTGTTTAAAAGACACTTTCAAAATGATAAAATTATGAACCGAATCATTAACACCTTGTAAGAGGCAATGACAACAATAGGCATTTACTTTAACTTTAGTAACAAATTTGCCAAAATTATTGCAACTTTCATGAATAATAGATAACCTTTAACCCCCTTATAACTATTTTACACTCCTGTTTTTATCATTTCTAGCAACAACACCTTCTATAACACACTATTTCACTATCTAAAAAGTCCTTTCAAAAGGCCATTCTTCCAGAATCACCTCAAACTTTTCTGGTTCAAAGAACAACTTACAAGTTACAACACCATTTTGGCATATATTATAAAACCAAATTAGGATTTCAATTTACTTTTCTGGATGATTGACAATACCATAATATTAATGTGGGAGAAAGTAAAACCTTTAATAACCTACATGTTCTCATAAAAGTAGTGTTCCGCTCTTCGAGCTAGATCCAGTTATAATTTGGTTTGCAAAACATCAAGTTAAATGGGAAATAAACAAATTAGCATGCATTAGTCAAAGGATGCTCAGCTAACAAAAAAAAAACCAGAGAGGAAACCTCACCAGATTCAAAGTGGATCTTTCTATCTTCTTCATTCATTCATCTTGGTATGCTAAAATCATATAAATCCACCACCCCACCACATCCAATTATGTCATGGTTCACCCCTGCCCTAACCATTTCCATCTGTTACCACCATCATCATTTATCACACTAACTTTAGGGCCATTGTATCATAAATAACCACATCACATAACGATATTATAAAATACAAATAATAAGATTTTCAGAAATAGATATTATGGTTTTTTATGAATATAACCCATGTATTTCCATTAAAGTATACTACATTTGTGACAACAATCTATAATATAGTAAAAAAAGACATGTAATCCAATTTTGAACTTTAAAAAGTATACTGACAAGAATATGCAGATTTAGTTCAGATGGATGGTAAACTGTCATACCAATGTTTCAATTTTATATGCAAATAAATTCATATCAACACTCTTTATATGGTGGAAGAGAAATCACTTAAACCTTGCAAATTTTTACATCTGATTCTCCAACATTGAAAATAATTGATGTGAATGGTGGAAGAGAAGCCAAAGGGAGCCTACATGCTTCAATCCAAAATAGTACAAGCAATCAGGATTGAAATCACTCTCGAGCCAAAGGGGCTGTTTGGATTAAGCTGGTTAGGGGCTGTCTGGATTAAGCCCTGGCATGGTGGTGGTTGCTGGGGTTTGCTGCTTGCAAACCTGTTATAGTTGGTTTTAGTTTTGCTTTGGTTGGCTCCTGTTCGTTTTGTTTTGGGATGTAACTTTGGCTTTGTAAACCTTGGTTGGTTTTGTTGGTAATGGTAATAAGCTGCTGTTTAAAAAAAAGTTAAATATACAAACATCCAAAAAAGTCATGAAAATTTTCATTTCATTTGAATGACAGTAGGATATACGTACCATTAATATTAAATCAATGGAGATATATATATATATATATTATTTGAACACTTACCCATTTGAACATGTAGCCATGATCATCATTCCACGTATAAGGTATATTCATGCCAAATATACCAGTCACCAAGGAGTAGACGGACATACATACAGTTCCTGAACTTAGAAAGAGCTCCAGCTACAGTCATGAATACAAACCACCATCAAATATATAATCCTCAAATACAAGAATCAAAAGTATTATTTATGGGACTGATAGGGTATAATGGACCTGAATTAGCTGATTTCTATGATTGTCAAGCTGTAGTAACAACAATAATAGTGGTTTCAGAATCACAATTTGTATGTACATTATAATCAAAGATGTTGAAAAAACTCGTATACCTGGATGTTGATGTAATCTTCTGTATCATCAATATATTCACGCAGCTGCGAAATTTTTATGTTCAGTAGTTAATCAGCTCTTTGCACATTAAAAATCACAAATAGTATTAACCAAAAAGAGGGAAAACGTAATGGAATTATGAAATTAATATCACTCACACTTGTTAACTTGTTTAACGTTCCATTAGTCTGCATGAAGTAGGCCTGGAACACATCCAAAAAACCTATCAAGTCTTAAAGTTTTTTTGAGCAAATCCTAATAAAAGATGCAAAATGAGTATGAAGCTTGTAAGGGAACCTCTAGAAGCATCTCAAGCTCCTCAACGTCATTTTCATCTCCATGAACGGTCATCACACTTGCCCTGCTGGCTCTAGATATCTTTGAACCTATAGTAGGCGAGCGAAGAAACCAGCTAGCAGCACCTGAGTCACGTACTGGTGAAGCCGAAGATAACTTTCTTGATAAATATAGATCCGCCATATCATCATCATCGTCTAAAAGTCGTTCAAGTTCATCCCTAACCTGCAATAACCCATAATCAGTGACCCATTAGTTTCAGTTAATATGGATATACCATAACTACTCTTCTAATGACTAATATGGATGGGGTAAATCAAAATGAAAATGTTGCAATTCTAAAGGAAAAATGTAAGACAATTTAGTAAGTAAAGCCCCATGCATCAAGGACAACAGTTTATCAAGTCTCCCTAAACCAACTCAAATGTTAAATGGAAGTTATAAGTTTCCTAAAACGATAATTAGGTATACATACAGAAAACAAGCATTATGTATACCTTTTGAACACGAGCAGTCAACCTTGTCATTGCGCTTTTCAGTTTACGAACGCGATCCAAGTTACGATTTAGACATATAACTAACGATTGATTGTTCTAAATTATACAAGTAATTTGACTACAAAATATAGAAAAGCTTATTTTAGTTTGCGATCTTACGAAATCATAAAAAAACCCGAAAAAGCAACAAAATTTTACCTTGAATCCGACATGATTATCGGTCTTATTGCTTAATTGAAGCGATGAAGAGATCTGTTTATTCAATTCAACTAATTTTCATCGAACAAAAACAATCATGATTTAGATTTCAACAATTTCAACAAAACAAAATGAAGATTTATGAATTGTATGATGCGATGGGATTGACTTACATGGGAATTTGAGGTCAACAGGATCAACGCTGACGAGTTCTCCCGTACTCATTTATGCAATCGAGGAGGTAGAAATTGAAATTGGAATCTGAGTTCTTCATCAAAGAAGAAACATAATCGATTAAACCAAAAATCGATCAGAGCAAAAATTGATTAGACCAAAATCGATCAGACCAAAATCCAACAGAAACCAAAATCTTTTAAACCAAAAAAATAAATCTAACCTGAGAAGAAACCTGATGGTGGGGCGTAGGTTAGCCTCTCGAACCAGTTGGAAGGAGAGGTCGTGTGACATGTTTATGAAGATGAAACCATAAAGAACCATGAGGGAAATCAACCACCGATTTGGAAGGATGAACCATCCGTCGATATAGTCATACAGGCAATGAACCAGGTGAAACACTCTGAAAACGGAGTCAATTTAAACCTTGAAATTTCCACCAGTTATGATCAAAACTTTCAAACTTATATAACCTGAGGATCAAATATAGGGTTTTTATATACAACTGACATTACTTAAATAACTTATTAATCTAATCACCTCATAAAACATCAGATTAATCGTGTTATCTAAACAACTGTCCCAAAAACATCAAAAATCTCTAGATTCCTCCGGTATCTCTAAGTCTGAATCTTTCCAAAAGTTCTCGTCTCTCATTCCCGCTATTTCCCGGAGCTTGTACCTGGTAAGAAGATTTAGCTTAAAACATTAGGCTTTCGCCTAGTGAGGATACTCAATTCAAAATAAAATTTAATAATTAAAACATGAACAGATAACTCAAACCTGTTCTCGCCCATCTTACCGTACGACAACTCCTTTTCAAAACGGGGAATCTACCCCACTCCCAATTTCCAACGACTAACTCATTTAATCGTAACAACAAAATAAGAGTTAACTCTGAATCATTCCAGATTCATAATCAATATTCACACACAAGAAATTACAAGTCAAAACTTGTCTATTTCTTAATCAGGAAGTAGAGATTACAAATTACTTTATGCCTATCTCTAATCTTCCTCTCATCACTGGGAAATCTCCGATCTTCCCAAATCGAAATGGGAATCATTAAGCAAAATCTGCTTGTTCCACATTCCACCTCAGAATCAATGGTCCCCATGGGATTATAATATCGCGATACTCAAATCGAGACTCATGATTCAAGGTACACCCAATTACTAAAATTACACCCCTTTGGTCTATGGCGAGTAATCGGTTCCCATCATACCGTACCCAAGTGCCCTCCTCGATGACCGGATGCCTATTTTAGTAAAAGCACATAATCACATAATACAATATAGGTAATAATCGATACTACTATATGCATCCAGCATATAGTATATCATTTTCCGAACATATTCTATATATAAAATAAAGAATATTAATAACTCCTCATCTCAATATCTCTTTACTATCCCTTCTCTTTAACTTAGCACAAAAGTTAATATTTCAATTATTAATCTACATTTTGTACTCATAAGTAGATCTTAATAATTTACCTCAATGAAGCTTTAAATCATAATCAGAATTCCTAATCATATCCCAGATTGCATATAGCAATTTATCATGCTTGACATACAAGAATAATGATGAATACTGGTTTATCAACTTCAATCTCTTAACTATCCCCTCTTTGCAACTTAGCTCGAGAGTTAATATATATCATTTGTTAATCTACATTTTTGGACTCATAGAGGGATCTTTATGATTTATCTCGATAAAGCTTCAATTCTTATTTAGAGTTAATAATCATATAACATATTGCATATAGCAATTAATCATACTCATTATAAGGAATATTCATAATTCCGGTTCATTAACTTCTTAGATAACTCATCTTAGAAATTTAGCATGAGATCAACATAACACAACTTTTAATCGCCCTCTTGGCTTATCTCTAATTTAATCAAGTCCATATAAAACATATTCATGCATACATATAAAACATCTAATTCAATATTAATTACTGAATTTTAAAGAGAGTTGAATAAACTCACCTGATATGAAATCACACTTCCTTTAATCCTTTTTAAACTCGAAGGGACTCCTTTCTTCACTACCACAGCTTACTGTATTATTCAATTTACATATACTGGTATTAATTTTCAAAACAGAACCCTCTACAACTGAGAATTCTTAATTTCTAAAAAATTATATCTCAAGTCGCAGTGAACTGAAGTCGCAGTCGCCTATTGCGATTTCAATTCCAAATCGCAACCAACAGTTGCGATCTCAACTCCAAATCGCAACTCACCATTGCGATTCCACCCCAAGTCGCAGTCCACTGTTGCGACTACAGTACCAAGTCGCAATCCACCATTGCGATTCCACTCCAAATCGCAACCAACAGTTGCGACTCCAAAGCCAAGTCGCAATGGTCTACTGCGACTCCACTACCAAGTCGCAACTGCCCATTGCGACAATCATGAATGTCGCAACTCAAGGTTGCGACTTCGATGATCTTCATCCAAGTCTCAGTCCTCTAATTTCATTCTTAAACCCAGATTTTGTACTTTTACTCTATGCATGTTTCTGAAAATGTGCAGATACGTTTAAGGGTATAAACTACACCTACTCATGTATTCAAACTTCCCAAAACATCTATATTTCATAAAAACTCATTTCTACACTTATCTAACAATTATAAACATAAAAGTAGATTAGTTTACCTTTGTTTCTTCAAGATTAATCACAACCCAAAACTGAATTCCTTGTTTCCCTTGCTTTACTTCTTCTCAATCTTTCTATCTCTATCTCACTCTCTCTCGGTTCTCTCTTTTTCTCTAAATCGAAAAGAACACAACACACACCCACAATTAGTCTTAATTTACTAATCATGTGACACCTCCACAATAATAAGATGAGTCATAAGACTCTTACCAACTAAACCCCTAACTTTCAAGGAATTGCACAACCAACCCTCCAAATGAAAATCTATCTCAAGCAACACTTTTAAACAATTACAAACTTAACCCCAAGTTAATTTGTAATTCACAAAAATAATACAACGAAAGTTCGGGATGTTACAATACTCCCCAACTTGAAAATGATTTCGTCCTCGAAATCAAAATCAGGTAAACAAATGAGGATATCTATCCCTCATACTCTCTTCTGACTCTAAAGTTACATTAGTACCTCTATGGTGTTTCCACTGTACTTTCAACATAACTACCTCTTTACCACTACGTAGCTTTCTACCCAATCTTTTCAAAAATTACCTCTGGTTCTTCCACACCGCACTCTTTTCATCAACTCTCACATCAGTGAGTTCAATCACATCTTTCCTCTTTAGCCAAAATAGTTCCGAAGATAATATACTTGAAAGGTATTATGAACCCCTTCCAATTCTGGCGGAAGATCCAAATGACATACTTGTAACCAATCTTCTTAGAGTAGTTGTTATCATCAAATCCATATTTGACTACTTCTTAGTCTAGCATACCAATATTATTTCTCTCTTGTTTACACGGAATATCCACCACACAACTACAGTCCAAAAGGACAGTTTTTTTTTTCTAAAAACGCCAGTTGAGATCTCTAACCAAATCCTCGTAACATCGAGAACTGCATTCGATGTATTTCTTTTACATTTACAGAATACTCCAATGCTATAGTTTAACGGTTACAATATCCTCTTCACCTAAAACCAATGGGATTGAGAATAACAAGAGTCTTCCTTTCACTCCATCATCATCACAACTCACTCTCCAGATCTCAAAATACATTAACATGTACTATCTGAAATTTCCACGTACACTGTAAGCTAAACATACCCATTACTATTTAATACTTCAACAACCACGGCAGTTCATTATTACATCCTTGACTTACACGTTTCTTCGGTATAGAATGTTATCATTTCTTTACATCACTATCTCATCGTACTACCACAATACAACCAAGCACCAAAGTATCGAACATCAAAAGTGAGAACTCTATTGAACCTGCTATAAGATTACATTCTTAAGTCAAATCTTTCTATCATTAGAAGTAACTCACACAATCAAAATCACCTTGGGTAAACACCCAATACCATTTCGACATTCTGTTTCGATATTAGCCATATCACTACTCCATCTTTCAAACTACATGCCCCAACAATTTTAATGACCAAGTGGTACTTTTCGTCTGAAATCCCTGAAAAGACTTCCATCAGATGTTTCGTAGTTCTAACTTCATAATATATACTAGTTGACATAAATATCTTGGCAGTTGATACCATTACTCACTCGTACATTCTCCACACATACCCTTTCACCACAGACCAGGTTTCTCACAATCATTCATACACATATTACCCAAGTTTATTTAACTTAATATCTCCTCCCCAACTTTAATTAAACTACCACTCTTGATTTGCTAAAATATCTTGAACTTATTCTTTCATACTAACTCCTTGTGATTCCAAACCAAAACCAAACACGGTACAATCCTTCACAAATCAACATTTTCCATATCTCACTTCATTTGTGCCTAATACTTTCTCCTTTGTAAATCATCCACATCGCAAGTAAACACTTATCTGAAAACAATAGTCCTTCACTGTTCTAACAATCCCACAAGGTGATCCTTCCACTTTTAAACTTCTAATTTAAACTTAACATTCATACATGATCCCAAAAAGGATAACCAATGCATTCACGTTATATAAACTTAATTTTTAATACCGATTATGCAAATTCAACCCCAAGCGTACTCCAAGCTTATCAAACTGGTTCAAAGCTCTTAAGGCTTAACTAAATCCAAAACCGAGTCATCTACTCAAAGGATTTAAAGATTATTTATCAATACCAACTCATGCAAATAAATACATCTATCTCACGTTATGCAACATACGCTCCGAGATATGAAAATCTTACGACCCCTTCATTGCTACTTTCCCAATGAAGTCAAATCATTTGCAAGTACATGCAACTCTTTTCATACTCCACAATGTATATAATCCGTCCAGGTTCATTAGTTCCAAAGATACTAAGTAAAATATCAAACAATCTTTACACCTAAGACCAACACTTAAACTGTCACCGGTTCAAATACAATGCAGTTAAGTATACAACACATCCAATACTCCATCTTGAATCATTAAACTGACAAATATTCAAAAGACTCAATCGAATATAAACCATGCCTTTAAGGCCAAAACAAACACTTGATTAAACACATGTCACTCACACGATCACGTAAACCAAAATTCCTCTTTACTCAGGATCTTAACCTTATTAATCCTTTAATTGGCCATTGATTTCAAAATAAAAGTTTATCACTCTCAAAACCTTCACATTTTCAAAATGTAACACAACAAAATTATTATACATCCACAAAATACCAAAAACATGTTTCGACCACATAACTTTCACTTAGGTTATAATTAATCAAACTCAAAATTTCTCAATTGTGTCGCACACACTAATGCTCACTTTGCGCATACCTTCTGCATAACAACATACCGGTATCGCTCACGGTTTTGCTACTACTCGTACGGGCATACGCGGAACGCATCCAGACCGCACCCAGTGACACACAAAAGGCCTCGTACACCTTACAACTCTCGCCTTCAGAGTCAAAACTTGACATCTCAATACTTCCTTAACCCTGAACCTAATTCTTCCTCCAGACACGGCCGACCCTCGGCAACTGTATTACTAATCCTCCGAACAAGGGTACAGACCCTCATTTTATTGATACTAAAGTTCACTTTCGACTCTCACCACTGTTCATCTCTCATTTGAATACATTTACCAAAACCACAACTTTCCCCCAAGGTTTATCCAACACTTCTCCACTCTTGGAGTTCATTCTTAGCTTATAGTGTAATACTCTACGATCTAGCGAGTTCATAGCCTTCATGCATGACAATATAATAAATAACTCAATCCACACTTTTCTCATTTAAATAAATAACATTCAAAACAACGTGAGCACACACGCCCCAATCATTTTCATAATTCCCATGTACTGCACAACAATCTCAAAACCGTTTGTCTATAAATTTACGTAAAACTCAATCTTTCTCAATCAAAATGTTGTTACAACAGTAATACCTTAAATGAAAATCTTTTCATACGACAAAAGTTTAAAATTTTACTAACATAGAGTAAACTAGTCGTTTCTCACACTCTTTTATTTGTTATTGTTAGATCAATACTCCTGTTGGTTATTAAACGTTTTGCTGACCAATGCCTTCTTGCTACAAGTCAACTTTTCATGTAAAGTAAGAAATATTTTTGTAACAACTCCAAAAATTTCGTTGTGCAACGTAACTGGGATTGCCCTTTTCTTCAAATACACACTTGCACACACTAATTCAAACTTGATTAAAACTGTTATTTATGCATTTGGTTTGAAATCATGAAACTTCATATAACACACACTAAAACACCATGCATAAAACTTTACTCGCAAATGAAGGCTAATCACTCAACGAGGTCAATCGTTTTACTTTCATAACTTATCATTGACACTTTACTTCCGACCTGAAATCGCCCTCTCGGCCTTATAATAATTGCTACATCTGCATTCCATGGCTCCCATACTCAACCATGTCATACTAATTCTGTATTAACCAATCATCTCATACTCTATCTCTGCACCTATCAAATCACCTATTAAAGATTGCTTTGGCGGACTTTCATGAGTCCCGCCAATTTTCAGGTTGTCCTTCAAAACCCCAATCATATACTGCTCTGTCCTTTAAAGGACCTTGGTGATGAATTCACCATCACTTTACTATAACTTATAGAGATAACCATGCGAAATGATCATGCACTTACATACATACAACAACGTACTTTACCGATCGTTAGTCACTGTAACAGTTCAGAAATAGACATGCTCGTGTAACAATGTATTCATAATAAAAGTAGCTAATTGTAATTGTGAATATATCATACAGGAGAATCCCCATTATCATTGTCATAGCACTAATTTCACGTATTTCTGTTAACTCTAAGACTATCCTGTCTTAACACTTCTACCCAGAACTCACGGATCATAACTTAACTCATCTCAGCTTAAGTCTAGGTATCTCAAATTCGTACCTAGTTCGCTTAAACTAAAGCTCTGATACCATACTGAAACACTCTGAAAACGGAGTCAATTTAAACCTTGAAATTTCCACCAGTTATGATCAAAACTTTCAAACTTATATAACCTGAGGATCAAATATAGGGTTTTTATATACAACTGACATTACTTAAATAACTTATTAATCTAATCACCTCATAAAACATCAGATTAATCGTGTTATCTAAACAACTGTCCCAAAAACATCAAAAATCTCTAGATTCCTCCGGTATCTCTAAGTCTGAATCTTTCCAAAAGTTCTCGTCTCTCATTCCCGCTATTTCCCGGAGCTTGTACCTGGTAAGAAGATTTAGCTTAAAACATTAGGCTTTCGCCTAGTGAGGATACTCAATTCAAAATAAAATTTAATAATTAAAACATGAACAGATAACTCAAACCTGTTCTCGCCCATCTTACCGTACGACAACTCCTTTTCAAAACGGGGAATCTACCCCACTCCTAATTTCCTACGACTAACTCATTTAATCGTAACAACAAAATAAGAGTTAACTCTAAATCATTCCAGATTCATAATCAATATTCACACACAAGAAATTACAAGTCAAAACTTGCCTATTTCTTAATCAGGAAGTAGAGATTACAAATTACTTTATGCCTATCTCTAATCTTCCTCTCATCACTGGGAAATCTCCGATCTTCCCAAATCGAAATGGGAATCATTAAGCAAAATCTGCTTGTTCCACATTCCACCCCAGAATCAATGGTCCCCATGGGATTATAATATCGCGATACTCAAATCGAGACTCATGATTCAAGGTACACCCAATTACTAAAATTACACCCCTTTGGTCTATGGCGAGTAATCGGTTCCCATCATACCGTACCCAAGTGCCCTCCTCGATGACCGGATGCCTATTTTAGTAAAAGCACATAATCACATAATACAATATAGGTAATAATCGATACTACTATATGCATCCAGCATACAGTATATCATTTCTCCGAACATATTCTATATATAAAATAAAGAATATTAATAACTCCTCATCTCAATATCTCTTTACTATCCCTTCTCTTTAACTTAGCACAAAAGTTAATATTTCAATTATTAATCTACATTTTGTACTCATAAGTAGATCTTAATAATTTACCTCAATGAAGCTTTAAATCATAATCAGAATTCCTAATCATATCCCAGATTGCATATAGCAATTTATCATGCTTGGCATACAAGAATAATGATGAATACTGGTTTATCAACTTCAATCTCTTAACTATCCCCTCTTTGCAACTTAGCTCGAGAGTTAATATATATCATTTGTTAATCTACATTTTTGGACTCATAGAGGGATCTTTATGATTTATCTCGATAAAGCTTCAATTCTTATTTAGAGTTAATAATCATATAACATATTGCATATAGCAATTAATCATACTCATTATAAGGAATATTCATAATTCCGGTTCATTAACTTCTTAGATAACTCATCTTAGAAATTTAGCATGAGATCAACATAACACAACTTTTAATCGCCCTCTTGGCTTATCTCTAATTTAATCAAGTCCATATAAAACATATTCATGCATACATATAAAACATCTAATTCAATATTAATTACTGAATTTTAAAGAGAGTTGAATAAACTCACCTGATATGAAATCACACTTCCTTTAATCCTTTTTAAACTCGAAGGGACTCCTTTCTTCACTACCACAGCTTACTGTATTATTCAATTTACATATACTGGTATTAATTTTCAAAACAGAACCCTCTACAACTGAGAATTCTTAATTTCTAAAAAATTATATCTCAAGTCGCAGTGAACTGAAGTCGCAGTCGCCTATTGCGATTTCAATTCCAAATCGCAACCAACAGTTGCGATCTCAACTCCAAATCGCAACTCACCATTGCGATTCCACCCCAAGTCGCAGTCCACTGTTGCGACTACAGTACCAAGTCGCAATCCACCATTGCGATTCCACTCCAAATCGCAACCAACAGTTGCGACTCCAAAGCCAAGTCGCAATGGTCTACTGCGACTCCACTACCAAGTCGCAACTGCCCATTGCGACAATCATGAATGTCGCAACTCAAGGTTGCGACTTCGATGATCTTCATCCAAGTCTCAGTCCTCTAATTTCATTCTTAAACCCAGATTTTGTACTTTTACTCTATGCATGTTTCTGAAAATGTGCAGATACGTTTAAGGGTATAAACTACACCTACTCATGTATTCAAACTTCCCAAAACATCTATATTTCATAAAAACTCATTTCTACACTTATCTAACAATTATAAACATAAAAGTAGATTAGTTTACCTTTGTTTCTTCAAGATTAATCACAACCCAAAACTGAATTCCTTGTTTCCCTTGCTTTACTTCTTCTCAATCTTTCTATCTCTATCTCACTCTCTCTCGGTTCTCTCTTTTTCTCTAAATCGAAAAGAACACAACACACACCCACAATTAGTCTTAATTGACTAATCATGTGACACCTCCACAATAATAAGATGAGTCATAAGACTCTTACCAACTAAACCCCTAACTTTCAAGGAATTGCACAACCAACCCTCCAAATGAAAATCTATCTCAAGCAACACTTTTAAACAATTACAAACTTAACCCCAAGTTAATTTGTAATTCACAAAAATAATACAACGAAAGTTCGGGATGTTACACCAGGCATCGTCGATACATATGAAATTTGTAGAGAAATCCCAATAGTCATCTTGGGAAGTGGGAGTCTGATTCAAAATTGAGAGTATTTCAAAGTTAGGAGTGATAAACTTGAAACAGAGAGAAATCAGGGACAACAGGGATGGAGAAGGAGAGAAATGAGTAAACGTGGAGAAGGAGACGATAGAGAGAGCATCGATTCGGTTTCTTGTTGGGTGAGAGCGAGAAAGGGAAGATGAGGCGGGGTGGAGAGAAATCAGGGAAGAGAGAGGTTGTGGGGAGGAAAGAACTGTCGAACCAGAGAGGGAGAATAGAAAATGAGAGATATTAGGGCAGTGTGTGAATCGTGGAGAAGGAGACACTGGAGTGAATCCTGAATCCTGAAAATAACCGCTTCTGAATCCTGACTGAATAACCGCTGACTGAAAAAAAACCGACACTATTCTTTTTATAAGGTAGTATAGATAAAATCTATTAAAACAAAATTTTACATTATATCTTTATTTTCTTTAATTTTAAAAAATATATTATTATCACTATTAGCTTTTTTACCATACAATTTAAAGAAATTATGAATATTTTTAAACTTACACTTTAAGGTGTGCGTTTGTTTTTTAAGAGGTGCTGAAGTCTGAAATCTGATTTTTAAGTAGTGGTGTTAAAGTCTGAAATCTAAATCAACAAGACTGTTTGTTTTTTTGTAAACTGACATACATTTGATATGTATAATTTTCTATTTTGTCCTTCAAAATGTTATCATTTCAAACTTTGAAGGTGTTATCATTCCAAAATCTTGAATTAATACTCCTAAAAGAAAAACAAAAATCTTCCCAAAATAAGTGAAAAATAAGTGATCAACTGATTTTAAGTGATAAATGGTATGAAAAAAGTTAAAAAAACAAACAGTCTGAATTAAAAAAATGTCTGATCATTAAAAACTGAAATTTTAAAAACTAACAATGCCTAAGAGTTTTTGCATTAATAATTAATATCACATGTTTAATAGTTTACTTTTAATATTTTCAATCAAATGTATTATAATATAATAATATGGGATTTAATAATAATGCGATTGAACTTGTTTGACACTTGGACCTTTATGAAATATTTTATAAACAAAACGTTAGGTAAGTGCATCACATGATGTGAAGTCAAGAAGCTTCATCGACCCTCTCTTAATTTGGGGAAATTGACTCAAATAGCCAAAGCATCAAGAAGAAATGACAAAATAGCCAAACTCTCTTCCGGTTTATAAAAATAGCCAAAGGGTCCACACTCTGACCCGACCCGGTGAGTGCGAACCACAATGGGACCACTAAAAGACAAAAAATAGCTTAAAATGGGTTGTTCGGACTCGGACCCGACCCGAACCGATGCGGACCGCAGTCGTGCCCACGTGTCAGCTGCTGAGAAACCCTAATCCACCCTGCACCGCAATTGCAAACCTGGCACCGCAATTGCGGACCAAAACCCTAGTTTTTTCCTTTTTTTCCATACGATTTTTCCAAAACCCTAGTGCGGACCATTTTTTTCCAATTGCGTGTATTTTTCGAAATTGCGAATACATTGTTAATGTTCAGTGGTTGAAGACCAAGTATAAGTTCTCACAGTATCACATCCCCTGAATTGTGTCTATATAAAATAAACAGTCTGAATGGTGAAAATGACTATTATACCCTTTGTTTTACATTGAACAAATCAAACAAATTTTACCCAAAAATGACGTTAATAACAATTTTACAGCAAAGTGTATATCCAACATGAACAAACAAATTGTAAAACAACTACTCTGTAAGACTGTAACCAAATTAAAAAATTGGAAAAGAAATAAAAAAACAATCACCATAGATAAATCTTATCAAGCAACAAGAAGTGGAGAGAGGGGGCTATTAATTAATAGTAAGCAAGCAAGCAACAAAAAGCTCCAACAGAAGCAATTCAAAGTACCCTGGGGTATTGTCGTGAACAAAGCTTCAACCCTACGACTTATTAAAAAAAACAATCAACAAAAAGCAAGCAACGCTTTCTTCAAACCTAGGATTTCTACCAACATATTGGGATGGCAATTTCCATTTATTGGAGAACATTGAAAATCGATTTCTTCAACCCTGCTCTAGTTTTACTGCCATTGAGAATATATAGGCTAGGGAGCTTTGATGGAGGCGCTTGTTATGAACGAGGGTTTTTTTTCCAGGTGTTGTGAGTATTTTAAGAGAGGGTATCTTGGTAAAAAGTTCAGCTGAATGTAAACCACATCCCTCCTCAAGCTGAGCGAATAAGTAGGTTTGTAGAAGGATCGACAAGCGTCAAAACCCTTTTTGATAACGAGATTACTAAACGTAAACTCGGAAAATTAAGAGAAAACTCTTAAAAAGAAGAATCAGCTATATGGGCTATACAGCCCATTAAGCCAATACCGAACATGCCCTAACTCCGTTAGATCTGTGTCCGTTAGATCCATCATATAGCCCTCCTGTAAGGGCCATTTTTTTATCCTTTTAGACCGGTTATTTAAGGTACAAGTTGGTTAAGAATTTTATAAAATCACAACCCCAACCCCTTGTAACACGCAACGCCAACCACCGGCCCATCTCCGGTAAACCTTTGTTAGTTCCAGATCCGTGCAACAATAATGAAATCAAACGATTAAGCAATGAAGCATACGATTTCAACTGGTCATCTCTGGTTAGCTTTCAATATTGAGAGAATTACAATGCAAGTAAAGGAAAGCAAATGAGACAACTAGCTTATTTTTCTAAGGCTAATGAACTATATATATGGCGGGCCCGTGGTTAACAAGTCCACGGCCCGTTCACTAATAAGGCTCAAATACAAGAATTACAAATTAAACCCTGAACTTTAATTCAACATGAATTGACCCTAACAACATTTCTCCCCATCTTCAACGAGACACCTCTCGTCACATCCCCATTGTAAATCTTAAAGGTTGTTTTTGTTATATGGATGTGTAAGTTTGGTTTTTGGTTGCCAAGCGAAACCTTAATTGCATCTTTTGAACTCTAGTAGTGGATTTGGAGTTATTATTGTGGTGAGTACAACTCAAATGTTCGAGTTCCAATGGGCTTTGAGTCACCATTTTTTGCAGATCAAGGAACAAGAAAAGGCAAGACACTAGGGTTTTGCGACAAGATGGAGGGCGGATAACATACATGGGCGGACCTATAGTGGTACAATAAAGGCACAAGTTTTCTTTGGTAGAGTTAGTTTGGAAGACTTTTATTTCACTTCAGATTTGGGTTCGAGTCTTGCTAGAGACATTTTTGTAGTTTTTAACTTTTAATTTCATATCTTTTATGTTTCTAAAAAACTTGCAATGATAAGACTTGAACTTGAGACATCAAGTTTGAAAAACAAAAACTAACCACCAGACCAATATTGATTTTATAAAACATATCTCTATATTTTTTCTTATAGTCAAATGGTGTCACCGTTTAAAAAAAATTACATCCGCCCCTGAGAACATAGGTATTAGAAAAGAGTGGTTTTATTGTTCTTTGATATATATATATATATATATATATATATAGAGGTGGGTTCAAACGAGAATGTAGTCTATTTAAAAGAATAAAGGGACAAATCTCAACCACTAATCGGATGCTATCAATGGCTTAAAATAATAGTGGCAATTTATGTAATTAATAAACCAAAAAATCTACTTTCCAACGGGGTCAAAAGAATTTAGGGGTAAAATTGGAAAAAAAAGAAACTTAACTGACATATGTTTATGCGGGCGAGAAACAAGGGATTTGATTATCCCTTTTAAATCATTCAAACCAATCATTTCCAAAAAAAAACTCTCAATCGTCACTTTCTTCATGTTGAAATTTTGAAGATATTTACAGAAATCACAAAGATCTCAAGAATCAACTACATAGGGTTTACATCTTGGCAAAAACCGTATCTCACTCCAAACTCATTGAAGAAGATATCAAAGAATAATCATGGATAATCAAGGTATTTTGAAGTTTTTCTACTTTGATTCTGGTTTTTCGGAGCTAAACCCTAACATTGTGTTAACAACATTTGTGTTTTTACGATAAAAGGGGCTTGAAAAAGTAGCGGACTCGCTAAGAAAGGAAAAAGTGATGGGAATTTCAGTAACACCATCGAAGACCATGTTGATCTTGATGAAGGTGAACAGTTGAGGATCATGTGCAAAATCTACCAAAATCACCATTGATGCTGGAATCAGGTATGAAGTGTTTATTATTGATAATCATGTAATATGGGTGATATTGTATTAGGAGATTTGAGGCTTCATATGATAAGTTTGCTTGAAGTATCTATTATTGAAAATCCTAATGGTATGGTTGTTTATATGATGAAATTGCATATGTGATCAACAAATACTAAAATTTATAGCATGTAAATTTTAGATAGATTTGAATTATGAATCATATTACTTAGTATCCAATGGGTTTTGTGGAATATCATTCGAGATCTTATATGATTGAACATATTACCATATGATTAAACATTCTGTTTATTTGAATCACCTATGATTATGATATAATGGATGGTTGAACATTTTTGTTTATGTAAAACATCATTTATGATTGAACATTCTGTGTATGTAAATCACCATATGATTGAACACTCTGTTTATGTTAATCACCATATATGATTGGACATTCTGTTTATGTAAATCACCACATGATTGCACAATCTGTTTATGTAGATGGCCATAAATGATTGAACATTTTGTTTATGTAAATCACCATATGATTGAACATTCTGTTTATGTAAATCACCATATGATTGAACATTCTATTTCTTAATCTTTCTTGTGTACAAATCTTCTTCCTGATCCAATTGGCAAGTCACTTCTATGTGATTGTATACAATCTAAAGACTCCAAGCTTTTGTGATAATTGATAATAGTCCATCGACTATGAATATTGATGACAAGTATGGTGAACTACTGAATGTGCTGGTAAGCAAAAACTTAACGTAAAAACTAATATATGGTTAAAACTTTGGTATTTACATCAAGCACTTCTTGAATCTGCTTCAAACTAATTTCTTGAATCGACTTCAAACGAGCCAATTGCTTCTTGAATCTGGTACAAATGATCTTTTACTGATTAATGGTTGAAATCCTTTATTCGAGATTGTTCATAGAAGTGATGTAACATCTATGATTTGTAATTATACATGGTATTTCTAGTATCATATATGATTTAGTATGGAGGAATTAAAATGTCATATATGATTTTACCCATGATGCTTGAATGTAATTTATACATGTGATCATATGTGATTAGCACATATAAGCATATGCCATTTATAGATGAGATCATATGTGATCAAGGCCATAGACAATTGAAAAATATTACATTGTTATTTATATTTGGAATCTGATAGAAATGATCAGATGTGATATGTACCTCTAATTTATACATCTTACTTACAGATGTGATCATATACGATTTGTAGCTTTGATCAATTGTGATTTATACCTATTTGATAAATACATCCATCTGGTTGTGGTAGAAACATAATTGGGCTATTGAATCATTTATGATGTTATTGTATACTCCTTCAGGTATGATTCTGGGTTTGTGAAGGAATCAACGGTCTCAACAAACTCCGTATGAAGTACTTATGGAAGATATTGCTCTCAACACACAACATTTGGAAGTCCAGAGTCATGAAACAAGCAACAAATTTCGAACGAGTGGATGAAAGGATAACAATATAGTTATACAAGCAAAATTGAAAAGCCACAACTTGGTTACGTGTTCATTGTCGATATGGTTTTTTGGGTTAAACTTCCAAGTAGAAGATAAAACCAGTTTTGTTTTTCTGTTTTTTTTTTGTCTAGGAAGCTTTGCAATTAAAATGTTTCTTAATACCTCCAAGTTTAATTAGGTATGATGAACTTGGTGGGGTTAATTGATATATGGATGAATCAATGAGAAATATATTACTTTTAATGAATATGTGTATTGGTTTGTAAGCAGGAGTAAGTTTGGTCATATGTCATCACATATGATTCAGATATATGTGATCACATATGATATAGATATGATAAGAAATAAAAGCAGTCAATGTAATCCAATATTCTTAAAATCAACTATGATAATATGATGGGTATTGTGCTTACAGTTTTTTCTAAATTCCTTTAAATATTGCACAACACAAACGAAACAAAAAACTCAACCAACACTTATGATTCTGCACTTCAACTATGTAACATATGTTGTAATCACATATGACTCTTATCCATAATCATAAGTGATTTAATGAGTAATAATTCCTAGACCAATCAACATACATATGAAATCACGTATGATTCTTATCCATAATCATATAACTTATCATTTTGCACACTTCTGTATACATAATCATAAATGATCTAGAATATTATATATCATAATCATAAGTGATTTGATGATATTATACATTATAATATTATACAACACATGCAGGTAAGCTATTGTATAGTATTATTCGCTATAATCACAAGTGATTTTGGTGATTAATAATTTGTTGACAATTCAACATGCTTATAAAATCACCAATGTTACATGGACAATATCATAAATTATCATCCTGTCCATTTAGGGTTACAAAGATAATAAAAAATAACAACCACCAAAAAAGGAACATACGAAAATCCAAACAATGATGAAATATTGATCATTCCAAATAATTAAACTTCAATGAATCCAAATAGTTCACACAAAAACAAAACATTCGAATAAACGGTAACAAAATTGCAATTGTCTAACTTAATCAACCACCTGCTAAATCCAAAAAACATTCCATCGTACTTATAGGACATGCCTTTCTTCACTTGACAATTCCGAGAATCATGGTTTGTGAATTTATTGCATCTTCTACACTTCCTCTTGTGTCGCGCATTCTACAAAGGAACATCAGGTGCAATATCTTACCTGGAAATATCTGACTTTATTGACCGAACCATTCTTCGAAGGAACATCTTTACGATAGCAATTTTGTAATTAGTTGATTACAGCCTCTCAACATCTTTACTAACCATTCTTCGAAGGAACATCAGGTGCAATATCTGACTTTATTGACCGAACCATTTGAAATTCTGGAAATATATGAATTGTATTAAAAAACTTCAATCAACCCATAATACATGAAATTTAAATATGAACATACAACAAATTACAACACACTATTGAAGACAAACTAAAATGCTTACTTATCAAGAATGTACCAAAGAACATCACATGTGATCCTATTAACAGTTATATGTATAACCATTTGAAATTTTGGAACTATATATGAATTGTATTAAAAAACTTCAATCAACCTAGAATATGTTAAATTTAAAGATGAGCATACAACAAATTACAACACACTATTGAAGACAAACTAAAATGCTTACTTATCAAGGATGTATCTAGTACAACATCATCTGTGATCCAATTAACAATCATATGGATAACAACTTTATATTCTGTAAAATATGAATTGTCTGCAACAAATGAAATCAACCCAGAAGATGTGGAAATCAAAAATTAACAAACAACAAATGAAATCACACCGGTTCGACATCTATTTCTGAAAAATGAAAACCCACTTAAATTAAATCCAACACAAAAGGTTCAACATTTATTTCTGAAAATCAAATACGTTAACGGGAAGGTGATCGACAGTATCGGAAAGGTTTATCACAAATGAACAACAACTGATACCATGGTTTAACACAAAAACATAAAAAAAATTACCTTGAACATCTTCTAATACAGTATCGGGAAGGTGCTCGACATTCATCTCTGATTTGTCTTGCTTATCACTGATGTCAACATCATTTGCCTGATCGAAACCAACAACATTCACCGAGTCGATGCTTCCCAGGTTTATAATCGGATTAATTGAATCCTTCATGGAAGTCGAACAATATGTGAATGTATGTTCCAAGCAATCGATCAATTAAATCAACAATTATCAAAAAATAAGCGTCGTCTTGTCCAGAAAATATTGAAATGCTTGAAAGCTTGAAGAAGAAGAATGCCAAACTGATTTGATCGATATCAAAAAATAAGAGTCGTCTTCTCCAGAAAATATTGAAATGCTTGAAAGCTTGAAGAAGAAGAATGCCAAACTGATTTGATCAATTTCCATAGAATATATCCCTTAATTTTAGTAGATAAATATTATCCTAAAATATTCTGGGCTGTAAATTGACCTAACTAACCTTTTAAAAAGACTAATTTAATAAATAATTAAATTATTTATTTATTAATTTTGATTGGTTAATAATTGTTCCTTTATTCCTTTAAATAGTTGTTATTCTCGTATGATCCTCCCTCTATATGTATATATATATATATATAGAGAGAGAGAGAGAGAGAGAGAGAGAGAGAGTTGGGATCATGTGAAACCAAAGAAATTTGGTATATATATATATATTTACTTTTATTAGAATTTAGAATAAATTACTGTTTTGGTCCCTAAGGTATGTCAAAAATTATGAAACTGGTCCTTTAACTTCAAAAATTACCGTTTTGGTACCTCACGTATGCAGTTTGTTACGAAATTGGTCCCTCGAGCGGACGGCCGTCTATTTCCTTTGTTAAGCTCGAGGGTAAAATGGTCTTTTTATATATTTTTATTTCTTTTAACATTTTTTAATTAATTATACAGTAAATTACAGTTTTGGTCCCTTAATTATACCTTTTTTATTTTTTTATTTTTTTCTTGAATCTTCATCTTCTCCAAGAACATGAAGAACACCATTTTTATTTCTCTTTTTCTTCTCTTTCTTTCTTTCTTCTCTTTCTTTCTTTCTTCTCTTTCTTTTTCTTTTTTATGGTGGATGGTGGAAGAAGATGCAGAAATGTAATGAGAAGGTGGTGGGTTGACGATGGTGGTCGTGGGAGGTGTGTGTATATATATATACACTGTATCTCTGTGTGTGTATATATAAAGAAAGAAACAGAAGAAAGAAGGAGAGAAGAAAGAAAGATGGTGGTGGTGGGTTGATGATGGTGGTGATGTGTGTATGTATATATATATATATATATATATATTATATGTGTGTGTATATATAAAGAAAGAAGGAGAGAAGAAAGAAATATGGTGGTGGTGGGTTGATGATGGTTTTTCTGATTTGTTTATAAAAAAATGGATCTGATTTGTTTATAAAAAAACAGATCTGATTTGCAGAGAAGAAAGAAAGAAAGAGAAGAAAAAAAGAACTAAAAATGGTGTTCTTCATGTTCTTGGAGAAGATGAAGATTCAAGAAAAAAAATAAAAATAAAAATGTTAAGGGACCAAAATTGTAATTTACTCTATAATTAATTAAAAAATGGTAAAATAAATGAAAAAGTGTAAAAAGACCATTTTACCCTCGAGCTTAACGGAGGAAATAGACGGCCGTCAGCTCGAGGGACCAATTTCGTGACAAACTGCATACGTGAGGTACCAAAACGGTAATTTTTGAAGTTAAAGGACCAGTTTCGTAATTTTTGACATACCTTAGGGACCAAAACAGTAATTTACTCTAGAATTTAAAAGGGAAAAATACTATAATGCTCGTTACTTAACATGCTTTTCTAACGAGGGCAAATTATCTAATTGTATAAAGCTGTTTGATGTCTTTTATCCTGAATTCACCGTCTTGAGATCTGATGGATCTGAATGTGTGTTCTCTGAGGCTGACTTCAAGAGTCTGAAACTGAATGATCTTCTAAGCCTTTACAACCTCCTAGCCACCCGTCCAGAAAAGAAGATTGAATATG
The DNA here is from genome assembly GCA_033807775.1 of Saussurea involucrata. Classification (NCBI taxonomy): domain Eukaryota; kingdom Viridiplantae; phylum Streptophyta; class Magnoliopsida; order Asterales; family Asteraceae; genus Saussurea; species Saussurea involucrata. The sequence continues at coordinate 11,431,995 of CM066327.1, read as the reverse complement.
ACGCTGCTTACCAGAGTGTGAAGAAGTTTATGAGAAATATTCTGAAGTTCTCATACCTTACCGATCTTCAGATGGGCTTGGAATCTCATCAAGCTCATGTGAACCTAAGAAGACCAAACAGACGACTGCCTGATATTCAAGGTATTCCCGCTTACACCGTTCTGAAAAAGCCAGAGCTTGGGGTTGTCTACATTGATACTGACTCGAAGAAGAGATTCATGAGAGTTATTGAGATCAACAAGTTATGTGAGGGTACTTTGAAGATTATTTTGGTTCATCTGGAAAGTAAGCTTCGTCTGGATGCGAGTGGAGAGGTAAAGCTCACAGAGAAAGAAAAGGATCTGATCAACCAAGTGATTGAAGCCATCAACTACCGGAAGGACTACCGTCTTGAACTGCGAAGATTCGAGATCATCTTTGGCATTCGAAAGAAGAACGTGACCCCGGTAGATGTCTAAATCTTTTGCCTCTACATTGGTACAAAGGGGGAGATTGTTAGTGCTTAATATTGATTGTACCAAGTAGAGGGACCATTTATGTAATAGGGCCATAGTTAGCCCTAGGTATATATAGTTTGCTAATTTCCTCTTTGGGAAATTAGGTCATCCATCACACACTAGCCACACACACAAGAGATTGTTCTTCATTGCATTGTGAGCTAATTGATTCATATGAATATAGAGATGGCTTCTTTTATGTTATACATTGATTGAAAACTTATTCTGGGATCACATTTTACTCACAAAAATCACACAGGGAAATTTCTGTTGGTGATTACCGAAGAATTGTCCCGGTAAAATCCGATGTTTTCAAGTAAATAAATAAACCAGGGTCTGGGTTATTTGTCATTGGTTTGAGTTTGTCACCAACAATTTACCCACCAAATTTTGTGACGAATCACCCTTTTGGCGACACCAGGAAAAATTTCGTAGGTAAAAGTCTTCCATTTAGTAGTGTTTAAATGGTTTCCGGACAATACCATGTAGCTGCTACTTTGTATTTACATGAAGTTTTTATTCATAATATTTTTAGATCATCAAACAAAGTGTACATTATGTGTAGATTTATTGCTTGATTAACATCATGTTCATCGATTTTGCAAACTCCTAAAAAATTCAGTGTTTCTTTGAAAGGACGCTTTTTAGCGTACTCAACAAAAAAAACCTCTGGTCGACCTTGATATTAATGAAACCATCTCTTATAGAATAAATGATAACTTTCTTTTCGTTCTCATCCATCTTGAAGGTTTGGGAATGTTAGCCTTGTTTCGTTCCAGTCCCAAGAAGATCTCTTTTCAAACCAAGTGTTTTTAAATATTGCAGATAAGATCAAAATCGATCAAACAATATTATGAGTATTCTGACAATTTCTTCATTTTGAAACTTCGATATTAATGGATATAGTCTTACAATTTAGAAATTAAAATAAACTTTTGTTTGGTTTGCGTTTGCGTTTCACTTTAATTTGTATATCGTCCATACCGTCAACATGCATAATGATTCTCCCTAAGTCGATCACCCTACGTGCTAGCATGTACATGGTATTTTCGTTCTTTTACCTAGTATTTATACCCCTTGTGCTCAGCACGGAAAGTGACTTAATGATGACTATTTAACAAAAGTTAGTGGAGAAAGACATTCAAAGCGAAAAACACAAAAAAGAAGTTATTTTTTTTAATTCCTAAATCTATAAAATGTAAACCACTAATAATGCAAGTTATTCATTTTTTTTAAAAGTATATGTTACATTACTCACATCACGTATTTGGTGAGGCTTCAACCTTTGTAAGGACTCCAAAAAATTTACCTTCTATGTAAAATGGATTATATCGATAACCTTGATTATGTCATTACAATAAAGTTGGATTTATAGGACGTCACTTGGCTTCTGGAAGGCTCACAGCCTCTCTTTCGAAGGAAGGCTAATTATGTGTAAGCCAGTGTTGGGAAGCCTAGGATCTGAGGAGTTAACTCTGATAATAGGAAAATAAACTGGGTGGCTTGGAGTAAAGCTCGAAACTCAAAAGATAAAAGGGGTCTGGAAGCCTCAAGACTCATAATTGCCTTAATAGGCAAATGGTGGTAGATATTCAAGAGGGAAGACGATGCTCAATGGAAAGAGGTAATATGCACGATTCACGACCAAGATGGAAGACTGGGAGCTGTTATCCCGGCCCGGTCGATTTCAAAGCAAGCACGTAGGGTGTGATCACCCAATTAAACTACACCTTATCTGCTTTTAATATTAACTTTGGTGAACTCTTTGTTTGTAATAGAAATGTTTGGAGCTAGACACCAGAAGCTAGCGGGATCTTCTCGGTGGTTGGGCTAAGAAAGTTGGTAGACAACAGTCTCCTCGGCCAAGCCTAAACAAAGACGTTATAAATAAAATTCGTTCGAGGGAAACCTAATATTCTTTTTGGAGAGCAAGGCTGAGAAAACTTCTTACTCGATGCAAATTTTCTAGTAGGGGAGTCGAGGTCCCCTCTACCTTCTGCCCTATTTGCAACATTAGTGAAGAAACCGAAAATCGTCTTATGTTCGATTGTTCTTCGGCAAAAAAACTGTGGGCTCTAAGCCTCTACTACATCAATGGTGGAACGAGATCCCTTTCATCCCCTTCTTCGTTCGAGGAGCTTAAGGGTCCAGTCTTCTCATGAAGCTGTCAAGGAGGTTCAGTTCTTTTCATTGATTTTTGCGGGTTAAAAACATAGTCAAATTGGGGAAAGATTTTAGGTAGATGTAACCCTCGTTTATGCTTTTTGGACATTTGTAATCTAGCGTCTTGCTACGTTTCGGTTTTAATAATTTTGTTTCTTGCCGTTGTTCAAAAAAAATTAAGCGTCCAAATAAACTGCTTCATAAGACTTAATTTACAGGTTCAAAAAATAAAACATTCTATCTTGATGCATTGTAATAAGTTTATAAGACGTTTTTAGACATTGTAACAAGGTTTTTTAGGAGATTTTTATTTAAAATAAAATCCGTATTAGCTATTTTATAAAACACTATTTGATATATATAGTGTCTTATAATAAAAGCAAGTGTCCTATTTAGTGCAACATTTTGTATTAAAAATGTCTTAAAAACTTGTTAAAATATCCTACAAACATTTTACAACGACTTTAAATTAAACACTTTATGTTCTGGTCCCAAAAATTAAGTCTTATAAAACAATCTATTATAACACTCTATCAATTACGTAGTTTCATAATATTTGTGTAAACGTATCGAGTCGTGTTTTCGTAAAACATTCGATCAGGGTTCACTTTGTTCTTATCATCATGCAGATCATATAACACTTGTAACTGTGGCCATGGACACTCACCTCTACACATGTATCACTTCTTGCTTCCATCTGTTCTTCATTTCATGCAATAACCTCTTACATGCCACTCCCTCCTTCACCTTCTTCCCCTATAAAACCCCACCTCACATTCTCCATTCGCCACACCATCTCATCATCTTCTTCATCAATGGCGATCAAAGCTCCTTTGCTTCTTGCTTTCTTCCTTCTCTTCGCCGGAACCCTAGCTCGCCAACAGCAGCACCAGCAACAGCAGCAAAACCAGTGCCAGATCAACAGGATCAATGCTCTCGAGCCTTACGATAGTATCCAAGCTGAAGCTGGTGTGACCGAGTTCTGGGAATCCGACAACCAGCAGTTCCAGTGTGCCGGTGTTGAGTTTATCCGACACCGGATTCAACCCGGTGGTCTTCTCTTGCCGTCCTACGTCAACACCCCACTCTTGTCGTTCACCGAACAAGGTTGGACTTATTAGTTTCTTTCGTAACTTTCACTATAATAAAATTGGGTTTTTAGGACATCAATAATTTTTAAACGAACTAATAGACAGTTTCAAAAGAATTCATTTGTAGGATCAAAAGGCATTTTAGTAAGTTTATGGAACGCTTTCGGATGTCTCAACAACTTTCTTATAATATTTTTAACAAAAAGTGTCGTATTAACTATTTTATAAGGCGCTTGTTTTATACTACATTTTTTCAAATAGTTTCTTATAAAATAGCTGGTAAGAATTTTTTATAATTTTTTTCATAGAAGACTTCTTACGATGCTTAAAAACGTCGTATAAACTTCTTACAACGCGTTTAGATAAGACGCTTTATTTTTCTGGTTCTAAAAATTAATTCTTATAAAGTGGGCTATTAAATTGCATAGCAAATTTTGGTGTCATGTAAACCCAATTTTTGTTGTAATGTTCGAATTCTTGAAAAAGATTCAATGGATTGATGGGTTTTAATTTGTTGATCTTGATTTCTAGGTAGGGGAGTTCAAGGAGTTGTGTTGTCGGGATGTCCGGAAACCTATGAATCTTCCTCCGAACAACAGTTTTCCGATCCCAACAAACGAAGAGGACAGAGGGTCCAGGATCGTCATCAAAAGGTTCAGAACTTGAACCAGGGTGACGTTGCCGCCATTCCTGCCGGAGCTGCTCACTGGATTTACAACGACGGCAATGAAGAACTTGTTGTAGTTGTCTTCTTCGACACCCAAAACAATGCTAACCAGCTCGATGAGAACCATAGGGTACAGTTCCATACATACACTAATCAGTAATTAATTATAATTAACTTAATAATGGACAAATTTGGGACTAAAAGATTCGATCTTAAATAATGTTTCAGAGATTCTTCCTCGCCGGAAATCCTCAAGCTCAAAGCCAACAAGGTCAATGGCAACCAGGCCAGCAGCCCAGCCGCCAACAGCAACCAGGCCAGCACCAGCAGCCCGGCCGCCAACAGGAGCAGCCTTACGGCAATGCAGGCAACATCTTTAATGGTTTCGACGTCGAGTTCTTAGCAGAAGCATTCAACGTAGACAGGGAGACTGCCGAGAAGCTTCAAGGACAAAGAGACCAGAGGGGTCACATCGTTAGAGTCGAACAACAACTCCAGATGATCCGCCCACCACAAAGCAGACAAGAGGAACAACAAGAACAACGTGGACGCGGCAACGGTTTGGATGAGACCATTTGCAGTTTAAAGCTAAAGGAGAACATCGACAACCCTTCCCATGTTGATTTCACCAACCCACAAGCCGGCCGGATTTCAAACCTCAACAACTACAAATTCCCCATCCTCCGCCAACTCGAACTCAGCGTCGCGAGAGGCGAACTCTACCCCAATGCAATTCAGTCACCACAATGGATGTTAAACGCCCACAACCTCATCTACGTGACTCACGGCAGCCTGAGGGTACAAATCGTGAACAACGAGGGAGAATCGGTGTTCAACGACGAGCTCCGAAAGGGACAAGTTGTGGTGATCCCACAGAACTTTGCATCGATCAAGAGGGCGAGTCAAGAAGGAGCGAGATGGGTGTCATTTAGGACTAACGACAACGCCATCACTGAAAACCTCTCGGGTCGTGTGTCGGTGCTGAGAAGCTTGCCGGTGGATGTGGTTGCCAACGCGTACCAAGTGTCTCAGGAAGATGCTCAGAAGATCAAGTACAACCAGCGCCAAACCGCTTTGTTTTCCCCAAGCTCTTCACAAGGCCAAGGCTGGTGGTCATCGGCTTAAAGGGAATCTGTTTAAGGTTTCAAGAATAAAATGTAACGTGACAAAGAGATCGAGTTGTACAATATGCAAACAAGAGTAACTAATAAGAGCTTTAAAATTTAGTTTATTCCAAAATTGATCGTTTTCATTATTTTGGAATAATGAAAATCAAAGGTGTCTAATATTCTTGCCGCTAACAAAAGATTTAACCTAGGATCTTGGGAATCATCATCGAGAGTTGGGTTTACGCGAGACCATCATGTTTTCGTGAGACTCGTAAGATCACAAAATAATACCGAAACTTCATATTAAACATTGTGAATATTCAATGTTGTTTACATAGTCTCACGGATCTCACGAAAACATTATAAACATTCAGGTCTCACATTATTGTAAACCCAACCTTTTACTTTTATACTTCTCTCTTATTTTCCGATGGTAATGTGTTTATTTGAGAATCTGAACATTTTGGTCTCACCGCGGGTTCGCCGGAAGACCTTTGAGCAATAAATTTGAGACCCCGAGGAGAGAAAATGTCTGTTGATCTGCTGGTGTTAGTACACAAATGTATCCAAGATTTAGGGCTAATTGTAATTAGTCAATATTAGTCAAAGTCAAAATAGGTATATTGTGTTGGTCAAAGTTATATAAACCCAAATGTTAGGGTTTCTAGAGGAGAGAGTGTGTGTGTGTAAATGAGAGAGAATTAGGTTTCCATTCCAATCTTATTGATTCTCCTCTCAATCAAGTGGTTTTATTGTTTATCATTGTTACTTGAATCACTCTCAATTGGTATCAGAGCCAAGCAGGTGGATTTGTGCATCATTCAGAGATTTTTATCAATTTTTGAAGAAATCGAAGAGTTTTTGGTTTTTGAGATTTCATTGGAAAAAAAAAATTCAAAAAGAATTTGGAAATTATTTGTGTTTTGGATTGATTTCTTCTCATAAACTTGTTTTCAATCATGTTATGGATCATAAAAGCATTTTTGATTTGATTTTAAACAGAAGTTTTCATAGTTTCAAAAGTTTTTGAAATCAACGATGTTCATCGAAAGGATTTAAAATGATGATGATTTGTTTGTGTTATTTGATTGCTTATAACATCACAGATCGACATCTCTACTGATTATGAATACAATCTAGTTTCCAGATTCAAAAAAAAACATATCAGGTCAGTTGGTTTTGACATGTTCTCGGTCGACATTTTTAATGTTCTTCGAAAGTATTCAAGAAGATGGTGATAGATCTGGATTTGTGTGTTAGTTGGAACGTTTTCACAGATCTGTTTTGTTGGTATTATTGAGCATACTAAAGTTTTTCAGAATTGAAATAGATGCAAAAATCAGCAAGCCACACAATCTGAAAATCAACAGATCTGGGTTTCATTTTTTTTAAGTTCATCGAAAGCTATTAGTGACCGATTTCAGAGTTTATTGGTGTTTTAATCCATTTTGGTTTCACAGATCTTCTCGTTTTCTGTTTTGGATCAGTTTGCAACATTCATATCTGAAAAACGGCAAGAAATCAACGAGATATATGAGTTGAAAGAGTTCGCCGGAAACTGGGTAACCTTCGCCGGAAAAACGGTTTCTGTTGCCGGAGTTCATAACTATCGCAACCCATAACTATCGCAACCCGAAAAAAACTATCGCAACTCATATCGCAAACCTCAATTGCGATCGGAGCCAGGAATATTTCCAATGGTGGCCCTCTTCAAAACCAAATTTCTATAACTATAATCAATTACCAAACACCAAATTTCTATAATTGAAAGTTTGAAACCCTAGGCTAGAAAAGTAGAAATTAGAAACTCACAGCAACAACCATATGATTCAGATTGATTTCGAGAACAAAATCCATTAAGCCAAGTGAAAATCGAAGACTGGGAAGCGATTTGTTGAAGTCGATTTGTCGAAGTCGATGCCGAACAGAAGCGATGTCGAACAGAAGCCAGAAGCGAACAGAAGCCGTGATTTTAATTTTTTTCCTATCTGATATTCTGATTCGTATATGGACTGTCATAAGGGTGGGCCGCTGATTAAGATTTAAGAAGAAGCAGATCTGCAGATGGGCTGGTGTTATAGTTGTGTATTTTGGGCTTAAAAAAATTAACAAATTTTTTTAGAATGTCATGAGGGTGGGCATGTGCTAATGCTGGGCCAGGCCCAGCTCCGTCCCTGGTCGCAACCCACAGGAAAAATTCGTTTTCGCCGGAGAAATGGTTTTGGTTGCATGTTCTTGTTTTTTTCGTGCAAGTTGATTCTGTTGTGATCTTAAAGTGGAAAGAAACCGAAAGAAAGCAATTTAGACGTGAGATTATAACAAAATCAGAAGCCAAAGAATCCCCATCGTCGATGATGATGGTGATGGTGATGAACAGTACTAACGGTCCGTTAGTACTCCGTTAATTCTGTTACAATTTTGGTCCTTTTGACGTTAGTTTCGTTAGTTTTCCGTTTATTTTGTTAATTTTTATTTCTTTTGTCCTTATTCTTCATTATTTTTCATTTTTCGTCGATTTTATCAGTTTTTGCCTGCATTTAACCATAACTGATATAATTTTCTCATGTTTTGCAGGTTTATCGATTTAAAGTCTAGTTTTCCGCATTAATTTTTCGGAATTATTTTTTGGAGACAAATTTACAATTTGTTTTTCAAATTTTATTTTTGAAATAATTTTCTGACTTTAATCGATTTTTTCTCTGATCGTTCAAGCGCACAAATTCTACTTCTCACGAAGTATCTGTTAACGATCCGACATTTTAAATTTTCAGGTAACGATGGTTGATTATCTCATAGTAGATAGGGGTGTACGCGGGTTGGGTTAGGCGGTTTTTAACGTTTTTACAACCCAACCCAATTATGGCGGTTTGAAAATTCTCAACCCAACCCAACCCATTCAAAAGTGTAACCCAACCCAACTCAACCCTTGCGGGTTGGGTTGGGTTGGGTTGGCGGGTTAGAAATATAAATAAATTTGATGAATGAAATACGATAAATAATACTAAAAATATACTCGAGAAAGTTATTAATTAGTACAATCATCCAAATAGATATAAATATTATATATATATATCATGGTTCTAAATAAATCGTTATGACCTCGTTCCGGCATATTATGGCATCAAGGCGTAGGTTTGTCGTCACGTTAACCCTTATGGCTCCACTCTAAGGGTTGACTTGTTTTGTAACGCGTTATGACACGTTATGGTGCGTTACGATGTGTTGACGCATTATTTTGTAAGATGTAAGATTGTTTTTAGTATATAACTTGAAGAATAAAAGATAATTGTTCACGGAACGTAAGACTTAAATACTCATAATAAGGAAACCTAAAAATCCTAAATTGGTAAGTAATTACTCTCATTCCCATACACGAAGAGTCGGACGCGAACAATGAGAATTAAAGATAGTAGTAAGTAGAGATTCAAGATTTACTCTCGCTTTTGCACTCTCGATATCATTTTCTGTAAGCTCTATATATTTGATATCATTTTTTTATTGTTTTATTACTTTACATAATTTATCTTGTTCTACGGTTATATTTAGTACATAACACACAATGTGTGTATATGTGTGTGTATATATATGCCGTTGTAACTCGTAAGACTTGACCTCGTCTCCACGCCTCACGTCATTTAAACATTTATATATATATATATATATATATAATTTATCGAAATAATATATATTAGCGACGGGTTGGCGGTTTGGGTTGGGTTGAGTTATGCTAACCCAATTTCAACCCTCCTAATTAGCGGTTTGGCGGGTTGGCGGTTTAGTGGGTTGGCGGTTTGGGTTTAATCGGGTTGTTAGCGGGTTGGGTTGGGCGGTTTTCGCGGGTTGACGGTTTTCTGTACACCCCTAATAGTAGACTATCCAAAGTTGATGCATCCTTATTTTAATGACGATGACACATATTGTTTTCGTAATAAAATGCCTAGATCTACTAAAGATAAAATTGATGCTTTGGTAATCAAGGTTAGAAAATATGATCTAAAATCAAGAGATATTGATGATACGAGAAAGTGGCTTACATATCAACGTGATAAGGATCAAAAGGAAAGAAAAGAGTCAGAAGATTTGCTGAAAGAAGAGATCTGTACGTTACAGAAAACTAATCAAGATCTCCAACAACAACTTTCTGATCTGAAATCACAAGTTGATAAGAAGGCATGTGATTGTGAATCTAAAGCCAGTATGGTGATTTCTTTAGAGGAAAAGAATACCGAGCTAACAAAGAAAATATCTGATTTTGAACAAGTGATGAGAAAGGAAAGCAAAGATATTCAAAAAGAAAGAACATTTTTTGAAAAAGAAAAGGCAAGCTTTGGAAAGAAATTTTCTGAGTTTTCCAAGAAATGTTTTGAAGAAAAGAAAAGTATTGAACTTAAATGCATAAAACTTTCAAAACAAAACTCTGATTTTGAAAAAGTTTTATTTCTCGAAAAGGAAAAGTTTGAGAAGGAAAGGGTGGATTTTAATGCTAAAAGAAAATCCTTTGAGGCAAAGATTGTTGAGCTTTCACTAAAAAATATCTAATATGGAGAAAGAATTAGACATCGAAAGAAAAGAACTTGAAATGAAGAAAGTTGACGATTTTCAAGCAAAAAGTGTGAAAGATGTCTATTCAGATGAAAGAAAGATGTTTCAGGCTGAAATCTCAAAACTCACAAGGAGATTTACATAAATCGTCCCTGTGGTATGGTCATATTTTGGATATGGTCTCAAAAACGCATTAATTACACTGAGTGTCCCTGTGGTTCGACTAAGCGCACGCAGAGGGTCCCCCCCCCTCTAACGGAATCTGTTAACCCAGTTAACTCAAGGGGTATTTTGGTCTTTCTACACCTGTTTTTGTCTTTTTCCTAATAAAAAAATTAAAAAAACAAATTAAAGAAATGGACCTCACCCCTACAACCCTCAAACAACCCCCCTACACCCACCCACCCACCCTTCTTCCTCATGTACTGAAAACACCATCGAAACCCATCTCAATTTCAGCCTCCCTCAAGAACTACAAGTTATCTCTCTCTCTCTCTCTCTCTCTCTCTCTCTCTCTCCGGAGCATGCCATGTGGGTTAAGTATAAGGTGGTAGCTAGGGGTGGTTCACCGGAGAAGTAGAACGGCGGAGGAGGTGATGGCCGGTGGTTGCAGGTGGGTCTAGTGGGATAGGTCTGAAGTTTCACGAAGATGGAGTTGGTTCTTAAGGGTGAGGGTTTCACCACCGGAACAACTTGCCGCCCAACAACCACCATAACTCCAATCAACAACGACCTTCCCTTTGATCTAACTTATATCAACAGCAACCCCAATCGCTGCAACCTGCTGCCCAACTGGATGGTTCTTCTTCTTCATCACCATAACTACTAGCAACAACAACACCAATCGCTGCAACCTTCTGTTTGATCTAATTTCTAGCTACGAATGGTTCACCGGAGAAGTAGTACGGCGTTTTGTCATTCCTTGATCACAATGATCGTGTCCATCACTTGCCCTCTCCCATGCTCCTGAATCGTTTTTTGCAGAAAAGTCTCGCTTTGTCCGGTGGAGATCAGCGTATCTATCATCGCTTTGTCAGGATTTTCACCGGTGACGGGGTAGAACTGTCGCTGGACGGTTTCACGGTGAAGGAGATCATCGAATCAGATAGGCCGTTAACTACAGAGGACCGAGTGCGATCCAGGGATTCTAGAAAGGAAGAAGAAAGTGGGGTGGGGACCGATTGTATGGGAAATACTTCACAGAATTCTGGATGACCATCCTGTATTGCTGAATAGAGCACCTACTCTGCATAGATTAGGCATACAGGCATTCCTACCCGTTTTAGTGGAAAGGCGTGCTATTTGTTTACATCCATTAGTTTGTAAGGGCTTCAATGCAGACTTTGACGGGGTAGGGGTGTTTTTATTAATTAATTTATTTTTTTTTAATTTTTTATTAGGAAAAAGACAAAAACAGGTGTAGAAAGACCAAAATACCCCTTGAGTTAACTGGGTTAACAGATTTCGTTAGAGGGAGGAACCCTCTACGTGCGGTTAGTCGAACCACAGAGACGCTCAGTGTAATTAATGCGTTTTAGGGACCATATCCAAAATATGACCATAACACAGGGACCATTCATGTAATTTACTCTTGTATAAATTTGAAACCATAGGGACGCTCCTTGTAATTAATTATACCATTTGAGAGACCCAGTTCAAATTATGGATTTGGTCTATATGGTATGCAGATTTTTACGAAAATGGTCCTTACCTTAATCTATTATGGATTTGGTCTTGATTTTGATTGTATTTTATTTAATTACATTTACTAATTTCTTTAACAAATTTCCAAGAAAAATTAAAAAGTGAGTTGGTTCGAATCCGGTTTGATATAATTGGGAAATTGCCTCAAATAGTCATTTCATATCCCTTGTGTATCCAAATAACCACTTTACTAACTCTATTCCACAAATGGGAAAAGTCCAATAAAACCCAATGGACTTTAGTATTATGAATGATTAAGTCCCTGGACAATTTTTTGGAACAAATAAACCATTGCACTTTTCATAACCTGTTAAATAAACCATTGGACTTTCTAAAACATGTTACATACATCCTTATGACTTATAAAATTGGTTAATGTGTTAAAAATAATTGAAAAAATATGAAAAAACCAAACAAACTTATATACTTTAAACTATTAAGTCCTTATACATTTTTTCAACGGAAAAAAAATACAATTTATAAAACGAAACGAATATACCATTTTTCATTACTCTTCCCAAAACATATAAAAGTTGTATCCAAAGCATAAATAGATGTACATAAAAGTTAGACATCATTTACCAAAAATTGAACCAAAATATACCAAGAGTTGCACAATTTTAAACAATTGTAAGTATTATTTTTAATACTTACACATTATACCCTATAATTACAGATTAATCTTATATTAATAAATAAATGACCTTAAATGATATAAAGTGTAAGTATTACAAATAATTCGTACCTATTTATGATATAAGATTAAATAAAAATATCCAATATTAGGCTCATTTGAACGTATCGACGAGACAGTTATAATGATGTGACTTGTAAAAAACGTATTTTTTAATATATAAAATGTGAAGTGTAATGTTTTTCTAAAAAAAATGTTTTCTAATTCATTTCTTTTTATAGCCAAAAACAATTCTTAGACAGGGAAAAAAATATTTGAACAACTTTTTGGAACAAATAAGTCTTTAGACATTCTAAAATTTGTTAAATAAACCATTGGACTTTTGGAAACCTGTTAAATACATCCTTAAAATTGTTTTAAGGATGTATTTAACAGGTTTCCAAAAGTCCAATGGTTTATTTAACAATTTTTAAAATGTTTAAGGGCTTTTTTGTTCCAAAAAATTGTCTAAGGACTTAATCACTCCAAACACTAAAATCCATTGGGTTTTTTTAGACTTTTTCCTTCCCCAAATACCCAAAACTTACGCAGACAAAGTTACGCAGAGAAAACTCTCTGCGTAATTTTATTTTTCCTCCCAAAAAATTAAAAAAAAATGATTTTTAAAAAAGTTTACGCAGAGAAAACTCTATGCGTAAGTTTTTCCATCCCACGTGTCTGCGTAAAGTCCACATGTGCACCACGTGTACTCCACGTTGGAAAAAAAAAGTTTACGCGGAGTGTTCAAAAACTTACGTAGAGAGAAGTCTCTGCGTAAGTTTTAATTATTTATTTTTTCTGATTTTTAGTAAGAAGGGAATCAAATTCTAATTTTGCAATGATTTGACATAAAGAAAAGCTGAAGGAATAAATAAAATTTTGCAGTCGATTTGATTTTTAGAAATAAATAAATATTTTTTTAAAAAAATTTCAATAAATCTTTGTACAATTTAAAAACAATAAACATATAATAAACCTAACAAATTATGGAAGTTTTTATAAAAATTAGAATTTGATTCTCTTCTTACTAAAAATCAGGAAAAAAATAAAAATTAAAACTTACGCAAAGACTTCTCTTTGCGTAAGTTTTTGAACTCTCCGCGTAAACTTTTTTTCCAACGTGGTGTACATGTGGACTTTACGCAGACACGTGAGATGAAAAAACTTACGCATAGAGTTTTCTCTGCGTAAACTTTTTTAAAAATCATTTTTTTTTATTTTTTGGGAGGAAAAATAAAGTTATGCAGAGAGTTTTCCCTGCGTAACTTTGTTACGTAAGTTTTGGGTATTTGTGGAATATGGTTAGTAAAGTGGTTATTTGGAGACACGGGGGTATGGAATGGCTATTTGAGGCAATTCCCAGATATAACTTCTTATTCCATTCAAGATTTTTTGGGTCCTGAATAACGGTTTCGACCAATTAAGGACCGGTGGTTTGTTTTGGTTCAACCTTCGGTCTACTCTTCTTACCCATTTTCGTCATATGAAAGTAACTACTACCCAACATTTTCATCGGCCTAATCGGTCCAATTAATCACTAACACGTAAACAGTCAGATAAATTTTCATCGGTCCAATTAATCAATAACTACTACCCAACATTTTCATCGGCCTAATCAGTCAGATAAATTTTAGACATTGAGCTCAATAAATCAATAACACGTAAACATATTCAAATATTAGACCTGGTATTTTTCGAGACAATTTATTATAACTGATCAAACCGAACCTTAGATTGATTGAGGAAGGGGATGAGAATGATTTGATGTTAGATTGGTGGGTATAAAAACAAAAGAGAAGCCTTCCATACCACAAAATAAATACACCAGATTCTCAACATAGAACATTACTACATATTTTTAATACAGCTGCTTATTCAAATAACGTTACTACTTACTACAACAAGCACAAACGGCTGCTTCGATAAGCATGAAAGACCGCTTATTATTGCAAGATCGATGGATCTTGCAAGTTGAATTAAACTTCAACTTTGTAAGCACACAAACCCTAATGAAATTAACGATAATAACCTCACATATACCATTACGCTTTACCAAACCTTTTCCTGAAAAACGCAAGCAGGTTTTCTCTTGGAGGTAGTATTTCCTTAACGACTTGGCAGTTGACGAAGTCATCAGCCCATTCGGATAATTTTGGAAACTTATCTTTTGTGACCAATTTTATTTCAGTTACTTCTTCGATTACTCCAAGCCAATACGCTATGAAATCAGCGGTGATATCAACCAGGTTAATGTTGTCACCTCCGAAGAACTTGGTACCTTTGACTGCGAGTTCGTTTTCTAGGATTTGAAGCTGCTCACAAGCTTCTGCAATGGCCTGCTCATCTCCATTGGTGCTATAAACCTTGAATATTGCAGGAATACACTGAACAAAAAAACATATATATGATGAAAATCAGTTCTGGTTATTTTGCTAAACAAATTACTTCCAGCCCAAAAATTAAGGACTTAGCCAGGATGTCATTAATGCTAAACTAATAAGCTCATAAAGGAAAATCAACTCTGCCTAACTAAATGTATGTTTATGGCATATACTCCTTTTATTTCCACAAATAGAACACTAATATTTAGACTTGCAACACAAACACACATATATATATACACACATGAAGAACAGAATATAGGATTTTGTAAGGAGTAATAATATTAGAGGTGTGTATCGGACGGGTCAGGCGGATTCGAATGGGCAAAACAAAAATTCGGTAGGATTTTGGATATGGAAACCAAGGGCTTAAAACTTTAAATAGCAAGGGATGATGCTAAACAAACCCCATATAGGTTAAATAAACGAGCCCAATCAATTCCTTTCTCACATATGTTGTCACATTTTCAAAGCATTAATGTGACCCAAAATTGGATTAGAAACTATTTAAAGATGATATGGTAGGAGTAGGTGAACCATTAAAGAGTTTGAACATAGGAAGTCAAAGATGCTAATTGAACCATGGTGAATGATTAAGAATGCAAGGTCCCCACATCTTTGCAATCTGAGTACTGTAAATGCATAATTATTGATTTGTGAATAGTTAAATACTACTCGATTGTCATTTCATAAAATCAAAAGAAGGTTGTGGCTGGAAATAGTTAAAAATAGAATCAATCCTTTATGTTGTACCTTGTCGAACATTATAGTCTCCTTTGCTCGCTAAAAATTAACGTAGTTAAGCACGAATCCCTCTTTCAAATTGCGTAAACGAAATGAAATCGTGTGTAAATCATCGATTAAGGGGTGTTTGAGATTGCTTATTTAACACAACTTATGTTTTTGTTTTTTTTTTGTAAAAGTGTCAACTTATATGGTGTCAAATCAGAGTTATATAAAAAGTGTTTGGATTAGCTTACAACGGTAACACAATGTAATAAGCTGAAAAGATGCTTTTAGGAGGTGTTTGGGATTACTTATACATGTAAAATGATAAAAAAAAACGGAAAAGTTGTTTCAGATAAATTAATAAGTCAAGAGGGAGTACTTATCAAAAACTTATTATCACCGTTGTCAAAAGCGGTATAAGCATCTATTTTTTTGCATCTAAACACTAAAGGGTGTTTGGGATTGCTTATTTAAATGACTTATTTGGTTATTTCATTTTGGAACCGCAGATAAGTTATTTCAAGTGTTTGGTTTGGAAAAAGGGAAACTGCACATATAAGTTGTTTTTAATAAAATTAATAGATACCGACTTATCAACTTATTTGAAACAACTTGCGACTTTTTTAATTATTTTACATGTATAAGCAATTCTAAAAACCCCATAAATAACAACTTATTAGCTTATTACGTTTTGGTACAACAATAAGTTAATCTAAACACTTTTTATAAAACTTCTTTTTGTCGATGCATAAGTTGATAAACACTTTAAAAAAACACAAGTTGTTTTAAAAAAACAATCCATAACACCCCTTAAAAACTCCTATTATCCATGAAGAAGTGAATAGACACTTTAATTAAGCAATCTCAATCAACCCTAACAATTCTATTGCATAACCAAATATAAAAACCAGTATCATCAATCAGGATTAGAAGAAAACGAACGAAATGATCAATACCTTATCATCAACGAATTTCGCCCAAAATCGAGCAACAGCCTTCTCATAAGGATCCTGTGGCAAAATCGGAACTCCTTTCCAAACATCATCAATGTACTCAATGACCACAAGAGACTCCGAGATCGACTTTCCGTTGTGCACCAGCACCGGTACCTTCTTGTGAACAGGATTGTACTTGAGAAGGTCGGCACTCTTGTTACTCAGATCTTCTTCGAAGTTTTTGTACTCGATTCCCTTGAGATTCAAAGCAATTTTGACTCTGCAAACATATGGACTTCCTCCAACAGCATACAACTTCACTTCATCCGCCATTTTCCGATGATCTGATTCAATCGCAGCAACACCTACTTTCCGGCTGAAATTTGGGATATGTTACTCTTCTTTCTATCAATATACCGGTGAACGATTCGTGTTTATATAGTACCGGGAGTCGTTGAGCATTTATCTATTGAGAATCGTTCTATTGAAACTTGTACCATATGCAGCACAAGTTGTACGGTATGTCGCAATAGGTGTCGTCAAAATATAGTGAGTTGTTGGAATTTGTGGTGCGAATTCATCGTCGCATGAGTGGATTTTTATTGAATTCTTTATAAATTAATTTATTATCTTTATTACAAAATAAAGGTTTTATATCTTTATTAATTTAAATTAAATAAAGCATCTCTTTTAGGCCACCCGTACCGCCCTCGGGTACGGGATCGGGTATGGCCGAGGTGGCAAGCGGGTTCGGGAAGGGGACATCGGGTAGCGGTACGGGGGGATCGGGTAGGGAGCGGGTTCGGGGACCGGGTTCACTAACCCGATGATACCCGTTCATATTTAAATTTTTTTATTTTTTTAAACAATACCGTTTACCAACGGTTATTTTACAAAAAAAAAATTCAAATTATACACACTATATATATTAACCTATACCATCTTATTTTTTCACACCAAAAAACTTTATACTTTCTTCCATTCTCTATACTTTCTTCAATTTTAGACAATATGGATTCGCCACAACCCGCTTCATCGACCGCATCATCATCATCCATAGACACCGACGAGTACTTGCATCATCAAAGGAAAATTTTTGTAGGGTTGGTTCGAGAAGCTGCAAAATTAATTTATGGTAGCACCGCCTCATCATCAAGAAGAGAACCGAGGGCCGGGAACATAGAAAGAGGTCGGGTAGCTGCAAACGAGCGGCTTTTGCGGGACTACTTTGGCAACAACCCGGTTTATACACCGGATATGTTTAGACGGCGGTTCAGGATGAGCAGGCAACTATTCGAACGAATAGTTGAAGATTTAGAAGGAGAGTATCCGTATTTTACACTTCGGGTGGACGGCAGATACAAACAAGGTTTTTCTCCGATACAAAAGTGTACTTCCGCTATTCGGCAATTGGCGTATGGAGTAGCTGCCGACTCACTTGACGAGTACTTGAGGATGGGAGACAAAACGTCACGAGATTGTCTGCACAAATTCTGCACAGGTATTATTGAACTCTATGGTAAAAAATATTTACGCAAGGCTACTTATGTTGATATTCAGAAGTTGTACACCGCGCATGAAGCTAAACACGGATTTCCCGGCATGCTCGGCAGCATAGACTGTACTCATTGGGCGTGGGCAAATTGTCCAGTAGCATGGCTAGGTCAATTCATGAGAGGTGATCATGAGCACCCGACAATCATGCTAGAAGCAGTGGCCTCCCATGATCTATGGATCTGGCACGCATACTTTGGTGTTGCCGGTTCCAACAACGACATCAATTTTCTTAATCAGTCGCCCATCTTCAACGATCTATATGATGGAAAAGCACCCGAGTGCCCTTTTGAGGTGAATGAAGTCACCTACAACCACAGATATTATCTAGCGGATGGGATATATCCGGAATGGGCTACTTTCGTAAAATCATTTACGTGCCCACATGACCCTAAACGACAAAAATTCAAGTCCGCGCAAGAATCGGCACGTAAAGATGTTGAACGAGTTTTTGGCGTGCTTAAACAACGTTGGCATATACTTCATAACCCGGCACGCGGATGGCATCCGACAAGATTGGGAAACATTATGTACGCTTGTGTCATATTACACAATATGATACTCGAAGACGAAAACCATGCCATTTGTGGTGGCGATGAAAACGACCTTGTAGCGGATGATATCGAAACACAAATCAGTGAGGAACAACGCGCGACAAATGTTCGAGAAGTCAAAAACCGGGACACTCATAATAACCTTCGGTCGGATTTGGTCGAACATATTTGGCGTATCCAAGTTCCCAACAACGACGACGACTAGATTTTTAATATTTTGTAATTTTTAAATTTATTTTGTAATTTTTAATTTTTTAATGAATGATATGAATTTTTATTTTTATTATTTATCTTATTTTTATTTATTAAAAATATATAAATATTTTTATTTTGTTAAATAATTAAATGTATAAATAAAAGAATTAAAAAAGATGAGGTGGCAATTGGGTTCAGTGGGTTAGGCCATCCGTACCCCAGGTTCACAACCTGTTGAACCCTCTGCGCCACATCAGCGCCACATCAGTTTTCCACTTTGAACCCTCTTGAACCTTTTTGAACCCACAAATCCCGTACCCCAACCTTTTGAACCTCTTGAACCCACATGCCACCTCATCTAATTTTTTAATAAAAATTCATAACATTCATAAAAATAAAAATAAAATTACAAAATAAAAATAAAATTTCAAAATAAAATTAAAAATTACAAAATATTAAAAATCTACTCGTCGTCGTTGTTGGGAAGTCGGATACGCCAAATATGTTCGACCAAATCCGACCGAAGGTTATTATGAGTCTCTCGGTTTTTGACTTCTCGAACATTTGTCGCGCGTTGTGCCTCAGTGATTTGTGTTTCATCCGCTACCACGGTGTTTCCATCGGCACAAATGGCATGGCCTTCGTCTTCGAGTATCATATTGTGTAATATGAGACAAGCGTACATAATATTCGCCAATTTATTCTTATGCCATCCGCGTGCCGGGTACTTAAGTATATGCCAACGTTGTTTAAGCACGCCAAAAGCTCGTTCAACATCTTTACGTGCCGACTCTTGTGCGGCCTTGAACTTTATTCGTTTAGTATCATGTGGGCACGTAAACGCTTTTACAAAAGTAGCCCATTCCGGGTATATCCCATCCGTTAGATAATATCCGTTCTTGTAGGTGACTCCATTAACCTCAAAAGGGCACTCGGGTGCTTTTCCGTCATAGACATCGTTGAGGATGGGCGACTAATTGAGAACATTGATGTCGTTGTTGGAACCGGCAACACCAAAGAATGCGTGCCAGAACCATAGATCTTGGGAGGCCACCGCTTCTAGCATGATTGTCGGATGTTCATGATCACCTCTCATGAATTGACCTCGCCATGCGTTCGGACAATTTGCCCACGACCAATGAGTACAGTCTATGCTGCCGAGCATGCCGGGAAATCCGTGTTTAGCTTCATGCGCGTGGTACAACTTCTGAATATCATCGTAAGTAGGCTTGCGTAAATATTTGTCACCATAGAGTTCAACAATACCTGTGCAGAAAGTGTGCAGACAATCTCGTGACGTTTTCTCTCCCATCCTCAAGTACTCGTCAAGTGCGTCGGAAGCTACTCCATACGCCAATTGTTGAACAGCGGATACACACTTTTGTATCGGAGACAAACCTTGTTTGCGTAGTCCGTCAATCCGTTGTGTAAAATACGGATACACTCCCGATAAATCTTGAACTATCCGTTCGAATAGTTGTCTACTCATCCTAAACCGCCGTCTAAACAAATCCGGATTATACACCGGGTTTCCGCCAAAGTAGTCCCGCAAAAGCCGGTCGTTAGCATCTACCCGACCTCTTTCTATGTTCCCGGACCTCGGTCTTCTTGACGATGAGGCGGTGCTACCATGCCGTCTATCTACAGCTTCTTGCAACAAATCGGCATAACGATCAAATAGTTGACCGAATTCCTCGTCGGTGTCAATGGATGATGAAGAAGCGGACGATGAACCGGGTGGCGAATCCATAAAGTTTATATTGGATTGAAAGAAATGAAAGAAAATATTTAAGGATTGAGGTGAGTGTTTAAATTTTGGTGTGAAAAATGGATGAGATTTGAGGTTGATTTATAGTGTTTAAATTGGAAAAAAAAAATTAATTGGAAAAGAGCCGTTTGATATATAGCCGTTGAAAAAAAAAATTTCAAAAATTGAGAAACTATTCGGGTAGCAGCGGGGTGGGGAACCCGCATGCCGAGCCCACATGTCGAACCCGCTGCCCCCGTACCCGGTTGCCGCCCAACCCGCTGGCCACCTGGCCTTACCCGCACCCCCAACCCGCTGGGCTACAGATGGCCTTAGCGGTACTCCACTTTTGGGTAAGAAAGGTAGGAAAGAGAAAAGCTGATGTGGCGCTGAGGTGGCAAGTGGGTTCATTGGGTTCATTGGGTAGCGATACTCATGGTCTTAAAAATAAATGTTAAATTTTTAATTATAATATTAAGTAATAGAATTCTTTATAAATTAATTTAAATTAAATAAAGCATCTCTTTTTATTGAATTCTTTATTTAAATTAAATAAAGCATCTCTTTTTATTGAATTCTTTATAATATTAAGTAATAGAATTCTTTATAAATTAATTTAAATTAAATAAAGCATCTCTTTTTTATTGAATTCTTTATAAATTAATTTATTATCTTTATTACAAAATAAAGGTTTTATATCTTTATTAATTTAAATTAAATAAATCATCTCTTTTAAAAATAAATGTTAAATTTTTAATTATAATATTAAAGGAAAAGCGAAACAACATAACAATAGAATGGAGAGAATGAATCGTAATTCTCATTAATCATAAGTCTTTTATATAGGAAGGAGTTTACAACGAAAAGGAAACATTAATTATGGTAATATCTAATACTAGGAAAATATTCTTTCAATCACTTCCTTTTGATGATGGTACATATCCTTCAACACTTCTCCTTGTGCCGAATCAAATGAGTGATGGTGCATAGTTCTTGCCTCATTAAAACCTTACGTCAAAGAAACAAAACCCAGTGGGAAAAATAAAAACTTTAGGCGAAGGAAAGAGTACAAGACACCAATAAACAATTCCTTTAGTTTACCATTTTTCTTGATTTGTGCATCAATCAAGAGATATAGAAATCAAGATGATGTATAAAATGTTGTCTCGCTAAAACCTTGCACCAAGGAACAAAACCCAATGGGAAAAATAAAACATTGGTTGAAGGAAAGAGCACAACATACCAATATTACATATATAGTAGACTCCCCCTGATTCGTGCATTAATCAAAGGAGGTTTAAAACATTTCCATTTCAATACTTTCTACATGTTTCCCAAATATGGTTTTACGTATTGATTTGGTAAACAAACATGTCACATTTTCCTCACATCTTATTCAGTTCACTTGAATCTTGAGGAGAATTGATTATATAAAAACTTAAGCAAAATATGCTTTGTGTTATAACCCTTGATATATCTTACTTTCATTTCTTCGATACATGATGCATTATTTCCATACATGCAAGTTGTATAATGGTTAAACTCAAAATTACCAGCTCCTCTTATATGTGTAATGATAGTCCTTAACCATATACACTCTTGAATAGTCTCATGGAGAGTAAGATTGTTGATAATATAAGAAGATAACTATTAAGGGTTTGCTTAGTTTACTTCCAAGCAATCGGCATGTTCCATATGATAATTCCTTATCCAATTTGGGAACAACCTTTATATCAGTCAAACAAATACCTAATATCAGCAAATATATACCAAGGCATTGTTTGGTGTTTTTCTATAAGAGCCAGTACTTTTGCCACTCACAATTTAAGTAGGTATTGAACTTCCATTATCAATTCCATTTATCTCCGTAGAGAAAATTATAAGCCCACGTCAATGGTGCCAAAAGATTAATTTGAAATCATTCCAATGACGTTGCGTTGGCGCTGAGCTAAATCTAGCTGACAAGTTCAGTGAGAAGTACAATATACGGTCAAGTGTATTATGTTGAGTACAATAATGCGCCTATTGTACTTAGGTATGGAATTCCAGCTCCTAACACCTCTTCGTCCTCATTCTTTAGACGAAATGGATCTTTCCTTATATCCAACACTTTGACCGATCATGGGAGTGCTAATCGGATGCGCTTTGTCCATATTAGGTCGCCTGATCACTTTCTAGACATATGCGGATCGGTGGATTAATATTCCACAAACTCGGTGTCGTAGCTCAAGTATCTAGACAAAACCAAGTTTTCCCATGATCTTTCATCTCAAATTCAGATTTCAAGTAGCTTGTGTTTTCTCTTATTTCATCAAGAGTGTCTATTATGTTCATAACATCGACATATAGAGCTACTATGAAAATCTGGGACTTGTTTTCTTATATAAATATGCAAGGGCACAGTTCATCGTTCTTATTTATCGTTTCCCAATCAAGTATTCACTCAGGCGGGTATACCAGATCCGCATAGATTGCTTTAATCTATAAAGTGAGTGTTTCAATTTTATTGTAAACGCATTTCATGGTTTAGAGTTACTTGATATTGGTATAATGCCATCAAGCACTTTTATATATCTCTAAATTTAGATCCCCATAGAGATATGTAGTAACTACATCGTTGAGCTGCAATTTCCAGTCCTTTGGAAACTACTTGGCTATATTAATTAGCAGAACGCTGTCTATCACAAGAGAGTAAGTCTTATTGTGGTCAATCCAGTGCGTTGTGAGAAACCTTGCGCCAAAGGAGAGCCTTATATATTATGACTTAATTATTCTCATTACGCTTCCCTGACAAACGATTTATCTATGTCCTACATGCTTTACACTTGGTCGGTTAGCACTACCGAACCAAATACCTGTTCATTTGTCAAATAATTATCCTGGATTGCTTTTTTTCATTTAGGCCAATTTGCTATTTGTTGACATTCTTCAATTGAGCATGGTTCGATGACATCGTGCTCTATTATCTCATAAGCAACGGTATATGCAAATATATCATCATTGAGTATGTATGATCTGTCCATCGACTCATATTCATTTGAGATTTCTTTGATCTCTGGAAACAGTATTAACTTCGGAGCGTCCTCCAGTAATGATTCATAGACATAGATTTAATCAGAGATAATCTCATGTATTGATGATATATAGTTGTGTCTTACTCTTCTCTTCCTTTAGATGAGTATCTATCGAACCAAGTAGCTTCCCCCATTTCCTTTTGGGAGCTACGACCTCAACCACACCTCCACCATGTGTGATTGCAACGTACTTCCAGCGACGTTGTGCCCTTGTTCGGGGACTTTTGACCTTGCGAGTATATTTGCAGCTCGTATATGTGATTTTGTCACTCTAGATAATATTAAACGTATCAGGTATCGAGTCTGATTCGTTTGACTTCAACTTTACATTGTGAAGTTTTTTAGGGATCAAAATGAGACACAATTGAAATATTCATTGACACTTCCTGTTGTTCCCATGGAAAATCCTTTTTCCTATCTCCCCCTAACAACAGGAAGATTGTCTCATCAAAGTGACAACCCGCAAATCTAGCGGTAAAGGGATCACTCGTCAAGGGTTCTAATTAGCGGATAATTGTTGGGGGTTCATATCCAACATTTGATTACTCGTCTTTAAGACCCATTTTGGTACGCTGTGGGGGTGTAATTGGCACATATACAACACAACCAAACATACGTAAATGTAAAACATCAGGCTTATATCCAGTTACCAACTGGTACGCATAAGATTGGTTGGCTGGTTGTGGGTCTAAACACGAATAAGTAAAGTTGCATGTAATATTGCATAACCCCATGTAGATCTGGATAAATTGGTGTGCATAACCAATGCTCTAGCTACCATCTATATTCTTTTGATGACAACTTTTATCATTCTAGGAGACCATTTTATATATACAAAAGGGGTATAGGAAACTCTACATTAATCTCTATACATATGCAATAATCATCAAATTCTTATGATGTAAATTCTCCAGCATTTTAAGTCATGCAGACTTGATGAAAAAATCAGGGTGGTTAGTCCTTAAACGTATAACTAGTGCTAGGAGTGCAACATTTCATGTGGACAATAATACGACACGTGTTCATCGTGTCAAAACCAGAACCATAAAGTACTTTAATGGCCCGCATTTTGGATGTTTATGTACATAAATATCACCGTGTATTCGTTGTAAGAATGGAATATTTTTATATTATGTCCTTAGCTTTAGGATGGTCTCATTCCTGATTTGGCTAAGGATCAGGGTATATAAAAGTTCTAGGTATTAGAGAGGGCATGTTATGATGGTGGTGTTGCTTCTTGTGCAGTAGAAGTCAACAGTTACAATTTGGTTAATTCCCTCGTTTTATCTTTCACTCGAAAGAAATGTATCTAAGTGTATTTCCAATACATAGATCACTATGTCATGACCATGGTGTCCCACGTGGTCATGCCGAAACATATATGTGTCATTGTCCCAAAGTTCTTTATTGGTGACAAAATATGTTTTAATGACATAGATAATCCATTAATTTGATACATTAATTTCTCTAATGTATGTTGCTTTCATATCATTAGAGTTGATGTGCATATACCCATTTCCATTCTTATAATATGATTTCTCATTGATACGAATATCTTAACAAGGTTCCTATTAATATAGTGTTTTAGTGATTGATCTTGTGTCATTAA
Source organism: Saussurea involucrata (assembly GCA_033807775.1). Taxonomy (NCBI): domain Eukaryota; kingdom Viridiplantae; phylum Streptophyta; class Magnoliopsida; order Asterales; family Asteraceae; genus Saussurea; species Saussurea involucrata. The sequence goes on along the minus strand of CM066327.1, from coordinate 11,406,771 downwards.
GCAACAAGTGACAGTCTATCGTCTAAGGGTTTGGAGGATTAAAATAATTAATTCAATGAAAATAATATATTTCTTAGGATTGTATAAGATGCCACAAAAAACAATCAAGTTCTCCTCGATACATTCCTACATGGAACGAAGAACGTTGAGAGTTTTGTTTTTAATGTGTTTCTTCACATCTATAATGGTTATAAACGCATGTGTATATATACGCAAATGCGATTAATTTGATAGTTAAAGTGTATTCAAATAAACTTATACTTAATCAATCTTAGATATGACATAGTTAATTTGTTCCATTTTCTATTAAGAGTTCGTTCCCGACTCTTTCCATGAATTTGACCCTTTCCACAACCTTGTCCATATGGTACATATTTAGCATATGTGTGTGGATTAATATGTTCAACTCACTATCCTTTGGAGTCCCCAAGAATTTTCTTTATCCGGATATGTCTAGCGTTGTTAAAAAAACATTGCTACAACTCTTAACCACTTGCATTAAGGTAATGAGTTTGTTAAAGGTTATATTGCAGCTTATACTGTTTCATTAGTATGATTGGTGATATAGGAAAGATGAAACGATGTTATGATTCGCATAATCTTTTGTGAGTTCCTTGCCACAAAGATTGAGATGCATTTTGAGACATGACATTTCTTTGTCAAAATCAGTTACCTTCTTGTAATCAAGTAAGTAGGTTTCTTTCCACTGTATGATTAGTTTGAGAAGTATATGGTACTGAATATTCCTGAATTTCCTTTTTGGGACTACCCACGGTTCTTGGGGGTTTCTAGTTATTCTCTCTGAAGGTTGTGACTGATGTATCGTCTCAAAAATTTTATAGTATTTAATTGTATCTTAACATCTAGTGTTTTTTTCCGTTAGGGTCAAAATGGTTCGATGACTTTTGCGTATTTTGTTGTGTTTTTCCGAACTTATCTTATGGTAATCAAGTACTTTTGATTCAAAGATGTCGTAGAAAATGGAGAACATATTATTTTCTAAAATAGTGAATTATGATTTATACTTATTATGTTATGCATGAAATTTCATTATCATAATAGTATTGGATTTTTGTACTCTTACATTTTATCGATAATATTTCATCAATATTTCAATTTGCGAATAAAAATCACTCAATCTATTGGATCTCCAGGTAGTAGGGGAGTCACATGGATTTCTTAAGTCCCTATAAACCTTAGGGCTATTTACACCCGTTCGACAAAATCCAAATCGATATCTTGCGATTTAATTAATTTGAATATAACATTGTTAATTATAAAGCTTTTGGCAGGAGGCCGAAAAGAATAAGAGTTTGGCATATGAAGCCAATTTCAATGTTTTAATATCTTAATAGTATTTTTAGAGATTTTGCCATTAGACAAATCAATATTAGTTTTGACATAAAGTCAAATTCAAACTTATAACATCTTATTGGTATTTATGGATCTTTTGGTAAAAGACCAAATATTAGGGGGTTGGAAGTGTAACTTCCAAAAGTTATTTATAAGATTGGAATTAATTAGTAGGAACTCATGATCAAGATAAACATTTGATTAATATTTTAACATTTTCATGTTATTTTTTTAGAGCTTTTGGTAAAATACCAAAATATATGGAGGTGGAAGTGTAACTTCCAAATTTAATTATAAGATTGAGAAAAATGAGTAGGAACTCATGTCAAGATAAGCATTTGAATTATAACAATTAAGAGTTAAAATAAACAACTGAATAAGATAAAACATCTTAAAAGAAATATAACTAGTGTAAGTAAATAATATAAACAATTAAATTAAACATATCCAAAAAGAGAAGCTAATAAATAACAAATAAGATTCATAAAGCTATAAAAGAATTATAATATATCAATTGAGAAGGCGTTTAAAGATTATGTAGCTTATTAATCTAAAAGATTCACTTTAAATATCATAGGAAAGTTTAAAGACAAATCTTTTAAAGATTTTAGATGAAATTAATTAAACGTTAAATGCACAAGATATAACAAATTATTTAATTATATATAATCGAAGTATCTAGTGGTTTACCAAATAAATTACCACAAAACACAATTAATATGAGCATAGTATTGGCATGACTACATAATATAGTGATCAAATAATTAAATATGATGGTTAACTGGTTATGATAAGATAAACAATTGAATAAAATAAAATATTTATATAAGATAAGCTTTTATATAATATAAGCATTTAGATATTATATGAAAAAATAATTTAAGAAACTAAATAAATATATTAATAAATCAATTATCATATATAACAACAATATATCGATCTTAAATGGTGTAAATTAAAATATTGTCCCAAATAAGCAAGTAACATTAATATAATTACAAAAGAAAAAATTAACATAGTTGAATTAAGCAGATAAACATATTAACATTGTAAAGTAATAAAAATGCCTAATTAAATAATGAGTTTAATATAAACTAACTTATCTAGTTAAAAATAATTAAGAGCTATCTAAAATAAATAACAATTTATTGAATCCATTAATCAATTAGTAAGAATCTAAAAATAACACTCATTTAAACGTTTGAATTTTATTTATTTTATTATTATTATTATTATTATTATTATTATTGCTCTTTTGACAACTCTCATAATCACCAAATACATTATGTTAATATATATATATTTTCTTAACTAAAAATTCATTGTTCACGGAAACAAATAAACAAAATCACATAATTTTTTAATTTAAATCTTTCATTGAAATCACAAAAAATCTAATAAATAATTTTTCTTTAAGAAAGAAAAACAAACTAACAAACAATGATAATAATAAATATACATGATTTATGTTTTGTGGTTTCACGGTGGAGGTCGAAGAAAAAGAGGGGTCACTGATAGTTATATACAAAGTAAAATTTTGTATAAACTTAAATCTTAATATGAGTGATACAACAGTTTATTTGTTTATAATTTCTTTTAATAATCAAAATCACATAATGACATGTTTACATAGCAAAATATATATAAAAACATACATAATCATAATTGTATTTTTAAAAGGGAATCACAAGCATAATCAAGTAGAAACAAAATTGACGAAGATGATATCATGGATAAGAAATATTTAACAGATGTGGTTAATAGCAACCCATACGAAAAAAATGTAAATTCGGTAAAGATGCTTACTTGAATTGAAGTAACGAGAAGCAAGTCGTTCAACAACGTTGGGGAACAGACATCGTTGAGCATACGTGCTGATAACGTGTTAAAGGAAAAGCGAAACAACATAACAATAGAATGGAGAGAATGAATCGTAATTCTCATTAATCATAAGCCCTTTATATAGAGAGGAGTTTACAACGAAAAAAAAACATTAATTATGGTAATATCTAATACTTTTGATGATGACACATATCCTTCAACATTTATATCTTTATTAATTTAAATTAAATAAAGTATCTCTTTTAAAAATAAATGTTAAATTTTTAATTATAATATTAAGTATGCGGTCAAAAAAATCAATTGTTCTCTCTGTCATTTAACATAAAATTAATTATTAACTTAGTAAAGATGTGTAATTTTCTTTTACTCCATGAATATCTTTAAATAAGATAGATAAAGTATCTTGAGTTAATTACTTTTTTCGTCCCTGTGGTTTGTTAAAAATTTCTGTTTTCGTCCCTAGTCTTCATATATTACGTTTTTGGTCATTGTGGTTTGTTTTTTATTTCTCTTCTCGTCCTTTGCCCTGACGCCATTAGATGCCTTCCGTTAAAACACAACATGTGCCTTACATGTGATGGGCAATTGTGTCTTTTCCAATCTTTTTTACTTTGACCCATTAAAATAAGAATCCATTCTCCACTTTTGACCTAACCCCTTTCAATTTCCTTCATTCCCTCACGTTCTTCTCTCTTTTCTACTGCACCCTTCACCTTTTCCATATGTGTTAAGAAAACATTAAGAGTTTCCATGGTTGTATGCGATTGTGGTGCTATGGCAGTGATACGAACTTCGTGGACAAGGGAAAATCCTGGACGTCGCTTCTATTCATGTTCAAGAAAAGTAAGTTTCCCTTTTACAACACATTTGATTTGTTTTGACCTAATTTCCACATCTCCAACTTAAACAGGTATCTAGTTGTGGGTTTATTGATTGGGCTGACGTTCCTATGTGTCAACGAGCTATGGAAATCATTCCCGGATTACTGAGGTTGAAAAATACTCTTGAAGCCATTGTGAGAGCCAAGACCCTTGAAGTTCGCAAATGGAAAATGATTTCATTTGTTAGTTGGGTTGCATTGGCAATTCTTTTCTTTTATTAGTAAATTGTTAGCTCTTGTAATTCTTTTAGGTTAGTCTGCACTTTTTTGTTGGGTTGCTTTATGAAGAACCCAATTTGTGTATCAAAGCCACTAGCTTTGGCAATGTATCTCTTTTTTTTCTTTGTTAATGAAGAAAAAAGTTGTTATTCGGTTTTATTTATTTTCATAATATGAGATTGGCATACTTCATTTGGTCATTCATACAGCATACAACTTCATATGGAACCATGAACTGAAAATGATACCCACTGTTTGTAGAAAAATTCATTGAAATGGTAATAATTAATTGAAAATGGTAAGTATGAATTGAAAATGGTACCATTAATTAAATATAGCATATTGAATTCAGAATGATAACCACGAATTAAGTATTGCAAAATGAATTGAAAATGGTTTCCATGAATCAAGTATGGCACCCACTGCATGTGGCAAAAGAATTGAAATGGCAACTATTAATTATATATATAGCAAAATGAATTCAACACAAAACCATGAGATTTTTTTTGAAAGAAAATCATACCAATACCATTACCAATAAAACAATACAGATACAAAAAAAACTGGACCAAGGCTGAAAAGGTAATGCAGCAAAACAAGTCCAAAACGAACTCAAACCACCTCCCAAAACAAGAACCACAACAGTTGAAAAGGAACAGCAAGCTGTGCAGCAACAGCTAGCGCCTGTAACCAAGACAGCAGCTGCCAAACAGCAGCATAAAGCTGCTGACTGCATTAAGCCAACCGATACAGCACTTGCAGCAAAAAGGCACACACCGTTTCTGAATGTAAACAACCCCTCCAACGCAGATAGAAGCTGCAACTAAGTGACCGAGACCTCTACAGATAAAACCAAACAGAAGCATAACAGATAAAAACCAAATACAGAACCTTAAAAAAACCAACACAGAACCATAATAGATAAAAACCAAACAACACAATTTCCAACTAACAAAAGACTTAAATTTGAACCAAGTACAAACAGTTTCAACAGTTTCCTCTGTTTGAACCTAGTACAAATTATCAACATTTTTCAACTAACAAAAGACTTAAATTGTTTCCAAAAGAACCAAACATTGAACATCTCTTTAAATTGTTTCCAAAAGAACATACACTACCAAAAAAGTCGAAAGTGAACTTCATTTATGTCTCCATGTCTTGACCTTTGCACGTTCTCTTATTGTGACCTTTCTTTTTACATTTCACACACGTAACGATTTTCCCAAGCCTTGAGATTTTGCCTCCCTTTACCAATGGTTGAGTGAGCTCATCAGCAGCCCTCTTTCGTTTCTTCCTTGGTCTTCCAACTTGTTTGTGATGGGGAGTGGGGTCAGTTTAAAAGGGAAATTTGACATGGGCCACATCGCAGGCCCGTTGATTGGATTGATCTTGAAGCTATATACAACCTTCCAATTATCAAGCCAATAACATGGATGCACCCACATCTCAGGTTCTCCTACACTAATACCATTGGCTGCCATGTACCAGATAGTTGCAACCGCATGTTTACAGGGAATACCTGTCACTTCCCATTTTCCGCAAGTACAATTCCTCTCTTGAGCATCAACAACGCATTGTTCCATCCAAGGGCCAGACACCTGGTACTTTTTCCCTCCATTCCACGATACTCTTTGTTGGCCAGCTTGTGTCTTTATGGTGTCGAACAGCTTTGTTGCAGTAGGTGTAAGGGGCCCTTTAGCTTTGGCTATCATCCTTTGAACATTTACTATTCGTTTCATTAAATACTCCCTTATATACTCCAAAGCAGTGACAATCGGCTTGTCCCTAGCATCTATGAGTTATCTATTGAAAACCTCGCACATGTTGTTCAATAACACATCACAGTGACTTCTACCTGTAAAAAAAATAATTAACAGATTTGAGTAGATATAATACAACTGAACATTAACAAAGAAATGGATAAGTACCAGTAAAATGTGCCCGAGACCAGTGTTGAGGTTGTATTTTGATTAGCCAATCATATGCCTTATCATTGAATTTTTTAAGTCTTCCATCATTTTGTTAAATGCAGGGACATTGGTAGTCGTGGCACACTTCCAAAGATGATCTTTAAATGCTTTTCCCTTCCATTCTTTTTTCATATTCTCGTGAATATGTCGTAGACAGAATCTGTGTTCGGCATTTGGAAACATATTTGAAATAGCTGGTAGTATCCCCTATTACAATTTAGTTAAGTTCAAGTGAATAATTCAAACAACAAATGTAATCAGCCCTATGTAAAATAGTCTTATGTAAAACAGCCATGTGTAAACATACCTTTTGTCTATCACTTACGAATGTGAAATTGGATCTGGCATGTAACTCAAGATCATCTCCAAGGTAGTCCAAGAACCAAGTCCATGAAGAAAATGTTTCGGCCTCAACAATTGCATAAGCTAAGGGATATATACCATTATTGGGGTCAACTCCTACTGCTGTTAATAGTTGGCCTGGAAAGGGGCCTTTCATAAAGGTTCCATCAAGACCAAGTAGATCCCTCATGCCTGCTTTGAACCCTAACTTTAGACACCCGAAGCATATGTAAATCCTGTTGAATTGTCTGGTTGGACTAGAAGGATTTGCTTCACTAACAACATCTAGCTTCACTGTTGTGTCTGTATTTGTTCTTTGCAACTCCAGAATGTAGTTCCTCAAAGTCCCATATTGTTCATCATAATCACCCCTTATTTGGTTTTCTGCTTTTTGCTTTGCCCTAAAACTTTTCATTCCCGAAACTACAAGTTGAAATTTATTCTGAAGATGGTCCTGCACTGCTTTAACAGGGATGGTGGGGTTTGGTTTAAGTGTGTCAACAAGTTGTTCTGCTAGAAAAGAAACCGTACATTGTTTGACTTTCCTTGCTTGATTACATTTATGAGTATCAATAAAGGTCTTCACCATCCATGTTTCATCTTTATTACATGTGGACACGTGCAAAGTCCAAGGACAATTTGGGTTTACTTCCTTGTCTTTACTTGACCCACCAACCTCATTATTAAAAGATAAAATCTTGCCCTTGCATATTGCCCTCACCCTTGTTAAATCATTTTTTGCCAGTGAAATATCTCTCCTACTTTCTATGGCATGCAACCTAATCAACTTTTTCACTTCATCCATACTACCAAAACATTGGCCAACATAAAAACTTACTTTGCAAGTGGATGAGTTTGATTGTTTCTCCTTTACCTTGCTCTTTCTTATCTGTCGCAACTGTTGGTTTCTTTTTAACTCATAGTCATCATCGTCTGAACAACTCTGATCATCAGAAAAATCCAATGCTTCTTCGTCTACATCAACAATTGGGTTGTTTGTGTCTGTTCTCCCTATCCATTCTATATCCCTATCAGTGTTCAGATGGAAGTTCATCATGTCTTCCTCATTGGTAATACCATCTTCCTCATCAATGTAATCACAATCTTCATCATCACCCTCATCAGAATAATCACCCTCATCAGAATAATTACACTCGTCAGAAAACGACTCAAACTCATCAAGTTGTTCCTGTGTAACTTCACCATATCTAGATCCCTCAACCAAGACACTACCTTTACCCAATCCACTAGTCTCACCATCTTTTTCAACCCATCCTAGTAGCAGATTTGTTTGCAAGTTGGATTTATCGTGTTCGATATAAACATCAAATTCTTTGAACTCACCAACATATTTTAACAAACACAAAATGTCTTCGTCATTTCCCAGTGGTTGTAACCCAAAATCCAAGTCTGTATTAGGTATCTTAAAATGGAAGAACATTGGTTTATTAAGCTGATAACCCAACTTTTGGACCATTGATTTCAACCCATGAACAGAAAATTGATCACTGTCAATTAAGTCAACGTAATTTACCTTTCCATTGATGTATGCTCTGTCTGGAAACTTGGTAAAAGACCCACCATGGTTTATCTTCATGGAAAAAAAAGTGGGGATCTTATCTGTAAAATAGAACAAATAGTAGACTATGAATCAGATACAAGTTGTTTAACATTAACAACACTAGATTGGAAGAAAAGAAAAAGAAGAAGAAGAAAGATCAAAGTTGTAGCTTCTATTGGGTTACCATAAAGTTCTTGTGGGTTAAAGACTTCGTACGGAGACCGAAGTCGCCACATTGTTGGAGATTTATCGACTATAGTAGCTTCTGTTGTAGTAGAACGTGGCTTCTGTTGTAGTAGAACGTGGGAGAAACGTTGGATTGGTGGGAGTTGTACTGGGTTTTTTTGGGGGGAGAAAGTAAGGTTTCAAGAAACCCTAGTTTTTACCAGGATGAAAGTGAAAATAAAACAAGGGAGGGGTAGTTAAAAGCATGAAATATAAAAGGACTAAACTGCCCCCTCATGTGAGGGGCACATGCTGTGTTTTAACGGAAGGCATCTAATGGCGTCAGGGCAAAGGACGAAAAGAGAAATAAAAAACAAACCACAATGACCAAAAACGTAATATATGAAGACCAGGGACGAAAACAGAAATTTTTAACAAACCACAGGGACGAAAAAAGTAATTAACTCAAGTATCTTACATCTCTTGCTAGTATTACAATGTTTAATATCTTCTCCAACAGCATTGCTAAAATAGAAAAAAATGAGCTTTTGTTTACTATTCTTCTCCAACAGTATTGCGATCTTGTTTCTAAAATATAGATTAATGGAAAAATCTCTAAATATAGAGAACTCTCTATAATTCTCTAAGAGCATCTCCAACAGCATTGTTAAATTTTTTCTAAAATAGAGAATGAAAAGTCAAAATTGCTAAAATCATTTCCTTTCAACTCCAACAGCTTTGCTATTTTAGAAAATCAATCATTACCTTATATTATTAAAATATTTAATATATTCAATATTCTGGTGGAAAAAGTATTAAAATATTGTAATTTTGGTAGGAAAAGTATTAAAATAATATTTCTCTTGCCTATTTAGAGAAATATAGAGACTTATCTATATTTAGAGATTTTTTGGAGATTCTCTATTTTAGCAAACCATATAGCAAAGCTGTTGGAGATGAATAGCAAACCAAAACCCACTTTTTTCTATTTTAGCAATGCTGTTGGAGATGCTCTAAATAAGAGAGAGAAATAACTATTTTATTCAACTCACAAATAACATAAATTCTTTTATCATTTTGTATTAATTTTTTCTTTTAAAGTGTATTGGTAATATAAATTAGAGAATATTATATTAATATAATTTGTGATAAAATGTTTAAAACAACAAAGCTATTGGAGATAAATGTTACTCTTTTTAGAAATTTTTACATTTGATTCTATATTTTAGAAAAATTATAGAAAACATACTGAAGATGCTCTAATAGACTTGGAGAAGTAATTATTACATATTATATATGTGGGGAATTAATTGTTTTATTCATTTTTGGTTGACGGTTTAACCTTCTAGTCATCTTCTCCCTAACTTTACTGAAATAGTTCACATCTCCGTGAAAAACCTTCGTATTTACGAACCCATGCAAAAGATAAGAAATATTTTACACTTTTAGCCATCTTCGTAAAAAAAAACATATTGCGAACCTGAGTGAAAAGTGTCATATTTCAAACAATCTTGTACCAGGTTGACAACTTCAAAATTCCATTGTTTTTGTAATTTAGTTACTTCGTAAACCACAAACATAGCATGTTTACGATTTATGAGACTGAGTTCGTAAAATGGAGAATGAGTTCGGATAATGTTTACCTTTTGTAATTTAGTTCTAATATACTTAGCGTGTTTGTGGTTTACAATTTACGAGAATGAGTTCGAAAAATGGAGCAAAATGAGTTCGTAAAGAACCTATAATTTGCATGAGTTCGTAAATGCAAAAGTTTTTTACGAAGGTGTGGGCTATTTCAGTAAGGATAGGGAGAAGGTGGCTAAGAGGTTAAACCATCAACCGAAAATGCTAAAACAATTAATTTCTCTACATAATAATAAAATTTAAATTATTTTAATTAACATATTATATTATTTTTTACTACCTTGTTTGTATTAATTAAAATATTATATTTCTATAAATTTGTTTTAACTATATTAATAAATATTGTAATTGATAATTTTTTAAAGATTTCATTTTTGTCATTTTACATGCTTATAAACTAGTTTTTGCCAAACGTGACTTATTTATCAGCAATCAGATACAATGTACCTTATCAGTCACCAACTAACTTATAAGTAATCAGTTAGCTTATCAGCTAGTTTGCAACGTTCAACAAAAGTGGGCCGTTTGCAACGTTCAACCTAGGTCCGGCCATGATTATAGATCTTGAAGAATATAATGATAGCTATGTCGGTCGCTTTGTAGTTGGGGTGGTTCGGTTAAACTAAACCGTAATAATGGTTTGGGTACAAAAGATCAAATCGGGAATAAAAAGACAGTCTGGGAATGAGCTCGACTGCTTCTCCTCCAAACTTCCTTTTCTCTGTGCCCGTTCCGCATGCGCTTCGCGTGCCATTGGCGCTTTGCTCTCCTCTTATTCTTCATTGGCCGGTTCTGATGGACTTCGCCGTCTGATCTGATGGGTTTAGGTGTATATGATTTACACTGAAAAATATAATATTTATGTTTAAAATGAAATTTCAATCAATATAACATTATTAAAAAAAATATTATATTGAATTATAAAAACACCAATTCCACCGGTAATATTTGGAGTTTTGGATAAATATTTAGCAAACCGAATTATGATTTGGAATTTTCGATTTTGATTTTTGACGAATTTCAGAATTTCGATTTTTATTTTTGACGGATTTCAGAATTTTGTCATAGATAATTTAGAAATTAAAACTAAAAACTTAATATGTTGCACTAACTTTTTTTTAATTGAGCATAAAAGTTGAGACAACAATATGAAACTAAAGTTAATTAATACATGTGTGTTTAGGCGGTCTATTCGATTCAAACCGCTCAAAAAACGCTCAAACTACAGACCGGACAGGACTGGACGTTTGACTATTTTTCAGACTACACCGGACCGTCAAACCTCTCAAAACGCCAAACACGGTGCAAATTGACACTTTGAGTTGGTTCGGCCAATTTGAACGATCCGACGGGTTTTTTTTGGACGCCCCTATTTAACCACTATTATGATACCTTGAAAATATTTAATAAATTTCAAAATAAAATAAATATTGTATACAAAGATTAAAAGTGTAAAATGTTGAAAATTATAGATGCAAAAGGTCAGTTTAACTTAATTGTTAAAGGTTTTACGGTTTAATTTAAAATAATAGCTCAATAGTTTGTCAATCATATATCATTTGTTTAATTTTGGTTCTCCTTATATTTGTAAGACAAAAAAATGCCATATTTTTATCGCTTTTTTAAAAGGTGTCATAGGTTATGCATAAACTAATCCCTTGATAAATTATGACTGTAAAACATCAGTCCTAAGATTAAATCTCAGTGACCACAAGTTCTTGTTTGATAACACATCCAATATTGGATTTCAAGTTCTTATAACATTATATGTTACGAAAATGAATTCACTTGCCACCATTCAACGTGTGGCATGAGATGTGGCACAAATTGAGAGTTCTACGGTGGATGACTAAAAAACCAGACAAACACATGACAAAACAACCGCAAGGGTTACGACGTAGTAAATTGTTACTGAGTTTATCAGAACTGATTTCTTGCAGTAATAAATTGTCAAGATTAGTTTAGGCATAACTTAGAACACCCTTCCAAAAAAACATGAGAAAACCGTGGGCAACATGACGTTTGACCGACGATCCACAATTTAGACCGTTTGTTATTAATTTAGTCAGTTTAATGAAACCGATAGTTTGTACGATCTCTTATATGTGATTGTTTGTTAATGGTTCAATGATATAAAAAGTGGCTTATATAACAAACGTCTAGAGTAAAGTTTTATGTAGAAAACCAGATTTTTTAAACCTAACTCTTCCAATTAATAATATACTCCTTTTATCTATTAAAAAATATCTCAAACAAAACTCGTTCCAATTTACACAGAAAGGTTAATCTATACAAATAATTTTAATTATACAAGACTTAATAAAAAACCAACCAAACTAACGCACTAAAAAAAAGCATAAGTTGTTTAAATAAACAATCCCAAACACCCCCTTAAATCTTATTGAATGTGATATACCTAAATATCTCGAGAACGATCGACGTCCCATGAAGATGGGCTTGGAATATTGGCTTAAAATGGGGTTTTCGAACCCAAAAAAGCCCTAGAAAAAACATGACTGTAAAAGTCATTCAAATTTGCCCCTTTGATTTTTTAATACTTTAATGTAATTTTACAACACTCATTCAGAATTTTCTTAACACGCATCGATGTTACATATAGGGGTGTTAACGAGCCTAGTAGAGTCGAGTAACAGGTTATTCGAGCCAAACTCTAAAAAATAATATCAGACTCGAGCTCGATTAATTTCTAAAAGCTCGACTCGTTAACACCTATAATTACATACATAAATATACCTCATCATATTTCTATCTTGCTGAATTATAATATGCCGCTCGTGAACTTTGTGCGAACTTGGATGGGTCTAGTGAGGTGAGAGGCTCATATCTTGGGCTTCTTTGCCTTTTCTTTTGGGCCTGGATTTCACATAAAATAACAAGACATTGGTAAATACTTTTTAGAGTAAATTGCAATTTTGGATCTTGTGGTATGTTGTTTTTCTCACTTTTGGCCTCTAGAAATTTTTTATTGGAAGAATAACCCTGTGGTATGCAAAAGTGCTCGGTTTTAGTCCCTCAGACTAAAGCATTGTTTGGCAAAAAAAAAACTAGCTTATAAGCTAGTTTTTTTTAGCGTACATGATTGGATGATCATAAGCTAGCTTATAAGCAAGCTTTTTGATACATTACTTGGAGTAGCGTTTCAGTAACTTTTTGTGAATATTTCAATATTGCCCCTTATTATTATTTACTAACTATTATTATTTATAAATATATTTTTTAAGTTAATTATAATTAATTAATTAATATTAACTAAAAATTATTAAATTAAATTTTAATTATACATTAATATTAAATTTTAATTATTTAGAATTATTGTTAATCGTATAAATTATTTTTATTTATTTTTTAATATTAATGAATATATTTTAATTATCAATTAGTATTATTTTTTAAGTATTATTTGATTATTTTTTTCATATTGTATGTAACGGTTATTTAAAATCATAAGTTAATATATATATTTTTCTAAAACTTGTTTTAACAAATTCAAAATTAATAGTATATATGTAATAATAAATTTTAAATTTCTTTTAATTGACATATTATTTTATTTTATGTTTTATTATTACATTGATTGTAGTAATTAACATATTATATTGATATAAATGTGTTTTAGTTACATAATTAAATTTGTGATTGATAATTATTTGAAGATGTCATTTTTGGTCATTTTACATGTTTATAAGTTACTTTTGCCAAACGTGATTTTTTCATCAGCTACCAGCTAGCTTATAAGTCAACGATTAACTTATCAGCTAACAGCTAGCTTATCAGCTAGTTTGCCAAACATAGCCTAACTCTGTTAGATCCTCTCTCGTTAACCCCCCTTGCACATGAGGGCATTTTGGTCATTTTGTTTTTTATGTTATTTTTTATAAAAAAAAGTTAATAACAATATATTATATATTTTTTATATTAGTTAATATATATAGATATGTACGTATATAGACAACGACCATACAAAGACCCACTTCCTTATCGTCTCCGACGACTCCCCCCTCTTGCGACCACCATCCTCGACCATTGACCAGACAACGCCTCCCACTCATGGACTTTATTCATACCTTGCCTTGTTATCACCCTCGTCATCTCGTCACCATCACCGACTCGATCCCCCTCCGACGACCACCATTGTCGTCGACCAACCATCAGACAATAGACACCCCTCCCTATGCGTCAGCCTCATCCTCTCCTTCTATCCTCCATCCCCCTGGAAACTGTTGGAAATCAGTCCCTTAACCCACCTGAACTCACACCCCGAACACGCCAATCAAAACAGCAATATGGGGTTTCAATGTGTTTGTATATATTAAACTGGAAAAACTGATTACATGCTAAACAACAGTAACCTACGCTATTTATAATGAAAGTAAACAACTAAACCCTAAACTAACAACTAACCCACTAAGCTAGAAAATAGGAAATAGGAAATAGTAACTCAGACTCCTAAACTTCTGCTGGAAACTTGGTCAAACACACAGAATTGGTAAACCCACTTCTTCTTATTCGGTCACTAGCATGGACTATCCACAGTGGCTAAACTGACTCATGACAACTGACCTGCTCCATGACCCGCTGATCCGCGACCCACACTTGACCCATCAAGATTACCCAACATTCACCCCCGTAATCTTGATGATCTTGACCCGTTGGAAAACGTTCATCAACATCCCGACTTTTCCCGGACACACGACCTCTTCCCCGGTCACGTCCAAAGTCTCAATATCCCGACTTTTCCCGGACCCACGACCTCTTCCCCGGTCACGTCCAAAGTCTTTCCGATTTGAACCTCCAACAAAATTGGCATTCTTTCAAGCCCAGCATTTTAAACCCATGAAATCATCAGCCTGATACCTCAATGTGGTTCCTATTGTTTGTGATGGTGTCAATGTAGGCAGAAGCTTTGCTGTCGATACGAGGATCTGCCCACCGTCCAGCGCTGTCTTGATCACTTGGATACACTTTGTAAGCCTTCATCGAGTCATCCCAAGTTGTTGTAGGAGTCATCCACGACCGCCCATGCCACCGCCTTTATCACCTTCAATCAAGCTTGTTCCGAGAGCCCTTTTCCACCGATCAAGAAGACAAGGTCACACCCGCCTTTACCGTCTTCCGTCATCCGCAAAACGAACCGACTCAAAAAACCCAACTGTTTTGATGTCTTCCCGTCCGTTTATTTCGCAACCCCGGTTAGTCTCTCGCCAACACCGACCAAGAAAACAAGCCACCGCTTTACCGTCTTCTTGCACCTGCAACAACGAACCAAATCCAAAGCCACCTGCTTTGACAGATTCTTTCCGTTCATCTGTTTTCACGCAGCTCAGTCATTCTCTCGCCATACGAACAAGCTGATCAAAAACACCCCACAGCCCCTTCAACGAGCCTTGGGCTCTGATACAATTGTTGGAAATCAGTCCCTTAACCCACCTGAACTCACACCCCGAACACGCAAATCAAAACAGCAATATGGGGTTTCAATGTGTTTGTATATATTAAATTGGAAAAACTGATTACATGCTAAACAAAACAGTAACCTACGCTATTTATAATGAAAGTAAACAACTAAACCCTAAACTAACAACTAACCCACTAAGCTAGAAAATAGGAAATAGTAACTCAGACTCCTAAACTTCTGCTGGAAACTTGGTCAAACACACAGAATTGGTAAACCCACTTCTTCTTATTCGGTCACTAGCATGGACTATCCACAGTGGCTAAATTGACCCATGACAACTGACCCGCTCCATGACCCGCTGATCCGCGACCCACACTTGACCCATCAAGATTACCCAACAGAAACAACCACCATGTCCAGCTGCATCCAAGTACCCCAAAACGCACCAATCTCCTCTGGCCCGCCCTTCTCTCCATCTCTGGTTACTGCAACCATCGCTTCCAGCAGCATCCCTTGTGTACCCTACACCAGACCTCTAACTCACCATCTCCTCTTCCCCTCTGCTCTCTCTCTCCCTCTCCCTCTCTCTCTCTCTATCGTCGACGGTGGTTTTTTACGATTAACAGTGGGTTTAATATATATATATATATATATATATATATATATATATATAAACCACAATCGCCTCTATGTTGATTTTGTTGGTGGGTATTTCTGATTCAGAAGCAAATGAAGAAAGGGGAAATGGAAAACCCACAAAATGGAAAGAGAAAGAGAGAGATTGGAGATTGGGTTTGAGGATTGGATGGAATTGAAATTGGGGTTTTGTAACACCCTAAAAATCAGGGTAAATTTAAACCTGAAATAAAAGGGTTTACGCATCCAATATCCATAACATAAACATTCTATATGAGTGTAAATAGTAACAAGAGTCAATTTACATCAACTTGTCGCCACTATAAACTCTCCGCTCGTCCCACTACTTCCCTGAGCTCATACCTGATAAGAAAATGTTATTTGAAACGATTAGGCTAACGCCTAGTGAGAACATTCAGATTTCAAAATAATACTTTTAAATCAATGTAAACAAAGTTTATCAAACTTGACTTACACTCGTTCTTACCGTACTCGTACTCGTCTCATAATAACAGAATCATACTCAATCCCACGAGTATAACTACCATTCATAAAGTCATATCACCATATTCAATAGCCTACTACGAATTATCACGGATTCTAGTTTATCGATCAATCCTACAGATTTACATTCAAACATCATACCTTCTTCTTTGTAATGGATACAGAAATAGCACTTATATATATTGCCTATTTTTAATCCGCCGAAAATACATGAAAACAACACTTACTCTTCATCTAATTCATATTTCCACATCTCAAATAAGAATAACAACTCTGCTTTGTCTATTCAATCAATCTACCTGAATAGCAGTTATGCTTTTGCCTATTCAACCGTTCCTATATGAATAGTAATTCTATATTACCTATTCAATCATTCCATATGAATAGCAATTCTACTTTTGCCTATTCAATCATTCAACATGAATAACAATTCTACTTTGCCTATTCATTTCATTTCTAGTTAACGGAAATATGACTAACACTAAGTCAGTCATGATATCATGTTCCAGAGCCGCACTACGAATCTCCACGAATTCTAGATTAATGCTCATATCATATTCCAGAGCCGCACTACGAATCTCCACGAATTCTAGATTAATGCTCATATCATATTCCAGAGCCGCACTACGAATCTCCACGTATTCTAGATTAATGCTCATATCATATTCCAGAGCCGCACTACGAATCTCCACGGATTCTAGATTAATGCTCATATCATATTCCAAAGCCGCACTACGAATCTCCACGGATTCTAGATTAATGCTCATATCCAAGAAATTGCAATTACACATGCCCATTTCTTGGAAAGGAAGTAGAGATTACAATTACACATGCCAATCTCTCCTCTTCCTTAGAAATCAGGAATTACGATTAATCCACACGCCCATTCCACGATTTCTCACACACACTGGAATTACGATTAATCCACACACCAATTCCATGTGTTCATAACAACTAGTGCATATGGATCCATTACACTTAACCGTACTCATACAGGTTATTACTTAATATAAATTCCTCATAGCATTCAGTATGAGCAAATCATGTTTATACCACATAGATTCCTCATATCATTTAGTATGGGCAAATCTCCTTTATAAATCTCTCATATCATTCAGTATAAGCAAATCACATTTAATATGTCAATTTCTTATAACATAAGTCTAACCATCAATATCATCATTCACGGTCCTTGATATAAATGTTATTGTAACCCACTTGCCCATTAAATCCAATAGTTAAAACTCGTATAATCGCCCATCCAAAATTCATTCAAAACATTTCATTATAAAAATGAATCTTACCATAATTTAAAACATTATAAAAAGGTAAGGTAAGAATGAACTCACCTGTAGTAGTAGCGTCACTCTTACTTTACTTTCTTAAAGCCGAAGGAATTTCCGTCACCAACTGCACAAAGATCTGAAATACCCAAATACATATTGTACTGGTATTAATCTACTGTACAGGACCCTTAAAGACTAAGAATCCTACATATCCGAAATTCTCGACTCTTATCGCAACCCACTAGCTGCGATAACCCTTATCGCAACACACAGTACTTGTCGCAACCCACGGTTGCGACATCTTCTTCTTATCGCAACCAACTGTTGCGACAAGCATCTTATCGCAACCAACTGTTGCGATACACATTTCATCGCAACCAATTGTTGAGATACAACCTACTTGTCGCAACCCAAGGTTGCGACATTCATAATTATCGCAACTCCTCATAACTATCGCAACTAACTGATGCGATATTCTTAACTGTCTCAACCAACTAAAAAGCGTAATTAAGCCAAAACTAACACTTTTAAGCCATAATAAATTTTACAAACTTGCAGATATGCTTAAGGTTACCAGTAGAACATATTTATCAGTTCATGTTCTTCATACCTTTCAAAACTCTATAACCCAAATTTTAACCCAATAATATTTATCTCTAAAAACACATAATCATAACAAGGTTGTGATTAAAACATACCTTTGTTTTCAACCAATTGATATACTAAATCCCTTGCTAAAAATTCCAGCTTTCTTCTTCCTCTTCTTTCTTGGTTCTTTCTCTTTCTCTCTCTCTTTTCTCTCTTTGTTTCACCGAAAACACACACAAACATAAACTACAAAAGAAGATAATATCTTCTTTTTACCTCTTTTACACAAATGAGGCGGTGGGAGTGATTATCTTCCATCACCCTAACCAATCAGCCCCCTCAACTATCAACGCTTGGAAATTTATACCCTTTAACTTATAAATTAAAATTAAAGTTTACCCCTTAACTTGTAACTTCATAAAACAAATAACGTATCTTATTCGGGGTTAAACTCTAGAATTAATCTATCATATAATAAATCATAAGTTTATCAATAAAACCCATCTTAATACTTTATACAAAAATCGAGATGTTACAGGTTTTTTCTTGGTGAAATGGTGGATGGAACTGAAATTACAATTACATTTAGGGAAAAGAAAATTGGGTTTTAGAGTTGTGATTTTGTGAGTTTTGGTGGAGACGATGATATATATATAGGCCAAGACTATTTTACAAACCAGTGAAATCTAACAAACCATACAAACTCTTATTTTCAATGTTTAATTGAATGAAAGTGTTTCATATGATGAAATTGTTTCATATAATTCATTTTTTGATGAAATTGTTTCATGTATTTTTGTTTCTATATAACAATGAAATTGTTTCATGTATTTCTCATTTTGATGTAATTCGTTTCATATGTTGTTCATTAATCAATCTTCATATATTCTTGATGAAGTTGTTTCATGTATTATTGACCAATCAACCCCCATAAAAAGAAAAAGTGAAGAAAATGAAAAAATATGATTGGTTGAACGTGGTTTGTACAGTTTGTTAGATTTCACTGGTTTGTAAAATAACCAACCCATATATATATATATATAGAGAGAGAGAGAGAGGGGTTGGATATTTGTTAAATTATTAATTGGAAATTTATGTAAAAGGTTGCAATTTTGGTCCTTTTGTTAGTGAAAACCAAAAAATAAGCAAAATGACCAAAATGCCCTGTATGAGTCTCTATTTTACCAATTAATTGATATGAATACATATTCATTTACATATTCGAAGGTTAAGGTTGAAAGATTCATTAGAGTAGTTCAAGGATGCGAATAGACAAGATTCAGTTCAGATACCGTACAAATAAAAAAATCCGATTTCTTTTCATTTATTTGTGTTTTCTTTTATATTCCATTTTTCATTTCCTCCTACATTAAATGACTTTCTAGATTCCCCCTAATTGATGTGTGCAGTCCAAAGTTGATGCTGCAGAACTCATTTGGTTCCTCCTATCGACTTGGCTCATCCGAAATAAGTATTTTCCAAATTTGAGAATCACAATGAATCCCTAATTTTATTGTATTTTTTATTCTATACATAATTAAAATACAAACCATAATACAAACGAGACTTCAATTACTCTGGTTAATCTAGAATAGAACCTTGAATCTATAGAATTGTAGAAGTGAAGATTTAGTTTTTTATCATTCAATGAGCATCTTGTATTTCATAAAAAATGGGAGCAATATAATCCTTACGTAAAGGCCATCCTATCAAACTTTCGGGCATTAAGATACGTTTCAAACGTGGATGATTATCATAAGAGATTCCCAATATATCATAAGATTCCCGTTCTTGAAAATCCATACTTTTCCAAACCCATAAAACAGACGGAATTCTAGGATCCCTCCTCGAGGCAAATACTTTTATGCATACCTCTTCTGGTTGATCCACGCCATACTCTATTCTAGTAAGATGATACACACTAGCTAATAGTCCGCCTGGTGCTACATCGTAGGCACATTGGGAGCGAAGATAATTGTAAGTTTGTAACCATATACATATAAAATGACAGCAATGGAATGCCAATTGTAATAACCCAGTTTCAGAAGGATTAAAAGTTTGGTGGTAAAAGTGTAAAAATGGAAAGTTTTATACAAAGGACTTATTTGAAAAGTGTGGAAAATATATATAGGGATAGATCCCTAGGGTTTTGGTCGTTGCTACTGTTTATGCTGCATTGTTGGCGGCTGAAGGGTGAAATGGAGAGACAGTGAAAGGAAAGTTGGGGCATCGATTCTTCCTTGTGGGGAGACTCCGATTTGGTAAGTAATGATCTCTCATGTTATTATTCTGTATTAAAGCTATTTAGGAAAGCTAAGAGTTGTTCAAGTTCCATGTTTTACCTGATAAACGGGTATGAGCACTGTGGGAGGTTTTGAGGATTTGATTGTTATTTAAAGAATTTCATAATTAGAGAGATTAGGTTTGTAGTAAGCCATTTTTGGTTAAGAATATTATGGAATCAACCTTATAAACGAAGCGATTAGGGGGAGTTCGAGATGGAAGCATTCTGGACTCGGCTTGGACCCAAAATCGCATGGCACCGGGAGTTAATCCCGCAGCTGCTTAGTACCGGGAGTAAGTCCCGTAAGTTGTTAGTACCGGGACTAGGAAGTCCCGTAGCTTGGCCATGCACCGGGACTGATCATTACCGGGAGTTGATGCCGGGATTAGGCATACCGGGAGAAGGTAGTACCGGGACTAGGAAGTCCCGCAACCCGAGCACCCAAATTCTTTCGCACCGGGACTTGGGCTAGAAGCCCGTGAGGAGTGTTGGGCCGAGTTGGTGTTGGGCCGATAACCAATTAAGTCCTAATGGGTTTAGATTTAGTTTGGGCTTGATTGTTTTAAGACCAACTATGTATTAGTGACCTATAGGAATTATTTATTCCATGATCGGTTCAAGAAGAGGACTCAGAGCCAGAAATCGAGTTACATCTAATCATTCTATTAATTAATTATTAGGTGATCGGACGTATCGAGACAAGAGGTTAGGAAGAGGATTGCTATCAAGTGAGTTCTCTCATCCCTTTTATGACGTACTGTTTTTACTGAAATGGTTCCTTGATCGAGCATGATTTAAATTTATAAAAGCTATGCATGTTTCCATGAATTGCATGATTATTTACCAATGAATGATGATTAAGGTTTTCATGTACGTGGTTTCAAGTGTGCTTGTATGCTATGTGTGGTCGGTTACACGGTGGGGTCAGGGTACCTTGGGATCTTTGTTCCCTTGGGGCATATGGAGGATTAGCTTGTAGGTTGGAATTTGTTTTCTCCTACATGAAGGAACGAGGAGTCCATTTGGATTTCGGCGTAGACGAGAGGGTGCCCGACAGGCCCCAATCGGTTTAGCTTATGCGAACCCCTGAACCCTGTGTTAACCTTGTATGATGGAAATGTGATGCATAAGAATTCTTTTTATTCATGAAATGAGTTTACTCTTTACTACATGTTTTATGGAGGGAATTCACTAGACCTTTTGGTCTAACCCTCGCTTTTCAAAACTAAACCATTTTCAGGTAAGCGCGCAACAGGTTCTTCCAATAAGAATTGGGGAAGGGGAGAAAAGGAGGCATGGAGCTTAGAGAGACTCCAGTTTCGGTCATGGTAGTTTAGATAGTGCTCGGCTGTGGAATGTAGAGACTTCCGCTGTTAATTTTGCCTAGTTTAGTTCATTGATGTTTAAAAAGACACGTTTATTTATGTAATCTGAATGCTTATGTTATGTTATCGCATGCTTATGAAATTGGGACGTTACAAATGGTATCAGAGCCTTAGTTTAAGGGATTTAGGTGACCCGTCGGGCCTAAACTTAAACTGTAAGGTGAGGAACACAGCCGAGACATAGGATTGCCTCTAGGAACGATCACTATAAATGCGCTTAAGAATAAGGTGCCAAGGACGAACGTGTAAGGTAAGTTTGGGATTACACCTGGGCAGTGTAATTACGAACTTACAGATACATGTGCGTGCTTAAATTACCTTCTATAGCAAATTTGCCGTGTCACGTCTAGCAAAAGTTAAATTGTTGTTTCCCTTCAGTTAAGTGTTATGGCTGGGAGAACATTGAGGAGCAGGTCAGCAAGATCCCTGGGGGATGGACTAATACCCCTTGTTGGGGAAGTATCATGAGAAATCACTTATAATGTGATGGATGTATACATCGTAGTGAAGAAATGTTGTATAGAATGTTAAGAGTCGTCTAAAGGTAGCTCTTCGTGGACTCGAAAAGGACGAATGTTGAGTTTGAGTAAGACTCCTGTTTCGGGAGAGAGCTCCAGTTCTAGGAAATCATGGGATAGATCAGTCCGGATGGTAAGGAAGGACAATGTCAAACCTTGAAAGTATCAATAGAGCCCTGACTTCTGAGTCGAGCTTTTCAATGGCAGGATAAGTGAAATAAGATACCTATAATAAATTGAAGGCATGTAGAAGTAGAAAGTGAGATAGTTGAATCAAAACGAAGAAAGTATAAAATGATTGAATAAGTGAGATGTAGGATGCATGGATAGCAAGTTGTTTCACGACTGAGAGAGCGACTGTTGGTCGTAGGTATAGTGTCAAGGATAAACGGTGTAAGCGAAGCGGTTGACCTTGTTTGAGTGAGTAGCCTTCAATTTGCAAGTAGAGTCTCATGCATGACATTCTTTTATGTAACATGAAATTTTCACAATTTAAGTTGAAGGTGTAAATATAAATTTTGATCGAAAATGAGTCAGAATGTACACGCGTATGTTTAAAGAAGAGGTGATTTCATTCACATAAAACAAAGAAATTTTGAGTTTAACGATTCGCAAGTATTTCACACTTTTCATGATAAGTTAAATTGTTGCAAAAAGGTCAAGAAAATGTTTGCCAGCAAAAACTTTTATAATCAGAATGAGTGTTGATACTTTGGTCTTATAAAGTGGGTATGAGAACCGACTGGTTTACTTTGTGTCGGTATTCTTCTTTCAGAATGGTGTCGTATGAAATGATTTTCATTCAACGTATTACTGTCGTAATAACAACATTTGGAATTGAATAAGATTAAGGTTCACGGAAAGATGCATGCAAGCGATTCTCGAATCGTTGTGCAGGGCGTTGAAGTTAAAATGGTAATGGGGTCGTGTGTACCCAAAGTGTTTCCAAATATGGTTTATTTAAAATGATAAAATGTGTGGGATGATTCATTCACCGTATTGACATGAATGAAGGCTATGAACTCGCTAGGTCGTAAGATGTTACATGTTAAGCTTAGGAAGAACTCTAAAGGTGGGAAAGGTGTCGGACAATTCAGGAAAGAATATGGTAGCTTTAGCATTGGTGTTCAAAGGGAAAGGTGAACAGTGATGGAGTCAGAAGTAGAATATAGTATCGGTTGTATGAGGGTTTGCACCCTTGTTCGGTAGCTGGAAGTACGGTTGTCAAGGGGCGGTTGTGTCCGGAGGAAGGACTTGAAGCCTTCAATGTATTGGTTTTGGCAACTCTTTATGGGTAGTGTTGTGAAGCAGGAATGAAAGGTCCACGGTGTGGGTCATGAGTTTCGAAGGGAACTGGTAATATTGATGTTACATGAGTAAGTTTCAAAATAGGGGTGACGGATTATAAAGTTAACTATGATGTGTAGGGAGGAATGGATCCCGTAAGGAACTCATGTTAAAGGATAGGTTAAGAAAGTAGTTAAGAGTTATCTTTTGTTGTGGAAGTCGGCAACGGTGTATGTTGACCGATGCCAAAGACTCAAACCAAATGACTGTAAGTTGATAGAATATCTTATAGAGGTGTTAAATTAGTAAGAGACTGTTGTTGTTGAATAGGCGTTCTATTTATGAGGTGAGGAGGGTCCGTAGAAGGACAAGATGTGTAACACAAGCGGAGTGAGTGTAGACTATGCAGTCATTAAAAAAATGTGTCGTGTCTGTCAGGATCGATTCCAAACAAGAATAATTATACTTAGAAATCAGAATTAAAGAATCTTGCGGAATAGAACTTTAATTCAAACACACTCAATGAACAACTAATCAGAAAACACAATCTGTTTGTATTCAATACTTCAACTCACAAGTTTACAACCAAACCTCAATCTTGTTGAACAGGCTCAACAAGACGACTTCTACTTCTCTAGAAATAGGGTTATAAACCTTGAGGTTAATTCTCTCTAAAACAAAAACGAATTCTTAATAAAATCTCTTTTCGAATAGCTATCTATCAACATCTATTTATACTAAATAATTACAAGATAACTATCAAAACAAAATTGATCTTCAGAATATTCTTTCATGCTTATCTTCAATTATTCCATCTTTATCTCCAACATTCTCGCATTCCATAATTATGATCACCAGCAGTATTAACATCGTTATGCACAAGCAGTACTAACATTGTTCCAGCAGCATTAACTTTTACTTGCAGTACTAACTTTGCTCTGGCAGTAGTATTGTTGTTCTAGCAGTAGTATTGTTGTTCTGGCAGTACTAACCATACTTGGCAAATCTTCAGTTCCCAACAATCTCCCCCTAACTTGACTTTTTAGGTTGAGAAGTCAAGTTCTTCAGATGATGCTTCCAAAACCTAATCATGAACACATAAATCAGGATTCAAACCCAGGCTTTGATTGATAATCCTTCTCACCAAGTATCTTCCCATTTCAGAATCCTTGTTGCAAGCCAACTTAGCATGTAGCATTCCATTCAACCTTTTCTTGCTGTGCTTGTATGCAACATCCACCAAATAATACTCATGATATGTATAGTCAAGTGTGATGACATACACTCCACATTTTTCAATGAGCATCCAGTTGGTAATGGCTTGAAAATTTCTTTCTATCATATACTGAACTGCTTCTGGTTTGAACATTAGGCATAGGTATTCAAGAACCAATTTGGTGATAGACATCCCTTTCTCATTCAGCATATTTCCATACAGCTTCATTCCAACCTTGTACATCTCCTCTATGTCAGATCTAGAGCACATTCTGATAAGTCTTCCCCATGTAGAACAGACCTCATACTTCCCATCTGCTCTTTTGACTCTAATGTACTCCTTTCTCTGATCTACCAAGGTATCCCAGAAGATGATCTCAGGAGGCATGGAAGACAATGGGTCAACTTTGATTGGATCAGTATCAACCACAGTGATATACATATTACATTGAGCATTACTTGGTTGACCTGATGGAGTTGCTACTTCTTCTTCAGTAACCTTTGTATCATCTTTCTTTTCTGGAACATCCTCTTCTTTTTCTTCTTCTACCACTGGTTCTACCCTAGGTTTCTTGACAACTTTCCTCTTGGTAGCTATAGACTTGGTTCTTGCTCTTTTCAGTGACACCAGCTTTTCACCCAGGGTTTCTTCTTGCCTTTTAGGAGTGTCATGTTTGGCTTTAATCAAAGCCTCTGCAACTTCAACTTCTTCCAAAGTAGGCTTTTTAGTTTCTGTTGCTTCCTTTGTTTCTGCTGCTTCTTCCTTTGTAGATACTGCTTCTTGCATGGTTTCTGCTGCTTCTTTTGTTTCTGCTGCCTCTGGAATGGTTTCTGCCGCTTCTGCTTTTTGACTTTCATCAGCACTAACCGTTTCTGCTGTTGGTTCAGTTTCTGATTCTTTTTGAATTTCAGCAGCATTAACCATTTCTGCTGCATGATCAGTTTCTGCTTCTTTTTGAATTTCAGCAGCATTAACCATTTCTGCTGTTGGTTCAGTTTCTGCTTCTTTCTGAATTTCAGCAGCATTAACCATTTCTGCTGCATGATCAGTTTCTGCTTCTTTTGCAATTTCTTCAACACACTCATTCTCCCCCTTTTCCTGTGCACTCTCCATGTTGAATTCAGCTACTGACTCCCCCTTTTTGGGAGCATCATTGTTGGGGCTTCTTCTTTTAAGAACATACTGAGCTTTCTTCTTCCTGTACATCAACTTTGTAATCAGCTTCTTATGCTTCTCAAGCTGTGTTTGTTGATATAGGACCACTTTCTTGAGTCCATCTATCTCCTTTTGCTGACTTACAACATCTGTGTTGATATTGGCAATGGTTTCCATCAATTCCTCATATGTATATCTATCCTCACCTTGTTTAGGAGTTTTTACTTCCTTTAAAGGATCACTGGAAATTTTAGTAGGTGTCTTTTGCCTAGCAAAAGCACTGCCTACCCCCGTGGTTTCTTGGCACCTGGGACCTCTGAATGATTTCTCATTCTGAGTTGCCGTGAGGAAGGTCTTAGTTATGTTACCACTGTCCTTCTCTGTGCTAGCAGAAGTAGTGGCAGCCTTGCTACTCACATGCTCAACCTTCTCCTTAGTGAGCACCTTCTTGGGGTTGGGAGACACCCCTGTGGTTTCCCTTTCGATATTCTCTATTGGAGAATGCTCTAATAGAGGGCTTAAAGGCTTTGGGCTTGTAGGAGGTACATCAAGGGAAGGAGCCTTGTGTACCATTCTTCTTGTAAACTTTTTGGTTATGAGAGGAGTGGGTCTTTGAAGAACGGACAGAGGAATTTCTTTGGTGATTGAAGGTGGGGTTTGGCTATCAGTGGGTTGGTCTAATGAGGGCCTTGACCCTGATGCCATACCTTCTTGTGTGTGGGACACACCCATCATTGTAGAGAACAATGGAGTGTCAACTCCTTCCGAGTCCCTGGAAGTTCTTCTCATATTTGAGAAGACCTTTCCTTTAGGGGGTTTAGGTACATATACCTCAGTAAATTGAGGCAAATCCGTTAATTCCTGAGTAATCACTGCTTGGACAAACCTTGGGTACATATAAAAACTCTTTTTGGATTCCAGGTTTGACACAAGATCATTGAAAATCATTTGTGAAAAATTAAACTTCCTGGCAGTGGCCAAGCAGACCAGGGCATAAGCAATGGTACTGCTAAACTCACTCCATCCAGTAGTTTTCTTTGAAATGCAATGCATTAAGGTATGAACAAAGAATCGCCATTGTGTAGAAAATTTAGACTTGAAAAACTTAAATATTCCAATGGGACCTTCATACCCCATTCTCGTTAAAGTTAAGTATAGATCGTCATTAGGAATAAACGTCATACCTGAGGCATCATCCAATCGAAGAGTGATGCGAATAAGCTCCTCTGTAACATTCAAGGGTTTGTCACACACCCTTGTTTTGATGATTTTCTGCCCATCTTCAGACACCACGGTGGCATTTTCCCAGAACTGCTTCTGATGCTCGGTGTAGATTGTCGGGGTTACCGTTAGGACATAGGATATATGCGTGGACTTGAGGAAATCCACAATGTCGTGAAAACCTGCGGACTGTTTTGGCTTCTGGAGCATGGCAATCTCGTTGTGTTCGTCGATAAACTCCATTGTACCTGAGGTTTCTTGACAGAAAACAGAGATTCTTGGGAGAGAATAGTTAGAAAGAGAGAGAGATGAATAGAATTCAAAGAGACGTTATGAACTTTGGCGGGCTGAAAGAGGTATTTATAGCAGTATTAGCCATAATTTTTCTTTTAAAGCAGTATTAACGACACATGCAGTATTAAGTACGAAGCAGTATTAACTATGTACTGGCAGTAGTAACTATGCACTGGCAGTAGTAACTATGCACTGGCAGTAGTAACTATGCACTGGCAGTAGTAACTATGCACTGGCAGTAGTAACTATGCACTGGCAGTAGTAACTATTCAGCACTTGTCAATCTGAGTCATACAGAATATCCTGAGTCATACTTGTCAATCTGAGTCATACAGTAGTAACCTGTGATACACTTAACAGGTTGTATCTCAATTGCTCAACATAGTAAACATCCTCAAATGTCATCTTACCTTTTGATACATCACCTTTACCACTTATCTTACCTCCTGCAGGATTATTCCCAAAAGCAACATGTCCTCCATCAATTCTTTTGAAATTTTTGAGGCAGGCCATGTTACCTGTCATGTGCCTGGAGCAACCACTATCAACATGCCAGATGCTCTTCCCCTTGAGCTGTTGGTTGCCCTGAACATAAGATAAATCAATTAGTTTTTATTGGGAACCCAAGCCAAAGTGGTCTTGGGTCTCCCTTGCTCATCAAAGTACTTACATTCAGTTTGGATAAGTTTTTCAACCTGAGGAACTTCAGTTCTAGAGTACTTTGTCAAGATGATTGGTCTAGCAACACAAACACTAGAAGCAGTATTATCTTTAGAAGAAGTACTAACAGTGTTAGCAGTACTAACACTGCTAGCAGCAGTATTGCTTCTAGAAGAAGTACTAACAGTGTTAGAAGCACTAACACTGCTAGCAGCAGTACTATCTGAGGCAGCAGTACTAACACTAGTGCTTTTAGGAACCCACATTGTGACACATTCTTTTTCAGTCTTTTTCCTCATGTGGCTTTTGGATTTAGCTTGTTTCTTAGCCACATGGTTTCTTACAGGCTTCCTATAACCATTTGATTTTTGAAAAGTTCTTTGAAAATTTATCCTTTGGTTAATAGGATTGAAATAACAGTGTTTGGCAAGGTGATTCAATTTTCCACAGATAAAACAAGGTTTTGGTCTGTTAATCCTTTGCAGATCAACTCCTTGTTTTTGAGCCCACTGATTATTCCGGTTTCTTTGATTTCCCCTCTTTTTATCATGTTTTTGGGGCTCATTCTTTTGAGAATTCTTGCAAGAACAATGTTCACAAGTATTGGAATTCACAACAGTGGTCTGTGTATAATGAACTCCCTTTCCTTTTTCAGATCTTTTCATCTCATTGTTCTTATCCCAGGGACTTCCACCTTCCTCATTAGTCTTGATGTAATTCTCTAAGGGGATCTCACCACTGACATTCTTGTTCCTTTTCTTAGACTCTTCTTTTTCAGTTTTATCCTCAACAACAACTTCATCTAATGGATCTACTTTAGTAGTTCCTTCAGGTAAGTCCTTCCTATCCTTGGTTTCTAACAGGTCTGACCTAGGAGGGATGTATGTGTTGTTGTAGGGTGGGGGTGTGGCATTGTACCCTAGGCATGGTTTCATCTTACTGTGGATTTGAGCATTTATTATGGTGTCCATGACTTTAGAAGCACATGAAAACTTTTCAACATCAAGTTTTACTTTCTCAAGTTCTCCTTTTAATTTCTCACATTCCTCCCTAGACTCTTTCAGTTGGAACTCCAGACCATTCTTTTCCCACTTCCAGTAGTTTGTATCATATGAGTGTTGAAGTTCATTGGCTTGAAAAGCCTTAATTTGTTCTTCAAACCTCTCAACAATCACTACATAATCTCTTCTATCCTTTTCTAATCTCTTAAGGTCATCACACATTCCCTGGTTGTGATCTCTATACCTTTTCACAGTGTCTATACAAGCTTGAGAACAGAGATTAGATTTTACCTTAGTAGGAAGATCTGAGACTTCTGCCATGAGTGCATGATTCTGAATTGCCTCTTCTGCTTGATCACTCCAATCAAATCCCATTCCTTGTTGAGAAACAAGGGCTTGAACAGAGTTTCTGTTCTGGTTGAAGCTTCCAGTCTGAGCTTGTTGATGGTTGTTTTGAGATACTCCACCTCTGCATTCTCTGGCAAAGTGTCCCATCTTATGACACTTGTAGCATTCCACCTTAGACTTGTCAAACCCAGCACCATCTTCTCTTCTTTGGGAAAAGTTGTTTCTCCCAGTCCTCTTTATAAACTTCTTCACCCTCATAGAAAGCATAGCCATCTGCCACTTGATATCCATCTCTTCAAGATCATCAGCATTAATCTGTTCTAAGTCATCATTAATTAATGAGGAGTTAACATGACTAGAAAAGAAAGCTTCTAGTACAGAATCATTGGCCTTCTCCTGATTGACTCCACCAGCAGTACTAACTGATTCAGGGTTAGCAGTAGAATCAGTTGATGCTGATAGGAGTGCAACATTATACACATATCCTGAGGGCTTCTTCTTGGCTTCAACCTCTGCTTCAAATACCCTAAGATCATTGTAAAGATCATCAAGCTCTTTATCTTCTAACTGGTCATTCCGTCTGAAAGACACAGTATACATTGTCCATTCCTCACCTAATGATCTTAGAAACTTCCTGTTTACATCATCAGCCTCCATATGAACTCCAACTGTAGCCAATTCTCCAATCAACTTATTAAATCTATCAAAAGTTTGAGTCATAGACTCATTCTTTGTAGAAGTAAAATTTTCATATTGTTGCTTAAGAATTGCCTTCTGGTTCCTCTTGGTGCTCTTGGTACCAGTGAATCTCTTTTCCAATGCATTCCATAAAATCTGAGCATCAGTGCAATGATGAAATTGGTGCTGATACTCATTGGGAATAGCCAAAAGCAGAGTGCTTAAGGCTTTCATCTCTGTTTGTCTAACCTTTCTTTCTGCATCAGTCTTTGGAGGGGGTCGTTTGCCATCTGGTCCAACCTTTCCTTCAGCACATGGACCATTCTCTATAATATCCTAGATGGAATAATCAGTAAGCAAAATATACTGCTTGATTCTAATCTTCCACATGTCAAACTCATTAGGCCTGAGCATGGGAACCTTTGAAACAAGAGTACTGTTTGATTCAACTGTATTGTCCATAATGATTGTAGATTTCTAAGAAACCAAGCTCTGATACCACTTGTCAGGATCGATTCCAAACAAGAATAATTATACTTAGAAATCAGAATTAAAGAATCTCGCGGAATAGAACTTTAATTCAAACACACTCAATGAACAACTAATCAGAAAACACAATCTGTTTGTATTCAATACTTCAACTGTAACGTCCCGAAAATTACAAGCAAATTTAAATTTTTAAACTAAACATTTCATTTATAACAACTCATTAAATGATCCCAACGTTTCGTTTGCAAACTCATAATTAATATCTTTATAAAATAAAACCAGCGGAATAAACGTTAAATTATCAAAATCATAAAGCAACCAGCTCTCCTCGCGCGCCAGTGTGTACTTGTCACGCCTTGGAGCCGCTCGGACCTGAAACCACAGATTATTGGGAAAGGGTAAGCACGAAGCTTAGTGAATTCCAACACATGCGCAGATAGGAATTATATACACATCACCCCTAACCGCACATAAGCAACAACATCACAGTTACATAAACGAGTAAACGCCTACAAGTAATTATGTATCCAACACCTCAGTACCATCGAGGCCTCGGTCCCACCGAATTGTAATGTATCCAACACCTCAGTACCATCGAGGCCTCGGTCCCACCGAATTGTAATGTATCCAACACCTCAGTACCATCGAGGCCTCGGTCCCACCGAATTGTAATGTAACCAACACCTCAGTACCATCGAGGCCTCGGTCCCACCGAATTGTAATGTAACCAACACCTCAGTACCATCGATGCCTCGGTCCCACCGAATTGTAATGTAACCAACACCTCAGTACCATCGAGGCCTCGGTCCCACCGAATTGTAATGTAACCAACACCTCAGTACCATCGAGGCCTCGGTCCCACCGAATTGTAATGTAACACATTTATACCAAGCATTCAAACCAATCAAATATTACACACCACAACCAACTAGTTCACACCACAAAGACAGTAGTACACGCAAACTATTATGACATGCATACAACCCCTAACTACACAGTGAGAGAACTCACCTCGAATGCGCGCCCAGCTTAATAACACAATTCAAGCTTCACAAATACGGTCACTTCCCAGCACCTAAACGCATGTTAAAACGTGTCAATACGAGACCCGGACCCTATGACACGACACACGCTTAAACCGTCACTAAAACTAAATTCCGTTCACCCAAAACAGGTCTGTTCGGGACCTGTTTCGACCCCTTTAAACCCAGAAAATTCCCAATATTATTTCATGACCAGAAAATACTCTGAGTTAGGGTTCCAAGGACATATTATACGCCTCCTAACGATTTTTCTACAATTTACTACGGATTTTACAAAAACAGTTTCCGGAACAGCGAAATTCAGCACCTTTCAGTATAAAACGACAAATCGACCCATGCTACGTCCCGAACTGGGTTTTGCACGAAACACAGAAAAGTTTCTAGACTCAAAAAGGGAACTTTTGACACCGATTTCACCCCAAACCGAGTTACGAGCAGAAAGTTATGACCATGACAAAACAGTGGCAGATTACAACACTGTCGGTTTACCGACCTGCTGTAAAAACAGAAGTTTTCCGCCTAGCTAGGGGCCGAACCAGCCTTTCGCTAAAACACGAAAAACGTGCCCGACACAGAATGTGAACCGTGGACACCAGAATCGCCTCAAACCGAGTTACGACGAGAAAGTTATGGCCGAAATACGAACTGGACAGAAAACTAATTTTCACATAAAATGACGAAACACCGAACTTGTGACCACTTTTTCGCCCAGCTAGAGACCGAACCAGTTTTCCGCTACAACACGGAAAACGTGCTCGATCCTGAACTTGAACCGTGGGCGCCAGTTTCGGCTCAAACGGAGTTACAACGGAAAAGTTATGGTCGCGCGAAAACTGGACAGTACACTAAAATTTTCATAAAAGATAACTTTATAAACGGTTCGCGGCTCCAACGATTCGGGGTTTACGCTAAGAGTGTGACCCACTGCCACCGCCCTCCACCCACAGCCACCGCAGCGGCGGCGTGCGGCGGTGGTGGTCTCGCCGGAAAAACGAAAAGGAAAAGAAAAGAACGAGACTAACGAGAACCACATACCTCACGACGGCGTCTCACCACCACAACCAAACCGCTCCCTCTCGATCACTCCGACGACAGCGGGTGGTGGCGGTCTCCGGCGACGGCAGTAGCGGCGGCGAGGCTGCTGCTGTATTCCTTCTTCTCGACTCTCTCTCTTTCTCGCGATAACACTCTCTCTTCGCTTCTATTTCTCCGGCCGCACCACACAAGCAAAACGAGAAGAAGGGTCGTAGGGTTGGAGTTGCTTTGGGTTTGCTTGATTCATAAGGAAAGAAAAAAAAAGAAAAGGAAAACGAGAATGGGATTACGGTCATGGGCCGTGACCCATGCATAAGTTCCAACAATTGCCCTTTTAGCCCCTCAACTACACTTCATTTCACAATCTATAACGAAAGGCACGAAGGCTAACATTTTTGGTCCTTTTTGACACCAAACTACTAACCAAAAACAAATAAAGGTAAACATTTTAAATTATTAAAATTAATTAATAAACGTACCGGGACACGGGCTTTACAACTCTCCCCCACTTGGATTAGACTTCGCCCCCGAAGTCTACGTCCGCAAACAGCTTCTAATAATTCTCTCGCATTTGATGATATCCCAAACTCAAACCACTTTCAAGCTCTAACCCTTCTAATGGTGCTCACCAATATACCTTACAGGATACCCGACTACGATCATTCCTACCCTTAACTGTCGATTAACTACCACAAATGCTAATAGACTCCAAAGATTTTCAATAAATTATATCAACAAAACATCGACCCCCTGCCGAACATCGGTCCAACCGATTGCAATAACAAACATCGGCCACCCGCCGAACATCGGTCCAACCGATCACAATAACGAACATCGGCCACCCGCCGAACATCGGTCCAACCGATCACAATAACGAACATCGGCCACCCGCCGAACATCGGTCCAACCGATCACAATAACTCAAATAAGCGTGGTATTATCCTAGACACTAACACAAATTGATATCCCCCACTACCAAATCACTAACACACACGTAGATCATTCCACCACAACCATTCATCACAAGTGATCATTTCAGGGTTACTACTACCATCACCATGATTATCTTAACATCGACTACAATTTTCCGATTATACTAAAGGTGTTTGGCCTCAAGCCCAAAAGTCGATACCTAAATATACCACCTACCTCAAAATGGTTGATGCGCATTTATTCTCTTAATAACAAAGGGCATCAATCCCTTAACCGATACCATTCGGCCTACAGTACTAACGTGCGTGGAATACCTACCTTCCACCGTCGACGCACCATCCACACTTGCTCTACGAAGCCAAGTCATACCGTATCGAGGATACACCTTGACGTCTACCTCCCAGGTAACGCCTCAAGACCCAGCACACCGGAACTACCTCCCAGGTAAGTGCCCACAACTATATCCTCCTAGTACCTACTGGAAAGTCTAGGTTAAAACACATGAATACCGGGGTCCCACCCCGAGATACCCAACCGACCATTACCAACGACTGACTAACGTGTCTAAGGATCCAAAGCAAACAGCCTACCAACAACATGCCTATTCCGGATTGACTCACTCACCCAAACATGTAAACACTCAATGTGCAAAGAATGCCAAACGGTGCGACAAAAATAACTCATCAACTAGACTCCAGATCGAGCCATTAAAACCGGGCAATTAGCCCATGACTAACTCCAAGTCAAAACCGAGCAAAATGCTCCACGCTTGCTAGACCCATAGGTCGGAAAATGCGTTTAAACAAAGTTTAAGCAAGCAATACTCTGAAATCAACCTTAGTCCCAGACTCAACACGGGTTAAACAAAAGAGTTTTCCAAAAGGACTCACACCCTGAAAATTCTCGAAATGACACATGACACTTAAAAGCACATTTCCCCAAATGGTTTACAAAATCATTTACAAAATATTTTCAACATCAGGATTTTCATCTCAAAAAGATCGTATGTAATAAAACTACTATTACCTGATCGATAGTTACGCAAAACTGGACACGCTCGTCCCACAAAGGAAAATCATGTTGAAAATCGTTCCATTGCAGTTCAGTTTACTCACACAAAAGCAAAGCGTAATAAATAATTTCTTTTAAAATGAACCGCCTCGATTCCAGTATGGATTGACTCACGTCGTGCACTTAAAGTAACCGCTTGACCTTAAACAGGGTCCGACAAAGGTGTGCACATAATTCAAAATAAGTTTCACGACAATTGATTCAAAAATTCTTCTTTTTGATCATAAGATGACGTGGCACAGGGTTCGCCACCAATTTTTCGCGCGTCAGCTAGTCACACAAAACGATGACACGGTTTACAAATATATTTTTGTTAAAACACAACTGTCTCGTGTAAGTTTCAAACTTGAAGACAGAAACCAATCCGCTTCTAATAATTGGAAATATCGACTAAAAACCTCGTAAAATCTCAAACTGGGGGCAGGCATGCAAGCTTGTAACACTTCCTCAAGTTTCGTACTTGGGACATATAATGTCAAAACATTATAGTTAAAAAAAATGTATTTATCGAAAATGCTCAAAATACTCGTTTCCTCCAAAGCAAAAGTTTTTAATTTCCTAAAAAAAATGAACGGTAAATCTAAATTAACCGAATGTAAAAAATCTATGCATTTATATTTCCAAAATATAACACATTGTAATCGTATGCATGATGTTTACAACATTAAAACACTCCTTGGATCAAATGGTCTTTCATTTCGACAAAAAGGAACTAAAGCATTTTCATGCACGACTCGTTCATCAAAATGCCGAGAACAAAGGTTACCCCAGTATGCATACCCCTAAGTCGATAAATCGCATTTTCATGAAAATGTCAATAAAACCTTTAGCTGACTAAAAAGCGCACCAAACAATTCCTTATGAAATGTTACCAAAATTCCTCCATGCATCACTTATGTCACGCATGAATCAATCCACACACTGAACCATTTGCAATAAAACACTTAGTAATACAAACTCTCGAACGAAAAGTTAAGCGACACTAGAATTCCAAACTCATTTTAGACAAATCACTAAAAATAGCCTTATACAGACACCGCGGGATGTAACTTTCCGTCTCAACTCTAACATATGTGGAGGAATTCCAATGTTAAAGTCGCAAACCGTAGTCACTTGCCCAACATTTTAAACACCACAAAACACGGATATCATCATACCCGAAAGAACCGTTGGAAAATAATCAATGATACAATTTTAACAAAGTTTGCAACTCTCGTGATAAAAAGGTTTCATGCACTTTCAAAGCCATAATTCGAAATCTTGTGTGTGTACTAAACATTCCCCAAAATTCCAAAACACCATCCCTAAAAGGATTTGAAACACCAGAAGTAGTTAATGCAATTTTATTTTCAAAATAAACTTTGTGCATGACTCAGTCGGCATTCCACGTCTCGACTCATACTCCTCCAAACCTCTCCAATCCACTATCGTCCTCCGAGCATTTAACCTCTTAGGGCAAGTTGGGAAATTACGTCAAATAATCCCTACGATTTTTCCTCAAATCTATGTCGGCTCTATAAGCCTATGACTCTAGCACAATCTCCCATCTTGGCCCGAAATGATCTACTTACAACCAATATCATCCTTATCGTCACTCCAAGTGACTAATACTATAATCGTCTTTCTATTCTAACGACTACTAGTTTAGAACCTTCGACACTACCCCAACGATCATCCCATCAAAGCAAGTCAAGTACACACATGTACCAGTGGATCTACTATATTTGTCTCTCCTCGTGACGGCTATTCAGGGTAGACAATACAACGCGTTATTAGCACATAATAACTCATACCAACAACACTCACGCTCAACTCCTTGGATTCCTCGTGACTTCCCCGACTCGAGCATTGATCCTGTGCTTCCGGTAGTAGGAGCTCTACTACTACCATCCACACCTATCATCACTCGTTCCGAGTCCCATCCCAAGGATCCAAGTAGTTTCTCGCCGAAACTATACACATAATACAATTAATCCACACATGCCAGTTCGAGAACATATCCTAAACAGGCAAACTCATACAACTACTGTATATATAAAACCATCGGTCTCCCCGATCAGACAACCACAATTGTATACATAATAAACCATCGGTCACCCCGATCATACAACAACAATTAAATATATAAATAACCATATGCCTGCACCAGCATATATATACATCCACCCTTCACAGCTCCCTAGGAATTTCCTCTTATCCCACTACCCTTGCTACTACCGAATCCCTACTAATTATGACGAGTGACCTTGCGAATACCCGATTATATGCAGTGCGAAATAAATAGACAGTCGAATACAAGACTCTATCCTAGAACGGTTGGACTCAAACAAGAGCTGCGCAATAGAACTAAATCGAATATTCTAAGGCTATAAATCTCTTACTGCATACAACCTAGAGGGCATCCACTTAGTAACCTATCATTATTCGCATAAATTCCTAATAGCAAGCAGTTCAACATACCGCATAGTGTCCACAACAGGCAATCTAGCATGCATACTCTATGATCTAGAAAGCAATAAAACACTAAGTATTGTACCTTTTCCCTTGGCTCCGGCTGACTGTACACACTGCGCCATCGATCACCGTTTCTCAAACGGGTTTTCCTTTCTTTTATTTTCCAAAAAGATTTAATAAAGAATTTGAAAATTTCCCAGCCGCAACTTGAGACCAAACACACCGAGGTGCGTTTGATTCACTCAAGCTGTGCTCTGATACCAAGTTGTAACGTCCCGAAAATTACAAGCAAATTTAAAATTTTAAACTAAACATTTCATTTATAACAACTCATTAAATGATCCCAACGTTTCGTTTGCAAACTCATAATTAATATCTTTATAAAATAAAACCAGCGGAATAAACGTTAAATTATCAAAATCATAAAGCAACCAGCTCTCCTCGCGCGCCAGTGTGTACTTGTCACGCCTTGGAGCCGCTCGGACCTGAAACCACAGATTATTGGGAAAGGGTAAGCACGAAGCTTAGTGAATTCCAACACATGCGCAGATAGGAATTATATACACATCACCCCTAACCGCACATAAGCAACAACATCACAGTTACATAAACGAGTAAACGCCTACAAGTAATTATGTATCCAACACCTCAGTACCATCGAGGCCTCGGTCCCACCGAATTGTAATGTATCCAACACCTCAGTACCATCGAGGCCTCGGTCCCACCGAATTGTAATGTAACCAACACCTCAGTACCATCGAGGCCTCGGTCCCACCGAATTGTAATGTAACCAACACCTCAGTACCATCGAGGCCTCGGTCCCACCGAATTGTAATGTAACCAACACCTCAGTACCATCGAGGCCTCGGTCCCACCGAATTGTAATGTAACACATTTATACCAAGCATGCAAACCAATCAAATATTACACACCACAACCAACTAGTTCACACCACAAAGACAGTAGTACACGCAAACTATTATGACATGCATACAACCCCTAACTACACAGTGAGAGAACTCACCTCGAATGCGCGCCCAGCTTAATAACACAATTCAAGCTTCACAAATACGGTCACTTCCCAGCACCTAAACGCATGTTAAAACGTGTCAATACGAGACCCGGACCCTATGACACGACACACGCTTAAACCGTCACTAAAACTAAATTCCGTTCACCCAAAACAGGTCTGTTCGGGACCTGTTTCGACCCCTTTAAACCCAGAAAATTCCCAATATTATTTCATGACCAGAAAATACTCTGAGTTAGGGTTCCAAGGACATATTATACGCCTCCTAACGATTTTTCTACAATTTACTACGGATTTTACAAAAACAGTTTCCGGAACAGCGAAATTCAGCACCTTTCAGTATAAAACGACAAATCGACCCATGCTACGTCCCGAACTGGGTTTTGCACGAAACACATAAAAGTTTCTAGACTCAAAAAGGGAACTTTTGACACCGATTTCACCCCAAACCGAGTTACGAGCAGAAAGTTATGACCATGACAAAACAGTGGCAGATTACAACACTGTCGGTTTACCGACCTGCTGTAAAAACAGAAGTTTTCCGCCTAGCTAGGGGCCGAACCAGCCTTTCGCTAAAACACGAAAAACGTGCCCGACACAGAATGTGAACCGTGGACACCAGAATCGCCTCAAACCGAGTTACGACGAGAAAGTTATGGCCGAAATACGAACTGGACAGAAAACTATTTTTCACATAAAATGACGAAACACCGAACTTGCGACCACTTTTTCGCCCAGCTAGAGACCGAACCAGTTTTCCGCTAAAACACGGAAAACGTGCTCGATCCTGAACTTGAACCGTGGGCGCCAGTTTCGGCTCAAACGGAGTTACAACGGAAAAGTTATGGTCGCGCGAAAACTGGACAGCACACTAAAATTTTCATAAAAGATAACTTTATAAACGGTTCGCGGCTCCAACGATTCGGGGTTTACGCTAAGAGTGTGACCCACTGCCACAGCCCTCCACCCACAGCCACCGCAGCGGCGGCGTGCGGCGGTGGTGGTCTCGCCGGAAAAACGAAAAGGAAAAGAAAAGAACGAGACTAACGAGAACCACATACCTCACGACGGCGTCTCACCACCACAACCAAACCGCTCCCTCTCGATCACTCCGACGACAGCGGGTGGTGGCGGTCTCCGGCGACGGCAGTAGCGGCGGCGAGGCTGCTGCTGTATTCCTTCTTCTCGACTCTCTCTCTTTCTCGCGATAACACTCTCTCTTCGCTTCTATTTCTCCGGCCGCACCACACAAGCAAAACGAGAAGAAGGGTCGTAGGGTTGGAGTTGCTTTGGGTTTGCTTGATTCATAAGGAAAGAAAAAAAAAAAAAAAGGAAAACGAGAATGGGATTACGGTCATGGGCCGTGACCCATGCATAAGTTCCAACAATTGCCCTTTTAGCCCCTCAACTACACTTCATTTCACAATCTATAACGAAAGGCACGAAGGCTAACATTTTTGGTCCTTTTTGACACCAAACTACTAACCAACAACAAATAAAGGTAAACATTTTAAATTATTAAAATTAATTAATAAACGTACCGGGACACGGGCTTTACATCAACTCACAAGTTTACAACCAAACCTCAATCTTGTTGAACAGGCTCAACAAGACGACTTCTACTTCTCTAGAAATAGGGTTCTAAACCTTGAGGTTAATTCTCTCTAAAACAAAAACGAATTCTTAATAAAATCTCTTTTCGAATAGCTATCTATCAACATCTATTTATACTAAATAATTACAAGATAACTATCAAAACAAAATTGATCTTCAGAATATTCTTTCATGCTTATCTTCAATCATTCCATCTTTATCTCCAACATTCTCGCATTCCATAATTATGATCACCAGCAGTATTAACATCGTTATGCACAAGCAGTACTAACATTGTTCCAGCAGCATTAACTTTTACTTGCAGTACTAACTTTGCTCTGGCAGTAGTATTGTTGTTCTGGCAGTAGTATTGTTGTTCTGGCAGTACTAACCATACTTGGCAAATCTTCAGTTCCCAACAGTGTCTAAGAAAGGACTCGGATCATAAAGAGCTAGCTAGGATGTTTGTGTTTGAGCTAAGTGCGAACTCGTGAGTCATAGTTCAACAAGTTGGGAGAGAACTAAGTAGCGAGACAAACTCGGTTGTAGTATACGGGAGAATATGAAGAAAAGGGGTGAACTGTGTACGAATGACCATGAGAGACTTGGTCGGTAGTGTGATGATAGGAGTGGTGAATGTACGAACGAATAGTAGCTTCAATTTCCAAGATATCTGTGTCAGCCGGTGATGTAGTAAGGCGATATTAGAAAGATGAAGGATTAGAAGGAAGTCCTTTTGGGATTTCGGGTAGAGTGTACGTTTTGCAATCCCAGTTGTTGCAGTACGTAGTTTGTAAGTTGGTGTGTATTTTGACTGTTATCGGAATGGAATGTCGGGGCAGAATTGGGTGATTGCCAGCCGTGAGACCAAGCTGTGTGGTTACATATGTTGTTAAGTATGTTCTTGAAGGCGGAGTAAGTTTAAAGAAGATGTTGAATAGATTAGTCAAACTGTAGTATAGTAGATGAGAAGTCGTTAAAGAATGAAAATTGCTCCTTATGCGTGAGGGAATGATCCTAGAAGGAAATAGTTGGAAATGTTGGTTATGTCTAAGGAATGACATGATGATGATTGTGGGTCAGAGTGGTAGTATGATCATTAGTTGATTTGAAATGTCATGATAGAGGTATAAGCCTTTAGTTGGTTGATTAAAATCTTATAGATTTGTTAAGTAATGACGTTCATTTGTTATTACAGGATGTGTTACAATCCGTGGGAAAGTTTTATTGGGATTAACACATTGATTGTTAAAGAATTATTTAAGGTAAATCTAAGTAAGGAATTCGGGATGACGGTATATATATATCGGTCTGATTTTTATGATCATGGTGGTTAATCGAAAGAATTGTGGAACCCGAGTTTTGGGGTGTTCCTGAGTTAATAGATCCGTATGTAAGAGGGAATCCAAGGGGGCTGGATTATTAGAGTGAATAGGGGACGTACTAAGAAACCCTTTGGGGTCATTGGAAGTTTAAAGAGAATAAGGGTTGCGTTAGTCAAAATGTGGCGGGATAGATGTGAAATCCTTAAAGAATATAAATTGTTGCTTATGGGTGAAAGAAATGTCCGAGAAGGTAAAAAGTTGGAGATTAAAGAATGTGTAGTGACGTCGAACACTGGTCTCGTTTCAAGACGGCTTGGTCGAATGCCTTAAGATAAGATCTTAGTGCAACTGTTTGGTTATGTGAGTAATGAGAAAGCAATACCAGCATGTGGAAAGGTCGGGAGAGAGGGGCAAGTAATGTTTGGTGAGCAGTGCTCCACGCTAACGTGGGAAGGTGAAGACAGCATGTCGGATTAAGTGAGTAAATTGGAAGTAGAAAACGTGACGGGAATGCTATAAGGTGCGGTGTTGGGTAGATTGTCATTGATAAGTGTGCGAACCGTTGGAAAGAGTATTGAGAAAGGGAATTGTGTACGATTTTGTGCAGGAAAGAAGTGGATAAGACAG
The DNA here is from genome assembly GCA_033807775.1 of Saussurea involucrata. Classification (NCBI taxonomy): domain Eukaryota; kingdom Viridiplantae; phylum Streptophyta; class Magnoliopsida; order Asterales; family Asteraceae; genus Saussurea; species Saussurea involucrata. Next base: position 11,364,718 of record CM066327.1, on the reverse strand, counting down.
TTGAATGAGTTAAGTTAGTGACTTTATGAGAAATGTTTAGACAAATTAGTCGTGCATTGATTAAGCCAGTGAGAACAGTGGTGTGAGCAGGGTTACTCCTCCCAGTTGGGTGAGGATAACCAGAGTTATGTTTTATGTCTGAACGAACGTGGCAACTAGCGAGGAAATGATATGATTCAGGATGTGTTTAAATTGAATAGGTGAATACTTCACCGATGGGCTTGGAGGTTCCTACTCTTAGTTTCGTATGAGTACAGGGTGGTGAAGTAGTGAGGATGTGAGAGATGATTGAAGAACTATGGCCTATGTGGTCCGAGCAAAAGGGAAATGTTATAGGCATAGATGATTGTTGGGTGGGGCAAGGTTGTGAGTTGTCGGGATACAGGGTTGGCCTTGTGCCCAGCTGCCATTGTGAGCAAAGGTTTCCTAGTAATTGAATCTCGTGTATAGCGGGGGATTCCGCCAGGTTCCTTCTTAAAGGAAGTAGAGATGCATGAGAAGCCTTATTTAATCTTCTATTGTTAAGACCGATCGAATAGGAACAGTAGCCTATGAGTTAGAATACCGTAAGAACTGAAGGGGATGCATCCAATGTTCATGTTTCGAATTTATGAGGTGGCTAACTGAGTCAGAAGTGACATTACCTTGGAGAAATTTCTGTTGTGGCGTGGGCTTGATGCCCGCGTCTTTTCTAATGAGGAATTCCGAGGACGGAATTCTTTTAAGGGGGAGTGTTGTAATAACCCAGTTTTAGAAGGATTAAAAGTTTGGTGGTAAAAGTGTAAAAATGGAAAGTTTTATACAAAGGACTTATTTGAAAAGTGTGGAAAATATATATAGGGGCAGATCCCTAGGGTTTTGGTCGTTGCTACTGTTTATGCTGCATTGTTGGCGGCTGAAGGGTGAAATGGAGAGACAGTGAAAGGAAAGTTGGGGCATCGATTCTTCCTTGTGGGGAGACTCCGATTTGGTAAGTAATGATCTCTCATGTTATTATTCTGTATTAAAGATATTTAGGAAAGCTAAGAGTTGTTCAAGTTCCATGTTTTACCTGATAAACGGGTATGAGCACTGTGGGAGGTTTTGAGGATTTGATTGTTATTTAAAGAATTTCATAATTAGAGAGATTAGGTTTGTAGTAAGCCATTTTTGGGTAAGAATATTATGGAATCAACCTTATAAACGAAGCGATTAGGGGGAGTTCGAGATGGAAGCATTCTGGACTCGGCTTGGACCCAAAATCGCATGGCACCGGGATTTAATCCCGCAGCTGCTTAGTACCGGGAGTAAGTCCCGTAAGTTGTTAGTACCGGGACTAGGAAGTCCCGTAGCTTGGCCATGCACCGGGACTGATCATTACCGGGAGTTGATGCCGGGATTAGGCATACCGGGAGAAGGTAGTACCGGGACAAGGAAGTCCCGCAACCCGAGCACCCAAATTCTTTCGCACCGGGACTTGGGCTAGAAGCCCGTGAGGAGTGTTGGGCCGATAACCAATTAAGTCCTAATGGGTTTAGATTTAGTTTGGGCTTGATTGTTTTAAGACCAACTATGTATTAGTGACCTATAGGAATTATTTATTCCATGATCGGTTCAAGAAGAGGACTCAGAGCCAGAAATCGAGTTACATCTAATCATTCTATTAATTAATTATTAGGTGATCGGACGTATCGAGACAAGAGGTTAGGAAGAGGATTGCTATCAGGTGAGTTCTCTCATCCCTTTTATGACGTACTGTTTTTACTGAAATGGTTCCTTGATCGAGCATGATTTAAATTTATAAAAGCTATGCATGTTTCCATGAATTGCATGATTATTTACCAATGAATGATGATTAAGGTTTTCATGTACGTGGTTTCAAGTGTGCTTGTATGCTATGTGTGGTCGGTTACACGGTGGGGTCAGGGTACCTTGGGATCTTTGATCCCTTGGGGCATATGGAGGATTAGCTTGTAGGTTGGAATTTGTTTTCTCCTACATGAAGGAACGAGGAGTCCATTTGGATTTCGGCGTAGACGAGAGGGTGCCCGACAGGCCCCAATCGGTTTAGCTTATGCGAACCCCTGAACCCTGTGTTAACCTTGTATGATGGAAATGTGATGCATAAGAATTCTTTTTATTCATGAAATGAGTTTACTCTTTACTACATGTTTTATGGAGGGAATTCACTAGACCTTTTGGTCTAACCCTCGCTTTTCAAAACTAAACCATTTTCAGGTAAGCGTGCAACAAGTTCTTCCAATAAGAATTGGGGAAGGGGAGAAAAGGAGGTATGGAGCTTAGAGAGACTCCAGTTTCGGTCATGGTAGTTTAGATAGTGCTCGGCTGTGGAATGTACAGACTTCCGCTGTTAATTTTGCCTAGTTTAGTTCATCGATGTTTAAAAAGACACGTTTATTTATGTAATCCGAATGCTTATGTTATGTTATCGTATGTTTATGAGATTGGGACGTTACACCAATCCCCGGGTTTTATTTGTAAAGTCTCTATTCCTTGGTAATCAAAGCCCAAAGATCTATGAATTAGCCCATGCTTAACTAGCCAAGCAGACAAATGATCTTGCATATTTTTTTATCTCTCCTGCATTTTTTTGTATAAGTATTTCAGATTTACGATGAAATTTATGAAGATTGAGCCACGACTTTTTATTCTGTGCAAAGGAAACCTGTCTAATTTACTAATTCGTGGGAAGATACTGAACTTTGTATTTGAAAAATGTTTCAGGAGGAATCTCTGATGTAGATGGCGGTTGATAAAGGAATCCTTTATCATAATTTCCGGTATGAATACTATGTCCAACCTGAAACTTGTGATTGGTAGTAAAACACCGATTCTCTCGTTGAGACATAATTCTATCTGGATAGATTTCTCGAGATATTTTCTTACGAAGTTTTGTTATAGCATCTATAATTGCTTCTAGTTTAGGTGGACAGACCGACAAATAGACCACATGAGGGGGGTTAACGGGAGAGGATCTAACAGAGTTAGTCTCAGGAACCAAAATCGAGCACTTTTGCATACCATAAGGTTGTTCTTGCAATAAAAATTTTATAGGGACCAAAAGTGAGAAAAACAACATACTATAGGGACCAAAATTGCAATTTACTCTACTTTTTTTAAATATAAAAAGACATAAAATAGGGATATTAATGAATAATGTGAAAACATGATTACCAGTTTGATATGTTAAAAAACTTATAAATTAAGAGTAAAATTCACTTTTGGTCCCTGACGTTTCTCAACTCTAACATTTTTCATCCCTCAACTTCAATAAGGTGCATATGGTCCTTGACGTATGCATTTTCGTTTTGTTTTTGGTCCCTCTCTTTGACGGTGTTATTTTTTTCCGTTAAATCTAATTTAATGAGGGGTATTATGGTCATTTTACCTCTTTTCTTTATTTTTCCATTAAAAAATAAAAAATTAAGCATCTTCATCTGGGTATTATGAACATTTTCATCATTTTCATCTGCCTATTATCATATATTTAGGTATCTTCTTCAAACCTCAAAATCAATACCAAAATCAAATAAAAAAATCAAGCATCTTCATCATTTTCATCTCGCTATCAGTCAAAACTAGTCCAAACCTCAACCTCAAAATCAAATCAAAATCTAAACTTCAAGATCAAAATCAAACTCGAATCCAAAATACAAAAATCAAACTCAAATCCAAAATACAAAAATTAAAATCAAACCTAAACCTAAACCCTAGGGGTTCCAGATATGAAAACACAACGAAATCGATGATGAAGGGAAGGGGATTCTTGAATGCCATCGCTCCTGAAACCCTAAACCAATTGAATCCAGCAGATTCAAGAACCTTATTTCAAGCTTAAGAAAAGCATGAAAACCTACATGTTCTTCAAGAAAAGTCGACGATGAGGGGAAGGGGTTCACGATGCCATCTTCGACCCAGTTCGTCTTTTCCACCATCAACCTCCACCGCAAACCCAGTTCGTTTTCTTCCCAACTCCGACCACCATTTGCTCCACCAGACCCCACACACCCAGCTTGTCTTCTCCCCATCTCCGACCATCATTTTGCTTCTCCAGATCGTCTTCTTCCCTCTCAGAGCTTTCTATCTCTCTTTAGAAAACATGTCTTCTCCAATGGTGTGGTCGGCGGTGAGACATCAGGTTGAAGTAGATTAGGGTTTTCTTTTTCTTTTTCCTATTTTTGTAGTTTATAATATTTGTAGTTTATAATATTAATAATATGAAATATGTTTCTTAATTTAAAAAAGAACTAAGAAAAAATAGTAAATTGACTAAAATACCCCTCCTTTAATTGGATTTAACGGAAAAAGTTAACGGTGTTAGTGAGAGGGACCAAAAACAAAGCGAAAATACAAACGTCAGGGACCATATGCACCTTATTGAAGTTCAGAGATGAAAAATGTTAGAGTTGACAAATGTCAGGGACCAAAAGTGAACTTTACTCTAAAATTAATTTGTTAGTTTAACTAAAATATTGTATTTGTAAAACAAGAGCATTCTGTATGAGGGTTGTGTCTACTGAAAAGTTGAGGTTAACGTGAAAAGTGGCATACATTAAGATTAGATGCACCAGATCAATTATTTTCTAAGCTACAATTCATGGAAGAACATCTAATTAAAGCGATTAACCGTTTAGATTTATTTATCACACTTTTCATATTAACCTTAACTTTTCACACAATTTTTCAGCCTCCTCTGTATGATTATATTGTTGTTTATACATGTGTACCTGACATATATTATTAATTTTTTAAATCAATTTTGGATTTATCTGAAAGATGACAATCAATCCAAACGAGACATGTGGCACATTCACAACAAAGCCATAAATTTTGTTATATTAATTTTGACGTATTTAGAGCATCTTCAACAGCTTTCCCATAATTTCTCCAAAATAGGAAACCAAAAGCCAAAATCCCCCAAAAAATATACATTCATCTCCAACAGATTTCTCATTTTGGAGAATCCAACATTAATTAAAATATTAAAATATTCTATTTATCTATTAAAATATTATTTCTCTATCTACATATTTATTTTCAAAGCTTCCTATTAGTCATCTCACTTGTTAATCATTTTTGGAGTGATCTCCATATTTGAAGAAAAATATATTTTCTTCCAACTTTCTTCATTTTGGGAAAAGTTTTTTGGAAGCTGTTGGAGCACAAATATTAGTCTAAAATCCTCATTTTCTTCATTTTCCCTATTTTGGGAAGCTGTTGAAGATGCTCTTATATATAGGAGATGTTAGAATTGTTTTGAGAAAAAATAAAGAAAACATTTTGACATGTGACCAAGTTATAGTTTTCACATTTCATACAGACACAAAAATAGATTGCACCATATATTATTTGGTCTGAGGTTTGTTTTTAGAGGGTTTTTACATTTTTAATTTATATTTTTTTAAAGAATTGGTTTTTTTAGGTGAGATACAGAATTACAGACTTTCGAGATTTGTACTTATTAATATATATTGCTCCAATATATTTAGAATAATATAAATAAATAGTATAATATTTTAATTATAAAACTGAATAATTTGGTATTTAATATATATATATATATAGAGAGAGAACGGTGATCAAATAAAAACCATAAAAATATTGAGAACTGTAAGGGGGCGTTTGGTTCACGGATTCTGATGGAATTTAAATGTTGAATTTCATTGACCGAATTCCATTCCTTCGTTTGGTTCATTCTTTTCGACGGAAAGGAATGTCCAATTCCATCAGATTCCATAAATAAGTGAATTTGACATTCCTTAGCAATTTTGAAGGATTTTGATGGAATTGGAATTGATGGAATGTTGTATTTTCATAATCCAAATATACCATTTAACTTAAATATAACATAATTTAATTTAATACTTTAGGTTTTTATTTTATATTTTATATTTTGATTTTATTTTTATATTTATATTTATATTTATATTTATATTTATATTTATATTTATATTTATATTTTATTTTTATATTTTTTATTTTAATTTAATTTTATATAATATAATTTAATCCATTTTTTTATTTTCTCGAAATATATTTTATTTTTTCAAAATATAGATTTGTTTGTTTGACAATATATTTTATCTGGGTTGTGTATATTATATTTTTTTGCGCATTAAAGTATTTAAAAATTATTTTATTAAAGTATTTTTGGTGAAAACATATATTTAATGATTATTTTATTAAAAAAAAATTTGTTTTAAAAAATTAAAACTTATCAAAAAGGGTATTTTGGTCATTTATAATAAATTCATTCTAATTCCAAAGCTACATTCTGTGAACCAAACAGACAAATTTCAATTCCTTTAACATATTTCATTCCAATTCTGTCAACCAAACATGTGGTCAAACCTGACAACATTCCATTCCAATTCTTTCATGTGGTTTCGATTTCATGGTTACGACTTTTATGTGGTTTATCTACAATTATGTGGTTTCGATTTTTTTGTCGACTTCACAGACCTTGGTCGATTTTACAGACCTCGGTCGATTTTATGTCGATTTCACAGACCTTGATCAGTTTTATGTCGATTTCACAAACCTTGGTGCTTTTTTTATGTCGATTTCACAGAATCACAGTGATTTCACGATGCTTTTTTTGATAAATCAATTTGTGGTCGATTTCATAAAACAGATGGAACATACAGATTGTGGTCAATTTCACAGATTGTGCTTTTTTTGGATAAAATCGGTGGGTTCACAGATTATGTTCGCAGTTTATAGTTTCACATATTTGTTCACAGATTATGTTCACAATTTATAGGTTCACATATTTGATCACAGATTATATTGTAATAACCTATTTCTTATGCATACTATAAACAGAAATGGCCCGAATTATCAAAAGGGTATTTTGGTCATTTACCAAAATTTCATTCCAATTCCAAAGCTACATTATATGAACCAAACAGACAGATTCCAATTCCTTTAACATATTCCATTCCAAATCTGCCAACCAAAAAGTTGGTCAAACCTGACAACATTCCATTCCAATTCCTTCAAAATCAAATTCATTTGACAGATTCCATTCCATCCAAAAACATTCTGCGAACCAAACGCCACCTCAAAGTCAAATTCCTTTGACATATTCCATTCCATCAAAAAACGTTCTGTGAACCAAATGCCACCTAAGAATCAATCTTAACCATTTAAGGCTTTTAATCCAATGTTATTACAAAATCATTTAATTTTAATATATTTAGGATATAATGGTAAATTTAAATCAATTTTAGTGAAGCGCCGTCAAGTTAGACCCCTCTTCAGGTCTGACTTTTTAATATTTGTTTTAAAAAGTAATTTTATAACATGATTTTAATATTTATAGTTCAAATACATAATAATTTTTTGTTTTGTTTTACATGTCAAAACCCTTCTATTTTTTTTTGAAAGGTTGTCCTAGGCTATGTCTAGATTAATCCTTTGGCAAATTATGACTGTAAGACATCAGTCTTGATTAAAGCTCAGTGGCCACAAATTATGTACGCCTGGATTCAAACCCTGAGTAGATAGGATATTCCACCACATGTGCACATCCTCTAAGGCCTTAGCCAGTACACCACAATCCTTGTGATTAAAACCCTTATATTATTTATTAATTACATAAATTTTGAGTATATTTTTATTAATCGTCCAGTATATAATAATTATATAATTTCATTATTTCATATTATGAAACATCATAATATTGTTGTTGTTTCACTATATGAAACAATATATTGGTTAACACTTATGTTGTTGCTTCACACTATGAAATTGTAAACAGGGTCGTTAATGTGAAGTGGTAAAATATTGATTCACAACATGAAACAACACAGGATGAAACGATGGTGTGTCGTTTCATAATGTGAAAACAAGTGTCGTTGATTTGAAACACGTTATAAAATACTGAAGTTTTGTTTCACATAGTGAAAACATGGAATGAAATAGTTTAGTGTTGTTTCACAATATGAAAAAATAAAGTGACATTGATGCAAAACGCCACATGAAATATTGAGTTTTTGTTTCATACTGTAACACCCTAAAATCAGGGCTAATTTAAGCCTCAATTTATAACAAGTTATGATAGAATAACATCCAAACTTTTATATAAGAAGTGGATTAACCATGAGGAGTTATAATTACAAACACTGAATCCTTCAAATAACCTATTAATCTAATCATGTCACTATAATTAGATTAACTAAGTTATCTAAGCAATCCATCAAAATCTCCTTTCGTTAATTGACTTCTCCGTTATCCCAAAACGCTCGTCCCACATCCCTTTACTTTCCCGAGCTAGTACCTGGTAAGAAAACATTATTTGAAACGATTAGCCTAACGCCTAGTGAGAACATTCGGTTTCAAAATAATACTTTTAAATCAATGTAAACAAGTTATAGCAAACCTGATTACCCTTTTTCTTACCACATGTATAACCATCTTCCAATAACAGGGTTAGACCCGATTACATGACTACGATCTGACACTAAGTCAATCATTTCTCATGTTCCAATTCCATGACTACGACCTGACCCTAAGTCAGTCATTTCTCTTGGTCCAGATACGCACTACGAATCTCAACGGATTCTAGACTAATGCTCATATCCAAGAAATCGCAATATACACATGCCCATTTCTTGGAAAGGAATTAAAGATTACAATATACACATGCCAATCCTTCTTTTCCTTAGAAATCGGAAATTACGTTATTTCCATGATTTCTCACACACATCAGAATAACGAATAATCCTCATCTATTCCACGTGTTCATAACCACTAGTGTCTATGGATCCATTACACTTACTACACACCTGCCTAGTATCAAACTAGAACAGTCTTTAAGCCCAACACGCTATCATTCAACTATAAGTATGTTCAAGCTACTAGGATTGCATTTCAATTCCTAAATCGTATCTTTCCAGAAGTCAGCAAATCCTAAAGTTACCGAGTATTCAAAAGTGATCGGATAACAAAAGTGTCCAGACACTTCATACTGTCCGGATATCACTACTTTCCGGATACTACCACTTTCCAGGAATTTCATACTTTCCGGATAATACACAACTTACCGGGTACTTCACTAACCCGGATGACGTCCGGAAACCAAGGTAATCTGGATACCATCCGGTAACTAATTTTATCCGGAAACTATAAAATTCTTAAGACTTACCGGATACTTTGTCTTGTCCGGAAACCTTCATACAGAGGTTTCCGGATACTTTCATTTCACCCGGAAACCACGACCTGCAGCTTAGAAATTCATCCTAAAACCATATCTGTTCCATTCAGCTTGTTTTAAACACAACCATACAGTTCCAAAACAGTTTATACACATGTCTTAACATTTAATTTGACAGAAAACAAGGTTTTAAGCAAAATGAATGAACTCACCTTAATGAATGAAAAACCCACTTCACTGCACAATCTGATTCCAAATCAAAACAACACCTAAACGAATTCAGATTAGGATATAGATACCTTCTTACTACTGGAATCAAACTTACAAAAATTCTTTATATTCTTACCAAGATTTCAGCTTCAATTTCTTCTTTTCCTCCCTTTCTTTCTTCTTCTTTCTCTCAACCTTTCTCTCTCTTGTTTTGACCGACTCCAGCAAATATGATTGAGATATTTTCTCAATCAGTTTTGTTTTGTATCCTTACATCTCATTACCACAATTTCCAATTACCCCCTTCAAGTCTCAAACTTTCCAAAAATGGCAGCAAGCTTTGATTACTTGAATTTTAGTACCAATAAATTATATAATTATAAAATAGTACAATAATAAAACTTAATTACAACTCAACTTCATTCATATTAAAACATAATATAACGAAAATTGAGATGTTACAATACTCCCCAACTTGAAAATGATTTCGTCCCCGAAATCAAAGTTAGGTAAACAAGTGAGGATATCTAATCTTCATACCCTCTTCCGGCTCTAACGTTACATTAGCACCTCAATGGTGTTTCCATTGTACTTTTAACATAACCACTTCCTTATTATTACGTAACTTTCTAACTGATCTTTCCAAAATTGCCTCTAGTTCTTCCACACAGCGGCTCTTTTCATCTACTCTTACATCAGTAAGTGGAATCACATCGTTCTCTTCGGCCAAACATTTCCGAAGGTAACAAACATGGAAAGTATTGTGGATGCCTTCCAATTCAGGTGGAAGATCCAACTGATAAGTTTGTAATCCCACTCGCTTAGTTATAGTGAAAGGTCCTAGAAAACGAGGACTTAACTTCCCACATTTGCCAAACCTTATAACGCCTTTCCACGGGGATACCTTCAGCATTACACTCTCCCCAACTTGGAATTCTTTCGGTCTTCTTTTCGGATCAGCATAACTCTTTTGTCGATCTTGAGCTGCTTTCATATGCTGCCGAATTTCTTTCACTTTGTCAGCTGTTTGTTGTACCAATTTCGGACCAGCAAACTGTTTCTCTCCGGCCTCTAACCAACACACCGGCGTTCTACATTTCCAGCCATACAAAGCTTCGAACGTCGCTCTTCCAATACTGGAATGGTAACTATTGTTATACGCAAATTCTACTAAAGGTAAATGCGCATCCCAATTACCTCCAAAATCTAATACACAGGACCGGAACATGTCTTCCAAAGTTTGAATGGTTCTTTCGCTTTGCCCGTCAGTTTGTGGATGATAAGCAGTGCTCAAATTAACTTTCTTACCCAATTCTTGTTGTAGTGATTGCCAAAACCTTGAGGTAAACCGACTATCACGATCTGACACTATAGACACCGATATACCATGTCTTGACACCACTTCATCAATATACGGCTTCACCAATTTATCTATTGGTGACGCTTCTTTCATAGCCAGAAAATAAGCACTCTTAGTCAATCTATCCACGATTACCCATATTGTGTCGTTACCTTTTTGCGTCTTTGGTAACTTCGTCACAAAATCCATGGTAATCTTCTCCCATTTCCATTCCGGAATCTCCAAAGATTGGAAACTTCCGTAAGGCTTTTGATGTTCCGCTTTTACCAATGAACACGTCCTACACTTCTCAACTATTCGGGCCACATCCACCTTCATAGCTGGCCACCAATAATGCAATTTCAAATCTCTATACATTTTAGTACTTCCAGGATGTATAGAATACTTAGATTTATGAGCATCTTCGAAAATTAACTCTCTATTTCCTCCAACTCTTGGCACCCAAACACGACCTTGGAATAATTTAATTCCACGTCCATCTTCAGTTAGTTGAAGATGCTGCTTACCCATGGCTTCATCTTTCAGATTCTCTTCCAGTAAGGCTTCCGCTTGTGCCTCTTTTATCCTTTCAATCAAAGTTGACGTTACATCAATTCTAGCATTGGTCGTTTTCAAACACCCACTATACTCTTTTCTACTTAAAGCGTCATCTACGACATTTGCTTTACTGGGATGGTAATGCAATTCGCAATCGTAATCTTTAAGTAACTCTAACCAGCGTCGTTGTCTCATGTTTAACTCTTTTTGATCAAAGACATGCTTCAAGCTCTTATGATCAGTATAAAGAGTACACTTCGTTCCATACAAGTAATGTCGCCACAGCTTCAATGCAAAAACAACCGCTGCTAATTCCAATTCGTAGGTAGGATAATTCTTCTCGTGCTCTTTAAGTTGTCTTGACGCGTAAGAAATTACCTTGCCTCGTTGCATCAATACACATCCCAGACCCATCTTTGACTCGTCGCTATATACAACCAAATCTTTTGTTCCTTCTGGTAAGGCAAGAATAGGGGCTTCACATAACTTTTGACGTAAAGTTCTGAAAGTTGATTCTTGTTTCTCCGACCAAACAAACTTCACATTCTTTCGGGTCAGTAAAGTCAAAGCAGAAGCAATCTTTGAGAAGTCTTTAATAAACCTACGGTAGTAACCGGCTAGGCCTAAGAAACTTCTTATATCAGACGCACTTCTTGGTGTCTCCCAATTCGTCATAGCTTCTATCTTGGCTGGGTCTACTTTGACTCCCTCCGAGGTGATCACATGACCTCGAAATTGTACTTCTTTTAACCAGAATTCACATTGCGAAAACTCCGCGTACAATTTCTCTCTCCTCAACACTTCTAAGACTTCTCATAGATGATGTTCGTGATCTGATTCAGTTTTTGAATAAACAAGTATGTCATCAATGAATACAATGACAAACTTGTCTAAAAATGGTCGACATACTCTGTTCATCATATCCATGAACACAACTGGGGCATTCGTCAACCCAAATAGCATTACAAGAAATTCATAATGTCCACACCTTGTTCTAAACGCTGTCTTAGGGATATCTTCATCTCTTACTCGAGCTTGATGGTACCCCGACCTCAAGTCAATCTTGGAAAAACATCCCGCACCTTGGAGTTGATCAAACAGATAATCAATCCTAGGAAGCGGATACTTGTTCTTAATCGTCACCTTATTCAACTCGCGGTAATCGATGCACATTCTCATAGTGCCATCCTTTTTCTTAACAAACAAAACCGGAGCTCCCCAAGGTGAAGAACTCGGTCTAACAAAACCCTTATCCAACAACTCCTGAAGTTGAGTCATCATCTCCTTCATTTTGGCCGACGCTAGACGGTACGGTGCTCGCGCAATTGGTGTTGATCCAAGGATAAGGTCAATACGAAACTCTACCTGCCGTTCAGTCGGTAGGCCTGGAAGATCATCAGGAAATACGTCCGGGAATTCATGTACCACCTTAATATCTTCCCCTTGTTTCTTTTCCGACTTTACATCCAAAACATACGCCAGATAGGATGAACATCCTTTCATTAAACATTTACGCGCTTTTGCAACAGAAATTAACGGAACTTCCCCTTTTCGCTTCTCCCCAAAGATGAGTACATCATCCTTATCAGCCATCGGAATCCGGATTAATTTCTTCGCACAAAGTATCTCTGCCTGGTTGACTGTCAGCCAGTCCATACCCACAATCACATCGAATCCCCCAATTTCCATCAACAATAAGTCGATCGGAAATTTCGTTTCCCCTACTCAAATATAACCACCATCTAGTCTTTCACGAACCAAGACTTGACCCCCATTAGCTACCTCAACTACTAAGGCATCTTCCAAGGTAGTGACAGGCATATCTAATTTGTGGTAGAACAACTTGGACACAAACGACAAATTTGCACCACAGTCAAATAAAATGCGCGTAGGAATTGAATTAATGAAGAATGTACCAGAAACGAAATCTTTCGATTCCTTGGCCTCATCAGTTGTCATATGAAAGGCCCTACCCATTGGCTTAGGAACATTTGGTTTCTTACTTTGATCCCCTCCCTTTTTCAACTTTGGGCAATCCCGACGGAAGTGACCCGGTTGCTTACACTCGTGACACGTTAATCCTTGTACCGGACAATTGCTCATCATATGCCCACTTTTACCGCACTTAAAACATTCCAACGTTGTCACCCGACATGGTCCATAGTGCTTACTCCTACACTTTGGACACCAATTTGGCTCACGACGGGATTCGTAATGAGCACCTTTACCAGTTGTCTTTGATTTCTGAGAAGACTCTGATCGGCCTTCCCATTTTCGTTTCTCTCCAACTTGGGTCTTTTCTTCTTTATCTTTGGCATAGACTTCTTCCATCACTTTAGCTTCTTCAATAGTTTCCCTCAGTGTTGAAGCTTTAGCGTTTCTTACACGGGACATCATGTCCGCCGGCAAACCCTTCAAGTAAGCTTTAATCTTTTCTTTCTCATTCGAAGCCACATGCCCCACCAAATTCAGCTTTTCCATAAACGTTTCAGTATACTTTCTAATAGACATATTACCCTTTTTAAGAGTTCGAAACTCTTCTTCGATCCTATCCATCTCGTTCTCATTGCAGTACTCTTCTAGAATTTTCTTCTTGAATGACTCCCAGGTCATACCGGTCAAGACTGGAGTCGTGATTGTAGCTGTCACTACGTTCCACCAAGTCAGCGCATTTCCTTTTAACATTTGAGAAGCAAATCTAACCTTTGACTTTTCATCACATTCACAAGCGCGAAAGACTTGTTCCATTTCTCGTAACCAATTCATACAGGCTACTGGATTATCTGCTCCTTTAAACTCTGGCGGTTTACAGCTTAGGAACGTTTTGTATGAGCAGATTCTTTCAACTCTCCTTTCCGCCTCTGACCCAGGGTTACCAACTGGATTTATTACCCCAGTATCAGTTCCTGTTCGACGTAGCTCCGTACTTCGATCGTTCAATACTTTCATAAACATTTCAGCTTGTTTTTCCATCGTTGTATTCATCATTCTTGTCATGTTTTCCATAATTCGGGTTTCCATAGTTGATTCTGGTGTTCCTTGGTCGGCAATACGGGTACCCGTTCTGTGTACCTGACTGTCTGTGCCTCCCATAGTAGATAGCCTCGGAGGACTCTCAAGAGTCTCACCTACTTCAGGTCGCTTTTTCTCGCCCAATCAATCATGGACCTATCCATCGAAGAAATAGGGGACAATGGCGGCGTATTCACCATCGTTCTGATATAACACAAAAGGAATAACCATAAGAAATGGTTACATAAATCTAGACATACGAAACGTACTTTACCGATCATTAGTCACTGTAATAATTCAGAAACAAGTATACTTGTGTAACAATATATTCATAATAACAGTAGCTAATTGGAATTGTGAACATATTATACATGAGAATCCTCGTTACCATTATTACAGTACTAATTCCACGTATTTCCGTCGACTCTAAGACTATCCCGTCTTAGTACTTCTACCCATATCTCACGAATCATAACTTAACTCGTCTCAGCTTAAGTCTAAGTATCTCATAAGCATACTTAGTTCGCTTAAACTATTGCTCTGATACCATATTGTAACACCCTAAAATCAAGGCTAATTTAAGCCTCAATTTATAACAAGTTATGATAGAATAACATCCAAACTTTTATATAAGAAGTGGATTAACCATGAGTTACAAACACTGAATCCTTCAAATAACCTATTAATCTAATCATGTCACTATAATTAGATTAACTAAGTTATCTAAGCAATCCATCAAAATCTCCTTTCGTTAATTGACTTCTCCGTTATCCCAAAACACTCGTCCCACATCCCTTTACTTTCCCGAGCTAGTACCTGGTAAGAAAACATTATTTGAAACGATTAGGCTAACGCCTAGTGAGAACATTCGGTTTCAAAATAATACTTTTAAATAAATGTAAACAAGTCATAGCAAACCTGATTACCCTTTTTCTTACCACGTGTATAACCATCTTCCAATAACAGGGTTAGACCCGATTACATGACTACGATCTGACACTAAGTCAATCATTTCTCATGTTCCAATTCCATGACTACGACCTGACCCTAAGTCAGTCATTTCTCATGGTCCAGAGCCGCACTACGAATCTCAACGGATTCTAGACTAATGCTCATATCCAAGAAATCGCAATATACACATGCCCATTTCTTGGAAAGGAATTAAAGATTACAATATACACATGCCACTCCTTCTTTTCCTTAGAAATCGGAAATTACGTTATTTCCATGATTTCTCACACACATCAGAATAACGAATAATCCTCATCTATTCCACGTGTTCATAACCACTAGTGTCTATGGATCCATTACACTTACTACACACCTGCCTAGTATCAAACTAGAACAGTCTTTAAGCCCAACACGCTATCATTCAACTATAAGTATGTTCAAGCTACTAGGATTGCATTTCAATTCCTAAATCGTATCTTTTCAGAAGTCAGCAAATCCTAATGTTACCGAGTATTCAAAAGTGATCGGATAACAAAAGTGTCCAGACACTTCATACTGTCCGGATATCACGACTTTCCGGATACTACCACTTTCCAGGAATTTCATACTTTCCAGATAATACACAACTTACCGGGTACTTCACTAACCCGGATGACGTCCGGAAACCAAGGTAATCTGGATACCATCCGGTAACTAATTTTATCCGGAAACTATAAAATTCTTAAGACTTACCAGATACTTTGTCTTGTCCGGAAACCTTCATACAGAGGTTTCCGGATACTTTCATTTCACCCGGAAACCACGACCTGCAGCTTAGAAATTCATCCTAAAACCATATCTGTTCCATTCAGCTTGTTTTAAACACAACCATACAGTTCCAAAACAGTTTATACACATGTCTTAACATTTAATTTGACAGAAAACAAGGTTTTAAGCAAAATGAATGAACTCACCTTAATGAATGAAAAACCCACTTCACTGCACAATCTGATTCCAAATCAAAACAACACCTAAACGAATTCAGATTAGGATATAGATACCTTCTTACTACTGGAATCAAACTTACAAAAATTCTTTATATTCTTACCAAGATTTCAACTTCAATTTCTTCTTTTCCTCCCTTTCTTTCTTCTTCTTTCTCTCAACCTTTCTCTCTCTTGTTTTGACCGACTCCAGCAAATATGATTGAGATATTTTCTTAATCAGTTTTGCTTTGTATCCTTACATCTCATTACCACAATTTCCAATTACCCCCTTCAAGTCTCAAACTTTCCAAAAATGGCAACAAGCTTTGATTACTTGAATTTTAGTACCAATAAATTATATAATTATAAAATAGTACAATAATAAAACTTAATTACAACTAAACTTCATTCATATTAAAACATAATATAACGAAAATTGAGATGTTACACATACACTGAAACAACACATGATTAAATCAGCTACAATGTGAAAATTACCAAGATTAAAAAGTTTTAAAAAATATATAATAGTATTGATGTCAAAACAATATATTGGTTAACACTTAGGTTGTTGCTTCACACTATGAAATAAAACCCGGTCGTTGATGTAAAGTAGTAACATATTGATTCACTTCATGATGTTGTGTCGTTTCATAATGTGAAAACAAGTGTCGTTGATTTGAAAGACGTTATAAAATACCGAAGTTTTGTTTCACATAGTGAACAACATAGAATGAAATAGTTTTGTGTTGTTTCACAATATGAAATGATGTTGTATCGTTTCATAATGTGAAAACAAGTGTCGTTGATATGAAACGCGTTATAAAATACCGAAGTATTGTTTCACATATTGAACAACATAGAATGGAATAGTTTTTTGTTGTTTCACAGTATGAAATGATGTTGTGTAGTTTCATACTGTGAAAACAAGTGTCGTTGATTTAAAACGTGTTATAAAATAATGAAGTTGTGTTTTACATAATGAACAACATAAAATGAAATAGTTTAGTGTTGTCGTTTTATAATATAGTTTTTCATAAAACTTCTATTGTATTTAAAATATTTTAGATTCAAAAAATATGTGTTCTATTTAAATGAAGTGGTTTATAATAAGAAAAAGTTGCATTTGTTTTATTTTTTTAAATATAAAAGAGAGATCGGGAAGAGAATCTTGGCGTAACAACCTTGGAATTTTAAATTGCATGTAAAATCTCGTTTATACCCTTTCAAACTCTCGTTTGACTAATAACTAATTTGGAAATTGCATGTAAAATCTCATTTATACCCTTTCAGTTTTCACGATCCTCAACCTTTTATGGTTCTCAGTTGATTTAACCCCTATATATATATACTATGCTATAAAACATAAAAAAACTATTAAAGACAATGTTTTATGCATCAAGTACAATTTATCTATGCATATTACATAAAATTCGATATTACAAGTAAATGATGCACAAGTATGTAATAACGCGGTCCATTTGGGATAATAAAGGGAAAGTTTAGTGGTAATAGTGAGAAAAATGAAAGTTTGGGGAAATAGTGAGAAGGTATAAAAGGGGTCAAAACCCCTAAAAATTGAGGTATTCTCATAAAGAATTGAAAGCGGCTACAGTGTGTGTGTGGGGGGGGGGTGCGATTTGTGGAAGAACTCGATATCGATCTTGGAGGTGAAAGCTTGGAATCGGAAACTCAAGGAAGTGCATCTCAATCATTTCTTCAAGGTAACCTTCTTTTCTTTAATCTCTTTCTGATGGGAATCTCTAGAGTTTGATTGGGAAATACTGCCTTTGATAACCTAAAAGGTGAGAGGCAATTTGCGTGTGAAGTGGTGGCTTAAACCGGGCACGAATTAGGTTAAGGATGTCAGAGTTATTCTTTGATGACTCAAATCCAACTTCTATTTTGGTTTATTGTTGTAATTAGTAAGATTATGTTAATTTATGGTAGAAGTTGTGCTTGCCCGAGAGTAGAAGTCCGGACAGAAGTACCCGAATTAAGTTGTCCGGAAGATTGAGTTTCTGGAAAGAAACTATCCGAAAAGGTGTATAATCCGAATATATCGAAAATCGGACCAGTGTCCGGAAGTTGTTAGGAATCCGGATTGATCCGGACAGTGACTACCCAGATGGAATCCGGACACCTCCGGAAAGCGACAGTACCCGAAAACCGGGTTATTCGGTAACTGGTATCCGGACTCTTGAGTCCGAAAGCTGCAGCTGGTTGTTTGTGGGTGTTCTCCTAATGTGAGACGTTGGGCGTTACTACGTGAGATTTAGGATCTATTTGAGATAGACCTGGCAAAAAATGACACGACACGCTAACTCGACACGAACCCGACACAAATTAAATGGGTTTGGGTAATACATTTCAACCCGTTTAAGTAAACGGGTTGACACGACATGACACGAAAATTAAACGGGTAAGGTTAGGGTCAAACATTATAACTCGAAAATGACCCGAGTAACCCGTTTATTTATATATATATAATTATATATATATGGGCTGTTTTAAGTATATATTGTGGGCCTGTTTAACAAAATAACATTTAATAAGTATATTAGGCCACAGGCCCAACTTGTTGAGGCCTTGAAGGCGTAAATCAATCTGCAATCAGATTAGCCGATTAGGGCATGAGGAAATGAGGAAATGAGGATTGAGGCGAGAAAAAAAACTCAAGAGTCGTTTCTGTCGATTGAAATCCCCAACGTGTTCACTGTTCAGAGAGGCATTAAGAATGGTCGAGGTCGATCTTGGTTTAGTTATACGATTTCTCCAGGTATGTCTACCTTTCTCCCTTAATGTCTTAATCATGAATTAACAATATTGTTGATTTTGTATGAACTTCTTATTGTGCAAAGAGCTTTTGATTAATGGTGCAAAAACAATAGAAGTCTTCGATTAATTTCTTTTTCACCGTTTGCATCCATTTCGAATTTTCGATTAATGTCCTACTTTGTTTCGATATTGTCTGATTTTATATTTCTATCCATTCAAAAGCTTCATGTATCGTTGACTGGTTGTATCTTGTATGGATGTATGGCTTCTAATTTCTAAATGCTCATAACTAAAAACCAATAACTATGGCTTTTACATCGATTTCCTTTGTTTATTTTAATTTGAATAGTGTTCCATGTACGGTGGTAAATCAGAGCTGCAATCCTACTTAGAGGAGCCGAAATTACCTCGCATAGATGATTTTGATGTGTTGGAGTATTGGAAACCCCTTCAAAAAAGGTATCCCATTGTGTCTCAAATGGCTAGAGATATTTTGGCCATCCCAATATCTACTGTTGCTTATGAATCGGTTTTTAGTATTGGAGGGTGAGTTATTGATGCTTATCGGAGTTCGTTGAAACCCGAAACTGTTTAATCATTGGTTTGTCTTGGAGATTGGGTTTTTAATGAAGGTAAACATTTCTTTTACTCAACTTTAAATTTTATGCATCGGTTAACTTACTCAATTTTAAACATTTCTTTTACTCAATTTTAGCATCAATGCAACCGGATGAAGAGGAGCTATGCAATTTGCTTTTAAATTTGAAGGATGAGGATGACCGTGAAGAATCGAAGAATCAAAGTCTTCAAACTCAACAATCCGGATGAAGAGAAGCTATGTTTTGGATTTGGCTAGAAATTGGAAATTGGAAATTTAAATTTAGAAGATTTTTTGGGCTGTAATATTTTTTATGTTTTGGATTTTCAATGTTTTTAATGTTTTGGATGTTTGGATGTTTGATGTTTTGGATATGGATTTGGATTTTGATAAGTTTGAACTTTGAACTTATAAAATTTGGATGTCTAATGCTTTAATTTTCGATTTTTAAGTTTTAATTTTATACATGTTAATTGTTAAACAGGTTAAACGGGTTAAATGGATTAGCGGGTTAACGGGTTTGTGGGTCAAACGGGTTTGCGGGTTTAATGGGTTAAGAGATAAACGGGTTAATCGTGTCGTGTTGAGTTAGGCGGGTTAAATCAGGTCGTGTTCAGGTTGCAATATTCTGACCCGTTTATTAAACGTGTTGTGTTTGGGTTTGACACTCCCAACCCGCTTAACCCGTGAACCCGACACGACACGACCCGTTTGCCAGGTCTAATTTGAGAGGATTGTAGGAGCGACCCCTCCCTATCTTCTTGGGATTTAAAATGTTAGGTGTGCGGTTCTAGTGTGGTGTTTTCAATCGAAAGAGTTTATCGTGGACGCCAGGTGAGTACTTCTACCCAAATATTTTTTTACCAAGTGTGTTTATGTACACAAATACTTGTTTAAAACTACACATTTTACTTGATGCTATTAAACATGCTTATGGTGTGATTTTTAAAGGTGCGATTACTTGAGGGTGAGTATGCGATGGCTTATGGTTTGTATATGGGGGGTGTGTCCCATGAAGAATGTTTATATTTATATGAATTTGTTTCATATAAATTATTAAGGGCGGGTGTGTGCCCTAACACGCTGTCACGGGTGCGCATGACCATAGCGTGGGCCATCAGCATGCGCCGTATGTGTGTGTATTTCATTATAAAGGTGTGAAGCTTATATTTCCTTATAAATTTCATATGATTTGTGCTATTCGTATCGTGGACACGTAATTTTAGGGAACTCACTAGACCTCATGGTCTAACCCTCGCTTTCTTAAATAAAACCAGTTTCAGGCAAGCAGGTAGACAAGGGTAAGGGCAAGATGTGAGATCGAGGCCCGGTATAGAGAAGTGTGGATGCATGGAATTTTGCTAGTTGTCCGAGTAGTTTTATTATTTAGATATTCTCAGCTGTAAATCCGGTTGTTCCGCCAACCGTTGAATTTAGTATCTTTTTGAAAGAAGAAATTTTAGGGTCCGTTTTGGCATTGTTATGTTATGCTTATATTATTCCAGTGTTGCTTGTCTTTTATTGTGGGTTGTTATAGTTGGTATCAGAGTCATAGTTTAAGAGATTTAGGTGACCGGATGAGCCTAAACTTAAACTGTGGAGTTAGGTAGTACAGCTGAGAACTAGGAAGGATTTAGAGAGACCTCGTCGGAGGCACAAATAATAGGGTAGTGAGAACTGTCATGTAAGGTAAGTTGGCATTTACACCTGGCCAGTGTAATTACGAACTTACAAGTATATGTATGTGCTTGTTTTGCCTTATTATATTGGAACTGTCGACTTAATTCTATTGGTGTGCTTTTGCCAGTTATCGATCATGTCAAGGAGATCTTTGAGGAGCGGATCAGTACCGGTCGATGAGGAGATCAAAATGAATGAACCGGTGAATCTACCTAAGCAGGCGGTCACCCGTGGTAGGGGTAGAGGTCGTGGAAGTGGACGGGGAAGAATGCCCCAGCGAGCGACTACTCAAGTGAATAAGATCGTGGAAGGGGCTAGAGCGAGGGCATGTGTTCCCCATGGAACGAGGAGTGTAGAGATTCCACTGGGACCGGAGGCATCTCACCAGGAGTGCTCGACGTCAAGGCAGGGAGGGGGTCGAGGGAGGGGTCGTGGGCGAGGCCGTGCCCAGGCCTTCGTGACCCAAGAGAACTTCACCACTGCTATGGGTGAAATTCATGACACATTGAAAGCCCTGTTTGTAATAACCAGGTATTTTATTTAATTTAAATATGAAAATTTTATAAGTTTATATGGGTATTTTAAGGAGTAAGAAGTTAAGGGGTAAGTTTTAAATTTTTAATAGAAGTTAGGGGTATATTTTGTTAAGTGGAACAAGTTTAAGGTTTATTTGGTATTTGGGTGACACCTCCTGTTAGCCAAAACAGACTTTCATTCTATTATGATGAGGTGTCTCCTTCTTAACACTATTAACAAAAGTGTTAGTGTGTGTATGTGTGGTGTATTCGGCTGATAGAAGAAATCGAGAGGAATCAAAAAGGAAAGAAGGAAATTAAGAAGGAAGATCAATACCTAATCTACTGGAGAAGTTCTTAAATAGCTGTATAATCAGAAGGTAAGAATCCTATATCACCTCATCTTTATGTATACTAGTTCTTAAAAGTTTTACTATAAGTTGTGGATGTGGGTTTTGGTAATTTTAGGAAGTTATGGCAATTTTGGGTTTGGAATAGTGTTCTAATGGTAGTATAAAACATATCTGCAAAGTAGCATAAACATGCATAATATAAAACTGCAAAAAAGCTGGGTTTTAGGATGAAACAGTAGACTGAGACATTCACCGAAGTCGCAATAGATGACTGCGACATTCAACGAAGTCGCAACAGTTGGTTGCGACTTGGCATTGAAGTCGCAATGGTCGTTTGCGACTTAGCTTGAAATCGCAGTAGTTGATTGCGATTCGAGTTTGGGATCGCAGTAGTTGATTGCGACTCCAGGGTGGAATCGCAATAGTGGGTTGCGACTCCAGGGTGGAATCGCAATAGTGGGTTGCGACTTCAGGGTGGAATCGCAATAGGAGATTGCGACTTGGTACTGTTCATTGCGATTTGAGTCGAGGATTTCAGAACTTAGAGACTTCTAGTCTTAAAAGGAAATATTTGTATTCATGTGGTACAGATTCCGTGAACCGGGACTGAAGGAATCGGAGAGCTCAATAAAAGCGTGGAAGGGTTTTTGGAACTAAGATAATCAAGTGAGTTTTCTTTAAAAGGTTTACAAATGGAATACATATATGTGATTAAATGTAATATGGTGCATATAGTGTTTATATGAATATTACATTGTATGAGTACTAGTTGGCCGGGCTTAGGACCGGTGAAAGTTGGCTGTACAGAGGGACAGTGGTGTTGGCTGTATTTAGTACAACGGTGTAAATTAATTAATTGGCTTGCTACCAATTAATATGGCCAAGGAAAAGAAAAGAGAAAGAGATGGAAAGATTCATGCTGCATGAGTCACATTTGGTATTCTTATGGGAATTATGTGCACATGTTTTCTTTTACTAACGGGGATTTTTCTCACTAGACCTCAAGGTCTAACCCTCATTTTTGTTTTAAAATATGTATTCCAGGTCACGGAGCAAACAAAAGACTATGATAGAGTTTCTCATGTTTAGCTTTTGTGGATGTTGAATGTCTATGAAGATTTCAGTTACTTTTAGTAGTTGTTATGTATTTTACTTTATTCGAAAAAGTTTGTACTGAAAGACCTTAATGGTAGAATTTAAGGGACCGTATTTGGATTATGATATGTTATTTTGTGGTGAAATATATGTAATTTGTATGTTGGGATTAAGGGATGTTACAGATGGTATCAGAGCCTTAGTTTAAGAGATTTAAGTATTAGTATCTGTACCTAGACTTAAACTGCATGCGAAGTAGGATGTCCTTGTTATTATAGAACCTTGGGATGTTAAATATAAAAAGGTAGAAGGAACATCATGTAAGGTAATTTCAGATTTACACATGGCCAGTGTAATTGTGATCTTACAAGTACGTGTTTGAACCAGAATACTTTATTATATGGGGTATGTGCTTATGTGTATATTAACCTTGTTTGAATCAACAGAATGGCAAGTGGAACGAGACAAACAAACCGAGAAGGGGAAGGAAATCCGAATAGATCTAATCCAACAGCCGGTGGAAGGGGAAGAGGGGGAGAAAGAGGTAGAGGTAGGTCAGGGGGCAGAGTACAGGGGCGAGGCACAGAGTTTGTTACGAGAGACGACCTAGCGATTGAAATGGGAAGACTTCAGGCAAATATACAAGCTATGTTTAACCAGACTCACCATTCGGAAACAGAAATACCAGACCCTACCCTTGAAAACGAAGTGCCTATCACACCTATTGTCACATCAGTACCAAGAAAGTGTGATTATAAAATGTTTTTAAGCTGTAAACCACCCACTTATGGAGGGGACAGAGATCCAGTAAAAGCAATGCGATGGCTGAAGGAGGTTGAAGCTGTATTTAAGACCAGTAAATGCGCGGAAGAAGATAAAGTGTTATATGGAACAGCAATGTTGAAAGCAGATGCCTTGTATTGGTGGGAAGCCCTCATTGACTCTGAAGGACCTGATGTATATTCAACTTTTACTTGGGGGGAATTCTCGAAAGCATTTAAGGAACAATTTTGTCCGCAAGCCGCAGTTAGACAGTTGGAAGAGGAATTCCTGAGCCTACAACAAGGAAATTTGTCAGTTAGAGATTACACTGCCCGTTTCTTAGAAAAGTCGCGTTTTGGGGAGTATTATGTTGCCACAGAAAAGATGAAGATGGAAAGTGTTGGTGCAAGTGTACCACATCTCTATATATTTTATATATTTATTTTGATGATTACAAACACACCGCATTATTGTTTATCTAACAATCCAATCCAAGTGTACAGTTCTTGAAGAACACGAAGATTTTATCTGAAGAGTTCAAGACGGAAGATTTACGTTGTCATTAGTGTTTATAATTTATAATGATAAACACCCTAAAATAATATACCACTTGGATATTTCTAAAAACCCAATAAATAATTTATTTAAATAAAGTTTTTTTTTAGAAGATCCAGCAAGATTTTGCTTTTTCTGACGCAGGTATACCGCGAAGGTTCAGGAGGTATACCACGGCAGGCGTGGTGTACCTCTCTGATTGGTTAGAAGTTCTTTTTCTGACGCAGGTATACCGCGAAGGTTCAGGAGGTATACCGCGGGTACATATTCTGACGCAGGTATACCGCGGTGTTCAGCCGGTATACCGCGGGTACTGTTTCCGTTGGTTTTTGCAGAGTTGACTTTCTGATCTTGATGTGCTTTTTCCTCTGCACGGTATACCGCGGGGGATAGCCGGTATACCGCCAACTCACAATGCCGTTGGAGCTTCCTTGGTATAAATGATGCATGCTGGTGGTGATGGAAGTAACAGAATAACAACAACAATAAGCATCAACAACACCATTCTCTCAGCTCTCTCTTTTAATATATATTTATATATTTTATAAAATATTTTTTAAATATCCAAGTGTGAGATATTATACAAGAGTGATTACCCATTGTGAGTTATACTCCTCTTGTAAGTATTTGAATAACGGGTGTGTGATCCTGTTTATCTCATAGCAGAGGCTTGAGAAACTATTACAAATTCCTTTGTATTTGGTTTGTGTTCTACCGTAAAGAATACATTTATTGGATCGTGTCGAGAAGTGTCTCGGCTGCTGGTTTATCACAGTTGGTGGTAAATCAGTAAATCTCCGTGTCAAGTATCTCTAACCTTTATCTCTTTATTTATTCCGCTGTGCATTTTAATTATATCTGTTTATATAATTGTTGTATATTTATTATTTCTATACTCTGATTTATTTATACTGTTTCTGTACTGTATTTATTTGTAAAAGAATTTTTGAAAGTAAAAGATTTTAAGTACAACCTTACCCCCCCTAGGTTGTCTAACAATTGGTATCAGAGCAGGGCTTTCAAAAATCGTCTATTTAATTTTTTAAAATCCGTTTTTGTTATGGCTCAACAAAATGCTTGGTTTTCTAAATCTCTTCTTATTGATTTCGAAAATTTTGATCTTTGGGCAAATTCTTTTGAACGTTATGTTCGTGGGATAAATCAAAAAATTTGGGATATTATTATTAAAGGAAATTTCAAACCCACAAAATTTCAAAACAACAAAGTTGTTGAAAAACCTAGCTCGGAATGGTCCGACGAAGATGAGGCTAATTATTGTTTAAATTATGAAGCCAAAAATTTTCTCTTTTCGGTTCTTACTAACGATGATATTGAGCGTGTTTATCTCTTTGAAACTGCTCGTGATATTTGGGAGAACTTGAACATCACCTATGGTGAAAACTCAAAAGAAAAGAGAGACGAAACCCGAGATCAAAGAAATGAAGAAACGTGTCTCATGGCCGACCATGATAATGAGGTATCTTCATCATATTCTTCTAAAAATAATTGTGATAGTAATTATAGTGATAATTATTATAGTGACAATGAAAATAATCTTGACGAATTATATAAATCATTTCATGATATGGCTGCTCTTGCAAATAAATATAAAGATGAAATTTCTAATTTAAAAGAAACCGTATCTATATATAAAAAGGAAATAGATGACGGTAAACAAAAATCTGCTCATGATTTAGATGTTATCACTAAATTAGAAAATAAATTAAGTGAAAAAGATATTTGTAAATCTTGTGTTATTTTAAATGATAAAATTGCATGTTTAGAGAAAAGAACATGTGAAAATATTTTATGTACAAAATGCGATATACTTGAAAATGATAATGCATGTTTAAAAGCTAAATGCGATTTATATGAAAAAGATAATCTGTTAGCTAATGCATTTCAAAATAGCAATGATAAAGTGTTAAAAATGCTAAATATGTCTAATCGCATTAATTGTAGAAAAGGCATTGGTTCTAATACATGTATTGATACGTGCTCGTGTATTCAAATTAAAAGGTGTTTTGAACCACCTAAAGTTAAAACGAGAAAACCTTATGTGCAAAAACCTCCGTATGTATCCAAAATGAATAATGTGAATTATATGCCGAGGAAACCGTATGCTTGCATGTATAATAGCAAATTTTCTAGACCAAAGAATAATGTAAATTTGCATGCTTCATTTTACGTCTATGATAAATACGATCGTAAAATAAAAATGGTTAGAAAATGGATTCCGAAAGGAATGTTTAATGTTGACAATCCCGGTGGGATGCGTTTGTGGTTTTAAACCATTTTTATGGTTTTATATGTTGTCGTATTTTGTTTTATGTCGACAACATATTTTTTGCAGTTTATGTTTTATACTAACTGTTAAAAGGACCCATAAGAAAAGGGTACCACGAAATATTTTCTTTGCCTTTTGTAGGTGTTTCCTGACGAGGATATAATACGTGTTTCCTGACGAGGATATAATACGTGTTTCCTGGCGAGGTTATAATACGTGGTTACCTGCCGAGGTTATAATACGTGGTTACCTGCCGAGGTTATAATACGTGGTTACCTGCCGAGGTTATAATACGTGGTTACCTGACGAGGTCATAATACGTGGTGATTTTTTTTATCACATAAAATTAACCGAAAATCGAAGCCTTAAGATCCTTTTTGGTGCAAGTGTTTCTTTTTGGTTATTTTGTTTCATGTCATTTATTATGCTTATTTTATCCCTCAAATTTTATAAAATCTTCAATTTAATATCGTTATTAATTTGAGGGGGAGCTTTTTATCTTTACCCATGAGTTTATGCTACCTCAATTATATGCATATTTTGAGGGGGAGCATCTCTCGAGGGGAAGCATACCGTCTTTCTTGACCCTTTTTGTTTCGACAAACGGGGGAGAGAAACCGCACATGCTCTTGCTTAGCGGTTGTGTTTGTCATCATCAAAAAGGGGGAGATTGTTGGTGCAAGTGTACCACATCTCTATATATTTTATATATTTATTTTGATGATTACAAACACACCGCATTATTGTTTATCTAACAATCCAATCCAAGTGTACAGTTCTTGAAGAACACGAAGATTTTATCTGAAGAGTTCAAGACGGAAGATTTACGTTGTCATTAGTGTTTATAATTTATAATGATAAACACCCTAAAATAATATACCACTTGGATATTTCTAAAAACCCAATAAATAATTTATTTAAATAAAGTTTTTTTTAGAAGATCCAGCAAGATTTTGCTTTTTCTGACGCAGGTATACCGCGAAGGTTCAGGAGGTATACCGCGGCAGGCGTGGTGTACCTCTCTGATTGGTTAGAAGTTCTTTTTCTGACGCAGGTATACCGCGAAGGTTCAGGAGGTATACCGCGGTGTTCAGCCGGTATACCGCGGGTACTGTTTCCGTTGGTTTTTGCAGAGTTGACTTTCTGATCTTGATGTGCTTTTTCCTCTGCACGGTATGTATTCGGATTGAATTCAGAGATTAGAAAGTTAGTGACTGCAACGAGACCTAATACTTTTTCAGAAGCAGTAAATGCTGCGGAAAATGTGGAGCGAGACAATAAGAGGGATGTTGGGGATAAGAGTGCGGGAAAGAGAAAATGGGAAGGACCACCACACGATATGAAGAAGTCTGGGTTTCAGCGATTTGATAGTCGTCCACCTTTTCGAGCAGCTGAAAGACCTTGCCCAAAGTGCCACCGTTTCCACCAAGGAAGCTGTCAAGTAGATCCTAGAAACTGCTATAAGTACGGGAAGATTGGTCACATTGCTAAAGACTGTCGGGTGGTTAGATTTTGTTATGCATGCAATTCTCCAGATCATCTTCAATCGGATTGTCCACTGGGAAGAATACCATTGGGTGGCACGTCAACCAGAGCAACGGGTGTTAGACCAACAGTACCGAGGTCAGAGCCAGCAAGAGCAAGAGGCCGTTCATTTCAGATGACAGCAAAAGAAGCGGAGAAAACTCCGGACGTGGTTACAGGTACATTCTTAATAAATTCTACACGTGCTAAGGTGTTATTTGATTCCGGTGCAAACCGATCGTTTGTGTCTCCTTCATTTGCTGCTTATATGCATTTAAAGCCGAAAGTGTTAGATCATGCTTTAATGGTAGATACGGCAAATGAAAATCAAGTGTTAGTTAAAGAAGTATTTGATAGTTGTGTGATAGATATAGAAGGGTGCGGAGTACCGATCCAGTTATTTCCAATAGCTCTGGTTGAGTTTGATGTGGTCGTGGGAATGGACTGGTTAGCCGAGAACCAAGCTAATATAAATTGTGATAAGAAGTTAATAAACGTTGTGTTACCTGAAAAAGGGCCAGTAGTGATTTATGGTGATCGTAGGAATCATCAGTATAATCTTATTTCTATGATAAAAGCCCGTAAGTGTGTTAATAAAGGTTGCCAGAGTTACTTAGCTTATGTAATAGATACTAAGCTAGAGAAGAGCAAGTTGGAAGACATCCCAATTGTTAGTGATTTTCCAGAAGTGTTTCCTGAAGACTTGAACAGTCTTCCGCCCGTTAGACAGGTAGAGTTCGGTATAGATCTAATTCCGGGAGCCACCCCTGTAGCCCGTGCACCGTATCGTTTGGCGCCTCCGGAAATGAAAGAAATGATGGCACAACTGCAAGATCTATCCGAAAAGGGTTTCATCAGACCAAGTTCTTCGCCGTGGGGAGCACCAGTCTTGTTTGTGAAAAAGAAGGATGGTTCGATGAGAATGTGTATCGACTACAGAGAATTGAATAAGCGTACGATCAAAAACAAGTATCCCTTACCTAGAATTGATGACCTCTTCGATCAATTAGTCGGAGCTTGTTGTTTCTCCAAGATTGATTTAAGATCCGGCTATCATCAGTTGAAGGTAAAGGAAGAAGACGTTTTGAAAACTGCTTTTCGCACCAGGTACGGTCACTATGAATTTCTAGTAATGCCATTTGGATTGACGAACGCTCCAGCTGCTTTTATGGATTTAATGAATCGGGTATGTAAGCCGTATCTTGATAAATTCGTTATTGTGTTTATTGATGATATACTTATCTATTCCCGATCCAAGGAAGAGCACGCGCAACACCTTCGTTTGATTTTAGAACTCTTGAAGAAAGAAAAGTTGTATGCGAAATTTTCAAAGTGTGAATTCTGGTTACGGGAAGTTCAGTTTCTGGGGCATATAGTTTCTGAAAAGGGTATACAAGTCGATCCGATGAAAGTGGAAGCAGTTGAAAAATGGGAACCGCCGAAGACAGCAACAGAAGTACGGAGTTTTCTGGGTTTGGCCGGCTACTACCGAAAGTTTATAAAAGATTTCTCTCGTATTGCCACACCTTTGACGAAGCTGACTCGAAAGAATCTGAAGTTCGAATGGAAGGCAGAACATGATGAAGCATTTCGGATATTGAAAGAAAAACTGTGCAGCGTGCCGATATTAGCATTACCCGAAGGTTCCGAAGACTTCGTAGTTTATAGTGATGCTTCTAAATTGGGATTGGGTTGTGTGTTAATGCAGCGGGGAAAGGTTATTGCTTACGCTTCTCGTCAATTAAAAGACCATGAGAGACAGTATCCTACGCACGATATGGAACTTGCATCAGTTGTCTTTGCATTGAAGATTTGGAGACATTATCTGTATGGTTCCAAATGTCAAATTTTTACTGATCATAAGAGTCTCCAACATCTTTTTGATCAAAAGGAATTAAATATGAGGCAAAGGAGATGGCTAGAACTGGTGAATGATTACGACTGTGAAATTCTTTATCATCCGGGAAAGGCGAATGTGGTAGCTGATGCACTAAGTCGTCAAGAAAGGAGTGGAACAATAAACGCTATTTCACTAAGGGCTGAACTGTTACCCAACATCTTTGACGAACTGTTAAAGTGTCAGATAGAAGCTTGTCAGGAAGAACACTTGAAGTCAGAACGGTTAGTGGGGATATCAGCATTGCTTGTGAAAGATGACCGTGGGTTGTTGTGTCTGGAGAACATAATTTGGGTGGGTTACGTGATCGTGTGTTACAAGAAGCTCATCAATCTCGTTTCTCTATCCATCCAGGTACGAACAAAATGTATAGAGATCTGAAGCAATTTTATTGGTGGCCGGGAATAAAAAGAAGCATTGCAAAGCATGTGAAAGAATGTACTACTTGCAAAAAGGTGAAGATTGAACATCAAAAACCATTTGGTCAACTACAACGATTAGAAATACCGATGTGGAAATGGGATCAGATTACAACCGATTTCATCACGAAGCTACCAAGAACTCCGAAAGGATTTGACTCTATTTGGGTGATAGTCGACAGGTTGACAAAGTCTGCACACTTCTTACCAATAAAGGAAACTGATTCGATGGAACGATTGGCCAAGTTATACATAGACGAAATAGTAACTCGACATGGGGTTCCAATTTCGATAATTTCTGATCGAGATAGTCGTTTTACTTCAAGATTTTGGAGAAGTTTTCAAAATGAAATGGGGACGCAAATAAAGTTAAGTACAACATATCATCCTCAAACTGATGGCCAGAGTGAAAGAACGATTCAGACTTTAGAAGACATGCTCCGGGCTTGCATAGTTGATTTTGGGGGATCGTGGGATAAACATTTGCCTTTGATAGAATTTGCCTACAACAACAGTTATCATTCCAGCATTCAAGCGGCACCGTTCGAAGTTTTATATGGTAGAAAATGTAGAACGCCTCTGTGTTGGAATGAGGTGGGAGAGAAACAGTTGGCAGGGCCAGAAATAGTACAGTTAACCGCGGATAAGATTACCCAGATTCGAGAAAGATTGAAAGTGGCTCAAGATAGACAGAAAAGATATGCCGACCGACGTCGGAAACCGTTAGAATTCCAAGTTGGAGATTTTGTAATGTTAAAAGTCTCACCTTGGAAAGGAGTCATTCGATTTGGGAAGCAAGGTAAACTTAGCCCGAGGTATATTGGCCCATTTGCAATTACTGAAAGAATTGGAGAAGTAGCTTACCGATTAGATTTACCTCCAGAGTTAAGCAGGATTCACAACGCTTTTCATGTGTCAAATTTTCGAAAGTGTTTGGTATCACCAGATCAGGCAGTGTCTCTACCGGATATACAAGTGGATGAAAAGTTGAACTATGTGGAGGAACCGGAAGCTATTTTTGACCGAAAAGTCAAAGTTTTGCGGAATAAAGAAATCAGACAAGTGAAGATTTCAGTTACTTTTAGTAGTTGTTATGTATTTTACTTTATTCGAAAAAGTTTGTACTGAAAGACCTTAATGGTAGAATTTAAGGGACCGTATTTGGATTATGATATGTTATTTTGTGGTGAAATATATGTAATTTGTATGTTGGGATTAAGGGATGTTACACTGTTGGCTAACCAGGATAAGTCAGCTTCGGGAAGCAAGGAAGCGAGTGGTAGCAAGGAAGGGACAGGGATGTCCATCTCACCTGAATCTGAGACGGGAAGTCCTTCCTAGGCATGTCAATTTGACCCGACCCGGTGGGGAACTGTGAGTTCCATATTCGTGCAACGAACAATAAGAAATCAATAGATAAGAAACAGGTTGGTATGATTTTAACTGGGCATCCAATTCACTTTCAATTGTGCAGAGAGTTTACAATAAGCTTTGAGAAAGTAAAATGACAACTAGCTTATTTTTCTAAGCTAAACAACTTTATATACAGATGGGCCCGTGGCAACAAGCCCACGGACCGTTCACTAATAAGGCTAAAATATAAGAAATAACAATTCAGCCCTTGAACTTCTATTCAACCAAATATTGCCCTAACAATCTCCCCCTTTGAATCGAAGTTCAAGTTCGCGCCAGTTATCAACATATCTTTTTCGGAGCGCAAAGTGTACCTCGAACATTCGGATGGCTCGGCGGTAGTCGATGTGGTCTTCAATCACTTCTAATGCTTCCCGAGCAGTTGTTTCATTCTGTAATAACCAGGTATTTTAATTATTATTGACCAGTATTTTAGTATTTTAGAATTCGGAAGTTTATTTATATAAGTTTTATTTTAGTTAATTATGGGAAAATAAGTTAAGGGTTAGTCTTGGATATTATAAGGAAGTTAGAGGGTTATTTTGGTCATCTTCTTTTTAAAAGAAAAAGAAATAGGGGAGTGGTTGGGGAAGGGTATGGAGGTGTTCCCTCCATACCATCCTTCTTTGGATACTTAGGAGGAGTACCTCTTTTCTTATTTATTTTTGAAAGGAAGCAAGTGTTAGAGTGTGTGTGTGTGTCTTTGATGGAAAGAGAGAAAGAGAGAGATCGAGAGAAAGATTGAAGGAAAGAAGAAGGAAAAAGCTTTAGGAATTTGTTGCTGAAATTCAAGGTAAACAATCCCTACATTGTTGTGTTCTAATTACTTAAAAGTGTTCTTGAAATGCTAGTTGAATTTTGGTGGGTTTTTGGTTAAAATGGATGTTTTGGGAATTCTAAGTTTAAGGATAGGTTTTGTATATGGTCTTGAACATATCTGCACTTTTATAGTATCATACATAGAGTAAAACTGCAAAATCTTGGTTTTAGAATGAGTAGTGGGCTGAGATTCATCGAAGTCGCAGTGGTCTGAGATTCATCGAAGTCGCAATGAACGACTGCGACATTCATCGGAGTCGCAATAGTTGGTTGCGACTCGGGTATGAAGTCGCAGT
Organism: Saussurea involucrata; assembly: GCA_033807775.1. Taxonomy (NCBI): domain Eukaryota; kingdom Viridiplantae; phylum Streptophyta; class Magnoliopsida; order Asterales; family Asteraceae; genus Saussurea; species Saussurea involucrata. The sequence goes on along the minus strand of CM066327.1, from coordinate 11,331,535 downwards.
GGTCGTTTGCGACTTGGGTTGAAATCGCAGTAGTTGATTGCGACTCGGGTTTGGGATCGCAATAGTGAATTGCGACTTGGAGTGGAATCGCAGTAGTGGGTTGCGATTCCAGGGTGGAATCGCAATAGAGGGTTGCGATTTGGGTACTGCTCATAACGATTTTTAGTGGGTTGCGACTTCAGATGTGAATTTTGTAAGTTTAGTTTTTAAAAGAGATATGTGGTATTTTATATGATTTCAGATTCTGTGAAGGGTGGAAATACGTGATACTAACTTGGGAAAGCTTTGTGATATACGTTTCAGGTGAGTTTTTCTTTAAAATATTTTCCAACTGGGATACATATATATGTGATATATAGATGAGATGGATATGTTCGGATTGAGAATTTTTACATGATGTGATTATGTGTTCATATTGAGATGTATACATGTTTGGAATGGGATAACGTTTTTATAAAAATATGTGATGTCTTTATACATGGTTGAAATGTCATGAAAGGTTTTATAAAATGACAATATGATATATTGGTACATATATATATTGTATTTATGTGAGTATTCTACGAGAATACTTGGCCGGGATCCGAGGGGCGGACCGGTGAGTGCCGGGTTCCGGTGGGCGGACCGGTGGGTTTACCGTAGTTGTTGTACGGCAGAGTAAATTAACTAGTTGGCTTGCAACCACTAGTATGGCCATTTGGGGAGGGATAAGGCAGAATGACTTGATCATTTGTGGAGGAACATGGTGGAATGAGTTTGATTACGATACTCTAGTCTTGGTTGGTATTTACTTACGTGTAAAATATATGTGTGTGTTTGTATAAAGAAGTTTTATATAAATGGATTTTTTTTGACAGGTTTCAATTGACAGGGATTTTCTCACTAGACCTGTAGGTCTAACCCTCATTTTCTGTTTTAAAATATGTATTCCAGGTTAAGGATCGTTATTTAGTAAAAAGGGAAGAATTAAAGTTTGAGACGCAGTTGATAGCTGACGAGGATTAGGAACTGGAAATGTTATGTTTGTATAGTTTCGAGACTGCTGGACCGTACGTGATTTATTTGAATTTCTTTTTATGAATATAACGATGTGATACAATATATGTTATTTGAAGCATGTTGGGAAAACGGGTTGTTACAGATGGTATCAGAGCCTTAGTTTAAGGGATTTAGGTATTAGTATCTGTACCTAGACTTAAACTGCATGTGAAGTAGGATGTCCCTATTATTGTAGAACCTTGGGATATTAAGTATAACACGGTATAAGGAATATCATGAAAGGTAAATTCGAGTTACACCTGGCCAATGTAATTGTGAGCTTACAGTTACATGATTGGACCGGAATACCTTATTATATGGGGTATGTGCTTATGTGTATATTAACCTAGTTGAAATCTACCGAGTGACAAGTCGGTCTCGACATGGATAGAGACGAAGACAGGTATATTTATACAAACTCTACACGTGCTAAAGTGCTATTTGACTTCGGTGCGAACAGATTAATTGTGTTTTCAATCTTTTGTTGACTTAATTGCATTAGGAAAGGAATTTGATAAATGTGTTGGTATTATAGATAAGAGTGGAGTGCCTATTAAGTTATTTTGAAAATCTTGTTGGAATTTGAGGTAGTAGCAAGTATAGGATGGTGTTGGAACTTGATTTTGTTAAACCTGTCAATTAAGTAATGATTTGTCGATTATGTAAAGTGAAGTGAATGATGATGAATTTCCTTTGCGGAACAAACTTAAGTGAATTGTATATTATTAAGTACTGCTCGTGATGATCTAGGGTGTTTAAATAGTTGATTATATTAATGATGGATGGTAGCGGGACCGTTTGTTTAGACTTAGTATAGTAAATATATTGTGGTGTAGGAGTCTGATCTTGTTAAAACCTTTGATTAAGAAATGATAAGTGATCCTTGGTATTTCGGTATGAGAAAATAAAGTTGATTTATTGGAGTAAGTGGTTATGATGAAAGAAGAGATTGTCGGGTGATTGACTTAAAGTTTTCGTTTGTTAACAAATTTTATATTAAGGATATATGAGTTACTTTTGATAAGACTTAGTAAGAGTGTAGGTTTGGAAGCATTTGGTGTGAAAAGAGATTAGTTCTAATTTAATAAGAGTGTAACAAATATTTCGGATGATATCGAAATTAGCATGGTTATTCATTAGGATATAGCATGATAAATTTAAGTGAGAAATCAAGGATAATTGAAACTAGAAAGTAAATAGTGTTTTGGGAATGATTAGTAAGGAAAAGCTTTTAGTAATCAAAAGTGATAACCGTTGTCATATGTGTTTGAATTTGGAAGATTGTTCAAAGTGGTAAATTAAATTTATATTTTAGGGGCGAAAGTGGTTAGTAGTTTAATTTGGGATGTTTTATCTAACGCTTGCAATTGTTAGAAATTTTCAAATTGAATTGTGCATGTTAGAATTTTGAAAAGATTTTGTGGAAGTATAGAATGTGGCATTGTGTATAAATCAGTTTTCAAACACTAAAGTTATGTCTCCAAATGTTAAAGTTTATGTTATGGATAAAAATTTCAATTGTGATAGATGATTCGTGATATACAAAATTTTTATTTATATATATATATATATAACTGTGTGCTGAAAGAGGCATGGGGAAATGTTGTACGTGAAAAGAGACACAATGACGTATATTTGTGCTAATTGGGGCACGAGGTGAAATAAAGAGGTACGGATTTTATTAACAAAGATGTTTTTATGGTTGTTATATTTTGGGGATGGGTGTACAGTGTGGTTTCAAATCGTTTGTTATCATTTTGAAAGAATATGTATTGATTTTCGAAAATTGAGGAAGTGTGTGGGTGTTTCGAACAATGAGTGAGATTTCAAATTAACTCGGTTAAATTTTTTTTTCTCTTCGATTTGAACTATGGTGAAATTATTGGGAAAATATAGCGATGGTTGAAATTGAGCGTGTACGATCGGTATGGAGATGAAAGAAAGCTAGCTCGTAGGATCGGTCTAGAGTGAGCACCTCCTAATGAGCTATCCTTGGGAAATTGTGTTTTATGTTGAAAGGAGAGTAGAAGAAAATAGTCGAATGAATTAATCGGGGTGAAGGATCGTTGGTTAGAACGTGGTATTAATACGAGAGAGATGTGGTGGTGAGTATGGAAATCAATTGTAGTCTAATGTTCATAATCGGTATAATTAATGCAATAAAGTGTTGTCTGTTTTAGATGTATTTGTGGAATAGGGATGTGACTGTAGGGTTGGTGATAACCTATGGAGAAAAGTTCGACTGCGGATTAAGGTGATACTCCAAGTTGATTTTGTAATCTTTTGGGGAGAAGAGTGTCGTTATTTTTTTTTGGAGTGTTGGATTGTTGGGACATTTTAGAAACTGTGATCGAAGGCGTGGTGTGTACAGTCAGCCGATGTCAAGGAAAAGAGTAGAGTACTTGGTGTAATTGATTGCTTACTAGAACATAAGAGTATGTAGGCTAGATTGCCTGGTGCTTATCACTTGCAGTATGACTATTACTTGCTAGTAGGAATTTATGCTAGTCCTGATAGGTTGTTAAGTGAATGCTTTATAAGTGGTACTGTGGAAACTAAATAGCCTTAGAATGTTTGATTTAGTTCTATGGCGCAGCTCTTGTTTGAGTCTAACCGTTGTGGGATAGAATCCTTATTTCGAATGTCTATCTGATTTCACACTGTATGCGTTTGTGCATTCGCGAGGCGACTCGTCGTGACTAGTGGGGATTCCGTCATAGCAGGGATAGTAGGTTGAGGTGAACCTGGAGTCTAGAGGTGTGAATGATATTGGTATGATCGATCTAGAATATTATACCTTGTTCGTATTTTGTGGGTTTTCTTCTTGGTGTAAGAGTTGTTGTAGTTAGGAGGGTATTAAATTTTTGGTATGTGCCTTGGTACCGAAGGGTTTCTCATAGTGAGAGTTCATTCGGCCTTTCCTGTGTCGAGCCTGCGGAAGGGCTTAGCCGAAGCGAGTAAGGTTGTACCGTTAGAAAACACCGGATTGGATCAGAGAAATTAAGTTGTAAAGATTTTATGGTCATGTGATGAACTTAGTGGTGTGGTTCGTAGTAGATTTATTATATCTTTGGTTGGAAATTGTTGTGGTTAAGCAAGGCAAGATTAATGTTGATAAAACTTTCTTATGGAGTTGTTTAAGTTAAAGAGATGTTTTTTTACTTAGTGCTGGACTTTGCATGATTGAGCCGTTAATAAGTTATATTATTAGTGACATGAAATTTTAACGGAGTTGTGATGAATTCTTTCGGCTTAATTTTATAGTGAAATTATATGATGTTTTGAGTATTTGTGTTAGTGGGGTAAGGTGAGACCGGTATTGATAAATTTCAATTGCGGAGTGGTTAAAGTGAAACCAATGTCTAAAGAGCTGTGAAAGTATTTTAGTGCTAAATTGGAAATGTAAGGACTTGATATGATAGCGAGTTTGTTATTTATTAAGAAATGAATTGGTATTGATATTTGGATAAAAGACGGTATGAGTTTTGATGATGAGGTTATTAAGATAATTGAAGTGATTAAGGTTGTGCTTTGTTGATATTCGAGAAATTAAGTTGCTTTGTAGACCTTATTTTATTTTGATAAATGATTTGGTGTCCAGTGCAATTAAGCATTGATGTGAGATCATTTCGGTTATGCTATGCTAGTTTAAGAAATGGAAATAGTAGGATGAAGTTTACGGGTTTGATAAAAATTAAGAAATTTCCGTGATATAAAGTGATTGTGATTATGTTATGAGTATAAGTGAATTTCGAGTTAATTTGGACTTTCGTGAGATTTGAGTATTGAGTGTTTATCGTTATTTTAAGGGGGCGGATTTCTTGTGAGAAATTAAAACTCTTGATGTTTTAGGTTGAAGTATTGAAGCAAGAGCAAATGGTAAACTAGAAACAGTAAAGCGGGTGGTCTAGTAAAAGTCCTTTGAGGGTTCCGTAAACACTTTGATGTGTTCATGGATTTTGATATCAATTCGGTGGTAGTTACCCTAGTTCGTTGCTTGTATGAATTCCGGGACGGAATTCTTTTAAGGGGGAGATGTTGTAATAACCAGGTATTTTAATTATTATTGACCAGTATTTTAGTATTTTAGAATTCGGAAGTTTATTTATATAAGTTTTATTTTAGTTAATTATGGGAAAATAAGTTAAGGGTTAGTCTTGGATATTATAAGGAAGTTAGAGGGTTATTTTGGTCATCTTCTTTTTAAAAGAAAAAGAAATAGGGGAGTGGTTGGGGAAGGGTATGGAGGTGTTCCCTCCATACCATCCTTCTTTGGATACTTAGGAGGAGTACCTCTTTTCTTATTTATTTTTGAAAGGAAGCAAGTGTTAGAGTGTGTGTGTGTGTCTTTGATGGAAAGAGAGAAAGAGAGAGATCGAGAGAAAGATTGAAGGAAAGAAGAAGGAAAAAGCTTTAGGAATTTGTTGCTGAAATTCAAGGTAAACAATCCCTACATTGTTGTGTTCTAATTACTTAAAAGTGTTCTTGAAATGCTAGTTGAATTTTGGTGGGTTTTTGGTTAAAATGGATGTTTTGGGAATTCTAAGTTTAAGGATAGGTTATGTATATGGTCTTGAACATATCTGCACTTTTATAGTATCATACATAGAGTAAAACTGCAAAATCTTGGTTTTAGAATGAGTAGTGGGCTGAGATTCATCGAAGTCGCAGTGGTCTGAGATTCATCGAAGTCGCAGTGGTCTGAGATTCATCGAAGTCGCAATGAACGACTGCGACATTCATCGGAGTCGCAATAGTTGGTTGCGACTCGGGTATGAAGTCGCAGTGGTCGTTTGCGACTTGGGTTGAAATCGCAGTAGTTGATTGCGACTCGGGTTTGGGACCGCAATAGTGAATTGCGACTTGGAGTGGAATCGCAGTAGTGGGTTGCGATTCCAGGGTGGAATCGCAATAGAGGGTTGCGATTTGGGTACTGTTCATAACGATTTTTAGTGGGTTGCGACTTCAGATGTGAATTTTGTAAGTTTAGTTTTTAAAAGAGATATGTGGTATTTTATATGATTTCAGATTCTGTGAAGGGTGGAAATACGTGATACTAACTTGGGAAAGCTTTGTGATATACGTTTCAGGTGAGTTTTTCTTTAAAATATTTTCCAACTGGGATACATATATATGTGATATATAGATGAGATGGATATGTTCGGATTGAGAATTTTTACATGATGTGATTATGTGTTCATATTGAGATGTATACATGTTTGGAATGGGATAACGTTTTTATAAAAATATGTGATGTCTTTATACATGGTTGAAATGTCATGAAAGGTTTTATAAAATGACAATATGATATATTGGTACATATATATATTGTATTTATGTGAGTATTCTACGAGAATACTTGGCCGGGATCCGAGGGGCGGACCGGTGAGTGCCGGGTTCCGGTGGGCGGACCGGTGGGTTTACCGTAGTTGTTGTACGGCAGAGTAAATTAACTAGTTGGCTTGCAACCACTAGTATGGCCATTTGGGGAGGGATAAGGCAGAATGACTTGATCATTTGTGGAGGAACAGGGTGGAATGAGTTTGATTACGATACTCTAGTCTTGGTTGGTATTTACTTACGTGTAAAATATATGTGTGCGTTTGTATAAAGAAGTTTTATATAAATGGATTTTTTTTTGACAGGTTTCAATTGACAGGGATTTTCTCACTAGACCTGTAGGTCTAACCCTCATTTTCTGTTTTAAAATATGTATTCCAGGTTAAGGATCGTTATTTAGTAAAAAGGGAAGAATTAAAGTTTGAGACGCAGTTGATAGCTGACGAGGATTAGGAACTGGAAATGTTATGTTTGTATAGTTTCGAGACTGCTGGACCGTACGTGATTTATTTGTATTTCTTTTTTATGAATATAACGATGTGATACAATATATGTTATTTGAAGCATGTTGGGAAAACGGGTTGTTACACATTCGGATTGGGAACATACGAATACCTTTTGTTTTCGGACTCGTGAGTGATGATGTTGCGAAGAGCATCTTGAACTTTGAAGAGCGTGTCATCGCAGAATCTGTCGACCTGGCTGAAGCGGAGAAACCTCTTTTCGTTCTGATCGTTGATGTAGACTATCCCAAATTCTGGTTCAGAAGCAGTGCGTTCTTGGGATACATCTTCAGTTCAGGCGCTTTCAGATTCGGCTTTATCAGGTTTACCTTCTTTGCTCTGTTCTCGATTGCCATTTGGAAGTCTGTAAGATAGGACATCATAATTGTACGGACTAGGAATCGACGAACAGCTTCGAGCGCTTTGGTTACTTGAAGCGGTCGGATGGTTCTGGTTCGAAGGTCTTTCAGTATAGCATAGAAGTCGAACGGTCGGAGGTTCCTGAAGTCAGCTTCGGAAAATCGCCATTCATTTCTGTCTTCTCGTCGGACGGTGAAAACGGGAAACATAACTTTAAGAATTCTACCTGTTTGGACGTTGAGCACTTCGGTGATCTTGTGCTTTGTTCGGACTTGGCTAACTGGCAGACACCGCTTCATTGCGTTTATGTACTGGCTTTGGTATTCCGGTCGGAACTGTAAATACCAAGGTAAAAGGAAGGCTCGATATTGCGTAACCTGTGACCGAACAGCTTTTTCAGTGATTCCTCTAGGTGAGGAATAAGTATCGTGATCTTCTCCCATCGAATTTGTTGCTGTTGAGGAGGAGGAAGGTCAGAAGCTGTCGGTTGCTGAGGAGATGTCGGATTTGCAGCGGTTGAAGTATCGGGTATCGTGGAAGTCTCGGCGGCCTAAGAAGTGTGAACGGGTGTACCATATAGGTTTTGCAGCAAAAACTGGTCGTAGTCAACATTATCGTCTTCATCAGTAGGGAAGATCAGGTTTACCTGGAGATTTACAACACTGGCGGCTTTTTCGTACCATGCATTTTCGGTCTCCGGGTCGATCTCGGTGTCTGGATCTATCATATTGAGAGCAGGCCTATCTGATATATCAAAGGTGACCAATTCCTGTGTTGTTCCCTCAGGCTTTTCAACCGTCGGGTCTTCATCATCGGAGATGTCCATATCAATTTCCATCTCGGCTAAACTCAACTCGGCTTCGGGTTCGGTTTCGGTTGCAGGTGCCGCAGTTGAGGGTTCCGGTTGAACCACAGTTGTTTCTGGGATGATTGGGACGGACTCGGACAAGCGTAGTCTCTTGTTCTCCCCCTCACGATGATCAGGATCGTCCTGGTCATCGTGCCGTCGCTTGAGTCCGCCAGCTTGACTCTTGCAAGTAGTTTCGAGTGTGGAGACTCTCTCGGACAGCGTTGTGAGCGCTTGATTAACGTCCTTAAGAGTCGTGTCAAGCTGGTCCAATCTGGTAGTAATGGACGACGAAGGAGCAGTGACCTGTGATCGTAGAACGGAGATCAGGTCTGCTTCGGTAGAGGCGTCGGTTTCAGATTGCTGGAGCAGCTGAGCTAAGAGCATAGTCTTCAAAGTGTCCACCGAGTAAGTTGGCTGAACGGGAGCCGGTGGAGGTGTTGGTGCTGTTTCAGCTTCGACTACCTTCTCTTTTCCTTTGACCAAGCTTTTCAGTTTCTCGAGCTCTGCGGTGAGGCGCTGCTCCATTGCCTCGTGGACAGCCTTTAGGGTGCTGTCCAGAGATCCCTGTGACACAAAGTCGGGAAAAATAACTCCGAGGTCACTTAGAGCACCCGTTGAGGCATCTACCTTAGAGGTAGAGCCACCTACATTCACGGTTGGCACAGGGGTAGCCGTGGTAGGATTTCCCTCCGATCCTCGTGTTTCTATTAAAAGCGGAGACACTACGGAAGTTCCGATCGGGTCACGAAGAGCACCGATGTTCGTTTCATCATCTTGTGTCCTAGCCGAAGAATGTTCTATTTCAAGTGGCTCTAGACTCAATGGTTCTTTGAAAGAAGGCGAGACCGGGGGCTGCTGGTCTCTTATTTCAATACCAGTACCCTCCGAGTGAGAGACCGGTAGAAGTTGTGCTATATCCCCATGCAAAAGTGAAACATCCGTCTTTTGAGAGACGGATGAGTGGCTAGGGAGGTTGTGAAATTGCGCCGTTGGGTCCACGACGACTTCTTCAATACCCCGTCCCAACGGATGAGACAGGATAGCAGATGTGGCTACCCGGGCGACACTTGGCTGGATTCGCTCAGAAGCCTCTTTATCTTTACGGCTTAATCTTTCTTGGTTCGCTTTTGACCTCAATTCCCTCCGTCTCACATGTTCTAATTGTTCAATTAATACTCCCTCCTCTCTCCTTGTATCTCCCGTATCAGGCTGGGTAGTAGGGATAAGGGGGTTTGAGGGTGAGTCAGATGGAATTCCTTCGGTCAATTCTGGGTTTGGTCCGATACGGGGAGGTATCAAGGATGTGCGTATAGCACGATCCATATCGGATTATGTGGAGTCAGATTCCACGTCTTCTACATGTCTGGTAGGCGAAGGAGAGTCAGATATGTAAGGCTCGGGGTCACGGTGGAGCATCGGTCTAGACGATGTGCCGGCTTCGGTTGTTGGTCGGGTGGTGGGAATGGGTTGATGGTTTGGTCCGGCTTGGGAAGTACTAGTTCGCGTATCCACTGCACTGCCCACACCTGTTCCCCTCCCACGTACTCTCAACACACCCCGCCCAGGAGCCCCTGCTGCCCGGGTCCTACCTCCTCTCGTTCTTGGACCCTCACGTCCCTTGGTTCTATGTCCCTGGGGAGGTCCCTCTGGCGCTGGCTGGACCATGGGATTCCCTAACTCTTGCCTATATTCTACTACACTCGGTGCAGTGGGGTCCGCGTGTGCCAGTAAGGCTTCAGGTGTAGGCATGGATGAGGTAGCAGATGGGTTACGAATCAACAAGTATTGTTGATTGTGATGAGGACATATCGGATGCTTGAGTCATCGTGGGATCAGAGGGTTCGCATCCATATGTTGTCGAACGGCTAGAGCAAAGAACCGCGGAAATGGAAGGAACTTCTTTTTGGTACCGCCGGTCTGTCTGATGGCTAGCACCAATTCACGCCAAATGACGGCTGCATAGTCTATGTGCCGATTGTAGACAACTGCATGAAATAAACCTAGGAAGTCCACGGTGCACTGGTCTATCCCCTTCCATCGTGAGGATAGACATCGATTTAGGATGGAAAAGAGAGTGTACCAGACCGGGGCGATGTATTTTCTTGTGAAAGCGGACGGGCGGTCGAGGGCGTGGCGATATCCGAGCGCACGACCTTCAGCACATAGTGTGACATCATCGATGGTGGGTGCGTATGCTGCATGGCCTCCAGTCGGTTCCGAAAGGGATAGTAGTCGGCGGAAGGATTCCAATGTGAGAGTGAACGAATGGTGATCGATGTTGGCAGTGATGGCCAGAACGTTGTTGACAGTGACCACCCTCGCCGTGTGCCATACTTGATGTACATATATGAGCGGCACGTCAGTTGTCGCGGTCAGTGCTCGGCGAAGCGGGTGGCCGAGCAATATATCAACTACTACTCGATGATCGGGTCTGAATGCGGCAGCATCAAGGTGGTGGTCATGGGTGGATCTACATTGCAATTAGTGGGGGGATGGGCCCCCATGAAAATGAAAAAAGCATGAAAATTTTAGGTTAAACACATTGATTTTGTAGCTATATATCTTAGTGTCCCCCCAGTAACTTCTCATCTGGGACCCCATCAACCAAAAAAAGTGTCTTGAAATCAACCAAAAAACCAAAATTAACTCTCGAAATCGACAAAAAAATCTATTGAAATCGACAAAAAAACATAAAAATCTCAAATCAACCAAAAAAGCTTTAAAAATCCTCAAAACGTTGGATTTAGTCAAAAAAATACATCGAACAACTTCACGGGCATTTAAACTACCTTAAATGTGATCCCATTAAGATGAAATCCATGATCCGCCACTGGTGGTGGTTGTTCGGATTGATCTCAAGTTCCTGATCCGCAGGAACCAAGGCATTGTCGGCCTCGTCGTCTATGATATCCTCAGGAGGAGGGATGTTTTGCTGTGGTTGCGCTTGTTGGTCCGCCATGTATAATACCTAAAAAGTATAGTGTTAGATTGTGGACCGGATAACATCACCTACAAAGCGTACCTTAGCATTCAAATGGCTCAATCAGCGGTTGATTGAGGACTGGCTGTAAAAGCAGGACATTGGGATTGCCAATGTGTGAAAAATGCAAAGGTATTGGACTCGAGCAGTGTCCGAATAAACAGGGTATCCGGACAAGCAAAAACTGACCTGACAGATAGGGGTTACCGGGTACCCTATGGTTACCGGATAAAATGGAACTTACCGGGTGAGGGTGTCTTACCAGATGAGACATAGGTTACCAAATGGGATAAGCTTACCGGATTCAACGAGGTTACCGGATCTTGAACTTACCGGATGTCGAACTTACCGGATACAAAGGTATCCGGACGACATGTGTTACCGGGGATCAAGGTGTCCGGATCAAATGAAAATAGCAACTTACCAGATAATATGAAGGTGTCCGGGGTAACAAGCTAGTTACCGGGTATCTTGAATGTTACCGGGTAACCTAGGGTTACCGGACGAGTTACGGGGTACTCGAATCCTACCAAAACACGCACCAAACAGAGATCTACACGGTGTAGATTGGTCGAAAGAGAAATTCATATCCTAAACATGATTTATGAAGTGTAAATCGGTCTGAATAAGACATGATGAACGAATGGGGTTTTGTGGACCCGGTTAGGTCACTGTTTTGTTCGAAATGTTATCGATACGTGAAAGTGTGCGTGTGATTGTGATCGATATAACATTAAGATATGAGAGTGAGTCGTACCTGAGAGTATTGAGACCGAAAACGATGATTTGAGCAAAAGGCAGAGGTGTCCGAGTGCGTGGTCGCGAGAGAGAGAGTGTGGGTTTTTGAAAGGTTTCCGGGTATTTTGAAACAAATGAGGTTTCCGGGTATTTTGAAACAAATGAGGTTTCCGGGTCCTTAAGTAAGGGGGGCACTTCCCAGGTTGGTTACCCGGTAACTTACCCGGTCCGGTAAGATTACCCGGTAACTTACCCGGTCCGGTAAGATTACCCGGTAACTTACCGGGTAAGTGTTCGGAAGTTCAAAAAATTTGAAATTGGAGCCGTTCGGAAGAAATTTTCCCGCTCCCCCTCGACCTTTGCATGGGGATCACCCTGCTCCCCCTCGGAATAAGAATGTGATTACTTAGGAGACGGCGACACAAAAAAAAACTTTTATACTTTGAAGAAGAAAAAAAATGTGACGCTCCCCCTCAAATGATGAACACTAATGGTAGTGCTCCCCCTCAAAATGTTCACGGAGTGTGATGTGAAGTGCACTCAGGAATGCTCACACACACACACAAACTTTTCTGGCAGTTAAAGAAAAACGTGTGTGACACTCCCCCTCAACAATAGAATAACTTACTTGACAACACGTCATGCTCCCCCTGAACACACGAACACTTGTGAAAGCACAGATATAAAATCAATTAAACTAGACGACAGTATGAAATAAAAGAAACACACGAAGAAAGAAAGTGAACAAACGAAATCTACCTAATAAATACAGAGACTCAACCTAACTGTGCAACTGATACAAGTAGAATACAAACACGAGAAAGTGTATGCTTAATCATCCAAAGTTTGAACAACGGATGATAAGAAGACAGTTTCTCGTAGATATATGGAACGTGTATCGGGCACACAAATAGATCAAGTCTTCAGATTTAGCATACCTAACTTGGACACTAGAGTATTAAAACGTTTTTCGTCCAAGGGTTTTGTAAACAGGTCTGCTAACTGATGTTCTGTATTTACAAAATAGGGTTTGACTGTACCTCTTTCAACGTGATCCTTAATGAAATGGTACCGAACGTCTATGTGCTTTTTTTTCGTATGCTGGACCGGATTGCTTGATATGGCAATGGCGCTCTTCGAGTCGCAGTAGATGGGCACCTTTACGTATGTGAAGCCGTAGTCCTTGAGTTGTGTGCGCATCGAAATCACTTGAGAACAGCAGCTCGTGGCGGCCACGTATTCCGCCTCGACAGTCGACGTAGAGATGCACTGCTGCTTCTTGGATGCCCAACTCACCATGCTATCTCCCAAGAACTGCACATGCCCCGATGTACTCTTCCGATCCATCATGCTGCCCGCGTGGTCCGCATCAGAATAAGCAGATAGCTCAAAACCTGTCTCTTTCGGGTACCACAAGCCAAGATCAGCAGTACCACGTAAATAATGGAAAATTCGTTTGACAGCTATTAAATGAGACTCTTTTGGTTTTGATTGAAATCGGGCGCATAGAAACGTTGAAAACATGATGTCCGGCCTCGTAGGTGTAGGTTTTACACCTTTTGGAGGAACTGGTTTTAAAGCAGGTTGCCTCTTGGGTGTCGGTTTAACCTTGGTAGGAGGAACCCGTTTTGAAGTGGGTTTCCTATCCTGCGAAGGTTTAACCTCTGATTGGGGACCCCGTTGTTTATGGTGTTTCTTTTTGTTTTTACGGGGTTTGCTTTTGGGTGTATGATTATATATGTGATATGACCCAAACCAATCATTATTATTTATATCATCAAAGTCATTCCAACCACAACTAGAACAACACAAACAATCATGCGATAATTGAATCAACTGCTGAATGGAATAAAGCTTAATTGGAAAATTAACATCACGTTTAACAAAATCATTCCTATGATTCAAAGCACAATCGTTTTTGTTCATTCTAGGATAAAAAACAGTATTGAAAGACTTTGATGCAGCATCCTCGATAGATTCCTTAGCTAGCCACTTTGGTTTGTCTTGTTTAGCGCGACCGGTTTTATCTGAAACAACAGGGACAACATGGTCAGTGACTTTTAAGAAACCAGGAATCTTAGCAGTTGATTGACCGGTCTTTTGCCTCGGCTGTGATTGTTTTTGAGAATTTGACTTAGTTTTAGAAATCTTAATCACATGCGGGGTCTTTGTTGTGGAGCAATCACCTTTTAGAAAATTGACCGGTCGATTAACCACCGGTGAAAGGAAGTCAGTATGACTTGGAAGAGGTTTGTCGAAAGGGAACGATTCAAACTCTTCATCAGAATGGCCTTCGGAGTTCATATATTCTGAAAAATCAATATCCGGGATAGTGGGACTTGGATTGGCCGAGGAAGGCGAGGAACACTTTGTGTCAGTGTGCTTTGGGGAATTTGGTGCGGAAGCTAAGAAAAAACCAGAGTTCAAATTCCTTAAAACACTCTTATCTTGAGTTTCTTGACCGTCTTGTGTAGAAAAGATTTTTCCAATGAAAGCTTTACACGAAGATATATCAGATGAATTAGAGGAAGTTTCGGGTGAAATCTGCTTATCAGACTGGAGTTGGTCAATATGCTCTTGGAGTTGACCATTTCTCGTGTGCTCCTTCATCGCATCTGTTGCCAAGGCAACCATGTTTGATGTGAGCTTATTGATTTCACACCGAAGGATTTTCTGTCCTTCATCAGACACAGCTTCGGTGTTAACCGATTTTAGATTCTCAAGTTCCTTGATTAGCGCTTGCTTTTCCTTTTGAAAATTCGACCTTTCTTTCTCGAGTGACTCCTCCAAATCGACTATCTTTGCTTCCAAGATGAGAGGGGGAACATAGAGCTTGAACTCATCCGTCTCAGTCTTGGTTTCGGTTGCTTGGACCTCATCCTTCTTGGAGGAATCCTTGGGCGTTACAACCTTATAGCAATCGAAGTAGTCATTCGAGAGGTACTTCTTTTGATTTTTCTCATAGTAATAATTCAAAGGCTCATAACAAAAAGGAAGTTGCATTTTAGAAGTGTGTGCGCGCTTGTATTCCTCAGTTTGCTCTTCCTTTTCAGGTTCAAGAGGACCAGTCCACCTTATCGCATATTCCGGATACTTTTTGTCTAATCTTAAACAGCCAAAATCATACAGTGTAGGTGTATTGAAAAAACCCTTTTTCAAATAGTGTGGGTTATCGTATCCGATTCCCCACTCCTTGTTAAAGTAAGTGAACTCTTTGGGTTTGTTCATGTGGATGGTCTGATCAGTTTGACCTCTTTTATGGAGTTTGGTTTCGAGATCAAGTATTTTAGCGACAAACTCCTTGTGCTGAATTTGAAGAGCAGAGCATTGATAAACAATTTTCTGCTTTCTCATTCTCACACTGATCAAGTTGTGACTGTAGTTCAGATATGTTGGCCCTTAAGTCCTTAGATGCTATTGAAAGAGTTTTACATTTTTCTTTTAAATTAGCATTTTCGGACTTGTGTTTCTCAGTTATTCTCTTTTGAACATCTAGCTTTTCAGATAGTGATCTAATTTCAAGCAGTTGTTCGTTAGAGGTGGCCTCTAAGGAATCTATTCGTTCAACAAGAGATTGCATTTGATCAAAGAAATCTTGAGGAGTAGATTCACATACCTGACTTGACTTTGCCTTTTCTTCATTAGCGGGAGAGTGATAGGCCATAAAAGCATCAGCACCATCAGACTCGTTTTCATCATCATAACGACCCAACCAGTAGTCGTCTTCAACAAATAAAGCTTATCCAGCTTCCTTCTGTTCTATCAATGCGAGCTTCGCCTTGTAATAGTGAGAATTCTTTACAACAGGCCTCCGACAATCTTTTGCAAAATGACCAAGCTTCCCGCAGTTATAACAAGTCACGGGTTCGTCTTTCTTCTTGCGGTCATCTTTCTCTGTCTTCTCTTTCTTGTCAGACTAGTCGGGCTCATCAGCTTTCTTCTTTCCTTCATATTTGTTCTTATAATCATGGCGCTTGTTGGAGGAGGTGGAGTAGCGCTGATTATTAGACGTCGGCTGCTTGTAGAACTTCTGTTGGAAGGATTTGGAGAGCAGGGCCATTGCTTTCTTAATGGCAGCTACTTCAGAATCAGAATCACTGTCTTCTTTTTCCTCAGGTTCTGACTCAGATTCGCTTTGTTTTTTAGTACGTTTGGAGTGTCGGCCAGAAGATTTACCTTGTTTGGAAGACATAAGTATCAGTGGATCAGCAGATGGCTTTGATGCAGTCTTCTTCTCGCTCAGAATGTCATTCACTTCATCTTCGTCTTGAAGAAGCGTCTCATATAGTTCGTGGATGCTAACCTTCTCTATCAAGTGGTTGTGCTTGACATGAGATGCAAATACCTTCCATTCAGGCAACAGGTTGTTGAGAAACTTGAGTGCGTTTTCCGTGTTGGAGCGAGTGATTTGGTTCTTGTTAAGTTCGTTGAGAAGGAGACAAAAACGTTCATAGGTCTCGGTGAGGGATTCGCCGATGCGTTGTTTGAACCCATCGAACTTGGTTATTGCGCTATTGATTTTCAGCTGATTCCCGACATCGCTCCCGCGCATCATTTTCTCCACTTGATCCCACATACCCTTTGTTGTCTTTTTGTAGCTGTCGATGGCAGTGTAGATCGTTTTGGGTAGAGCTTGAACAAGGTACCTCTTGGCATGCTTTTCTCCCTCTAGCATGCGTCTTTCGTGGTCAGTCATCTCGGAAAGTGTCTTTTTCTCGGTGCGAGCTTGAGCATTTGCAGTGGCTGGTACTGTCTTCACGGGATCCGGAATTGGCCCGTCTCGTAGAGCTCGCCAGATAAACTCGAAGTTATCCTTTGATTGTATGAAGATTATAAATCTGTCCCGCCACTGGCTGTACTCACCTTGGTAGAGGCAAGGTGGTTTGGAATCGGTGCCGATAGCAAGGGCGTCGCATGAAGACATCTTTAGTTGCACTGGAGTGATCGTCAGACGATTTCTTTGATTCAAAGTGATAACCTAACGCAAGGCACTAAGAGTGAAGTCCTAACGCAGGTTCTAAGAGTGGATTAAACTATAAACATGTAAGAAATGACCAAACAGAGCTTACCGGATAGGAATCCGGATGAAAGCTATCTGATCTGGAGGTGTCCGGATCAGATTATGAAAAGCAGATAAGTTTGCAGAAGGTTACCGGATGGGCTTGAGTTACCGGATAACGAAGGTTACCGGATGAGACAAGCTTACCGGATGAAATAGAATTAAGCAAAAAATTGAACTTACCTGGTGGAGGAACTTACCGGATGATTGAAGTTACCGGAAGATAAAGTTACCGGACGTGGATAGTTACCGGATGAAACAAATAAAACAAGAGTTACCGATAACAATATAACAAATAATAACCTTACCGGATGAGATGACTTACCGGATTGAAACGTGTATACCGGATGGAAAATCACTTACCGGATGGTAGTTTACCGAATGCGAGGGCTTACCGGTATCTAGGACTTACCGGGAGTTATGTCCGGTAAGTACTAAAATTATCCGGTAACAATAGGGAATGAGGACTTACCCGGTAACAACTGATGGACCCGGTAACCACGGCTGTGGTATCCGGTAACTGCGGCTGTGGTTTCTAATTCGATTGGAAATCGATTAGGGTTGCTCAAAAACGTTCCTGAAAGATTAGGAACTCGACCAAACACAAAAATAACAGTACCCATATCGATTTTGAAGCAAAAACAACAAGTTTTGATGGTAAAAATTCGATTTTTCACAAGAACACAACCAAAACTTATGAACTTAATTTTGCTTAAACAACCACTAAGATGATCGAATTAGAGTGCGAAAAAGTGCAGATTCATTTATAAAGATGATACGAACAGAATGTGATAAACGAAAACAATCAATTTTGAGTAAATCAAAAAATGAATTTCAAGCACCAAGAACACAGTCGACTTAAATTTTGAATAGTAAACTTACCAGAATTCAAGAATCACTTTGAATCGTTTCGTCCGTCCGCTCTGATACCAATTGTGAGTTCCAGATTCGTACAACGAACAATAAGAAATCAATAGATAAGAAACAGGTTGGTATGATTTCAACTGATCATCCAATTCACTTTCAATTGTGCAGAGAGTTTACAATAAGCTTTGAGAAAGTAAAATGACAACTAGCTTATTTTTCTAAGCTAAACAACTTTATATACAGATGGGCCTGTGGCAACAAGCCCACGGCCCGTTCACTAATAAGGCTCAAATATAAGAAATACTAATTCAGCCCTTGAACTTCTATTAACCAAATATTGCCCTAACAGGAACCCGGTCCACCCGACCCGACCGGGGCCGGGGATTTCCCGCCAAACCGGGTACCGAGGCCGGGGCCGTGGAAACACACTTTCAAAAAACCGGGGTCGGGGCCTGGATGACCATCCCCCGACCCGGTATATATATATATATATATATATATATATATATAAAATTAAAATTTTATTTATTTTGTATATTTAAAATATCTAATAAATTTTAAAAATATTTATTCTTTTCCAATTTGTAATCATCTCAGATAGTTGTTAAAAATATTTATATTTTTCCAATTTTAAAAATACAGCAGCAAACTATTTGTTAAAAAAGCCAAAAAAAACACCAACCGGGTCGAGGAACCGGGTCCGAACCGGGGATGGATGTTGACCGGGTTTTGACCGTAAGTTGACCGGGGATGGGATTGAAATCCCTGTACCCGCCCGGGACCGGGGTCGGGGCCGGGGGAGGGTATCACAAACCGGGGACGAGGCCGGGGATGGAGAACCCCGCCCCATACCCACCATGTTGCCATGCCTAGTTCTTCCCAATCGACTCCGTTAGTGGTAAGCGATTCAGTGCTGAATGGGGGGTGCAATTACAAGGCGTTTGCCTCATGTAAGCCACCCAGTTTTAAGGGAGAATGTGATCCCGTGTTGGCCGTAAAGTGGATAAGGGAGATGGAGCTAGTGTTCGACACCTGTAAATGTGCTGATAGTGACAAGGTGATGCCCTATCCATGCTGAAGTCAGATGCAGTTTTCTGGTAGGACGCGGAGACAGCATGAGAAGGGTCGAAAGCTGCGAGGAGTATGTCATGGGAGACCTTTGTCTCGAAGTTTAAGGCATTGTTTTGCCCGCTAGCGGCAGTGAAAAGACTGGAAGAGGAATTTCTGGGCTTAGAGCAAGGTAGGATGTCACCATGTCGGTGAGGGAATACACAACGAAGTTCATGGAGAAAGCAAGGTTTGTTGAGTAGTTTTAAGTGACGGAGTTTGTAAGAATCAAAACTACATTGATAGAAAAATAGATTTGTGAGTTCTTTATAAGTTCAAAATTGTATGCAATCAATAACTTTCACCATGATTTGGAGTTATTATCTTGGGCTTGGGATATTACATATTTTCAATATCATATATGTATCACACTTTTTGTATTCAACAAATAGTTTGTTTAATAAATAGAATTCACTAAATTACATAAATTTGTTTTTCGAAATTAATCAAATCGTTCATATTATATACACTAACTTTTTGCCCTACAAGTTACGGGTATGTATACAACCATTATATGGTCAATTCAAGAATATGTCACAAGGTTTCATTTCAGGAACAAGATTTTTTTAGTTTGTCTAAAATAATGACAAAAAATATAACATATTATTTTCATTAGATTTCAAGCTAAAGAGTAATATTCACTAACAATAATATTTGCATTGGCATAACATAATACCACGGACCGCTTTAACACAATACCCTGTTCCCCAATATTTATCTCGACATTTCTGATTGCAACATTCTGAATTACAATTAAAACCACAAGGCCCTCCCGTGTTATAACAAATCGGTCTTGCATTCACTTCAAGTTCGGTGGTTTGTTCGTCCATCGCGTTCACCACCAAACTACATGCACAATATTCGATCGATCCTAACATATTAATCACTCATCATATTCCAGAAACACAAAACGAAAATAAGTGAAGTAGACACACAAGAAAATACACAAAACCTAACAAGTATAATGTTTTTTTTAAAGTAAATAATATTTATATACGGCAAATGAAACAAATAAACTCACACACCCTCCTCACATTTGGTGAGGTTTGAACTCATGACCTCCTACAAGGCCCAGGGCTCCGATACCACTAGGCGACATGCTCTTTGGTATAATGGTTATTTTCGAACATTGTCGTTAAAGTTTCTTGACCTTTCGCTTGGAAAAATGCATTTTTTTCTTTTCTCAAATTTGAAAGTATAATTGTTGGTCAGTACGTCCAAAAAGACACTATATACTTTGTTACCAGTTGTAAGAAAAATAATGGAAATAAAAAATTAAATTAAATTCGTTAATATATATGATATTCTTATAAAGCATCTTGTTAACAATTATTTTCATATGACATCAGTTTTGGCAAATTATTTATAAGTTTAGAAGAATATAAAAAGAAAATACACCTGAAATAACTAAGAGGACAAAAATGGCTTGAAATTTGATGAAAATGGTAGTCATGATTATGTATGTGTTCAAACCAAATCAATTGAAGATGTGTTTTGAAATTGCAATGTAGAGATTTGATGCATGTTGGTATTTATAGTGTTTAGAAGCTCTACTTAAATGACATGCAATTTACTGATATAGCTTGATAGGTATGAAAGTGTATCATGAATTA
This sequence comes from Saussurea involucrata, assembly GCA_033807775.1. NCBI lineage: Eukaryota > Viridiplantae > Streptophyta > Magnoliopsida > Asterales > Asteraceae > Saussurea > Saussurea involucrata. The sequence goes on along the minus strand of CM066327.1, from coordinate 11,311,080 downwards.
ATAGAAGTTGGTGGCAATTAATAAAGCATTTAATAAATGGAAGTTGGTGGCAATTAATAAAGCATTTGGATGATATATGAATATGACAAAAATAGCATTGTAAAATGTTGTTGTTTCAGTAGTTAGATATTTATGTTTATAAGATATAGGGTTTTCCAAAATGAATTCCATTTCAAACTCACTTAAAACGTGAATAAATCTACATTATGCAAAACACTCTAACACGGATGAGACATAATACTCAACCCATAAATCATGGAAGATTAATTCATATAAGTATAATACTTTACCGAAAACATGATACGAAACCCAATACTCACACGAGCATAAAATGGAATGAAGTTCAAATACCAAAAATATAGGAGTGACATGCTTCATTCAAACTTTAATATACGTGGAGGAAATTCCAATATTAAAGTCATCAATTGCAGTCAATCGCACAAAACCAACGATAGTAAAGCAAGGACATTATAGTATCCAAAATAACGTTGGTCGACAACGGTGGAGACCCGTATCCATTGAGTGTGGAGGAACACAAAAGTATGTCACTCATACAACGTTAATCGTATGACACTTCACGACATGAAAACCCAAGTGTCCCGACGACTCCTTACGAGTTACACCACAAGAGACAACTGGCCTTAGCAAGTATTACCATGAATACCACCAAAGGCCCGACACAAGCGGGGTTACAACCATGGCATTGCCCCGACATGGCGGAGGTCATAAACGTCCATCAATCATGATAGCACAACCGGACTCAGCCCTCCTAGTGTACCCTTGAAAGGTAAAGGTCATAAAACATGGGGCCCGGTCAAATCCCGCAACATCCAGTAGACCATCAAATAAAGACAGACTTACGTGCCTATGAATCCAATGCAACACAGTCTAAAATTACATGACTACACGGGAATGACTAAAGCACTCTAGAATGTAATTATCCATAATATGCAATAAGATGCAATAAATGCAAACCATAATTAGGACTCTACATTGAGCCATCAAAATCGGACAAGATGTCCCAAAGACTCCTTTAAAGTCAAAATCGAGTAAAATGCTCAAAACCCATTAGACCACTAAATAAAGGTCCTCATAATGTAAAATGCATTTAAACATCACTTAGGTAAACGTATACCTCAAAGACATTATTAACCCAAAACTTGTCACATATTAGTACAAATGGTTTCTCAAATGGGCTCATACCCTTATAATTCTAAAACGTCTCATAACACGAAAATGTGCATTTTCCAAATGGTTTATAAATCAATTACACCAACATGCTTAAACCATTGAATAAACTTCATTTGGTCATTTAAGGACATTTTTATGATTTCTACTTATCAAAATATCCGAAAATCCCAAATGTGGGTGTTTTACAAAGTTTATAAAGTTAAACACTTCAAAAGATTAAACTCACCAAATAACTCAACAATTGATAATTTTAAGTAAAACACACAAATACTTGAAAAATAACATTTTTGGCATGTACAACGTTTTCTCAAATCAACTTGAACTCACCTTGCTAGATTTAGGCTAAATCTAGATTTCCCCAATTTAAGCTCCTTTGGAGAAACTTGAATCTTCAAGCCAAATCCTCCAAAAACCTAGATCCACAAGTTCCCAACCATTAATATCCATTTAGAATCGTTTCCCCCAAACATTTCACACCAACATCTCTAATTATACCAAAATCCAAAGTTTGACCTAACTTTCCCAAAATCGTCCAAAAGGGAAATTGGAGAAATAAAACACTAGGAAATCATCAATGGAGTATTTATAACTCAAATAAGGATTTAGAAAAGGAGAGGATGAACATACCCCATGGATCTTGAGTAAAACCTCAAAACTCTAGAATCTCAAGAAAATGGAGGTGAAACTTGAATCTTGCACCAAGAGATGAAATCACAGGCATAAATGATGAGGGAACACTTGATTTATAAGAGAAAAGCCCCAAAAATGAGTTAGGGTTCATAGGATAGGGTGGGAGATCGGTTTGGGAGAGAAAGAGAAAGTTGTGAGGTGAGAAATGAAGAAGAAAGCTAAAAAAATCGCATTTGACAGCAACCAGGTACCTGTCTGCGACTATGACAGCGACTTTGACACTGGTCATAGTCGCTGGTCATAGTAGCTCAGAGGTACCGAAACTGTTTGGGCCATAACTTCTTCGTTTTAGCTCCGTTTTCGCTCTGGAAAGGACCGTTGGATTCGTATTTGAATTCTCCATCCAACACGACTATAAAATCTAGGATTTATTGCAAAATTCTATTTTTCATGTTTATCATCAAAGATCGATACCTTCCAGAAATCAGGGTGTTACAATCCTCCCAACCTTAAAATAGATTTCATCCTCGAAATCTAGTTCCCATACGCCCGAGTGAACGCTTAACTCATTAGAGTAGCTTCCAACCAAAAGACTTTGGTTGTCTCCCAACCTTAAGTGATTCATACTTCCCCAACGGTAGATTCCAATTACTAATCAGTCCAGATCTACACTCTTATAAGCTCTTTCTCCAACCATCCCAAAGTACGATCGCCACTGAAAATAACAATAAATTCCAAGTTCAGACGTTCCCACTATCGAACTTGTTGGTGATTATGTAAAGAAACACAAATATAAACATATATAAGAACGCAGCGGAACAATCACCAAACAGGATCAACGTATTGCCAATATGATTAAACGAAGAATACAAATAACGATATACCTTTGTAGCGTGATTTGTACACTAATCCGGATCCACTTGTGTGCTCTTTTGAAACCAAGTATTCAATGGAGAATACCTCTAGAGTAGTCCACACTACACCTCCTTGATCACCACGGGATGCTAGTCCTCCTTAGTAACGGATCTTATAGCTTCGATTAGAAAAGAAACAAGCTAGAAGATCAAAGCGGAAAAACCCTAGAGAGGCCTAGGGGAGGGGCGCCGATTTTGGGAGAGAAGAAGGAGTATTAGGTTAAGCTTAATTAGGTCATTAACATCTCTATATATTAATGAACCCTAAAGCTTCCTTGGGCTTCTTAAAGGTTCTCCCTTCTGAATCTTTATGGGCCTAAGATTTAATTAAACGTAATAGGCTTGCTATTAACTTAAATCCAATACAAACCCATTAAGCCAAACTTAATGATTTGTGCCCATCTAATTACCCCACGTTACTTAGGCTATTTATATAATGTAAATACAATAATTACATTATATTAAATGGTATCTCAGTGTATTGTGTGTGACCCTATAGGCCCACGTGTATCTAGCCATATAATTATCTATTATGACTTGAGCATATTCCAACAGCTCCCACTTGCGCACGTCATAATGACAAGTAATCATACAAGCAAAGGTTAGCGTCTAGCAACACGCCAATGCCCCTAGAGACACATGAGGCTAGTTTCTTAAACGTCTCATTTTAAATGGTTTATTAAATCAGTCATCCCTTTGTTACAGATACCTTGTTGAATACTAGACATGGATCATATGTCATTCTAATTGTTCAACGATTCTGTTTCTCGATTTGTTTGTTGAATTAGATTACCAAATTAATCAAGCATCATCTTAATTACATTTGGGTACGGCCGTACAAACATCTATTCAGTTCATCGAGGGGCCCAGTAGTATCTAACTCCATTACCTATAGAGGAACAAATCCTATTTTTGACTGCACGTGCCTGTCATGTGCTTCACATCACTCCTGAAGATGATTTTTATAGCAGCCTTATTCAGGACAGCGTTTAACCATTTCAAAGACCGACATTCCACCTATACAAAACCTGCTTGCATCTCAAGTCTAAGGACGAGTGACATAACCATTTGCGAGATTCACTGGTGACGCCGATCCATGCAGTGAACTCTCGTAGGTTGGGTCAGTCCAATGTTCATCACCAATGAACAACATGTGAGTTTGGTGGCATCATCATTAATATTCATTCACCAATGAATATCACCAATACGCTCACATTTGCCTTAACTCGATGATACTCCCGTATCATCAACTGACAATGGACAATTTAGAACAAATAATTCATTCATGGATTAAACATGCAAATATAGAACACAGTTGATATAAATGAAAACGATCATACCAAGTACATCAATTCATTGTGAAAATAAAAACTGTTCAACGTTCCAATTATTCAATTACTAAAAAATAGATCTACATGAGACTACTAGCTGGTCGAAGTCCAATGTTCCTAGCATGCTTGATATGTTTGGTACAAGACATTGGTTTCGTAAAGGGATCAGCTAAGTTGTCATCTGTGTGAACTTTGAGAAGACGAATATCACCCATCTCGATAGCCTCTCGAATGTAGTGAGTCTTCCTGCGGAAGTGTATGGCACCCTTTTGAACTCCAGGTTCGTTGGCTATGATAACGGCACCAGAATTATCGCAGTACATATCCATGGGTCTTTCATTACTGGGGACAACGCCAAGCCTAGAAATGAATTTCCGTATCCAAACAGCCTCCATTGCAGCTTCGGAAGCAGCTATGTATTCAGCTTCTGTAGAAGACATCGCAATAGTGCTTTGCTTAGCACTCTTCCAGTCAACAGCGCCTCCGTTCATGACGAAAACGTATCCAGTCTGAGATCGAGTGTCATCTCGATCTGTTTCGAAACCAGCATCAATGTAGCAAGTAACACTGAGCTCTCTTTCTACATCACCACCATAAACAAGGAACATATCTCTAGTATTTCGAAGATACTTCAGTATGTTCTTAACAGCAGTCCAGTGACTCTCTCCTGGATTCTGTTGGTATCTACTCGTAAGGTTCTGAGAGAACGCTACATCAGGTCTAGTGCACCTCACTACATACATGATGGATCCTACAGCCGAAGCATAGGGGATTCCCTTCATCCGCTTCACCTCATCAGGTGTGGAGGGTCCCTGAGTCTTACTCAAGTTTACATTGTGTTGCATTGGAAGACTTCCACGTTTGGAAGCATCCATTCTAAACCGTTTTAGAATTTTGTGAATGTACGCACTTTAACTTAAACCAATTAACTGCTTCGATCTATCCCGATAGATCTTGATTCCTAGGATGTACGCCGCTTCGCCTAAATCTTTCATGGCAAAACATTTTCCAAGCCAGGATTTGACATCTTGTAGCATTGGAACGTTGTTCCCCATGAACAATATGTCATCAACATATAAGATTAGAAAAACGACGATGTTCCCACTAACTCTCATATACACACATGGCTCATCAAGGTTTTGAGTGAAACCATACGTTTTGATTTCCTCATCGAACCTTTTATTCCAACTTCTGGATGCTTGCTTCAGTCCATAAATGGATCTTTGAAGCTTGCATACTTTCTCGGGATGTTTCGGTTTCACAAAACCCTCAGGTTGCACCATGTAAACATCTTCATCAAGGTGACCGTTCAAGAAAGCGGTTTTGACATCCATTTGCCAAATCTCATAGTCATGGTACGCTGCTATGGCTATAAGAATCCTAATAGCTTTAATATCAGCAACATGCGAGAAGGTTTCTTCATAGTCAACCCCGTAGGTTTGAGTGTAACCTTTTGCTACTAGACGAGCTTTATAGGTGTGTACATTGCCATCCATGTCGGTCGTCTTCTTGAAGATCCACTTGCTTCCGACAGTCTTGCTGTTCGGAGGAAGATCAACCAAGTTCCAGACTTGATTGTCTTTCATGTATTGCATTTCAGCATTCATAGCTTCAAGCCATTTATCGGATTCTAGATCCAATAATGCAGCTTGATAGTTAGAGGGTTCACCATGATCCCCCAAATTCTGCTCCTCAGCATCGATATAATAACTATATCGTTTAGGTGCTTGAGGTGTCCTTGCAGATCTACGAATGGGAATTACATCATTCTGTGGTTCAACATCTGCATGTTCAGCCTCATCGTGATGTTCGCTAGTGTCACCAGGAGGTTGTGCATCTTCGCTTTGAATCTCGTCAAGTTCTACTGTGCTCCCACTTGCTTCTTGTAAAATGAGACTGTTCTCAAGAAACTCAGCATACCGAGCAACAAATAGTTTGTTTTCGGGTGGGTAGTAGAAATAGTAACCCATCATTTTCTTTGGGTACCCTACGAAGATACACTTGATAGATCTAGGCTCAAGTTTGTTCGGTGTGTCTCGTTTCACGAGAGCCTCACAACCCCAGACCTTCAAGTAAGACAGATTAGGGACTTTCCTGTGCCATATTTCATATGGTGTCTTATCAACCTTCTTGGTCGGAACCATATTGAGTATGCAAGCAGCAGACTCTAGAGCACAACCCCAAAAAGACAGTGGCAAAGTAGTTAGACTCATCATGGATCGAACCATGTCTAGCAAAGTTCGATTTCTCCTTTCAGATACACCATTATGTTGTGAAGTGTATGGAGGAGTGAATTATGAGACAATCCCACACTTAGTCAGATGGTCTAAAAACTCTTGACTCATGTACTCTCCTCCTCGATCAGATCGGAGAGCTTTAATAGTCTTGCCGAGTTGATTTTCTACTTCACTTTGAAGGGCTTTGAACGTTTCAAAGGCTTCATGTTTATGTTTAATCAAGTATACATAACCATAGCGACTGAAATCATCAGTGAAAGTGATGAAGTAGTTAGCACCTTCCCTAGACACAGTTCTAAATGGACCACATACATCAGTATGTATGAGTCCAAGTAGATCTTTGGCTCTTTCACCTATATGGGAGAAAGGTTTTCTTGTCATTTTCCCAGATATGCAAGAGAGGCATTTATCAAACGACCCATCATCGGTTGACTTTAGAAGCCCATCGTGTTGCAGCATCATAATGCGCTTCTTGCTTATGTGGCAAAGACGGCAGTGCCATAGGTAAGTTGAATCCAAATTCCGTTTGGATTTCTTAGTGCTACATGTGTATATAGAACTATCGTTTGAAACAAGATTATGCATGTCAATTTCAAAAATATCATCACGAGGAATAGCATTAAAATAAAATATATTATCCTTAGAAACCGAAATACCATAATCCGTAAAAACATGGATAAAACCATTTTTCTTCAAACGAGAAAGCGAAACAATACCCCTAGTAATAGTAGGTGCATAATGACAATTGTCTAAAATAATAATCAATCCATTCGGGAGGATAAGATCAAAGCTCCCTATAGCTTTAACAGCTGCACGCATTCCATTGCCTACGTACAGGTCCAAAGCTCCGTCGTTTAGCTTTCTACTTCCCCTTAGTCCCTGCACATTATTACAAATGTGAGTTCCACAACCGGTGTCATAGACCCAGGATTTACTAGGAAAAGCATAGAGTTCTATAGTGAAGATACCTGATATGCTAGCCGGGGTAACTTTGTTCTTCTTCAACTCTGCCAGGTAAGCAGGACAGTTCCTCTTCCAGTGGCCTATCACTCCACAGTGATGGCAGGTGGCGTCCTTTGCAGGGTGCTCCTTCTTAGCAGGTGGGGGGGGGGGGGTCTTAGGTTTGGGTTTATAAACATGTTTACCCTTGCCACGACCCTTGCCCAGTGCTTGTGGTTTGGATTTCTGGATTTTTCCTTCCCTGATTGCTAGAACAGCAGGAGCTTTCTTGGGCATCCCCTGCTCTGCAAGCTTTAGCATAGCATGCAGTTCAGAGATAGTCTTCCCCATGCTATGCATGTTATAGTTCATAACAAACTGGTCATAGTCCTTGGATAGTGAGGTAAGAATCAAGCTCACTCCAAGAACTTGTGGCATGGGGTAACCAAGACGCTCCATACGGTCAAGATAGCCTTTCATCTTCAAGACGTAAGAGCTAACTAACTGGCCATCCTCCTGTTTACAAGCGTGGAATGCTTTGACTGTTTCAAACAGTTCCTGTTCTGCCTGTTGTTGAAACATAGTTTTCAACTCTCGTAGCATCTCAAAAGCTGTGAGTTCCTCCAAGTTCTTTTGGATCTCGGGGGTCATGCTCACCTGCATGAGAGCAGCTACTTCTTGTTGTTCGTTAAACCTACGGGTGTAGGCTGCGCGAACTGCAGCAGAAGCAGTGGCAGGAGGTGCCTCAGGTAAGGCCTCTTCCAGATGGATCAACTTATTTTCAGCTCTGAGGACGATCCTCAGATTTCGATACCAATCGATAAAGTTGATACCTGTCAGTTTCTCCTTTTCAAGAACTGACCTGATAGTTGAGTTGCTTAGGGTTTGATTTGTTGTTGACATCTACAAACATACAAAGTTCAAGATTAGTAATTTCAATAATTAATCCTTTTTAAATTAACTACCCAAGTTTTACTTTTAAAACAATTAATTTTGTACGAAAAAGGCTAAGATCCTCATTGAGGTTCTATCATCACATCAGTTGATCTGCTAGCAATGATAAATTCAATAGGTAGGTGACGATTACCAATTGCATTACAAGTGCAATTCTTAGATCCTTATGGGACCCATGGCATCTAGTGGCCGAACAACTAGTGTCAAGCTGGCATGTTTAGTCCCATCCTTGCCTCGGGTTAAGGTCTTACCTGCTTAACTCGATTAAGTCATCCAATTTGAAATCATGTGAAAATAGATCTGGGTCTCACGCATAGACAATAATCACCTCGGGATTACAATTCAACCTAGGTCTCACGCATAGGCAAAAACTAATGGCGAGGGATTTCAAGCCGATTGGACGGCATGACTTAAAATTGTGACGGGTATAGTATTTTGATAAAGCGTGTCAAAAAAAGTACGAAAGAAGCATGCATTCTTCATTCGTAGCATAAGTTAAAACATTTCTTAACTTATAGTCTAATTTGTTTTATTTTATGTGTGTCGAGATGTCCATTTAGAGACTAATATATTACCTACATGAGATATCAATTAGCTTGGACATTACATAAATTAAATAACCGATAAAACCCTTTTAAGCGTTATTTATATAAAACAATAGTTTTAAGTTTCAAATCCAATTTAAACTTATATTAACTAAATCTAAGGATTTAGTTTCAAAAGTGGTATGTGTTTAATTTTGGTTTGAAAAACCCATTTGCAAGTTATAACAATGCAACATACAAGAAAAATTAAAACACACAACCAAAATGTGCAAAACCTCAACCGATGAAAAACCTATGCTTGATCCCGTGAGCCATCACACGGACCAAGAGGGCAACTAAGGACGGGCCAACATAAACCCTTTATGGGCTCCCACTTGCTCCAAGACCATCAAGAGCAAGTAGAACCCACAAGAACATTCGAACACAAATCTGTCCGGAAAAACGCAGCAGCTTCGGGGCCCGAAACGTCATGGAAGGAGTCTTCCCCAATCGAAACATCCTTCTGCAAAGTTGTGCCCCTACGTCTTATGGAACTTCAGCAACAAGAATCAGCACAATCCGATGTGCCAAACTCCAGGAAATCCATTTTTCGTGCCGGCTGTCCAGCAGCTCCGAAAATATCTTCTCGTCTTTAACTTTGTCGCCATTCGATTCCGAGCAATGGTTACAATTTTTGATAAAATACATTTATCTACTACTAAACAAAGTAAAAATAATTGCCTAAACTATTACAACCCAAAAACTCGACAAATAATGAAACAAGGCACACAAACGGTCAAGGTTTTCATCGGTTTTGCACATCAACATAATAATACAATATCATTAAGAGTGTTGGCTTGGTCCATGGTAAAAATGTATGTTTTACCATGGATCTAAAACACTTACAATAAGAAATAAAACAAGCCAACGAAAACGAAGAAAAACTACAATAATTAATCTACGATAAGTATATGTAACTTGTGGCTATAGGATCTTAAAATACATTATTCAAGACCCCAACGATGGTTGAAATTTTCAGAAAAAAAAACTTTAGTTTTAGCCACTTTTACATATACATGTTAATCATATGGCACATACGATGGCTCTGATACCACTGTTGGTGATTATGTAACGAAACACAAATATAAACATATATAAGAACGCAGCGGAACAATCACCAAACAGGATCAACGTATTGCCAATATGATTAAACGAAGAATACAAATAATGATATACCTTTGTAGCGTGATTTGTACACTAATCCGGATCCACTTGTGTGCTCTTTTGAAACCAAGTATTCAATGGAGAATACCTCTAGAGTAGTCCACACTACACCTCCTTGATCACCACGGGATGCTAGTCCTCCTTAGTAACGGATCTTATAGCTTCGATTAGAAAAGAAACAAGCTAGAAGATCAAAGCGGAAAAACCCTAGAGAGGCCTAGGGGAGGGGCGCCGATTTTGGGAGAGAAGAAGGAGTATTAGGTTAAGCTTAATTAGGTCATTAACATCTCTATATATTAATGAACCCTAAAGCTTCCTTGGGCTTCTTAAAGGTTCTCCCTTCTAAATCTTTATGGGCCTAAGATTTAATTAAACGTAATAGGCTTGCTATTAACTTAAATCCAATACAAACCCATTAAGCCAAACTTAATGATTTGTGCCCATCTAATTACCCCACGTTACTTAGGCTATTTATATAATGTAAATACAATAATTACATTATATTAAATGGTATCTCAGTGTATTGTGTGTGACCCTATAGGCTAACGTGTATCTAGCCATATAATTATCTATTATGACTTGAGCATATTCCAACAGAACTGACATCTAACTCTAACAAGTACTATCAGACTCCAAAACAGACGGTCGTCCTTGATCCATCAATTATATGGCTCTACGAATACGTCTAATCACCAATCAACCAATCGACAGACTCTTTCACCATTCAAGTAGAGTCGTTCAACTAAAGCCCCTTATCACAATCCGAACTTTTTAAAACCATTACAAGCGATGCCATTATCTCTTAAAATTGGTCTATAACACTTCACATACTCTAATTGTTATTGGCCTCGAAATCCAAAAGTTGACACTTAACCATTCCACCAAGATTCGAACCACTACAGAACTCCAAACATGAGTTTCATTCGCCGAGCATTCCCACAAAACCAAGGTTATCCACATGGTGTTTAAAGGGTCCTACACGTTCTTTATGCAAAAACTGACAAACCCAAAACAAGGTTGCCGAATAGAATGGTTACCATAAGCATTATTAAAAGATACCGCGATTTTAACCCTCCAGTTACAAAAGTACACCGAATCTGCAAACGATACTACTCAACTTACGGTACCAACACACGTCAGAATACCCAACCTTCCACTGTCGGGGTTTTATACGCCTTTACTCTTTGGGGGTTACTTAACCTTTCAAAGCCTAATGAGTTCAAGGTTTTTAGGTGACAAACTCATCAATTATGCCAATTGAAAATTTTATAAAATCTTTCAACACGAATATTTTTATAACAATTTATCGTACGTGCAAAAATTTACTACAACTTACTCAGTGATTATGCAAAATGGGCACACTCGTCCCCCATATGAAAATCATTTGAAAATTACTCAATCACTACTCGATTTACTAACAAATGCAAAAGTATGCTCAACAAGCTTTTAAAATGAACCGTTACGGTCCTAACACGAATTCATTTATGCAACGAGTCGTAAGTAATTTCTTGCATAAAAATAGTGTGCACCAAAATATTTGTACGAAACTTTAAAAAGAAATTTTAAACGACATCGACTTCGAAATTCTCTTTCTAACCGTAAAACGACATGGAATACATTCCATCAACAAAAGTCGCATCCGATAGTTTACTTCGTAAAAATGACGTAACGATCTATATATATATATACATATACCTTGGTTAAAATGTGGAATGATTTGTGCCGATTTCAAGTTTAAAGCAAGATAACATGTTTTCATCATTTGAGAACATCGGTTAAAATATCGTGAACGAATCTCAAATCATAATATGCATGCAAATTTGTAACACTCTCCTAGTAATCTTTCTGAAATAATAAAACATGTAACAAACGGTCCATACTAAATTTTCAAAGTAGACAATTTCATTAAATAAAATTTCAAAATTTTCTCATTTAGTCATATAATGACATAGGAGTAAAACCTTTTGACAAAACTCACACACATTAATGTATTTTCTCAAAACTCAGGAAAATAGTAAGTGCTTGTAATTGGTTGACACCTAAAAGGATTTAAATCGACTTCAAATTTCGAATCATACAAACGATGTGCATCAATGTTCCAAAAACATATATAACTCCACACAACTCTAGGTTAAGACAAATAATTTTCCAGAACCCCCATCACGGTGCATTTATACCAAAAGATTTACACTCGTAAGATAAATTGTTAAAATATCACTACCTAAGATTTACTCATCAAAATACCCAAAATACATCTTTTCTCCAAAACCAAAAAGGTTTACAATTTCCAAAATGTTCATCAAGCCAATATTGACCAAAATTTAACGACTCACACTTTCGTATTTTCAAAATGTACCGTATCGTAAACCGTACATAATCCCCACAAAACAAAAACATATTTTGACCAAATGACCTCCACTTATGCAATCAATTAATAAAACACCTTCAATCATGATTTATTTATTAAAGTATCCAGAATTAGTGGCTACCAAATTATGCATACCCCTAGATCAATATAATGCATTTGCGTGAAATGGTAATAAAAGAATCAATTAACCGAAAGCGCACAAAGCAAATCATTAAGAATAACTATCAGGATGCTCTTACATGCATTACTCATGCCACGTATAAATCAATCTGTACACTGAACAAGTTGCAACGAAATGTACTAACACAAATCTTCAAAAGAGATATTATGCGACACCAAAATTCCAAAAACCATTCCTTTTGGTTGTCTTACGACATAAAATAATATTTTTCAACAAAACCCGTATGAGACAAAATGCCCAATATAACTTATAAATTAACTCACATGATAAATAAAGCATGTACATTTCAAAGTTGTACCCACGCGACACAAAACACCGTGAAACAAAACTCCATAAAACTCATGGGAGCTCAATGGCCTCAAATCAACCAAATGGTGCCAAACTTTCCGCTTCCAAAAATCAAATTGCATAAAGAAAAATCATGACTAAATTGTCGTACTTCCGAAAATCCCCTTTTTGTTGTAATTACGATATAAACAACACTTTTAAGCAAAACTCGTATTAAATAAATTTCTCAATAAAGCTCGACATCAAAATAACGGGAGGTAACTCTCCTTCCAAACCTTAACATGTGTGAAGGAGATCCAATGTTAAAGTCATAAGTCGTAGTTACTTGTCTAACATTCCAAACAACATCAAAATATGGATATCACTATATCCGAAAGTAACGTTGGACAACAACAAAAATAAAGCAAGTCCCGACAAAGTTTGCAATTCCCGCAATAAAATAATTTCATGCATGTTCAAAATCATGATTTAAAATCTTGTGTGTGCTAAACGTTTTTTTCGGGATTTCGTAACACCATTCACATGACGATTTGAAACACTAGAAATAATTGATGCAATTTATTTCAAAAATTATTTTGTGCATGAATTTGGTCGGCACTCAACGTCTCAAAACCACACTCCTCAAATTCTTTCAGTCACACTATCATCATCTGGGGGTCCAAACATCTTAAGGCAAATTGAAAGCTACAACGATTAACCTTACAATTTCTTCTCGAATTAAAGTCGATTCAATAAGCCTATGGTTCTAATCCGACCATCAATTTCGACCCGAAACGATCCACTTAGTGCAAACACCATGCTTACTGTCACTACAAGTGACAAATGCTAAAATCACCAACCTCGTCTAACGGCTACTTGCTTAGAAACTATTTTTCTACCCTATCGGTCATCACATCGAAGTAGTCCAAGTATAAACATGTAACTTGTAGGTTCACCGTAACACTGGCCAGGTGCAATTATGAACGTACCGTACATGATCATCCTTGCTACCCTCGACGTGATTCTCGATTCTAGTGACTCCATCAACCTCCAAATATCCTACCTTAGAGTGCCTATTGGTGCAATATCACTCTCATTCACTTAAGAGAACACTAGTTTGAGTCTAGGTACCCAAAATCAACACCTAAATCTCTCAAACTTAAGCTCTGATACCAACTTGTAACACCCTCGAAATTGGAAAGAGCAACTAAATAAAATTTTCAATAATACATCCAAAAAGAGTAGAATTTCTTCCTATAAGCCAATACTAGAAATATCTCAAATTAAGTTCTATTATTAACCTCAAACAATTTATTACTCAAGTCTTATTACAAAGACTAAATCCATAACGGGTGTTACTTAACCCAAGTACAAATTGCTATTCCCAAAAGAATAAATGTGGAAGACTTCACTTAATCAATTCACTTCTCGAGCACACTACTAGCACTCATCTCTTTGCAGTATCACTAGAACTACTCCCAACCTGAACATGTTGCACATGCCGACAAATAAAAATGTTAGGCTAACGCCTAGACCCTAGTGAGTTCAAGAGTTTACAACATGATTTAAATAATTTGCTAAATGAAAGATTGCAACTTAAATCATGATTTCCCAAAAGAGTTTATGATAAGGATGTAAACGACTCATTTTCCAACGCACACAAAATCTATGAGGCGGTTCCCAAAATGTATATAGCGTTTTCCAAAATGAATTCCAACCCAAACTCACTCAAAACCTGAATAAATCTATATTATGCAAAACACTCCAACACATATGAGACATAATACTCAACCCATAAGTCATGGAAGATTAATCCATATAAGTATAATGCTTCACCGAAAACATGATACGAAACCCAATACTCACACGAGCATAAAATGGAATGAAGTTCAAATACCAAAAATATGGGAGTGACATGCTTCATTCAAACTTTAATATACGTGGAGGGAATTCCAATATTAAGGTCATCAATTGCAGTCAATCGCACAAAACCAACGATAGTAAAGCAAGGACATTATAATATCCAAAATAATGTTGGCCGATAACGGGGGAGACCCGTATCCATTGAGGGTGGAGGAACACAAATGTATGCCACTCATACAACGTTAATCGTATGACACTTCACGACATGAAAGCCCATGTGTCCCTACGACTCCTTACGAGTTACACCACAAGAGACAACTGGCCTTAGCAAGTATTACCATGAATACCACCAAAGGCCCGACACAAGCGGGGTTACAACCATGGCATTGCCCCGACATGGCGGAGGTTATAAACGCCCATCAATCATGATAGCACAACCGGACTCAGCCCTCCTAGTGTACGGGTCGTGTTGTGTCGGGTTCGTGTCGGGTTCACGGGTTAAACGGGTTGGGAGTGTCAAACCCGAACACGACACGTTTAATAAACAGGTCAGAATATCTCAACCTGAACACGACCTGATTTAACCCGCCTAACCCGACACGACACGATTAACCCGTTTATCCTCTTAACCCATTAAACTCGCAAACCTGTTTTACCCGCAAACCCGTTAACCCGCTAACCCATTTAACCTGTTTAACAATTAACATTTATAAAATTAAAAGTTAAAAATCGAAAATTAAAGCATTAGACATCCAAATTTTATAAGTTTAAAGTTAAAACTTATCGAAATCGAAATCCAAATCCAAAACATCAAACATTCAAACATCCAAAGCATTGAAAATCCAAAACATAAAAAAATATTACAACCCAAAAAATCTTTTAAGTTTCAACTTCCAATTTCTAACCAAATCCAAAACATAGTTTCTCTTCATCCGGATTGTTGAGTTTGAAGACTTTGATTCTTTGATTCTTCACGGTCATCCTCATCCTTCAAATCTAAAACCAAATTGCATAGCTCCTCTTCATCCGGTTGCATTGATGCTAAAATTGAGTAAAAGAAATGTTTAAAATTGAGTAAGTTAACCAATGCATAAAATTTAAAGTTGAATAAAAGAAATGTTTACCTTCATTAAAAACCCAATCTCTAAGACAAACCAATGATTCAACAGTTTCTGGTTTCAATGAATTCCGATAAGCATCAATAACTCGCCCTCCAATACTGAAAACCGATTCAGAAGCAACAGTAGATATTGGGATGGCCAAAATATCTCTAGCCATTTTAGACACAATGGGATACCTTTTTTCAAGGGATTTCCAATACTCCAACACATCAAAATCGTCTATGTGAGGTAATTTCGGCTCCTCTAAGTAGGATTGCAGCTCAGATTTACCATCGGTGGTTAACTCACAGCTAGAGAACTCATCAAAATCCTGACAAAATACATAACTTAGCCAAGGTACTAACAAAAAATTAAATTCACAAAATTAAATAAGGCAAAGTTTATTACCGTCATATACGTGTCAGTGTTGGGCATAGTATTATTGGCAACACGAGATGAGCTTTGATTGTCTGCGGATGTTGTAGAAGATGCATACTCATCAAACAAGGAAAATATTTTTTCCTTGAACAAATCCAACTCAATATTGGAAGAAGACCCATATATATTTTTAAAAGCCCAATCAATAACTTGAAACTTGTAAAAGGGATAAATAACAACGGCAATACCCACGATGGTACTAAATTCACGCCAATACTTGTCAAACGTCAAGTGCATCTTATTAGCCATGTCCTTCAAAAATCTATCACTGCTTTCCATCTCGTTTTTCAAAAGCAATCTTATTTTGAAAACATTAGGAAAGTAAAGATTGAGGTTGGATACTTAGAACCCGAAAACTTTACCGTCACTTCATGGAAAACTTGCAAAAACTTACAAAGCTTTTCAATCTTCGTCCATTCATCAGAAGTTGGGCAATGAACAAAATTAGCATCAGTCTTTGCTAAATGAAGAAGCGCTTTTTTGTAAAATAATACACTATCTAACATGTGAAATGTAGAATTCCAACGAGTGGGCACATCTTGCTTTAACCCTCTATTAGACTTAATACCAACATGTTGAACACAATGCTTAAACCTTTGATTACGACCCTGAGAACCTTTGCAATACTTGACACACTCTCTCACCTTCAAAACAGCTCCATCTAATTCTTTTAAACCATTTTGCACTATCAAATTAAGAATGTGGGCACAACAACGAACATGGAAATAATCACCATTAGATATCAAATCCAAATCAAATTTCAGTGCGTCAACCATAGAATCATTATTAGATGCATTATCTAAGGTTATGGACATGATTTTCTTATCAATTCCTCATCCTTTCAACAAACAACAAACTTTTTCTGCAAGTATGGGGAGGAGGCATGCAAGTAAAAGATAAAATTCTTTTTTGCAAGCACCAACTTTTATCAACAAAGTCAGCAGTCAATGAAATATATCCATCGGTGGTCAAAGAAGTCCAACAATCAGATGTTAATGCTATTCTACCAGGAACAGATTGCAACAAATTAAGAAGCTTAGATTTCTCCATAGAATACATTTTGAGTATGTCATTTTTTTGTGGTTTGCCTTGAAAAAAACTTGACTTCAGAATTCAAGTAAGCAAAACACCTCCTAATACCTTCATATTCAACTAATTAAAGAGGAAGATTGTGTCTAGCAATAGCAATTGCAACCAATTCCTGAAATTCATCTTGGTTAAACCTAGGAGATTTACTTTCCAATGAACCATTCAAATTAGATTGTAAAATAAGTTGCCCAATATCTTTATAATTTTTTTCCCTTGCAAGACTTAAGATGCCTACGCATATTCCCCGTCCCATGCCTACTTTCAGCAATATATTTAGCCCCACATCTCTTGCATTTGCAATGTATAATTCCATTAACATCTAATTCATCAATCATTTCAAAATCATCCCAAACACTAGAAGTAAGCTTACGTTGGCGTTTAATAGGCTTACCAGAGAGTATCGGTTTAAGCTTAATTGCTTCTTTACCCTTCTTAGAAGCTGCTGCCAAATCTTCTAGCCTATCTGCACTACCGCCCTCTTCTTCCGCTTCATCAGCAGACAAGTTAATAGGAATAGGATCCATATTTGAATCTACAAAACAAGAAGTGTAATAAAGAAGGATTGAGAGGCTGTTAGAAGTAAAACAAAACAATAAGTAAAACAAATCAAGAGGTGTTAGTAATAAATGGTGTTTTATATAATTTTCTTGTAATATTTATGCAAATTGAATGATTTGGTATTATATATGAATGTTTATGTATAGACGCACCCACCCAATAGCATCCATTACACTTAATATATATAATATCCCACCAAAACAGATTCAAAATAAAAGCAAATGCATTTCATATATGGGTGTTGGCATCGAGGGTAACTGGTAACATCAATTCATAGCAAAATACATAATGTTTCTCTTTCTTTATTTTCTTTTCTGTTTGCATTTCTTGATTAGGTGCTTAACAAAATACTTCTTGTGTTCCAAAAAAACGTAGAAGTAGCATCTTGGTATCGTAGAAACAGAAGAATGAAAATCAATAACCAAACAGAAGAAGTAGCATCGAATTATCGAACTAATAACCAAACAAAAGAAGTCGCATCATCGTGAATTCGTGATTAAACCTTTAAGAGAAAAACCCGACATACCTGGAGAATTCGGATAACTAAACCAATAAGATCGTCGACCATTCTTGAATACCTTTCTGGAAGCGTTGGGGATTTCAATCGTCAATTGGAAGACTCTTGAGTTTGTCGATTGGAAGTCGGCTGTGAAAGCACACTCGCCTCATGCGTTGATGCCTGATTGCCCTCATCTAGCCCTTGCCTTTAAACAGTGGGCATGTGTCCTGTTGATGTTGTGTTAAGAACTTAAGCCCTAAAGTAAGGAGTAAACTAGTAAAACATGCCCATATAGTTAAAACAGGCCAATATAAATATATAATGAATATTGTAAACTAAAAAAATATAATATATATATATATATATATCTACATATATATAAATAAACGGGTTACTCGGGTCATTTTCGAGTTGAAAATTTTGACCCTAACCCTACCCGTTTAATTTTCGTGTCGTGTCGACCCGTTTACTTAAACGGGTTGAAATGTATTACCCAAGCCCGTTTAATTCGTGTCGGGTTAGCGTGTCGTGTCATTTTTTGCCAGATCTAGCCCTCCTAGTGTACCCTTGCAAGGTAAAGGTCATAAAACATGGGGCCTGGTCAAATCCCGCAACACCAATAGACCATCAAATAAAGACTGACTTACGTGCCTATAGATCCAATGCAACACAGTCTAAAATTACATGACTACAAAGGAATGACTAAAGCACTCTAGCATGTAATTATCCATAATATGCAATAAGATGCAATAAGTTGCAATAAATGCAAACCATAATTAGGACTCTACATTGAGCCATCAAAATCGGACAAGATGTCCCAAAGACTCCTTTAAAGTCAAAACCGAGTAAAATGCTCAAAACCCATTAGACCACTAAATAACGGTCCTCATAATATAAAATACATTTAAACATCACTTAGGTAAACGTATACCTCAAAGACATTATTAACCCAAAACTCGTCACAGATTAGTACAAATGGTTTCCCAAATGGGCTCATACCCTTATAATTCTAAAACATCTCATAACACGAAAATGTGCATTTTCCAAATGGTTTATAAAATCAATTACACCAACATGCTTAAACCATTGAATAAACTTCATTTGATCATTTAAGGACATATTTATGATTTCTACTTATCAAAATATCCGAAAATCCCAAATATGGGTGTTTTACAATGTTTTTTAAAGTTAAACACTTCAAAAGATTAAACTCACCAAATAACTCAACAATTGATAATTTTAAGTAAAACACACAAATACTTGAAAAATAACATTTTTGGCATGTACAACGTTTTCACAAATCAACTTGAACCCACCTTGCTAGATTTAGGCTAAATCTAGATTTTCCCTAATTTAAGCTCCTTTGGAGAAACTTGAATCTTCAAGTCAAATCCTCCAAAAACCTAGATCCACAAGTTCCCAACCATTAATATCCATTTAGAATCGTTTCCCCCAAACATTTCACACCAACATCTCTAATTATACCAAAATCCAAAGTTTGACCTAACTTTTCCAAAATCGTCCAAAAGGGAAATTGGAGAAATAAAACACTAGAAAATCATCAATGGAGAATTTATAACTCAGATAAGGATTTAGAAAAGGAGGGGATGAACATACCCCATGGATCTTGAGTAAAACCTCAAAACTCTAGAATCTCAAGAAAATGGAGGTGAAACTTGAATCTTGCACCAAGAGATGAAATCACAAGCATAAATGATGAGGGAACACTTGATTTCTAAGAGAAACGTTGTAACACCCTCAAATTGAGAAAAAGCAACTAAATAAAATTTTCGATAATACATTTAAAATAATAGGATTTCTCCCTATAATCCAATATGGGAAATACCTCAAATTTAAAATCTGTGATTAACTCAACAAGTTATGATCCGAATTTCATTACAAAGACTTAAACCATATCGGGTGTTACTTAACCCAAGTACAAGTTGCTAATCCCAAAGATGAAAGCGGAAGACTTCACTTAACCAATTCACCT